>OX463858.1:6164216-7579485 GCA_949825065.1 Odontocerum albicorne
GCCATTGTACGTCATGGGAGCCAAATAAGCATATTGCCTTTGGGCAAAAGAGGTTTTAACTCTAGGGATGGTGAACATTTGATCAGCTGCCATGCGTGTCATGTGTCTCTACTGAGTCTGCATCTTCCCTTCCTCTCGATGGTATTTAACGAAAGTGTAATACGATACAACATATTTCTATACGTCACGTGTTTTTATATCTGTTTTAACAATAATTTAACTAACGTTACGGTTTTTGAAGAACGAATTACTATTAAACTAGAAACCACATACGACCTCCATAGCATAGTTGGTAAGACGCTTACCTTTTAACCCAGGTATTGCAGGTTCGATTCTCGTTTAGTACCCAGATGTTTTAAAAAGGATTCCAATCTGATTTTCACTTGAAACTTGTTTCACATATTTCCTAGCAGTCGAAAGAAATTTTTGTCAGGTTGTACTGTACACAATGACAATGTAATACAATACAATACAGTAATTTTATCTTGATTGTTTCAGATATACATCTTTCACCATGAGCCTCTTTTCTCTGTCGCTGCTGCTCCTACTGTCAGTGGCTTGGCCAGCACTGGGTTCGCTGCCCTCTATCGGGGCGCAACCCCCGCTGGGCGCTGCGCCCTCCGTAGGAGTGCCCCGTATGCAGGAGCATTGGGCTCTTCCCTCAACTATTGCAGCAGCTACTGAGGCAAATACAAAAGGTCCACAACCTCAATGGCATGGTGAGTAATGTTTTCTACATTTAACTATTTTTCTCTTAATATTCCAATGATCCACAAAACTTTAAGCTAGTAGTAAAGGGACAAACTTACACAGAAGCAACATCTTCCATATAAAAACCTTTACTAATTAATTTAGAATAGAGAAACAAATACTCGTTTTCTCCATGGATACACCAAATTTTAAATAAAAAAACAGTAAGATTTTAACAACACAAAACTGACATATACAAAAGAAAATTTATTTTTCATTTCTAAATTTTATTATATTTTGTAATTTTAATACAACTCTTCAAAATACATTTTAATATCAAAATTAAAAAAGATAATTTAATTTTATATGTGAACGTTGTAAATAATTTTTTTAAGATGTCTTGTTGAGTTCCACAAAAATAAAGTAAAAACCTTAATTTAATTTACTCTCTCGAATATGTGAACTGCTGATTTTACCTCTGCGCGTAACTGCTACAGACTTTTGTAGCATTCGTATTTTTTCAATATTAACTTTCTTCTTGTAGAGTAATACATGGTCGAGCATTCCGAACTGTAGGTTGATCTTACGACGGTTTAGCATATTCTTGTAAGAGTCATACATGGTCCAGCATTTCGAACTATAGATAAGAGCTGATCTTACAACGGTTTAACATATTCTTGTAGAATCATACATGGTCCAGCATTTCGAACTGAGATAAGAGCTGATCTTACAACGGCTTAACATATTCTTGTAAGAGTCATACATGGTCCAGCATTTCGAACTGAGATAAGAGCAGATCTTACAACGGCTTAACATATTCTTGTAAGAGTCATACATGGTCCAGCATTCCAAACTGTAGATAAGAGCTGATCTTACAACGGTTTAACATATTATTGTAGAATCATACATGGTCCAGCATTTCGAACTGAGATAAGAGCTGATCTTACAACGGCTTAACATATTCTTGTAAGAGTCATACATGGTCCAGCATTCCAAACTGTAGATAAAAGCTGATCTTACAACGGTTTAGCATATTTTTGTTAGAGTCATACATGGTCCAGCATTCCGAACTGTAGATAAGAGCTGGTCTTACAAAGGTTTAGCATATTTTTGTTAGAGTCATACATGGTCCAGCATTCCGAACTGTAGATAAGAGCTGGTCTTACAACGGTTTAGCATATTTTTGTTAGAGTCATACATGGTCCAACATTCCGAACTGTAGATAAGAGCTGATCTTATAACGGTTTAGCATATTCTTGTTAGAGTCATACATGGTCCAGCATTTTGAACTGTAGATAAGAGCTGGTCTTAAAACGGTAAAGCATATTCTAGTTAGAATCATACATGGTCCAGCATTCCGAACTGTAGATAAGAGCTGATCTTAAAACGGTATACAATATTCTTGTTAGAGTCATACATGGTCCAGCATTCCGAACTGTAGATAAGAGCTGATCTTATAACGGTTTAGCATATTCTTGTAAGAGTCATACATGGTCCAGCATTTTGAACTATAGATAAGAGCTGGTCTTAAAACGGTATAGCATATTCTTGTAAGAGTCATACATGGGCCAGCATTCCTAACTATAGATAAGAACTGATCTTAAAACGGTTTAGCATATTCTTGTAAGAGTCATACATACATTGGTGGGGTGTACCTTGGCCGTGGGAATGTTTGTGGGATGAGCCCAGACCTTTTGGTGTACTCTCTCTTGAATGTGTTTTTTTCTTTTTTCTTTTTTTGTCATCTACTATATTTATTTTCTGTGTTTATTTTTTTGTATATATTCCTGTTTCTACGTGTTTAAGGGTGTGGGCTGAAAAACATCTGGTGTCCCCGTGGCTGGGTTCGCCCTATATTGGTGGGGTGTATTTTGGCCGAGGGGATGCTATTAGATGAGCCCAGACCTTTTGATAGCTTCTGCGTCTGATGTATTGTCTGCAATTTATGTGTTTTTAGAAATGTTATTCAGGTGTGATCTTGTACATACTATGTTGCTGTCAATAAACCTAATATTTATTTATTTATTTATTTATAGTCCAGCATTCCGAACTGTAAATAAGAGCTGGTCTTAAAACGGTTTAGCATATTCTTGTAAGAGTCATACATGGTCCAGCATTTCGAACTGTAGGTAAGAGTTGATCTTACGATGGTTTAGCATATTCCTGTAAGAGTCATACATGGTCCAGCATTCCGAACTGTAGATAAGAGTTGATCTTACAACGGTTTAGCATATTTTTGTTAGAGTCATACATGGTCCAGCATTCCGAACTGTAGATAAGAGCTGATCTTATAACGATTTAGCATATTCTTGTAAGAGTCATACATGGTCCAGCATTTTGAACTGTAGATAAGAGCTGGTCTTAAAACGGTAAAGCATATTCTAGTTAGAGTCATACATGGTCCAGCATTCCGAACTATAGATAAGAGCTGATCTTAAAACGGTATAGCATATGTTAGAGTCATACATGGTCCAGCATTCCGAACTGTAGATAAAAGCTGATCTTAAAACGGTATAGCATATTCTTGTTAGAGTCATACATGGTCCAGCATTCCGAACTGTAGATAAGAGCTGATCTTATAACGGTTTAGCATATTCTTGTAAGAGTCATACATGGTCCAGCATTCCTAACTATAGATAAGAGCTGATCTTAAAACGGTTTAGCATATTCTTGTAAAAGTCATACGTAGTCCAGCATTCCGAACTCTAAATAAGAGCTGGTCTTAAAACGGTTTAGCATATTCTTGTAAAAGTCATACGTAGTCCAGCATTCCGAACTCTAAATAAGAGCTGGTCTTAAAACGGTTTAGCATATTCTCGTAAGAGTCATACATGGTCCATTATTCCGAGCTTTAGACTAGAGCTGATCTTAAAACGGTATAGTTCTTGTTAGAGTCATACATGGTCCAGCATTCCGAACTGTAGATAAGAGCTGATCTTACAACGGTTTGGCATATTTTTGCCCGTTTATTATATAGTACTCCAGTCATTGAACAAAATGTCTATGTTAAACTTAACTATCTGAAAAAGTGTTATTTTTACTTGTGACTCTCTTGAATTAAAGGTGTGTCATAGTTTGATCGTATCAGATTCATGGAGCTGTAAAGGGTTACATAAATAATTTTACAGTTAAAATTCTCAGAAAAACGGGAAATAATGTCTCGAAAAACCTTTTACTCAAAATAACACATAAAATATTTAAAAAGGGTAAATAATTCACAGAAAAACATTTCTCAAAATAGGGTACGAAAAATGCCCCTATAAGCTTCACAGAAGAAAAATTTTATACAGTATTTTTGCATTAAGCTTTGTCGTTTGAAATAGACCTACCATACAAAGGCAAGGTAAATAATACAAATGTCATTTACAATATAATTGAACATCGTTCAGATCGTTCCTCGACAAAGGTGGTTTTGTTTGACTTTACTTTAAGCAAACACAAGTTTTCTGAACCCGTTTACAACGTTTTTTAACCGTTAAAAAGGAATGAAACTAATGGTATTTTGGGGTAGCTGGTGTATGATTGTATTACACGTAAAATCAAGGATTTCGCTGTATTGCTAATGTTGATTTTTTTTTCTTTTGGTGGTATTTATTTGCTCAACAAACGAAAGCCAAAGAGATATCGTTAAAATACAGATATCTCAACTTCATGACAACAGTGACTGAACAGGAGTACTGAGTATTGGAGAGTTGATAGATCTTGCGCAAAATAAAAAGACTTTTGTTCAACTGATCCACAACATTGGAAAACCCTGACATAAAAGTGCATTCTTGTTAACATTGTTTATTATAGCTTAACATATTCAAATCGGTGATGTAGAATTTTTTAAGAGCTTGACGGGGAACAACATTTTATGCACTCCCAATAATCGAGGCATATGTTTATTACCATTGCAGTAGATCCATTACTTACAGTTCATGTTACAGGAAATAAACTTTACTGACTACCGCACATGGAGAACCAATGACACTTATAAGCATCTAAGACATTATTACCGAAGGAATTCTCAACTTCAAAACTGAAACTCCATTTATTTATATTTAATACTCGTACTATCAGAAATTGAACCTGAATGAAAAAAATGGTAACCAACCAGTTCACAGACGTTCCCTTTGAATTTAATCTCAATACATTTTATGATGAAACCCTTCCATCAACGAGAGACGATGGACTGTCACACAACTCCAACACACCTCTGACTGTCACTGTCGAGTCCAATCTTAGACTTACATCATGGACTGAATCCTTCGGAACTATAAAGAACTCTGGTATTGCTTCTTATGCAGGTTAGTTCCTATGCTAGCCAATCCTGGTCGTGAACAAGTTACCAGAAGTTTCGGTTTTGGGCTTACTCCTCCTAATGCAGGATATCTAATCTAATCAAATAACAAAATACATCTTCTGGTGTCCTTAAATCTTAGCTAAAAATGTTCCCGGTTCCTTTTGGCATTTGTAGTTTCAACAAATAACACGTTTTTTGGAAAGTATTTCTATATCCATTTTACTAAGAAGCCAAGCTTACGTTGGCTCTTTAATTAAAATATATAAGCTAATATTTTTCAAAAACTTTATCGTTATTATTCCAACATATTCAATAATCTCCTCTTTGTACTTTATATTACCACATATGCTATCAGAGAAATAAATTAAACTAATTGGAATAAAAAACACTTTGTAATCGCTCAACTTCAGTTATATCCAGTAAATGAACGAGTTCCATCATGTAACTATAATAACAAGGTCTCCTTTGAAATTTAAATCCAAAATGAAGCCGTCTAGAAACTTTGGAATAAATGATTTTTCGGTTTAACGTTGGCGAAGTTACAAAGGAAGCTAGAATTAATGAAATACATCTAAACCTCTGTTTCTGTATAGACTTTTAACTGAATATTGGTTATACATTTTAAAAGAGTATTCACAATATTCTTGGTATCCCTAATAAAATGGTGCAAATTGTTTTCCGTACTTCTACTAGAAACACTCGGAAAATTTTGCTATTCAAACGTTTCAAAAGTGATTTGCTATTAATAATTGCATGTTCAAATTTATCAATCATGTTAAAGCAATTCAGGAGGGTTATTTTCCGGGATTTCTTCAATATAATGTATTGACTGAGAGACTGTTTATTTCACTTTTATTTCGTTTTATTTATTTCACTGTTTTTTTGTGTGACTCAAAAATGCCTATAAAACTAAAAGAAAAGATATAACAGACTATAGTTAGACCCGCGATTATGTATGGCTCAGAATGCTGGACTATGTACGAGTACAGCTCCTACTCTAGGCAACTTGAAACAGCAGAAATGCGAATGATTAGGTGGTCGGCAGGAGTATCACTAAAAGATAGAATTAAGAACTCACGCATTCGTGGTAGCCTGGGGGTCACTGACATAAACAGTAAGCTGGAAGAGCGACAGCTGAGATGGTACGGGCACATAAGACAGAGACCACCAGACCATACGGTAAATCAGGCAATGTCTGTGGATCTTCCTCTACAGCCGTCCAGAGGAACACCAAATAACTCCTGAATAACTCAGTGCTCCAAAGTCCTGCAGAAAAATGGCCTAGATGAAAGTGACACCCAGAACCGAAGAACATACAGCCTGAGAACGAGAAGAGCTGACTCCAACAGCCTATCTAGGCAATGAGTTGGGACAGTGTCAGGAAGAAGAAGAAGATTTTGGGTTTTTTTTTCTTTCAGTATTGTACTATACATAAATGGTTACATGCACTGTATGTGTTCTCAATTATGGTGATTTTCATAGTTGTTAATGTTATTATGGCAGAAAAACCAAAACCCATCTGGTTAAGTTTCTAGTATATTCCAAAGCATTGTATGGAGTGGAAGCATGGACGATGAGAAGAAGGAAAAAATTATAGATGCCTTCAAGATGAGGTGTTGGAAGCGGATACTCCATATTATTAGTACTGCAAAGTATACAAACGTTTCTATAATCCAAAAAACTGAGATAACTGAAAGGTTTCCAATAACATACAGAAAAAAAAGCCTAACATAATTTTGGTAAGTTGCTAGAAAAAAATATGAAAACCTGAAGAAACTGGTGATCGTAGAGACAGTCATAGGAAGTAAGCAAGAAAAAGGTGTAATTTAAGATGGACAGATCAAATAAAGTAGTTTTTCTTTTTCATCTTATTTTAGACCTGTTGGCCTGTTATGGTCCTACATCATTGTTTGCCTCTTGCGACGTCGACTGTCAGCTGTCTTTCCATCTTTTGGGAGGTCGTTCTGGAGGTCTGCTTGCTTGGGGGATACTGTCCCTGGCCATTCTTACGGCTCTTGGTTCCGCCATTCTGGATAAGTGTTCGTTCCAGAACCTTCTTCTCTGTCGTCATCATCTGACAATATCTTCAACTTCGTACGTCCTTCGGATTTCTGTGTTTCATACTCTATCACGAAGGGTTCTGCCAGCGATACTTCTGAGTACCTTCATTTTGCTGGTTCGAAGGAGATTTTTGGTTCTGACAGTGTCGGCTCTGGACTCTATGCTGTATGTCATTATGGAGCGGACACAGGTCTTGTATATCCTCACCTTGCTTTGGATGTTCATATGCTTGTTTTTCCAGATAGTGTTATTTAAACATCCGGAAATAGCTGCGGCATTTTGTGATTGTTCAAGCACTTCGCCATAGAGGTCATTATTGCACATTATGCTAGCACCCAAGTATTTAAATTTTGTTACTTGTTCAATCGGTGTGTCATCGATCGCCACACTGCATCCAACTTGCTCTCTGGCTAGAGTCATGCATTTAGTCTTGCTGATGGAGATAGACATGTTGTATTTTTTTGGAAGCAGTGTGGAATCGATGTAGCATTTGTTGCAGGTCTTCCTCTGATTCGGTTATGATGGTGGCATCGTCAGCATATCATATGATGTTTAGCATATTTTCGCCCATCTTGTATCCTAGGTTAAGGTCGGCAACTTCTTCTTTAATTTTATCCATAACCAAGTTAAATAGAAATGGACTTAAACTATCTCCTTGTCTTACTCCGGTTGGTGTTGGAACGTCATTAGAGAGTTCTCCGTCTACGCGAATTATAATAAAGTAGTTAACATGATCAATTTTAAGCGTCACATTCGGCATAGCCCAGAATCGGGAGGGATGGAGAAAGGTAGTGCACCGATTTCGAGGCATAGCAGAGGATCACGACGCTCAGCATCGTACACGCGATATGGTTTATGAAGAGCACTTTAGGTTCGTTAGTTTTTCCAATAAATAGTTAAATAAATACTGGGCTTACTGTTATTATTCTAATTTCATTTAATGAAAAGTTTTCAGAAGCACTCCTCAGCCAGGTTAATTTATTTGGTATAACTTATTCTACTTCAGGTATACCCCCTTAAAGGTGTAAATAGAGGATGTTTCTGTTATGTGTTGTCTGCACTTCTCCATTTTCACAAAGGAGCGACTTATTTAGATCCTACTTATTGATATTATGTGCACAATGGTATTGATTGCGTCAGACTTGATTAATTTGATCCTCAACTGTGTAGGGAGCTGAAGTTTATTGAAAAATATCTTCGAACAGTAAAACTCCTTTAATAGTTCTCCATACTTGCAAAAGAAATATTTGTTTAAACTTTACTTGTCCATGTTGTACATACAACGATACAGACATTTCCTGTGCTATAGTTGTATTTTGCATCATGACTTTAGTAGCTTAGTTATTATGGGCTTGTTTTCTGATAATTGATTACGGATTCGAATAGCAAAAAAACTTTTAATAACGGATAGAAGCTTATTTTTTCCTCATAATCCTTCTAATTTTAGATATGCTCCTTTCACAAACACGTCTATCACAATCACAAACAGCAATAAAAAAATTCGAATATTTTATCTCATACACAAAATCGAGCAAACGGTAATTTTGGATAAAATTCCAGATATTTCTCATAAAACTCTTAATTTTTTCCCGTGGAACGCATCATCCACAATACTTTTGTATTTATGTGAAAGATTTAGTTCGATAAATATCAATTTCCAAAGGACATATCTCTTCTGTAAAGCAAGGATTTTGTGTGCTTTAAGTATTAGAAGCACCTGTGAACAACGTAAACAACATCGCGTGGGTTTTTGAATATATTTGTTTTCATTCGTCTCAAATTACTCACTGAACCAAACCTTTTACGAAAACTAAGTGAAATTCAATTTAAAATAAGGCGAAAGAAAATAGGTTTCATTTTAGTATTTATAATGAAAATATCACTTCAAGTGGAGTTTCAAGTACGCTAAAAAAACACACTTAAGAAATTTTTAACATAACATACGCTAGTGTAAAACAAAACAAACTCGATACAAAATTATTAACCTATTAAGATGTGTAATGTTAACTTCTCGAGTAAGGAATCTTACATACTTGTAATATGTTGTAAAATAATCACATTAAGTCACTTTGTTGACATTATATTTACATGTACATAGTACATACGCAGTCTCCCCATCATGCCGTTTCCCTTTCGGGGTAGGTATATTAAATATAAGACAGAACACTTGATTTTCTTATCGCAACACACATATTTCGCATCCTTTACATCTATACACCTTCTCACGCAGCTAAACGATTATTCTGACTTTTTACATTTCCTTCTTTCAAAATATCATTTATTTAATTCGATATTTTTATTTTTCTAGGTATGAAACACTCGAAAAAGAAAACTGACGTCCGTTTTTACCCATTGCCAGGAATTGCCTTTCACGTGGTTTTAAAAACCTGTCTTGTGTCCCAGTTGTCAAGTTGGTAACAACGATGGTCTTCCTTCTCCACGGGAAGATAGATTTTATTTTTCCCTTGAATTAGGACACGCCTTTGCTCCCCGTGGTTGAACCATATTTAAGCAATCAAACAACCCAATTTTCTCTGGTTATAGAAACTTTCTTGACAAACATTTTATCCTCAATCTTGTCACTTTTTTCTAGTATATTTTTTGTGTTCATCTGTGTCAATCCACAGATCATATTTTGTGGTATTCTTCTTCTTCAGTTTCAATTCTAGAGATTGGTAAGCAGCAAAGCTTTGCATCTCCTCTTCCACTCCACTCGGTCTTCAATAATCCTCTTGAGCTCTGTATAGGAGGTGCAGTCCATATCGTGGCATATTTGCTCCAGATACTCCCAGCAAGGACGCCCTCTGCCAATCAATCCTTCAATCATTCCCTCCAGTATATTGTGCAGGACATTTTCATATCGCAGCATATGACCCATCCATTCTGCACGCCTTTCCGATATGGTGTTTGACAGGTGCCTGGTTTTTTTCGCTCCTGCTGAGAACCTCGTCATTTGTAATGTGGTTTCTCCAGGGTCCACATTTCGAAGGCTTCCAATCTTTTTCGATCCCTTTCGCCTATGCACCATGTCTCGCAACCATACATCAAAATACTCCACACATATGTTTTGACCAATTGCTTGCGGAGCTTTAGGTCCATTTTGTGGTACATCAAATAAATAAATAAATAAAATAAATACTAGGTTTATTGACAGCAACATAGTATGTACAAGATCACACCTGAATAACATTTTTAAAAACACACACACCATCCCACACCCCCGCATATCTAGATTAAAGAATAAATATAATAAAAAAGAAAAAAAAAAAACAAAAACGTATGACAGAAAACAAAATAGAAAGTAAACCCACATATACCACCTCAGGTTAACTGTCAGCAAGAACGAGGAAAAAAAAAAAAAAAAAAGAGAAAAGCCTCAAAGGAGTCCAAATTTTACATAATGACAAATGGGAAGTAAGATAGTTGAGACAACATTGAAATAGTTAGGCAGTAATACATTGAAATAGATAAGCAGTTTTAAAAGAATTAATGAGGAAATGGCGCACAAACACGTATGCACAATCCTCGATTCACCACCAGCGAAAAGAGAGAAAAGAAAGAAAATAAGAAAAGAAAAGCAAACAAGAGACCCATTAGCCACTGAGAAACCCATTAACCACTGAGAAACCCATAAACCTCCCAGAAGATAACGCTTTAGAGCATCTCTGAAGGTATAACTATTCACCCGCTCCTTCAAGGCCTGGGGCAACTCATTCCAGCATTTGCTGGCTGAGTATGAGAAGGATCCCCTGAACAGTGTTAGGTTATGGTTTGCGATAAGTAAAAGAGTCTCTCTGCCTCTAGTCTCGTAGCCGTGAAAGTTTCTAGACCAATTCAGTTTTTCGAAGAGATAAAGTGGCATTTTTGAACTGGTAATTTTATGCATGAGTACGCTTAAGTGAAGAAACCGTAAAGACATGAAACAAAGGTTTCATGTCAATAATTTTAAAAGCTCTCAAAAAAGGGGTGATGTGTCCTCTGGGGAGAATGTTGAAACAATACCTACAGCAAGCATTTTGCAATTTCCGTTCGGTTCTCCTTAGAAGGCACGGTCCATAGATGCAATCACCATACTCGACTATTGGGATAATGAGCGCGTCGATTATTCTACGCCTAGCCTCAATGGATAGGTTTTGACGGATGCGATAAATATTTTTAAGCCGCGAAAAAGCCCATTGTAATTTAGTTCTAACGTGAGCCTCGAATCTTAAGTCATATTCCATATACACACCCAAATTACGCACCACGCTCTCTGTAGGCACAGTCGCGTTACCAATCTTTATTTCCAAAGGCTCGTTCAACTTTTAGACTTGTTGTATTGTACCCATAACAATCATAACCGATTTTGCAGGGTTCAAGAGAAGCGCATGCCTCCTAGACCATATCATGTGATAATTGAATCAGTGATAATTGAGTCAATAATTATCTAAGGAATCTTTATTCAGCCCTACATTAGTACAAATCCAACGACTACAGTTAAGATTTTCTGCAAAAAGTCAAGACTGTTTAAACTTCAAGCCTAACACTACTTCATGAGTATGTTTATTGGGAATCATTGTCGTTGTCCCGTGACGTTTGGATTTTCGTCGTCGATACTATTGTATTACTTTCATACTAAGATGCGTCACCAACAAACTCGTCCCTTTCGTTGGTTCGTTTTTCGTCACTAAGTAATGCGATAATCATGATAAGTAAAGAAGATTTTGAATTTAAAGTGGAGATCATGCTTGATGAAAACTCATAACAGCGTGTGTACGGCACAGGTACAAAGACTGTAGCAAAAGATGGTTACTGCTCAATGCTCGGAGAATTCAGCTCACGTTGAAAAGTAGCAGGTCGGTGAAAGGTAGAAGAGATTCCTCTTAGACCGGTAGTAGATTGTCGCAAGTAAAAGACAGTAGACAGAGTGAATTGAAAATGTATTTTTTTACGTTTGGCGCTCCTTATTTGTGGCCAATCGCTCATCGCAAGCGCCTGTTTACGCCCTTACATGCTGTCAAACCTTGCGAAATGTGTCAATTTTCGATGGTTGTTTACCTGCATGGGCCGGCCGGCTCGCGATACTGTCTCGCGATGGCCGTGCATAAGGCACATTTCCATTACGGTTGCGATACAGCGCGGACCCCAAAAAATCTTAAATTTACATACAATACCCAAGAAATACACATACAAATATTTTACAAAAACTTAACCGGAATTTATACATGTAAACAAGAAAACAAATGTCAATGTTTTTAGGTGACGCATACGTCCGATACAGCGTGAGTGGGGATGGAATCGACCTGAACTGAATTGGTCCAACCATACTTCTTTGACCTTCCTTTACCAAACCTTCTATTCACATTTGCACTGTATATTTGTAAGTTTTTCATCATTCATTTTCCACATGCCCAAACCATATTCGTGGCCTCTTCTTCATCCCACATATCCGTCTTAAGTTCACATTCAACTCTTTACACTTTATTTTGTTTTTTTTTCAAATATTTTTCAGTTTTTTTTCCAGCCTCAATTATCGGAATTTGCTCATCCTGCATTTAAATATAGATTTCATACTCCTGATGTTATGCAAGCCCATTATCACGTTTAAATTTTATGAAAGCTGTAATTTCATGAATTCTAAAATTTCATAACGTAGCACTTAAGTGCAATGTATTTAAGTAAAACGTTGAAAGGGAGGTAAAAGCTTTAATGTTATTTGTAACGTTGCAATTCCTCTAGTGCTTTGTTTTAAAATAAAGCAACACAGCTTGTGAAAATTTCAATAGAATGCACTCAAAATATAAACCAAAGCTGGCAAGTTATTTATGACATTCTGTGTAGAAATTTTCCACTTGAAGAATTTATTATATTTGCAATTTAATACGGTTTTTTATTTACAAATCTGACCTATTTTGTTAAAAAAAAAGGAAAATATTCATAAAATTTGCCTAATGTATCTTCACTTCCTATTTTGATATTAAAAATTAAATATAAAATGTCACCAATGAATCAGAGACATCAATTCAACGTAACAAAACGTACCTTCTTTAACCATTTTTGTAACATAAAATAAATAGACATATGCAAAAAAATGTCACCAATGAATCAGAAACATCAATTCAACGTAACAAAACGTACCTACCTTAACCATTTTTGTAACATAAAATAAAGAGACATATGCAAAAAATGTCACCAATGAATCAGAAACATCAATTCAACGTAACAAAACGTACCTTCTTTAACCATTTTTGTAACATAAAATAAAGAGACATGTGCAAAAAATGTCACCAATGAATCAGAAACATCAATTCAACCTAACAAAACGTACCTACCTTAACCATTTTTGTAACATAAAATAAAGAGACATGTGCAAAAAAATGTCACCAATGAATCAGAAACATCAATTCAACGTAACAAAACGTACCTTCCTTAACCATTTTTGTAACATAAAATAAAGAGACATGTGCAAAAAAATGTCACCAATGAATCAGAAACATTAATTCAACAAAACAAAACGTACCTTCCTTAACCATTTTTGTAACATAAAATAAAGAGACATGTGCAAAAAAATGTCACCAATGAATCAGAAACATCAATTCAACAAAACAAAACGTACCTTCCTTAACCATTTTTGTAACATAAAATAAAGAGACATGTGCAAAAAAATGTCACCAATGAATCAGAAACATCAATTCAACATAACAAAACGTACCTACCTTAACCATTTTTGTAATATAAAATAAAGAGACATATGCAAAAAAATTGATATTGTTTAATACAAATCCAAATAAATATGACATTTTCCGTGAAAATCCTCTCAAAAAATGGCAAACAACAAATTGGATATGTTCAGATAATAATCCTGAATGTTTTCTCAAATGTGTTCCGGTCTCCCAACGGGATCCCTCAACTGCCATACTTTTTCCCTTTTTATCGGAGGTTTTTAACTCTTCCGGATTCAAGTTCCCTAGGGACACTTCAGACTTCAGCGTATGAATCTTTATGTGTGTAGAAAACTTAAAAATGAACATATTGACATCATTTCGGCGGGCAAAATGCAATGTTTTACATTAATTTTATATTTTATTTTTACGTATTTTAATTTAAACGTGGTATTAAATATTATTGAAGAAATTATTTTTAACTATATTTCGCGGCACTTTGATTTTATTAAATTCTTGGTTGAGTACTTAGATCACCAACTACTGACGAAGCGTAACTAACAAACAAGTTAAGGTTTTCTGACAACTGAAAATGTTCCTCGACTTGTTCAATGGAATAATTTACTTCTTCACTCACTGTAAAGTTATCTAGGTAAAATTTAACCCTGGTGAAATTAATTTTCTGCTAAAAATCGTTTTACGATAGCGTCAAATTATTTTCTCGACCTCCTCCGAATCACCTTACAAACTACTCTGAATCCAGATATCTAGCAACAAGAGTGGAGCCAACTTTCGATGGAAAATCTCTACTTTGCAAGTGATAGGCTCTAACCTGCGTCTCTAAAGATTTAATGCCACGTAGATTATAGTGAACTTTGAATCTTTTTAGATTTGGCCACGGTTGCAGTACCTTTCATAGGTGGAGTTTCATTGATCTCCCGTTATGCTCACGTAGAACAGTCTAGATTGTCGGTGACATCGTGAAAGAACGTCAAATATATAAATTGACTATAAGATTCATCCTGTTTCTCCCAAAGCTGTATCATGGATGAGAAACCTGAAAACATGATAATGAAAAAAACTCATACAAGAGTAAAAATCTTTATATAGTATTTGTGTGCTAATATTTAAGAAAATAGAAACTTCAGTAGTATAAGAAATTTTTGCTTTTCCATAATGTTCATTAAAGTGGGAAATAGTAGAATGGTAATCGAAATTACATTAAATAATTCGTGTGGTACCGTTCAACACATGCATTTACAATGAAAATATTTTGGAGAGTTTTCTAGCAATTAGCATTCAGGTTAAGCTACAATACTAAGCGCCACAAGTTCGATTTCTGGCTGATTCACTTCCATACTGGTTTTACTGTACGGTCATTTTGTCTTCGTGCCAAAAAAACCTCAATATTCCAAGTTGCTATTTTGTTACATCGAGTCACGAAAAATGGTCCAAGCATTATTAAAGGCAATTCATGAACACCAGTGCAACAACAAATTTAGATGAAATTGGCCTCCAAGTTAATTCTGACAAAAAGAATCTGGAAGTTGAACCCTAGGCCTTTGGGTGGCGACCGTAATACGAGTACATATAAATACACGTATTTTATTTTACATTACCGTGTATATAAATTTACATTTCGCTTTTAATACTTCTCTTAGCATTTTCCTTTCTAGAATGAGAAACAACGAATTGTAAAAACCTTGAATCCTAATCCGCCCCTGATTTTACGGATATACAAACACCATTAAGGGAACATCAACCCTTAGACCAGGGTCAGATAAACCAACATAAGCCAAGATTTGTAATATTTTCCCCCGTTCAGGCTATGCTCTCTCCTATCCTTTGGGCAAATGGAGATTTAGTCTTGGAGCAAGCGATAACTGAAACGCGTTTTGGGAGACGTAATTTTTTTATAAGGAATAATAATCATAGCTAGGAGTAATTTTTGCCTTAAATTTTAAAACCAGTCTTTGAACAGAATTCACAACTGTTCAGAGACTTTTTACTAAACATAAAAATTGTATGCATTAAATGTTAACACAGTATATTCCATATAAACTTTTATAGCATCAAACTAATAACTATTATTTAAAGACAATAATTGCTCCAGGAAATGGAATACACAAAAATAATTTCCTAGCCTTAAATATGTTACAAATTCCAGGATTTGGAAAGTTTCATTGAAAAAATGAATGCACATTATCCGTGACGATTATATTAAAAGTCAGAGTAAAAAGTGCAGAATTAGGCGTCCAGAGATCTACGAGTATGTAAGCCAATTTGTGATAAGGCATATACTGTTGCATATAAGGCAAGGAGCTTCAGTACTTACAACTTGTCTGCGTCTTATTTCTCCACTGAGTATCTGAACTACTCAAGAAAATGTAGCATGGTCCCTGTGACGTTTGAAATGTCATGTCTCAAAGGGATGGGGTAAAATCGTTTTTTTTTTACAAATCGAATCGTTTTTTTATAAACCGAAAAATTTGTTTTTCTCTAAACTGACGTTTTAATTCCTAACTTTCATTATCCTGACTTTCTAATGTATTGTATGATTTGTGTATATCTTTAAATAGGCCAAGATCCACTATGAATTAATACTAATTACGAACATTTAATTTTATGTATAAAAAAATGGAAAATTCAATTATCGTATACTCCATCCCTAGCCAATGCAGACTAACGTAGTGATTTTTGACGAACGTCGCCAAATATTATTTGATTTTAACGAACTGGCATATTTTTGCTAATTTGTAACAAGATGTATTACTTTGTCATTGTTCTTAGTTTTATGTAATGTATTTACCTAAATAACTTGATATTTATTAGAATCGAGGCTTATATTAAAGTTGATAAAATAATTAAAATTACTGAACGTCGTTACAAAGTTGTATTGGGGCAAATTTGTGAAACGTCACAGGGACCATGATACATTTTATTTAGTATGGCAACAGTTTTACGCTATTTTAGCTCAATCGACTGCTGTTTGCTCCCAGTTGTGTTAGGAATTTGTGTTTTTAAATTTGTCGTGTTGTATGTCCTCATATCTCTCGTGCTACCCAGTGAGTTATTTTCTGCCCCTTGTGAGCTCAGCAAAGTGGATATTTCTTGGGAGCATGTACTGTAACATGGGAGGTTATGAAAAACTGAAAATAAAACTATCCACTGTTTTAAGTAAATTAAAAAGGATCTGGTAAGGAAGGTTCAGAAACATTGAAATTAAACTATTTACTGTTTTAAGGATCCAAATAAAGCCAAGTTATTCCAATTGATGTCAAAGAATAAAGATGTTTCTCTAGCTTGGATTCCTTCACATATTGGTATCACTGGTAATGAATGTGTTGATTCCTTGGCAAAAGAAGCATATTCTACCGGTTGTCTTCTATCTGATTTTTCACTGCCAGCTACTGATCTTTTGAATAAAATTAAGCATGATACTTGGCACCGATGAGCGTTGGATTGGGATATAACTGGTATACATAAATAAGGGCACTTAATATACATCAATATGTGGGGAACCACGGTCGTCGCTGAATATTGTCGCATACATACGGGCAATGACCGATGAAACGACCTTCGGATTCCTCGATAAATTATAGTAAACAGTCCGAAGGTCACATGCCAGCCATTGATGCCGGCCGAGCGATCGCACCTCATTCCATACTAGAGAGAGAACGCACCACGCTGTCTCGCCAGTTTCGTAAGTAAAATATCACCCACATACGACATTAATCGTTTTCTGCATTCACAGAAGCGAGACGTAAGCATATCGCGAGCGCACTCTCGCGCACATTCCAAAAAGATATAAATACCTACGTTACTATAAAAATAAACACTCTCTTTCCGCATTGCGATCTTACGTGTTTTATTTATTTACCAACAACTATCATCATCTCTTCCAATAAGAACCATTCCGCTAAAGTGGTGACCCCGACGTGATGGTAACAATCTATCCCTTTGAAACCGTGGTTTAATTTTATAAGAATGAATAAGATGGAAGTTTGCTGACGGGCTACTGCGTGGTGGCTAGTCACCTTTACAAAATGAGAATTGTGGAGAATCGCGGCTACGAATGTGGCCTGTATGCTGAAACTATAGACCCTGTATTTTTCGGTTCTCCTTTACAAGATAGATTTCATTTACTAAAAGCCATACCTTTGCCGCATCCAATGAATGTTGCATTTCTTCTTCTTTCTTCGAGGAACTTTTCCATTTATAGATCGACAGTTAAATTTTTAAAACTTAGTCAGTCAAAACTTCGAATTATCTAGAATTGTATTTTTTTATATTGATTTTATTACGTTGACTCATATAATTTAATTATGTCTTTAATTTGATGGCCCTAATCATCCTTGATTGGGTGGATTGCTTATTTTAAAAAAATATATAGAATATTTTTAAAGGTTTAAATAAATATTAGTGAGTTAGAAATATTTAAGAATGATTTTAAAAGTCAACTGGCGAATACAAAAAAATATTTATCTGACTTTTAATGATGAGCTCCATGAAAAAGTTTTTAAGACACTCGTCTTCTGAGCCAAAGGTTGCGACTTAAATTCCTATTGGTAAACATTTTTAAGGGTTGTTTTTCACTTCAGGCCTCTTTAATATACATATATGTAGTAGGTTTAATGGATTGTCACAGTACATCACAAACCAGGTTGTATTGTATACAATTTAAAAATAATACAAATACAATGTTAACGAAATTCTAAAACCAGTTCGATTTAGGTGAAGTTCGGAAGCATTGAAAATCCTACAATATATTTTTTTTATTTAAAAAGCATACACATGTTAATCCTAATTTACATACAGTGCATAAAAAAATATGCGCTGTATGTAATTAGACGAAAAAAAATCATATGTCGAATCACGCAGTACAACACTCCGAAAGACTTTATACTTCTTCTTCTTCTTCAGCCGTTCTGGATCCATCCCTGGATATAGGCCTCCCCTTCGGTCTTCCACAACTCCCTATCTCGGGCACACTGCATCCACTTCACCCCCGCAGCCCGTCTTATATCGTCCGACCATCTAGCCTGTGGTCTCCCCCCACCTCTCCTGCCCGTTCTAGGCTGCCATTCCAGAATTTTTTTCGTCCATCGAGAGTCAGATCATCTGGCAATATGTCCTGCCCAGCTCCATTTTAAGGCAGCTGCTCTCTCATCTACGTCCGTGACTTTGGTTCTCTCTCTTATCTATTTGTTGGTCTTTCTATCTCGCAGTGAAACTCCCAGCATTCTCCTCTCCATGGCTCTCTGTGTCGCTAGTAGTTTTTGCGTTATTCGCTTTGTTAGGACAGAGGTTTCGATTCCATATGTGAGGATCGGTAAGATGCATGAATCAAAGACTCTCTTTTTCAAATGATTGGGGTATTTTGGAGATTTCAGGATGTAAGAGTGTTTACCAAACGCCGCCCAGGCAAGACCACGTCTACGCTCTATCTCGGCCTCTTGATTCTCTTTTCCCAGCTTTACAGTGTGTCCTAGGTACACATAACTGGTAACTCTCTCTCTATTTCTTCCACCTACCAAGACGGAGAGATTTTTTGTCGTGTTGTTCATTATTTTTGTTTTGACAGCATTCATTTTAAGACCATTTTAGCGCAGGCTGCATTTATTTGATTGAACATTATGTTCAACCCTTCCTCGTTTTTGGCAAACAAGACAATGTCATCTGCGAAACGCAAGTTACTGAGAAATACCTTTATCTTTCCAGTCAAGAGCCTTGAATTCCAAGTTCTCTCAAAATCGAAAATAGCAGATCGTATTATAAAATAAAAATCTTTCTTAAAGAAAAACAACCGAGACATACTAGGT
This sequence comes from Odontocerum albicorne, assembly GCA_949825065.1. Classification (NCBI taxonomy): domain Eukaryota; kingdom Metazoa; phylum Arthropoda; class Insecta; order Trichoptera; family Odontoceridae; genus Odontocerum; species Odontocerum albicorne. The sequence goes on from OX463858.1 coordinate 6,183,716, forward strand.
AGTACTTAATTTTCATAGTAATTATTTCCATTCAGAATTCTGGGTCTTGGAAAGCACTGAGTTTTCCACGAATTACATCCTCTTCGGTGCAAGACACCGCATTCCTCAGGCACTGCAAGAAGTATCACATGGACTGCTCTTCACGGCAAATACATCAGCAGAAAGTGATGTTGTCCTTGGTTCTCCTAATTACTCTTCGTAGCCTGATGAGAGATTCGCACGTCCTCCAGGACAATTAAAAGGCAAGCCTCTACAGGCAAAATTCACTCGATGAGGCCCGAGTTGATTTTGTTTGTAGACGCTTAGCTCTGAACTTTCCTTTACACTCGTTCATCTTAACATCAGTTAGTTGTTCCAGGGCCTAAGTAGTTCTGATTAAACTATGCCTGGATTTCAACACATTGATTATACATATATACTTAGGAGTTTAGGCACCATATTCATGCCAAGATGATCGTTCAGAATTTGAGGCACTGTGATTTTGGAAAGTCTATAACTTCCAGCTATTTTTTTTGATTTTAGTCTCCTATATTATTACACTTGCTCTGTAACTGTTGCAAATGTTTCTATAGTGGGTATTTCTGCTGTTCTGCCTTGACGAGGGTCATCTTCAATCTATTATTTATTTATTTATTTAACACTTTTATTGCAATACAATCTGGTGGGAGTATTGCCAGGCGGCAATATCTTCCAACCAACCAGACAAAAGTAAATGAATGAAGTTACGTGGTCACATAAATCATTCAAATGACTATTCATCCCCACGAAATCCATAAAAATATACGTGAGCACATGCCCACGAACCCCACAAAGACGGACAGTCACCCGAACATTTTTTTTCATAAAAGTGAGATATCATCAATCAAAAGGAAAGGAAGGGATAGTGGAGAGGAAAGGAAACGAAAAATCAGGAATGAAACACGTTATTTTACTGACTAGAAATTTAGAAGTTTTTCAGTCGCTTCTTAAAGCATAGCAAGGACGGAGGGAGCGTGTCTTATATTGGTTTGTAACTGATTCTAGAGTCTCACTGCATGGACAGTAAAGGACGACGTAAAGAAAGAGGAGCCATGAACTGGAAAGGCCAATAAACAATCTCTGTTTGAGACTAAGTGAAACTGTTCAACCCAACCTTTCAATATAGAATATGACAAAGAAGATTCTCCGTAGACAGTATCTAAATGTCGTTTAATTTTTGGTGAACTTTTCCCTTATTTAGAAAGAAAATTGATAACAGCGCAATACTCAATTTTTAACTTTTTTGAGCGTAACAAAATTCCACATTTTCTATAGATTGATGAACTTCTAAAGGTAGAACTGGTTTGGACTAGAAATTTTTGAACCTTCTTGGTATTCGGGTGTAGTCCTACAACACAGTACGAAAGATTTTTGAGTTTGAATTCTTTCTTATTTGTTTTTTTATTGTATTGCTAAACGCTGTTAAATAATAAATCATGTTTTTTTTATAAAGATAAAAGCAGAAAGTAGCTAAAAGCTAAATTACATCTAATAAAAAATATTTAATAACGTGCTGCAGCCGTTCAACATGGACTGGTCATAGTTTTCCCAACGTAAATGGGATTGACCCTATGTAAATGCCAACGACACTGCCCTCAAGCGCCATATTTCCAAACAAACAAAGCAAATAGATTCACGCTGCCTGCCGCTTGCGTCATCTGGCCCCCAATTCCCTCGGCACTGGACTGTATTAGCGGACATACTTTCCATACTTACTCACACGGCATGAGCAAACATCGCAGGGGCGGGGGGTAATGTGTTTAATTTCTGTGGGTAATTTCGTATTCAATTTAACTTTAAAGTTTAAACTTCGTAATAAATACTTTTCAATTGATTTACAATATATTAAACTATTTTCTTTAATAGTAACTATTTTATAACCATTAAAAAAATCTATAATACATACATACACCCTTCTTTAACCAAAATTATCTGAATTACTAAATATGTATGTATATTTAGCAGAATGTCCTTGAAGGACGCGATGATGATTTTGATTGTTTGGTATTTAAATAAAATACGTCAATTAGCAATGCGAAAAGAGAGAGTGAATGAATCAATGAATAATAAATAATAATTAATGATGCTTTATTTATCGGTAAGTAAGTATTTATACATTTCAGAACGGGCGCGGGAGTGCGCCCGCAATATATTTTTATCTCGCTTCTCTGCGTGCAGAGATGGTCGATTGAAATATTGCAGACATCGCAATTAGTGTTGTGGGTAGACGATTTGTTTGCGAAAACGGCGAGACAGCGCGATGCGTTCTCTTTCTACTGTGGAATGTATCAATTTCAATGTTTTGGTATGCGACCTTTGGACATATCCAAAGGTCGTTTCGTCGGTCGTTGACCGTGTATGTTGACAATATTTCAGCGACGACAGTAGTTCCTACATATATATCTACCATCACGCTGTTTGCATGTCGAGGTAAATAGAGAAGATAGAGCGCCAATCTTTTAATCATGACAAACATATTTCACTTTGTCCACATCTACACATAATCTCATACAGCCTCTTCAATTTAACATATGTCTTTTAAAAGGTTTTCTCTAAAATATCGTTTACTACGCTCAACCATTCAAAACTTGATAACCCTCTACTTTGCTGTACATTTATTTTGTCAATCTTTCTTCACTCATTCGTTTTTCACGCCTAAACCATTTCAGAGTTCTCTTATTCATCCTGCTTAATACATAAGTCTTAGTTCACATTAATCATAAATAACTTCATTTCATATTCAGCCATACAGTGTCATTGCATATATTCTTAACATTGCATGCAAATAAGTATTTTTCTGCGTCCACGTTTATGAATTACACTTTCATTGTATAAAATACAACCTGAATATATAGCCAAATGCCAATCTCTTTCAACCAACAAAAAAACGTGATAAATTTTATAACGATAACGCCTATGTGAATATTGCCAATGTGAGTAAATGTCGAAAGAAATTTCAATAAAACAAATGTAATTATGTTTTTATGCTGTAAATGTAAAAGTAACTACATATTGTTTATTTTGATAAACAAATATTATTACCATCATCACCATCACACCATGTCTTTATAACGGTAGACAGAGAAAACAGATCTCCACTTCATTATATCCTGATACACATCTTTCGCTTTTGCCAAATCCATTGACATCGTAAATCATACTCTCCTATTATAGAGGTTATTGTATTGTATTACACTTTCGTTGTTCATAGTACATCCTGGCTGGCTTATTATAATGTAACAATTTCTTTCAACTAACCAAAAAGGTCTTATGTGACTACAACCCTTTTTTTTTAATCTTACAAAAGGTAATCGAACTCGAAAGACAGGCTTCTTACTAACCAGACTACGAAAGTCGTCAATAATAATTGCAAAGTATTTTTCATGTTTTTCAAAGACTTTTTTTATAAAAATTGAAACCCACGCCTCTGGATTTCAGTAACGTAGGTATAATGAATTGAATTAAAAAAACGATAAATCGTTAAAATAAATATCTACGGTGACTTTACAATACACACGACCTGTCATGGTGTACCACTTTTAAATATATTTTTTGAAAACACTTCATTTTATTATTCCTCTTCTATATTTTCTCTGGAAGAATTATTTGAACCTGGAAGCATTATTATAACAGTTAACCATTTGTTGTCAAATCACCGTTTATTTTAGACAGATTTCTCGCCAATTGCTGATAGAACATGCAAATTACAGATCAAAAAGAAAAACGCATTCAAAAAACAATAATACAAAATATTCGCAAATGTCGCCAAACCTGGGCGAATTTGCAAATATTTTGTATTATCGTTTTTGCCAATTACTATCGAATGGCAATAATTGAGCGAAAAAAAAGATAAAGCATTAAAAAAACAATATATTCACTGAAAAATAAAGATGGAGAAGGGCAAAAAAATAGGAGCTATGGAGAAACACATTTCGTAATTGCAAATAGATATCGTATTTCTTAAATTGCTGTTTGAAGCAAGCCAACAATGGTGAAAGTCTTTCAGTAGCCAGTTATTGATACCAGAATCTGACGACATACTTGGAAAGGCCGTCGCGAAGAAGGAAGAGCGATGAATTTAAAATACGAAAAGTCAGTCTCTGCTTGAGCATTACTAAAGTCCAACGTTGAAAGACACTGAACATTTTCATGTCGATATTAAGGGGTGGTAGAAATGTTTAGATTATTATATAATAAGAACAATACATGAACCTGAATGTATTAAACCAATCGAATTTAACACATTAAACCTTTTAAAATATTCAATATGGTATGTTGAAACAAATTAACTAAAAAAAACTACTTATTGTTTTATTGTTCTTAACTTTATTCTCCATTACATGAAATGGATATTGATAACAATACTCTACAAATATTAACTTTTTGTTTTGGTGTCAGCTATGGTGTATGGGAGTTAAACATGGACGTGGAGAAAGACTAAATGCTGTAAAAATGAGTGCATTGAGAAGAATAAAGTGATAAGGGATGAATGTGATTGTGAAATTAATGTTAACTTAAGGCAGATGTATTAAGTAAAATAAAGAAGAGCATTCCAAAAAGGTTTGGGCATATATAATGAAGAAAGAATAGTTAATATATCGTGAAATGTGAAAGGAAGGCGTATACAAGGAAGGTCAAGGAAATTATGGTTGAATATAGTGAATGATATTCTGAAAGAAGGAAACGTAGAAGTCAGATAATGTATGTCAAGATAGGAAAGTATGTCCTCTCTGCTTGCCCAGACAGGGAAATGGCTTGATGGTATGATTTTTTTTCTAAAAAAAAAAGTATAATTCTAAAGATACTGGAGCAGGTTGATGAGTTCTTGGACCATATTTTGAAAGGTCAAGTGATCACTCGTATGACAAAACTTTCTGAGCACGTATACCATTAAAAATGTCAAACTTTACGACGCTTATGTCAGATTTGACGTATCTACACTGGTGTTGCCATATCTCAAAACTTAAGTAGCAGCCCTCGTAGTAGAATATCGTGCAATATGAGATTTTATGAATGAGAAGGAAATGAAAGTTGTGTGCATGAATAGAAAAGTTCACGTTGAGACTAGTTTTACTCTTAGATCATTTTACATCAGAATTAAATAATACTGATGACGTTCTTATTAGCGATATTCGTGTCTCTCAATCGTTATTTATTTAATAGGTTAAGCTATTTAAGAATTGCTATTGGGGTGATCGTGTTGGTCGAGAAACAACACTATAGTATACCAAATTATCTGAGGAAAAAAGAATACGATGGAATTGGTCTAATTTACTATATAAATTGGACATTTTTGTATAGAAATGTAGCCATCCTTGTTCGTTGCTTTTACGAATGCTTTCATGTGACCAGCTTAATGTCCAATGTTGACAGTAAAAACTTGACTGAGTCATTTGTTTTGCTTGTAATGGACAAGCCTAGCGCTGCTGTCCCATTCGCATTTAAAGCAATAGTAATTGGTGTGCCCACATTGCAAACCAACCTGAAACGCTATCACCTCTAAATTACCACAAATCAACTAATCATGTTGTTTCCCTTAGTTTATGCTAGGTAGAACAGATTTTAGATATTTGTAATGAATGTATAAAATTTGCCAATCCATTTAAAGTTACTTATACATTATGTGTCCAATGTGAAATGTGACAGATGGGAAATGAAATACAAGACATTGTTTATTTTTAATTTACATTACTTTTTATTCGAAATACACTCCTTGTGAGTCAATACAATACTGGAAATGGATGTAAAAATTTCTGAAGTACTCCTGAAATTCATTCTTTGGAATCGCCTCCAAAATCGCAATCGATGCCTTCTGGATATCTGAAATCGTGTCGAAACGATTTCTTTCTATCACCAATTTCGGTTTCAAGTATAGCTAAAAGTAGTATGCAGCCAAATCAGGTGAATACGGGGGGCGATCGATACTTTTTTTGGCCAAAAAATCGCGTACAATCTTGCTTTTGTGCGCCGATGCATTGTCGTGCAACAAAGACCATGTCTCTTGTTACCGGTATTTGGGTTGAACTCGAAGAATCCTGGCCCATACACGATTCAAAACACCCAAGTACACATCGGCGTTTCTATGGCACTTTTACCCAATTAAAAAAAAATGTTGGCACGTTGCTCCTTTGTTCCTTTTCCGACCGAGACTCAAACGAAAGTATTGTCGATTGTTACGTCATTACGAACGAACCAGCAACAAGAAGATAGTCGAAATGTATCGCTAGTTAACTAATTTATTCATTCACAGATGACGCTGGTGGTTACGCGAAAATAAAACCAGTCACCTTTCCCATTGGGCAGACCGTGTATGTAGGGCGTTCTAACGTTTGCGGGTGATTTTAGTTACGTTTCCTTACAAAACAAAACTTATAAAAGAGTATCATTTTCATATTCAATATCCCAAAATCTTTTAAGTTGTTTTTGAAAAATTTCATTGTTTTCCAGTGTAATCGAGAGTATTTTAAAAATCGTAATAGTCACAATTTAAAATTTAAATTACCTTAAAACATTTAAAACTCAGTAAATTATATGTTTTTATAATTCCGACTGTGGTACGAGTACCAGTGTGACTTTGATAAATCGATTTGAGAAAAGTATTTTCAATCATAAAACTGTGTAATAAATTTAAAAGATCGAAAGTCGGCCAGTACTTTTATAATTTTAATGGATTAAAAAAGTTTTTTGAGAGAAATGAAAGTATTTTCTTTTCCAATTAAAACATTATTCCATCTCCGGGTTTTTAATTAATCAAATTATTCCATTAAAAATTACAGGGAGGTTAAAAAAAAAATTTCCACAATTTGTATCAAACAGAGACAAGAGTATGAAATGAACAGCACTTGGCAAGTTATTTTTACTTATTGCTAAATAGATCAATATTTATATACCTTGAATATTTGAAACATTTATTTATTTAACACTTTTATTGCAATACAATCTGGCTGGTTTATTACCAGGTGGCAATCTCTTCCAACCAACCAGACAAAAGTAAATGAAGCAAGTTATGTGGTCGCATAAATCATTCAAATGACTATCCACCCCCACGAAATCCATAAACATATACGCGAGAACATGCTCACGAACCCCACAAAGACGGACAGTAAGCCGAACATTCTTTTTCATATAAAGTGAGATATCATCAATCAAAAGGAATGGAAAGGATGGTGGAGAAGAAAGGAAAAGAAAAATCAGGAATGAAACACGTTATTTTACTGACTAGAAATTAAGAGTTTTTTCAGTCGCTTCTTAAAGCATGCCAAGGACGGAGCGAGTCTTATATTGGTTTGTAACTGATTCCAGAGTCTCACTGCATGGACAGTAAAAGACGACGTAAAGAAAGAGGAGCGGTGAACTGGAAAGGCCAATAAACAATCTCTGTTTGAGCGTAGCGCTAATCCATGATTGGAAAGACGCTGAAAATTTTCGGCGAGATAAGAGGGTGCGGTGGGACAGTTAAGGATATTATACAATAGAGACAGTATGTGAATTTGGCGTCTATTTCGTACATTCAACCAGTTCAATGCCTTCTGGTATGAAGTTATATGATCGTACTTTCGTAGGTTGAAAATAAATCTTAGGCACACATTTTGAAGACGCTGTAATTTGTCCAGCTGTTGTAGCAGCTGCTTCTGTAACATCCAAGTAACATACGTCCGCATAGTCCAGAATCGGAATGAGCAGAGATTGTACGAGTAAAATTTTGGTTTTAGTTGGAAGGAATCTTTGCAACACTTTAAGGGAATGAAGGCTGAAGAAGATCCTTCGGCTTACCTCATTTATTTGATCTCGCCATGAGAGAGTGTTATCTATTACCACTCCTAGGTTTTTAACAGTTTTATGTAATGGTATGATAGAGCCATCAACTAATATTGGAGGAACTAAGTCAGTGTTGAATTTACCGAGAAGCTGAGGGCTGCCAATGAGGATCGCTTGAGACTTCTTAGGATTTATGAGTAAGCCATGCTCCCCAGTCCACTCCGAGATCGATTGAATGTCCGCATTTAAATTGTTCAAAACCGCGTGAAAGAAATTTGGATCAAATTGAATATATATCTGCAGGTCATCTGCATACAGATGATAAGAACATTTAAGAGACGATGTTATTGGGTTGATGAATATAGAAAAAATGAGTGGAGAGAGAATTCCACCTTGGGGAACACCTGCAGAGAGATCAGTCCATTCAGATATACGCTCTTGGTATTTACAGGAACATATACTGTTGATAAATTTAATAGAGTTAGTATTTAAAAATACAGAGATAACAGCATGAAATGAAGAGCACTTGGCAAGTTACTTTTACTTATTACACGTCTTAATAGATCAATATATCTTGAATAGTTGAAACATATATTTTTGATAAATTTAATAGTTAGTATTTAAAAAACCAGAGATAACAACATGAAATGAAGAGCACTTGGCAAGTTACTTTTACTTATTGCCAGTCTAAATAGATATTTCTATACCTTGAATAATTGGATCATAAAAAACATATATTGTTGATAAATTTAATAGTTAGCATTTAAAAAAAAACAGAAAAACAGCATAAAATGAGGAGCACTTGGCAAGTTACTTTTACTTATTGACAGTCTAAATATTATAGATATTTCTATACCTTGAAAAATCGAAACTAAAAAATATATATCGTTGATAAATTTAAAAGGCGTTTTTTTTTAAACCCGTGGGATTTTTTAAAGACTGCCGTCTGGAGCCATGCGAAAAAAAAAACATTTCAAAATATAACACAAATTTTATTCCTTTAACTGATATATAAAATTTATTCCGTCTATTTCAGAACCCATTGAAAGATAAAAGTTTGTTTCATTCAAAATCAAACGAAAACAAAATATTCAGAAATCCCCTCAGATATCCTGAAATATTCGTCAAGGAAGATTCTCTTATGATCGTATCGTTCCTTGCCCCCAGGCGGCGGGTTATACGTCGAGAAAAATACAGTTTTGTTTCGGGAACAAAAAATATTATTTATGGGAGTCCTAGGGGTTGCGTTTACGTGGGAGATAACCGTATCTTATAAAATCCTTTAAAAGTTCTTGCCGAAACACGACATTTACGTACGTTGACAAAAAAGGTTTCAAAAAGCAAATTTCATATTATACGAACATTACGTAGAATATATGAGAAATATTGGGTTGTCCGAAAAGTCATTTCGTATTTTGATATCAAATTAAACATATCCTTGCACCATGGACATTAGTTTTCGATATTTTTAGTATGTCAATCATCTTTCGTGTGGTTCAACGCTGGTTAATTTCGACCAAAGATTTAATTTGGCGCCATCAATGGTATTCAACCTTATAGATTAGACACCCTCTTCGAGTATCATATCACCATTACGAACTTTTTTAAAACACATTTGACGTACACGATCGCTTACGACATCGTAACAATAATTTCTACATATCTATTTTTTTATTTTTGTCTACTTTTTCCTTTGCGGTAGTAAAAAAAACCATCAAATGCCGAAGAGAAACGCTTAATTAATTTGATTAAAAATTGTCGAAAATGCGCTATACTATTACCTTAAATAATAATATTGATTCGGCACACTTGAAATGGAGTTAATTAAGAAAATATTGTTCTAAAGATATCTCTCCGAGAAATACGAAACTACTTTCCGGACAAACCATTACACTCGACGTGTCTAAAAAGCGATTGAAAAAACTCTCAATTTCATGTCAGTATGTTAAATGTTACGTGTTTCATTCCCGATTTTCCTTTACTCTTCAGTATCCCTTATTTCTTTTGATTGATGATATCTCACTTTTATTGTTGTTTACACTGTTCATGTATTTTCTACAAATTAAAAATAATTTGAATAACTGATCTTTGCATTTTCATATCTTATATAATATTTTCATATCTTATACAATTTACTTATCAGACTCTATAATTCATCCTAATTCTTCGCTAACACTACCATGTCATCAGCATACACATTCCCATTCGACATTGTTATGTCACCCGTTGACCTTTGTAGTTCCTTCACGTATGAATCTTTTTAAATATTACCCTTTTTGAAATATTTAACAACTCACTCAAGGAACCGTTTACTTTAATATATGCTATTCTTTCAGCATATAATGATGCAATACCACGTATTATGTTAATATATGCTATTATTTCAGCTTGTAATGATGCAATACTACGTATTTAATATATGCTATTCTTTCAGCATATAATGATGCAACACCACGTATTAATATATGGTATGCTATTCTTTTAGCATATAATGATGCAATACCACGTATTAATATATGCAATTCTTTCAGCATATAATGATGCTATACCACGTATTCATTTACATTCAACGTCCTGTGACTTTAATATTTTTCTCAAGGTAACGATTTAATATAACGGTAATAAGAAACGGTGTATACCAAGTTGATTTTATTTTCAATTACACTGACAAATTATAAAATAGTTCATTAGTAAGGCTTCTGAGTTTAGACACTGTCTTATGTTAAAATCCTAACTTAATCCCAGAGCTTTATGCCTGCTGCTCCAAAACCCTCGAGATATTATGATATACATTTAATTCTATGCAAGTTTTAATTTTGAAAACTCAAATTTAATTACTTGATAGTTAAAAACACTAAAGGATATTATAATTTATTTTTATCAAACACTGTTTATTCCACTTTTTTATGACGGTATAACCCTACCGGTTTCAAGGCTTTCACCTCATCTTCAGGGGAGCGCAAACAAGACTAAATGCTGTTCGAACTGGTACCGATATACACGCTTCAACGGTTGGGGGCTGGGGGGTGAGAAAGGCACGGAACAATTTCTTCAATGTCTCACCCCCCAGCCCCCAACCGTTGAAGCGTGTATATCGGTACCAGTTCGAACAGCATTTAGTCTTGTTTGCGCTCCCCTGAAGATGAGGTGAAAGCCTTGAAACCGGTAGGGTTATACCGTCATAAAAAAGTGGAATAAACAGTGTTTGATAAAAATAAATTACAATGTCTTTAAACCTCCACAATGTTAATGCCTTAACTATAAACAACATAAAGGATATTATTTTAAGATTAGGGTCCACCGTGGATGAAATAAATATACATTAATACGTGATATTCAAATCATTAATTTCCGTATTCGGGCCATCAATTATTTATTATGCCATCGATGACCATCATCCCCTATGGAATGACAGACATTTAAATTGTCTCCTTGCTTCAGGGTGCGCCTCGGCTCCCCATGGGTTCAAGCTATTGGACTACCTAATTCTCTTTGGTCATGGGAATTTTGATGGCAAACTTTTTAGCTTAAATCTAGTCCCTTCGCCCTGTTGTAATTTTTTCGGTCATCAGGATCAATTTGCAGATCATATCTTGTGTTATGGGATGATAATCGATTCAATAATTCTTCTCCCCCTTGTATCATTTCATCTTCGGACTGATTATCTGCTCCAATCTAGTAGCGTCAAAGAATAGTTTTCTGTATTCGATTTTTTTATAAATACTGGCAATTTAGGCGGTTACTCCAGGCTTTCAACCGTTGTGTACACATATTTCTTACGCTGCGAGTTATTTTATTTCTCCTATGACGTCGAATCTTAAGAACGCCGCCTTTACTATTATGTTCACACTCAGAGTGTCGCCACCAGAGGAGTCCCTTTAGGCAGTTCCTACTTCGTCACTACACGACGTCGAGCTCATTCAAAATAAAAAAAAATTTATCTGGTATATATTGCATAGTAGAGAGATCAAACTAAAGTAAACTATTGATTATGTCACATGTTTCCACAAGGAGGCAACAGAGATCGTTTTATCATTCGCATCAATCAGGTCTTGCCCCAAACATGTAGTCCCGATATTCAGACAATTGAGCCTTTGTTTTAAGTCTGGGTATATACCCAAAATATGTTTCAATATATTTTTTCGTTCAATGAACCCCATATCTGCTCTTTTACCTTGCATCAAGTTTACTCGGAGTCCATTCAGGGCTCTCCAAATAGGCCAAGGTGGTTGGTCCCATGATGTCATATTTTCTGAGAGCTCTGTCTAGTCATCAAATGTTTATTTTCCACTTACAAAAATGTGATTTATATGAAAGATTCATCAGTTCATGCGCTTTCTCATAAGACTATTATCAAATGTTTATTTTTCACTTACGAAAATGTGATTTATACGAAAGATTCATCAGTTCATGCGCTTTCTCATAAGACTATTATCAAATGTTTATTTTTCACTTACGAAAATGTGATTTATACGAAAGATTCATCAGTTTATGCGCTTTCTCATAAGACTATTATCAAATGTTTATTTTTCACTTACGAAAATGTGATTTATACGAAAGATTCATCAGTTTATGCGCTTTCTCATAAGACTATTATCAAATGTTTACTTTTCACTTACGAAAATGTGATTTATACGAAAGATTCATCAGCTCATGCGCTTTCTCATAAGACTATTATCAAATGTTTATTTTCCACTTACGGAAATGTGATTTATACGAAAGATTCATCAGTTCATGCGCTTTCTCATGAGACTATTATCAAATGTTTATTTTCCACTTACGAAAATGTGATTTTTACGAAAGATTCATCAGATCATGCGCTTTCTCATAAGACTATTACTAAATGTTTAATCTCGATGATCTCAGCAAGGAAACATTGGAGCATATACTCTTCGAATACCTACTAAATGATGCGTATCTGATATTTATTAAAATATAATTTTAACGCATAGCCATAGGGCTATAGGCCAACCAATATGAGAACGCTCATCATTGGCATAGGTCAACCAAAATAAGAACGCTCATCACAAATACCCTCCGTGTTCAAAGGTTAAGAAAGTTTATAGTTCACAATGAATTAAATGCATATTATTTATCAAAGTTTTTCGTTTTACCTTTGTGAAACTTATATTAGAATAAGTAAAATAATTTTAATACTAAAAACTAACCACATACGAGCAGATATAATGTGCTTTTGAAAGTACATATATTGCAATAAAAAATGAAACGTTGGCACTACAACATAAAACTTGTCTGTCTTATAACATTATTTTAGAATTTTAGAAGTAGCAAACGATATTTTAGAGGCAAAACGTGACAAGGATGATATAAAGCGATGAATAAAGAAATATTAGAGATACTCCAAACCATAAGTAAACACCAAAGAACGCAAAAGATTTCAAATTTAGTAAACATTTTTCCTTTAGATCAATAACATACTTTCAATGTTGGTGGTTTAACATGTCATGTTATTATAACTGTTATAGTAACATGCAGGGCAGTGGAGTCGGATGAAAATTTACCGACTCCGACTCCAGCTTTATTTTATACTCCGACACCGACTCCGACTCCGACTCCAACTCTTGACTCTGACTTCAATTTTTATTTTATTTCATAATTTACTGCATCTACCTAATGTATTTATATTGACTTATTAATAATGGATACAGGTATAAATAAAAAAATTATTATATTCGTACACAAATGAAACAATTTAATAAAAAAATATATAAACAATACGCATTAAGCAATATCTTCACACAAAAATAATATTTAAAATATATATTAATATTTAAAAAAATAATTAAATAAAACTTTTAAAATAATTAGAAAAACAACACAGGTAGGTATTAAAAAAAATAAGAAAACACTTTAAAATAAAATAAAAAGGTTGCTTCATTTGTTTTCATACGTTAACTAAATCTTTTTTATATTGTTTATTATTTTTTTTATTCAATATTGAATAGATCACAAGATTTTTGAGAACGCCCGAATGCGGCGGCATCTTCCGAAGTAATGAACGAATATCGTATGCTGATATAATACACTAACAATATTTAGGCATGGACACGCCGCGCGTGTTTTGAGCATGAAGCAGATGTTCACATGGACACGCCAGGCGTGTTCTCAGCATTGGATGAGTTAAAGAAAATGTTAAAATAATTAAATGGAGTCGGAGTCGGTCGATTTTTTCCGACTCCGACTCCAATTCCGCCTGAAATGTTCCGACTCCACGACTCCGACTCCACAGCCCTGGTAACATGACACCAGTCTGACCTAAGCACCGCTCTGAAAAGAGTCTAGGAGTAGGAGATAATAACACGTGTTGTAGGGATTAATGTAATTACTGAGAAAAGAATTATTTATTGTTAATTATTTTAAATTCAAATAATTATTTTTCTTATTTGATTAACGTGGTACTCTCCAAGTAGATCAAAGTAGTTGATTTCCTGATGTCATCATTTCTGGAAGCTTGATCTAATTGTCAAATGTTTTTTTTCTTTCCACTTCAAATGACGCTCTTTATTCAGAGGTATCGTCCGTTTTTGCGCTTTCTTGAAGAAACTATTGCAAGATTTTAATCTTGATTTACACAAATTATTTAGAAAATAACAAGTTATTCTTAGATTGTCTCCTGTAGCTATTTGGTACATATTGTATTTTCTTTGTTTTTTCTTCTTATTCCCAGTGTCATGTCAGGTGAATATCACTTGAGAGTAGACATCTTTGTGCCTGGCAGCCCGAAAAAAGATCTCCAAGTCCAATCACGTATATTACGGAGCCAGGAGATGCCTCCTGCCTTCTGCTAACACCTCTTTGGCCTTCTATTTTGCCTTGGATGATTTCTTTGTTTATACACTTGAAATTGTCACTCGGAAAATCTACAAAGGTTGCTTTGTAGTTCGTTTTCCCTTGGTAAGTTTTCTATCCAAGTTTGTTTTTCCACCCCCTTTATATCTCTCTATACTGCTTAACATATCGCTAAGGGGGTATAGCGAGATGTTAAGCGGTAGTACCTTGTAGACAGCACTGGCTAGTCTAGGGTCGCCTAGAAACTACTAAGCCCTTGGCCCGCTGACATCTCAATCTCATCTTCTTTGGTTCTAAGGAGCTGTCAGTATATAGACAGCAGATACACCCCAGAAACTAAGTAGGGTCGCAGGCTTAACTTGGTGGAGGGGCACAGAGGTCACTTCTGCTTCTGTGGTTTCCCTGTCCTCTCTTCCAATCCTTCCAACTTCTATCCACATTGGTATATACCAAAACACTCATGCTCCAATTGAATATCTACAAGTGCACATTTCTACACTAAAAAATAATATGTTTTGGCAGTTGTTTACAATTCAATGAACATGTATACAATTCCTATGTTTACTGTGGTGCGGAAGACAATGGGAACCCACCGCATTATTTTTCCCCAGAAAACCATATGAACATGCTCAACAATTTGTGATTCACGTTCATTGAGGACATGGCAAAAAAGGTGTTTTTCATATATGCAGATGAAGGGGAAGTACTCAATCTAATGGTGGCATGTTTTGGCAGTGGTTTACAATATAAAGAATATGTATACAATTCCTATATTTACTGCGGTCCGGAAGGTAATGGGAGACCACCGCATTATTTTTTCCATGAAAGCTATATGAACATGCTCAACAATTTGTGGTTCACGTTCATTGAGGACACGGCGAAGATGTTTCTCATATATGGAGATGCGGGGAAGTACTTAATCTAATGGTGGCTATTGCCACCATCTTTTTCGTACACTCAACACGTTTTTTTTTGGAATGGAACGAATTTCCAAGAGTTATCAGATATCACGTCCTAAATCCTATAAATAATAGTTTCGTAAAGTGGGCGTAACCGCCCGTCTGTGGGTGCTAGAGGGATCTGGGAGAGCATTGCAGGCTCCAGGGGCAGTAGGGGGCATTGAGGAACAAATGGCCAATAAGACCTTAAAAAAAATAGTTTCCTAAAGATTTTTAAGCAAAACTTAAACACTTAACTATATAGACGCGTCATCGTGTATCGTCACAAGAATCAAAACTATCATCGTTTGTACATATGAAATCAACGATCATATATTGTAAGGGCTGCTTTATTTTCTAAGGAAAAGTCGTTTTATCTCCAAAATAGCTGTTTGAAATTCAAAAACTACACACACAGCTAAAGAAATATTTCGGTAAAATAAAAAAATTACAGATACTGCTACACATACAATTCAATTAATAGTTGAAATAGAGTTTTCCCGAGGGGGCGCTGAAACAAATTATCTTGGAAAAGGGGGCGGTGGGCCAAATAAGTTTAGAAACTCAGCTATAGTTGTTCTAAATCATATTCAGGAAAGAATTGAAAATATATCACATTACTCAGAAAATACCCTTTCATTATAATACTCATTTTTTCCTTTCTTCATCCTTGAATAAATCCCTTTCTTATAGTCCTACCATTATTATTTAGAGTTGAGTATTATTTTTGCTTGAATTGAAATTAATATTCTTTTAGAAAATTTGTCGTAAATTAAAACAACTACCCAAGTATTTAATATATGATGGATGATTGGAAAAATTTGCTTTATAATAACAAGCCTACCGCATGTACTCGTGCATACAAGAGATCGAAGACCACCGTCTTCTTCGTCAGGTGAATATAAACTAAGTTGCTAAAATATATTCTGTACAAGTGTTAATAACCTAATATAAAAGAGGTGTGGTAGGGGAGTGAAGTGGGGAGAGACGTAAACAATGGTGAATGGGGCGGGGAAAAATATGTGAAAGTGAATGTGAATCTTTAAGACAGGGAAGGATTTAAAATTGGGAACATATTAAGCAGAGGGCTATTATGAAACTTGGTTTGGTTTTTGATGATATTTAGACTTAATTTTATAGATTTTTTAATCTCGAGAATTTCCAAATTGTCAAGATGCAATCCACCTCGGTTTATATGTAGTTATATATAAACCGAGGGGAATTGCATCTTGGCAATTTGGAAATTCTCGAGATTAAAAAATCTATAAAATTAAGTCTAAATATCATCAATAACCAAACCAAGTTTCATAATAGCCCTCTGCTTAATATGTTTCCAATTTTAAATCCCCCCCTGTCTTAAAGATTCACATTCACTTTCACATATTTTTTCCACGCCCCATTCACCATTGTATTACATCTCTCCCCACTTTACTCCCCTACCTCACCTCTTTTATATTAGGTTATTTACACTTGTACAGAATATATTTTAGCAACTTAGTTTATATTAACCTGACGAAGAAGACGGTGGTCTTCAAAACTAGTTGTGAACCTAAATTAAACCTGTGGTGAACACAAAAATATAAAATAAGCTTTTTATTTTTTTCCTTTTATGTAAAAAAATGGCACCACAAAGTGAAATTATAGTCTTTTCGAAGTTTCAAGAAATAAAAATATATTATAATAAATTTATATTATTTCTGCAAAGTTATTGATTTAATAGGAAAGCCGTTTTCTTCTTTGATTAAATATACGAGTATTGCTCGCTAAAGTTTAAGTTTCGCCTTGTTGAAAGCTCAAATTCAAAATTACTTTACTCAAGAAGCAAATTTCGCTAACGATATTAAAGGCCTTAATTGCGGTAATTTAACTTTGTTGGATATAACAAAAAATATATATAAACAGACGAGGAGAAAATTTCAACAGTGTTTACCTTTTTGGGCTATTAAATTTATTCCCTTTCTATACTATATTCGCTCCCCAGGTGGATTATATGGTCTCCTTACCTTACCTTTGGTGGTCATTTAGTATTCAACGCATTAAGCCTAGGTGATGATTGTATATAAATACCTTAAGCAATCTGTCTTCAGGTATCTGGAGACCCATAAGCATATTTGCAAATCAATCATTGCAAATTGCATGCGATTTAGATTTTGTCTAGCGGCAATTAGTAGGTTTTTAAAATTATCGATTTTTTTATTCATTCGTATGGTACCTCTCGACATATTAGATTAGATGAGCGTGGTAAGGAGGCAATATTATCTTCGACACCAGTAAAACAAGTTCACGAAAGAGTATCACCACTCGCACGTGGAAAGACTTTATTGAATTACTTTTCCGATATTTATTTATTCCATATCTCGGTGGATACATTGAGGATTGAAATTATCTTTGTAGATATAACTGAATCACTTTTTTTTTCTTTTTTTTAACCTGGCGAGTTTATTGCCATGTGGCAATCTCTTCCAACCAACCAGAAATATGTTTTTATAGGCCCTAAGTGTTATAAATGGAATCCTATTTAAAAAAATCTGGGTTCCAGCGGGGATCGAACCCGCAACCTCCAGATCGGCAGACAAGTGTCTTACCACTAGGCCACGGAGGTTGTCACTTTATAGGGAAGTATGAGGAACATTGATCATATTGTCGTTATATTTAGACTTTCATTTATTATTTGATGTAGTTTGGTTAAATATTTATCAAATTAAAAATAAAACAAATCAATAATGGAGTCTTTTGGTGAAGAACCATTGATATCGGAAAGTAATGATAAGTTCATCATCGTGCATGTTGGAAATACCACCGCACGTGGAGAGGCAAGAATACTCGCACACGTCCAGTATTGTTACCAGATGATGTTTAAGCCCTGGGACTGGGACGCCATTTTTTTTATTTTTCTTAACTTTCATTATTTTATATTTTATATGTAGCGTCTATTTTTCATTATTTTTTTGATTGTATATATGATAATTGTTATTTGGGTTCAATTTTTGCTATTTTGATTAGTACCATTTTTTTTAGCTGTGGAAAAGCATATGACCGCGTGATAAGAGGCAAGCTATAGATAATATTGAATAAATATGCCTAAAGAAGTAGAGCATGTATTAGAGTGAACCGTGTCTTGAATAGGTGGTTTAATATTACCAAAGGAGTAATACAAGGATGTGTTATGTCACCCTAGTTGGTTAATGTTTACACAGATGCATGTGTGAAGAAACTACAGAGGTCAATGGGTGGTATACAAATGTCAAATGATAATGATGTGGTTTGCTAGTAGTGTTGGCAGAGAATGAGGTTAAATCACAGAATTTGAAAAGTATTTGTATGGATATTTATTATTTAGGTTATTTTTTTACTATTTTGATTAATACAATTTTCTTTTAGCTGTGGAAAAGCATATGACCGTGTGATAAGAGGAAAACTATGGATAATATTGAATAAAAATGCCTAAAAAAGTAGAGCATGTATTAGAGTGAACCGTGTCTTGTATGGGTGGTTTAATATTACCAAAGGAGTAATACAAGGATGTGTTATGTCACCCTAGTTGGTTAATGTTTACACACATGCATGTGTGAAGAAACTAGAGAGGTTAATGGGTGGTATACAAATGTTGAATGGTAATGATGGGGTTTGCTAGTAGTGTTGGCAGAGAATGAGGTTGAATCACAGAATTTGAAAAGTGAATTGTATGAAAGATGAGAAGAGAAATATTTAAAAATGAATACAATACAAATGGTGATAGAAATGGTTATGCGATGTTTGGGTGAATAATGAAAGATTAAATTAAGTAATGATTTTTTTTATTTAGATAGTACATATTTTCTAGTATGACAGAATATGGAATGAAGTGATAAGGGGTGAATGTGGACTTAGTGCTGATGTGTTGAGTAAGATGAAGAAGAGCACTTTGAGATAGTTTGGGGAATGAATGAATAGAGAAAGACTAACATAACAAATATACAGTGCACATGTGAGTGGAAGGCGTGTTAGAGGAAGACCAAAGAAAGTATGTTTAAATCAAGTGAATGATATTTTGAAAGAAGGAAACGTTGAAAGTCAGAAAATTGTAGGAGTTGCATGAAAAGGTTTTTGGATGTTGAAAAGGCGAAAGATGTGTACAGAGATAGAAAAGTCTGGATCTCTGTCTTCAATGCATCACCCTTAAGTTCATATCTAATCACTTAAGTCCATATGAATTTAAACTATCCGAATCTTCAAAACCTCAGTTGGAAGGAACACTTTGATTATCTTTCCAATTTGACTATTGGCACTAAAAACTAAAGCGAATGAAAAATCTTTTCAATTGAAACGGAAGTAGATTAAAGCGATCAAATGGAAAGCGGAAATTTTCAGCCAAGCGAAAGGCGCCTTGCCAACTTACAAATCTTAAATCCAACTTTAAAATTTACCGTTTCTAACGATTCGGTTTACAGTCTTCGCGAATGCTTTGTTAACCGAAAATGATGCTAAAATTATTAGTTAAGTTGGCCATAATGACAGGGCAGGAATAACAATAGGGCGAAAGGAGTGTGTGATATCTGGGGTGACAAAATCAATAGATGCAAAATATGATATAATCTTGAAGAAACTCAAATAGATCGATGACGATATCGAAGGACACGGAGTAGCGATTTCGATTCCCGTTGAATATCAAGTTTTTTAAAAATTCTGTAACTTGTCGAGCTGTTTCTCAGGTATCTCGATAGGTAAAATATTCACTATCTTACAGTAATCAAGTTAAGAGACAATTAACACGTGTACTTAAGTCCTGGTTTCATTCATAATTGATTTAAGTTATTAGAGGTTCAAGATTTTTTCTTTCAACTGTAGGTTTCGAGTTTATTGTCCGATGGTACCCCTAAAAATAAGGAACAACTTTTTCGAAGTCCTGCATTTTGATTAATATCTTGTTACTTGAAAAAAGTTGCCATTTGCCAAGAGTAAAAAAAAGATGAACTTATAGCACCGTTTCGTAACTTATGGTATTTCTTTAGCGCTCTTAGAGTGTCTCCGTTGCCTAGTTGATAATTACGTATTCAAGCCACATTAGGCCTCTTTAACGTCTATCTACTCGTAGTTGGATGGAAAAAATTACCATATAGCAATAAGCCCGCCAGGTTGTACTATGTACAACGAAAGTGTAATACAATACAATGAAAAATATGTAACAAATGTAAGAGAATCCTTTATTTTTCTATTTATTGTTTTTTTTTTTCGTTGTCATGAATTTTTCATGACGTTTTGTCAGATAATTTTAGTTATAAATTGCGTGGCTGTCACATTTGATGCTTGTCTTATTTGTTTCAATAATTTTCACGTCCTGTTCACATATTTAAATTACAATTTATTCAAATTTATTTTCATATTCTTAAAGAATAAAATTCTTCATTTTGGGAAATATTTTCTCAAATGATGGAAGAGTTAACATAAGTGGTATATCGAACAATGTGTGGCGAAAGGAAATAAAATCGATGACCACTAAAACATATATACTCGAACCGGACGTCACAATTTACACAAGATAATTTCATAATAGAATATTGGTGCCAACTTTAATATATGGGAGCGAAACATGAACGCAGAAAATAACTGATAGGAGCGGTATAAACGCTGTAGATATGCGTACATTGTGAAGAATGCATAAGGTGACAATGTATGACAGAATAAGGAGTGAATTTAAAATTAAAGCTGTAATATTGAGTAAGATGAAGAAGGTTTAGGCGTGTAGAACGAATGAATGAAGAAAGACTAACGAAAAAAACACGTAGTCCAAATGTGAGTGAAAGGCGTGTGAGTGAAAAACCAAAGGAAATTGAATCAAAAAAATGATATTTTGAAAAAAGGAAACGTAGATAGTCAAAGAAATCGTAGAAGTTGTATTGGTGTGGAGGAAGCTAAAAATTTGTGTCGAGATAAGAATGTCTGGCGCTCTGCCCTATCTTCCTAACCCGACAATGAAATGGCATGATGGTATGTTTAAAATAGAATATCAAAGAAAAAAATGTCAATGATTGTCACATGTCATTAAGTCCGCCAGGTTGTACAATATACAACGAAAGCGTAAGGCCTCGGCCACACAAGAAGGAGCCTCGCTTGATGCTTAGAGCTATGTTGCGAGTTAGGTGACATATCCTAGCAATCAACATACCGCATACTATCGCAGTGGCCACACTGCACGCTTCGTGCCACGTTGCATGACGATTAGTAATCGAGTGAATCTCCTAGCAAACAGACGTGTTGGTTAATTTACAAGATGGCGGAAGTTTTAATAACAGCTGTGTATAAAAGGGAGCCTTTATACAAAAAGCCTCGAGCAAGTTATACAAAAATGTACCTGTAATAAAATCACTTTGGAATGAAGTTGCACAGGAAGTAAATAAAGATAAGGTAAGTTAGAATGAAATTGGTAAGTTTTGAGAGTGATATCGTTTGTTGACTCAACCACTCCCAATTGTCAAATGAATTTGTGCATAGCACTTTGGTGTGGCCAGGCATGAAATCACCTAGTATATGAGTCACGTGAAATCTAGCTTAGCACCTAACGAAGCATTTTGGTGTGGCCTCGGCCTAATACAATACAATACAATATGCTTAACCACTTTTTTGCTCATTTACAACAATAAATGTACTCTAAAATGTTTTAACCAAACTTGTTTTGCTTTCAAACAAAATTAAGTTCATAGGTGAGCAAAAATGTTCACTAGGCGCGCCGCCGATACAATAATGCAATATACTCGTAATATCCAATTCCGGCTCTGTAAGGGGGGGATAGAACTCGGAAAATTAAACAACTGTAATAAATGAAAAACCTTTTTGAAGATTCGGGTATTCGCCGAATGAGTTCATTTAAGTTTTGAAAATATGACGGTTAACGGGAAGATCTATATAAAGTATTTGAACTTTTGGGATCATATAAAAGTGTATTTTTCATTGTATTTATAAAGTTTTTTTTAATAGCAGGATGCTTAGGTTTTTTTGTTTCAAGTTTTTTACTAAAATTAATAACTTGTATCCAATGATGGGCTATTCATAACCGTTAAAACCACAAAAACTTTTCTGCTTAGCAAAGAAGAACTCAAAATAAGACTTTGGAGATATCTAATTATTTTTGTTACACAACTGACCCTTAAAGACATTGTAATTTATTTTTGTCAAACACTGTTTATTCAAAACCAAGTGCATGACATTCTCCAAAGACCCACTAGAGTGCAGAATCTCAGTACGTGACGAGCCAATTGAACAGGCAACCCAGTTCAGATATCTTGGCAGTGAACTGCTCAGCTCTCATGACCTCCCCAGAGAAGTAAGGCCTCAGGTAGACAAAGCTGCAGTTGTGGCGGGCTGCCTGAGAGATGTCATATGGAGGAATAAAGATATGAGAATGGATAGCAAGGTACGCATTTATAAGACCTGTGTGCGACCTATCCTCACATATGGCATCGAAGCGAGGGCGGACACTGTCAGGACAAAAAGTATGCTAAGGACAACGGAAATGAGAACTCTGCGCGCTATTGCTGGGAAGACTTTGCGTGATCGTGTAAGAAACACCACAATCCGAGAGGTCTGTGAGGTCCAAGATGTGGTCAGATGGGGACGACAGCGTCGACGATACTGGTGCCAACATGTACAGAGAATGAATTCCACAAGAATTCCATACATAGCTCTGCATGGGATGCCGGATGGACGGCGTCCACCAGGGAGACCCCCGAAACGATGGAGATAGCTGGAGCTCAGCATCACAGGACAATCCTGCAGTAACAGACTCTTGAGAGTCTACAGAAAGTTTAAGAAGAAGAAGACTGTTTATTCAACTTTAAAAAAAAAAGTGGAATAAACAGTGTTTGATAAAAATAAATTACAATGTCTTTAAACCTCCACAACGTTTATGGGTTAACTATAAACAATATGACCCTTATAGTTAATAGTGAAAAAACTCAATGGATTCAGAGCTCCGAACAAAGCCATGAGGTAAATGCATGTGGGTGCTGACACCATTTTTTAAGAACACTTTCGTTGTATAATCTAGTGGATTTATTATCATTGAAAACCTAACTGGAAACCTGTTCGTTAAAATTTGGTACCAACGGGAATCGAACCCGTTACTCTTGGGTTGGAATACGCGTCTTATCAAACTAGGCCACGAATGTCGTTTTTAACAATTCAAGAAACTTGAATGTTCAAAAACAATTTTGACAGACTACAATGCCTCCGTGGATGCATTTCTTCAATCGAATTCTTGTCCAGCAACACCAAGATTCGACTCCATAAAAACATTTTAACTCTTTCACTGCTGATACAAAATGCATGACAACCAGATCGGTGCTCAATTTATTTGATTAATAAAAACTAGTTTCAACCCGTGAAATATTCACGAAAGTAAAATAAATTCTACATTTATGAAAACGTCCGAATGCGATGGACTCTTTCGAAGTACTGAACGAATATCGTATGCTGATGTAATACACTAACAATATTTAGGCATGGACACGCCGCACGTGTTCTGAGCATGAAGCAGATGTTCACATGGACACGCCAGGCGTGTCCTCAGCATTGGACGAGTTAAAGCCCATGTTAACGTACAAATTATAAGCATGTACAATGTCCTTGTAAGAGCAACTCAAACTGTATTAGTTTGAATACAGTGTCATCCAAGTGTAAAGGGAATCTTGAAGACATAGATCTGATCAATATAGAAGGATCGTGATGTATACAATACCTTGTGACAAACAATGTAAAGGCCAGTCTACTGGCATAAAAGTTGTTCAAGGCAAAGTGGCAACGGTGTTTAAGGCAAAGCCCTGTGGTGCTAGTGCATTGAGGAGACCCAAACAGCGTGCTGGTAAGTGAAGTTATAAAAATATCATAGTCATTCGATGTAAAGCCTCTTTTATTCCTTATTAAGATGTCACAGTTTTAGTGATGACCTCCGAAACCTATCTGATAAGATGTTTGTCCTTCTCTTAAGAGTGTCGGGTTCGGCATACAAATTAAATGTAGAAAGTGTCCCTCCCTGTCTAGTTTGAGAATTTGTCTAGTAATAATACTTGCACGCGCTAGACGTAAACGAATGTTTCTGCCTATCCACTTGCAGTAGTAACTTGCGTAGACTAGTTGGTAAAACGATTATCTTCCAGCTCGGGGGTTGCAGGCTCGATTCTCGTTCAAACCATGTTTGTTTTAAGGAATTCCAGTTTGATTTTCACTCAAGGCCTCTTTAACATCTTTCTGGTTGGTTGAAAGAGATCAACACATGACAATAAGCCCGCCAGGTTGTAATGTATACAACAAGTGGGTCTCTCTCCATGGCTCCATCCCAACTCATTGTCTGCGAAGACTGTTGGGGTCAGCTCTCCTCGTCCTCAGGTTGTATGCTCTTCTGTCCCGGACTACGTCCCTCAGGCCGTGCCTCTGCATCAGGTTATATTTTTGCACCACCCATGAATTCTTTGGTCTTCCTCTGGTTGTTATTAGAGGAAGATCCATGGAGATTGCCTGGTTCACAATGTGATCGGGTGCTCTGCGTCCAACGTGCCCATACCATCTCAATCGCCTCTCCTCTATCTTGCTGTTGATGTATGTAACACCCAGGCTTCCACGAATGCGTGAGCTTCTTATTTTGTCTCTTAGGGACACACCTGCTGACCATCTTAGCATGCGCATTTCAGCAGTTTCTAGTTGCCTAGAGTAAGAGGTATACATCGTCCAGCATTCGGAGCCATAGAGGAGTGCGGGTCTGACAATCGTTTGGTATACTTTTCCTTTTAACTTTTCTGGCATCGTACGTGTTGAAATTACTACTATTTCAACACGTACGATGCCAGCAAAGTTGTTGTATACAAATGGGTGATATAGTAGTAATTTCAACACGTACGATGGCGAACTTTGAGTTATATGCATGCATACTTTTGTTGTTAACCTAAGTTTGAGACTCAATTGTTGAGACTAAAGATAATCTTGTCTCCCGAACACTCCCTTTAACATGTGCGTTTTATCTATTCAGATGCGTTAAGGGATACCTTACGAATGAATAAACTTCATTTTGGTAAATAAGCTTCGAATTAACGTTTATCAAAACAGATTTTTTTGTAGAATCTGAAAATAAGGATTCCTGTAAAGTGCCCTAGGCGTACACAAGAAAATCAGAGAAATTACGTGAAGATAGATTTCAAAGCAATGAGGATGTTGGGTATGGGGTTAAATTATGCGATCCCCTAGTATTCTTAATAAATTAACGAAGATAAAGTTACTTGTATTTGTCGTTAAACTGTCGTCTCATCTGAGAAAATACTACTAAATAATAAATAAATAGTATTTTAATAATGCAATTCCCCGTTTACTGGCATTCGCTGTTTGGATACTGCACCAAGGCAGAGCGGATATCCTCGCACTGACAAACGCCCGGAACTCGCTCCATTTTCGATAAGGACGTCAAGAGTGACCCCCTTTCTTCTGTTTTCCCTTTATGCAATTGTTTGCCTGAACCTAGTCGTAAATATTGAGATTTGGTTACAACCCTTATTCATAGGCGAACATTTAGTTCGTATTCTTGACTCCTGAAGGAATATCTTCTTTGTTAGTTAACGAAAGGCACTTTGGCCAGCAAAGAGAAATAATTAAGAACATACTGCAAGACACGCTCTAAAACAAACCTGATTAACTAGAAACAAACAGCAGTATATGATACACATAAACTTTATTACCCTGTCGGGGTATGAAAAGAGAACAGAGTGCATTTTTTTCCTATTTCGACATACATCTTTTTCTACATCATTTGCATACAATTTTTACGCTTCCTCTAATTTTTTACACTTCTTTCTTTCAAAATATCATACACTTGATCAAATCATACTCTCTTAGGTATTCTTTCTCTACCACGCCTTCAACTCACATGTGCACTGTATATATAATTTGTAAGTCTTTCTTCATTCATTCGTTTTACGTGTTCAAACTATCACAGAGTGCTCTTCTTAATCGTACTAGACACATAAGTCTTAAGTTCACATTAATCCTTATCACTTCATTCCGTACTCTGTCTTAAGTTCACATTAATCCTTATCACTTCATTCCGTACTCTGTCTTAAGTTCACATTAATCCTTATCACTTCATTCCGTACTCTGTCTTAAGTTCACATTAATCCTTATCACTTCATTCCGTACTCTGTCATAAATGATCACTCCATATATTTTTCGCATAGCATACATTTTCATAGCATTTATTCGGTTCCTCTAATTCTTTTCCAGATCCAAATTTCCCTCCCATACAACAAAGTTGGCAGCAAAATTCTTTTGTGTACTATGTGTATCTATTATCATCTTAGCAATTTTTCATACTGTATGGTTCAAATATAAATGTTTTAGTGCTCCATTGACTTTGTTTCCTATCGCTACACTCCGTTGGATTCATTTATTTCAATGTACTTAAATTTTTTTTTATTAGTATTGCTTTATTTACAATATTTACAAAATAATCTTAAAATTAAGAAAGAAAAAAAAATATTTATAATAATTCAACAAAATCGCATAAAAAGACATATCAACACCACAAAACAATTAAATAATACAAAAATAAGCAAGTATACAAAACGAAATTATTACAAAAAATTAACAATTTACACAATTGATCACACGATACGGGGTCATCTCGAGGGAGTTGCCCGCATCTCACCACACCAATTTTACAGTAATGCCAAATGACTAAAACAGCATAAATTCAATGCTTTATCAACTCTGCTATCAGCTTTCTTTTATAGCTCAAAAGACTGATAAAATGTATCGGCAAATCTAAGCAAATTGATTCCTCAAAAGATACATTCTATATGTAGGGCAAACATTGTTGTTAGTTAGAAGTACTTTTTTATAATAGGCAATTCACTCAAACTAAAGACATTATGAAATATAATGAAACTTATCTTAAAAAAATATAATTCTAAACGATTTAAAGCTTCAAAATTTAACAATCGATCTATAAATGGAAAAGTTCCACGAATAAAGAAAAAAACGCAACATTCATTGGACGCGGTAAAATATGGTTTTAAGTAAATCAAATCTGTCTCGCAAAGGACAGCCGAAAAATACATGGTATTTAGTTTCATCATCCAAGCCACGCTCGCAGCCGGAATTCCCCACAATATCTATTATGTAAAGGTGACTAGATACCACGCAGTGGCTCGCCCGGAAACGACATGACGGACACTTCCATCTTGTTCATTCTTATTATATTAAACAATAGTTTCAAAGGAATAAATTTTTGATTGGTTTATATCTAGATCCCACTAGTTATATCCCAATCAGAATAGTTAATGATTTTGTGTAAACAAAAAAGTTAATCTTTCAATATTTATCTTTTGCTCAAGATAATAATTTATGCCAATTATAAGAATGCCTAATAATACATTAACAAATCTAAAAGCCTTATGCTGCACCCCTTCAACCACGTTTATACTCGTATGTCATATCTCGTAGTTCTTCCATCATCGGAGAAAATCGCAAATTACATACATTTGTAATTTATTTTTAACAAACACTGTTTATTCCACTTTTTTGTGACGGTATAACCCTACCGGTTTCAAGGTTTTCACCTCATCTTCAGGGGAGCGCAAACAAGACTAAATGCTGTTCGAACTGGTACCGATATAGACACTTCAACGGTTGGAGGCTGGGGGGTGAGGAAGGCTAGGGATAATTTCGGCCAAGAGCGGGGAGATTTTGGGGAAATAACTGTTCAACAGATGCTCCGATCGGTATACTGACTTAGAAATTTCTAGGGCCTCTAATCCAGCATTTAGTCTTGTTTGCGCTCCCCTGAAGATGAGGTGAAAGCCTTGAAACCGGTAGGGTTATACCGTCACAAAAAAGTGGAATAAACAGTGTTTGTTAAAAATAAATTACAATGTCTTTAAACCTCCACAACGTTCATGCCTTAACTATAAATTACATACGTTTGCTTTTCCAAAAGCTACTCAGCATATTATAATCGTATAGTTTATTTTTAGAAACGAACAAACATTAATTCATCTTGTTAACAACGTCATCAAATTTTCCATTTCAAGATATATGTACGAGTATATTTTTATGTGAAAAGCTTTTCACTTTGCTACCGCTAATATTTTTAATTTAATATAAGTCCCCAAAGTGAACAGATGTCAAGTTGGGAGATGTGAAAAATATATAAGAGAGACAGACGATGAGGAGTTATCTCGTCTAAAATGCCAAGTTGCCAACGTCAGAAACACTCGAGAGCTGAAATATATTTTTCAGGATTCGCTTTCACGCGAGGCTTGTTTTGATTCAATACAAATAAGTGTAATCTCTTTACTCTGGATGCCAGCCTATTTATGCAAATACGAATCAACACAACCCAATAAACCTGCGAATACAATGAACAAAAATATATTCTGATAATTCTGAATCACGGATTTAGAAGATAGCCTTTGCTGAAAAACGACTGATAACAGAAGCCTTCTTGACATTACTTCAGTTAATAAATCAAGTTGAATAAATATTGCGTAGTTTCTCATTGGATGTTTTTTTCTTTGAATATTTGTTATTTATTAATCAATCGATAGTTCAATGTACCTTGTAACACTACTCCGTGACAACCTCCGTGGCTTAGTTGATAAGATGCGTGTCTTCTGACCCGGAGTTTACGTGTTTGATTCCCGCTGAAACTATTTTTTTAATAGGTTTAATAGTTTGGTTTTACACTCGAAACCTCATATACATCTTTCTTTTGATTTGGAAGAGATTGTCACGTGGCAAAAATTTCATAAGATTGTACTGTACACAAAGAAAACTGTATACATTATAACCGCCCCCCTGATTTGTTTAATTTTTTTATCCACTTTGCGGGGCTCAAAGTTTGGTAGGGTCGCGGTGGTGCATGTTTTGCCGGAAAATGTGTGCCTATAAAATACCGCGTAACGCCATAGTTGCATTCCATCAGCAACACTACCAATAGTCCTACTCCTAGCGTCCACGAGTGGCCTCTTAAGCCCCGCGAGCCCTGGGCAATGTGGTCACTGGCATATTACCATCAGTGCCATAGCAGATAGGAGAGGATGAATGTGCGAGTGTCCGGCGCCATAAAACCGGACCCCCCCGGCTAAGGGAGGGTGACCCCTACAGAAACACCTATCAGGGAAGGCAACGGGAAACCACCCTGATTATCATTCCCAGGATATCACTATGGAGAGAAGGCAAACGTCTTGGCTGCGAAATATAAGAGACTGGACCGGAATGAGACGTGTGGAGGAGCTGTTCCGGGTCGCGCAAGACAGAGAAGCCTTCGCCAGAGTGATTGCCAACGTCGGGGGGACCTGACAGGGCACATCAAGAAGAAGATCCACTTTGCATGGATTTCTCCCGTTACACAAAGAGGGTCTGCTAGCTTATTCGTTAGGAAGAATATCAACCAGGATTCTTTTCATACTGCTAGGTGGTACCGAGAATATATCTACAGTGTCATTCAGTTGGTTCAATATCTCTATACCACGCGTGACTGAGTGTTTAGCTATGATATTCGTCCTGTAAGTTGGTATGTGGAACAGAGGGTGATTGCTTGCACGGTTATATTTATTGGGTACATATAAACTTAGTGCTTCTAGAATCGCGGGACAGTTAAAGCCACCTTGAAAAACCTTTAGTAGGAATATCGCAATGGATTCTTGCCTTCTTATTTCAAGGTTTCTATAGTAACACCGTGAGAAATATTTGTGGTTTCGAGTCCCTAGTTAGAAGGCCTTTGAGAAAAGTTTGCTCAATAAATGGCACTGTTTAAAAATGTCCTTTATGATTTAAAAAGAATACAATAGTTTAAAAACAAGCAGAATGGTTGATTTATAACAATCGATAATATATACGAGTATAAACAAAGAAAATATATAACAATTACATTAGATCTTTCGGGATGTTGTACAGCGTGGTTTGAATTATAATGCCGAAGTTTTGTAAACATTACAGTTTACATATTTAGGGGCTTGTTTGTTAGTAATCAACTTTGCTATAAGTGGGTGTGTGCTGACTACCGCTTGACTTATATTCAATTCAATTCAAAGGACCATTTTATAAAGTATCGTTTAGTGAGCAAACTCTCCTCAAGGGTGCGCTAACTCAGGACTCGAACTCGCTATCAATAAACAAATCACATCTAGCAGCTATAACAGCGCCCGATCGAATCATGTATAACAATTTCACTGTATACAGTATAACCTTCTGGAACTTTTATCACGTGGCAATATATTTCAATCGATCAGAAAGATGTTTATGAGGCCTTAAATAAAAAACAGACTGAAAACGTTTTAAAAAAATCTGGGTTTCAGCGGGAATAGAAACCGCAACTTCCGGGTCGGAAGACAGACGTCTTATCAACTAGGCCATGGGTACAATGGTGTCTCAATCATAATATGAGCTAATGGGTCCATTTCAAAATTAGAAAATAAGCACACGGCTTTCAAAAGTTGAAGTTATTGTTCATTTTCATATTGCTGTCCCTTCAATTTGACTATGAGGTACCATGCTGATTTGAAGTGGAATCTATAGTCCCTCTTTTGTATGGTACCATTCAAATACTCCATATTTCGTATGGTATTGTGGCGACCGTGTGCGCGGTCACTGAACCCACGAGACGACCTTTGTCCATCTTAACAATGCGAGACAAACAATGCCAAAGTCTCGGTCATTCAACTCACTACCAGTGAAGACCGCATTCCATGAGGAAAGGAGAGAGCAACACATCTTTCGCGCTGTCTCTCAAAACAAAAGGATACCTACGCGCGACAATAAACATATTGTAAGCGCAAAGACGAGACAGCGATATATCTCGTGCGCATTCCCGCACACGTTCAAAAAACATTATAAATACCGACGTTTGTCAATAAAATTCCTCTTTGCATATTCCGATTTCGACAAGTTTTTATTTATCAACAATCATCCTCATCATCTCTCCTTTAAGGAACAAGCGTTCCTAAAGTATCATTCAAATACTCTTTCTTTCGTATGGTACCATTCAAATACTCCCTCTTTCGTATGGTACCATTCAAATACTCCCTCTTTCGTATGGTACTATTCAACATGTACAAATTGGTGATTGAGACATGCTGAAAAGCATAGCTGGGAGTCGAGTCTTTGGCTTTAGAATCACAGGAGTAGGCACTTGACCTAGTAGTCGAGGATCCCCTTGCTTTTCCAACTTCAATTCAGTTGTAAAGTGAAGTTGTACCATGGAGTATTTTTTTAAGTGAGTGAGCCATTGCACACTAGCAAAATCACCAGCCATACTGCTGTACTGGATCCGATGGCACACTTCTTTTTTTGGAAGAATAGATATGACCGAAATCATAGGTATCCTTATACTCTCAAACACTAGGTGGAAAAATACATGTGTCATTCGAGAGGAGTTGCACAGCGTGTGACTTGAACCGACAACCTTCCGCATGAAATTACAGTGCGTTATCGCGCAGCCATGCATCTCACGAAACACTACCGTTAATGAAAAGACAGCAACAGTCGTGACAAGTATTGTTACCAGATTAATTATTTTACCAGATTAGGCCTCTTTTTTTTCTTTATGATTGTTTAGGGATATGTATCCTAGAGAGAGAGATGATTTGTTGATAAATAAAACACGTTTTCGATCGCAATGCGGAAAGAGGAATTTTATTGGTAACGTAGGTATTATATTTATACTATTTCCGCGTGTGTGCGGGAATGCGAGCAAGATATCCTTCGTCTCGTTTCTGCATTCGCAAAACGATTAATGTCGTATGTAGGTGATAATTTATTTACGGAGCTGGCGAGACAGGTGTGGTGCGTTCTCGCTCTAGTATGGAATGCTTTCCGCATCGGCTATGAGTTGAATGACCGGACTTTGTACTGTTTGTTTTGCATTGCTAAGGAATGCAAAGGTCATTTCATCGGTCATGGACCGCGTGTGCGACCGCCACAATTGTTTTATCCCGTCTTACCAATTAGGCCAAGAATATCGTCACATATATTTTTTTAATGGATAGGTAAAATTTAGATAACAGCAATATTTATATTTTTTTTAATTAAAATAATTTCACAAAACTTTTCTCGGTTTAGTTGCGCATTGAATGTGACCTTAGCTTTACCCACCTAAATGCCTCCTCAGTGGAAATTTTCATAATCACATTATTCAGGGCTATGTCATGAAGGATTTGCCGTATCTACTCGTAAAAACAAAGCGGACAAACGATCGAAGAGACTTAACTTAAGAAGCGGTAACCATCATATTTCCCTGGCAGTAATCGCGATAGTTAATTTTGTTTAGCTTTTAATATGACGTTTATTCGCGTTATGGAGTTTCAGAATATAAACACGGATTAAATTTTCCTAATTTAATAATGTTTTTCGTGGGGTGTTTTGTTCACATCGAAGTGTAATTTGTATCAAATTATCATTAGCGAATAAAATTATCATCGAATAAGATTATAATGGATAAAGTTATCATATTACAGCCTTAGACTAACGGTGAACCAGATTATAAAAGATAAAGTTATCATATTACAGCCTTAGACTAACGGTGAACCAGATTATAAAAGATAAAGTTATCATATTACAGCCTTAGACTAACGGTGAACCAGATTATAAAAGATAAAGTTATCGTAGAATTACCAAATACTTACAATAAATTAGATTGCATACGTAACAGATTATGTTATTTTTGAACCAAAGCGGATAAGATGGTAACGGATAACGTTATCATTGAACTGCCTTAGACTAATAGTGAATCTTCTTCTCCCTGGCTCCATCCCAACTCACTGTCTGCGAAGACTGTTGGGGTCAACTCTCCTCGTCCTCAGGTTGTATGCTCTTTTTTCCCGGACTACGTCCCTCAGGCCGTGCCTCTGCATCAGGTTATCTTTTTGCACCCCCCATGAATTCTTTGGTCTTCCTCTGGTTGTTATTCGAGGAAGATCCACGGAGATTGCCCTTAGACTAATGGTGAATCAGATAAAAAAAGATAAAGTTATCATAGAACTTCCTATTATTTACGATAAATTAGATTGCACAAGTAATGAATAATATTATTATTGAACTGCCTTAGACTATATCGTAATACTTAACGTTATCATTGAACTGCCTTAGACTAATGGTGAATCAGATAAAAAAAGATAAAGTTATCATAGAACTTCCTTATACTTACGATAAATTAGATTGCGCAAGTAATGGATAATATTATTATTGAACTGCCTTAGACTAGATCGTAATACTTAACGTTATCATTGAACTGCCTTAGACTAACGGTGAACCAAATAAAAAAAAGATAAAGTTATCATAGAACTACCTAATACAATAAATTAGATTGCACAAGTAATGGATAATGTTATTGTTCAAAATGCCTCAGACTTACGGTGAACCAGATTATAAAAGGTAAAGTTATCATAGAACTTCCTAATACTTACGATAAATTAGATTGGACAAGTAATAGGTTATGTTATTATTAATGAACTGCCTTAGACTAGATTGTTAAAGTTAACATTATCATTGAACTACCTTAGGCTTACGGTGAACCAGATAAAGAAAGATAAATTTATCATAGAACTTCCTTATAGTTAAGATAAATTAGATTGCACAAGTAATGGATAATGTTATTGTTGAACTGCCTTAGACTAACGGTGAACCAGATTTTAAAAGGTAAAGTTATCATAGAACTTCCTAATACTTACGATAAATTAGATTAGTCTTAATTAAGATTATAATGGATAACGTTATCACTTAACTGCCTTCTACTAACGGTTAACCAGGTTATAAAAGATAAAGTTATCACAGAACAACCTAACACTAACGATGAATTAGATTGTAATGAATAACGTTATAATTAAACTGCCTCAGACTAAGGATGAACTAGATTGCAATTTATAAAATTATCAAGACTAACGGTGAATCAGATCGAAACGGATAACGTTATCTTTGAATTGTCTTAGACTTACGGTGAATTACTTTGTGATGGATAAAATTATCATAGATCTTCTTAAGATAAACGATGAATCATATTGTAAGAAATATAGTTATTATTGAGTAATATATACTAACCGTTATCATTATGAATATATACTTTTTTTAATCTTATTTTACTCTTAAACTATCGCTTAATAGCTGCATAATACAAGTATATATTGGTAGCGTTTTTGGGATATGTGTCGCAAAATTCAAAGTGATGGCAAAAATTGTGAAAAGAAAAGTAAATTTGATGTATGGAGGAGCCATGAAAGATTAGAACAAGCTGGGGATCTCCGCTATTTAGGTAATATTTCCTTAGATGGTGGAAAAGCTATGAGAAATATCGTGCGATATGAAGTGATTGGAAACAAAGTTAATGCGGCACTAAAACATATATGCTCGAACCGATCAGTATCAAAATATATTTAGATATAATCCACAACAGTTTTTTACTACGATCTTTGATGTCTGTGATTGAAACTTGAATGAGAAAAAATACTGAAAGGAGCCGAATAAATGCTGTGGAAATACGTGTATTGCGAAGAAAACGTGGAGAAACAATGTAAGACAGAATGTGGAATAAATTGATTAGGAAGGAATGTGAACTTGAAGCTGATGTATTGACTAAGATGATAAAAGGCACTCTGAGTTAGTTTGGGCACATGGAACGAATAATAGAAGAAAGACTTCATCCTGTCGTGTAGCTCACGACTGAGCATCGTGACTCCCATGATAGCCTCCGGTGACTCTTCTCCATTAATTCCTGCACTCCGCGGCACGAAGGGCAGTTAAGTGTAGTCCAGTTGCGTTTCTCACTTCGTCAGGTCATTACATTGGGATGCTTCTTCTTGTGCGTCGTCTTCCACGCCTTCAGTAACCACAAACCTCTCCAAACTGTGTCCTTAGCCGCGAGTAATGTACTAAAAGAATCGGAGGAACCGCCGAAGGCACATTGCCGATAATCTGTCGGTGATTCTAAGTTATTTGAAAATGGAGGCGTTAGTTCACATTACTGTCCATAGAACTTGTAACATCCTTCTCGAGCACCACCAATAAAACAAATATACAGTGCAAATGTGAGAAGAAAACGTCATAAAGGAAGATCAAGTAAAGTTCGATAAATCGTAGGAATTGTATAAGAAAGTTTATGGATAGAAGTTAAAGATGAGTGTTTCGATAAAAAAAGTCTAGAATTCTTTCTTTTCTGCCTACCCCAACATGAAAACGGTGTAATGGTATACATATATGTATATGTATTTTCAATGCGTTAAATGGGTTATTTTTCAATAAGAAATGTCCATTATCGATTTGTTCCGGTAATAGTATATTGTGAGTGTCATGTAAACCATTTCCTCCGGTTTTCAGCGGGTTTCAGTAATGTTTTATTATTTTGTACAGGGATTCCTAAACAATGGTCCGCGAAAAGGGTTTATCCGTCACTTTTTCTACAGATATAATGTCATAAATTTATGCTTATCACATTTATTTTATTTATATCTGACAACATTCAACGATTAGGGCTGATCGTTGCTGGACGTCGTAGTCAAGGATTTCCTCTTGCTACTCTCCACGTCAATCTTGAACTGCTCTTCCACATCGATCATGTGATCTTCTAAGAAAAAAATTGCCCGATCCTGGATGCACACTTCCTCACGCAGATGTCACAAGCATGTGGATCCTGGTGAGTCACCTGGCAAGTTGACGAATGTTCGCAGCACGCTGTTTCTCACACGTCTAGCCGTTGAGACACAATCAGTCCGAGAACTGGTGGCTCCCTATCCTCTATGGCCCTGAGTCATCTGCTCCACCACATGCGCCCAGTTCTCTCAGATTCTTTCTAATTCAAAGACTAAATATAACTTCAAGAGCGTCTACGTGTTACATCTCTCAAATATTGTTAACTTTAGATGTTAATGCTTCAAAGCCTGCTTCGTGACAGTCATCAGTCTACGAGAGACTGTGGAGACGCAACATTCCCTCTAAATCTCAGACAGCTGTGTGGAGCTACATTTCTTCTTATTACTGCTCACACAGATTATTGATCTGCATAGTCCGGTACAGGCACTGTCCTTTTAAGATGGTTTGGAAGCCTCGTCTAGCATTGACCGTTCGCATTGTCTCCTTCTCTTCAGCAGCTATCATGGACGACATTTTTCTGTCTGTAGAATCAGTATCCACTTTCGATGATCTTGGGCAAGAGACTCCCACTGGCCACTGGCCATTTCAAATCCCTTTAGGGCAGCCTATATACATTCTAGAAGAAATATATTCCATTTTATAGGACTAGACAACTCCATACAACTAATCGAGATTTCTCGTTAAGTTCCCTAGATCTGCTTCAACCAAATGATTAACACTCGAACTCCCTGACGAAGTTAGAGCAACATATCTTCCAGAGGGCACATCCCTAACACATGATTTCTTTGTGTACCATAAGATACACTTGAAGTCCACTGTTTGAATACCATAAGATACACTTGAAGTCCACTGTTTCAGGATACATCAACCAGTAAAACACAAACGATAGAGTAATTTTGTTAAACTCACGTGCAATAAAAATCAAGCACGTTTAATTTCTATATTCTCCATTAGATCATTAAGATAATAAACCTTCATCTTTTTATACTAAATAATGTTTACAAGCTGTTTATAAAAGTCAAATCTCATCATAAATAATAACGAAGTTACGAAATTTTTAGAATAACTATTTTTTTAGTTAAATCGAACGAACATAAAATGATATGTTTAACGAAATAAAAAAAATCAGTATAACGAACACTTTAGGGGTGAAAATAGCAACTGATAGGATTCAAACCAACGGGCTTAGATGACATGAGCAATATTTAACGAACGGCTAATGAATTTGGAGTAATTATGAAAAATGTGTTAAAGAAGCGTGTGCTATGGTTTATACAGCTTGGCTGTCAGTCAATGGGTCAATATTTTTTAAGTGCTAGAAGAAGACCTCTATTTTTAAAGATAGCGATGATGAAACCCTAAAGCTCAAACAGATATAGGACAGCTGAAATGGAGTGTAAAATGAAGTATGATATATGTGGAGTTTTGTGGTTCCTGATACAGGTGTTAATTCTGATGACTACATTGATGAAGATAATATTTTTATTTAATTGGGAGTGAGCTGACTGAAAAAAAATTGCTGTCATCCACGAGCACGTCGCTACTTGTAACTTTGGAGAGCGAAGATGATAATGAAAAATGTATACCACCCTGATATGAAGGTTTTGCTTCCGGAAGCTATGAACAGATTTAAAAAAAGGTTCGGTTTTAGCTATCATGTAGGACTGGTGTATCGGGAAATATTTTTCAACAATTGTGCGATATCGAATATGCAATTTCATAATTGTAATTTGTAACACGTCTTTGTTAGCAGATCTGCGTCTCCTAAGAAGTCTTTATACTGCGTCTCCTAGTATACGTTGTCAAACTCGTTCGAGGAGCTGTGAGCTGTCCAGCATTATTACAAAGATTAGCGTTAAATGTTCCTAACAATTACACTAGACTGCGCCGGCAAGAACTGTTCTCAATAACATACGCAAGAACGGGTCTTCCAGCCGCTATGCCTGTTGGAAGGGCCTTAACTGTTCTGAACGGGACTGCTTCGAATATTGACATATTTCATATCACATTAGCAAAAGCAAAAGTTAATTTTCTTCTTAGATTGAGCGCGTTAGAAAGCACTCATCAACATACTTAAGTGACTAAATATATGTGTATCATATGTTTGTGTATATATACTCGTATGTATGCATATGCATTATTTTTTATTTTATATAATTTTTTAATTTTTTTTTTATGTAATTTTTCTTCTTTTTTAATGTCTTGTATTTTTCAAAGTAATTGGGCTAAGCCTGTTTTGAAAAAATAAATAAACACTATTTATTTCACTTTATATATAAGGTGGAATAAACGGGGTTCGACATATAAAGTCCATAAATTAAGTGTATTTGTACAACTTTTTTTGCTTAACTATGAGTTTATTAAAATTCTTTATTTTTCTCTTATGTTCAGTATAGTGAAATAATTGTTATGGTCCCACGAGTTTCGTTATAATGATATTTGACTTATATACCAGGTCTGTAAATATGAAACCGGAATTTGCTCATAGATGGCTCTAGTTGTCAATGTAGTGACTGTCAAACTGCGTCATTGCCGCCTTTTTTTGTGTTTACATTTGTCAAAGACTTTTAACTCACAACAATACAAGTTTAATACAACTACATATGTTTTCATAGCGTTGAACATGTTTGTTTTTGTGCCTGAAAACTACGATTTGCGGACAGCATTGATTTTCTGTTACCATTTAAAGAAAACTGCTGCAGAATCGCATCGAATGCTTGTCGAAGCTTACGGTGAGCATGCTCTTGGTAAATCACAGTGCTTTGAGTGGTTTTAAAATTCAAAAGTGACGATTTTGACGTGAGAAACGAAGAATGTGGAAGACCACCGAGAAAGTTTGAAGACGCCGAATTGCAAGCATTGTTGGATGATACACATATGTATGTGTTTCTCTATCACAATATCATCTATGATACAACCTCAGATGTAACTCGATGAATCTTCTCCAGTTCTTCTGGACATGAATACAAGAACACTTCTTCACCAAGTGAACGAGAGTCTGGACCATTTTATATGAGGACAACTGGTGTTTAATGAAACCCGGCGTACGCAATATAACCTTAACCGCACCTAAGACGATTCAGTACATCACAATCTTTGTAACATGTCAAATTCTTTAATATTCGCGTTTAGATCGTTCACAAGGAAATATTCCACTACTACCATCTGATGATCTCACATCATCGCTATCTGATGATCTCACATTACTCTCAACTAATCGATGTAAGGTGAGCCGGAAGAGGGTGGAAAACTCACACGTGAATTGATACCATGTCATTTAGACACACTTTCTTGTACTTTCTCATTAAGGTATCTTCACGACGTAGATAAGGAGTCGGCAGGTTTGCAAGAACCAGAAGTTCCGTTAAAGAAGTTGATTTTAGAATCCGCAATGCCTCATTCAGCTGGATATCAATAAAGTTTATGTGGGCGTTTCTTAGCCAACCGAGGGCACAATAATCTGCCACAGAGTATTCTAAGATCATCACTATTGACTTCGAGTGGACATGCTATATACTCATCAATCTGGCTTGAACGATATTTGACATTTTCTAATATATTTATGTGCCCTTTCTACCGCTCAATAAGTTTGGGAACTTCTGATTTATATCATCCGGCCACTTAATGCTTGGATCCGGTGCTGAAAGCTATGAAAAGAGCGGGAACTGAAAATCATTGTGGTCAACCACTTGTGGTTTCACTCGATTACTTTTAGACACTCCCAGGTCCCAGGAGGGTAGCAGAATAAATTAATGTTGAAATGATTATATATTTGATGTTGGGAGATAGGAAATAGTAGGAAAATGTTACATTGTATAAAAATGTCACTGTCTATATCAAAAGTGGGTGAACTTAGAAATAGTAGGATCTTCTTTTGACTTCTTCGCCTTATCGTGAGCTATTGTTCCTTATGTCAATTGGTTCCTTTTCATGGTGACCTCATCTTGAACTCTATTGTTTTTTGTGGTTTATAGGTTTCTTTTCGTGATCACCTCATTGAAAGCGACTGTCCCTTTTCGTGGATTATAGGTTCCTTTTCACGGTGACCTCATCTTGAGCGACTGTTCCTTTTCGTGGCTAATAATTTTTTTTCGTGGTCACCTCATTGTAAGCTAGTGTTCTTTTTGTGGCTGATTAGTTTATTTTCGTGGTGACCTCATCGCGAGCTACTATTATTTTTTTGTGGTCACCTTAGCATTAACTACTGTTCTTTTTGTGGTCACCTTAGCGTGAACTACTATTCTTTTCGTGGTCACCTCAGCGTGAACTGCTGTTCCTTTTCGTGGAAATACACAATTGGCCGGGGGGAGATTGTTGTTCATAATTTAAAATACTTTTCTTTAAAATCGATTTATTTATAACATAACATTACAAATCGTAACAAAATTTAGAACGTATTCAAATATATTACTTTCTCTTGAGTAAAAATTTAGAACGTATTTAAATATATTACTTTCTCTTGAGTAAAAAATTAGTTTATTTTCGTGGTGACCTCATCGCGAGCTACTATTAATTTTTTGTAGTCACCTTAGCATTAACTACTGTTCTTTTTGTGGTCACCTTAGCGTGAACTACTGTTCTTTTCGTGGTCACCTCAGCGTGAACTGCTGTTCCTTTTCGTGGAAATACACAATTAGCCGGGGGGAGGTTGTTGTTCATAATTTAAAATACTTTTCTTTAAAATCGATTTATTTATAACATAACTTTACAAATCGTAACAAAATTTAGAACGTATTCAAATATATTACTTTCTCTTGAGTAAAAATTTAGAACGTATTCAAATATATTACTTTCTCTTGAGTAAAAATTTAGAACGTATTCAAATATATTACTTTCTCTTGAGTAAAAATTTAGAACGTATTCAAATATATTACTTTCTCTTGAGTAAAAATTTAGAACGTTTTCAAATATACTACTTTCTCTTGAGTAAAAATTTAGAACGTATTCAAATATATTACTTTCTCTTGAGTAAAAATTTAGAACGTATTCAAATATATTACTTTCTCTTGAGTAAAAATTTAGAACGTTTTCAAATATACTACTTTCTCTTGAGTAAAAATTTAGAACGTATTCAAATATATTACTTTCTCTTAAGTAAAAATTTAGAACGTATTCAAATATATTACTTTCTCTTGAGTAAAAATTTAGAACGTTTTCAAATATATTACTTTCTCTTGAGTAAAAATTTAGAACGTATTCAAATATATTACTTTCTCTTGCGTAAAAATTGTTGATAGTAAAAAAAAACAATAGGATATCTATTGTGAATTTCACATGGTCACGCGATCGACCGCCAGA
The DNA here is from genome assembly GCA_949825065.1 of Odontocerum albicorne. Taxonomy (NCBI): domain Eukaryota; kingdom Metazoa; phylum Arthropoda; class Insecta; order Trichoptera; family Odontoceridae; genus Odontocerum; species Odontocerum albicorne. The sequence goes on from OX463858.1 coordinate 6,225,133, forward strand.
AAGTCTACGATCGACCATTTGCCCACCTCTAATACATACTAAATTTATAAAGAGAATTTGTAAGCTTGTATTTTTAAAACCGTAAGAAAACAGCCCGATACTAAATACGCACTCCATTACGCAAATGTCGCAGACATGTAGATCCTGCTGTCTCCTGGCAATGCTGACGTATGTTCGCTTCACGCTGATAGCCGTTGAGACGCCATCAGCCCGAGAACAGATGGTTCTCCATCCTCCACGGTCCTGAACCACCTGCTCCCAGTCCTCAGGCGCCCCGCACAAAAGCAGCGACTCTCACAAGCTGTCCTTAAAGCGCTGTATATGCCGACCAACCCTTAGCTTGCCCACTTCTTCCCCGTATAAGACGCGTTTTGGTAGTATATGATCACTCATGCATATCACATGTCCAGTCCACCACAATTTCACCTTTACAACCATATCCTCTATAGGTTTACAGTTGGAGCGTTGCAGGACCGAGACGAGAAGAATTCCACGATATATTAATATATTATAATTTTGTTGTATACACTAAAACCTGGCAGGTTTATTATCATGTATCGATATCTTCCAACCAATCGCAAAGGTGCTTAAGTGAAAACCAAATTAGAACCCATTTTATAAAAAAAAACGGTTTCAACGAGAATCCAACCTATAACCCTGAGTTGTAAGACATCTTAACAACTAGGCCACACGAGTTATCACTAGCACCGATAAATCTATCTCTATTTTTTAGGAAATATCTAGTTTATTACAATATAATAGGTAATGACGATAGTTTATAAATATTATACAACGGAGCTGGTTAGTTAAAAAAAATTGTGAAAATGTTTAAGTACCACTGCCTCTGGTAAACGCCAATATTTTTTTTTATATGAATACTGATTCATTTTTATTTTAAACGTTAATACTGAATACGCTGCAATTCAAACGAGCAATAAAAAATATCTATAATTCATAAATTATAATTATTAAACTGCACCGCTTGGAGAATCAACATTGACACTTGATAGAACCATTGGAATTTCCCATTAACCAATATAAATTAGTTTTGAAAACAACATGACTCTTAACTGTAGAATCTTTTTCCTTACATAATTTGGTATAGCGCTGTTTCCCGACCATCACCGCAAGAGCTCCTCCTAACTGTAAGTTAGGAAGCGCTCTTGAGGTGAACCTTAACCTATTAACTTATAGAAGATTTACAGACGAAAAGTGACTTTTTAAGTCTACTGAAAACTTCTTCCATATCAAACAGTCTTCCGTCCTCCCCAGGTTTACCTCAGGGGAGGACGGAAGGCTGTTCCATAGAAGAGATCTGCGCTATCTGAAATGTTCCCTCGAAATATTTCGGCTTACCAACTCTACTGAGAATTTGAAGATTCAAAGTATTCGCAATGCTTGACCTTAACCTGAAACGAGATTCGGAGATCTTCTCCCGTTTTAATCAAACCTGAAAATGTCGATAAACCATATTATTGATTTTACGGATCATAAATTTTTTTAAGCTTGTCTTATTGGTGTGTTTGTGTTTGTTATTTTCTTATAAAGGGTCTTTCAAATTGAGCGTTTTTTTTTTATTCTAATTTTTTTAATTCTTGAATAAAACAAACAATTTGCTTTGATTTCAAAAAACTTTTTATTGTTCATTGAAGTATAATGTATGACAATTAAACATGAAAAACAATATCCGCCAAATGTCCACCTCTTGCAGTTCCACAGATGTCCACTCTTTTGTCAAAATTTTCAATGACATTTTGGCATAATTGCGGTTCTAACTCACCAATAACGCGAATAATTTCGTCCTTCAGCTCACTAATTGATTGGGAGTCATTCTTATAGACCTGATTTTTCATGTAACTCCAGAGAAAATAGTCCAACGGTGTCAGATCACATGATCTTGGTAGCCAATTAACATCACCATTTCCGGAGATTACAATACATAAAATAATTCTCAATTTGAACGCGTTGTTGTGTTGTATACGACTCCATTTTTATAAATGTCATACATTACACTTCTCAAATGTCACAAGACCCAGGCAAGTTCGCGACGCCATCTATGTTTTATCTAAGAATTTTAAAAAACGCTCAATTTGAAAGACCTTTTATATCGAGTATACAAATCAAAAGTCCCAGGTGAGCGTGGAAGAAGTAAACCGAAGAAAACGTGAGTGGACCAAATGGACCAGATTTTGAAAGAAGGTACAGTGAGAAGTATGGATAATAGAAGATGTGGAGGAGGTGAAAGTTGTGTGTTTGAATAGAAAAGTTGGGAGATATGACAAAAAATAAACCTTATGTTAATTTCTTTTAACGCGATATAACGACCTCCCAGAATAAGTTGGTATGATATGCCTCTCTTGTGACCATGGGGTTGCGGGTTTAATTTCCGTAAGTATCCATTGAAAAAAGAAAAGATATAGTCTGTTTAAAGGCTTTCTTAACATCTTTCTGATAAATAATAATATATTGCCCATTTTAAGATGTCCACCAAGTTGTACCATAGGTCTTCTTCTCCCTGGCTCCCCCCCAACTCACTGTCTGCGAAGACTGTTGGGGTCAGCTCTCCTCGTCCTCAGGTTTTATGCTCTTCTGTCCCGGACTACGTCCCCCAGGCCGTGCCTCTGCATCAGGTTATCTTTTTGTACCATTTGTACCTTTTTGTAACATCAAGTTGTACCATAGGTATACGAATATATATCAAAAGTATAATAAAATTGGATATATTCGAAGAAAAATAACTCCTTTGTCCCGTTGACAATTCCTGAGTAGGGAAAGATAAGCAGCTGTTAACAGTTGCGTTTTTCTTTCGCAATATTAACGCAATACGTACGTATATACATCACAAACTCAAATGATTGCGTCACGAACTCTGAATGGGTAAAAAGTTAGATTACCCTTTTGTCTTCATGCCCTGTAAATAATCAAATATTTTGTATATATTTGGAGTAACGCCATTTTAAAGCTTTCGGATGTACTTAAAGGGGTATTCTAGTCTAGAAACTTGAAAAAAAAATTCAAGAATTCTAGTCTAGAAACTTGAAAAAATTTTTTTTTGCATAATTTTAAAGATTGAACCTTTAAAAATATGTTCTCAAAAGAAAATTTTAAAATTCTTAATATTTACGAAGTTATAGCTATAAATGAGGCAGGAATTACGCCGCACCGGTATGACTCGGGCAATAATATCAAAACTTTAAACGCGTTTTTCTCAAAACTACATTTTTTGACCTGGTCGACATAAAATTTCAAGTTCTATTCAACTGATTGTTTTCAAATTTAGTATAAAGCTTTAATAAATATTTATATATCGTCCCTGCCTCGAAAAATTCAAAACTATTTTTTTTAATATTTAATAAAAATTATATTTGAAAAAAGGGTAAAAAATGGATTTTTTTTTCAGACAGCCGCCATTTTACCATTTTTTTCTCTTTGATACCAACTATAACGACATTATTTCTTATCAAGAAACTGTGTATGATTTTTGTTTCAGATTTAAAAAAGGGCTTCAATCATGTCGACCAGCTCAGGCCTTTTTTATGACAAGATATAACAGCTGATATCTTGAATTTAAAAAAAAAACTATTTTTTTATACATTCTCAAATCATTAATAAACACACTGTGAAAAATGCATAGAAAAATGTTTTTAACATAGTTTTTTGTTTATTAAGTCTTAAAAAACGCCCGAAATTCACGTATCTAGGGTAGAATACTCCTTCTTAAGTATGTTTTGCAAACAATGTAACTCTTTCTTTTCACGAGTGTATTATCTCACCATCAACGCTACAATTCAAATTTGATTTCCATCACACAGTTCGCCCTCACACCATCGATTAACCTTTCTTTTGAATTTCCAACTCCCACGCTTGTGAAAAAAATATTTCAGAAGCTCTTGATCTTTCATACAAAAGCGTCATCTACAAATTTCAACAATTTTGGCATCGCTTCATATGATGGTGTTATCTATAAATTTGAATTATTTTGGTAACGTTTCATTTAATGGTGTCATCTACAAATTTCGATTATTTTGGTAACGTTTTGTATGATGGTATCATCTACATCTGTCAGAACCAAAAACCTCCTTCGAACCAGCGAAATGAAGGTACTCAGGAGTATCACTGGCAAAACCCTTCGTGATAGAGTACGAAACACAGAAATCCGAAGGACGTGCGAAGTTGAAGATATTGTCAGATGGGGACGACAGAGAAGAAGGTTCTGGAACGAACACGTATCCAGAATGGCGCAACCAAGAGCCGTAAAAACGGCCAGGGACAGTATCCCTCAAGAAAGCAGACCTCCAGGACGACCTCCCAAGAGATGGAAAGACAGCTGGCAATCGACGTCACAAGAGGCAAACAATGATGCAGGATCATAACAGACCAACAGGCCTAAAATAAGATGAAGAAGAAGTATCATCTACAAATTTTAATTATTTTGGTAACGTTGTATATGATGGTATCATCTACAAATTTCAATTATTTTTGTAATGTTTCATATGATGGTGTAATCTAAAAAAATATCTTTTTGGTAACGCTTTATATCACGGCGTCCTCTACAAGATTCAATTATTTTGATACAGTTCATGTGATGGCATCAACTACAAATGTTTAAATGGAAATATGTTTGTAAACAGTGCGACCCTTTCTCTGCACGAGTAGATTATCATCACCATCGGCGCAACAACAAACTTTCAACAACTTTCAGCTGAATATATAACAACACTTGTGTATGCATCACCCCTTCTTCAATTTGTTACCCCCAAGGCACGACAGTCAGCCCCCAGCACCATCGATTATCTTTTAGTTTGAACTCGTACTCGTAATAATACGTTTGAACTCGTACTCGTAATAATAGTACTCGTAATAATACGTCAATTCTTCTCAACTCTTCTTTATAGAATGGAGGTATGGATATTGAACCAGGAAATATCAAGTAGGGTCGAAGTTTTTCCTCAAAAATAAAGATGTGTACTCAAGATTCCTGGACAGATCGGATTACAGATATGGAAGTGCTAGATCGTATATAAAAATACCGAGAACTGTGATAGTTTGCAAGTCGCAGTATTTTGGTCACATATTGAGGACCACAAATGAACATTATAACACAATCAAGTACCAGTGATTACGACCAAAACAAGACTAGTCTAGAATAACCTACCACAATAATTTTACGACACGTTGAGATACTGAAAATATCAAAAACCACCATCCACGAGAAGCTTGATTACATGAATTGCTAGTGTATTTGGGTACTTCACTATTTGAACGAAAAACTTAATAGATTAGGTCTCTGCAAGCGATTGGCTGCAAAAATTCAACGAAAACGAACAAAAATGGAGTTAAGAGAACAATAGTCTACAACAATGTCAAGTGAAAGAGGTTGTGGGGCCAGCAAGGTGAACCATATTTAACCTCCTTTAACTCCCTTTATCCGGAAAAACGTGCGGTGTATCTGGTGGGATTGGAACGGAATCGTCTACTACGAGTTTTTCCCTTACAACCAGACGATCAATTCTGTGAAATATTGAAGGCAGCAATCGACCAGAAGCATCCAGAATTTGTCAATAGGAGGAACGTCATCTTTCACCGCAACAACGTCAAACAAAACATATTTTTGCAGAGCCTGCAAAAATTGGGGTATAGTGGGGCTGGGATGTTCTAGCCTATTCGTATTATTCATTGAACCTAGCACCCTTCGATCACTACTTATTCAGATCTCTACATAATTCCCTTAAGGAGAATAACTCACTTCCCTGAAGGCCTGCAAAAATCATTTGAAGGAGTTCTTCGACCAGAAATATGCGAAGGATAGGAAAATGGAGTTTTAAAATTGCCCGAAAGATTTTAAAGTTGCACGGTACTGGAACAAAACGGTGCATACATTAGAACGTCAAGTTACATTTAAATGTATAAAAAATGGATTTGATTTTGACTTACAAATACGAAATTACTTTCTAGATCACCCAGTATATTACAGTTCAAGAATAATATAATTAGTAAATATGATTAATGGTTCAAAGAAAAATAAATATTTTTGCAAGAAGTCCTTTAAACCTGTGTATTTTCGCTTTCAAGAAAATTCGTTATGATCACTAAAAACTACAAGTTCGAAAAGCCTCATAAAACTATCCTCATAGGAAAACTTCGTGTCTTTTTTTTCTGTTGTTTTTACTACCTCTCTCGTAACAAGATCCATAGACAATATAACGGAAGAGGAGTCATGAAAATTGCGCGCTTAATTTTTTTTACCCAAGAAAGAGCAGCACTTTCTTGAAAACGTGAAAAAATGTAAAAGCTTTTATTTATTTATTTGGAACCGATACAAAGTTTTTTCTCGTTATCTCGAGCGAAAAGTTGGCGATGTAAAAACGAGAATATATTTCTAGTGAATTGAGTCAAATTACATATCTAAATTCACTCGCGTCTTTCTCGCGTCAGTCTCGTGACAGGCGGGAAGGGGTGGGGGAATGATACGATACTCGTATTATTTGTCAATTTCTACCTTTTTGATGGCCAAACAAGGGCTGCCAACTTTTGACATTTATGATATTGATTATTTTGCAACGGTTTTTCAGATTATTTTCAAATTTTTATTTACGTTCCTTCACGTTATTCTAAGATTTTTACATTATTTCACGTTATTGTAAGGTTTTTACGTTCTCTTACTTTATTTAACGTTCTTTCATGCTATTTAAAGATATGTAACATACGTTCTTCCACATCATTTTTAAGTTTTCACGTTATTTTAAGTTTTTTTACGTTCTTTCACGTTATTTTTAAGTTTTTACGTTCCCTCACCGTATTTTAACGTTTTTACGTTCTTTAACGTTATTTTTAAGTTTTCACGTTATTGGAAACAAAATAAGTTCTTTCGCGTTCTTTTAAAGTTTTTACGTTCCCTCACGTTATTTTAACGTTTTTACGTTCTTTAACGTTATTTTTGAGTTTTCACGTTATTTAAAACAAAATAAGTTCTTTCGCGTTCTTTTAAAGTTTTTACGTTCCCTCACGTTATTTTAACGTTTTTACGTTCTTTAACGTTATTTTTAAGTTTTCACGTTATTTAAAACAAAATAAGTTCTTTCGCGTTCTTTTAAAGTTTTTACGTTCCCTCACGTTATTTTAACGTTTTTACGTTCTTTAACGTTATTTTTAAGTTTTCACGTTATTTAAAACAAAATAAGGACTTTCGCGTTCTTTTAAAGTTTTTACGTTCCCTCACGTTATTTTAACGTTTTTACGTTCTTTAACGTTATTTTTAAGTTTTCACGTTATTTAAAACAAAGTAAGTTCTTTCGCGTTCTTTTAAAGTTTTTACGTTCCCTCACGTTATTTTAACGTTTTCACGTTCTTTCACGTTATTTTTAAGTTTTTACGTTCCCTCACCGTATTTTAACGTTTTTACGTTCTTTAACGTTATTTTTAAGTTTTCACGTTATTGGAAACAAAATAAGTTCTTTCGCGTTCTTTTAAAGTTTTTACGTTCCCTCACGTTATTTTAACGTTTTTACGTTCTTTAACGTTATTTTTAAGTTTTCACGTTATTTAAAACAAAATAAGTTATTTCGCGTTCTTTTAAAGTTTTTACGTTCCCTCACGTTATTTTAACGTTTTTACGTTCTTTAACGTTATTTTTAAGTTTTCACGTTATTTAAAACAAAATAAGTTCTTTCGCGTTCTTTTAAAGTTTTTACGTTCCCTCACGTTATTTTAACGTTTTTACGTTCTTTAACGTTATTTTTAAGTTTTCACGTTATTTAAAACAAAATAAGGACTTTCGCGTTCTTTTAAAGTTTTTACGTTCCCTCACGTTATTTTAACGTTTTAACGTTCTTTAACGTTATTTTTAAGTTTTCACGTTATTTAAAACAAAGTAAGTTCTTTCGCGTTCTTTTAAAGTTTTTACGTTCCCTCACGTTATTTTAACGTTTTCACGTTCTTTCACGTTATTTTTAAGTATTCACGTTATTTAAAAAAATACGTTTTTTCACGTTCTTTTAAAGTTTTTACGTTCCCTCACGTTATTTTAACGTTTTTACGTTCTTTCACGTTATTTTTAAGTTTTTACGTTCTTTCAAGATTTTAAATGGTTTTTACGTTCCATTGCGTTATCAGATTATAAAGTTCTTTCACGTTGTTTTAAAGTCTTTACATTCCTATGCGTTATTTTTGAGGTTTTTAACAATTTTACTCCCAATGTTGATGGAAAGATTTACATTAGGGTTTTTTTTTAGTTTTTACGTTCTTTCAAGATTTTAAATGGTTTTTACGTTTCATTGCGTTATCAGATTATAAAGTTCTTTCACGTTGTTTTAAAGTCTTTACATTCCTATGCGTTATTTTTGAGGTTTTTAACAATTTTACTCCCAATGTTGATGGAAAGATTTACATTAGGGTTTTTTTTAGTTTTTACGTTCTTTCAAGATTTTAAATGGTTTTTACGTTCCATTGCGTTATCAGATTATAAAGTTCTTTCACGTTGTTTTAAAGTCTTTACATTCCTATGCGTTATTTTTGAGGTTTTTAACAATTTTACTCCCAATGTTGATGGAAAGATTTACATTAGGGTTTTTTTTAGTTTTTACGTTCTTTCAAGATTTTAAATGGTTTTTACGTTCCATTGCGTTATCAGATTATAAAGTTCTTTCACGTTGTTTTAAAGTCTTTACATTCCTATGCGTTATTTTTGAGGTTTTTAACAATTTTACTCCCAATGTTGATGGAAAGATTTACATTAGGGTTTTTTTTAGTTTTTACGTTCTTTCAAGATTTTAAATGGTTTTTACGTTCCATTGTGTTATCAGATTATAAAGTTCTTTCACGTTGTTTTAAAGTCTTTACATTCCTATGCGTTATTTTTGAGGTTTTTAACAATTTTACTCCCAATGTTGATGGAAAGATTTACATTAGGGTTTTTTTTTAGTTTTTACGTTCTTTCAAGATTTTAAATGGTTTTTACGTTTCATTGCGTTATCAGATTATAAAGTTCTTTCACGTTGTTTTAAAGTCTTTACATTCCTATGCGTTATTTTTTAGGTTTTTAACAATTTTACTCCCAATGTTGATGGAAAGATTTACATTAGGGTTTTTTTTAGTTTTTACGTTCTTTCAAGATTTTAAATGGTTTTTACGTTCCATTGCGTTATCAGATTATAAAGTTCTTTCACGTTGTTTTAAAGTCTTTACATTCCTATGCGTTATTTTTGAGGTTTTTAACAATTTTACTCCCAATGTTGATGGAAAGATTTACATTAGGGTTTTTTTTAGTTTTTACGTTCTTTCAAGATTTTAAATGGTTTTTACGTTCCATTGCGTTATCAGATTGTAAAGTTCTTTCACGTTGTTTTAAATTCTTTACATTCCTATGCGTTATTTTTGAGGTTTTTAACAATTTTACTCCCAATGTTGATGGAAAGATTTACATTAGGGTTTTTTTTAGTTTTTACGTTCTTTCAAGATTTTAAATGGTTTTTACGTTCCATTGCGTTATCAGATTGTAAAGTTCTTTCACGTTGTTTTAAATTCTTTACATTCATATGCGTTATTTTTTAGGTTTTTAACAATTTTATTCCCAATGTTGATGAAAAGATTTACATTAGGGATTTATGCAAAGAAAATAAAATGATAAAAGAGTGATTTGTAAGATAAAAAGAAGAAAGGAATAATTTAACAATATAAATATTACTATTTCAAGAAGATAGGAGGTGATATTAGGAAGACAGGCAATGGGGGAACAGGACAAACGCTACGTCACTGAACGGATATATAATGTTTTTTTTTAATCACTGTTTGACACACGTTTTTTTTTACATTTCATATATTCTACACAACATTCTCATTTCTACTACATCCATCTTATTTTCATAATTTTTGACACATTCAAATTTCACTTTCATATTCTAGAGTCGATTTCTAGATTCCATTTCAAGTAGTCGATATGGCTAACTTGACTCCAATCAACTTTCAGTCCATCTTCTGTCGAATATGAATAACATTAGAGTGTTAAAAATGTAATATTTGATATTATGACTAAAGTTTAAATTGTATATTTGTTGTTGCAGATGGTAACGAGGAAGGCGGGAGGCTGAAAGCTACAGCAGGGGCCCTGTACTGGTTGGAGCAGCAGAGGAAGCCCGACTGGGGCTGGGGGAATGACACCCATAGAGCCATCATAGCTCTTCAGGTACTTACTCAATGTACATTCAAATTTAATTAAAAATTACAACACTGTTTAATCCACTGGAAAAGACATATTGAACCCAACTAGTGTCAAATCATATGTGACTTAACATATCTTCATGGGTACTCCAAACGAACTAAATTTTGAAACGATGACAACATCACAAATAAATTTATCAGCCCCTAAATGTGATATTGTCCTCGTTTTAAAATGTAGTTATTTCGGAGTATCCCTAAAGATGATTCGCTTATGACTTGAAACTAGTTTAGGGTTAAATATATATTTTCAAGTCGATTAAACAGTGTTTCAATTTTTTATTTTATTTGAATAAACATTAATTACCACAGTGTTAACGCTAAAACTCTAGAAATATCAAATGTAGGGTGTGGGCTGAAAAACATCTGATGTTCCCACAGACGAGCTCGACCTATATTGGTGAAGGCCAAACCTTTTGATAGCTTTTCTTAAATGTTTTTTCTGCAGTTTATTTTGAGACATACTCGTATGTGCGATTTCAGAATGCATTTATATACCATATGTATGATATGTACATACTATGTTGCTATCAATAATTTTATTGATATTTATTTATTTGTTTATATTTAAAATCTATGGAATGCTAGGTTCATGTCTTCATTTTCTTGAAGATACGTGAACTCAAAAGTGTAAACACTTTACTTACTGTTGGAACTATTAAGACAGGAAAATAAATTGAATAACATACTTTCAACCACACACGTTGTGAGGTACAAAAACGTCCTGCCCAAGGATATAAAAAAGATGATAGAATTAATTTTTTTTAAATAATTTAGTTTCTCGAATTTCAATGCGTTTTTTTAAAACGATGAATTAATTTTCAATACCACTAAAAAAATCTAAAGTTTTGTTTTCAAACTATGAAAATCACGTTTTTGTCACTTATATTTTTCCCCCACAGATCAGAATTTAATTTTGAAAATAAAAAAATAATCATAAGGAACCAAGTTGGAATGGGTGATTAAGTTTTTGAAATCCACAATGTTGAATGGTAGCTTTTGTAGCAACAGAAGTGTGCATAGGCGCATTGTCATGCAATAATCTCACGCCTCGTGACAGCTATCCTCGGCGTTTTGTTTTTATCGCATCCTTCAATTTGTGCATTTATGACGCATAATACTCGCAAGTAACCGTTGTGTTTCTTTCTTGGAAGTGAATCAGTGGAATTCGCTGACAATTCCAAAAAATGTTGCCATTATTATAAGTACACCAAGGGCTGATTCACACGGTACATACCTTTGACCCTTAAGACCTAATCAAAATTAAAACAATCTTTCTTTCCCAGTGCCTGGCTTGTTTTTGAGGAATTATATTTTTTTTTCAAATGGTTTACTTACTTGTAAATTGCTATATCTAAGTAAATATTAGAAATATAAAGAAACCTCGTATATTTAGTTAAAATACTTTGATAATTTAGTTTAGTTTGGTAATTCTGCCAACATTATTCTGTGTAGAGAGCTACATCACACTCTTTATATCTCACTTTTCGTCTTGTGCTTAGCACATACTTCGTGGGTTCTGTAGACTTTTTATTTTCTATCAGTTGATCGAAAACTTATCAACACATGTTTACTCACATTCTTTGACAACCTGTTTAGAGGAAGTTCATTTTTTTATCCACTGTACGGATTTCTCCTGTTCTTACATATTCATTATACTATTTCATAACTCCTGTTCTTACATATTCATTATTATCTTACACATTCACATATTCATTATTCTATTTAGACCAAGGGGTTGTGGTTTGGCTCCAAATTCATGTGCCAAAATCTTCAAAAATCGAATACTTCATGTGTCAAAATCTTGAAGAATCGAATACTTCATGTGTCAAAATCTTCAAGAATCGAATACGCGACGTCAAAATCGTTGTGTTGTACATGTTCATTGTCTAGGGCAGTGATCGGCAATATATATGCATTAAGTATTGAACACTCCGCGTGCCACTGACGGATCCAGGAATTTTTCATGGAGGAGTGGGGGATTTTTTAAAGAAAAATCTATCTTTAAGAAATAGAATATTTATTTAATTACTATTATATTACTTCATTATAATTCAAATTACTTACATGGCCTCATGAACAATGTAAATTAGAAGCCCTGTTTAAAATTAAAGCGAGATTTTGCACAGCATAAATTTCTGGATTTCTTCCCTTAAAAACTGACAAGTTTGCTTAAGAAAATGAGCCACACAGCGTTAAATATTTTGTATATTTCCCCAAAAACTAATCATTTCATGTAAGAAAACGAGCCATTTGATGTCCTAAAGAATTTCATTATTTTTAAAAAAACCTCCCGCGTTCCACCTAGTGGCATGCGTGCCATAAGTTGCCGCCAGCAGGTGTAGGATATTGTCCATGTTAGAGCCCGACAATCAGAAATTAAAAGGCTATCATTTAATGGTGGAATTGTTAGTGAAAATATTTACTCGGTACCAGATATACCGATATGTCATTTTTGAAAAAGGAATCGTTTACTCGGTACCAGATATACCGATATGTCATTTTTGAAAAATGAATCGTTTACTCGGTACCAGATATACCGATATGTCATTTTTGAAAAAGGAATCGATCACGTGAATCATTAAAACACGGGATTAAGATACAAAGCGTTAATTAGGTCTCGCAACTTATCAAGGTGACGAGAGTTTATGTCAAATATATATGATATTAAATGATCAATCATCAATCGGTAAAAATCATAAACCTATTTTTTCATCTTTATATGTCCTCAGTAAGATACAGACCAAATTCTCGGTAAGATACAAGCCAAATCCTCACTAAGTTATACTACAAATAAAAATCAACAAACCCAGATTCATGTAAATTTATTGTTCAATTTAAATAACTTCACTCGAGGTTTTTTCAACACTTTTTAAGTTCTCGTTCAAGGCTTTTTTTCAACAATTTTCTGGTTGATTGAAAGAGACTGACATATAGGAATAAACCCGCTATGTTATAATGTTTCAACGAAACTGTAATACAATACAATTACACTGATTTGAATGCTGATTTGAAATAAACATATTTCTTTATTCATTACAGTGTAGGTCTTTTATCGATCGAAAATATTACGACATTAGTACTCAAATTATAATATTGAGCGCGCGTGAATATAAAACCGACTTGTCACAAAAAATATAAACATGAATCAAATACAAAAAATATCAGAAAAAAGTACGTACATGCATACTAAATTTAATACAAATATGAGACAGGCCAAGGCTCAAGAGATCCAACAAACAAAAAAATGTTTGAAAAAAATAAATTCAAAAATATATTCTTATTATTCATCTACTTCAGAGGTTCCCAACCCCGTGCCCGCGGGCACCATGGCGCCCGCGGAACGATTCGTATGTGCCCGCCACTATTCGACAGAGACAGAATTTTTCCATAAACATTAATTAAAAATGTGAATTATTTTTATTTATTTGTTAAAGTTTTAATTTTTTTGAGTGCCTAGGTTTATTAAATACGTTCGTATGTTTGCGATATTGTATGTATGAGTGGTTCCTTTGCTGACAGTACTTGTCGCAACTTGTCTAGCGGCGAGCCATTTTTGCAGTTTACACATATCGAGCCAATTGTTTCCTTCTGTATCAATCCTTTTACTTGCCAAATAAATGTAATGGAAATGGCCGCATGTATTGCAGATTTTGTTCAAGGTAAGACAGAAAAACTAGAGTTAGATATTTTGGACCTTAAGAATGATATTTTGCTAAAATCCTTAATATCAGAGGACTTTTGGAAAACAGTTGACAGAGAAAAGTTCCCATTTTTGAAAAAAGCGGCATATAAAATAGAATCATTTTTCGGTACGACATATTTCTGCGAATCATTGTTTTCAAACATGAACTGAATAAAATCAAGATATAGATCTCGACTCACCGATGAGCATTTTTATGATTGTTTGTTAACATGATTATCTGCTATCGTCATACTCTCCTAATTATGAGTATGAGGCACTGGCCAATGTTTTCAAACATGAACTGAATAAAATCAAGATATAGATCTCGACTCACCTATGAGCACCTTTATGATTGTTTGCTAACAGGATTATCTGCTATCGTCATATTCTCCTAATTATGAGTATGAGGCACTGGCCAATGATATGCAATGCCTAAGATCACATTGACATATTGATATTATATTTTTTTATAAAATGTTTTCTTTGTATTTGTGTTTTTTGTTTACTTTGTTTACGTTTTGTAAATACATTTCTCTGTGTGTATGCAATTTGAATAATAATTTTATTATTTTGAAACATTTTTGTTTATTATTTAATAATAAATTATGAATATAAGAAAATAAATTATGGGAAAATGAGAAGTTATGGAAGGAGTTTGTTGATTAAAAATAGGTGGTGCCCGCCACCCTACCGATATTTAAGAATGTGCTCTAGAGTACAAAAAGGTTGGGAACCCCTGATCTACTTCCACACACGCAAAAAACTAAACTTAGGTGGATTAATAATTACTGCACAATATCCTCAAATTATCATTTTCCTTTTCAGATGGCCAATGAATCCAAGAACGAAGTGGAATCATCTCAGCCAAGTCTGGAGATGCAATTGTCTGCCAAGCAGTTAGAAGTCGAGGTTCTTCTGCTCCTTTGGAAGTAAGTACAAAGCTGTTCTATCTGTACAGTCCAACTAGGGCCCACGGAGTAAGCGTGACGTAAAGTAGATAGATTTCTACAAATATTTATTTTGCAATTTAACATTATTTAAGTCCCTGATGATTATTAAATTAATTACCAGTCAGCTTTAGGTGTATGTATTACAAACAAATAATAGAAAAGTATAATTGATTATTGTCATCGTAACTCTATACCATTGTTTCTCAACTTATTTGGTCTTGGGATCCACGATAAGATAAAAGGAAAATTAAGATTTCACTGCCCCCGTTGCAAAATGCGTATGGCCGCACAAATTGTGTACTTGCACAAAGACGATAATCCTTATTATGTAAGGATATCTACTGTTTTACGTCACTAACAGGACCTCTAAACTACTTGGTTTTTCTTTTTCAAAAAATATACTTTTTTCCTTTTGTGCACGTAAATTATTTTTATTTACGCAATTCCCTGTGCAATTCGCATACACAAAATGTTTGGGGTCATTAAATTGTATTGCGTTGTTTATAGTTGTTGCTCAACCTTATTGAGTCAAGGGTCTGCATACGCATCGTTAAACACTTTTTTAATACATACATTGAATTGATCTTCTAGACACCGAGAGACCCCGATCTCCTCGCGTCAGCTGGCCTCGTACACCCTCGCCCTGGTCTCGTTGTGCCGAGACCCTCGCCGCTTCCACTCGCATGACCTGGTAGGAGCTCTGCTGCACCGCGAGCCCGCACACGCGCACGACCTCGCTCTCGCCTCGCTCGCAGCGTGCGCTGCCGGAGCCCGCGCCAGGCGGCGCCATGTAAGGAGACTGCTTGACGCTGCTAGCGCGCCTGCTGATCATAACCTAGGTATACTTTTTTTAGATAATCTTTCAACTGTACAGCAACCGACCTAGTTGATAAATGCTTGTCTTTTACCTAGGTTCAATTCCCGATTGTACCAAAAAGGGACCTAGTCTATTTATTAAAACACTTAATGTTACAATATAAAATTTGACAGATTTATAGCCAAAATAAAATCTCTTCCGACCAACCAAAAATTGTTTCCACTGTCGGAGTTTTTCTTTCTCATGATACCCTTCATTATATATCCGAATCGGTAATTCTAACATATTGAAGAGTGTGGTTGGGTGACACGGTAAGCACGGAATTCGCGATTCGTTATTGCACGTGTTGGTAACATTACCGCACTCGAAAGAACAACAACATGTGCACACGTACTCGACATGTACGAGTGTTGTTTCCTGACGATCATCATCATTGCCAGGCCTCGCAGTCGAGGATCCCCTCGCCACTCCAACGTCAGTCCTGAACCATTCTCCCACGTCAATCGTGTGATCTTCTGTGAAATAACAGCCCGATCCTGGACGCACACTCCCTCCCGCAAACGACACAGACATATGGACCCTGCTGAGCCGCCTGGCCATGTTGACGCATGTTCGCAGCGCGCAGACTTTTTCTCATAAGTCTAGCCGCTGAGACGCCATCAGCCGGAGAACATACGGCTCTCCACCCCTCACGGTCCCGAGACACCCGCTCCCAGTCCTCAGGCGCCCCGCACAAAGTCAACGACTCTCGCAGACTCTCATAGCGTTAATAGTTCCTGACGAACTCTTTACATGATTGGTTTTTTTGAGTACCATAGGGAATCGAGCTCAAAACGATGATGATGACGTCATGTAGAAGGAAAGTTTTACGTAAAAGCATTATGCAAAGAAAATGAAATTATAAAAGATAGAATTGTAATATAAAAGAAGACAGTTTAAATATTGTATATCAATTTCATCTTTAGCTAGATAATAGGATGGGGTATTGGGAAGGACAATGAGTGAACCAGGAGATATGCCACGTCACTGAAAATAAATGTAATTATTTTTAAGTCGCTGTTATAACTCCAACAACAGAGCGAGTATTTTGTTAGTTGGCAGCTAGTTCCAGGCCCTTAACTGAAGGCATCTATCATATTTCTTTCCTTAATTTAACCCTTATAAACAATACAGGAACAAAAAATACAATACTTCGTAAATTTGATATGACAAGATTACAAAGGAAAATCGGTTCGATTTTATTGTGTTAAACTAAAAAAGGGGAATACCACAGGGAAATTACTTAGACTTATATTCTTTATAAAGGGTTTGAATCATAAACTTTTCGATTTTTTTTTTTTTAACCTGGTGAGTTTATTGCCATGTGGCCATCTCTTCCAACCACCCAGAAAGCTGTTTTTATAGGCCCTAAGTGTTAACCAGACTGGAATCCTATTTAAAAAATCTGAGTTCCAGCGGGGATCGAACCCGCAACCTCCGGATCGGCAGACAAATGTCTTACCACCAGGCCACGGAGGTCGTCCTTTTATATGTGTATATGGAAAATGGTAAACGAAATTTCGATTTATATATGTACCATATATGGAAAATAGTAAACGAAATTTCGATATACGAGTATATATGTACCATATATGGAAAATGGTAAACGAAATTTCGATTTATATATGTACCATATATGGAAAACAGTAAACGAAATTTCGATTTATACTCGTATATGAATTATGACAGCAAAAATCAACCAATATTCTCTATTTTTCACGAAATTTACGTTATCTTGTAATAAGCTAAAATAGACTTGATTGAGATATTGTTTGAGCCCTTATTTAGCAAAATAATTATCATTTTGATAAAGAGAAGGTATTTATTTACTTAGATCTCCATTGCATTGTTGGTAAGACACCTATATTACAACTCAAAGGTTGCAAGTTAGATTGCTGTTGGAACACAGGTTTTTTTTTTTCAAGTGAAACTTCTATTGGCGCGGTAGGGCAAATTGGCATGAACGTCACGAAAAGTGAAACGGTATATTTTGTAATTATTATTAGGTTATTATTTATTATTATTAAATATTTTATTTATTAATAAGTTATTATTAATTATTTTAATATTAATAATTGTTTATTTTTAATAATAATTAATATTATTTTAGTATTATTAAAAAAAAATTTAAATATATTTTTTGTTTTATCTTATTTTTATATTAATATATTTAACATTTATTAATTTTATTTTATGTTAAATTTTTTTTTTTTATTTAATATTTATTTTAATATTTTTTAATACATAATTTAAAATATAATTATAATAATATACATATATATGTGTTATTATAATATTAATAATTATATTATTATTACATTAAAATTAATTATAATATAATTAATTAATAATGTATGTAATAATATTATTAATAATTATTATTAATAATATAATAAAAATAATATTATGTAATAATAAATAAATAATTATATAATTATTTAAAAATAATTAATTTTATAATTAATAATAACATAAAAATATATAATATTAAAAATATAAATTTAAATATAAATTTAAGTGTTTTATATTATTGTTAAAATTATTATTATTTATTATTAAAAATAAAAAAATATATATATTTTTAATTAATCAAGAGTGATTTTCTAGAATTAAATTCCACATAACCATTTTTTATTTAATTAAGAGAGATTTTGTTGAATTAAACTCCACATAACCATTTCCTAATTCTAAAAAAAAATCGTAAACAAATGGAAAAAAGCAATGCATAAAATCAACTTTTCCTAGGAGCTAAGAAGTTTCACTTCTCACGCATCTGTTTTTTTTTTTAATTATTCAAGCCTGATTTTCCCTTTCGTCTTTAATATTTTTCTGCATGATTGGAAAAGATTACCACCTGACAATAAGCCCACCAAGTTATACTGTGTACAATGGAAGTGTAATATAATACAATAATATAATTTATTTCCATTTTATACTTTAAAGTAAATATTAAAAAAAAATTTGGATTTTTTTGCATACATCAATTTATTTTCCGTCATACAGGTCAGGTTATAACTGGATTTATCTTCGGAGACAAAATTGGACCAAAATCGTATATTTTCCATTTGCTTTGTTCTTCGCTTTTTCATCAAGTGGTTTCAACTAATTATTTGTACAACTCTTGAATAACAAAACTGCACAGATTGGGCAATCAATGTGGATATTGTATGGATTTTTATGTGACTTTGACTACTTACCAGAGTCAAGTGAAGAAGTTGTTCTTACAAGAATGAATTGTATAGGTTT
Organism: Odontocerum albicorne; assembly: GCA_949825065.1. Taxonomy (NCBI): domain Eukaryota; kingdom Metazoa; phylum Arthropoda; class Insecta; order Trichoptera; family Odontoceridae; genus Odontocerum; species Odontocerum albicorne. The sequence goes on from OX463858.1 coordinate 6,244,082, forward strand.
ACTTTGTTGTGATGTTTGTCTTATAATAGTTTTTTCCCATTATATAACACTGCTTACATCTCAATTTTTTATTTATTTGGTTTTTTTTTTAATCTTTTGTATCAAAAAGGTCATTTGACCCGTAAAATAAAATAAAATAACATACAAGTATAAACAGCTACATTCGTATCAAAACATTATTCTGTACAGATACAATGGCAATGGTGATCTTGGCTCTGCGCTGCATCGTGCGCGACCACCGGCACCGCAGTCTACAACCCTTCCTGAGACGTCCACTTACGGGTTTGGCACGGCAGCAACTACCTGATGGGAGCTTCGGGAGCATCAGAGCTACTGCCCTCGCTCTTCAGGTAAATTCTCCAATCCATTCGTCGTCATTGCTGGACCTCGTAGTCGAGGATCCCCTCGCCATTCCAACATTAATTCAGTTGGAAAGTGAAACTGTGCGTGGAGTTTGTTTTTAAGTGAGTGAACCATTGCACATCAGCAAACTCACCTGTCACACCGCTGTACTGGATCCGATGGCACACCGAAGTGAGACGATCAGAGTATACTGGAATATTTTTTTCCTTTTTTTGAAAGAATATAATACATATGACCGTAGTCATAGGCAGCAGTGGCTGGTCTCGAGGTGCGTTGGTGCGCTGAACCGGAAAAAGAATTCGCAATAATTAATTTATATATTTGCCAATTTATACTGGAGCGATCTCGAATATGCACCGGACGGAAACGCAGATTCATATAGGGCAGACAGAGACATACAGTAAACCGTGAGACTTTTCTCTATATTGCGAATTATTTCTCCTGTTAAGCGCACCAACGCACCTCGAGACCAGCCGCCGCTGGTCAATGGTATCCTTATACTCCACTCAAGGCGGAAAAATGCCTATATCATACGAAGGGTTCGAACTGGCGACGTTCCACACGGAAGTTATCCATTACTTTTCTAGGGAATGGCGATAAGACGCTTAACTTCTATTCGAAGGCATCAAATTTGATATTCAATGGCACCCGAAAAATTAATGGCACTCGTGCGTGTTAGACTTGTGCGAGTGTTGCTATCTATTCACATTCGGCAGAATTGCTAAAAACGAAGACGAACTACTAGCTTTGTGCCTACTCCTGATTGATTCCATAATCCTAATTAATGTTGCTGAAGACACTCTGGTCGCGTGGTCACGGTCTTCAATATCCTCGCATCGCCAATTCGGGTATATTGTGGGATACCATATGAATGAATGAACACCCTTTGCATCTTGTTTTTTTTTGTTTCTTTCACTGAATAAGTGTAAATCTCACATATTTCTAAAATTTGTTTTTTTATGTTATTTTCAGTGATGAGAATATTTAATTGACACATGTAATAAGTTGGTTGACATAAAACAGGATTTCCTAGTTAGTTGACCAGCAAGTTTACGGTGTATGAACATAGAAAGAACATAATGGGGAAGGGGGAAATGTTTTTTTATATGCTTACTGTAGTGTATGTCATGCTACACTGTTGCTTTATTATAATAACATAATATATTTCCTTATCATATAAAAAAATGAATAAATAAGATTATAAAAAGCCTCTTTAAGTCTATCAGCTATCATCCTCATAAATCAAATGGCTCCAAGTATAAGTATTCAATTATACATTGTGTAGAGCAGCGAGGCTAATTGAGTGGCGAAGTGCCAAACCAGCCTATACAACGAATATGTTGAAATGAGATAGTGGAGCTCAAAGTCTATGGGTTATTATAAATCAAATGTTGTGTAATTAATGTTTTTTTATTCATTGAACAGATACATTCTAAAACTACTACAATCAAAATAAAAAAATGAATCTAATATTATGACAAGATTATTTGATGATTCAAGTTTTTTTGTTTGATAGGCAAATTTGGCATAAAAGTATATCACGAACATCGCTTTGCAAAAATTTTTTTAGATTGCAGCAGTAGTGCCATTTAGAATTTTGAAGTAAAGGCACTTCTGGCTTATAAAGAAACATTATGTGACTCAAATTTTAGCACTAACTCTTTTTTTGTTGTTGGATAGGCTGGTTTGGCTCTATGCCACTCAATGAATCTGCATTACATATGTACTGGTATTTTATCTTCTTTGACACCTTCTGCACCTAGGACTGTCAATAAGATGATTTGTTGGTATTTATTAAGGTGGCAATGGTCTGTAAGCATTACTTTTATCTATCTTACCTAAGTTTCACTTCTTATATCGAAGGTTTGTGATCTAGATGGCACAAAGCTGTTCTTCATACAAACATCATTTTGAAAGATTTCTGTAAGGACTTGATGACGGAATCCTTTGTGGGATCACACTTTCTGGTGGATGCTCATCCACCATCACCAGCAAGTTCTCCGAACTGTGAATAGCAAATATTAATATTCAATTACTTAATATGTAATTGCTCAACATTTTTGATAGTCAGCTCATATTTTACACTCTTGAGTAATTATTAAGTCCAATTCAAGTGAGGTGCATGGTCGCGCGGTAACGCACTGGACTTCCGGAAGGTCGTCGGTTCAAACCCCGCGCTGTGCTACTCCCCTCGAACGACACAGGCACTTTTTCCGCCTAGTGTTCGAGGATATAAGGATACATATGAATTCGATCATATCTATTCTCAAAAAAAAATCTGTATCTGCAAACTTTCCATCGGAGATCAAACCCAATAACCTCAGGCAGGGATAGAAAATTTTATCACCTTGTTTAGATGGTTGTAAGAAATTGCTATAAAACAAAGCCGCCACATTGAACTGTATACATTTTTTTTATATACAATCAATTTTTGTGAACTAGTTGGAGTAAGCCTTTCTTCCAACCAGAGGGTTGCGATTCGATAACCATTGGAATAATTTTTTTAAAGCCTTCCAGACAAGTTAAAAAAAAAATTTACCAATAAATATGGGAAATAATCTACACAATAAACTTAAATTAAAATGACAGGCGTATTTCGTTTTACAAAAGCATTGTCAAACTGAGTTGATTAGAAGTGATTGCCAGGTAGTACTAAATACAGCAAAAATTTAATACAATGCATTAGTACGTTTTGCCTCTAAGAAACAAAAGTTAACTAACAAGATAGTTGTGAATTGATCTACGAAATGTATTTAAACCAATTAACCTTACTAAATACTTATGCACCTTATCAATTTTCAGGCCCTTGAAGATACTGACGATGGCTACCAACAGCAGTGGAACCGCTCGGCGGCTCTGAGCTGGCTGATGAGGCAGCAGGGCCCCCGCGGAGGCTACGGGGACCTGCCCACCACTGCAGAGGCGGCCCTGGCGCTGTCTGGAGCCACAGTAGCAGCCCCCAGGAGATGCGCCCATTCTGAGCATCCGCCTCTCGATACCCATGGTAAAATATCTTATTTACAGTCTAACCAGTGGCTTAACCATCTACTAAGAAGGTTAAACCACTGTGAAACAGGGAACATTCCTAAATAACAGATTCTGGGATAACCCTTTGTTCAAATGCAAAAAACTGTCAAAAATAACACTTCTTAGCTCTACATGCATAAATGTGTCTTATAGCCCTAAAAGTACAAAAGTTTCTAAAATGGAGCTTTTTGGCACTAAAAGAACAAAAGTGTAAAAAAATGTACTTTTTGGTCATAAATACACAAATGTGTAAAAATACCACTATGAATCTACATGCATAAATGTGTCCTAAAAGCACAAAAGTAGCACTTTGTGACCATAAAGCACAGATGTGTAAAAAATTGTACTTTTTGATCCTAAATGCACATAATTTTCATAATGCCACTTTGTGATTCTATAGTACATAGATGTGGCCTTAAAAGTACCACCTTGTGGCCTTAAAAGCACAAACAATCGAAAATAGCACTTTGGAGCCCACTAAGAACAAAAGTATAAAAAATGGTACTAAATGTGCAAAAGTGTCGTAATGCCACTATGTGGTTCTAAAGTACATGTATAGATGTGTCTTGTGCCACCTAAAAGTACAAAAAAAAAACCCTAAAAGCACAAAAAATCGAAAATGACACTTTGTGGCCCACTAAGCACAAAAGTATACAAAAATTATACTTTTTTATCCTAAATACACAAAAATGTCAGAATGCCACTTTGTGATTCTACAGTACATGTATATATAGGTGTCTTGCGCCACCTTATGGCCCTAAAAGCACAAGTGTGTCAACAATAAGAATAAAACGAACTAAAATATTTATTGGTAATTTCTCCTTTCACAGACATGTCAGACAGCTACCCTAGAGTTGCAGTGGGTGCCCCTCGATCCTATAATGAGTCTGATGCCAGGAACGTATCCTTCACTTACACCCTGTGGGTCGGAACTAATGTCACTGATAACTACACACTCTACATGGTAGCACCAAGGTATTTAATTAATTAAATTATTATAGTATTAATTATGCGCTACGCAAAAAGGCATGGAAAGACTTATCAAGACAAAAAGAGAAATAAATTGATCCATAGCCAAACGTGGGACATCATGGAAAACATTTTATTGCATTTATGTCAAGCATTAGATAGATCAAACAATGTTAGACTGAAGAATGTGAACTATTAAAAGGTTGTAAGGATGTACTCATCTAGATTGATGGATGACATCAAGTGGTTTATTGAGTATCTTTGAGCACCATAAACAATCGAAAAGAATAGATACCTTTTTTCATAATTTTCTTGTCAACAGCTGAGTTATATTTCATGCAATCGTATAAATTGATTTCTTCTTCTTCTCAGTGTCATGTCAGGTACCCTCAACATTGAATATCACTTAAGAGTAGATATCTTTGTCCCCGGCAGCCTGAAAAAGACCTCCAACGCCCCTTATGCCAGTGCAATCACGTATATTGCGGAGCCAGGAGATTTGCCTCCTGCCAACACCTCTTCGGCCTTCTATTTTGCCTTGGACGATCAGGCGCAGTAATTTGTACTTTGCTCCTCTAAGTACTTGACCCAAGTAAGACACCTTTCGGATTTTAATATTAGTCAGCAACTCTCTGCCAACTTTGGCTCTTTGAAGAACCCTTGTGTTGCTGACCATATCCGCCCAGGGTATCTGTAGCATTCTCCGGTGCATCCACATTTCGAATGCTTCCAGTCGGTTCATACTTCTTACTTTGAGGGTCCATGATTCCACTCCAAGCAATAACACTGACCAAACGAAATTGACTTACATTATTTTATTTCACATTTGATGCTGGTCTAACCCAATTACTATAAATATATAATATAAGAAAAAAATTAAAGTCTAAAAGTAATAATAATAGGAAAAATGATTATCATGCTTCCTTATAGAGTAGCTTAGTTATGCCTACAAAGTTTTAGATACTGTCTGGTTCGAATGTATATGTTTTAGTACCTCATTGATTTTATTTCCTATCACTACACGCCTTTCAATATATCTCATAACTCTTTAATCATCTGAAAAAATACTATCTTAAATGCAGACTTCCTTAACTTGTTCTATTCTTTCATTACTCACCCATATATTGCATTTACTTTTCCTTTCACAATTTTCTATCACCATTCAATTCGCAACCTCATTATTAATGAAAACATAACAGCTAATATTGTAAAATGATTTTTATATCTACTTACGAGCAACGTTCCCCCTATTTTTTTCATTGTGTGTGCGGCCCATCAACTTAAATGTGCGAGAAAAAAAGAGGCTCCTAACGGCGCGTGGACTCTATATGATGTTTCCATGTTCCGCACACAACTCAAAGAAAGGAACCTGAGAACCCATCATGAAATATCAAATAAAATATATAATTGGCAAAATAAAATATGGTTACAAGTTCCTTTCTTTGAGATGTGTGCGGAAGATGGAAACATGAGTGCGGACAATTTTTAACAGATGTGCGGCCGCACACGCGCACACCTTAGAGGGAACGTTGCTTAGGAGTATCATTTGATGAACATCAAGGTTACAGCATTTTGAGTTTTTACAGTATTAAAAAAGGGACACCAAAACACCATATCTGGAGTTATAGTTATATCTTAAAATCATCAAACGAGTGTGATGTACCTAAACCTGAGAGTACAGAAATTCCCTCCTTTGTTAGATCAGAGAATGCATGTAGCCTATTGTACCATGTGAATTTTTGTTCACGTACCAAGTACCAAGCATATAAAAACTGCAATTATAATAATAATATATTTCTTTAATTCCCTTTCGAAATTTTTTTGACAAATCGGGAATAACAAACTATGTATCGGGAGTCAGGATCACAAATTCTAAGTCGGTACCTTTGGGCTGAAATCCGGACACCTGGCAACCCTAATGAGTGTTGAAAGCAATACAAACACAAAATTTTATAAGCAAACTGATGTAATGGTACAGGACTACATTATAGAACAGTTGTTTTTAAAATGGTAATTTAGTGCCCCATGTTGCATCTCCCACCCCCCTATATCTCTTGGCGCTCGCTTGATGCTCAGAGTGTCTCCCAGCTACCAGTACTACCTACTTTGGAACCACTGCTCTAGAATAAAGATGTTGAGGAATTTCTTTTGTACTCTTTCCACTATCAGCGAGTGGTTCTGTATTCTATATTTTTAAGCCACACTGCAATTTGTTACAAACAAATGTATTGTAGAGAGATCTATTAACAATTTAAAACAGAATCATACAAGCATCATTCTTCTTTAGACATCCTTAGAATGAAATTGATTTATTTCTACTCAATTGTCGACACTTTGTTTCATTTCAGATACATACGTATTGCATTCGAAATTCATCTTTCAAAAACAATTTATTCATCTGTATTTGTTTATTAACTTACTCTATTTGATTGCAAGAGCATATCATTATTCGATACATCATTAAAAACAAAAGATTCATATCAATATGTTTTTTGACTTACTCTATTTCATTGCAAGAATAAATTCTTCCAGACATCTTTAAAAACAATCAATTCATCTCAATTTGTTATTAACTTACTTTATTATTAACAAAAACCATTTATTCATCTGTATTTGTTTATTAACTTATATTACTCTATTTGATTGCAAGAGCATATCATTATTCGATACATCATTAAAAACGATAAATTGATATCAATATGTTTTTTGACTTACTTTATTTCATTGCAAGAAAATATTCTTCCAGACATCTTTAAAAATAATTTATTCATCTTTACTTGTTTGTTGATTTACTCTATTTCAGTGCAAGAACATATTCTTCCAGACGTTTTAAAAAGAACTGATTCATCTCAACTTGTTTATTGACTTACTCTGTTTTATTTCAGGAATATATCATTCTTCCACGTAATGCAGATGGCTGCCGAACAGGATCCCCGCTTTGAGTTCTCGGCCAGCGAATGGCCCAATGGTCACTATGTGCACACCTTGGCCGGCTGCCGAGAGGAGCCCATGGGCTACCACTACTGGCTGCTATACCGCCTGCCCGAACAACCTGACCCCAACAATCCTCCTGGCAACCAGCTTGTGGCTCCTGTTGGTTAGTATTTATTATATTTCAAATGACAATCTTGATGGTGGCGTAGACTTGAAAAAACCTAAAAGATTGTTCGAGACTCCGCCCAAGGAAAGTGTCCCATGAGAGACCAAGAAGCACATGGAACTGGCAGATGTAAGGACATTGCAAAGACAAACTTCAGTGAATGAATGGGATACTATTTCTGAGAGGTTCTAGGATACGCGCCTGGAGAAGTACCATAACAGTACTGCAAATACGACGCTTATGAAAAAGGGAAAGAAAAGATGAGGCTGAATATGAAAAAGTCCACTTAATGGTACCATTATCGTCGTGCTATATTCATTTTCATTTATTTATTTCGTACTATAAGTAATAATAATATTTAATACTATATATTACAGTGCATGTGGCGGGTATTTTGCTAAATAATAATCTCTTCCAACAAACCATACAATGGTTTTGTAAAGTTTTGATTAAAAGATGGAGGAATTTCATTATATTTATAGAGAGTAGTTTTTCTTCTACCTTGACAACAAACCTTAAGTCCATTGTTGCTATAATTATTTTCACTACCAGAGGAGTCCCTTTGTACAGTTCCTTCTTTGTCACTATGTGACGTAGCACTCGTAAAAAACAAAGAAGTTTTCAATGATTTTAGTGTAGATCGCGCTGGATGAGGAATTATTTTGACCCCCATAACAGCATGGATGGTGGCGAGAGGAAACTGCTGTAATTGTATTTATGTAAAAAAAAACACTTTGCAATACCAAAGTAAAAAAACAAAAAAAATCTTATACAAATTAAACAAGATCATTGATAGCCTCGAGAACCTAAGTGCCATTAAAAGAAGATGTAACGTTTTTTAATTTACTCTTTGAAGGATGTCAAAAATGGTACATCAGTATATACCATTTCTCTGTCACAATAAGCAGAGGACAGAGCACCAGACTTTCCTATCTTGACACACATCCTTCACCTCTTCTTCATCCATACACCTTCTCATACTCGTACAACTCCTATGATTTCTCTGACATTTTACGTATCTTTTTTTCAAAATATCATTCACTTGATCCAATCATACTTTTCTTGGTCTTCTACCATGCCTTCCGCTGACATTTGTACTATATCTATATTTGTTTTGTTAGTCTTTTTCATTCATTTTTTCCATGTGCCCCAACCATCTCACTGTGCTCTTCTTTATCTTAGTCAACATATCAGCCTTAAATTCACATTCATTCTTTTCCACATCCACGTTTCACTCTCTTACATATTATTGATACTAGAATACTGTAATGGGCTACATCTTAGCTGATTTTGAAACAATACAGTCGAGTATATATGTATATTTTAGCACCCCATCGACTTTGTTTCCTATTGCTTCTCATAACTCTTCCATCATAAAATTCTACCTGAATAGCAGAATCTTTCATTACTCAACCATATATTGCCTTTACTTTTCCAAAGATGGTGCTAGTCTTATATTTTTTGTATCAGTATTCCCATGTGATGAAATATGACACCTGTTAAACCAAAATTAGGTTGTCTGAAGAGAAAAATTCGTTTGGTCAGTGTTATTTCTTGGAGTGGAATCATGGACACTCAAAGTTGGTAGTATGAACCAACTGGAAGCATTCGAAATGTGGATGCACCGGAGAATGCTACGGATACCCTGGATGGATATGGTCAGCAACACAAGGGTTCTTCAAAGAGCCAAAGTTGATAAAGAGTTGCTGACTAATATTAAAATCCGAAAGGTGTCTTATTTGGGTCATGTACTTAGAGGAGCAAAGTACAAATTACTGCACCTGATCATCCAAAGCTAAATAGAGGGTCGAAGAGGTGTTGGCAGGAAGCAAATCTCCTGGCTCCGCAATATATGTGATTGGACTGGTATAAGGAGCGTTGGGGATCTTTTACGGGCTGCCGGGGACAAAGATACCTACTCTCAGGTGATATTCAACATTAGGGGGACCTGACATGACACTGGGAAGAAGAAGAGAAAAATAGGAGTTAGTAATATGTGTTGCAGTCATTTAGTGTAATTATAGTGTAACTTTAATATAAGCCTCAATTCTAATAAATAGCAAGTTATTTAGGTAAATACATTACATAAAGTTGTATTGGGGCAAATTTGTGAGCTGTCACAGGACTCATCCTAGAATTTCCGAACTATAGTGAAGTAACAAAGAAATTATGTGTTATATTCTAAATATAATTGCTTCACCAGTTAGAGGTTCTCTCTCTCCGTGGTTGCAGTCCTAAGACTGGTTTGCAGCAATTTCAACTCTTCTCCATTCCCCCCTGTCCTGTGCGGCTCTTTTTAAATCTGTATATGTTGAGCAGCGCACGTCCACCAACAGGTCCTCCAGGTACTCTCGGCGTGGGCGTCCCCTAGAGTTTGTCCCCTCGGTCATACCCTCCATTATGGCATACCCTCCATTATATGACCGATCCATCTTGCACGCCTTTCGGACAGGATCCTGAGCAGGTGCCTTCCTCCTTCGATTCGTTGGAGAACCTATTCATTTGTGATGCGTTCTCTCCAGGAAATTCCTAATAGTCTTCTATAGGACCACATCTCAAAAGCCTCTAGTCTTCGTCTATCTCTTTTGGATAGGCACCATGTCTCGCAGCCGTACATCAAGATACTCCATACATAGGTCTTGATGAGGAGTATTCTCAGTTTTAGGTCTATATTATTTGATTTTATTATTTTCGATCTTTTATTAAATGCAAGTCTAGCCTGATGTATACGGCTGTCGACCTCGCTCCTGGACCGACCGTCCCATGTTATTTTGCTCCCGAGGTAGACAAAAGGTTAATTGATAATTATATTAATTTTTGTAAAAAAATAAGATATGAATTGTTTCTTTTCTTTCAGGAGTTGATGATCTTCTCGTTGAGGAAGGGGAGCATTATCTCTTTTGGTACAAGAAGTTGTAGATGCCTTCTTTGATGGTGTTGGATTATTTTCTACCGTAAACATTTTTTTCTTACAATATCTATCTCTTATTTCTGACTTTCCCTTTTTTGCCGGAATATATATGGAGTGAATATGAGAGACATTATAAGATATAAGACTTGTAAAATAGTAGAGAATTTCATTGTTTGAGTATAAAATTGTTTGATGAATCTAATAAAATAATTTTCATTACTTATATAAGATGTTCGCTGCCACCTACAAATATTAATAATCATCTAACCATTAAGAGAAAAATTTGTGAAAAACTAACACATTTGTCTGAAATTAATGGAGAGTTAGGAAAAAATTGGCATGGGTCAAAAGTCAAACTTTAAACTAACTAGGGTAAGATTGTTTTATAGACAGATAATTGTATACTTTCATTAATAATTGACAAATTAATCAGAGATATTTCAAACATGTTCACACAACAAATATTGTGCTATTTGTCTGACATGATTCAATCGTGACATATTTTTGATTTCATATTGTATTTTGAAATTATTTATTTAATTGAAAAGATTTAAAAAAAGCAGTGCAATATTTTAATAAATCTTAATTCATTTCACATTTGCTATGTTTTGAAAACTATTTACTATAGCCTATTGTGTTATGATTTGTACTCGAGTACTAAATTTATAATATGTTTCGAGAGAGTTCAAGGAAAGCTAAAAGTTAGAATATGTTAAAAGAAAGCTAAAACTTAGAGAAAGTTTATATAAAGCTAAGCCATTTGTAGAGATACGCCATGGTTTGCATCTTGCTACAATTCCAAATCCTTCCATCAGATTGTCAAGATAGCAGTTCCCATTTCATTCTATTTGGAACTTATAATACACTTTATACAAAAAAATAAAGTGCTGAAAAATCATTTAATTATACTATATGAATGTGGCAGCAAACATCTTAACCACTTTGAAATCAAATATTAATTATTCTGTCTGTTTATTTGTAATTTTAAGATTTTTTCAATATATATTCAAATCAATTGATTTTCCATAAAAGAGTTTTCATTTTGCATTATAAAAAAAAAACTTTTTTCAATGAACTGATTTTTTACTTTGCATTTAACACATTGACTGCTGAATATATAATATTATATTTAAAAAACATGGCAGTCCTAAAAAATTTGGTTATATTTAAAATTCTTAAATAAAATAGTAAAAACGTGAGATCAGGTATAATTCATTTTCATATACCCTTGCAAACCCTATGAACACCGTTAGGTCACTCTGGTCTCACTTTTCTAATATATCTAGAGATATTCAGAATCTATCTATCTAAAGATATTCAGCGATGGAAGTTTAAGCACCCAGCAAAAGTTTATAAAAGTGTTTTCAGCACTGAATGTGTTAAATAAAATTATAATAAATTTTATTATTTAACCTTAAAAAAATTTATTCACTTTAATATACAATTATTATATATACATAATAATTATTGTAAGGTTTTTTTAATATAAATAATACCATCATATCTACCAACAGTAAAGAAAAAAATGGTAATTAATGATAATTTGGAAAAAGAAATAAGATTGCATAAAATTGATCTGTTGAATTGTGCTTGTTATTAATTAACTTTTATGTGTTTACTCAAAATTTTTAATTATAAGATTTTTTTTATTTATTTAAGATATTTAATTAAAAAATAATTTTTTCTTTAATTTTGGTTTAAATGTCGGTACATATTATTTGGATTAATAAAATTTTATCACTTTTGAGACTTTTCATATCAAACTTTTTAAGATACAAATTTTTCTGATTGCTCATATAGAAAAAATATTTATTAATATTACATGAGACATTATTGTTCATTTTTAATAATCAAATAATATTATTTCTGAGGCACAAATAAATCATTCTTAATTTGGATAGTAATTCAATTTATACATTCTGAATAAATTAAAACTCATCTTCATAAAATTGTTATTTGAATAAGAAAATTAAACTGTTTTAAAATATTTCTACATTGATTTGAAAAAAGGAACATTAAATAACTGAATATTTTATAAAAGATGTACGTACAGCGATGCATCAAGCGCTGTAATTTCATAAGAATTTGTCAAATTAAAATTTCTTCTTTAAAGGTTATTAAAATGTGTATAAAAAATATGAAATATATTTAAATATATTTTTTACTTTTCAAAATGTTTGATTCTTCTTACTATCACGACTTTGACTATGCGACATCTATTAAAAAAGCTGCAATTTGACTAATACTGTTACTTAAGTGGACCAGTTCCTCTATGATACACATCATTGGGTAAAGTGAGCAGAAATACCATAGACACCCACCACAGATATATAGTTTGGATTACGAGTACCTCTATAGCATGAAATTGTCCATGGATTTATCTAGAATTGTTCAGAATCAACAACGAGAGTTTACGATCTCTGTGGCCTAGTAGATAAGACACCTGCCTTCCAACCCAGGGTGTATATGCTTGATATTGCCATTGGGAACCTTTTATTTTAAAGAGGTTCCAGTCTTGTTTCCCTTAAGACTTGTTTAACACCTTTCTAGTTGGTTGAAAAAGATTGCCACATGGGAAAATATCCTCCAGATTGAACTGTATACAATGAAAGTGTAATAAAATACAATACAATGGACAGACCAAAGCAGACGATGGCTTAAAGTTAAATTAGTTTGTCCAAAGCAGACGATGGCTTAAAGGTAAATTACCAAGACCCTCAATCAGAGCTTTTCTTCCATCTTTTAATATTCTCCTTCTGTGGAGGCTATTAAAGGGAAATTGTGGGTTTAAAAAAGTTATTTCTGTATTTCAGCCTCAGAACGTTTTTATTATTATTCCTATTTCTTATATGAGAATAAACTGTCTACATTTAATGGATAAAACGATATATTAGAAACAATACACAAAAAGTAACAAAATAGCCTGAGTCGAACGGAACCAAGCTCAAATTAATGTACTTTAAATGAATTATTGATTTGTAGGAACAAAAATTTAAACATTAATTAAATTTTTAAGAAATCGTGTCAACCCATTTAAAGATAACAAGTCAATAAAAATATATATTTAACTTTTTTTTTTGTTACATTATGGTTGGTTTCCAACTGGACTGCAGTTTAGACTGTGACAAAGCATGCAATTTAAGTTTAAATACAAACAGATATATTTATATTTAAGCCCTGTAGTGTTGAGGGCATGCTAAAGTCAACTCACAATGGTCAACCCGACAATAGCTTGAGGTACAGCTGTAGTCAAGTGGGAATTCAGCCAACTTGTTCACAATTGACGTTTTTTTTACAGTTGTTAATGTTACATTAATAAATATCTTTTCCCATTCTTAACATTTACTCATAATATTAAAGTGTAATCATAGTGATAAATTAGTTAAGTGTTATTTGATAATCAAATATGTAAAAAATTTCATCAACAATTTTTTTGTTAAAAATAATTAATATTAAAATAAAATAGTTGAACCAGTATCTGTAGATCATGATTGAAAACAATTTTCACATAACCATAGAAATTGTTTAAAACTCTTATTAATGTTATCTGTAATACTAATTCCCATTGTGGTTTGAATACAAAGCAAAGTTAATAAAAAAAAGTTACATGACATGTTAGTATAATAAACAGCTAGACATATTTAAAAATTATAATTCGGAATGGGTGAGCAATGGCTAGATTCGGAGAAATTTGTGAAAACCCGAGAGAGATTCATGGTCCAAGGAATAATAGATAGAACATGAAATAATGGCCAGTCTTTGACATAGACTGAAAACATCAAAACTGTAACACATCACTAACTGAAAGAATAATCCAAAGACACAGAACCGGGTTAAATAGAGACAAGCAATTAAAGCAGTTCTGAATCGACATTATCGTAATTAACAATCAGTCTAGAAAGAGTGTAAAAACCAAAAAGAATAAATACATGTATTGTTTATCAAAAATTAATATCAAGTTTATTTAAATATGTAATCATCAAGGTTACATTTACATAGCTTACATTTGCATATATTTATTTTTCTAACTCTATTTAGTGACCAAACATCACTCTAAGGGTGATTGCATTTTAATATGAGGGTCAGAACCAGACACGACTAACCCACAAAAATATAAAATTTGAGTTAGGCGCATACGCTACATCTTTATACCCATTTCTATCAGAACCAAACATGATTATGAGTTTATAGTTCACCATATGTTAAGTGCAGACATCTACCGTTACATTTTGGAAACAACAGAAAACAAACCATTTTTGAATAGATCTGCAACTTTGAAGTCAATTATCTCAAAACAAGATAAATGTGGGATAGTCATGACTCACTCATATAATGTCTCTCAAACAGTGTCAACTGAAGTTGATTCTGAAGAACCTTTTTTAATAGCTCAATGCCATTAGCGTGCCTACTCCAAAAAAGTATTTTCCATACTATGGAATCAGCCACTCCAAAAGACAGATTAAGGTAGCCCAGTCTGTTTGCCTGATACACTTCAACTAGATGAACATCCTAAAATTCTGAGTTGTTTTGTATTCAAATTGTTATGGTATATTTCATTAATTAGGTCTAACATCTCATATCCCACAAAATAAAGAATATCGAAGGCATGATATCCATATTTTAATATTATAGATTTTATGTCAAAAGTAAACTTTGTAGATATAATCTTAAAAATATTGCTATTTTAGCTGAGCAGAAGATTTCATTGTGACTTGATACTAGAAAAGCATTATTTACAGTTGTGTTAAGAAACATGCTACAAGTAGAGCATTTTTTTCTAAAAGAAGCTGTTAGGTAGCATTGTTGCTACTTTTTAATCAACTGCTTGAGTAGCATGCTACTCCAGATTGAAAAGTAGCTGTGACAGTGCTACTTTTTCAACACTGATAACGTAATACTGGCAATGGTTTTAACATGGAAAAATTAATAATGTTCTTTTGATTCACAGAATTGAATCAAATAATTCAGAATTAAATCAAATGATTCTACTAGTCATGATGAAATCTCTGTAATGGTTGTATGAATGATGGTTCTTTGTTTGTGGGAGTAATGAAAAAAAATTGGAAGTTGTTATAACTCGTTATTTTTTATCTTAATTTACAAACATTTTAATGCTTAATAAGGTCATTTTTTTTATATTTTTAAATACAACTCAAATATCCATCGAAACGCTCATTTGATGTCATAATGCCATGAGTCAATAATGGGACTTTTTCAAAAATTTATATTTAGATTCATACAAGGTGTATTTAATAGAAAATGAGACTCGCACCATTTCACATTAGCTTTGTATTAAAAACTATTAACCCATCAGCTACGAATTGTCTTTATCATTTAAGACCATAAACAAAATGAGAATGTGAAAAAATTTCAACATTTTTTTTGTTCACATATCAGGAATTGGAGCTAACATTTAGTAGAAGATAATTATTAAAAAGGGCAATTTTTACAACGCCGTTTAGTGAACAGACTCTCCTCAACTTGATAATAAAACCCACTATCATCTAAAAAAAATAAAAATAAACAAGCTCAGTGTAAGAATAGGAATGTTTTGCCATTAAATTAGGTACTTCTTCATGTCTGCATATGTTCTGAAAAACAAAAAAAAACTCTTCTAGGATCTAGTCTAGTGATTAAATCATAAAGGTCACCTTTCATTGTAGGTAAGTATGATGTATGACTCTAAATTATAATGAATGATGAAAAATGGGTTAAAATATTTTGAATGAATAATTTTGGATATAAATACGTTTCCATATTAGTGTTACCGTTATCAATCCTAGTTATAAGATTTTGCATGTGTGATAAATAATATTTAAATGAAGTTAGTTTTCAAAAAAGCATTGTTCATTTCTGAGAAACCAGCAATAATTATAGCTCCTTTCACTTAAACTTAATATTTTTTTACTGTCTTAATTGTTACACTTATTTACAGTACTCGGCAGTAAGTAATACACATCGTTTGTAGAGCGTCGTCTCGGTCGCACAATGCGCTAACCGCATCGTGACTATGATACCGGACTGTTAGCACATCGTGCGACAGAGATGATGCTCTACAAACTATGTATTACTTACCGCCGGGTACTATAATCACATATTCTTATGTTCTTTATAAAATATATATAAAACACAATTCAATTAGCTGACAGAAAGCACTTTGCTTAGAAACTAGGAAGATATTGACAAATTTATCTAACACGTGAAACTGATTTTAAAAAAATTGAGGTTTTCATAAAAGAAGTTTGTAGAAAGATTGGCATAGCAAAATCTGCAATGGCCACACTTATGAAGATATGGAAAAGTCAATCAATACTTTTCAACACCAAATTCATCTGGTGTGAACTCTGGTTTTTTCCATATCATCTATGGACGCTAATGAAAAGATATTTTGTATGGATATTTTCGAGATGTGTGCCTCATGCTTCACATATCATAGGCTGCAAAATGCACCAATGTGTGCATCCTCCAGGATCTACAAGTCAAAGAAAAGCTTGTTGTGTTCGGAAGTGTTGAGGGACGAAGAGAAAGAGTACGGTCTCCAGCAAGATGGATAGACCAAGTCAAAGAAATGACTAGCTCATCATTGAGTGCTGCACTCATCATGACTCAAGACCGGGAGAAGTGGACGTGAATCATCCGTTCTATTCCCCCCATCAGGGAACCACGATGCTCAGCCATGAGTAATATACTAAAAGAAAATTTAATTTCTTAATTTATTTAAATTATATGATCAATAACACTCTTGTCGGTTTTATTAACTGGTTTGATATTATAACAATAGGAATTTGTTTTAAATTTTGATTTGTTTTAGTGTTCTTAAAGCTGCTTTTTGAAAAAGTAGCACTATTACAGCTACTTTACAATCTAAAATAGTATGCTACCCAAAAAGCTAAATTAAAAGTAGTAGCTCCGCTACTTTACAGTTATTCTTACAATGAAGCAGCTAGTCATAGCATGTTTTTTTAATAACCATGTTTATTTCACGAATTTTATATAAAATGTGTACAAAGGAGAGTGACCTATTTTGTAGATTACGTATGCATTTTAGTAAAGGGTCAAAAGTGGTTTAATATCCACTATTCTATAACGTAATGAGATATCACGTGTATTTTTTTTCAATATTTAAATAATCACATAAATATATCATGATTGAAATGAAAAAAAAAAGACCTGAATTCATAGTCCATCCTAAATACTAATTATTAACCTTAAAACTTCATGATTAGTATTCAGTCTGACCTCGTATGCTCCAAACCAAAAGTGAGGTAATGAAATCATATAACGCCCTTATTTAAGCTACGAGAAATTTGTGCAAAATTAAACTTTAAATACTAATTTCTTTAGTAAAAATGTTAAGATTTAATGTTCAATTTCGGAGTATGAATCGGGCCAATGTCTTTTTGAGTTCCTATTAAAAAATTGTATGCAATTTAAATAAACAATAAAACTATATTTTTTTTATTCCTATCCGTAACTATGTATTATGTTATTTTTCATATATACGTATTGTCCTCAACAAGTAAATTTAGAGTTATTAAAATTTTACCACAAAATTTAAATTCACCTTTTAAAAAAATACAACACAAATTTTTACTATTATTTATGCAGTTTCTTAATATATTGTATTTAATTTTCTTTAAAAAAAAACATAAAAAATCCAGTAATGAACTCTTAAAATGAATGTAGAATCATTTTAAATTTGTTTTTTTATTTTACTATTTAGATTGTGTCACATAAAACATGAGTTATCAGTTATTGTAACTTTTTTGTAGTCCAATTAAATTAGTTCACAGATATAATGATATATATCAATAGCATTATTAATTTTTAATATATATTTTAATTAAATACATACACAAGTAAAGCCGTTATGTACCTTTTCAATCCAAAATAAACATGTTTTTTTCTGTCAAATTAACTAAATATGTTGCAGTAATAAATCTTAGATTAAAGCAGTAAGAATGCATGATAAAAAACAATGTTGGTGATCAAGTTGTTATGATAGAAATGTATAATATTTAACATAATGAAATGTCAGGTATGTAAATTGTTTTTTCGTGGTTGTTTTGCTATACAATAAACAATCTTGCTGTTGCCAAACAGAAAATTGTTTTTTTATTTTATTTACTTCCTTTTCATAATTCAACAGGGCTACCAAAATGTTAAACTTATCATAATCAAGCATATCGTTGACATATTAGAAACTATACAAAGTTGTATAAATTTAATGTGGTCTCATTCCTCTAAGGCAGGGGTCGGCAAACTGCGGCTCGTGAGCTGCATGCGGCTCTTTTCGTAGGCATTTGCGACTCTTCAACTCCAGCTTCACCTCCACTCCGGAGCCTCATCAGAAGGAGGAAATGAGCTGGACACGACTGGAACACCCTTCCTATAGCCCTGATCTGTCGCTCTGCAACTTTTGTCTCTATGGGCCACTGAAAGAAGCTCTGGGAGGCCAACGATTCAACGACGATGATGTAGAAGAGGGGTTTGTGCGTAATTGGCTGCTGACACAATCCACTTCTTTTTATGCTGGTAGGATGAAGAAACTACCGATCCGCTGGGAAGAATGTATTTCTAAAGCAGGAGATTATGTAGAAAAATGATGTGTACTTGGTATTTGTCTTTTTATGTTCTCGTTTATATTTGATCCACCCGAGTATAAGTAGTGCACTGAGCTACTGAACCTTATAGCTATATGGGAGCTATAAGCTTCATTCTTCTAAGTAGTCTACGACTGGATTGTGAATTTGAGTTTTAATAAAAATCTTCATTTTATCTGGTTTTTTTTTCGTCATTAAAATTTATACGAGTATACATACCTACAGTGAAAATTTATACGAGTATACATACCTACAGTGAAAATTTATGTTGCGGCTCTATGAAAATTTTCAGATTCTGTTTTCTTAATATTTGGGTCTTCTAACTAGAAAGTCTGCCGACTCCTGCTCTAAGGTACCTTATTTTTGCCAATTGGTGATAACGAATGGACCGATACACTTGAGATAGAACCTCTGTTGTCCATATTGAGAGGCTGCAGATAACTTGATTTGGAAATATTCTTCGAATACCAAATAGATGACTACTAAAGCCCATTTTCTTGGCAATTCTGGAAAAAAAGTGTCTTGTGGGTTACCCTAGACATAAATGAATAAAACAGATGAAGAACCTGTTCAAAGATTGGTTGAGCAATAGGACAAAATGAGGACTTCTGTGACCAAGTTGATAAGACGCCTGTTTTCTAAACTGAGGGTTGTGGGTTAGATACCTGTTGGTACCCAATTTTTTTTAAAAGTGCCTCAGTCGGATTTTCACTTACAACCTTTTTAATATCTTTTGAGTTAATTATAAGAGATTTCCACATGATAATAAACCCAAGTTGTACTATATACAATGAAAGTGTAACACAGAACAATAATAATTTAAATTGATGTTGCAATATCCTAAAATTATAGAATATATTACCTTTTTTGGTTTATATTTATCCTTTACTCCGCCTTTGAAAAACTGAAAAATATATTCAACTATAGAAATAAATTATGTTGACTTGATATTTTGTAGGATGAAAAATGTTATGATCTATGGTTGTTCACCTGAATATGGTAATAAATATACAATAAATGTTCAATACAATACAATATTATGTGAGGACTTATACACAGACAAAGCCTAACCTTTCTAGGATAAAGAGATGAAATGATCTCAATTTTGTATATTTTCATGCAAGAATATAGTATGTTGACCTTAGATTGAATCCAGTTATATGTTTTACCCAGTAGTAAGC
This sequence comes from Odontocerum albicorne, assembly GCA_949825065.1. Taxonomy (NCBI): domain Eukaryota; kingdom Metazoa; phylum Arthropoda; class Insecta; order Trichoptera; family Odontoceridae; genus Odontocerum; species Odontocerum albicorne. The sequence continues at coordinate 6,264,236 of OX463858.1, forward strand.
TACAATTTGATCAAATAAAATTCAGTAGTCCACAGGATGGTTAAACCACTGATGGTCCTTAATATTACCGCTGTCTGACATGTAAAAATAAGATTTTGTGTGCTTAGTTTGCAAAGGAAAATTAATAATTCGGTACTCCACAATATGAACACCTGTTTGACATGCTCAGCCATCCGCGTTCATGACCGCAACGTGAACACATTCCAAACGACCAGCACAGAACCCGGCGAAAGCATCGTGCACCCCCTACACTGCAATTTCGAATTTTCCTACTTGTGTTGTAGTCTGTGCCTTTACAAAAGCAAAAGCTATGCAAGTTTACGGTGCATCTCATCTATATTGATTTTGTTTGAATGATTATACATTTCGATGGCCTTTTCTATGAAGCATGAACTCAACTCCAATTTTTTTAAACTAGGGTTTAGTTAAGGTTTATTTCGTCTATATTTGATTTGATTCATGAAAAAGTCATTGTGTAAGGTTATATTTCTCTAGTACATTGTCTAAAAGGTTGAAATAAATATTATTCTCTTTTGACTTGTTATTTTACTCGTAAGATCTTTCATGTGCATTGTTCTATTCTTTTGGAAAAACTACAGTATTCAATACATTCAATTATTCAATACTAAAACATAAAGTCTGTTATTGAAAACCATTAAAGAAAAATTATGCGCTTGCAGTAGCACATTTCTTCATAATATTTTTACTTATCTATATAGCATGCTACTTTTCATTGGAAAGTAGCTGTAAAAATGCTACTTTTTTAAAATATCTTTAATAACACTGATAACTATAGTGACCAATGTAAAATGAGAGTGTGATAAAGATTGATTAAAACATTCATTAATAATCCATACAGGCTTTATTATTAAATTGATTACTTTTTAGTTTCCGAAGGCAGCTATTTATTGTATTGTAATAATACTTTCAACGATTAAATCACTTCGATATAAAATATTTCATTATTATATTTAAATGTAAATTAATTAGAGTAATTTATTCAGAGTATTATCATTTTCCTGCTCTGTTAGACAAAATAGACAACGTAAAACTTTTCAACCGAGGCATATGCATTTAACCTTCTCTTTATGTATAACGTCTTTAGTTCACCATCTTAAAATTCCTCATTTCTATAATTGATTTAATTGGCCTCACTGTAATTTCTTTGGTCTTACTTCACTTGGACATTATTAAATTAAAAAACCAACCCACATTCATGTGTTCTGAGATAATTAAAAAAACACCAGGCCATGCTTTATGGGATTTTATGTTACCAAAAAAATAAGTTCAAATTAACTATGATTTAAGTTACTTAATATATTATATTAGGCATACTGAATTGAGGCATGATTTTTCAATATTTCAAATGAACCATTTCAATGTGATTTAATAACATAACCTTTTGATAACTTCTCTCTTTTATGTATTTTCTTCCCCATTATCTTGAGATATATATACAATTTCAGAATATATTAATTTATATATGTATATTATGTATAAATATATTTTGATTTGTATATGTATATACTATGTTGCTATCAATAAATCTATATTTATTTATTTGTGTGATGGTTCCTTTCCCATAAATACGTCCACCAAAGCTCATTTTTTTATAATTCACCCTTTTAACCGGTTTATTATGCTTAACAAATTCATATTTTTTCAGGTTTTTATGTATTTTGAATTTCTGAATATCTTTCCCATCTCTATTCGTCTTCCACTGAGAGCATAAATGACCACAGACAAGAATGGCCATGAAAAAATGCTAAATTATCTTACGCCTCACTTCATTCTCATTTTGAAAAACGAATTGAAAAGAGCACGGATCGCGTAACGAGAAATGTCCGTAGTATTCTTGAATGTTGTAAATATTTAGCGTGTTTTATAAACTCAATAATCAACTAAATATTTTGAAACAGTTCAAAGCCATAATGATGGCTTTCCTCTCTCGGTAATCGCGTCGCGTGTTATTTCCCGGTTCTCATTTGGTGTATTCTGTAAATAACCTTTCGACATTGAGGAATGGTGATTTTGTGTTCCGATTGATTGTGTTGACATTCGTTTAGTTTTATTAATTAATCAAAATGGCTAAAGAGGACGAAGATGATAGTTTACCCGATAAGGATGCGGCGAAAGAATTCTACGCCAAATATGAACCGAAAGAAATAATAGGAAGGTAAGAAAGGTTATATCGTAACGCACTACTGAAAACGTTACATGAACACCGATTTATTAAACATATTTGATATTATTATACAATGATTCGTTACAATGTTATGTTATTTAATAACTTTTATTATTAAACATTTTATTAAATGTATCTTTTCTTAAATGTTGCCAGGCGTCATATGTTTTTGATAGCTAGATTTAACTGGAACCAAATCAAGAACGATTTTTGATGTTTTATGATAATATACAAACTATGTGATATCAAATATTCACAAATAGTACAAGGTTAGTAAACAGCTAAATTAAAGCGAACTGTCGGATTTGTTTAAAAAGTTGAGATTTTATTCAGTTCCTGTAAGAATATAATCACATGTCGAAAAAGTGAACTTTGAAGACAAACTTTTTTGCTGTGTTCAGTGAAACTTGTATTTATCTCGTTTATTTTATTAATTTTAATATTTCATTGACGTAAACAGTGATATTGTTGTTTTTAAAATTATGAATAATAAAGGGGGCATAAATATGTAAAATTATTTATCATATTAATTCACTCTTAAATTTATTTATTTTCTCATTATAACATTACACAAAGAAAAGCTCTCTTTATAAACACATTTTATTGTGATATTAACAAAATAATTTAATTAAAATGTTTGATTTGAAAATACATTAGAATTCATTTTTTATTTTATTTTGTTACATTAATTCATACTAACTTTTTGCTCACTATCAAGAATTAAATACAAAACCTCAAATTAAATATTTTTTGAGGTGTTGAATTCAATTCTTGAAGATGGAACAAAATAACGTGTTTTTTTCTGTGCTTGCTGCTTTTTTGTGGTGCATATAGGGATTTTATCTTTCCATATTGCTAAATTTACAAATATAAGGGTGCAAAAAATTCAGGCAGTGGATTGAAGAGTGGTCGTTGTTGCGAGAAGAGTTTGAGTGTTTGGGCTTGCAGAAGGGATGAATTGTAGCATAGGTTTGTGTAAACTCTTAAGTTGGGTTGTGTTTTTGGTGATTGTGTACAGGATAAACTTTTTGGTCTGTCTGAAATGATGAAGAATGCAGAATTTGACTCGCGTGATACATAAATGTAATTGAGTCTCACTATTTATCAAGTTGATGAGAATATGTAATGAGGTATTGTATAGTCAACAATCAATAAAAAAATCAACTTATTTTTTCATGTTATATGTCCTCAGTAAACATACAGGCAAAAGTCTAGTTTACTGAGGACACAACAAATGTAAGGAAATAAATCAAGATGCATATAAATTGTGTATCCACTTTATTCATTACCTGTTGTTTTTTTTTTTCATAAATTATGTATAAAAAATATGTAAAATGTATTCAACCTACGCTTAAACTGTTGTGATAAGTATCCACATTCCTCGAATTCCTTTATCTTGATGCCCTGAGATTGAAGTGGTTGATTTGGCTCCTCTTCTGTCCATCTGGCAATGTCCAGTGGAGGGACATATTTCCTCTAATGACAAAACAATGAAGACTCACCAACTATCAGCTTTGCACCGTTGTCATTAAAATTTTTATGTGCCATAACATACATAAAAAATTCCATTAATTTAAGTGAGAGACTTTTTATAATGAATTTTTCATGAAACTTTCGCAATTGAATATCAAAAGCTGTTTCTTTGTAATTCATCTTATTCGTGTAAGTTTTGTATTGCTTTTTTTTACAAAATATTTATATAATACGCATGCAAATGCGGAAAGGTTCCAAATTAAAGGCCAGAGCCAATACCTTCCTATCTTCATACTAACACAACCCATTTATACCATTATTATCTATTACATTTTATAATATGTGATATATGGGTGAAAAATGAAAGATTGGATCAAATTGAATCATTCTGCTTTTTGGGTAGGTTTTTCTCTGAAGATGAAAGAGTTAAAAGGGATATCGAACAGTGTGTAGCGGTAGGAAACAAATTCAATGGGGCACCAAAACGTATATACTCGAACCGGGCAGTATTAAAATCTGCTAAACTGAAAGTCCACAGCAGTATTTTTGTACTAACTTTGATTTATGGGAGTAAAACGTTGACATAGAAAAATAATGAACGAAGCTGAATAAATGCTGTAAAAATGCATGCACTGATAAGAATACATGGCGTGGCATGTGTGACAGAATATGGAATGAAGGGATTTAGGATAAATGTGAAATTGAGGCTGATGTGTTGAGAAATAGGAAGAAGAGCACTCGAAGATGGTTTGGACATGTAGAACGAATAAATGAAAAATAATGCTTATGTGAGGGGAAGACCAAGGAAAGTATGATTGGGTCAAGTGATGGTATGCATGTATTTTTCATCAATTTTCCCAATTGCATAGTCTTAGGTTTTCTTTAAATTGCTATTGAAGCGAGTTAGATCACTAAATGATGTCTTAATAATTATATTTGACTTAAAGACTTTTGTGCGGGTTAAATTCCAGCTTTAGTAGATTTTATTTAATTATTATCATTATAGGTAGCATGAATGCTGTTCATATCTATATTAATAATCTTTCTATAGTTTTTGCTTTAGTACTGTAGAAATTCATGTTCGTTCAAAAATAATTAAACTGAAACATTTGCAGGGGTATTCCGAACTAACTAAATTTGAAACAGGGGGACAATATAGTGTGGGTTTCTTCTTGTTGTTTTAATTTTGGTTGTATTTGTGTTTCTGTGTATTTTTTTTTTTGTTTTTAATTTTGTTTTGATTTTAATTTTTATTCTTATAATTGTGTGCGGTATAGTGTGGGATGAATATTTTTGGTCTTTCTGGAGTGATGATGTGTGAGGAGTTGAATTTCGCAAGATGTTTCCAGTTGTAGTTGAGTGTCACTGTCAGGTTGATGAGAGCGTGCAACGGGATTTTGTTTTTGTGTAATCAAAAATCGGAAAGAAGTATCGATTTATTTTTTTCATGCTAAATATCCTCAGTGAGATACAGGCAAAAGCCTAGTTTACTGGGGATATGACAAATTACATGCAACAAACCCAGATCCATTAAAATTGTATGTCCAAATCAAATTATCTGTTGTTTTTCTCAAATTGTGTATATTTCTTGTCATGTGTAATAATAAACAAATAAATATCACAGAATCTTCAAAATCTTGGTCCTAATAACATTTAGAGAAGAGAGGGGGGGAAGAAATAGTTATTTTTTAATACAAAATTGCAGAACACTATGAGGATTCATTTTAATTGTTTGCGATAACATTTATAAATTCTTAAAATAGAAGATTTCTTTTAGGGGCAATATTGTTTATTATAGGTTTACCCTGATACATCAATGGACTTGACTATTTCCAAACTTTTGAGAGCATTCAATTTCCTGGAATTGTTAATCAGGTATATCATTTCCTTGAAAAATAATCCACAACAATAATTTGCCATTTCTGAGAAGCATTTGAATTAGATAAGGCTTTAAAATGTTTCTTGAATCCAATACCAAATAACTTGCCGGTTTTTCTGATGTAATGATTATCAGTCCAATACATTGGAATTTGTACACTCCTGCCCTCAAATATTTTACTTATATTTTAATTGTTAAATATAATTCTTTTTAGGGTGAAATTTGTATACAAAGCTGGTTTAATGTGAGCTGGTAACAATTTTGTAAATTAGTATGTGATATCTCTTAAGTATAAAATTTTAACTCATTTCATAATACAATAGAGCGCCGATTATCCGGGGCCCAATTGTCCGTGAGTTGGATTAACCGTGGTCCTCTGTAGTATATTTGTTTTGCAATCACGAAAAAAATCCAAATTTTTAACGTGAAGATTACAAATTAAGGATCTAAACTGTTATAAAATCTATAAGAAGATATAACTGTGTGCGTGGAGATCTGTCATCTCTGCCTTACCCAAAAGGGGCATAGTAATCTTTTGTGCTTAATATATTTCAAATTTCCCTATTTTATTGGAAGGTTTCTGCTGTCTGAAAGTATATTTTTAAGAATTATTTATTTCAGGAATGAATATTTCATTTTTCAGCGATGAAATATTGCATGTCTGAAATATTTAGGCTGTCTCGACATGGAACGGAATAAAATCAATACCGTTAATTTATATGTTCAAAATCAAACTTATGAACAATTAACTCCATTAATTAGTCCATAAAATCGATATTGAATATACAGTGGTACCTCGGGTTACGAACTTAATTCGTTCTTTGATTCCGGTCGCGAGCCGAAATGTTCGCAAACCGAAACAATTTTTCTTAGGAACCATAATGAGGGTTAATTTAATGCAAAATATATTTTATATATACTGTATATTATATATATAAAAAGCAAAAAAAAATTGTATTAAGAACAACGAACGCAACGACAAACAATGTTCGCAACGCGCGCACCTGAGAACAACTAATGCGTAATTGCGTAGTGCGCCATTACAACTAATTTGTGAGCCGAGGCATTGTACGCGGGTCGAGTCAAAATTTGTTCGGAAATTGTGTTCGTAAGCCGATTTGTTCGTGACTAGAGGCGTTCGTAACCCGAGGTACCACTGTACAGTTTCTTTTTCTATTGTTGTTTCTTTAACATTCATCCACTTAGTTTTCTTCAAAGTCAGTGATGAACTACTTGTATGTATGATTTGAAGATTTGAAAACACAGTATGAATCACATTTACAGTTTTTAAATTTTTCTGGTGCCATTTAGTAACAAAAGATCACTCGTAACATCTCTCGAATAATGTGAACTTAAAAATTCTCTTGAATGCTTCCAAACCTGCCTACGCTCCAAAGAAAGTATATTCTTTTCTACATGGTCGTCAACCCCAAAAAATCAATATTTTCTTTCAGTTTCCTCTCCTTTTTGGAGGTTGGTGATAATCTTGACTCTTGAGGCAGCAGCTCTGAACAATGATATAACACCACAGTCAAACCACTCCCGTAAGTTCTTCAACCTCTGAAAGGAAAACGGTGTATATTGGTATATATGTGAATGGTTAAGTAAAATAGGCACTAAGTACCAAAAAAAACTTAAGTATGCAGTTTCGTTCTATATGTCATATAGAATGAAACTACATACTTAGTTTTTTTTTTGGTACTTAGTGCCTATTTTACTTCAACCATTCATGTATTTCATCCATTTCACTCAAAATCATATTAAATGTGGAGAAATGCCTAACATATTGTTTGATAATGAAAATTTTATGAAATTTCCGTTAAAATCGTTTGACCTCATATGTGAGCTCTTTTTTCACTTCCTAGTTTCTCTTTATGTATTTGGTAACAGTTAATCTGCTAATGGTCAAAGAACACCCTCGTAACTAGCGAGGCATTTGCAGGAACGAACGAACGTGCCGTGTAATCTTTGAAGTGCTTCTAATGCTCCTTATCATTTTTAGTGCTTCTTATTACGTTTGATGTCACCACTCTCAAGATAATAGTTTTTAATGTTCTTTCAAACAGTAAACCGAGTGATATTTCTTCTAACTACCATAATGCAGTGTATACACTAACTAATTTATACCTTATTTTTAAACAGTATTGGATGCAATCATACGTACATAGATCACACTATGTCCCTTTTGGGGCAGAAGAATATGTGGTAGGTTGATGTATAACAGAATAAAGAATGTAATTATTAACACATTGATCGCCAATAGGATTTTCGTAAAATGTCCAAAAAAATGTTTTTACGTTTTTAGGTTTTTAATTTAATATAACCTACCTATCACATTCATGAGTATATCTTTTACAACCATGAAGATATCCTAAGGCCATATCGTAGTAAGATAGAGAAGGGCCGTGTCGGCCAAGTTTATTAGTAGTTTAATACAGAGCGCATAGCCGACGGACAGGATGACACTCTGAAGTTAGGTATGCCGTGTCAGCCACCGGTGGCCGACACGGCCCAATTGGAATACCTCGGTGTCGGCCACCGGTGGCTGACACGGCGATCAACGTGTTAAGGATGAATATGAGCTAAAAACTGATCATATGCAACAACTTCTCATCAGACACTCGACATTTGCATCAATCATTCACTCACATGCCTGCGTAGAAACCTCCAAAAGTTTCCCACTCTCTGATGTCCCCTTTTCAAAGTGTATAATAATATATATCAGTTAATTATGGTTTTATGGATGTGGAAGGAGGCGAAGGATATATGTCGAGATAAGAAAGTCTGGTGCTCTGTCCTCTCTGTCTACCCCGACAGAGATGACGTAATAGTATGTATAATTTGTTTACTTTTATATTTTTCTCTCCTAAGAATAATAACAAAAGGACAATTTGTATAGTGCCGTTTAGAGAGTAGACTCTGGACTCGAACCCACTATTTTTGACAGGTTGAATTACAAAAAAAAAACAAGTTGAGTGTAGGAATAGGAAGGTGGTGGCTGCGGCATTAAATTACAAATTTATATTTATCTGCATGTGTTCAGAAAAACATATTTGGTAAATAACCCGCAGAAAACTTACCAAGGGAATGTGAACCGTAAAGAGAGTTTTGTAGATCTTCTGACATGTGATGGAAACACATTCGGCTTTAAGTGTATGTGTGTGGTGTTCATATAAAATCATAAATTTTGATAAGATCTCCCTAAAAGGATTGTCTTCAAGTGATTCCTAAAGCTGCACATACCACCCATATCTCTAACACTTAAAGGCAGACCATTCCACACCTCATGCATGATCAGTATAGACAAATTCCATGGTATAATACTCCGCTCTATTGGATCGATTTGTAACAATCAATTTATTGAATGAAGACGAAATTAACCTCAAAGTTCTACTCCTCTCTAAAGGAACATCTCTCGACACAGATTCGAAAGATACAATGGAGACATCCCATTATGGGACTTGAATACAAAGAGACAAAGTTTGAAATCAATCCGTTCGCGACACTTGATCCTATGTAGACTTTTTAAAAGCTAAAAGCAAAGCAAACAATATCTTTATTAGACCCTAAACTCATTTATAGTATTCAAAACTTGTTTACGTTTTCCTTTGTGAGTATACATCGTTCAATGTTCTTCAGACATCATACATCGAATGCGTCATCGCTAGATGTTATAGGCCACCCTTATCTGACGCACGGCGTATTTGAGTTTGATTTATTATACAATATCTTAAATGTTAATTTGTTATTTTCTTCTCAATTAACATATTTAAATGAAGATAAAAAAATTCATGTGAATCACAGATGATTCTTTGGAATATTATATATTTTTTTCTTATGTATTTGAATTATTGAAATTTTAGTTTGTATAAATTCATTTATCATTTTGAGTTTTCTTTTAAAAAAAATACATTGAGGGATTCAACTCCTTGCCGCTTCGATATTGAAATATACTTATGCACGTAAAAAAGGAGTCATTTTAGTGCCATTTGGTAGTCTTAATTCGAAAATCGATTTTTTGGAGTTTCGTCACTATGATTCTCAACAGGCGATATGAAGATGTAAGGATGTAGAAGAGATGTAGAGGAACTGTGTAAGTCTGTTTATAGGTATTAGGGTTTTTAATACGAGTCTCTTGAGTCTTCTATAGGGGGAGAGGCTCTCAGGTATCTCTACAGTGTGCTAATACATAGCAAATTTGAATTTGGAGCCTGCGGGGGATTCGTTACTGTCAAGTGGTGGAGAAAATCCAAAAGAAATCTTTAAGATATCTACTTACATGACTGCGGTTTCTATCTGTGGCTCTAGCCTATATTTTCTTTTTGATATGTTTCTACCTTCTAAGCATGAGGAGGGTTGGTGACGGGGGCAATATTTAATTCAACTATGTTGGAAAAGATGTGGTTTTATGTTTCTGACAACTAAAGGGTCTTTCGAATTGAGCGATTTTTTAAATTCTTGGATAAACGACAGATGGCGTCGCAAACTTGCCTGGGTTTTGTGACATTTGAGAAGTGTAATATATGACTTTTATAATAATGGGGTCTTATACAATACAATAACGCATTCAAATTGTTGAATTATTTTATGTATTGTAATCTCCTGAAACGGTGATATTAATTGGTCACAAAGATCACGTGATCTGACACTGTTGGACTATTTTCTCTGGGGTTACTCTAAAAGCCAGGTCTATAAGAATGACCCCCGATCAATTCCTGAGCTGAAGGACATAATTCACGTTATTGGTGAGTTAGAACCGCAATTATGCCAAAATGTCATCGAAGATTTTGACAAAAGAGTGGACATCTGTGGAGCTGCAAGAGGTGGACATTTGGCGGATATTGGTTTTTGTGTTTAAATGTCATACATTATACTTCGATGACCGATAAAAGTTTTTTTAAATCAAAGCAAATTGTGTGTCATTAAATTAAAAAATTTGAATTTGAAAGACCCTTTATTTGGCTGGCAATAAGTTCTGTCTTAATAGGGCTACCACTCCGACAACTGGATGCCCCAGTTTGAAAATTAAAAAAAAAAAACCTGCATCACTAACAAACAATAAACAAGATCAGTTTTCTAACATGTTTATGTATCATAATTATTATTATGCATGTACCCACATTGTGACCTTATACATGTTTGCATTCATTTTAATACAATTTACATTATTATTATTAATAAAATATTAATGTCTTAATAACAATATAATGTATTAGCATCCACCAACAAATAGGTGACTTGTGTAGCCCTGATTCATAATAAAATATCCCAAAATCACTTGGTATTCAATTCATAAAAGGTACACCATAAGAGCTATTAATTTAATTCAAGTACAGGCGGCCCTCGACTTTCGCACATAATTGGTTCCTGTGTGCGAATGTTGAATGTTCGAAAGTAGAGGGATGTAAAAAAAACATCAAAAATTGTATTTTAAAATATTTATTTATCAATAATGTATTAAAGTCTTGACGATTTTATCAACTTCTTCTTCCTCATTTTCATTGTGTATTTCATTTAACTCTTGTTGCTCAATTAACACGTTCGCTGCTAAAGACGCCCATGGGCGTCAACACATTTTTTGTAGAGACGCTGATGACGCCCGTTGCACGTCATTCGATTATCTTTATTTGTATGGTACCGAATATTTTAAGATTTTTAGGTTTCCGTAAGATTTTAAGGTTTCGAAAATATGATTTTTTTTCAGTACCTCTACACTATTCTATAAATACATATCGCAGTGAATGTGTTAAGTATTCATTTGACAGATGTACTGAGTGAGATTCAATCAACTCATTAACATCTTCGTTGTTGACGTCCAAGTTTAGTTAATTCATTAGATTAACTATTTCATCTGTGATAGTTTCCGGAGTTTCTTCAGAATTTATAAAATCACTCGTCATTTGTGGGCATAATTGTTTCCAGGAACCTTTCATTGTTGACTATTTTATTTCAGCCCACGAGTCTCCAATATTGTTTATTGCGTTCCATATATTATATATAGTTCTTCCAAAAAGTGAGAGCGACTGCATGGAAGCGAACAATTTTTGCGTTATCGACAAAAATCTTTAAAAAAAATATTTTTAAATGTGCGAAAGTCGAGGGCCGCCTGTAACTTGAAACCAAAATTTCAAAATGAATATTATGTCACTATTCATAAGATTATTAGCTGCCTATATTTTGTTATACATTGTTACCCCGCGTATTCTTCCGTGTATTTTTTCGGCTCTTCAGCCTTTTTTCACGTCCATATTTCACCCCCATACATCAAAGTTAGTACTAAAATACTGTTGTGGACTATCATATTAACTGATTTTGATACTGTCCTGTTTGAGTATGTTTTAATACCCATTAACTTTGTTTTCTATCGCTACACGCTGTTTGATATCCTTTCTATCTTAGAAAATACTTTTTAAATGCTCTAGTAATTCATTACTCTTCCGTATATCGCATTTACTTCTCCTTTCATTCTTTTCTATCACCATAACTTAAGATTTCCGCATTCTATCCCCACTGAGAATATTTAAAGGGTGAAAGAGAGTGTTACTAATACAGCTCAGCTCGGAATGTCTCGAACAACACTGTAACAATTCTTAAATGATTTGATTTGACCTCTGAATTCACAAGATCCACAACAACATCGTAAATAAGAGCATTCGAACGTGACAGAACGGCCACCCTGTATTTGTAACATTTTTCAGTAACCGTTAGTGAAAGCAGTTTTTAAACATAATTATATCTTGTTACAGAGGCATCAGCTCGACTGTGCGTCGAGTGATCGAGAAGGAGACTGGGCGGGAGTATGCGGCAAAGATCATCGACTTGAGCAGCGAGACCCATGACTCGGTGGAGTGCCACACCATGAGGGACGCCACCAAACAGGAGGTGCACGTCCTTAGGCTGGTCATGGCACACGCATTTATAAGTGAGTCACTCTCAGTGATAGCATTCTTAAGATTGCAACATTCTAAATCTATCAGTGTGTTGGGTTTTCTTTATCGAATGTTGAATTTTACATCTCTGATTGTTGTGGTATTAAATACATTCATTCCACAATCACAGTCAAACTTGGTAATAACGAGCACCAAGGTGCTAATGAAATTTCATTGTTGTGACCGTTATACACTATATTTATGACGACATATATACCATCACACCATGTCCCTGTTGGGAACGGCAGATAGGACAGGAGTGTCAATCTTTCCTCTCACAACACACTTTCTTCACCTCCTACACATACATATATATTCTCATCCAACTCCTTCTGTTTTTCTTACTTAAGAAAGGAACCTTAACCTTTCCTTCCCTGTGTTGGGTATCTTCTACACGTTGCTTCAAATAACCATCAATATCTCTATAAATATAATAAATACAGGAGTGCATCCCAGGATAGGGGGGAATGGCAACGACTGCTGGAGGAGGCCGGGGCCCACAATGGGCTGTAGTGCCATTGATGATGATGATGATAATAAATACAAGGTTAAGATTTTAGGTATTCCTCCATAATATATTTACGCATTGATTTAAAAAATAATATTAATAATAATCAGAATTTATCGACTACATCGTAAGTATTTTCTGAATATCGGAAACAAATTCGCATTTAAACGCTATGAGTGCCTCGATCTTGGGTCTTGACGATAGGTGAAAAGTATGCGGGAAGCGCAACACTATATTCGCATCTCACTTTTGCATACGTCACTGAATATCGAGGAGCTCAATTGTCTCAACCTCGCAAGTGTAAGCCACGCCCGAGTTAGCCACCAACCCTGCCGCGCCGCAGTAGCTGTTGAGCTGGCAACGAGACTAGATCTACGCCCGTTCCGTGAGCGTTGTCAGATGGTTTTTTTAATGTTTTCAGCAAATAAATCTCAATTATTATAATTTTTAACTTCAATTATAATTAATTAAGGGGATTCTTATTTTTCCGATTTAAAATCGCTAATTTTTTATCGCGTACTCACTACCCAACACCGGAACACGCGTTTCATTTTTATCACCGTAAGGGAAGGGTTAAAGAAGAAGAAAACATTTTTCTCCATTATTATAATAATGCTGAAGAGGTCAATGTACTTCGGATTGATTTCTGGTATAGTGGTATGGATGGTAATTCATTTGTTATGTCGCGTCTGAATTATTAACTATTTACTCTATTTATTCTGGTTTGTCTGATTCACAAATTTCTTTACTCCGGTCTGTTTTCAATGCAGCGGCTATGCTGATATATATGGTCATAAATATTGTCTTTAACTAATTTTGGTAAGTTAACCCTTTACGTGCCGGAAGTTATTAGTATGGCCGTACCCAGCAGGCCGTGATTTTTTCAACATAAATAAAACCTAAAAAATTTATATTTTTTGTATTCAGATATAAAGGATATTATGAAAATTTACCAAATATATACACCGTGTGACGTTTGAGCTGCCGTTCACTCAGAAAAACACAGTTTAAATATTCACAAAATGTCAGGGTTGTCACAACTTGACACAGAAAACACTTTTACTTATAAATATACTGGAATATAATATACTTTGTAAACTAAAATCAACAAATTATCTGCATGATGTATAATTAAGCACAAAAGGTAAATAAACTATAAAATAAAACCGTAAAAAGTCTATATAAACGTCGTATTATGCCGCAAAACTACCGCCAATAACAAAAGAATACATGAAAACACACTTTGTAAATAAATACTTTGAAAAATTAACAAAAATAACGCACAAAAGATAAAAATCAACCATTGAACAAAACTACAAACGAAGTCATTATAAATCATCGCAATTATGACGCAAAAAACTGTAGTCGGTAACCCTGTATCAGAGACACGTATTGACTGTCAGTGAAAGCTTTTAGAAAGATCACTGTAACTTTGATAATATCGGTAAATTGTAATATTTAAGTATTTCTTGACCATCCCAATAGATGTCCCTATGTGTTATAATTTATAAATGATTACAATTGGATTTGATATTGGCTTGCGACAAGCTCAAAGGAGAGCGCGTTTACGCGTTCATTTTGTATGGCCGGCTTGGCGAGCACTGAATCGGAAAGCGCGTCAACGCGCTCGTGGCAGTGAACCGGTTAAAGAGTATCACATATGTAGGAATTGATCATCTTATGAATAGATGATAGGAGCTCAATCAGTTTTAGGTTGTTTTTTGTTTACAATGTCATTGTTTATCTGGTAAGACACAGAGTATTTTAATACCAATTACGATGTATGGGAGTTAAACGTGGACATGGAAAGACTGAAATAAGCCGAATAAATGCTGTAGAAATGCGGAATGAAGTGGTAAGGGATGAATGTGAACTTAAGGCTGATGTTTTAAGTAAGATTAGGAAGAGCACTCTGGTGGCTTGGGCATGTAAAACAAATTAACGAACAAAGACTAACAAAAACAAATGTAGAGTGCAAATATGAGTGGAAGGCAGGCCAGAGAAAGCTGAAGGAAAGTATGGTAGGATCAAGTGAATGATATTTTGAAAGAAACTTAGATAGTCTATCAAATCATTGGGGTTGTATGAGAAAGTCTATAGAAGAGCTGAAGGATCTGTGTCGAAGTAGGAAAGTCTGACACTGTCCTTTCTGCCTATCTCGACAAAGAAATGGCGTGATGGTATGTAGTTCATAAGTTATTTTAAATTCTTTGTACTTGATCTTAAATTGCTTACCATTTGCTAGAGTGATTATATGACTGATGAAAATGTGTAAGGTAAAGAAACCATAAAAATATTGCGAGTTCTCTTTGTTACACCAGTCACAATACGGACAACATTGCATTGCATCATCAATTTACAAACACAGCAAAGTTAAAATGTTATTTACACTTATTATCACATTTAGATTTTTACATTGCCCCACAATGACAAAAGATTATTGCCATATGATAATTTCACCCAAAAGAATACACGGGGTAACAATGTACGACTGAATACAGAATGAAGTGATTAGGGATGAATGTGAACTTCAACTTGTTTTTTTTTTGTAATATTTTTAATTTGTCAATAAAAATGTGTTTGAATCTCGAGTTTGAGTGCCCTTGAGGAGAGTCTACCCTCTAAATGGCGTTTGAATCTCGAGTTTGAGTGCCCTTGAGGAGAGTCTACCCTCTAAATGGCGTGTGAATCTCGAGTTTGAGTGCCCTTGAGGAGAGTCTACCCTCTAAATGGCGTTTGAATCTCAAGTTTGAGTACCCTTGAGGAGAGTCTACCCTCTAAATGGCGTTTGAATCTCGAGTTTGAGTGCCCTTGGGGCAAGTCTACCTTCTAAATGGTGTTCTATAAATTATCTTTTTGTTATTATTATTATGACGGTGAGTCAAACTCTGCCTTCCAAATATTTTGATACACTGGTGATGGGGACAGGCTGATTATTAAGTAAGAAGTAGAGTACTGTGATGGTTTGGGCATGTATAATGAATGAATGTAGAAATAATAACAGAACAAAATATACAGTGGAAATGTGAGTGGAAGATGTGGTTGAGGAAGACCAAAGAAAGTATGGTTAGATATTATGATATTTTGAAAGAAGGAAATTTAAAAGTCAGAAATCATAGAATTTGTCTGAAAATATGTATGGATGTAGAGGCAAAAGATGTGTCATGATAAGAAAATCTGGAGCTCTCTGCGTACTTCGCAGAGAGCTGGCATGTATATATGTAATTAGAACCAGCCAACATGAAAGGTGTTCAGAGGCCTAATGTGAAAATCCAGACTGTGAATCTTTTTTTTTTGTGTTCTACTCGAGTCAAGAATTGTTCCTGTGACCGTTATTTGGAAGTAAAGCATTCTGCCATCTATGTCGTCACTAAAATGTTTACAAAAGTTTTAGAATATTTTTGTTTCTCAGATGTGGCGAAGTACCTAATCTTATGACAGCAGGATTCTTTGCCACTCGTCTCTCTCTGCAATATCCCTCCTCCAATTGGATATATTCAGTGTGCGGCAGTTCTCTATCGCACCATCCAGCCATATCAACTTTGATCTTCCCACTCTCCTACCCCCATTGGATCACTTGACCAGTGCTTAAATAGACTTGAAACTTTATGAAATATTCTACACAGCTTCAGGAATAGCCAAAAACTAATGATTCGCAATTTCCTTTAAAAATTCCGAAGAACGAATTACGGCAAATACAGTAGCCCTCAAAGCATCAACAATTGTTCTACCAAGAAACAGGTCAAGTAGACATAATATCTATAATACAATTCAAACCATCAGGTATCATGGTATCAGTGGTATCATCTTCCAACCCTGAGACACAGTTTATACTTACTCCCGAGAACACTAATTGGAAAATCTGAATATCTTTGTTTATTTTGGGTCATCGTTGTCAAAGATTAATTGACGCCAACTGCTACTGCTGGGTATAGTTGATCCAATCCAGGATAGCGAACTTTACGTCAGCTGCCAATACACTATTATGTATTCAGCTTTCACAATATCTAATTTTCTTTGGCATGTGTGTTTGTTGTTTTGGAATTTAATAATTCATTCTTTGTTGTACTCTTTTAAAAGAATAACGTCATTTGGACATCATCACCTAATCTATACTATGTAAGAAAACTGTAATATTATTTTTTTTGGGATCACTGTTGAATTTTTTTTTAAACAATAAAAAAAAACACTCATTATTTGGACCTGACTTAAAGAAGACTTGAAAAATGAATAATCAAAATATACAGCTTATATTAAATTATTCATTATTTTACAAATATAAATAATTCTACAGAAACTAATTGTTTATCCATTCAGTTCATAGACATTAATATTTATTTATATTCATATACAGTTCATAGACATTAATACTTATTCATATACAGTTCATAGACATTAATATTTATCCATTCAGTTCATAGACATTAGTATTTATTTATATTCATATACAGTTCATAGACATTAATACTGATTCATATACAGTTCATAGACATTAATATTTATTCATATGGCACCCCTCAACATATCCAAATTGCTGATGCTGATATATTGAGCACTCACCCTTCTTCTTGTGATGATATGATGGATAAAGGAAAGGGAATAATGTAGGCATTATAATGTACATAGCGTTGAGCTACTATTACCCTTATGAGATTGTATTGAAATTTTCCATTTCATTAAATCGAATAAAATGGAAAATTGCAACATTTTATCCTAATTATCAAATTGTGGTTGACGGTGGGTAATTGAAACTGCTGATAAGTAATTGCATTTATAAATTGTTTATTTTTAATTCTCTCTTGTGTAGAAATAGATCAAACTGCAGATTTATTACTCACTCTTAAATGGTCGTAAAAAAGTTCATGAACTCCAATCGTGAACGCTAAATCAAGTGTTTTTGTATGCCAGATGTTTTTAATACTCTTTCTTAATCTGTGAAACTGATTGCATGGTGGACTTGATGTTGTAATGCTGGAGACATAGCTGAATATGCAAAACATCAAAGTGTTCTAATTAACAGCATTTAATCATTAAGTGATCATTCTTTTAAAATATGATTTTCATTAGTATATCATCATATATAGCATCAAAACCAGCTGTTTATGACAAACAGCTGTTGAGACTTAATTCTAATATGAATCACATTTTCCTGGAGAAGGTGCTACGACGAATTCCATGGACAGCAAGGCATTCTTGTAGAACTGAGAATCACCAACATATTGTCGATAATATGCCTTTGACGAGACCTCGGATTCTTTGGACACATTACTTGTGGCCAAGGAGACTGTTTGGAGAGGTTTATAGATACTGGAGGCGTGTAAGAACTACGCACCAGAGGAAGAATCACCCCAATGCGTTGGACTGACCAAGTGAAAGATGCAACTTGACTACCCTTAACAACTGTCCTTCAAACCGCGGAGTGCAAGGATAGATGGAGAGGAGTCATCGGAGGCTATCATGAGAGTCACAATGCTGTCATGAGCTACACGGCAGTCTGGATCACATTTTCCATTTTCCTTATTGTGTCAAAGGCACTAAATTATTTCCGCCCAGAATTCTGCCACCTGGATAGCGCTACATCTACGAATCAAGTCCTCTTTGGAGCAAAACACCAGACTCTTCAGGCACTGCAGCAAGTGTCGCTGCGGACTGCTTTTCACCTTAAAGACAGTCGATCCATCGCGCAACATTCCACATTTTGGAAAGTTGATCCATGGTTCTCCCAATTCCTGTTAGGATCCTGTTACGAAATTTCTAGGTCTTTCAGGGCAGTTCAGAGCCAGGTGGTTATGTATAGACAAAATCCACCTGCTGGAGTTCGATGTTCCTCTCCTTTCGTCCATCCTAGCAATAGCAAATGTCTGGATTTCAACCTAGAGGATCGAAAACCGGTGGTTATGCAAAGGATGTCTGGGGTCATCCAGTTGGTTGAATATCTCAGCACTGCTTCTAATGGCTCTTTTTCTATTGCTAACTGGAGACAGCTGCCACTATAAAACTGCATCAGTGTTTTCTATATCAACCCTATTGAATAATTATAATTTTATTTTTTATCATACAAGTTACAGTTATACATACACAAGAAAAACATAATGTTAAACATGGTATTGCAAACTAAGTGTTATGTGTTCAGGGCTCAAAAAACTAGAGATTTGCCCATCACTTGTTGGATATCCTTATATCAATATTTTCGATTCAATGTATGGTGCCGGTCCAGATTACAATAAATTTCAAATAGTTTTCACAAGATTAGATGCAAATGTAGTGAGATTTTTCTAAAAAATAAAACAAATTAAAAATTAAAAAATTAAACATACCGTTAAAGATAAAAACAAATCAAGACAAAAGCTGCTTTTCCATCACTCTCACCCTTCCCCCCCCCCCCACGCATAATCAGTCAGGGTTTCAAAGTCATCATACACATCACGTGCATTCATACTGTCAATTTTCTCTTGAACAAATTATTGAACGATTTTAAAAATTCGCTCGCAAGGGCGGTGTCCTATTCTCATCCTGCATATAATAGAAACAATTTAACAATTTGTTTGAACAAAATTCTTTCTATAGTTGTTTAACTCTGGCATCACTTTGTGGAACTCCATAATTAATTAATGATGAAACTCCATAACTAAAATTAAAACACGGTTGGTTACTTTGTTTCATTCTACTTTATTTATTACAAATCACAATGCATTATTTCAACACTCGCTGTGCCATCATCGAATGATCAAATAATTTATTTGAACATGTAAACCTTTCAATCACTTAATCGGTTCAATCACCTAAACCTGCTCCATTCAACAATCACCTAAACCTGCTCCATTCAACAAATCATCATAAAAAATCTTCGGTTCTCCTTGACCTCCAATGTGACATTGAAAACATCCATTCCCATTTTTAATGGCTTTTATATTAGTGTGAAAATTTTATTTCCACTAACCTAACCCATGTGCTTTTTCTATTTTTGTGGGCGTATTAAAATATTTGTAATCTCGTTTGAGCTAGGATCTTGGTGAAAAAATTGGCATAGACTGTATCTGTGACGCTTGCCAAGATGTCAGCTCCGTTCATATGTCACCACTAGAATTAGATAAATGGCTACGATTCTTTTAACCCATTTTTGTCTAATGATTTATCGAATCTTTCAATTTTATCAAGAGACGTTAAATTTATTCAATGTTCTTAATTTTTTTCTTATGCTGTACAGCAGGAGTTCGCAACCTAATTGTGGTCTCGGGTGCATTCAAGATTTAGGAAAATAGTGACGGACGAAAACCGAATTTCTAAAAGAGGCATACTAAGCAAACGCATTTCTCCTTAGTTTGGATAAAACAGTAGTCTTCTTCCCAATCGTTGTTGAATTGATAGGTTCATTGTTTTTTTCTTGGATTACTCATTTTAGGGTAAAATGTTTATGAGAAAAAAATCAAACGCGTTGACGAAACGTGATGTGGCGCAACACTGCATTTAAACTGAACCGGTTACCAACAGATAAAATACATACCTAAACAAGTGCAGAAATTTGGCTTTGGTAACCCTTGAACTCGCAGACATTGAATAATGACATTGGAAATTGAATAATGTAGAATTTTGATGAAATGAAACTGAGAACAGAGTTTGTCTTATAGACATAAAACTTTATATACACTATCAATAATCATATTTATTTATTTACATAACAACAATGTAAACTCAGTGTGTGTGATATGTGAATCTAATAATTAAGTAATACTGTAAATGTTAGAATACTCGAGCATTCTGGCTCATTATAAAATGATTTCTCATTTTACTGTTCAACAGTCAAGTCATCTCTTCTTAATAAATACATTATTTGCCATTCTTATTTTATGTTTTTATAATATTTGAAAATTTAAAATGTTCTAAGTTGACGTTTAATTCAATAATAAATTTCAAACTGTAGCTATGACGACACCTATTGTCACACATGGACGTAAGTACAATCAATTTTATGTTTGATTTCATTTTTGATCACGACTTTGAAATGTAAATCTGTGTTTTGTACCAATTAACAACCATTTCATTGGTAGAATTTACTCATGAATCGATGTGAATAAAAATTATACTCAAATGCAAAATAAAATGTCATAGACAAAGAATTCAATCGTGCAAATGGTGATTAACGAATAGCTATTGATCATAATAAAAATGAATGTGACAATCGTATGAAATGTGAACCGGACATAAATAAATTATTGCAAATAAAGATGCCCAGTCGAATAATGGCAATTTACGCCTTCTGTTATTTTGACATGTATCAAATAAGTCAATATTTCTTTAAATCGTTAATATGAAAAGACAAAAGCCAGAAATACTTCATTTACTTTAATAATAATCATAATAAAAAGACAACTATTTGTTTATAGTGCAAACTCCTCAAGAGCACTTCTACTCGGGATTCCAACCCACTATTATTAACACATAGAAGTGTGGGATGGATGAAGTTTAGATCAATGACGGGAGTTCTATGTGATCCGAAAATGCCAGTAAAGTTAAAAGGAAAAGTATACCAAACGATTGTAAGACTCGCACTCCTCTATGGCTCCGAATGCTGGACGATGTATAACTAGGCGACTAGAAACTGCTGAAATGCACATGCTAAGATGGTCAGCTGGTGTGTCCCTAAGAGACAAAATAAAAAGCTCACGCGTTTGTGGAAGCCTAGGTGTTACAGACATCAACAGCAAGATGGAGGAGAGGCGATTGAGATGGTATGGGCACGTTGGACGCAGAGCACCCGATCACATTGTGAACCAAGCAATCTCCATGGATCTTCCTCGAATAACAACCAGAGGAAGACCAAAAAATTCATGGGTGGTGCAAAAAGATAACCTGATGCAGAGGCACGGCCTGGGGGACGTAGTCCGGGACAGAAGAGCATACAACCTGAGGACGAGGAGAGCTGACCCCAACAGTCTTCACAGACAGTGAGTTGGGATGGAGACAGGGAGAAGAAGATTATTTATTGACAGATTAAAAATATTACAATAAAAAAGTTTGTTTATGGATTGAAAGGTGGTGGCTGCAACTATTAGATTAGGAACTTAGCCGCAACCTCATATGTTTAGGAAAACATATTTGGTAAAAAAACTGTGGAAAAATTACCTAGGAAACTTCAAATAAACCATTCTAGGTCTTCCGATATATAATAGTAACACATTCGGCTTTAGGTGGAGTGTAGTGTATGTATTTCAATTGAAAAGACTCATTCTTCATTTCTATGGTACCCAAAATATATATCCGAACTGGTGATATGAACATATTAAAGAATGTGGTTGGGAGACAACATTGTCTTCATTAATTGAACCTTCGGAGTTAAGAAACTCAATTCGTCATCGCATGTTTTTGCAATACTGCTGCAAGTAAAGTGACAACAACACTCGCTTACGTCTAGCGTAAGTATTGGCATTTTTTTTTTCGGTTCCATTAGAACTCGAACCCAAAACCATGTACCGCATTTACTTTCCCTATCACACTTTTCTGTCGCCATGTCTTGATTTCGCAACATTCATTCTCAGATATTTCTCTTCACATCTCTCATATAATTTACTAATCAAACTCTGTAATCCCTTCCTTTTTTTTTTTAACCTGACGAGTTTATTGCCATATGGCAATCTCTTCCAACCAACCAGAAATATGATTTTTATAGGCCCTAAGTGTTAACCAGGCTGGAATCACATATTTAAAAAATCTGGGTTTCAGCGGGAATCGAACCCGCAACCTCCGGATCGGCAGACAAGTGTCTTACCACCAGGCCACGGAAGTCGTCCTTATCCTTGAATGAACTTTTATTGTTCAGGGATAAGCCATTATTTTTAGTTGAATTAAAAATTTTTTTTTGTAAAATTTGTTATAAATGAAAACAACTTAAGATATCTAAGCTGGTTGATTGAAAGAAATTGCTTTATACCAATAAACCCCTAACACATGTTCTATGTATAGCCATGTACACAGATTTTATTCTTTAACCTTTCCTTCCCTGTGTTGGGTATCTTCTACACGTTGCTTCTAATAACCATCAATATCTCTATAAATATAATAAATACAAGGCTAAGATTTTAGGTATTCCTCCATAATATATTTACGCATTGATTTAAAAAATAATATTAATAATAATCAGAATTTATCGACTACATCGTAAGTATTTCGTGAATATCGGAAACAAATTCGCATTTAAACGCTGCGAGTGCCTCGTCTTGACGATAGGTGAATAGTATGCGGGAAGCGCGACACTATATTCGCATCTCACTCTTGCATACTAGACTGAATTGCGAGAAGCTGAATTGTCTCAACGCCTCAAGCATAAGCGTAAGCGCCGGGGTATGCGACTGACGTTCCGCGCCACTAGTAGCTTCTAGGCTTGCAAATAGGTTAGACCAGTGGTCGGCAAACTTATTAGCCAAAGAGCCAAATATGAACATTACAACAATTAAAAAAAAAATTGGGAGCCAAATCTGTTTAGTAAACTTTTATTACACTAAATAAGTAACACACTAAATTATCGACACATCGACCCCCCCAGGGGTCGATTTCAACCTGCAAGGGGTCTACGTCAGTGAAAGAGAAAATTTGGGGTCTATGAGACTTAAATGGGGGTCCACGAGAATGGATCTCATTTAGGCAGGCCATCGCTAAAATGTTGGCTTCTGGTAAATGTAATAATGCACATAACACAGATATAACTTATGTAGCATACTTTTTTATGTGTATTGTAGGTAAATATGATACTAGATTTGCATTTTGTGTCGTTATAATTAATAAATGCATTACTATAAAACTTTAGATATTTTTTTTGGCTATTTTTTTTCACTTTATAATTTCGACCCTGTTCAGGAAAAAGGTGTTAAGGCTCACTTTTTTGGAAAGTGCTTTTATTCGACAATCAGAATATATACAACTTAATACACATTCTATCAAAAGGATGTAAGTTAAAAATGCCAAATTTTTATCTAAATATTGTTTTCAAGTTTAAAAATAGGCGGCTCGGTGTAATTTAAAACTTGGAAAAATGGCTTAAACCTTATACATATTATTAGTTTTTCTTAAATAAATCATTGTATGAATATTATGTTGAGTAAATAAAATACTAGTTTTAGTCTTAATGCACTTAAAGACTGTGTGTGCCTGTGAAATATTTGAAAATCATGAAAAAACGTTTCTTGTATAATTTATTATTGTAAATATTCTGTAAAATTTGCTTAATGTAGGTTAACGCCTTTTTCCTGAACAGGGTCGATATGTATAGGAATATGAATAGCTCTAAGTCAGCTTTAAAAATACAAATATATTTGATCAATTTGTAAAAGAAACAGTTTTAGAGAACCAGGGGGTCTACCGAAAACAGAAAAAATCGGTAGGGGGTCTACTGGCCAAACAAGTTTGGGAAAACTAAATTTCATACTTAATACATATTTATTAATGCGAACAATGTGCTTGCATCTCCTTGGAAAGTTTGAGTAAGTCAGGTTTGTATGTTGTTGTTTTTAATTTTAGGCATGATTCCAAGTTCTCGTCAATAAGACGACTTCTCAGTTTACTCTTGATAATGTTCATGCTTGAAAAAGATTGTTCGCATATATATGTAGAACCAAAAAGGGAAAGAACAGCAAACGCGAGCTTTTTCAGCTGATCGTAAGAGTCAGGAATACTATTCCAAGCGTTGAAAATGATCATGTCTTCCTTCTCCAGGTCATTCAAAGCAGACCACTTGCACTTGTGTTGTGAACTAAGATCACATTTTTTCTTCTCCAATATTTCCAATTCAACACAAAGACGTTCGAATTTAGAGCGCCATATCTCCTTGTTTTTTAAATCCAGCAATTGTATTTCAAAGCTACCAACGTCAATTTCAAAAGGAGAAAATTTCAACTCGGTTATCGTAGCATTAAGAGGATTTTTGACAAATGCTAAAGTTGCTCTGCTGCTTTTAAATTCCTGAAACCTGCTGAGAAATGCTTTCCTCATACTTAAAATTATTGTTTTAAAATGGTGTTTATCAATAGAGGAATTACTTTCTTGGCGATGCTTCAGCAGGCTCGGAAAGTGAAACAATGTTTCCCTTTCAAAATCCTGAGCAAAAATGGATAATTTGTTTTCGAATGTTATTACTTCTTCTAACATCGAAAAAATTAAGTTTCCTTTCCCTTGTAGTTTACGATTAAGCTGATTTAGATGAGACGTAAAGTCTACCATGAAATAAAATTTTTGGATCCACTGATCGTCTGTTAGTTCTGGTTCTTTAAATTTGTGACTTGTTTGCCATGAATTCTATATAATACACTCCATTTTCATGCAACAAATATCACATGTTAAGCGCGATAGCAAAACGACGGGGAGACAAAAGATACGACCAAATTTAATACGCTTTCAGATGCATGAAAATGGAGTGTATTATATAGAATTCATGGCAAACAATTCACAAATTTAAAGGTTATAATTAAAGAGTGTAAAGGGAGATGAATGAAAAAAACAGAACAGGTGAAATTGCGCCGGAGCCCGCGACAACGGCAAACACGTGCGTATAGTATACCTTTACCCCAAAAAATTATACATTTTCTCGATTTATGGAAGAATTTTAATTTATCAAAATAAGATGTAATTTTTTTCTTACCAAGTTTTTTTTAAATGAAAATATTATTGCGCCTTCCGTGGATATTTGCGCCAGAGCCGCACTTAAAGAGCCAAAGAGCCACATGCGGCTCCGGAGCCGCACTTTGCCGACCACTGGGTTAGACGTACGCCCGTTCCGTGAGCGGGGCCAGATGGTTTTTTAATGTTTTCAGCAAATAAATCTCAATTATTATAATTTTTAACTTCAATTATAATTAATTAAGGGGATTATCTATGAATGTTCTTATTTTTCCGATTTAAAATCGCTAATTTTTTATTGCGTACTCACTACCCAACACCGGAGCACGCGTATTTTTTTTATCACCGTAAGGGAAGGGTTAAAGAATAAAAATTAATAAACAAACGCTTGTGAATACTTGCAGCATATAATTTATTTGAAAATTCGAAGTGAATAAATTTATCCTTTAGTCCACTGTCTCAACACATTCAGAACCGGTTATGCCAAGTATTGTAACATCAACGGATACTAACTGCAGTCTACTTATGCCACTCATGAATATTTTATGAGTTAATCTGTCATCCTATGTTTTCAAAACATTGTTTTTGTGTTGGCGAATTAATGAAAGAGTTTTTTAAAACTTTAATTTTAATTATAAAATATACTCGTACTTGAATGTAATATTTTAATTAATTTTTTTACATTAACTTTAATTATATGAAATGTAAAAAGTTTGATAAATCATAGGACTTGTTTGAGAAGATGAATGATGGTTGCGATAGGAAAGTCTGGCGTTCTATTCTCTGTATACCTGACAAGGAAACAGCGCGATGGTATGTATGTATTATGGGCATTAGGAAAACAGAAATGGACATTTATTTTATTTTAATACTTTCATACAAATACATCAGACTGATTTATTGCTTTAAAGCAATCTCTTCCACTCAATCAGGTTCTGTTTCAGAATTCTTTTATTATTGGTATCGATGAGATATTTGAGAAAAACTTAAAATTAAAATAAAAGATAAATCTCGAGGAAAATAGTGGTAAGGGTGGGAATCATATGGGAGTTAAGGACCAGGAACATTTTGAGATAAATAGTGCTTTTTTTATGGTATGTATTTATATTTAAATTAAATCGATATATGAGCGAGTAAAGAAAGATTAGACCATGTTGAAGATTTTTTTTTTTTTTTACCTGGTGAGTTTATTGCCATGTGGCAATCTCTTCCAACCAACCAGAAAGATGTTTTTTTATAGGCCCTAAGTGTTAACCAGACTGGAATCCTATTTAAAAAAATCTGGGTTCCAGCGGGGATTGAACCCGCAACCTCCGGATCGGCAGACAAGTGTCTTACCACCAGGGCACGGAGGTCGTTCTATTAGGTAGTATTTTCTCAGATGATGGAAGAGTTACGAGGGATATTAAACGGTATGTAGCGATAGGAAACAGTCAATGGGGCACTTAAAATACACTTAGAAGAATACATGGTGTGACAATTTGATAGTCCACAATAGTATTTGGGTTCCAACTTTGATCTATGGAAATGAAATGTGGATGTGGCTGACAAAGCCGAATAAATGCTGTAGAAATGCGCGCACTTAGAAGAATACACGGTGTGACAATTTGACAGTCCACAATAGTATTTTGGTTCCAATTTTGATCTATGGAAATGAAATGTGGATGTGGCTGAAAAAGCCGAATAAATGTTGTAGAAATGCGTGCACTTAGAAGAATACATGGTGTGACAATTTGATAGTCCACAATAGTATTTTGGTTCCAATTTTGATCTATGGAAATGAAATGTGGATGTGGCTGAAAAACCCGAATAAATGTTGTAGAAATGCGTGCACTTAGAAGAATACATGGTGTGACAATTTGATAGTCCACAATAGTATTTTGGTTCCAATTTTGATCTATGGAAATGAAATGTGGATGTAGCTGAAAAAGCCGAATAAATGTTGTAGAAATGCGTGTACTTAGAAGAATACATGGTGTGACAATTTGATAGTCCACAATAGTATTTTGGTTCCAATTTTGATCTATGGAAATGAAATGTGGATGTGGCTGAAAAAGCCGAATAAATGTTGTAGAAATGCGTGCACTTAGAAGAATACATGGTGTGACAATTTGATAGTCCACAATAGTATTTTGGTTCCAATTTTGATCTATGGAAATGAAATGTGGATGTAGCTGAAAAAGCCGAATAAATGTTGTAGAAATGCGTGCACTTAGAAGAATACATGGTGTGACAATTTGATAGTCCACAATAGTATTTTGGTTCCAATTTTGATCTATGGAAATGAAATGTGGATGTGGCTGAAAAACCCGAATAAATGTTGTAGAAATGCGTGCACTTAGAAGAATACATGGTGTGACAATTTGATAGTCCACAATAGTATTTTGGTTCCAATTTTGATCTATGGAAATGAAATGTGGATGTAGCTGAAAAAGCCGAATAAATGTTGTAGAAATGCGTGTACTTAGAAGAATACATGGTGTGACAATTTGATAGTCCACAATAGTATTTTGGTTCCAATTTTGATCTATGGAAATGAAATGTGGATGTGGCTGAAAAAGCCGAATAAATGTTGTAGAAATGCGTGCACTTAGAAGAATACATGGTGTGACAATTTGATAGTCCACAATAGTATTTTGGTTCCAATTTTGATCTATGGAAATGAAATGTGAATGTGGCTGAAAAAGCCGAATAAATGTTGTAGAAATGCGTGCACTTAGAAGAATACATGGTGTGACAATTTGATAGTCCACAATAGTATTTTGGTTCCAATTTTGATCTATGGAAATGAAATGTGAATGTGGCTGAAAAAGCCGAATAAATGTTGTAGAAATGCGTGCACTTAGAAGAATACATGGTGTGACAATTTGATAGTCCACAATAGTATTTTGGTTCCAATTTTGATCTATGGAAATGAAATGTGGATGTGGCTGAAAAAGCCGAATAAATGTTGTAGAAATGCGTGCACTTAGAAGAATACATGGTGTGACAATTTGATAGTCCACAATAGTATTTTGGTTCCAATTTTGATCTATGGAAATGAAATGTGAATGTGGCTGAAAAAGCCGAATAAATGTTGTAGAAATGCATTAGAAGAATACACGGTGTGACAATTTATGTACTTTTTTATTTACACATGTGATTATAAATTGCACATAGTTAATGTAAACAATGATCTATGATAAATAAAATCAATGTATATATTCATTTATCAAGCACACAACTTTCGCCTTCTCCACATTCATACATCTCATCATTGTATTATTCTCAGTCTATGAATATGGTAACAATTATAGCACTGTTTATCAGTGGAAAAACAGTGCTATAATATTTACTATATCCAACATTCATTTCCACATCATTTCTGCCAAAAAATGTAACGAATTTTTTATTTTTGAATCTCTCTGTATTTTTCATGTTGTATTAATTGTATTAATTTTTTTTTATCAAAGGTTTCATTCAGCTTTATCTTTGGAACTCCATAGAATATAAAAAAAATTGTTATTCCATTAATTACATTAACCCTTTTAATCCCACGTGGCCGACTATCGGCCCTAACTGGTGTATGCGAAAAATCCCACCCACGGGGCCGACTATCGGCCCTAACTGCTGTAGGCGAAAAATTCCACGGGGCCGATCATCAGCCTCAAAGTTTTCATACAAGTTTTTATTTTGAATAAAAAAAAATATAAATACTCGTAAAAAAAATTATGTAATATGAAAATGACTTATTATTTTACACTCTACAGAGAGGTCTCCACAAAAAATTAGGTTTTAAAACTAAATATTAACAGAGATAAAAAAGTAAAATATAAACTATTGTTTTTTTGTCAAAAAATGCTTGGGATTTTTCACACATTTTATGCGAAATATGCTGGGTTTAAAAGGGTTAATCTCCACTATACGTGTTTCAACCTCCTATCCTGAGGCTCTCTTCAAACTGAAAGAAGAAAACCTCAAGATAGGAGGTGGAAACACATGTAGCTGGTAATAATATAATTTGTGGAATAACAAATAATAATAATAAAAATATGTGGAATAACAAATAATAAAATTTATATACCGCCGTTTAAAGAGCAAACTCTCCTCAAGGGTGCTCCAACTCAGGATTCAAACCCATTCAGAAGACCTCTCAAAAAGGATTGTCTGAAAGTGATTTCTAAAGCTGCACACACCACCCATATCTCTGACACTAGGAGGTAGATCATTCCACACGACAGGACGAGTAATGGCAAAAACTCTATCATAATACCCTGCCCTGTTGGTTTGATTTAGATTAGCCAATTTATGAGATGAAAAAGAGATTGACCTCAAAGCTTTACTTCTCTCCGGAGGAACATCCCCCAGACACGGATTCAAAGATTCAATGGAGACATCCCAACGCATCCTAACAAAGTAATTTATTGTTAAATATTGTTTAAACTTTTGTTATGTGCATAAACAAATAAATAAATCATGATACAAATAAAAACAAGGCTGATAAGATGGGGGGGATTGTATTGAATAATAAAAGTTAGTAGCCATTGTGTGATTAGTGGGGCGGCAAGTCAGTGACATTTTATATAAATGGAAATATGCCAGCACGCAAATATATGCATTGTAAATATATGCACAGACTCATCTCACCAGCTCTCTCTTGCATTCAGAGAACTATAAATTATACTTGAGTAAATGTAACAGCATGTTTTTCGATTTTATTTATCTTGTAAAAAAAATTATTCAATTATAATACAGGCAGTCCTCAACTTTCGTACAAATCGCTATTTCATACTTGTACATTTACTAGTGACTAATTAAATTTTAAAAACTATCTCTTACAAGTCATGACAGTATGCTATAGGACTATAAAGAAAGAAAGAAAAATGGGTAATTCAACTATCTCTTGATAAGTTTGCTATGTATAGGCGGTCCTCGACTTTCGCACATAATTTATTTATTTATTATTACACATGACAAGAAATATACACAATTTGAGAAAAACAACAGATAATTTGATTTGGACATACAATTTTAAAGGATCTGGGTTTGTTGCCTTTCATTTGTCGTATCCCCAATAATTGGTTCCTGAAAATGTGTGCGAATGGTCGAAAGTAGAGGGATGTAAAAAAAACATCAAAAATTGTATTTTAATATATTTATTTATCAATAATAATACTTATTTATCAATAATATATTAAAAATATTTATTTATCAATATACATAATTAAGTTAACGAGGCGTGTTTAAGTGCTTTCAGGTGTTTTCTTTATAAACTTGTCAAGAGTTAGTTGAATACCACCCTTTTTTTTTCTTTTCTTGATAAAGAGTTCTACAACATGCTGTGTCTTTCTCAATCGCCCTACGTACTTGAGATATACGTTCTCCATTGGGATCACATTCTTCCATGATAGTCAAAAAATTGTCAAGATGCACGAAGGCTTCATTCATATATTTGATTGTCAAAGTCTTGACGATTTTATCATTTAATTCTTGTTGCTCAATAAAGTGTTCATTTAACAGAGGTACTGAGTGAGATTCAATCAACTTATTAACATCTTCGTTGTTGACGTCCAAGTTTAGTTCATTCATTAGGCTAACTATTTCATCTGTTATAGTTTCCGGAGAATCTTCAGAATTTATAAAATCACTCGTCATTTGTGTGCATAATTTTCAGGAACGTTTCATTGTTGACTCTTTTATTTCAGCCCACGAGTCTCCAATATTGTTTATTGCGTTCCATATATTATACTTCTTCCTAAAAAATGGAAGCGAACAACTTTTGCATTATTGACAAAAATCTTTAAAAAATTTAATTTTTTAAAATGTACGAAATAGCGAATTGTGCGAACGTCGAGGGCCGCCTGTACACTAAAGTTCAAAAGTTTCCGGGCGGAACAAGTCAGTGTCTTTGAACAGATATGCCCGCAACGCTCACTGCATAGTAAGGCAGTTGAAATTTGATACCTCAACCCCTCGGTAGTACGAGTATGTCAACTAGTACCAATAGAAGATGTATTGTTTCGTTATATTCTGAAAAATTAAAAATTGAATACTGTGCTGTCTAAATATCTAAACACCTTTTGAAAGAAACTTGATAATCGCGCGATATTCAATTTTTAACATTTCAGAATATAACGAAACGACACTTCTACTATCGACTCTAATTGACATACTACTGAAAATAGATATATCAAATTTCAACTGTAACATGGCCTGACCGTGTTGTCGATGTGATGTCTGTCTATACCAGAGGTGGGCATACATGAGGTCAACGAGAGCCACATTCTGGATTTTCATATATATAAAGAGCCACACCATAGTCACGTTCTCACGTAGTATTAAATACACTAATTCTAATTTATTAAATATTCTACACAAATCTTAATTGCTATATAAACTATAAAAAATACAAATATAAGAAAATATAAAAATGAGAAAGAAAACACAAAATAATTAGTTCAAAATTTATTTAATAAAAAATATAATATAATAAAAAGTGTATTTATCACTTTTAGTTAAATCTCTCAAATTTGGTGTAAAATTTGTTACAGCCGTTCGCAGCAATTCTGTCAAATGCTCGTTTGTGAGCTGCGAACGATGTTTTGATTTTACGAACTTCATAAAGGAGTATAAGGATTCACAACTATATGTTGTAACGAAAATGGAAAATAATCGGCAGCAAATACATAAAGAGACAGGAGATGCGCGCGCACCCTACACATTGAAATCACAGCACACACGTATACACTAATATTTGCATCTTTGACAGTTGCATTCATACATGCGCATCTTGTCGCTTACAACATTTAGAAAGGAAATTCGCTTAAATACAAGTATAATGGGGAATGAAAGGATCTATATTTTTGTAAAAGACATTGGGAGCCGCACTTAACCAAACGAAGAGTCGCATGCGGCTCTCGGAGCCGCATTTGCCCACATCTGGTCTATACACACTCAAACTTGTTCAGGCGGGTATACTTTTGCACCTTAGAGTATAAAGAAAACACTTGATAGTAGCACTAATACACCTCCTTATTAATAATACATGTCAGTAAACTAGTTTTGTGTTTATTGCATAAATGAAAACTGCGTAAATAGAGGGATTTCCTTCAAACATAAATAAAATGTATTTTTCTAAAGTCACTCTTGACTTGCTGCCCTGATTCTCGTCACTTTAACATATCTACAGATTTCTCCAATTCAAGAAGTTTTCAATTTTGCTATGACCCTAGATAAAATATAAATTCTTTAAGTCTTTTTGTAAACTACACTAAAGAAGGATATCTTCCGAGTGAATTGTTTTTAAAAAAAAACTTTTTTTTTTGACAGTTGAACTTCAAGATGTATTTGAATCGGACACGTTCATCTTCTTGGTGTTTGAGCTGTGTAAGAATGGAGAGCTCTTTGACTACCTGACGTCGGTGGTTACACTCTCCGAGAAGAAGACTCGTTACATCATGCGGTAAGTGCAAAATAAGACTCAAATTATCAAATTTTTATTTCGAACATATCTTTATTTGTATCTCATATTATCAATTTATTTCTTTGCTTTTTCATACTAATGTTGTGGCCTAGTTGGTAATACGCCTGTCATCCAACCCGAGGGTTGCGGGTTCGATTCCTCTTGAATTCTGAATTTTCTTTCATCTCCACCATCCTTTCCTTTTTCTTTTAATTTAATATGTTTATAATTTTATTTTAATATGTTATAAATGTCATAAATATGAGTAATCTATTGAATATTATTTGGGACCGTGTAACTTGCTTTATTTACTATTGTCTGGTTAATTGGAAGATATTGCCGCCTGGCAATAAACTCGCCAGATTGTATTTGCGATGCAGTGTTAAATAAATAAATAAAAAATAAACCAAAAAAATTTAATAGATTCCAATCTAGTTTTCACTTAAGTCCTCTAACATATTTCTGTTTGGTTGGAGAAGATTACCACATGACACATGGCTTAGAAAGATTACCACATGTCTAGATAAAAAAGATCTAGATGAATATCACTATTTGATATAATCTTAATTTATTTTATAGTCACATTACCTATCCCTTTCTCTGTGACTTAGTTGGCAAGGCACTGATCTTCCACCCAGGTGTCGTTGATTCCGATAATATTAAACTGGGTACAATTTTGATTAAAGTCATCTATGAGTGTTTGAGTGTTGTTTCCTGTCTATGTGCCATAATATGCCAACATGTGCGATGGATTATCCCAAAGGCTCGATTACTGACAATATTGTCTTCCGACCACACTCTTCTACATGTTCACATAATTAATTCAGGTATATTGTGGGATACCATATGATAAATGAATTTCCTTTTCTCTATCACCACCTCCCCTTTCCTACACCTATATTCTCTTATGGCTGCTAGAGATGATCCAAAAATTTGATTTCCAAATAATATGTATACATAACACATTGATCAATAAGTCCCGAGACTAACCAACAGGTGGCGCCTCTAATAACAAATCCATACCATTCTCAGTTAGTACCAACCTTTTGAAGTTACATGCCAAACTTTCATGACATTCCGACATTGTGTCATTGAATTACAGTGGTTTTAGTGACGCTACTTTTGCTATTTTCAAAACAATGGAAAAAACCTAATTTCGTGTGATGATAAAACATTGCTTTTTAATGGGAAAAAATACCGTTCAAACTCGGCGATGGCTTGAAAAGTGTTATCCGGGGTCTGCTCCGTCGAAAACAACCATTTGTCGGTGGTATGCTGATTTCAAACGCGGTCGTATAGACACAAATGATGCTGAACGCTCTGGTCGTCCAAATGAGGCTGTTACACCAGAGAGTTTGAAGGCAGAAATTGCAACAAAACGGCCCCATATGAAGAAGAAAAAAGTTCTCTTTCATCAGGACAATGCACCGTGTCACAAGTTGATGGTAACGATGGCCAAATTGCATGAGTTGAACTTCGAATTTATTCCGCACCCACCGTATTCTCCAGATTTGGGCCCCAGCGACTATTGGCTGTTCGCAGACCTCAAAGAAACGCTCGAGGGAAAGAGATTTATTTGGCTCCAATGAAGAACTGACTGCCGAAACTAACGCCTATTTTGAAACCAAAGATAAATCGTTCTACACGACTGACATAGAAAAGTTAGGAAAGCGTTGGAATGAATGTATCGCTCTTGAAGGAGACTATGTTGATGAATAAATAAGAATTTTGGCAAATAAATGTTGTTTTAGTAGTTAGTCCCGGGACTTATTGATCGATGATAAACTACGTATATTATATAATTAAATGTAATAAAACTGTTTATACTTGTATTTTTTTTTCTTCAATTTTGTATTTTCTTGCCACATAGTCGTGAGCTAGAGCTCACGACTATGTGGCAAGAGTTTTATGTGCATTTTTTTTAACATTCTTTGGTGAGTTTACGAGTAGTGTCAATTTTACATCTCTAATGTTGCGAGATCAGCTTAGAACAATTTACTACAAAGTGAACAGAGAGAAAAAACAAACTTTTCTGTCGTAGTTTAAATAGAAGGGAGTGTGTAGGATAATTTCAAGATTTCGTTGAAAAAAAATTCCCATATTTATTCTGATTTTTATATGCCAAAGGATAATTTCGAGTCTACTATATTTTGTAAATGACACTAATATATAATTATTTATTTCATTTACGATTGATGTTTACACATGTTCCTTCCCTGGTGCCGAAAGAAAGTATCTCCACATAATGTTGTCCTCTGGTGTAAACATATATCCCCCCCGGATCCTTGAGGTG
Organism: Odontocerum albicorne; assembly: GCA_949825065.1. Lineage (NCBI taxonomy): Eukaryota > Metazoa > Arthropoda > Insecta > Trichoptera > Odontoceridae > Odontocerum > Odontocerum albicorne. Next base: position 6,299,550 of record OX463858.1, read on the forward strand.
TTTCCTGGTACACTCAGTGTGTCTACATTGTGTCTCTAACCTCCAGAGGGAGATAAAGAGAGATTTACTGCTTTGTTTACTTCTCCAACACGTGTTAATGTCCCTGCCAACTAAATTAGAGCATTCGCAATGATGTTATTTTCTTTTCTTTTTCTCTATTGTTTTTTTTTAAATGAAAATATAATTGAAAACAAATCAATAAATATTGAATGATTAATATAAAAATGTTTTCGAATATAGGAGATAGCACAGAGTTCTAATTGTCCATGTGAAAGACCCTTTATAATGACGAACAACAATTTTCATACTTCATTTCAGGCTTCTTACCAGTTAGGCCGCAGGGGTCGTCATATTGTTGATTCTAATCAACTGTGGATGCAACATTTATATTATTTAATCTATTCTTGAGTATAACATGAAATAAGAAAGAAATTGACAAACAATTTTCTCTTGGGAAATGGTTCAATGCCAGCTGTTAATTTCAAGTGTATTAGGAAATATATGATATAAACATTTTATGTAATGCTCTTGAATTTTCAATTGAAAGACTGAACTAGAGGAAAAAAAATTGGAATGCTGCCAGTCTAAGTTGATGTACAGGAACACCTTGTTTAAGGTGTTTCACTACTAAAAAAAATAACGTTTATCATCAATCTACTAAAATGAGATGGTCTACACCAGTGATGGGTTACCTATGACACGTGTGTCAGAGGTGACACGCCAAGACATTTTAGGTGACACGCATCTTTTACGGAATATCTTCGCCCAAGAACGAGTGATGAGCTTTCTTCACTCGTATATTTACGACTGCACTGGACGGGGTAGTGGGGGTTCGAGCGGTAGCGGCTTGCAACATTGCGACGTTATTGTTGCAACAGTGCCCAACCTGAATTTCTACCGTTCTGACGTGTTTCGAGCCTGATGTTTTTTTTACAATACAATACCGTTATTCCCATTTATTTATTATTTGTACGAAGTGTTTAATAACAACACTGTTTTTATCGGCAGCACTGTTGAATAATATCACTGTTACATAGGTAAGAAACCTTTTATAGAAAATGGCTTGATTTATTTGTATTTATTGTTGCAGCCCTATGATGGAGAATAAAAAAAATAAAATACGAATATTAAATGACAAAGGAAGTGGTAGTAGCAATAGCCGACCCTTCGAAAACATGTGGACTGAGATGTATGGCATTATTGACACAGAGCATTGTGCATACTGCAAAAATTATTAATATCCTAGATGTGACACGGCACCCGGGTCAAGCCAGGTTTTTTCAGAATTTTGACACGCCGAGCTAAAAAAGTTACCCATCACTGGTTTACACTAATATTTTAGTGCTAATTTTGATGTATAATAGGACTTAAAACGTGGAAAAAGGCTAAGAACATTTATTTGACTCCTATCGATATTTTTCCTTATCCGCGTTTCACTCCCATACATCAAAGCTAGCTCCAAAATACTATTGAAGTCTATCATCGAGACTGTGGCAGTCGTCGCAAACTCGGTCAATGACTGGCGATGCGACCTTCGCACTCCTTGACAATTCAAAATAAACAAGTCCGAAGTTCACACGCCGGCCATTCAACCCGTAGCCGGGAGCGGACCGCATTCCATGCCGGAGCGAGAACGCACCACGTCTGTCGCGCCAGACGTGTATTCATCATTAGAAAATACTGTACATTTTCTTTTTTTTTATTATTAATTTAATATTATTTAAGACTGATGTGTTGACTAAAATGAAGAAGAGTACTCTGAGATGGTTTGGGCACATGGTATGAGTGAATGAAGGAACGCTTAACAAATATACAGTGCAAATGTGAGTGGAAGGCGTGGTAGATGAAGACGAAGGAAAATATGGCTAGATCAAGTGTTTGATCAAGATATTTTGAAAGTAGGAAATGTAAGAAGTCTGAGAAATCGTTAGGTGTACGAATGAATATAAATGAGGCGAAAGATGCGTGTCGCGATAAGAAAGTCAGGCTGTCTCTCCTCTCTGCCTACCCTGACAGATGGCATGTATTATTTCTGATTGGTTGGAAAATGAAAATCCGCCCCCGCCAGATTCGCCAGGTTGTACTGTATACAACATAAGTGTTATACAGTACAATACAACAGTGATTTACGTTTTTCACCGATACTTGACTGCGACACATGGTCTTCTGTGACTATTAATTATTATTATATCACTCCTTGGTGTTTTATTTTTGAAAAATTTCACTTTCCTTGGAACGATTACTCTCGTAAGACCGGTCATGCTCTGTTGCAGTTAATGTTGGCTCGTGTTGAACAATTTGTAAATGGAGCACACCAGATGCAAAATTTCACTAACTTAATAATAATGTGGAAGAGTTGAAATATGAAGCCAAGCAATATGAATTAATCTCCAAAAAAAATTTTTGCGATATATGAGTGAATAATAGAAAAAAAAACAAGTTGAGGAGTTCTGCTATTCAATTAGTATTTTCTAAGATGATGGTCGAGTTACGTCAGATATCAAACATCCTGTAGTGATAGGAAACAAAGTCAACGGGGCCCTTAAAGATATAACACATCGATCAATAAGGCCCGGGACTAACTACTAAAACGACATTTGTTTGCCAAAATTCTTATTTATTCATCAACATAGTCTCCTTCAAGAGAGATACATTCATTCCAACGCTTTCCTAACTTTTCTATGCCAGCCGTGTAGAACTATTTATCTTTGGTTTCAAAATAGGCATTAGTTTCGGCAATCACTTCTTCATTGGAGCCAAATCTCTTTCCCTGGAGGATCTTTTTGAGGTCTGCGAACAGCCAATAGTCACTGGAAGCCAAATCTGGAGAATACGGTGGGTACGGAAGCAATTCGAAGTTCAACTCATGCGATTTGGCCATCGTTACCGAGTTCGATGCGTTTTTGTTTCTGTTCCATTGTGAGCAAACGCGGCACCCATTTCGAAAAAACTATTTCATGACCAAATGTTCATGCAAAATAGTGTAAACACTACCAAATGATATCTTCAGGATGTCAGCTATTTCACGCAACTTTACTTTGCGATTTTCCATCACGATTTTGAGAGTTTTTTTTATGTTTTCTGGTGTAACAGCCTCATTTTGACGACCAGAGCATTCAGCAACATTTGTGTCTGTACGACCGCGTTTGAAATCAGCATACCACCGACAAATGGTTGTTTTCGACGAAGCAGAGCCCGGACAACATTTTTCAAGCCATCGCTGAGTTTGAATGGTATTTTTTCCCATTAAAAAGCAATGTTTTATCAACATACGAAATTTGGTTTTTTCCATTGTTTTGAAAATGAAGACCACTCTGAGATGGTTTTGATATTTAGAACAAATGAATGAAGAAAGACTAAAAAAACAAATATGTGCAAATGTGAGTGAGAAGTAGAGGAAGACCAAAGAAAATAGGTTGAATCAAGTAAATGATATTTTGAAAGAAGGAAACGTAGAAAGTCATAGAAATCGTAGAAGTTGTACAAAAGGTGTATGGATGCGAAGGATGTGTGTCGAGATAGGAAAGTCTGGCGCTCTGTCCTTTACCTAGTTCGACAGGAAAATGACGTGATGGTATGTATGTATAAAGAGGCCATTTTTTTTATTTAGTCGAACATGGTATATACTACCTTGATCAAAAAGTTTTAAGACCGGCCACCGTGTGGCGCTGTCAGTCACCCCATTGGAATTCTTTTTTTTTTTTGTTAGGTTACCACAGCTACTATTGACACCTCTCTAAATTTCAGCGTCATAGCTTGACATTTGTAAAAGTTACGCTGTACAGACTACATCTACCTTTGTGCGTGTTTTCGATTTTTTACAAGTTTGAAAATGACATCAACTGTGCATCAACGAGTTTGCATTAAATTTTGTGTGAAAAACGGATTTAACGGTCCGCAGACCTTGGAAATGTTGGAGAAGTGTTTTTCGGTGGCACGAACGCTTCAGAAGTGGTCGTGAGTCAGTCGAGGATGACGAACGCAGTGGCAGTCGAAAACCGATGAAAACATCGATAAAATCAAAGAAATGTTGGCCGAAAACCGCAAATTGACCATTAGAGACCTGGCAGAGGACTTGAACATCGCTTATGGATCCGCTCAAGACATTTTGGTTAGTGATTTGGGCCTCAGACGTGTCGCTGCAAAACTGGTGCCGAAAGACAAATTTCATGCAAAAAAAGGACCGCGTTGAAATAGCGAAAGACATGATTTCCATGAGCTTTTGACCAAAAACAACACGAATACTATCCAGCAGCCTTCGAATTCACCTGATCTGGCTCCCTGCGACTTTTTCCTGTTCAACCGACTTAAAAAACCGCTTTGCGGAACGCGTTACAGCGCCCGAGAGGATGTCATGAAAAAATTGAAGACGGCTCTGATGGACATACCGAAAATTGAGTACCAGCGGTGTTTCGAAGATTGGATCAAGCGCTGGCGTAAGTGCGTTGCAGTCGATGGGGAGTACTTTGAAGGAGACCATATCGATTTTGATTAATAAACTTGTATTTTCGATTTTATGAATAAAACTTTTTGATCATGGTAGTATCATCACATAACTTCATCTTCTGTTTTCAGGCAAGTGTTTGAGGGTGTGCAGTATGTACACAGCAAGAGTATAGTCCACAGGGATTTAAAGCCAGAGAACATCCTGCTAGATGACCAGCTCAATGTCAAGATCACCGACTTTGGTTTCGCCAAAGTCCTCAAACCTGGGGAGAAGTTGTTCGGTGAGTTTATAATATTTATATATCGTTACATTTATATTGTTCTTTACTTTTTAATTAGTTTTGTTGAGTCGAAAAACATTTTATAAACCAGCTCATGTTCAGCAAACCATAGATCACCATAAAAACTCGTGCTGAACAATAAAGTATATCAAGTAACTCCAGCTGTGTGTCACTCACTGTAGTGTCATGTTACTTTTCTTTTGTGAAGCTCACCTCGGGTAGGAGAGCTTGACAAAAATTTAAAAACAAAATTCACTCGCTGACATGTTGACATTTTGTACCCAAGTGACATATTTTCTGAATCTTAAAAGTTATATGTGTCGGAGACTTATGTTAGTTGTGCTGTCTAAATTATTGTTTTGTTAGATAAATATTAAGTGTTTTTTTACTTACGGGAAAAATAAATATCTAGATATTGAGGGTATATACAGTGTTTCAAGACTTGGAAGTTTACCCCAGTGACAACTATTATATCAATTATTCACAATACGTTTAAGTGTTGTTAAATTAAATAGACATTGTATCTAAATTTACCATACAAATCCATAGTCTATATCCTATTATCCATAACGCATCGATCAATAAGTCCCGGAACTAACCAACAGATGGCGCCTCCAATAACAAATCCATACCATTCTCAGTTAGTACCAACCTTTAGAGGTTACATGTCAAACTTTCATGACATTCCGACATTGTGTATTATCCGGGCTCTGCTCCATCGAAAACAACCATTTGTCGGTGGTATGCTGATTTCAAACGCGGTGATACAGACACAAATGATGCTGAACGCTCTGGTCGTCCAAATGAGGCTGTTACACTAGAAAACATAAAAAAAAACTCAAAATCGTGATGGAAAATCGCAAAGTAAAGTTACGTGAAATAGCTGACATCCTGAAGATATCATTTGGTAGTGTTTACACTATTTTGCATGAACATTTGGTCATGAAATAGCTTTTTTTCGAAATGGGTGCCGCGTTTGCTCACAATGGAACAGAAACAAAAACGTATCGAACTCGGTAACGATGGCCAAATTGCATGAGTTGAACTTTGAATTGCTTCCGCACCCACCGTATTCTCCAGATTTGGCCCCCAGCGACTATTGGCTGTTCGCAGACCTCAAAAAGATGCTCCAGGGAAAGAGATTTGGCTCCAATGAAGAAGTGATTGCCGAAACTAACGCGCATTTTGAAATCTAAGATAAATCGTTCTACACGGCTGGCATAGAAAAGTTAGGAAAGCGTTGGAATGAATGTATCTCTCTTGAAGGAGACTATGTTGATGAATAAATAAGAATTTTGGCAAACAAATGTTGTTTTAGTAGTTAGTCCCGGGACTTATTGATCGATGTGTTAGGTTGTTGCGTTGAAATGCAGAATTCTTAATGTTTATATATCATATGCCTAATTGAGTGAGGTTTTATTTTGTTTGTGACATGTTGCTATTATTGTTTTTTTTATTTTTTATTATTTGTTCCTTGAACTAAAAAAATGTAAACCTTATCTTTATTTAGATTTGGTTTTTATGTTCCTTCCAGTAACGAGAGTATATAATTGACAGATGATGTGATAAGCTGGTTGACTGAAAACAGAATTTCTAGTTAGTCAGCCAACAGGTCAGTTGACTGAAAACAGAATTTCTAGTTAGTTAGTCAGCCAACAGCTATACATAAAAATTAAACATGACAGGGGAAGAGGAATATATTTTTATTTGATTATTGAAATGTTTCTCTTTAACTGTTACTTTTTTAATTCTAATATAAATAAATATAGGTTTATTGATAGCAACATAGTATGTACATATACAGGATGTCCCATACCTCAACGTCAAGCCGGTATCGAGGAAGAGGCCAGCTTATGATGGTTCAGAATTTAAAAAAATCTTGAAAAGCTTTATGCTTTTCGAGTTATAGGCATTTCTTCGAAAATTGTGAAAGTAGCTACCCTGCGCCAAAAGTTTATATGCTGTGACTACAAATTGCCATATTTTATGATTTTAATGGTTGTATCGCAATCCTAGATAGCCCTGCTATTAGTCGGAGTCAGATATAAAACAAAAAAAAATCTGCGCATTCGAAAAAAAAATTGTTTTTGTCTGATCATAAAAAATAATATTTTTTATCAGCTAACCCAATCACATGGAGGAAAAAGACATTTTACAGAAACATACGTGTTCGTAAATTTTATAAATACCGCGAAGCTAGATCAATTTATCTTGATTAATTCGAAACGCGCTACTTGAATCGCGCGTAAAACGTCTCATTTGGACAGGGTCTACGAGAGAAGCTATCAAAAAGTTTCAACTCGTCTCATAGTAGCCCTCCAGTCAAGATTCACTTTCACCGATAGAGGGCGAGCTCGGCCACAAGAACATCAGATGTTTTTCAGCCCTTATTCTTGTGCATGTAAATTATAAACTCAATAAATCTATAAGACGATTGTGAAAAATATAAATGCGCACACACAATCCCTTATTTACTACAACGGTAAGAGAGAAAATACAATAAGAAATCAAATTTTAACAAAACAGTAATAAATTAGAAGTCATTTTTTTGCTGAGAATTGTCAAGTATCCTGATGTAAAATAATTTTTAAAAATATGTGACTAAAATACGCCTACTGTCAAAAAATTGAGCCCTTAAATCTCACTGCATTTTTTCATATAACTATCTTAGCAGTTAATCTTAAATGTTTCACATACTTTATATCAAATCGCTACCATTTATGATACACACTCAATGAGATTTATTGTCTATGAACTGGGCCGTAATATGAAGCGTTTCTATCAATAGATTTTAAATATTTATAATTTAATCTATCTAGATAATGTAATGAAAAGGACAATTAAAATTCTCAATATTCTTGGACAAATAATGAAAAAATATTTTACCGTTAATTTATTTATTATTTCTTCACAAAATGAAACTAGATCCATACTATTTATTATTAGATGTACAAATAAGTTTCCGCCGTTTTTTATAAAAAATTGGGCATTTATTGTGAAAGAACGGAATCTCATGTTTTATTCGAAGTATTGCCCATCGCTTGCCACTACTTTTCCCCATCTTTCTGGCAGCATACGGATACCGCGTCGGAAGAATGCTTCATCTTTTGAGGCTATCCACGAATCGACCCAATTTTTGGTATCTTCATATGATGTGAAGTGCTGCTCAGTCAGGCCATTCGTCATCGATCGAAACAAATGGAAATCAGAAGGAGCGCAATGTCTGGTGAATACGGCGGGTGGGGTAAAACTTCCAAATTGAGTGTTTCCAAATAGGTTTTGACCGGCGCCGCAACATGTGGACGAGCATTATCATGCAAGGAGAATAATTTTGTCGTGTCTGGAGTAGTAGTGGGCGCGCTTTTCCTCTAGTGCTCGACTCAATCTCATAAATTGTGTTCGGTAGACAGCCCCAGCAATGGTTTCGTTCGGTTTGAGCAACTCATAATACACAACACCGAGCTGATCCCACCAAATACACAACAAGAGTTTTTTCCATGAATATTTGGCTTGCCGTAGATGTTGAAGCATGGCCAGGGGGTCCCCATTATTTCTTCCTTTTTGGATTATCATAGTGGATCCATTTTTCATCACCAGTGACTATACGGTGCAGAAAACCCTTTCGTTTATGCCAGGCAAGCAGCATTTCACATGTGGAAAATCGGCGTTCAACGTTTCTCGGTGTCAGTTCATATGGAACCCAATTTCCTTCTTTTTTAATCATTCCCAATGATTTCAACCTATGTGAAATTGCTTGTTGAGTCACTCTTAATGTAAGTGCAAGTTCTTCTTGCGTTTGGCACGAATCTTGATTCAAAAATACTTCCAATTCCGCGTCTTCGTACACTTTCGGCCTTCCGATACGTTCTTTGTCTTCAATATCAAATTCACCGTTCTTAAACTTTTGAAACCACTCACGACAACTTCTCTCACTTAAGGCAGCCTCACCATATGCTTCTACAAACAATCGATGCACCTCAGCTGTAGATTTCTTCAAATTGAAGAAGTAAATCAAAAGTTCTCTCAAATGACGCTTATTCGGCTCAAAACTTGACATTTTCGCACACAAAAGAATATATTATACTGATAAAAATTCACTAATATTTCAAGGTTATGTTGTTGACAGATGTCCAACCTTACTACAATGACGTTTTACATCTGACAATTTTAACCATAACTTACTGGTGGCGCCAACTTTTGTCAAACGGCGGCGGCTTATTTGTACACCTGATAGTTCCACAGTTATGGTTTTAATATTCTTTTCTTTTTCGGTTGATTTGATTGATTTGATGATATTTATCCCGACAATTGTTTCCAACGCCGAACAATCTTACTTATAGGATTATGATTTATTTTTAAACTTCAGTTTACACATTCAATGCGATCAAATTATTAAGGTAATTCATGTGTAGTTGACTTATTAAAATAAAAAAATAAAAAAGATGTAAAATTACGTCCGATTTAATTTGGTGTTGTCTAGTAGTACCCTTCCCCTCTCCATAGAAACAAAACCTTGGTTTGCATAGGAAAACGTGTCAGGCGCGTTGTTAGCACCCGACGGTTGCGAAGAAGAACGCACTAGGCGTGTTGTTAGCATTGAACGTGTTAATAGTTCATTTGAAAAGAAATAAGTATTTTATCACTAAACTACGAAGTCTTGTTTCTTATAAATTCTTTTCCCTTTATCAATTGATTGTTTTCCTAAGTTAATCTGATTTAGCGAATACTGGATCAGTTATCAAATTTTGCATTATTTTTTCACAATAATTGATTTCTTCTTAAAAAGTCAGTCGCGTTAGTTGAACACTCTTGTTATAATAATGTTCGTGCTGTGTTCGATAATATTTGTACGGTGCTGTTGCAATACAGAACTGTGCGGTACTCCGGGATACCTCGCTCCTGAGACGCTGAGGGCCAACATGTTCGAGGACGCTCCAGGATACGGAATGGAAGTGGACATGTAAGTAATGTACCTTTTCTCTTTTTTTCTCTCCACTGTACCATTATGCCTGAACTATTACTTTTGAAAGACTCGTTAAAATATTTTTAGGTTTATTATAAAACTTTTACCCAGTCATTACTTTTATTTAACATTACCGTATTTTACGGACTATAAAACCCTACGGACTATAAGACGCACCTTAATTTTTACGCAATTTAAAAAAAAAATAACATTTTTATTATTAGATTGCAAAGCCAGACTAAAAAAATTCTTAGTTTATAAAACCGAACCGACCTTTAAAATCCTTGAAAATCGTCATCTGAACTTTCTTCTTCAACTCATGTTTGTCGCATCGGTGCACTGCTGCTGCCAGTTGAATCCAATGTTGCCAGATAGAGATAGGTTTCCCGCGGCATCGAATATATGGCCATTTTTAAGACTGGTGGGAATTTTAAATCAAACACTGGACATTTTTATATTAATTTCGAGTATAAGACAAGACTCACCTGAATTTTGGAGGCAATTTTTTGAAGAAAAAAGTGCGTCTTATAGTCCGTAAAATACGATACAGGTTTAACCCAATTATATGAAATAACAAATATATATATATATATTAGAGAGTTCAAATATAGCTTAATGACAACTGGAATGTTACTCGTGTTTTCCTGTGAAGTTATACCTACAAAGTTTATTAAGGTGTTGTTTAATCTCCAATTTATTCACAGAGATGTGGAAGATATCGATATCAAAATATTCATTCAACAGTTATTCAGTGTGCAAGTGGTACATACATACCATCGCGCCATTTCCCTATCGGAATAGGCAGAGAGGACAAAGTCCCAGACTTTCCTATCTTGACACACATCTTTAGCTTCTTCTACATCTATACAGCTTTGCAAGTGCTAATGCTCTTAACAGCTCAGTTCGTGAATACACCACGGAAAAAAATCATTAATTCACAATAGCGTTAAAATTGGTTTAACATCAAAAGTGTTGGTTGTCCATGCATGATTGTGAATAATAAAATAAACTAGATTGAAGAATTTTTCTATCTGGGAAGCAAGTTTTATAGGGAGTTGTGGCGGTCGCCCACTCGAACACTGTGGGTATTCATACATACGGTCAATGACCGATGAGATGACCTTCGCATTCCTCGACGAAATCTAAATAAACAGTCCGAAGGTCACACGCCGGCCATTCAACCCATAGCCGAGCGGACCGCATTACACGCCGGAGTGAGAACGCACCACGGCTATCTCGCTAGTTCCGTATTTGAATGATACCTACATACAACAATTAATCGTTTTGCATTCACAGAAACGAGGCGTAGGCATATCGCGAGCGCATTCTCGCGCGCATTCTAAAAAGATATAAATACCTACATTACTAATAAAATTGGACAGACTCTCTTTCCGCATTGCGATCTAACGTGTTTTATTATTTATCAACAAATCATCCTCATCATATCTTCCCTTAAGGACCGATCTGCTAAAGAGTAAAAGGAGAGAATTGAAGGTTTCATGATAGAAAGACATGGAAATCTACCCTCTACCTACCTCAAAAGGATATGACGTGACAGTGTGTATACATGTATATTGTTTTAATTATTTTTCTTTTCTTTTTAAGAAAGATATAAACTTTTTTTGCAATGATTCCTTCTTTTTTCTGGGAGAACTAAGGTGAAGGATCTAAACTTTTATTTTTTCTTTTAGATGGGCTTGTGGTGTCATCATGTTTACTCTGTAAGTAATCTTGGTCCATAGTTGTATTTGTCTTCCTTATTTTTATTAACTAATAACATAAATAAATAAAAAAAAACTCTTATTTATTAATAATACTAGCTGTACCCGGCCACGCATTGCTGTGGCTCAGCCTGGTTTTTGAACACGAACTATTTGAAAATTTAATATTTATTATTTAATATTTAATTATTTATTATTAAATATTTAATATTCTAAATCAAAATGAAAATAAGTCGAAATCTATATTGCGTGTGTTGCCGTCACGTTCAACAGGAGGCGCTCCCATTATTTCGTATGTTTTATACACTTTTTGAAATACAACTGTATAGAAAAAAAAAAATATATAAACATGCTTGTATACGAATGTAACCTTTTGTCAAAATTTCAAAGCAATGAAAAATAAGACAAACAGTTAAAAAACGAAATGAAAGAATCGGAAACGTCGAAAATGTAATGTGACATAACTGTCAATGAGAATTGTTTAGTTTGCGTATTTCGCTGTAGGGGGCGCTCCCGCTATTTCGTCTGTTTTATATACTTTTTTATATCCAACTGTATATAAAAATATATATATAAACATGCTTGTATACAAATGCAACCTTTTGTCAAAATTTCAAAACAATCGGTGAAGAACTTGCGGAGATTAGAGATTTTTAATATACGAACATTTACTTTTTTATTTATATAGATAACATACTTTTCCCAATATTTTAATTATTTTTAACCAAAGTGGAAAAATAATTTTGTAAAACATGAATAACTAATCAATTGAATAGTGTTGTCTTCAACCCCAGTAGCATCAATCCTATGGTGATAGGTGAAGGTGGTCAAATTATATATTTAGAAAGCCTCCCCCGTCTTACACCATCCATCGGTGCCATACGAGAGATTCTCAGTATTGTGTGGGAGAACCAAAAGTGTCGGGTTGCAAATCGACCTGGGTATAGTTCGGAAATTCTAGGATGAGTCCTGTGACAGCTCACAAATTTGCCCCAATACAACCTTATGTAATGTATTTACCTAAATAACTTGCTATTTATTAGAATCGAGGCTTATATTAGAGTTGATAAAATAATTAAAATTACTGAACATCGTTACAAGGTTGTATTGGGGCAAATTTGTAAGCTGTCACAGGACTTATCCTAGAATTTCCGAACTTTAGAGCCATTTTGCGGTATTCCTGTGTTGGATTTTTTTAAAATGCTTCAAATATTTTTATTTAAAAATAAAAGTGCTAATAGTTATGGTAATTTTTTATACAATAAATATTGCTGTTACATGAAAAAAAATCTCAAATTGAAAAGGACAATTTATATAGCACCGTTTAGAAAGCAGACTCTAACTGGGGAATTGAACCAAAGTTAGAGGGTCCTTGAAAGATTAAAGATATTTCAAAAAATAAAAAAGTGTACGAATAGGAAGGGGGCAGCTGCGGCCATTAAATTGAGTACTTACTTGCCCACATCTGTGTTTATTTAAAAAAAACATACTTTCTAAGTAAACTGCATAAAACTTTCCAAGGGAAGACGGACTGCTTAGAAGCCTTTGTAGATCGTCCGATATGTTATAAGTAACAAATTTGAATTAAGGTAAAGTATAGTGTATGTGTAGTGTCCATATATAATAATAAATTTTGTCAACGCCTCTCAAAAAGGGTTGTCTTCAAATACTTCCTGCAGCTGCACTTAAAAATTTTGTTTGCCAATAAATGTGAAAACTAGATTTCAATTATTTGAAAATGAATGAATGTACATATTTCAGGCTGGTGGGCTGCCCTCCATTCTGGCACCGGAAGCAGATGGTGATGCTGAGGAACATCATGGAGGGGAAGTACTCCTTCACCAGCCCCGAATGGGCAGACATCTCAGGTATGATCGTCATCCTCATTTCAACTTGGTGTCCAATTATTGACTTCTTCTCCACTTATCTATATTTCTTTAGCAAAGTCACTCCATGGAGCTTATGTTACATTGTCAACTTAATAAATCTCCTAAAGGTTTGTTTGCTGTCAACCTTCAACTCAGAGAGAATTTATTGTATGTGAATTGAGGAAAAAACATGATATATTATATAATAACTCATTTATTTCCTCTTCTTTCTCATAGTTATTTTTATATTCCACTTCATAGTTCCAAGTATTATTCACATGTTTTGATCTTCATTGCCTATTAATTATTGTCAATGTATGACAGAATATAGATTGAAGTGATTATATAATATATGAATGTGCACTTAAGGTTGATTTATTGATCAAGAAAAAGAAGAGCACTGAGATGATTTGGGCATGTGTAATGAATAAATGAAGAAAGGCTAACAAAATATAGTGCGAATGTGAAAAGGAGAGGAATGAAAATATGGCTGAATCGGAGGGAATGTAGAAAGTCAAAGAAATCTTAGTTGAGATGGGAAAGTTTGTTGCTCTATCCTTTTTCCCAACACTGATAGAAAAATTGTGTGATAGTATTGATGTATGTATTAATTATATTTTTCAATATATTGTTTTCACCTCCACTCTGTTTCACCTCCCGTTGACCAATCTTGAAAACTCTGGAGCGAGTTTACAATAGGCCAATCGCCTATAAATGGCAGTCCAATATTTGGACAAAATGTGACGTAAAAATGAAGCGACCTAATAGTGCAGTTGCCTTGGTTTTTCCTACATTAGAAAGAATTGCAAACTCTGAAATGGAGCACGTGCAGAGTGGCCCGAACTGCATATAATATACACCAGATCCAGATCATGTCTTGATTGAAGAGGTCATATAGCTTGTGAGGATCCCATAAAAATAATGTTTTCAATATATCGGTTGAAACCTCAAATAAAGAAAATGACAAAGTAAATTATCGTAAAAGAGAATATCCAAATATTGGGAGTTGTGTAGAATTTTGGTAATACTTTAAATCTCTGAAAGAAGAAAACTCGTCGATTTGACTTCTCTTAATGGAATGCTAGGAACAATAAAAATAAATAATGCTCAATGGTCCTCTAAAAGTAATATCAATCCAATGTTTCCCGCTTATACATAGCGATTTAGGTCATAGATAAGTGAAAAACAATGCCAAATTATAATTAAAATGACTCATTCAATTCAACAGACACAAAGTGAACTTTTTACTATTATTGTCATTATATTATGTTGTGTTCTTGGTAAAATTAAAACTTTCCATTGTTATAATATTTAAATATCATATTTGTATCCTACCAACAGAGGCGCCAAAGGATCTCATCCGACGATTGTTGGTAGTGGATCCTCAAAAAAGGATCACCATACACGAGGCTCTGAGCCATCCATTCTTCAATACAGTGGTAAGTCATCACTTCTTTCTTTCTCCGATTTTCCATTGTCAATAACTCATTCGTATTATATGTTGATAATTCTTTTATGTTCCATGTTATTTTTTTATTGTTATCAAAGGATTAAAACAAATAATACACTGTTATAAATTCAGCTGAAATTAATTTTATACTTTATTCCAAATAGAGTTTTTTAAATTATACTTATAATTTTAAAAATCGTATAAAAACTTACATCCTTATCGATATTGAAGAATAAACAAAAGTAGCATTAATTACCTCAAAATATTCCTCTTGATTCCCATCCTAATCCCTATTTTCATAGAGATTTATCTTTTATTTTAATTTTTGTTTTAGTTTTCATTCTGTGTTAACCGTTTTACTGCTGAGCCTTTTTTCACATATTATGCGAAAATTGCGGAAGAATTTTAGAGAAAAAATAATCTTTCAGTAAGTGTGCACAAAATTGTGTACATTTTCATCAAATATAGAGGGATTTTCGTAATTCTTTCGGTTGTGTGTAGGGAACATATCAAACTACTCAAATAAAAGATAATTTAAACTATAACTGTATTTATTTATCTTTTAAAAATAAAAAAAAAAAGAAGAATATAAAAAAAAGTTGCACGAAAGTATCGGTATCAAGACCGTCCAAAGAAAAAGAATCATCTTCGGAAGCTTCACTTCCACTACAAATACGCATTCTTCCATTTGTAAACATTCTGATTTCATCCTCACACACACTAAAAGAAGTTCCGCAAGTGTTTTCATCATCGCTACTTGACCAATTCGACATCGTATGAGGGAAATAAACAATTTTTACTGATATAAAAATACAAAAATTAATGTTATTTTCACCGCGATATACTTTTTAAAAGTTTATTTATGATTATTATTGACGAATTAAAAATGATTTGCGCGCGCGCACCGCGACACGTCTACACAGGTCGATATCTAAAATCAAACTGAGCAATAGTCGATATCCCGACGGTACGCAGTTTTCGCGCAGTAATAAAGCGTCGATATATCGACGGCCCGCAGTAAAACGGTTAAAGACACAGTCACGGATAGCAATAATAATTATGAAACAAAAGCTGATTGATTTGAATCAATTGCTTTGAAACAATAAATCCGCCAAATACTGTACTTTTTATGAAGTCACTCCGTCTCTTGTGGCTGCACATTCGTATAGAATCGTACTTAACCTCTAAAGACACAGTCACGGATAGCAATAATAATTATGAAACAAAAGCTGATTGATTTGAATCAATTGCTTTGAAACAATAAATCCGCCAAATACTGTACTTTTTATGAAGTCGCTCCGTCTCTTGTGGCTGCACATTCGTATAAAATCGTACTTAACCTCTAAAGACACAGTCACGGATAGCAATAATAATTATGAAACAAAAGCTGATTGATTTGAAGCAATTGCTTTGAAATAATAAATCCGCCAAATACTGTACTTTTTATGAAGTCGCTCCATCTCTTGTGGCTGCACATTCGTGTAAAATCGTACTTAACCTCTAAACGAGTATGGCGGTACAGCGTATGGCGAGCAAATTTTTACCTCAAGAGAGTATGGACGTACATGGTACGTCCAATGTTTTTATTCCCGAATACATGAATTTATCCATAAAACGGACATGACTCAAATGTTTTTATCTATTCAATTATTTTGTATATGGCGGCCGCAATTATGTTTTTTATTTGTGAAAAATATTTGTTAGTTGAACACTAACAATTTGGTAAAAAAAAAACAAATTTCAGATAATTTTAAAATGTAAATAAACTCACTCCTTAGATATTTTACTTACAAAATCTCACTCGCCTAAAGGTTAAGATAATATAATAATTTTGTCTAAATATCAAATCTGATATTGATCACAACATATGTACATTCACTTGAAATTAATACAAAATCAAGTGATAACATATACCTGTATTAATCTTTCCCTTCCTGTGCTAAAAAAAATTGCACATTTCGGTGCTGTGTATTCAATACACATGGAAAAATGAGCGATTTAAAATTTGAAAAATAAGACTTTTCATAGTCAATCACTTAAATCAATTAAATTTGAAGTCAAAAGTGATAATAATTGAAATTTAAGAGCTGAAAACATGAAAAAAAAACCATCGGCCGACGTTCACAAAACGGGCAAATCGACCACCTCTACCGAAAGCCGCCGACCTACTGAACGAGAAAAGTGAGCGAACTGAGATTCTATTTCTTGCGTTCCCATATACCGAAGTAGAGTGAGACTTGAATAGTGTCGCTTCCTCACCCAAAGCAGTTTTTTTAGAATGAATATACCTACATCACACACTGGCACACGTTTGATTGTATTGGTGAATTTATTCCCAATTTTCACAAAATATCTCTGATGTGGCCGATAAGTGCTAATTATTATTAATATTATTTTTTCATTCAATGCGTAAATGTATTACGGAGGAATACCTAAAGTCTGAACCCAGTATTTATTATATTTATAGAGATATTAAAGTTTTTAGAAGCAATGTGTACTAGTTACACGTCACAGGGAAGGAAGGGTTAAAGTAATTATTGAAAATCTACTTATTTTAAATTTACTTCTTTTTTTCAAGTTGGATTTATAACAGTGATACTCTTATAAAAAATAAAACTGTGATTAATTTTACTTACTTTTAGGTTATAAATTTTGAAACTCACAGCAATTTGTAAATAAGTTTTAATCATTATTTTTTGTTACTCGTATATTACCCATTTTTTTTTCTTTTTTTTTGGGATCTTTTTTATTAAATATTTATGTACAATTTATGAAACTTTGGTGTTTTTCAGCACTTATTATTTAAGAACCAAAAAAAGTCTATTATGTATTTATTTTTCAAGTCTCTTTTTTTCTTATGTAATTAGATTTTTTTTAGCTATGTTTAATTCAGTTTTTTTTTCAGATATTTTGTATACTTAATATGAAAAATATGAGCATTCAAAAAATCTGAAAAAAAAGTGAAAGCTCGTAGCTGAAATACATAAATAAGCTTTTTTAAGTATTTAGGATAAATATTTTTTTTGTTTCAAGTTCTTACGAAAGATATTTTGTATAATAAGTCATACATTATGTATTTTTATTATATTAGCACCTATTGTATCGTTTGAACACGTATAGTTAAAATTTATTTTAATCCAAGCTATACTTTTTCTACTATTGAGAGATACTAAACAAAATTTTAAATCAATTGATTTTATAAATTCAGTTAATTGAACTTATGTGTAAGTGAAACCTTGAATTAAAAACATTAAACCTGTAACACTTTATTCCTACACATATGCCCCTAAAATTTTCAGTACTGAAAATGCCTATAGGCGTTCATATAAATTTTTGCTGGGTGTTCAAAACACCCATTGCCATTCTACTTCGAATTTCATTGGATGGATTCAACAACAAGCAAGCCTGGAGCGGTCTAACGGTACTGATAATGAATTAATCATGCCTGCTTTTACAAAATAGAAATTACTATTGTAATCAAAACATTATAAATACAGTGGAACCTCTCATAACGAGTAATTCGCATAACGAGCTAAACAGATTGTGAAAAAAATGCTCCCTTAACGAGCGACATTTCGCATAACGAGTGACGCAGAAAGGGGAAATTCCATCTTCACATCACTCACTTGTGAGCCGGGACTTCTGCGCCAGTGCGTCAGTCTCTGGTTAGCACTCGTTCCGCTAGCACGTTAGTGTCACATGTGATCACACATTTTTCCAAACTTGTGTTCAGACATTATTTGTATTTTTTTTTTGTGCAAAGTTTAATAACCCTTGCAAAAATGTCCCTGAAGAAAAAGCCACAAGAAGACAGCCATAAGAGAATAAAAGTAACTGTAGAAATGAAATGTAAAATCATTGAAAAGCGAGAACGAGGTGTGAGCGTGGCTGATCTAGCGCGCACATACTCGTACAATCGGTCTACATCAACGATTTGTTCTATCCTCAAGAACAAGGACAAAATTAAGAAGACAGATGCTTCAAAGGGAGTGTCAAGAATGTCTACGAAACGGTTACCTATTCTTGATGATGTTGAAAGGTTGCTTCTCATATGGATAAACGAAAAGTAATTGCAAGGTGATACTATTAACGAAAACATCGTTTGTGAGAAGGCGAAAGTTATTTTCGCCGACCTCGTTAAGAAGACGCCAGGATCATCAACTGCCGAAAAAGAAGTACAATTTAAGGGAAGTCATGGATGGCTCGAGAAATTTAAGAGGAGAACCGGCATCCACAGCGTTGTGAGGCACGGTGAAGCAGCAAGCTCTGACACAAAGGCAGCAGAGAACTTCATCAGCGACTATAAGAAGCTCGTAGATTCTGAGGGTTACATGATTTTACTTCTAGTAAAAAAGAATAATTTTTTTGTCATAAATTCATAAATAAAAAACTAGGTATTTCGATTTTTTTATTGTTTTTTGCAAATCGAAATCGCATTCTGGGTTGTTACGCTCCTTAACAATTTATAAGTATGTAATTATATTTGAATAAACGTTAAAAATAAAAAAAAATAGTATTTTTTTCGGCATGGAACGCATTATCGTATTTTACATTGATTTATATGGAAAAAATTGTTTCGCTTAACGAGTGTTTCACATAACGAGTAAGATTCTGGAACGAATTATTCTCGTTATGAGAGGTTCCACTGTACTTCTACTATCATTACTCTGAGCGTGAAGCATTTCAAGGGCTTGGAATTTCCTTGGCCGTGCCCATTCAGCCACAAGCGGCCTTGCATTCTTACAATACAGATTCTAGTAGCTCTGCCAAATCCTGTCTAGAGCAATCTACTAGGGTAGTGGAAGGTGACAGGTTTGAAAAACATACAACAGGAGCAAGGGATTCCGGTTGTATTTACAGGATGTCAAATCCAGCTGAAGGGACTGCTCTTGACCACCAAGGACTGTTGTAAATAAATAAGTACAAGAATACTTTTTAAATTCAATATCCCATATACAAGGTTTAAATTTTGAATTCAATATCCCATATACAAGGTTTCACTACGCATTTTTCAAGTTTGAATAATCAGTATGATAAATAATAAATGTATTATGAATAATAAAAAAACAAATAATCTAACAAACCTAACATAAAAAATATTTTGAAATAAAATATGTATCAAGTAGCAAATATATTTCCTTAACCCCTTACTGTCTATGCATGGTATTCTCTCTACATTTCTCACCCTTAAAATATGATTTTCTTTTGTAGATTATTACTTTCTCTTTGTATTTTTACTCTTTAGTTTTATTATTTTTTCTTTCTTTTATTTACCAATCCACTCACACCCAACTGTAGCTGTGGGACCAAGAGATGGCGCCACTAAAACAAAGCTTTTCCACCCAGGGCAGACGGATCTCGAGGATTGACCAATTAGCATTGGTAACCGTCAGACAGTTGACACGATTTTGTGTTTTATTCAATGTGTGTTTTGTTTTTTTATCCGTGACAACGCATTCGATGTTATGATGTCAGCCATGTTTATATTTTAGTTTGTCATTTGTGTATATGTCCCTTTACTAACAACATACGCTTATATATTTTCTTCTCTCCATTTCTAACTTCACTTTCAGGATTTTTTGGGAATGCCGGAATTTTTCAATTTATGTGAATCTACAAATGTATGCGCATAGCTGTTACCTGTCCGACATGTTTTTATTTTCTTTAACTGGAAATCATGAACACTTGTTATCAGTTTAATTGTTGCATAAATATAAACACATTTTACCAACCATTGCTGAAAACAAAGATCCTTATTGATCAGGATACATTTATAATTTTAGCCGTGCCTAATTTCAAGATTTAACGATCACACAATTTTGTTAATTAATTAATCAATAGTCTTATATACTAACCGTAAATTCAACTATAAAAGTGTTGAAAAACATTTAGATGTAAATGTAGAACTAAAACTTGATTGAGAATAAACCATATTTTTGATAAAAAATTGTAAAACGTTAAAACATCCTTTATTCAATAAATACTTATTTCAAACTCGAGAATAAATTCTGAAAAAGCAGGAAATTTGTTTAGAAAAATAGTTTCACAATATTCTGTTTTTTTTTTTTGACATTTCTTTTGAAAATTGCTGTTTCAGTCCTTATTCTTATTTTTTAATCAAACTATATCACCTTATAGTCATATTCTTGTTATTTAATCAATCTATCACCTTATGGTCATTTTATCAAACTGCATCATAAATAGTTTTTCATATATACTCGTACAATATAAAGAAATAAATAGCTTTATATATGTACATTTTTATTTTTTTATTTATTATTACACATGACAAGAAATATACACAATTTGAGAAAAACAACAGATAATTTGATTTGGACATACAATTTTAATGGATCTGGGTTTGTTGCCTTTCATTTGTCGTATCCCCAGTAAACTAGGCTTTTGCCTGTATCTCACTGAGGATACTAGTAATAACTAGAATATAATCTCAGAACTGTTTTCTAACTATGGAAATATGCTTATCAATTGCCCCACCTCGTACTGAAGATATTTGAGGGAGAAAGTTCTTCTTTTGGAACTTTTCTTTCCTTTGTGAACTTTTGGAGGCGGTCTTTTAGAGCAATATTTCTTTTATCTATCTTCTTACTTTTGATATAATTTATTTTATTTTATTTTGTTTTTAAATATATTTGATATAATTTTGTTTTGATTTAATTTTCCTTTTATGCGGACTTGAATGAAATAAATTTATTGATTACTGATAAGCTTTGCATACATTATAAACAAATATTTGATTGAATACACTGGCCTTCAAATATTTCTTTTAAATTACCAATTCCTTTGTTATGATTTCATTTCCACCTCACTGAACACATTGAAGTTAATCATTTACTATTTTTATTAACAAAACCAATCTCATATACTGTTTTGCAAATGCTTCCTTTACTAACAAATTCAGTATACCGTATATGCTATTTAAGGTATTTGGCTTATTCAATAATAATTTTAAAAAATGGTGGCTTTATAAAAGCATTCTTTCTTCAGATCCACTTTGATATAGAATGTATTTTCCAAATAAAGAGTCTTTCAAATTCAGCGGTTTTTTTAATTCTTGGATAAAACACAGATGGCGTCGCGAACTTGCCTGGGTCTTGTGACATTTGAGAAGTGTAATGCGTGATATTTAAAAAAATGGAATCGTATACAATACAACAACGCGTTCAAATTGTTGAATTATTTTATGTATTGTAATCTCCGGAAACGGTGATGTTAATTGGCCACCAAGATCATGTGATCTGACACCGTCGAACTATTTTCTCTGGGGTCACGTGAAAAGCCAGGTCTATAAGAATGACCCCTGCTCAATTCCTGAGCTGAAGGACGAAATAATTCGCGTTATTGGTGAGTTAGAACCGCAATTATGCCAAAATGTCATCGAAAATTTTGACAAAAGAGTGGACATCTGTGGAGCTGCAAGAGGGGACATTTGGCAGATATTGTTTTTGTGTTGGACACATTCAATGCGATCAAATTATTAAGGTTATTCACGTGTGGCTGACTAATTATTAAAATTTTTAAAAAATCACTTGACGTACATACGTTCCGCTCGAAGTGTATTTGAACACTGGTGAATATTTGCGTGTGCTAATACTAATAAACTAAACATCCATGCGTTGCTACACTAGGAATTGAGTATGTGTATACAATTTCAACGCACTAGGAGCGGTAATAATATCTTTGGTTTGCATACGAAAACGTGTCAGACGCGTTGTTAGCACCCGACAGTTACCAAGAAGAACGCACTAGGCGCGTTGTTAGCATTGAACGTGTTAAATTTCATACATTATACTTCAATGACCAATAAAAAGTTTTTTGGAATTACAGCAAATTGTATTTTATTCAAGAATTTAAAAAAAACCGCTCAATTTGAAAGACTTAAGAATATATGAAATGTATTCTACCTTAAAATGTTAAAAAAAAAACAAAGATGGCTATTCTATAACATTTACTTTTACCGTGCCAATCATATTTCAATTTTGAAAACAAATAATCATTGTTTTAATAACTCGCTATATAGTAAATTCTTTTAACTATAAAGTGTGAATTGAAATGTTGATCTATACTCAGAATCAAAACATGTTTTTAGTTTTCTCATACTCAAATTTGAAAATATAGCACAAAAGCATATATTTTCGTGACATTACGTTACGTACCACTGTACCGGCTTAAATAATTTTTAGGTTAAAGCGTAAATAGCATGAGATCTACGATAATTCATCTTCTTACTTATTAAGACCCTTTGGACCTTGGGTATATCGCCTGTTGAGAATCATAGTGGCGAAACTCCAAAAAAAAATTTTTTTCGAGTTAAGACTTCCAAATGGCACTAAAATAACTCCTTTTTTACGTGCGTAAGTGGTGAAAGTATATTTCAACTCCTTGCCGCTTCAAGGAGTTGAAATATACTTTCGCCACTTAACGCACATAAAAAAGGAGTTATTTTAGTGACATTTGGAAGTCTTAACTCGAAAAAATTTTTTTTTGGAGTTTCGTTTCGCTACTATGATTCTCAACAGGCGATATGTTTCTTTTTTTATAAAGTAACACCACTTGATGTCAACTTTAGGTTTCATGTTTTGTTTGATATTGTAATACTGTATATATAAAAAAACTATGTTTCGCAGAATCTTATCGTACATTACAGAAAATGTTTATTATCAAAATTATGAATTTTTATATTCTAGAAGTTTATTTACTTTTCTTAACACATTCAGTGCTGAAAACTCCTATAGGCTATGTCTATTCGTATAAACTGTTGCTGGGTGCTCGAAACACCTATCGCCATTCTATTCCAAAATTATTTTGATGAATTATAAAACAAGTGAGCCCGGGGTGGCCTAATGGTACTGGAATCATACCTACTCTCACCTTTTTAATATTTTTTTTAATTTAGTCATAATTTTTTTCACTTTTGTGATTTTAAAAGAAATGATTCAGCAGTCAATGTGTTAAAATTTAACTTCATAATATCAATATTAAAAAAAATTATGACTGGTTTTTTGTGGTCGGAAAAATATAACGTTAAAAGTTGTTAAAGTTACTTTGAAAATGTGGCACTGTTACAGCTACTTTTTAATCTAAAGTAGCATGCTATTCAAACAGGTTAATAAGTCGCTGCTTTATATAAAGGATTAAGGGTGCGATTATTTCTGCAGATAATTAAAGCTTTTAATACCAGTGTTACATTTAAACAGCTTATGTTACATTGTAAAGAACGTTTCTGTTTTCTGAGTGGCTTATTTAGTTTTGTATGTGACAAAATTAACTAATTTTGACTCAGGAAAGGTGTTTTTTTTTTTTTTTACAATCTTTAATATTACTTTACGCAGGATAATACTTGAAGCAAAACATTGAAAGAAGTAATGGAGTGATTGAATAATATAAGCAAATAAGTTAATGTGAAAATCATATTTATTCCCGACCGTTTAAAATTAAAATAAAAAGTCGTCTAAATAGAATTTAATGTTTGTTACATAGCAAACTGATGAACCTGGCCCAGCGCCGTCAAAACAGCACCAATTAGTACGTAATATTAATAAAATAGCTATTGCAATGCTTTATGTACTAGTACCAACAATAAGTTTGTCCTTTTCCCTGTAGTTTTATAGAAGGCCAATAAGGAAATAGTTTGTTTTCAATTGAAAGGCAAAAAGAGCTACGGTTGTATGTGAAAGTATTGTTGTTAGATTCATTCATTTTAGTTTAGATTTTTATTTTTTTTCAATGTTGGACAAATTTGTAATGGTTGAAAAAGATGTTTTGTTTGTAAATAAACTTTTTTGTTTTTATTTGTCTCTATTATCCCCTTCAATGTATTGTCTGTACTAGTCATAATAGTTGATTTTTTATTGTGGGGGTAAGGGTAGTAATTAAGTATAAAAAAAAAAATTGAAAAAATAGTCACCTCAAAATTTTATTTCAATTCCACTTTAATTTTTATTTGCTTAGTATGACACAAACGCATCACATTCTAGTTTAGTTAACTTATTTACCCACAGTTTGAGAAATGTCATTTCATAAATGGCACTTGTCAAAATAATTTAATTGTTCATTAAATGCAATAGTTATCACATTATTTTAAAAAAATATGTGCATCATAGTAAAACAAAAATGGGGTTTAAAAGAAGATGCATTCTTAAGTTGAAGGATTGAGACGGTTTGGCAACGTGGAAGGAATGAATGGTGAAAGATTTACAAAAAATAATATAAACAAGTAGTATAGAAGTTGTGAAAAGTTTCGGAAGACCTAGCACAATAATTGAATTAAATTCTGGAAGAGAAAAGTGTGAAACACCTTTATAATAAATAGGAGATAAGTATGATGAGATTTATGGATGTGGCAGAAACAAAATATGTTTGACAGAAAAGAATGAAGTTGAGAGCTATTCTCTCTGTCTATCCCAACAGGGACATAGCGTGATGGTGTTGATGATGCTCATGATAAGAAATATTATTTGTTTATCACAATAATTAATTAAATGTTATTTTATTACATTTTACAGCATCAAAAAATGTGTTATATTTGTTTTACATAAATTTACTATCATTTTTTTTCACTCATTATTCGGGCATCTTCTCATTGATGTTATTATAAAATTGCAGCAATTGAAAGCAGCGTCGTTCAATGCACGCAAGAAGTTCCGGTTTGCCATAATGGTGGTGCGGGCTGCGGTCAGGATAAGACGGCTGCGCTTCACTCCGGAACCTCTGGATCTCAGTATCGCACGTATGGATCCTTACAAACTCAAGATGCTAAGAAAGGTATATTTTATTTCTTTAACATTCAAACATCACAACTTAGCGTGAATCTCAAGAGCTAAAGTTCTGCGGTTTTCAAACATAGCACATAAATGAATGCCTGGTTAGTCATATGGTTAAAATTGGTTAGTCAAATGCTATGTTTGGTCAGTGTTATTACATGGAGTGGAATCATGGACCCTCAAAATTGGTAGTATGAACCAACTGGAAGCATTCGAAATGTGGATACACCGGAGTATGCTACGGATATGCTGGATGGATATGGTCAGCAACACAAGGGTTCTTCAAAGAGCCAAAGTTGATAGAGAGTTGCTAACTAATATTAATATCTGAAAGGTTTCCTTTTTGGGTCATGTACTTAGAGGAGAAAAATACAAATTACTGCACCTGATCATCCAAGGCAAAATAGAGGGTCAAAGAAATGTTGGCAGGAGGCAATTGGATACGTGATTGGACTGGTATAAGGAGCGTTGGGGATCTTTTTCGGGCTACCGGGACAAAGATGCCTCCTCTCAGGTGATAGTCAACGTTGAGGAGACCTGACATGACACTGGGAAGAAGAAGAAGAATGCCTATTACTCGGTAACGAGTATATTAAGGTACTCAACAAAGTGGTTCTACAATCATGGTAACGAAAATACTATCTGTCTGCAACATATTTTAAAATTATTCGGACAAATTAATCGTAAAGAAGATGACAATCTGAGAGTCTAATGGTAACTGGATACATGGAAGGAAGAAGAGGAAACGTCAGATCTTCAACTCGATAGACCGAATAGAAGTATGGTAGTGAAGGATGCTACAGGATTCTCGTTTGCAACTGCGATGTAAAGAGTACGTTGAAAGAAGATTATATATTATTTATAGTTAAGGCATTAACATTGTTGAGGTTTAAAGACATTGTAATTTATTTTATCAAACACTATTTGTTCCACTTTATGTAACGGTATAACCCTACCGGTTTTAAGGCTTTCACCTCATCATCAGGAGAGCACAAACAAGTCTTGATGGATAAAACAAATTACAATGAAAGAATACTGTCAAAAATAACTTCAAGGGCATCCTTTCTCTATTAAATACCTGGTAACAGTTTAATGAAATCTGAATAGATCTATCGCAGATTGGTCCCAGTTGTGCCGAATGTTAAATTTAAACCTTAGATAGAGATTTGCAGACTTCAAATGTAGGACATACAATCATCGCTTTCCTAACTCCTCTGAATTCATTCCTCCAAAATGTCATTTTGTGAACAAGAACCCAGTTTAAGTAGTTTGTTATAGGCATATAATAATAAAAGAACGATTTATATAGCGCCATTTAGAGAGCAAACTCCAAGAGCTGGCGAGAACATTTTTTGCAAGTCTGATGTGGGCATGTGTGCAACATATCCCAACAAATATAAGTGTGTGACCTTCTGATTTTATTTATCCGTTTCTATTGTTTCAGATCATCGATGGGTGCGCTTTCCGGGTTTACGGCCACTGGGTGAAGAAGGGCGAAGGCCAGAACAGGGCCGCACTCTTTGAGAACATGCCGAAAACAGAGTTGAAGAATCTCTACGTGACGAATCTGAGCCGATAACGCTGGGCCAGGCTCGCCACCTACGTCAAAGAGTCCTTCGCGGTGGCTCTTTGTAAACTCTCCCTTGTGCTGTGTGCTGGGAACTTCACGCAGGAACAGCGCAACAGGCTTCCCAGCTTGTCTGTAGAGTCGAGGATGCTCATCAGGGTGATCGGACTTTATCACATATCGATCGACAATGAATGTTTCTCTCAATGTGTCGAGGCAAATTAAAAGGAGCCGGTCGCGACCCACTGTTTATCGGTTGAGACCAATCATTTAGGAAAATTGTTCATTTTAAAAGGCTTGGATTCTCGTGTGCTTTATGTATAGTCTTGACTTAGTTTTTTTAAGTCAATTTTTTTTTTACTTAATATTGTATATTCTATTTTACTCCTCATTTTGAAATACGCTATGAAGTTATTTGAACAGTGCGCACCTTTTCTAGGACTATGTGCTTTTTGTCATATATATTCCAATATAATTACCATTTAGAAGTCATTCTCACCCCATCCGTATATTAGAGTGGAACTCGGAAGATGACGAATAAATGGACACTTTTGTAATGCCTTTGAAGTCACTTTGGTAATCTCAACTGCGCTAGACGAAGATATGTTCTATTATATAGTATAAAATTGTCCACTTTAAAAACCAGCGAAGTACAATTATTTTTATCAAAAGTTTTTCAATCTTAATATTTCTCAATCACTTCACTGCTAAATTCTGTTTCTTATGGTTTACCGTTCTGAGTTATTTTTTAAAATCAAAACTAAATTATGTTTGGCAGAAAAGAGTGAAGTTGAGAGCTGTTCTCTCTGTCTGTCCCAACAGGGACATAACGTGATGGTGTTGATGATGATCATGATAATAAGTATTATTTGTTTATCAAAATAATTAATTTAACGTTGTTTTGTTACATTTTACGGCATCAAAAAATCTTATATTTGTTTTACACAAATTTACTATCAATTTTTTCACTCATTAGTCGGGCATCTTTTCATTGATGTTGTTATAAAATTGCAGCAATTGAAAGCAGCGTCATTCAATGCACGCAAGAAGTTCCAATATGCAGTATGCCCGCAACTACAGAAAGAATATAAATACACCATCATTTCTCATATTCAGTATCATTTCTACTACATTGTTGTAATGAACTATTGGTTGCATTTTTAATCTGGTCTGTCCGTCACGTTTGTAGTCTACCTCATGATCGGGACCCTTCTATTTTCCCTTGAATCGCCAATGTCTTCCTGTCTGATAATAAGGCTAAAATACTTAATGATTCGCTGTTGTATTATTGAAGACAAACGCTGGTCAAATTGTAGTTCTTCCAGTGTCAATAAATTTGTCCGTGTTGCCGTCGTAACCTATACCACAAAAATCCCGTAGATCACGACCCTCAATAATAAAGGAACTACGAAAATGATATCCGTGTTACACGCAACATAGGTCACCAACACCGCGAGTGTGTATCATGTCGCATTCATTTTCTATCAATGTCACGAGTTTTGACATTATTCAGAAAATTGGAAAAGTCAATATTCTTATGGTAAAATAAAAATTTACTTTACCCAAGTAAAACTTATAAACATGAAAGTAAATGGCAATAAATCCGACAAATTATGCACAATGGAAGTGCATATGATTTTATTTATTAGTATTGCTATGGCTTAGGAAAATTTTGATAATTTGTAGATTCGACTTTTATATATACAGTGAAATCCCGTTTTTACGTTTTTGAAGGGACTGATAAAAAAAACGTAATTGGAGGGGAAACGTAGATTCGGGGCTAGAAAAAAAATTGGATATTATTTTTTATTTAGATAATCACGCAAATCGGAAAACTTTTTTCAATCGATTTGCGATTTTTTATTATCGTAGCCAAAGTTGTAATGGGTATCTCCAAATCACGCGCGAGCGAAACACTTAAAAGCAACGTGTTTATTCACTTTTTCGAGAATTTTCCTTTTCTCTTGAATCGATAATGTTTTTCTTTGCTGATACATTATTTGAAGGGATTCAACGAAAAATTAAAAGAAATGAAAAAAATGTAAATTGACACACGAAATACACGACCGGCACGTTTAAAACACAAGCACAGATTGACCTGCCTATACAGTCTGCCTGCCTCTGGTTCGCTAAATTTCCCACCAATTGCATCGTATTACACGACTCGTGTAACCTTGGCCATGAGCACTGCAGGTGCAGGTGCACACATGCCTATAAATAGAAACAACATATTTCTGCTTCCTAATATTCATTTCAAATATTTTAAATCGCCGCGCATTTAATTAAATATGTTTATAAATTGATTTGCATTTTAAATATTTCAAACGTAAATTGCGGGAAATAAAAACGTAAAAGCGGGTACTTAATGCACTAAAATAAAACGGGATTGTAAAAATTGAACGCAAATAGCGGGAAAACGTGAATTCCGGGCACGTAAAAACGGGGTTTCACTGTACTTTTTTACAATAAAAAATATTTTACAAACATATTCTCTGTAATTGTTTTTATTATATTTTGAGTTACCAAAGTTATACACAAGGGATATTTTTGCGTATCTGAATCCAAGCCTTTGTTACCTTTGTATACTCTTTGATATGATTTATTTTATTGTTGAAGTTTTAGATAAATTGTTATTTTTTGCCTTAATCTTAAATGATTTGTTGTTTTGAGGAATGTTTGGGAAATGATAGAATTTATCGTAACCACACTGACGTGTATAATCATCAAATGCGGAACATGATTGAATATTACTTTCTGATGAAAACAGAAATGGCAGTTTTATTATTCATTGATAGTATATTCCGAGTTTGGTCCCTGATGGATTCTCTTTTGAACTCCAGAGAAAATTGGATGAATATAACTAGCCCTATTTAATTGATTCATATCAAAAAGGTAATTGATGATCTCGGATTTAATCAATTTAGTGCGATACCGGACCATTTATGGCTTTGAATAGTTTGACACGTCAAACTGTGAAGCTCCTTTAACAGTGGTGTTATCCAGCTAAATTTACCAACTCCACTTCTTCAGGTGGCCATGCAACTCCTGTAGAGCTTTAGTCTCTTGGATGACTTTTCTCCAAGCTGATCGGACCCTGCTGCGTGTTGTCTAAAAACCTCTCTCAGTCTACCAAGTGGTCTTCTTCAATGTTGTTGGGCTTGCATAATGAACAGTGTTGACCTTTCCATGCCACTGGTAATTGTGGTGGTTGTCTTGTCAATTTTTGAGTTTCTTTATTAGATCTCAGTTGGTTGCAGCCTGTTTTGAGCCAAGTATCTTTCGTGAAATATACCAGCATCAAATATTAACTCAGTATTGCCTTTTTTAATATATCTTAAGGAAGCCCACTTTTTAGTTTTTGATTAAAGTTTTTACGTAACATGTATTGTAATACACTTTCATTGTATACAGTACAAACTCGTTAAGTTTATTCCCGTCTGACAATCTTTTCCAACCAACAAGAATATATACCCGACTGAAGTAATTTATTTTTTTATTTTGGTACCGACAGGAACCAAACCTGCAACCCTCTGTTTGAAGGATAGGCGTCTTATCAACTGAACTACACGTCAGTTTGCTTACAATATTTTCTAAATATGTAATTCAAAGTGAATGCTGTGAATACCTAGGTTAGAAATACAACTAACAGGATATCACCAAAATACCTTGAACATAACAATCCTATTAACACTTCGATCATATGACTGATTCTGAGAGGATATTTAAAATTTCATAAGCAAGTGGTTTTAAACTGATTCTAGAATTATAACCAATAACTTTAATGATTCTAACCAATTACTTTTTTTTAATACATTGAAATCTAAGATGTTTTTCAATCCATACATTAAACATCCTTTTCATTTCGTAAGGAATACAAGGATAGTATAAAACTTCCATCCAAGTTAATTCATAGTGTTGAACTCCATGTCCTTCCACGTAAGGCCAAGACCATGGATCTTCATATTGTAATACTGCTGGATGGTGGAAGGTAGAAATCGATAATACAACATTCCTCTTAACTAGCTTCCAGGCTAAGGAATCAACAAATTAAAAATTCTCAATTAAGAGATTTTCTTAGAAGGTGGTATATGAGGTGTGTGTTCCAATTTCAAGTGTCTATAATGATAAAAAAGTGACTTCTAAGGTGAGAAAAAATCTTAGAGAGAATCATCTAAAGCAGATTTCTCTGTTAATGTTTTCTTTTTCTTTAAAATTATTGTTCCATCTCCTTCGGTGCTTTCGTAGAGGCACTGCATCAAACATTGATGGATACTCGTGTGATCCATCAGAAAACTTCCAAAATCAATGAAACAATGTATGTTTGGCAAAATTATATAATGCAAGCACTAGGTACTTCTGTAGAAGCCACCGGACAACTCTGGAAAGAGAAGACTTGAAATACCAACTCCATGTAGTGGAATGGAGCTAGGAGAAAGACTAGATACTCCTGCGATTCATTTGAAACAATGCCTGGAAGTGATATGGGTTCCAAATCTGTAATATTATAATATTGGACGTCATTCAGTGACATCACAAATATCATCTATTCCCACGAGTGCTGTACTGAGTACAACACAGGTGGAACTACAAAATGGTGATCGGACATCATCTAAGTGTTCCGAGCTAGAAGAATGTTATTATTTAGTCTTATTTCAAAACACCTGTTATCCCAAGAATTAAAACTAATTAGTGCGAAGATGAAAAAAAAGTCTCAAAATCTCTCCCTGAATTAAACCAATACACTTGGGTGCTAAGTAGGCATTCTAATCACTTGGCCATGGTGCCAATCACCGCCTGATGTTTCACTGGAAAATTTATTATTTTACATTTCATGATAAAAACAAATGTTTGTATAATTAAAAGGAATTATAGAATGGATTAAGTTAATCTAACCCAATACACTTGGATACTAAAGAGGTATTCTAACCACTTGGCCGTGGCAACAAAACTATCAAATCACTGCCTGATGTTACGAGTAAATACTAGATTTAATCATTTACATTTCATAATAAAAATTAAACTTTTCAACGATAAAAAGAATTGATCCTTTCAGAATCAGGTCATATTGTAAAACAGTATAATATAATTGTTACAGTTTCAGTTAAAACTAAATAATATTTTACATTATGTAAGTTCAAGTATTGGATGCCCTGGATCCAACTATTGTTTCGAATCATCAAGCAATGTAAGAAAGGTTGAATTTTCACCTTGAAGTAGGGTTATAAAAATCCACTTAAAAGTGTTTTGTTATCCCTTGAAATGTTTATATTTTTAATAATAAAGAGGAAATTAACACTAGTTTGATTGAAAAACCAGAAGTCCGATACCGTTTTCCACACTGTTCCCTATTGTTACGGGAAAGTATAAACGTTTCTTTTCAATTTCTATAAAACTCTCTGTGATGAGTTTGTTTCGTGTTTAAAAATCCCATTCAAAATGATCATTGTTTGAGGTGAAAAGACAGCCTTTCATTTTAAGCAAATAATATTATACATTTTTGTAGTCATTAGTGTTATTAAGCTCGAGCTATGAATTTTCCATGAATTTCAGGCGTTTAACTTATTAATCTACAAAAATAATTAAGTTATCTACCAGTAGATTGACAAATAATTCATGATTGACAAATAGTTTGTCTAAAAATACCATCTATGTTAGCACTAACCAAACTTTTTATAATTGAACATATAGTGATGGACTTCATCCACATAAATCAGCCAGTAAACTATTACATGAGGAGTCGACAGCCCACAAGGCTGGAAACATAATAGAGGATAAAGTGATGGAATTTTGCAAGTCGATATAAAAGAGTGTTATACACTTAGACTGAATCCTCGAAGAGTGTACTGCACTCTGAATTGTATCGAATATGACAAATTAGTGGGTCAGAACCAGACATGACTATCCCATATTTATCTTGTTTTGAGATAATTGACTTCAAATTTGCAGATCTTTTAAAAAATGGTTTGTTTTCTGTTGTTTCCAAAATTTTTCGCTAGATGTCTGCACTTATGGTGAACTATAAACTCAATCATGTTTGGTCCTGATAGAAATGGGTATAAAGATGTAGTGTATGTGCCTAACTCAAATTTTATATTTTTATTGGGTTAGTCATGTCTGGTTCTGACTCACTCAAATATACCATAATCATATTATACTTACGTTTGGTAATGCTAACTTACTTTTCAATACTGGAGTTCTCAAACTAATGTTATATTTATTTATTTATTTAACACTTTCATGCAAATACATCTACATAGTGGATTTATTGCTTTAAAGCTATTCCAACCAACCAATTATTATCGGTGTCCATGACCGTATCTTAAACATAATATATAAAAACAATATTGGAGAAAAAGTCACAAAAATTAAAGATAAATCTCATAAATTAGTTATAACTCATGTGAGAGTTAACAAACTGTATTAGGGGAAATGCAAGAAAATAGAAAACTCTAATGGAATCAAAGACTTCTATTTTTTTTTTAAATTTTAAATAACTATTTTATTGTGTTGGAAAACTGACCCTAGTTATCCCATTTAAATGTTATTATTTATATAAAATGTTAAAAATGTATTTATCTTGAAAAATCCCATGGATAGAACGAAACTGAAAGATATATTGCAGCATTAAATGTATAAATATTTAAAAATAATTGATTAGGTTAATATCATATTCTATGTCAAATGGAGGCTTTAGACAAAATGTTTGAGAACTCTCAGTGTTTGTATTTTTTTCATTTTGTAATTGAATTTTTTTTATGTATTATGTATTAAGGTATGTTTTTTTTATTAATGTTATACATCACCGAAATTAAAATAAAAAAAATTAATTAATATGGAATATTTAATTGACTTAATGTCTTGTTATTTAACAAATTTCCTTACCAATAACTAATTAATTTAATACATTTGCGATACATATATTAATTTTGTATGGCAGAACAAAATTTATTAAGTTAGAAAATATACACTTGAGTGAGAAACTATGTTGAAGTGATTTATAGAAGCGTTGGAACTTCTATTTTTAAGTGATTTATAGAAGTGTTGGAACTTCTATTTTGAGGTGATTTATAGAAGCATTGGAACTTATATTTTGAAGTAAATTGTTTTTTACTTTTATTAATTGTAATTTACTCTTTACTATAATTTACTCAAAATGTACTAACCATACCGCCATCGGCAAAGGAAAAAATTCACACATACTCTTCTTTGCTCTCATCCTCGCGGACCCCTATTCGAATAAAAATATAAACTAACAGAAAAGATATCCATCACTTTTGGGGGTATGAAAAAAAGACAGATCTCCGCGTCGAGAATATTTTGGAGTTATAAAAGTTTATAACTTCAAGATTATGATCGCAGTGGATTTGTGTTATGTTTTCCTCAAACTTTCGTATATTTTCAATATCTCAGTTTGATAAATTTTCGGCCTTGAGTAAAGTTTTGTCTCTAAATGACACTGTATAAGGTGTCCTTTTATTATTATCACTATCATTTTTTAAATTATTGCAAGCACAGTGTGGGGTTTGAATCAGCAACCTTCTGTGCAAAGGTCCAGCACATTACCATGTAGCCATGGACCTCATTTAAAATAAATAGATGTAAATTGACGAACTCCATGATCTAGTTGGTAAGACGCCTATTCTCAAACTCGGGGGTTGCAATTTAGATTCCCATTGAAATCCCGATTTTTTAAAAAGGATTCCAATCTGGTTTTCAGTAAAGGGCTCTTAAATATCTTTCTGGTTGGCTGGAAGAGATTGCCACACAGCAATAAGCCCGCCAGGTTGTATTGTATACAGTGAAAATGTAATATTAGGTGTTAACATAAGTTGTGTCCGTTTTTTTCCAAATTAAAAATGAGTACCAAAAGTCAACGTTCGACAATTGATTTTTGGTGTTTTCACTCAAAACATGTGCAACCCAAGCGCCGAACTTCTGGACTTTTCCCATTGATTTAAGATGGCGGTATACAGTCATGTGACTACAATTCATCTGTTCAGCCAATTCTACGGTGGTTTGAAGGGGATCTTCATGAATAATATGGTTTAAGCGGTCCTCATCGAAGTCCACTGGTCGTCCAGAACGCTCCATGTCTCAGGTCGAAATTACCGTCTTTGAAACGCAAAAACCATCGACGAGCTGTCCTTTCATTAATAGCATCTTCACCATACACTTCGCAAATATTGCGAGTAGCTTTGGCAGCTTTATTCCCTCGATTGAACGCGAACAGAAGGAGGTGTCGAAAATGCTCACTTTCGTCTACTTGACATTCCATTTTGAAAGCTTGTAATCAAATAAAATAATATATGTAACGTAAAAGCAAACACAATATCTTGTAGAGTAGAAAATATTCTTTCGAATGATGTATAACCTTTACCATTTTGTTTTACTTTTGGTGCTCATTTTTAATTTGAAAAAAAACGGACACAACTTATGTTAACACCCAATACTTATAGGAAACATTTTTAGAATTTACAAAAATATATTGAGCGTCAGTCAAATTTTGAAATGTCGCCTTGAAATTATCGGAATGTCGCCCAAGACCACAAATTCATGCTTCAGTGTGGAAGAATATGAATCAATATGAAAATGAAGTGAAATAAAATTATAAATTGAGTAAAGAGAGAATTGAGGTTATGGACATTTTACTCATTCATTCTATTTAAGAAAGAGAAGATAAATTATAATTTGTATTTTTAGATAGTTAAGCTTCTATACATTAATTAAAATACAATTATAATCACTGCAATCAAGCAATATTTTTGTGCTGGCTAATTGTTTAAAAAATAACACCTGATATCCATATTAATCTAGAAAGGTTTTTGACACTCTATGCGGGCCGAGACTAATTAGTGATTACACGTGCAATGGGTTAATCAAGACCGTGTGTAGCTGCTAATTAGTAAATTATAAAAAATTGACTAATTGTCCGAAAATTGAGAAATATGAAAGAATTGCGTAATATACAATAGTCTGTAGATTTATAAAAATTTACATCTATATTTATATATTGTTTATACTTAAGGCATTAACATTGTGAAGGTTTAAAGACAATGTAATTTATTTTATCAAACACTGTTTATTCCACTTTTTTGTAACGGTATAACCCTAGGTTTGATGATGAGGTGAAAGCCTTGAATCCGGTAGGGTTATACCGTTGCAAAAAAGTGGAATAAACAGTGTTTGATAAAATAAATTACAACATCTATATTTATAACAAATACCAAATTAATAAAATTACATAAGATGTTTGTAATGCTTTATTCTTCTTCCTCCAATATACTTAAAATAAAGAGTGTATTATAACTATATAAAATTATCAATAGTTAAAAAACTATTCCAAATCATTTTCACTTATATCTGAATCATAGTATAAATAGGCCAAAACCCATACGATGGTTGTCGCCAAAGAAAGAATACGAGAATTGACTTTTGAATACAAGAGAGCGAGAGAGGAATACTTGGATTCTTTCCGAAAGTAATTCGAAATTTGAATCTCGGTGGGTCCGTGATAACTGAACGAATTTTAAATACCTAGCTAACAATTTTTGAACCGGTGTAAAAGGGGACGATGTATAAATGATATATATATAAACAAATTTTACATTTATGAATATATATTTTCATAAACGTAGAATTTGTTTTACTTCCGTGAATATTTCACGGGTTGCAACTAGTCAGTATAAATACCCAATCTATCGGAGAGTTTTCTTATAGGAAAAGTCTCTCTTTCAGCTGAAGATTTACTTTCAATATCTGAAAAATTATATGAACTTCTTCATCCAATAAATAATCAGATGCTCCATCGGGAATTATTTCATCAACATAATAACCTGAATTTTTAGCACCTTTTTAATTCATCTACAAGTAGATAAATCAAATTCAAATTAATTTTTTTCTTGCCATAAAAGAATTTGAGAATGGACCACTTTGAGTGAGATGGAAGCAAAACTAGTTTAGGGTGCAATATAACAAAAATAATTACCAGATGTGTTGTGTGATATAATTTTTTTCTGTGTGAAAAAATCTTGATTAAATATGTTAACGATGTTGAGTGTATCCTTGCAATAATAAATTATCAAGATTGATGAAATTGGATGACAGCATAAAATTCAAACTGTGACAATATAAAAAAAACTTGATTCTATCTAATCTGTGATTCCCACTGTCGCCACATAATCATCGCTGAATTGTGTCAGTCTCCAGCTTTCTATGAGTGTAATTCAAGTCTCTCACATACGAGGTGTTATAGTATTCTTCCTCTGTCAAAATGAAAAAGAAAACTTGTGAGAAAATAGAATTTAAAAAATCTTAAATGCTTATATGAGTTTTCAGATATACGAGGCATATCCAGAAAGTAAGTGTACTGAATTTTTGTAGGTTACAATTTTTTTTATTTATACAAAAAAATTACGTGGTTACCGTAGTACATATGTAAGCTATTTTTCGACATAGTCGCCATTCCTCTCAATGCAGGTGGTGAAGCGGGGTATCAACTTTTTGATGCCTTCCTCGAAATAGTTTCCCGCCAACCCCTCCGTCCACTTCTCCACCTCCTCCGTTAGCTCCTCGTCGGTTGAAAACCTTTTTCCACCCATGTACAGCTTCAGGGAGGTAAAGAGATAGTAATCTGAAGGGGCTTGGTCAAGGGAATGCGCGATATGGTTCAGGACATCCCATTTAAACGAGGCGAGCAGTTCCTTCGTGGCGTTGGCCGTGTGTGGTCTGGCATTGTCATGCAGCAGGCAGACTCCCTTTGTCAGCATGCCTCTCCTCTTGTTCTGAATCGCCCTCTGCAATTTTTTT
Organism: Odontocerum albicorne; assembly: GCA_949825065.1. Lineage (NCBI taxonomy): Eukaryota > Metazoa > Arthropoda > Insecta > Trichoptera > Odontoceridae > Odontocerum > Odontocerum albicorne. Next base: position 6,337,433 of record OX463858.1, read on the forward strand.
AGGGTCTCACAGTATCTTGCAGAGTTGATGGTCTCCCCTTGAGGCATATATTCAATTAAAATTATGCCTTGACAGTCCTAAAACACGGATGCCATGATTTTCTTGGCTGAAATTGTGGTTTTGAACTTTTTGGCAGAGGGTGAAGAAGTTTGACGCCACTGTTGAGACTGCCTTTTGGTTTCAGACGTGTAGTGTGTAACCCAAGCTTCATCTCCAGTAACGATGGAGCGGAGAAATTCATCTCCATGGAGTTTGCAGCGCCTCAAAAACTCTTGCCTTTTTACAAAATTACGCACTTGGCGGGAGATTGGTTTGACATTTTTCACGAAACGTATTGTCGCGTCGACACTTCTCAACGTTCTGACCTCGAACCGGTCTCGTTGCGGAGGGGAAGGGTCAGGCTACACGGAAGTGTAGCCAACATGTCGAAAATAAAATCCATCCGGTCGTGAGAGCCTCAGTACACTTACTTTCTGGATACGCCTCGTATATTAAATACATAACTAGTTATAACTGAACTTGAAAAAATATATATTGTTTTAAATATAATTTTTTTTAAACTTTGTATTTAATGTATTTTTTGACATGATTATTTTTGTAAAAGAAAAGATTTTATATTCTTATATTGTGAAATATGAATTTTAATAAATAAGATGGTGATTTGTAAAATATGAACCTTTGCTAAATTTTTACAGAGAGGTTGGATAGTATTGAAAACTTCTTCAATTTTCATGTGTTTTTAAACATAAATGTATTATTAAATGCTTGTAAACAAGTAAAATTTTACAGGAGTCTATTTTGAATCAAAAGGCAGTTTAACTATCCATTAGTGTTAGACCATTGCGAGTGCACTTTTCAATTAATCCAAATAAATTCGGAATAGAATGGAGATGGGCATTTTAAACACCCATCAAAAGTTTATATAAACGCCTAGGCGTTTCATTAATTGAAGAAAATAAAAGAAATAAATGGTAAGTACATATGCAGTATTCATTAACAGCTATGCTTTTTCATATTTAAAACGATACAAAATAATTCAGTGGATAAAAAAACTTCTTTAATAATGGCCGTGAACTCATATATGAAGAAGTATACGCCAGTGTCAAATGATGATAAAAAAACTCAAAACTATCTTTAAAAGTTGAAGATATTATATTTTTTTAAAATAGCTCGGAAGAATGTATTCTTCTTGAATAATGACCCTGAACTATATGAAGGAGTATACACCATTGTCAACTTATGAAAGAATATCTTTATTGACAGAATAACATATGATCTGAATTCTTCATATTCCTTGAATTATTCTCTGATGATATCCATGGTCGTCACTTGACACTGGCGTATACTCCTTCATATATAGGAGTTCGTGGTCATTAATGAAGATATTAATGGCCTAATTGATAAAATGTTTGTTTTTCATCCCGGGAGTTGAGTTTTATTCTTTTTTTTTAAAGGAAGATTCCTATCTGGTTTTCAATTAAGGCCTTTTTAACATTTTTCATGTTGGTTGGAAGAGATTGTCATATGGAAATAAATTAGTCAGATTCTACTTTTTATAATTCAAATTTCATTCAATAAATAGTTTTTCATCAGTCTATATTTCATTCTATATATGAAAATGTTTTGTCTGCTGTATCTTTATAATTTCTTAACTTTTTCAGTAATCCTGGAATAATTCAAATCTTTCTGTTATGTGTATCTTTTTCCTCTTCTATCTATCTATGCTCCCCTGAAGACAGAGTAGATGCAAGAAAATAAGTGTTTAAAAAAATAGGTGAAAATTTTATTTTGTTTATAATTAATTGAGAGGCTTAGGTGTTAATTTAAGGCACGGGCTGACCAGGCAAATATTGCATGGGGTGCCGATCCTCTGAAACCTTAAATCACATAAATCTGCAGTGTACATTACTCAATTTTCAAGTAGACCTGAAAATATGTATTTCAAACAATGAAAACTTCTATTTTTAAAACCATAGACAAGAAGTATATTTTGAAAGAATGTATATTTTTATTCAGACTCGCAAACATTTAATGTAGCAACTTAATTTCCTCTCTTTATAAAACTATTTAAATGTTAAATTTTAGGAATATTTCTTGTGATTTTCAATATGAGGCTTAAATTTTAGGTGTTCGCTTGCTAAAAGATTCAATATTTTATATATTTAATATTAAAAATTCACTTTTAAATAATGTTCCTTAAATATATTTTTCAAAAATTTGACATACATATGCAGTTAACATGACTAACTAGCAAAGTTGTAATAATGCTAATTTGCATCAATAAACACTTTTACCTAAAGGCATTTTCCGAACAAGAACTTGAGATCAAGGGCCAGGCAAAAATTCATCTCAAATTCCTCAAGTTGTGACTGTTCTTATGAGAAATTGACCCAGTGAAAAGAGTCAAATAAGGATGTTTAATGGGTAATTAAATACAGTAGTCCCCCTTTATACACGAGGAATACGGTTCATGACCCATGGTGGATGACTAAATCTGCAGATAGTACCGAACCCTGCACATGCAATGCTGTTTTTTTTCTTTTACATACATACGATGAAGTTTAATTTTTAAACTAAGCACAGTAAGAGATTAATAACAATAACTTATAATAAAATAGAACTTTTATAAAAATATACTATAATAAAAGTTACTCTCTTAAATTAGACTCAAAATATCTTATTGTACTGTACTCGCCCTTTTTCTTCTTTGTGATGATGTGATAGTTAAAATGAGGTGAATGACGCAGGCACTTTTTCGTAACATTAGTCTACTATTAACCTTCTAATGATAAGTTGGAATTTTCCATTTTCTAACCGCAGCTAAGAGGGGACTACTGTACTTGTCTGTACCTATTTATACTCGTATATTTGATCTGCGAGAAACATACCTGAGCCATCAATATTTTTATGTCTTTGATAGAAAAAACCATTTTAACATCTGATTTTTTTACACATTTTAATATGCCTATAAATATGTAATATTTTTATATAGAGAGAGCTTAGAAGTTTATACAAGAAACAAATATTTGAGATATTCATAATATACCAAGGGGGTCCTCAAACTTATAATTTTTTACGGTTCATTCAGCTTAATTTTGCGACGATGTTCCTAGGTCAATCAGATGTGCTTTATCCTTATCATTTATTCCAAAATATTCCTTATCCCTAACTCCTACACAATTTTTTTCCATTTTCCTATTTTTCTCGAGATTTATCTTTTGTTTTAATTTTTATTACGTGTATATTACATTAGTTTACTGAGTTTAAGCGCATGGATACCGTTAATAGGAGTAATTTGAATACTAAAGCTGGTTGATTGTAAGAAATTGACAGATGTTTTTACAAGCAAGTATTAAAATTAATTAAATAAAAATGTTTTCAGTATCAAATTTCATTCAAATTATTTATTTGTCAAAATGTCCAGTGGTCAGATAAACCCATTCCTCAGGTCATAGTTTGGGGTCCCCGGATATCTAATACCGTATAACACTTTATTGTAATAACAGGTTAATTTTATATACAAACATATTTTGTGATTATGTATTTTTATAGGATCTAATATTTTGAAACTTGTAACATTCTAGTTCATGGCATAATTGAATAAGCAAGCTAGAATAAAATGCAATAATATTTAAGTATAATAGTTTATTTGTGCTTTAGTCTAGTTCTCTTCTTCTAAATTTGTAGATAACATATTTTATTGAAATTTTTGACTATTTTCAAGATTTTTGTAGGAAATGCACAGAGGTTTTTTTCCGGTTTAGTTCGCTTACAAATAATATATATTACATGTTCCAGGCAAAACGGCATCAACAGAATATATAACTTTTTTTAGGTGAACAAAATAAGCTAGTTTCTCCTACACAGTTTTTACCTTTGTTTGATTTTCAAGTAAAAAATTAAACTTGATAAATTACAAATAAATTTTTTACTTTTTTTTTAAATTTTGATTTGTTTAGGATTTTATAAAATCATAATTTAACAGAATAAGTTCATTGTATAGTATAGTTCCAAAATACCTCAGCAGTGAACAACTTGCAATATTTGTGGTGAGGTGTTTGATCTGTAGTGAATTAAAATTTAAATGTATTTTTGAAGATTTTTTTTTATCTTTTCGGTAAAATTGCCCAATTGTAAATTATCATGAAAAACATATTACGTAATAATAATTAAATTTGAAAACCATTGAAAAGATAACACAAATATCAAATTCATCGCCATTAAAATAATTATTTCTTAGCTGAAAATTGATGAATTCGAACCATAACAATTTAACAATTTTTTTCACAAAATCATTTTATATATGACAAAGTTGATGTGTTATTTTCTTCTGAACTTTTTCATTATTTAACCATCATTATTTTATATACAGTAATCCCTAAATTTACGCAGGTAATTTGTTCAAAAAAACAGGTCACAAATGGAACCATTGAATGCTATGTTAAAAAAGTATTATATTTTTCCAGATATTTCTTCTTACTTAGTTAAAAATTATGTAGTTATTTATTTATTTTTAATAAATATATAAGTAGTTACTGTTAACACACATTTTAATGAGAGATTTATTCAAAATCACACTCATCGAATGAATCTTTCAATATTACTATCGTCACTTTGATAGTTGTAGCAAAACAAGAAACAAAATAATACAATGTTGCCAAAAGTAAAAAATATCAATTTAGAAGCCAAATTATTATTTTGTAGATGTAACTATTATACATTTAGAATAAACTGTGTTACGTTGAATTAATGTAAATTGAGTGATTACTGTATATTCCATTAATTATAAATTTTATGTTGTTTATTCACAAAAAAATATAGTAGATAATTTGTCCTAATGGAAATATATTCTTACAAAGGGAAAAATGTTTAAAAAAAGAGTAACTCTTCATATAAAAACACCATCCTATGAATAAGTAGATTTTATATCAAATTTATTGAATTTTTTTTCCATCCATCTTTTAATATTTTACCTTAATGTCGTCCACACTGTGACCAAATATCAACAGGTTAGATTAATGTTTGATTATTTATTTCCCTGTAGACCTTTCTAAGAATATTCAGAAATAAAAATGTTTTAAATACTTTGTGTTTTCTTTTATTTTTTATACAAACCTGAATACTTTTATCTATTACAGTCAAAATTACGTGATAAAAAATTTTATGTGCCGAAATAATAAATATTTACATTAACACATTCAATGCCATCAAATTATTAAGGTAATTCACGTGTGGCTGACTAATTATTAAAATTTAAAAAAAATCACTTGACGTACACGCGTTCCGCTCAAAGTATATTTGAACACTGGTGAATATTTGTGTGTGCTAATACTAATAAACTAAACATCCATGCGTTGCTACGCTAGGAATTGAATATGTGTATATAATTTCAACGCACTAGGAGCGGTAATAGTATCTTCGGTTTGCATACGAAAACGCGTCAGGCGCGTTGGTACCACCCGACGGTTGCCAAGAAGAACACACTAGGCGCGTTGTTAGCATTAAACGTGTTAAACAAATTTTATTTTAAAATAAATTTTTTTAAAATAATAAACTTAATTTTCAGTCTTGATCCCCACCTCAACAGTTGAATAGTTCTACTTTCATTATAAGGGAAGGAGTACTTTATTTATGCACCTTTTGTATCCTTAAAAAAGATTTCAATGGAGTCATGGACACTGAACCTGGAAACATCAGGTAGGATCAAAGCTTTTGAGTTGTGAATCTACAGGAATATCCTTAAGATTCCCTGGACGGATCGTGATATAATTGTGGAAGTACGAGTATGTGTGCCTATGAATAAGGACCGAGAGCTGCTTAAAACTGTGAATGTTCAAAAGAGACAGTATCTTGGTTACATAATGAGAGGCACAAAATATATTACAATATAACTAATCATCCAGGGAACAAATGGCAAACGAGGCAGAAGAAGACGCTATATCTTTTGGCTTCAAAACTTACGGGAATGGTTTGGGTGTAGTTCTAATGAGTTGTTCCAGGTTACGGTAAAAAAGATAGAGATTACCATGATGGTGACCAACTTTCAATCGGAGATGGCATAATGAAAAGATGAAGAAAGATTAAAATAAATTTATCAAACCTTATGTCACTGTAAATAAAATAAAGTGATCACTGTAATGCTTTTTTTTATCTACGTCCTTATGAATTGTTGAATTATCAAAAGTCACGAGAGATTTTATTATACTAACATCTAGCTGTCAGTTGATGTGTTGGGGTGGTATTTCTGAAGCCTCTGAAACAGTGCATGGTACGGGCTTATCGTCTAGTAATATAAATAAAAATTGAATTATGAGATAGTATGTCTTTGAAATGTTAATAAAGATATGAATTTTGAGTAATTTAGTATTTTTTTCAGATTTGATGTTTAAATCATTTTTTGAATGGTTCAAAACTGTTTAAAAATAATGAAATAGTCCTGTTACTCATTTTCAGTTTATCTTGTAGATTTTATAACAATTTGGTTAAATAATTGTATTTTAAAATATTAATTTAATAAATAACGTGGGCGCATCGCATCCGTCAACTTGGAAAATATCGCATCAATAAATATTTATTTTATCTCAATCCAATCATTGAGACCTCTTGTCAACAAGATACCATGACATTAAGAAGTATCATTGAAAATTTCTTGCGATTTGAACGTAAATTGAACAATGATGTCTTTGTTATTATTAGGTGTACAAATAAGTTTCCGCCGTTTTTTATAAAAAAATGGGCATTTATTGTGAAAGAACGGAACCTCATGTTTTATTCGAAGTAGTACCCATCGCTTGCCACTACTTTTCCCCATCTTTCTGTAAGCATACGAATACCGCGTCAGTCATCATCATCATCTTTTGAGGCTATCCACGAATCGACTCAATTTTTGGTATCTTCATATGATGTGAAGTGCTGCTCAGACAGGCCATGCGTCATCGATCAAAACAAGTGGTAATCAGAAGGAGCAATGTCTGGTGAATACAGCGGGTGGGGTAAAACTTCTCAATTGAGTGTTTCCAAATAGGTTTTGACCGGTGCCGCAACATGTGGACTAGCATTATCATGCAGGAGAATAATTTTGTCGTGTCTGGCGTAGTAGTGGGCGCGCTTTTCCTCGAGTGCTCGACTCAATCTCATCAATTATGTTCGGTAGACAGCCCCAGCAATGGTTTCATTCGGTTTGAGCAACTCATAATACACGACACCAAGCTGATCCCACCAAATACACAACAAGAGTTTTTTTCCATGAATATTTGGCTTAGCCGTAGATGTTGAAACCAGGGGATCCCCATGATTTCTTCCTTTTTGGATTATCATAATGGATGCATTTTTCATCACCAGTGACTATATGGTGCAGAAAACCCTTTCGTTTATGCCTGGCAAGCAGCATTTCACATGTGGAAAATTGGCATTCAAAGTTTCTCCGTGTCAGTTCATATGAATCCCAATTTCTTTGTTTTTGAATCATTCCCAATGATTTCAACCCATGTGAAATTGCTTGTTGAGTCACTCCTAATGTAAGTGCAAGTTCTTCTTGCGTTTGGCACGAATCTTGATCCAATAATACTTCCAATTCCGCGTCTTCGTACACTTTCGGCCTTCCGCTACGTTCTTTGTCTTCGATGTCAAATTCACCGTTCTTAAACTTTTGAAACCACTCACGACAACTTCTCTCACTTAAGGCAGCCTCACCATATGCTTCTACAAGCAATCGATGCGCCTCAGCTGCAGATTTCTTCAAATTGAAGAAGTAAATCAAAAGTTCCCGCAAATGACGCTTATTCGGCTCAAAACTTGACATTTTCGAACACAAAAAAATATGTTATACTGATAAAAATTCACTAATATTTCAAGGTCATGTTGTTGACAGATGTCCAACCTTACGATAATGACATTTTACATCTGACAATTTTAACCATAACTTACTGGTGGCGCCAACTTTTGTCAAACGGCGGTGACTTATTTGTACACCCAATAATATGTTATATATGAGTATTGTTATACACTATGATCTCATTGAAAATATTTCTAATTTGAACAAATTTACGTACATTGTTTATGAAACATATTTTTTGTTTTTGAATGTTTTATAATTTTATATATAATAATTTTATTGTATTTTATTCTATTACACTTTTGTGTATCCAATAAAACCAAGCGGGTTTATTGCCATGTGTCAATGTCTTACATCCAACCAGAAAGGTGTTAATGAGACCTTAAGTGAAAACTATTGGATCAATATAAAAGCTTGCTCGTTTTGGTTACCTACATTAATTAATTCAATGTTTCGCATGATATTTTTTTTAACTATTATAAAAACCTTTATTATCAGAGGAAAACGTTTACGCCAAAATTCTCAACGAGATTGACCATCATGGAAAAGACTGATGAAGACAAGAAAATAAATTTGATAGTTAATATTTAAGAATACTTTGCTTACTGCCATAACACATCGATCAAAAAGTCCCGGGACTAACTACTAAAACAACATTTGTTTACCAAAATTCTTCTTCATTCATCAACATAGTCTCCTTCAAGAGTGATACATTCATTCCAATGCTTTCCTATGCCAGCCGTGTAGAATGATTTATCTTTGGTTTCAAAATAGGCGTTAGTTTCGGCAATCACTTCTTCATTGGAGCCAAATCTCTTTCCCTGGAGCATCTTTTTGAGGTCTGCGAACAGCTAATAGTTGCTGGGGGCCAAATCTGGAGAATAAGGTGGGTGCGGAAGCAATTCGAAGTTCAACTCATGCAATTTGGCCATCGTTACCATCGACTTGCGACATGGTGCATTGTCCTGATGAAAGAGAACTTTTTTCTTCTTCATATGGGGCCGTTTTTTTGCAATTTCTGCCTTCAAACGCTCCAATAACGCTATGTAATATTTGCTAACTCACGCGACTTTGCTTTGCGATTTTCCATCACGATTTTGAGGGTTTTTTTCAGGGCTGTGGAGTCGGAGTCGGAGTCGGAGTCGCGGTGTTTGGGCCGGAGTCGGATCGGAGTCGGAGTCGTAAAAAACGAGCGACTCCGACTACTTTTTCGTTAAAATTTAAAAAACATTTTTTTTAAATTATTATAATGAATGTGTATTGTGCGCGAATATTAAACTTGCAGGCGCAAGTCGCGCCGATATGGTGAATCACCGAGATCCATTTAATGCATAAAGTCTACAAAAATGTGTTTGTCTCCTTCTTTCTCACGTCGAAAGAAAAGGAGCATTTGTTTCTCCTTTTGTTTGCACGCAATTTGCGCGCATTTTTTTGCCAGTCATCGTTCTGCATTGGTCACGTCCACGTGTTGATATCATTGCGTTACAGAAACAAAATTCTCTCCATTTCTCTATTAATTTTTGTAATAGCAGGGATCAGATGTACGTTCCCTTTGTAATAACATATTTAATTTTTTATTTAAATTATCATATATAATAGGTTAATTTTTTTAAAGTTTGATCTTGTTTTATTTATATCCCTATAACATGAAAAAAAATGGCTATATGCAAAGGTAGGAAACAACCTGCTAAAATTGAGCTTTTTTGAGTTGGAGTTGTGGAGTCGGAGTCGTGGAGTCGGAGTTGTGGAGTCGGAGTCGTATTGTTGGTAAATATAGGAATCGGAGTCGGAGTCGTGTTTTTTTTTAAGCGACTCCACAGCCCTGGTTTTTTTATGTATTCTGGTGTAACAGCCTCATTTGGACGACCAGAGCTTTTAGCATCATTTGTGTCTGTACGACTGCGTTTGAAATCAGCATACCACCGACAAATAGTTGTTTTCGACGAAGCAGAGCCCGGATAACACTTTTCAAGCCATTGCTGAGTTAGAACGGTATTTTTCCCCATTTAAATCAATGTTTTATCAAGACATGAAATTCGGTTTTTTCCATTGTTTTGAAAATAGCAAAAGTAGTGTCACTAAAACCACTGTAACTCAATGACACAATGTTGGAATGTCATGAAGGTTTGACACGTAACTTCTTAAGGTCGGTACTAACTGAGAATGGTATGGATTTAGTCCCGGGACTTATTGATCGATGTGTTACAACTCTTCAAGAACTCGAGTCTCCATGATGATATCGTTCCACTCCCGGTGTTCTTACGTCTTTTGTCTCTAGTCTCCCTGAATCCTCAGCATCTGTAGATCTATCAGTATATTGTCAAACAATTATTTTCTGAGTCGACTAAGCAGTCCGACTACTAAAGACTTAAACTCCCGCATGTTTTTTATCGTTCTTTGATTGTCTGCTCTGTGGAGATGGGCGATCCAAGCTAATCAGCTGACTCTCATGCCACTTAAACAATAGACTGTCTTAACTGACGATATGTTACATATTATCACTTTCATTGGTACATAAATCTACTAATTACATAACAAATTTACAAATGAAGTGATGATATATTATTGTACATTCAATGTGGACTTGGTCATAGATCATAGAGAATTCAGTCATTAAGCGTTTGACAATGTTCTGGCGGGCAATATCTTGTTTTTCAGTGTTGGGTCTATAGAGAAATTGCTCACATGTTTTTCATTAATATTTATATACAATTATGTCATAGTCCAGTTTTTCATATGGCATCTAATTTCACCAAGAACTCATGGTCACAAAACTTAAATGAATACTTACTTTATTTGGCCTTAACCCCTTATTATGTGATTTATTTATTAAAGTATTTTACCCCTCTCATTGAAATTACGAATTACACTCATTTTCCGCTTAACTGGGAGGTCTCGGCAACAACAGGGTACCTCGTGACACTTTTATAATCATAATAAAAGGACAATTTATGCAGCACCATTAGAGAGCACTCTCCTCAAGGGCGCTATATATAGTGTATAGAGCGCTATATGTGTTTATAGGGTAGTTATACGAGCATATATAGTAACTGCTTTTTTATCCACATTTACATAATAAATGCTTCACATTTACATAACACATGTTTTTTATCGCCATTTGCGTAGTAATTACATTTTTATCCTTATTTAAGTAATAAATATTTTGTATCTACTTTATATAATAAATGCTTTTTTATCCCAATTTACGTAATAACTTTTTACCCACACTTTCTGTACACTCTTGACAATTTTATATTTATTTTATTTAATTAACGACACAACAGTGTCTTTATATACAAATGAACATGTGACAGGTTATACAAGTACTTAAAATTATTGACAAATAATACAAAACTTTATCTCAAACTAACATGAAGATACAAAAAGCAGTAGTAATAATAAATTACAGTCATTGTTTTAAAATTATTTAATAATTATATGTATATTTAAGTTCAATATATGTTATGTATGTATACCACAAAATAATACCAAAATATATGAGAGTACATGATTTTATACCCATGTATTATTTTTAAAATGTATATATTTTCATCAAAATACAAAGAAAAAAGCATTTAATGTATATATAAAATTCAGATGATCCCACCTCCACCCACACTGTTATGGGGAACAAAATAAATCCCCATCCAGCACGATCTACACTTGACGATACAAATCTTTTTTTTTTTTCTGAGTGTGACGTCACATAGTGAACAATATAAATAAAATTGTCACGAATTTGACTCATTATTTAAATTAAAGGGGTTAACGAACTACATATATCAAACAAAAAAAAGTAAATTCATATGCAACTTGCTCCATTATATTGTATTGTGTTTCCATTGATTACAATACAGCCTTTGGTGGTTTATTACCATGTGACATTTTTCCAGAAAGATGCTATCAAGCCTGTATAGTCAGACTGGAACCCTTTTTCTGTTTGTTCCTAATACCACTGAGATCAAATGCAAAACTTGGGTTTAAAAGGTTGGATTCATCCAACTAAGCCACATATGTCTTTGAGTCTCAAATTTTGGTGAATTAATTAACTTTTATGGAGTAAAAATGGTTTAAGGATGGTTAATTAGGAACTGTGTTTGAAAAAAATATTTTATTTGAACAGCTTGTTTGAGGTAGCTAATTTAAGTTCAACGACATTTCTTGTTCTCGTCTAGAAAAGTATTGCAAAGAACAAATAATTACTTAGGTTTTGTGTGTTATTTATTCCGAAACAACAAAAACCCATTCTAAATGAAACTTGCACAGTAAAAAAATAGCCCAAAAGCAATAGAAAATCTGTTCTTTGTCCCTAAAATCTTTGATTGCCATCAACAATTAACTTGGATCTTAGATGCCCATAAGGTAGAATATCAATAAATAATCAAGAATGTATAGGAATATAAGACCTTACAAGGACACGGGCTAAGATTGATCAGCAAAACTGAATGCAGAAAGTGCCGAATCATGCATTAAAAGAATATGCAAAGTTTAAGATGAAAAAAGGAGCATTGAAATGGTTTGGCCATTTATGAAGAATGAATTATGAAAGATTTACAAAAATAAAACATATGAGTAGCATAGAATGTAGGACAAGTTTGGGAAGACTTAGAAAAATGTGGCAAGACCAAATAAATCAAATTCTGAGAGCGATAAAAGTGAAGACTGTATAATAGGAAAATATGCGTGATGGAATGTATGGGCGTGGCAGAAATGGAGAATGGATGAGAGATCTGTTCCTTCTGCCTACCCCAATAGGGACATAGCATTATGGTGATGATGCTGTAGAATTTTAGCTAATGAAACGGCATTGTCTTTTTCTTTCTTTCGATGGTTTTACAGCCCATGTCGAGCTTTGGCATCCGTCAATCTTCGCCTCCAACTCCTCCTGTCTTCCGCCTCGACCCTACAATCCTGCGCCTGTAGCAGCCGGGTTGCGTCCCTTTCAACTTCGTCCTTCCATCGCAGCCTTAGCCTGCCCACTCTCCTTCTCCCACCCGGGTGTCCTTCCAGGATTCTTTCGGGTGCTTGCGATGACGGCATTCTCTGCACATGTCCAGCCCATCTCAATCTGCTCAGTCTGACATGTACAGATAGCCTGGGAGCTTTGTAGATATTATACAGCTCGTCGTTGTATCGTACTTGCCAGGTTTTGCCGTCATTCACGGGGCCCAGGATCCTACGTAGTAGTATTCTTAGTACGGCATTACTCTTAGTAAACGGCATTATCAAGGGGACTTAAATTCTTTAAGAGAAGTCAATAGATCTAAGCTTAATAAAATATAAGATTCTGATGAAAACTTTTATAAATTGTAAATATTTTTTTAAAATGTGAGATATTATGGAATTTAAAATAAAAACTAAATATTGAGAAAAATATTATCGAGGTTACATTATCTATTTAATAAAATAGATAATACTGTCATACTTCAAATTACTGTCATACGCTAAAAGAAATTAAGACAGTTTGAAGAATCTGGTAGTGGCAGAAAGTGTCGAGGGACAGCGAGCAAGATGAGGGTATCGAGCAAGATGGGGTTTCCAGCAAGATAGATAGACCAAATCAAAGAGATTATTAACTCGTCACTGAGTGCTGCACTCAACGTGGTTCAGGACCGGGAGAAGTGCAAACAAATGATCCGCTCAGTTCCAGATCAGAGAGCCACAAACTTCAGTCATGAAGAACAAAACTAAAAAAAGAAGTAAAATGAAAACAAAGTTATGGCTTGCCATAACTCTGTAGATCTTATTCAGTACACTTAACTTAAAACTTCAAAATGTCTAATCTTAACCAAGAAAAAGATTTAGACAAAACAAAAACTGTGTGTGGATTAGAAAAGCTTAGAGATCTCTCTGCCTGCCCCAAAAGGGAAATGATGTGTATAAAAAACAAATCTCAGCTTTTTGGTTAAAATTAATTTTAAAAGTAAAAGCATCGTTTAAGATTAACTAGTATTTTATTTCTTTTTCTAGATAAAAATTTCAAAAAAGGTAAAATATTTTATTTATATTAACGAATTTAATGCAAAATTACTTCTGAACCTATATTAATTAATTCAAAAATAAATTATAGAAAGTTGTTTTTCGCAATTCCTACACATGTATGTTGATAAACAAGAAAATAAAACAAAAATATATCAAATGGCGCGAAACTCGGCAAACGGCGCCAAAAGACATTCGCGAAGTCAATCGACTCCGGCTCCGACTGGCAAATGTCAAATAGAAAGTGTCACACTGGAAAAGTCAAACTAGCCATGGCACGCGGCCAGGCGTGTAGCTTTATTTACATTTTTAATTTTTATTGATTAATAATTCATTTAGTTTTTTATAATATTCACGAATAGGTGTATTTTATAAATTCTGTTGAAATATATTTTTATTTAATAGTTTGTCCCAAAAAGTTCCTTTTACGTGCGTTATTTAAATTACATACATAGATTTTTTTTGCAAACTCAGAAAAAAAACTATTCCATTCATTTATAAGGTTTATACTCTAATATGTGATTTTATGATTAGCATGCTTGTGCATTTCGGCGTCCTGGGTTCGATTACCGGTGATTTCGAATCTATGTTTTAATACCGTTTTATATCTAAAAAATGGAATCGCATAAACTACATGCAGCATAATTTAAAACTGATATGCAGTCTATGGTCGAAGATTTTACCAGCTGATTCTTATTAGTTAAAAATTTTCGAGGTTGTTGCCGTGTTGACATATTAATAACACTGCGAATGAAGACTGCAACGCCTTTGACAAGTCGGTCATTCTTTAAGCCAACTCCTAACTCCGAAAAACATTTTAAACTAATTATATGTATGTAGTAAGAACAAATGAAATAATTATAAATTAATAATTACGTTATTTTCTGAGAAAAAAAAACAACAAAATATAAATAATAGAAGGGCACATGTTGTCGCTGTGATTAGCACGCTTGCATAACACTCAGGCGTATAGGGTTCAATTCCCGGAGATGTATTGTTGTACTAACATTATTATTGTGAGTTCTAGCGCTCAATGACTCTGAAATCTTGGAGTGCTCTTTTTTGTATGATAATGACGTGGAGTGCTCTTTTTGTATGATTTTGTATGATATGTTGGTAGGATGGTGTGGAAATAAATCTTCTCTTTTTCAATATTACTTATGTCACTATGAAATATGTATCTGTAAACGTATGCGAAAGTGATCAAAGAGAAATGTAAAAATCAAAATATTCAACATTGAGGATTATTTATATTAATTATACATAAAAAATAATGTTGAAATCTTAAGTAAAATTTCTCGAAAAATACAATAAAAATATATTCTTAGGGTGAAGTCTTCGCCCACTACCCTATATTGAGAGAGATGAAAAGTCACACCGCGTGTTCCTACTGATTCATTCGTAGACAGTCTGTAACTTACTTTATTTGGACTTATTAGATCAGACATGTCTCAATCTAGGCGGGCCATATTCTGTTTGCTAGAAGCCAGAAGGCAGGCCAGAATACAAGAAAATACTACAGTTAAATTAAACGATTTATATATTTATTATAGATCAATAATTAACAATTTCTTCAAAAATAATAAATGAAAAAAATGCAGTTGCTTTGTATCGTCCATCATTTTTTCCATATCAGGTAAGATGCTCTTTGTTGATATCCTTAATATCGTTTCCTTCTAATAAAACTTCCTCCCATTGCAAATCAATAAAAAATAATTGTAACATAGTCAAAATTTGAAGAAAAGGGTTTGTAAATGGTTGATAAAGTGTTTTGAAAACATTCAAACTTCGGGCAACAAAAATGAATCTCGTGAACCAAACCTGGCTCGCGGGTCGCAGTTTAGCCATACACGTACTAGCATGTATGAAAAATATCTATTTTGACTTTTACCGAATTTTATATATAGAATTCTTTGCAGAGTTAATTTAATTAAGAAATATCTTTTTGTCATGCGGTTGTTTTGACATATTATTGACCGATGTGTGTTCAACAAAAAAATAGGTCATTTTTGTATACGTAGTCCATTTAGTATGGGTGATGTTAACGTAACAATAAAATATAGTCTCCTTAAGTTAGTGGATTATAGAAAAATACTATTTGATTTGTACAAAAAAAAGTTCAATTTTGAACGATATTCTGTTTGTAATTATCTCTTTAACAGATATCTTCGTGAAGAACTAGTAAATAATTACATAATTGAAAAAAGACTTTTTGAAATTAGTTGAACACTACGTGAATTACTATTTTTTTTTTAAATAATTTAAAAATATATCTAGACCTAAGTAAAAAAAACAATCTTTCTTGAAATATATTTATTTTGTATTTGGAATTATATGCAAGTGAACTAGAAGTTATGATTTTATTGCTTAATTTAACCAATTAAATATATCATACTCGTATATCATGGCAGTTATTTCATTGCAATCAACCACAGTTTCTAGTAATTCCCCAATAGTGCATATATATCAATTAGGGAATGGGTATATTGATACAATGGATATATTTAACATTTAGACAGCATATCAAAGTAAACCTATTTGATGTTTTTTCCTCCTATGCACGTAAAAAATGTATCTAGAGATTTTTTTATTATAATAGATTTACTTATAATATTTTTAGATAATTTGGTACAACGCTGTTTCTCGATCATTACTATCACCTCCAGAACTCTCCCTAATCAGTACAACGGAAAATAAAGGAGGTTGAGGTACACCAATGTCGCTATTAAATACGCCATCTGGTTATCTAGATATAATCTACATAAATTCAGATGTACTAAAATGGTCAAACAGAAAAACCTTTCCAAAATTAAATCCGCTAGGCACGACCGTGGGACGTCCGCTTGATTATTTTTTATTCTAATGTCTAAACATGTGACATCTGGTGTGTTTATTGCTATACAGTAATAACTTCTAATAATGGTAACGGTAACTGTTAGACTACGGCCTTTGACATTCTAATTTGATTAAGATTAATAAACACAATTATTCACTAACTTATTTATAATTGTTTGTAACAACTTTCTAATGCTGTAAAAGTTATTAATTTACTATGCATGTAAAAGCCTCGGGTGTGGATAAGTAGAAATATAACTTAATATTATATTACACTTTCTTTCCATACAATTCAACAAGATGGGTTTATTGTTAAGTAGATATCTTTTTCGACCAATCAAAATTATGTTAAAAAGGTCTTTAGTGAAAAACAGACTAGAAACTTTGATTTAAATTTGAGAATCGAACCCACAATCCCATTCAATTAGCTTCAGTTTTGGCATTGTACACAAATATATATATGAATTAAATTTTACAAAGTAATATAAAATTGTGTTAGATTTTTTAATGTTATTTAAATAATTTTTTCCACGATACTCAAAAATACAAAGATTAAAATTTTTTAGTTTGACGTAACTCGAGCGCGGCAATATAACAAAGGCGCGAATCGAAGTAAACAATTTGAGCGTGCGGTGACTGACGTGTTAACGCCAGTAATATTATTTTAGTTCCCAGCTACACCACTATCGACGCCCTGTTTAATTTACGTCATGTGCTGCGCTACGATTGGCCAGCTTTTCCACGTGACTCGGGACTTCTCTGTGATTGGCCACCGCGTCAGTCGGAGACACGTGAGCTTTGCGTTTGCAAGCATGGCCAGTCATACTCGGGGCCGAGAAAAGACGCGATCGTTCAATTGATTTTACGCGATATCAAACGCTATATTACAAAATTTTTCACGTAAACATAAGTATTGCGCAATTTTTAATTTGTTTTATAATCCTTACATGTATTTTTCCCGTTTGTTTCGAGTCCCCCCCCACCTTCGAATAGTGTTTTGCTAAGCATGTCACTCGATCATTGTGTGCGCAGTGGTCGGCTTGTTGCGCGCCTACGAATCGATCGCGTTTTATTATATTATCCCTTTGTTTTGTAATGTTGTAATTGTTTAAATAAAATGTTCTGAAGCCGATGCGATCTCCTTTGGGACTCGCCGCCCGTCGGAGAATCGAACGGTTTTGGTATGTTATGTTAGTAGAGTGACGTAAAGTCGGATCGCGAGTGCAAGTTTATTTATAGATAAAGGTGTCTCATGTGAACGGAAAACCCGTTCAGGCTCGTCCTCTACTGCGGCAGCGGTCAGCGGCTCTGCGACTATCGGTGAGTTGTCATATTTCTACAAGAAACTTTCTAGTGTAAATAATTATAAATTCATTAGCGTACCCCCATGTGTAGGGCCTGTGCGTGGCGTGCCGTATCGCGGTTCGGCGCCCAGCCAATAAGAACAGCTTATTTTGTGACGTCACATTTTTCTCGGATTCCCATTGGTCGGTTTTCTTGTTTCTCTTTCTCTAATCGTGCGTTCTGCAGTGTGTTTAATGTTTACGTGTTTGGGCTCGTGACAGGCAAGCGTATCTCGTTTATTGTTCTCAATTTGAATCACGCCCATAATTATCTTTTTCAGACTTCTCTTTTTTTTTGTTTAATTTATAATTTTTGGATTATCTTTTGTCTTTTCTTGTTTGTTATTTTTTTGTGTTATTATGCGGCAACATAAATTGCGCAATAAATTGACAGGTGTACACAGCAGCTGCGTGTAGTACCACACAATGTATTGTTTACGACGCTGCTGCACAGTGTAATATTATTTAACTAGCTTATAATCAAGTAATGGCGGTATTTAGTATCAATTGGGAATTGTACAACAAAAACACTTCGTAATCATTGCAAAACTTTAAAAAAACTATCACTTTTTTCCATCTATATTTTCTGTTTGCTTTAGGGAAAACTAAATTCATGCAGGAGAAAGTTGAATGTATTGAATTTATTTTATTGACGCACAAATGTTAGCCAATGTGTTTTTAATATATACACGTTTCTCTAGCAAATATATAAATATATGCCCACAATTTTTTTATATATTTTAATTTAACTAGGTTACAAAAACCTGTCGTTTTAAGTATAACTATCCAACAGTATAAACTTTGGTTCATGTTTTTTATTGGTTAAATAAATATATTTTCTTTAAATTATTCCGTTAGTCAAATATCACGTCAGTGTATTTCTTAGATATAAAATTAGGTTTATCGTTCTCATACATAGATACATATACCATCACACCATTTCCCTGTCAGGGTAGGCAGAGAAGAGAGACCGCCAGACTTTCCTATCTTGACACACATCCTTCGTCTCTTCTACATCTATACACTTCATACAACTCCTACAGTTTCTCTGACTTTCTATGATTCTTTATTTCAAAATATAATTCACTTGATACAACCATACTTTTCTTGATCTTCCTCTACCACTCACTTTGTACTATATTTTTGTTTTGCTAGTATTTCTTCATTCTTTCTACAAACCCAAACCATCTCAGCGTGCCCTTCGTCGTACTCAAGACATCCTCCTTAAGTTCACATTCATCCCTAATCACTTCATTTTGTATTCTCCGTCATACGTTATCATCTAATATATTCTCAGTGTACGTATTTCTACAGCATTTACTAGTTTTTTTTCAGTGTTTTTCCTAGTACACGTTTCACTCCCATACATCGAAGCTGATACTAAAATGCTGTTGTGGACTATCATCTTAGCAGCTTTTGATACTGTCCTGTTTTAGTGCCTCATTGACTTTGTTTTCTGTTGCTACTTGCCCTTCAATATCCCTCGTAATTATTCAATCATCTGATAAAATACTACCCAAATAGCTGATATCCCCAACACATATATCGCTTTTTCTATCACCACGACTTTAGATTTGGCGATAATTATTCTCAGATGTTTCTCTTACTTATCAGACTTTGTTATATATCCTCATTCTCCTCTCCTGTATCACTACACCAGCACACAGCAATATGTACATATTCAACATTAGTATTCTGCCCATTCTCCTGTATCACTACACCAGCACACAGCAATCTGTACATATTCAACATTAGTATGCTGCCCATTCTCCTGTATCACTACACCAGCACACAGCAATCTGTACATATTCAACATTAGTTTGCTGCCCATTCTCCTGTATCACTACACCAGCACACATCAATCTGTACATATTCAACATTAGTATGCTGCCCATTCTCCTGTATCACTACACGAGCACACAGCAATCTGTACATATTCAACATTAGTATGCTGCCCATTCTCCTGTATCACTACACCAGCACACAGCAATCTGTACATATTCAACATTAGTATGCTGCCCATTCTCCTGTATCACTACACCAGCACACAGCAATCTGTACATATTCAACATTAGTATGCTGCCCATTCTCCTGTATCACTACACGAGCACACAGCAATCTGTACATATTCAACATTAGTATGCTGCCCATTGACTTTAGTAGATACTGTAGAGACATTATCTATGTAAATATTAAACCACCAGGATGACATAACGCATCTTTGCTTTATCCCTGTTGAAATATTAAATCATCGTTTTTGATAATGGATAATTGTGAAAATACGAATTGTATAATATCAAGTTGCCTTTTACTCTTTTATTGTCATCCTGTCTATCACCATTGACCAAATTTACAACATGATTTGTAAACAGAATAAAAATTGCTTGTACTATACCAGGCTTAGTTCAGCTTGTGAATCTGCAAACCTTAGGTTAGAAATAAACTAACCATCCGATATTACACCATGGTTTATCGAAATTCTCTATTCAATTATAATACTGTATACTAAAAATACTTGAACCATAAAAATCAATAACGTAATTTAAAGGTCAATTTAGGATATACTATATTATCAAATTTTGATTGCTGACCAAAAGCAGAACTTTATAAAATTTCTTTGTTCTTTAACCAACATCATTCGAGTAATTATCCTACCGTCATTATTATGTCGTAATCTAAATTTATAAATGTTAACATATTTCCACACAAGACAACGGCCTATGTCAGCTGTATCATTTGGCCCATTGTCTGCTCGCTCATCAACAATCACACACAATGTCCAAGTAAGAGCTAAAGCCACTCGTGACACTTGACAACTCTTAACCCTTATCATGGCATTGTAACGCAGGTGTTACACTAATTTAGGGATTTAAAAAAAAACAGAAACTGTAACGTTATTTCAAATATGGCAACACATTCAAATACTATACATGCACTATTGTATGCAGTGGTATCATCTGGTGATAAATATTGACAACGTTACAATCTTTCAAACGACATCGGGTCAACATGTCTGGACAGCGTGGGTGCGTTTTGAAAATTGGGGTAAATAATCTAAATATCTTATTAATCACTACATGTAGAGAAAATTTTATTCAAACCATATGTTTTGTTGATAATTCAGCTATGTAAATGTTGTTCATGTTTTAGATTATAGAATCATTTTATAGCCCTTTTTGTGTTTTATAAAAAATGATCTTTTGACAATGTAACGTTAGTGTTACATTTAATAAAAAAAACTATAAGGAAAAGGAAGGAATATAACAAAGAATCACCAAATAAAAACGTTAATATTTGGATAAATTGAATATTGCCAAGATAAGGGTTAGGTAAAAATATACTCGTATGTTGCCACAATTCAACCTTCACCCAAAAAGCTGGCCCTATATATGATATATCAAACCCAATCTTCTTTTCATATCAAAGGCTACATTACTACTTCTGCTCAGAATTTTGCCACCTGGTAGCACTGGGCGTCCCACGAATCAAGTTTTCTGTACAAGACACTGGGCTCGTCGGGACTACAGCAAGTATCGTATGGACTGCTTCTCACCGCAGATACAGAGTGTCGATCCATTTCGTTCCACTCCCCATTTTGATATATCCTTGGTTCTCCTAATTCTTGTACGGAATATTTTAAGAGATTCCTAGGTTCTTCAGGGCAGTTTAGAGCCGCTATAAACCGATGTGCCTCTCCACTCGTTCATCTTAACGTAGGCGTTTGTTCTCGTAGGCGTTTGTTCTAAAGCAAAGATTCCCAAAGTGGTCTATATGGACCCCCAATGGTCGAATTCGACTTGCAGGGGGTCTATGTCAGCGAGAAAAGAAATTGGGGGTGCACGAGATGTAAATGGGGGTCCACGTGAGCGGATCCCATTTAGGCAGATCATCATCAATATTTAGGCGTTCCGTAAATGTCTTATTACACCTAACACAGATTGTGTGTACATAATACTTATATTAGACATAGAAAATACTTATATAAAGAAATCGAATGCAAATCATTGAATGTGGATATTTAAGATTATACCTCACTAATTTGAAGCCAAATATTGAACCATTGCTATCAGAGCATCAGTTTCATCCCTCTCATTAACAGTATTATTTGCGTATTCATTTTATGTAAGAATTTTACTAGGTTTTGATTTGTTCCGTCCCTAAGCCAAATATTTACTTGGATTTTCTGTCTTTTCGATAAAAGTATGAATAAAAATTGAACATGTTTTTATTTTTTTACAATTGTCCACTCTACAAAAAAACCTTATCAAGGTGAACAGTACTGTCTCAGCTGTCAAAAACACATTTGAAGTTAATACGTTTAGGAAAATTCAATATTAGGCAGGCAGGGAGTCTACGGAAAAAAATCGGAAAGTTTTCTACGGGGCGAAAAAGTTTGGGAAACTATGTTCTAAAGGCTTAGTGGCCCTATTAAAACCCAATTTGACGAAATATTAAAAAAAATGCCAACGTGATTGTCCTTGCGTCACGACCTAACAATTATAAAGTTGATCAACTCGCCTGTCATACATATTTTTAATTATCGTTTCATAATTACTAATATTTATACATTTCACAGTTATCAACTAAACCAGCGGTTCTGAATGTTTTAATTGACGTGTACCATCGTAAAAAAACTGAAAAATTTTAGTACCACCACCATGAATAAAAAAAAATCTTCCACGACGTAAGTAGGAAAAAATATGACACAATTAGGGTTAAAAATATCGCAATTTTTATGTCTTTGGTATTTGTATACAAATTGCACAAATAACGATTTAAAAAATATGTATTTCTCTTATGTTAAAAATAAGTGATTACCAAGTGCATCATTATCTGAAGTATTACAAGTTAATACAATTTGAAGTGAAACTTAGGCCTGTTGGAGAGATATCAGTTTATTTAAATCTGGCTCTGTATCACTTCATTTTAAACGTACATTGGGTTCCACTCTTAATTTTGTTCTGTATTTGTTTTTCAAATACAACATTGAAGAAAATTATTTTTTACACAAATAGGTTGTGCAAAATGGCATTAAAAAAATTATAACCCTATTTAAAATATCTTTAAAATCTTTATTATTTCTATTCTTTCGATGTAATGAAACATTGTCACACTCTCCCGTACCACATACTGTTCTCTTATGTACCACCGGTTGAGAATTGAACAATTACACAAAACACAAGAACAATGAGACTATATCAATCTAACAAACTATTAAATAATTTTGTTGAGTTGTCATTGTCGCCTTGAGCCCCTTGAATACACTGCTCCAGTCCCGGTAGTAGTACCATAAAGACATTTTACTACCAGGAGGTGGTATCAGCATATATCCTGATATTACGTTATATACTTCAGGATAATGTCGGAGAAAACATGTTTAAGACAGAAGCTATCAAAAGGTCTTTTCTCAAATATCTCAACACCCTCCCAGTCGAGATACATCCCCGCCAATAATAGAGTGCGAGCCTGGCCGGAGGACATCAGATGTTTTTTTTCAGATCACACCCTTGTACATGTCGGTTAAAAAGAAGTATAGAAGGTACGAGAAGTTTATGAACACTTAGACCGAGGCCACACCAAAGTGCTTCATTAGGTGCTAAGCTAGGTTTTACGTGACTCATATACTAGGTGACTTCATGCTTGGCCACACCAAAGTGATTCGCACAAATTCATTTGACATTTGGGAGCGGTTGAGTCAACAAACGATGCCACTCTTAAAATTAATCAATTTCATTACAACTTCTTACCATCTTTATTTACTTCCTGTGCAACTTCATTCCAAAGTGATTTTATTACAGGTACATTTTTATATAATTTGCTCGATGGGTTCCGCAAAGCCTCCCTTTTATACACAGCTGTTATTAAAACTTCCGCCATCTTGTAAAATCACGGTGACACAATAAAATTAACCAACACGTCTGTTCGCTAGGAGGTTCACTCGGTGACTAATCGTCATGTAGCGTGGCGCGAAGCGTGCAGTGTGGCCATTGCGATAGTATGCGGTGCGTTGGTTCGCTAGGATATATCGCCTATCTTGCAGCGTAGCTTTAAGCACCAAGCGAGGCTCCTACCTGTGTGACCTCGGCCTTAGAAAATCGTGACACGACCAAATTAATTTAATTCTAAAGTAGTGAAAAACCTTTATAATAGTCGAGTATACATAACTAGGTGTATATACTTGACAGAAGCGAAATATGTGTGCTAGAATAAAATGAAGTGGATATCTGATCGCTCTGCCTACCTATATTGTGTTGGGGAGGATGATAAATGTGTACATAGTCGGCCCTAGGCTGTTTACGTGAAAAGGGCGGCTCTGCCCGTATTACTTTTGTCAGTGTTTGTTTTTAGTTAATTTGCTATGAAGTGTGAATTTTTGGTGAACGGAATGCACAACCATGCCGCAATACCCATTGCTCAATACAGACTTCAGAAAGTGGAAAACGATCGGTGAACACAATGGCCACGTAAAGGCCAGTATAGTCGACCACGGTTTGGAAACTCCAAATAGTGACACTACCTATATATTGATTCGATTGGATTATTATGTAAAGTAGTCTATGTTAAAGCAGAGGTGCCCAACCAGTCGATCGCGGCATACTTTTAAGTAGATATTTACTTTTTATTCCATTGGACATACTAAAAAATATTTTTATCGATTCTAATAAGAAATACGATGAACTGCAAAAGAAAATTAGTCGTTTTAAACAAATGTAGCAGAAACAATGTGTTGTTTTGGCCCTACATATTTACATACCATCGCGCCATTCCCTGTCGGGGTAGGCAGAGAGGATAGCGCACCATACTTTGCCATTTCAACATTTACGATTTATCTGACTTTCTACATTTCTCTTTTTCAGAATATAATGCTATAGGAATGCATGGTTGGATCAAGTGGTCCAACCATGCATTTCTTGGTCTTCCTCTCACACGCTTTCCATTCACATTTGCACTATATTTGTTTTGTTAGTCTTGATTCATCCGTTCCACATATTTGGCAGAATTCGCGTTTACCGATAAGAACATTTTTAAATACGAAATTATGTACTTAAGTGATGAACACCTTCATCTCTGTTTAAGATATCTTTCGTGGTATAATCCCAACTTTGCCAAATCCGGACAATGCCAAAGATCTCATTAAAATTACTTTTACAGACACCAGCATTTATTGTGTTCCTAGTCTTGTTGGTTTACTTAGGCAGCAGAGTATCCCAAGATGGCCGATCGAAGGCAGAAATAATAAGTAGGGTCCAATACGCAAGAGTTGCTTTTAACAAGAAATCCAAGATTTTTGAATCTCCTAACATTGATATCAATATTAGGAAGAATTTAGTGAAAACTCTCGTCTGGAGTGGGCTCCTTTATGGCTGCGAAACGTGGACCATCGGCAAGAGCGAGTCCGGGCGTCTGGCAGCCTTTGAGATGTGGTGCTACAGGCGCATGGCCAGGGTCCATTGGTCAGATCACATCCAAAACAAGGCAACTCCTAAATAGAGTTGCCCAACAACGATCCAGTTGGATAGGTCATAACATCAGGCACCCAGGCCTGCTCCTTACCATCGTCGAGGGAATGATTGAGGGCAATAGCCATAGAGGCCGCCCTAGATATAGCTACATGGACCGGGTGATCCGGGATGTGCGCTGTGGCAGCTACCAGGAGACGAAGAGACTGGCGGATGACAGAGATGAGTGGAGGGATCGAGTGCTTGGTGCAGACCAATCCTAGGATTGTAACCCAGAAAAAAAAGTATTTTTTCTTTAAATTACGATTAATTTTTAAATATTTTTTTTTATTCTTAATAAATATTAAATTATTATCTAGGATTATAATTTTGTATGTTTTCCTTACAGTGATAGATCGCGACGTCGCGCTTAAAAAAAGTAGCTCACGTGTGCAAAAATGTTGGGGAGCCCTGGTCTAAATTCAGTTGGTGTAAAACCTCTTCTACTCCATATTGAGAGGTCATACGACTAAGTTATGGATTTGCTGACAGTGTCGTAATGAAGTGTGTGTCATAATGAAGTCAAATGAGAGGTCTGCCTTTGTCAACAAAATCATCACATACGAGGAGAGGTCAATAAATGCACCATTAACTCGAATACTTTTTTCATATCTTTAAAACAACTTATTTATACCCACAAAAAAAATGTTTGCTTTTGCTCTCAAAATAAGCTGAAATTGCACTTTTAACTTCTTCATCGTCCTTAAAGTTTCTTTCCTCGAAGTTCTTTTTTCATGTTTGGAAACAAATAATAGTCAGACGAAGCCAGGTCTTGGTTGTAGGGAGGGCTATTTAACGTTTGGAAGCCTGCCTGCGGAAGTTGTGAAGAGCAATGCAGAATTCCAATGCAGAATTGCTTTTGTGCACGGGTGCATTGTCAAGCAAAAGCAGCATTCCTTTTATCAATTTCCTCTCATTTTCTCCTTCTTTTAACTGCATCAGCAGACCAAAGTTGTACTCTCCAGTTATTGTCATGTCCTTTTCTTTGTAATCTGTCAGCAGTATGCCTTCCGCATCCCAAAAAAATGTAACCATAATTTTTCGAGCTGATTGCGATACTTTGAACTTCTTAGGGAGCTGTGTACCCTTTTTATGCCACTGCATGGACTCCTGCTTCGACTCAGGCTCATAATGATGAACCCAAGTTTCATCTCCAGCAACAATTCGGCTCAAAATATCATCCTTGTTGTTTCTGCAGAGGTTCAAAAACTGTCGTGAACATTCAACGCGTTGTTGTTTTTGAAGTGGCGTGAACATACCCACCTTGCACTGCCTTTAGATATCCCTAGATGCTGATTGAGGATATTCAAAATGGTTGTAGGTGATACTTCAACTATCTCTGCAAGCTGGTATTTGTTTAGGTGGGCATCTTCCAGTACATGCTTTTCTATTTTTTTGACGATGTTTGAAGAAGTAGCCTCATGAGGCCGTCCTGGTCGGAGGTCGACTTCAATCGATTTTCTCCCCTGCTTAAAAAAACAATGCCACTTGTAAACCATCGTTTTTCCAGGGCAGCAGTTCCTGTAAACCGCTAACATTTCTTCCCAAAATGATTTGAGGCGTTTTCCCTTGTTTTGTGAAAAACTTAATGACGACACGTTACTCGATTTTTCCATACTTGAGATGTTATTAACGTTTGACATACTCTCTCGGCGATATCTTAAACGATACTGTTAAAATTAGACTAAAACTTGGTGAATATACTAATAATGAGTCATGTTATCGGGACATGCGCATGCGTGTTACCGCCCCCTCCCTTAACTCCTTCATTCCGCGAATTTCTCGACCTCGCCTCGTACGTTGGTCTTCCTCTACATTTGCACTGTATATTTTTTCTTAGTCTTTCTTCGTTCATTTGTTCCACGTGCCCAAACCATCTCAGAGTGCTCTTCTTCATTTTACTCGACACGTCAGCTTTAGTTTACATTCCTCCCTAATCACTTCATTCTGTATTCTGCCATACATTGTCACCCCTTATATTGTTATAAGCGCCGGGCTGATGATGGTGATCGATAAACGAGTCTTTTTAATTATTTAAAAGGTTTAACTATACGCATTAGTGTAAATTAAACTAAATCAAAACACGAACGTGACTAATTAACGAAGCAATTCATTGTTGTTTCGTAAGGATAATATATAATATTTAGCAAGGACAAAGCACGAGCGTGAAGTATGGCTCGTAGATACCTCCAGTGCACGGGACAGCCCCACCACAGCACGGTGGGCTGAGAAAGTTAAATTTGCAAAATCACATGACGATGATGTGGCCGTCAGTCACAAGGAGAGTTAGTCACAGACCGAGTGTTGCGGAAGTTGTTTGTATATAAAAAAAATATTTTGATTGTGGTGTTACACAAGATAAATAGCATATTCTAGGTCTTTGAAAAATTATAAAAATTAAATCATCACAACAAATACACCTTGAAGTATGGGAGTAAAACTTGGACTTTTAGAAGACGACCCCCGTGGCCTGGGGGCAAGACGCTTGTCTGCCGATCCGAAAGTTGCGGGTTCGATCCCCGCTGGAAACCAGTTTTTTTTTTAAATGGGACTCCAGTCTGGTTTTCACTTAGGGGCCATTAAAACATCTTTCCGGTTGGTTGGAAGAGATTTCCCCATGGAAATAAACTGTCCAGGTTAAATAGAAAACAGGGATAATAGTAAGATTAATGCTGAGATGCGTGCATTACGTAAACAATTGTGGAGTGTCATTGTTTGAAAGAAGGCGGAATTAAGACATCCGAAATAAATGCACGGATAAAATGAATTTTTAAGTAAGATGAAGAAATAAATGAGGTAAGCCGAAGGATCTTCTTCAGCCTTCATTCCCTTAAGGTGTTGCAAAGATTCCTACCAACTAAAACCAAAATTTTACTCGTACAGTCTTTGCTCTTTCCGATTCTGGACTATGCGGACGTATGTTACTTGGATGTTACAGAGGAACAGCTGGACAAATTACAGCGTCTTCAAAATATGTGCCTAAGATTTATTTTCAACCTACGAAAGTACGATCATATAACTTCATACCAGAAGGCATTGAACTGGTTGAATGTTAGAAATAGACGTCAAATTCACATACTGTCTCTATTGTATAATATCCTTAACTGTCCCGCCGCACCCTCTTATTTCGCCGAAAATTTTCAGCGTCTTTCCAATCATGGATTAGCGCTACGCTCAAACGGAGATAGTTTATTGGCCTTTCCAGTTCACCGCTCTTCTTTCTTTACGTCGTCCTTTACTGTCCATGCAGTGAGACTCTGGAATCAGTTACAAACCAATATAAGACTCGCTCCGTCCTTGGCATGCTTTAAGAAGCGACTGAAAAAACTTAATTTCTAGTCAGTAAAATAACGTGTTTCATTCCTGATTTTTCTTTTCCTTTCCTCTCTACCATCCTTTCCTTTCCTTTTGATTGATGATATCTCACTTTATATGAAAAATGATGTTCGGGTGATTGTCCGTCTTTGTGGGGTTTGTGGGCATGTTCTCACATATATGTTTATGGATTTCGTGGGGATGGATAGTCATTTGAATGATTTATGCGACCACGTAACTTGCTTCATTTATTTTTGTCTGGTTGGTTGGCAATAAGCCCGCCAGATTGTATTGCAATAAAAGTGTTAAATAAAATAAATAATAAGAATGGAAGTTAAAAATAGTTTGAACATATGGAAAGAATGAATGACGAAAGAATGAAGCGAGTATACAAGTCATAAGTGCAAGGTGTGCGTGGAAGAGGTAGACCGAGGTAAATGTGGCTGGACCAAATGGACCAGATTTTGAAAGAAGGTAAAGTGAGAAGTATGAATAATAGAATATTTAGCATGATGTCATGTGTGAATGTGGAGGAGACGAATATTGTGTGCTTGGAAAGTTTGGAGATCTGTTGTCTCTACCTACCCCACAAGAGACATGCAATATGTATGTACAGCAAATACATTGATATATTATTGATAGTTAAGGCGTTAAAACTGTGGAGGTTTTAATATATTTTAATTTGTTTAATGAAACACTTTTTTTCACTTATGATAATGGCATGACCCTACATAAGAAACTAATTAAAAATAACATTTTTAACGATACCTATAGTATATTTTAAATGGAACAAATAATATTCAACGACTTAGGTCGATTCTACGTGTATTCTTTCAAAAAGTGAAAAAAAAGGCAGTGTTCTCCGATCGTCTCACTTCGGTGTGCCATCAGATCTAATACAGCTGTGTGTGTCGAATGGCGGTGTTCTTCGATCGTCTCACTTCGGTGCGCCATCAGATCTAATACAGCTGTGTGTGTCGAATGCCGGTGTTCTCCGATCGTCTCACTTCGGTGTGCCATCAGATCTAATACAGCTGTGTGTGTCGAATGGCGGTGTTCTCCGATCGTCTCACTTCGGTGTGCCATCAGATCTAGTACAGCTGTGTGTGTCGAATGGCGGTGTTTTCCGATCGTCTCACTTCAGTGTACCATCAGATCTAATACAGCTGTGTGTGTCGAATGGCGGTGTTCTCCGATCGTCTCACTTCGGTGTGCCATCAGATCTAATACAGCTGTGTGTTTTGAATCCAGTACACCTCAAGGGCGCTTCCTAATTAGCTTAACAGAAAATGAGACAGGTCGAGACACATCAATGTCGCTAACAAGTATTGTCATCATCAAACAGTATATAGGTAAAATCGGTTGTACTTACGTCCATGCGTAACATTAGAAGTCGTAGTTACGATCTATTCGTTATGTTTAATTAAAGTCATCAAACATTTTTATTTATTTTTCAAATAATATTTTACACCTGTCACTTAATGATATAAGACATAAAATAACAATGGCAAATAGTGGATTTATTGAGTTTCGTTTTATTCGAATTCTACATTATTAAAAAAAATCATTACGGAAACCGACTAAACTCGTAATTTTGTTAAAAAAACTTTAAAATGCAAATTTTTTATTGTTTCTGCAAGAGAAATGTTTAATTTCAAGTATAACATACTTATTATTATGGATCAAAATGATAAGTAAATACGTATTATTATGGATCAAAATGATAAGTAAATACGTATTATTATGGATCAAAATGATAAGTAAATACGTATTATTATGGATCAAAATGATAAGTAAATACGTATTATTATGGATCAAAATGATAAGTAAATACGTATTATTATGGATCAAAATGATAAGTAAATACGTATTATTATGGATCAAAATGATAAGTAAATACGTTTTATTATGGATCAAAATGATAAGTAAATACGTATTATTATGGATCAAAATAATATAGTGAAGTACGAGCACAAACTAATAAAGCGACAGCTTTGGCTGGCTGCCTGCGGGACACTATATG
Source organism: Odontocerum albicorne (assembly GCA_949825065.1). NCBI lineage: Eukaryota > Metazoa > Arthropoda > Insecta > Trichoptera > Odontoceridae > Odontocerum > Odontocerum albicorne. Next base: position 6,368,261 of record OX463858.1, read on the forward strand.
GAGAAACAAACACATGCTAGCCGAAAGTAAGGTCAGGATATATAAGACATGCGTCCGCCCCATCATGACATATGGGATAGAAGTGAAAGCCGATACCAACAGGACAAAAAACCTTCTCAGAGTGGCGGAAATGAGAACACTACGCTTCACGCAGGCATAACTCTTAGTGATCAGATGAGAAATGAGACGATAAAGTCAGTCTGTCTGTGGTGTTGAAAACATAGTGAGATGGGGAAGAAGCAGAAGGCGCTTATGTAGGGATCATGTAGACCGCATGGAGGATACGAGGCTTGCGAAAATTGTTAAGACTGAAAAGCCTAGCAGCAAGAGATTACCAGGAAGGCCGCCGAAAAGATGGAAAGAGAGCTGGGCGTCATCATCCCAGGACAGCCCACCGCCACAAACAGGTCATACGACCTAGACGAAGAGGAAGAAGAAGATGAAGAAAATGATAAGATGACTGCAAAAAGAGTTGCAGATGCTAAAAATAAGATGACCGTGTCAATCATAACGAGCAAGCGAGTCTCGAGAGAAACAGTAACACGAAGACAAGCACGGCGTCATAATGGAAAAAAACCTGTCATTATTGACAATGTATGATAGAATACGGAATGAAGTGATTAGGGATGAGTGTGATGGGTTGAGCAAGATGAAGAAGATTATTGTATTACACTTTCATTGTATACAATACAATCTGGCTGACTTATCATGTGGCAATCTATTCCAACCAACCAGAGAGATGTTAAAGAGGCATTAAGTGAAAACCAGACTGAAATCCTTTTTTTTTTGTTTTTGAAATCTGGGTTCTAGTGAGATTTGAACCCCGCAACCTTCGGGTTCGGAAACAGCCGTTTTACCAACTAGGCCACGGAGATGTTTTCGGCACGTGGAACGAATACATGAAAAAAACTAACAAAACAAACGAACTGTGCAAATATGAGTTTAAGGCGTGGTAGAGGAAACCGAGGAAAGTATGGTTGGATCAAATGTGTGATATTTTGAAAGAAAGAAATAAAAAAAGTCAGAGAAATCGTTGGAGCTGTATGGATGTAAAAGAGAGGATAGATGTGTGTCGCGATAGGAACGTAGCGCTCTCTCCTTTCTGTCTACCGAGACGGCGTTATGGTATGTACTCGTAGGTGTATGTATTATTGACGGGTTATTATTACTGGTGTTTATGCATATAGTTTCCAAAGAATTTTGCAATTTGTTTGAGAGAAATGGTTAAGTACCTACAGAGTACCATACAAGTAAAACGGTAAATATCCTTTCCTTTCACGTACAGAGAAAATCTATATGATTCTTGTGGCCAGTGATTTTTTTTATTCTCCCGGCCGTGAAGAGTTTTTTTCCACGATACTGATGTAGGCAGACATGCCGTGATGGTGATGATGATCTTCTTCTCCCTGGCTCCATCCCAACTCATTGTCTGCTAAGACTGTTGGGGTCAGCTCTCCTCGTCCTCAGGTTGTATGCTCTTCTGTCCCGGACTACGTCCCCCAGGCCGTGCCTCTGCATCAGGTTGTCCTTTTGCACCACCCATGAATTCTTTGGTCTTCCGCTGGTTGTTATTCGAGAAATATCCATGGAGATTGCCTGGTTCACAATGTGATCGGGTGCTCTGCGTCCAACGTGCCCATACCATCTCAATCGCCTCTCCTCCATCTTGCTGTTGATGTCGGTAACACCTAGGCTTTCACGAATGCGTGAGCTTTTTATTTTGTCTCTTAGGGACACACCAGCTGACCATCTTAGCATGCGCATTTCAGCAGTTTCCAGTTGCCTAGAGTAAGAGTTATACATCGTCCAGCATTCGGAGCCATAGAGGAGTGCGGGTCTGACAATCGTTTGGTATACTTTTCCTTTTAACTTTACTGGCATTTTCGGATCACATAGAACTCCCGTCATTGATCTAAACTTCATCCATCCCACACTAATTCTATTTGTTACATCTGCTGCACATCCTCCATCGATATAGATGAGTGACCCAAGATACTTAAAGGAGTCACAATTTGGTAATGTTTCTCCATCCATTTGCATTACGGGAGTGACAGCATTTGTGTTCTCGAATGGTAGGTACAGATACTCTGTTTTCTTTCTGCTCAGTCTCAATCCATTGTCCTCCGAGATTTCTCTCCACCTTTCCAGATTATTTTGCAGGTCTTCGTGTTTTTCACTTATTAATACGATATCGTCTGCAAATAGTAGGATCCTTAGGAGACTTCATTTCCTGGTTATTTAAATAGTAAATGGTGATGATGATGATGATTACATATGTCGCGCTTTGTTTTTTCAATAAATTTAGTGCGTCTCACAAATGTATCCGTCGAGTCTTGAAAACAGGTCCAAAAGATAAAAAAATGTATGACAATACAGCCGAATCCCACATCGAGCATTTTTTTGATAAAATAAATTGTTTTGATTTTTTCTGGCCGAGGACCAAAAACGGGGTTAACGAACCCGTTAAAACAACTGCCAGCGCGGAGTCGATAACGGCGTTAAATAATATTAGAATTTGATATATATATTTTTTATTTTTACGCAACGCTAAATACAGGCCCACGTCCGGCTCAGTTCATGACAAGAATCACACACTGCGTGTTCTTCTTTCAGCGAGTCCTCGTCGAAATTGGGTTGAATATTTTTTTACAACGCCTTTCAATGACAACTTTAATTAAAGAGTAGAATACTATCGGCAAATATATTCTATTTTGCTTCAAACTTTAATCTTCAGAGCAACTCAAAACTTGAATCTTTAAAACTTTTTTTGAATTGTAACACCAAATGAATGTTACAAAGAGTGATATACCACTATAGTTCCGAAATTCTAGGATGAGTCCTGTGACAGCTCACAAATTTGCCTCAATACAACCTAATGTAATGTATTTACCTAAATAACTTGCTATTTACTATATTAGAATTGAGGCTTATATAAAGTTGATAAAATAATTAAAATTACTGAACATCGTTACAAGGTTGTATTGGGGCAAATTTGTGAGCTGTCACAGGACTCATCCTAGATTTTCCAAGCTATAGTACTCCTATCGGTCCCTCATATGCCCCCTGTCGCTTCGCAAGCAATTTTTTGTAATATAGGTACCTATACCTACCCTCTTTACTCATTCTGGATTAGAATTGGAGTTTAGAAAGTGTATGTATAGTATACAATAAAAATTAAACGAATACATACACGTATAGATGATACCTCCTAGAATCAATAGCCATTATTAGCATATATTTAATAAATTAAATATTTATTATATTGAATATATATTTCATTCATTATAATTCAAATAGTTTATATTTGAGGCATTAACGGCAGTAAAGTCAAAAGGAAAAGTATACCAAACGATTGTCAGACCCGCACTCCTCTATGGCTCCGAATGCTGGACGATGTATAACTCTTACTCTAGGCAACTTGAAACTGCTGAAATGCGCATGCTAAGAAGGTCAGCTGGTGTGTCCCTAAGAGACAAAATAAAAAGCTTTCGCATTCGTGGAAGCCTAGGTGTTACAGACATCAACAGTAAAATGGAGGAGAGGCGATTGAGATGGTATGAGCACGTTGGACGCAGAGCACCCGATCATATTGTGAACCAGGCAATGTCCATGGATCTTCCTCGAATAACAACCAGAGGAAGACCGAAGAATTCATGGGTGGTGCAAAAAGATAATCTGATGCAGAGGCACGGCCTGGGGGACGTAGTCCGGGACAGAAGAGCATACAACCTGAAGGCGAGGAGAGCTGACCCCAATAGTCTTCGCAGACAGTGAGTTGGGATGGAGCCAGGGAGAAGATATTTAAGGCATTAACGTTGTGGAGGTTTAAAGACTTTATTTCACTTTTTTTTTTTTTGAATAAACAGTGTTTGATAAAATAAATTACAATAATTCAAATAACTTACATGGCCCCATGCGCAATATAAACTAGAAGCCTTGTTCAAAATTAAAGCGAAATTTTGCAAAGCAAATATTTTTGGATTTTCACCCACAAAAGCTGATAGTTTCGTCTAAGAAAATGAGCACAGCGATAATTTTTTTTTATGTTTCCCCAAAAACTAATAATTTTGCGTAAGAAAACGAGCCGTATTCATTTGTTTTTTTTTTTAATAAATTATTTTTATTAATGTATTGTACTAAACAATTTTATTATTTGTCGTTATTTATACCGTGCCACAGGTTGCCGACAGCTGCACTACACTGTATCTAAAACTGAATGTTAAACTATCACATATCTGAAGATGTACACATGTTTCTTTGTAGTTAGTTTTCGATTGGTAAGTTTTCTGGTCTTTTCTTACCGAATATGTTTTTTTCTGAACGTGCGCGGGGAATTACCTTATCTAATGGCCGCAGCGACTACTTTATATTCTTAACAATCATTTTATGTATATAAAATTTATTTTGCAATATTTTTGATGTCAATACTAGTGGGTCCGAGTCCCGAGGTGTAACGCCCTTGAGGAGAGTTTGCTATCTAAACAGCTCTGTATAATTTGTGCCCTTTTATAATTATTATTAACCCTAGGTTACCTCGATAAAATCGTTGGTGCAAGCGGGTCTCGACGTGTTGTTGAAATTGTGTTTAAGTATCATCGACCTTCAATATTTAGACCAGTGGTTTCCAAATTTTATGTTACTATTTATTGAATCTTCGAACAGACTATAGTTTCACTTTGTGGTGCCATTTTTTTACATAAAAGGAAAAAAATAAGTAAAATAAAACACTTATTTTATATTTTTATGTTTACCACAGGTTTAATTTAGGTTCACAACTAGTTTCGAAGACCACCGTCTTCTTCGTCAGGTGAATATAAACTAAGTTGCTAAAATATATTCTGTACAAGTGTAAATAACCTAATATAAAAGAGATGAGGTAGGGGAGTGAAGTGGGGAGAGATGTAATACAATGGTGAATGGGGCGGGGAAAAAATATGTGAATGTGAATCTTTAAGATAGGGGGGGGGAGGGTTTTAAATAGAAAACATATTAAGCAGAGGGCTATTATGAAAATTGGTTTGGTTATTGATGATATTTAGACTTAATTTTATAGATTTTTTAATCTCGAGAATTTCCAAATTGTCAAGATGCAATCCCCCTCGGTTTATATGTAGAATCCTCAAACCACGATTAATATCGAACGAATGGTTGCTTTCAATTAGGTGGTTAGTGAACTCTGAAAAATTATTGTTGTTCAGGCATCTTAAATGTTCCTTAACTCGTTTTTCAAAATTTATTTTCGTCTTGCCAATATAAAAATATGAACAATTATATTGTAATTTGTAAACTCCGGATTGAGTAAGTTTACTTTCCGTGTCTCTATTGTTCATAATTCTATTTTTTAATTTATTGGATGTATAAAAAGCTGGTTGGATATTTTTAGGTATTGTTTTGGACACTACTACGCCCCCTTTAAAAACAATCGTTTCGTGCCCCCTCCCCTTATTTTATAAAATAATACAGACACATTTTAAAATGTATTAATGTAAAAATAGAAACGTTATTGACAGAATAATAACAAGGTTTTACTACGTACCAATATATCATATATATTCATTTTTAAATTAGTTTGTTTTTAATGCGATGCATGTGCTTGTTTATTAGCTCAAAGTTGATCAAATCTAGGTGTTATTGAGGAGAGTGCTACTCTTAACTCTTTTTTTACTACTAAACGGGCTCGATATTTGGATTTCATTGCAAAATAAGTTATAAAATTTATTGTTATGTTATAAAAGTTTATTTATGTGTACATATTTTTTTATTTATATATTTTATGTTATAAAAATTAAATTCTGTTAAACTTTCCACGCCTCCTTTTGCATTAGTCCGTGACTCCCAGTTTGGAAAACACTGATTTAAACTATTGCTTACTTGTCTACTTCTAGACTGGGGCTCGCGTACCACTAGTGGTACGCGTAACATCATTTGCGGACCGTTGATCTACTACATCATTTATTTTTTACGCTGAAAAGTTTGTAGTAAAGCCCACGTGTAGTAATGGACCGAAGAGAGGAATGTAGCTGGAGTAGTTCGGGCAAGCTGAGAAGGCCGAACAAATGTGTGTATGAAATGGAGACGGGACAGGTGTTTGGCTGACGATAGAATTAGAAGCGGCGTTAGAGCTATTCGTACATAGCGACAGAGTGCGGACAGCAGAGCGCCGGCTGTTGGAACGGAGGAATCGGAATCCACCTTGCCCTGAAACCAGGACGATCCCACAGGTGGTGTTGGTGTAGTGAGTAACACGCAGCGAGATTTTATTTTAATAAAGCAATCCACGCTATATAAAAAATGTTGAACCATTTACATAATAGAAGAAAGGAAAGTAAAATTATAATTATTTTACATACTATAACATAACATCACGCCATTTCCCATTGGGCTAGGAAGAGAAAACAAAGTGCCAGATAATTATTTATTTAACACTTTTATTGCAAATACAATCTGGCGGTATATTTGTCAGGCGGCAATCTCTTCCAACCAATCAGACAAAAATAAATTAAGCAAATTACACGGTTGCATAAATCATTCAAATAACTATCCATCCCCACGAAATCCATAAACACACGTGAGCATATGCCCACGAACTCCACAAAGACGGACAATCACCCGAACATTATTTTTCATATAAAGTGATATGTTATCAATCAAATGAAAATTAAGGGATAGTGGAGAGGAAAGGAAAAGAAAAATCGGGAATGAAACATGTTATTTTACTGACTAGAAATTACGAGTTTTTTCAATCGCTTCTTAAAGCTTGTAAGGACTGAGAGAGTCTTATATTGGTTTGTAACTGATTCCAGAGTCTCACTGCATGGACAGTAAAGGACGACGTAAAAAAAGAGGAGCGATGAACTGGAAAGGCCAATAAACAATCTCTGTTGATATTCCTATCTCGACACACATTTACCTCGTCCACAGCTATCTATACATATCCTACGATTTCTCTCACTTTTTACATTTCCTCTCAAAATATCATCACTTGATCCAACTATACTTCCTCGGTTTTCGTATACAATGACTTCCACTCACAATCGAACCATATATTTTTTTCTATCAGTCTTTCTTCATTCATTCGTTCTACATGCCCAAACCATCTAAGTGTTGTTCTTTATTTTACTCAACAGATACTCATCCATATATCGCATTTACTTTTCCTTTCACACTTCATCGCCATGACTGGATATCGCTGAAGGATTAGAAGACCAAGGAAATCATGATTGGATAAAGTGAATGATACTTCGAAAGAAGGCAAAGTAAGAAATAAGAGAAATCGTAGAAACTATATAAGAAGGTGTGTGGATGTGGAAGACATAACAAAGAAGTTTATTTTAAATATTCTTATTTTGAATTTCACTAAGTTAATGCCCGAAGCCTTTGATTCTTTTTGTTATTTATGTGGTCCACATTATACACATATATCATACCGTCATTTCCCTGTCGGATGGGTAGGTAGAGATAACAGAGTGCAAGGCTTTCATGTTGCTATATTTAGTCAGTCATCTAGATTCATACAAATTCTTAAATACCTTCTACAATTTCACTGTTTTTTTTCTTTCTTTCGTTAAAGTATCATTCACTTGATCCAACAGTACTTTCACGATCTTTCTATAACCTTTCCCTTCCTGTGTGCTCTGTTCCCTTCGCCTATCCCAGCAGGAAAATGACGTATGTATGTACAAAACGGGATGCTCATAGATCATCGTAGTTTGAATAAGTTGTATCAGCGAAATATGCAGTTGAATTTGATGAATTGCTGAAATTAAGGGTCTTTTTTATTGCTTAAAATTCGGCTGTGTAGATCGAGCACTCCGGTGATATATTAAGGATTCGGCTGTGTAGATCGAGCACTCCGGTGATATATTAAGGATTCGGCTGTGTAGATCGAGCACTCCGGTGATATATTAAGGATTCGGCTGTGTAGATCGAGCACTCCGGGGATATATTAAGGATTCGGCTGTGTAGATCGAGCACTCCGGTGATATATTAAGGATTTGGGTATTATTGGAGGGTACAAATATAGCTGTTCCGTAGTTAACATCTAGACTGGACTTGAGCCGTTTATATTCATTATTTCATGTGAGAGAATAAACTAAGAGCAATTTCAATTTGAACTGGTGTTTATAAAACGTGAGCATTGTTTGAGGTGTTTTATTTTTATATTCAATAGAGCATTATGAAAAGCTATTATAAATTACGAGCACTGTATTTGATGGCCAAACTGAATGGTATTGGTAAAGGAAAGACCGCAATGTTCATTTTGGAATTGATGTATTTAAGATCTGGAAAAATGTGGCAAGCAAACAAGATAGCTATATAAAAAAGAGTGGCAAGCCAACAATATAGCTATATAAATAGCTATTTAAAAAAATGTGGCAAGCAAACAAGATAGCTATATAAAAAAATTAGGCAAGCCAACAAGATAGCTATATAAATATAATAGCTATATAAAAAAATGTGGCAAGCAAACAAAATAGCTATATAAATTGCAAAATAATATCTCGTTCATTAAATAAAAAAAATAATGTAAACATGACTGCATTGTTACACATAATTGCGATGTGGTTGTTGAGATTATGATGCTGTTGGAATTATGTAAGTGGATGGGTGGCTTAGGATTTGTGCGTGTCTAACAATGTGAATATTTTAGCTAAGTGTTTTTAGTATTTAGGATAAATATCTGGAATTTGTGATTATATCGCCAACTTCGTGTGTCCTTGCACTCATTTTTTTTATATAATATTGATCTGTCAATATTAGTGGTTTCGAATCCCGAGTAAAAGCGCCCTTGAGGAGAATATAAATTGTCCTTTTGTTATTAGCACTATGAGATGAGACGACTTCATTTTAGGCCTTGCCTATTGAAGTTTTTTTTTCACTTTGTACGGATTTCTCCTGTTACACAAATATGGTCTGCTTCTAGCGTTAGCTTACTTGTTAGGAAGAATATCAGCCAGGATTCTTCTCATACTGCTAGGCGGTACCGAGAATATATCAACAGTGTCATTCAGTTGGTTCAATATCTCTATATTACGCGTGACCGAGTGTTTAGCCATGGTATTCGTTCTGTAAGTTGGTATGTACAACATAGGGTGATTCCTTGCACGCCTATATTTATTAGGTACATATAAACTTAGTGCTTCTAGAACCGTGGGACAGTTAAAGCCACCTTGAAAAACCTTAAGTAGGAGTATCGCAATGGATTCTTGCCTTCTTGTTTCGAGGCTTCTTTAGTTACACACCGTGAAAAGTTCGACATGGTGAGTAAATTTTGGGTAATCGCCCTTTGTTCTGTACCATAGATATCTAAGGAATTTTCCACTATATCCACAAAATGATACGTATATACAACGAAAGTGAAATATTATACAAAACAGAAGTTAGTTGTTCGATATGATGTTAACCGTACATTTTTAAAATTGCTCAAGTCTTGTATTGGTGATTGAATTTAATTAATTTCGATTATTAATTTTTCTTTCCGTGTTGTACCATTTTACAAAAACATTAATGCTCAGCAGATCGAGCCAAATGGCGTAAAAATGTTGTTAGTTATCAGGGACACAATGTAGAAGAAAAAAAAACGCAGACAAGTCGCAAGTACTGAAGCTCCTTCCTCTACACGCAACAGGATATGCCTATCATAAATTTGTTTCCGTAGTCATCTCCGGTGGCACCAACCTCAAATACCCTAATCTTGCACTTTATCTTACGTACATTCTATTATACTAGTCTCGGGTGATGGGCATTCCTTCATTTTCATGCATCATATTGTGAAAGATATATGTATTCTGAATTGTAATCAGTTTTGGAAGAAGTTGATGCGTTATCTTTTATTTTATAATTGTTACTGTAATATATAAAGGACACTTAAGTGTCGTTTATTTTGTCAATAAATAAATATCGCCTCTCCCTTCTATGCAACGGCGTTTCTATCACGTCCGTACATCTCGTCATACAGACACTCGTATATTCATTTGGTCGTACCACCTTCTCCATCGCGTACTCAACTCTGAACGTTGTCATCTGCTATGTCCCAAACTCGGTACACCACCTGTTTCCATCCCTTCGTGTCTCAGGCCAAATTGAATGAAGCGTTTAAACAGGGCATGTTAACACATTGACTGCTAAATAATTTCTTTTATAATTACTGTGCTGTTAAAAAATGAAAAAAGTAAGTATATATTCATTGCATATAACCCTTACAAACCCTATCAGTACCGTACACCTGTTTGGGGTAGTGTGAGCAACATGGATCACCTGAAATTTCAACGAGTGCAGAACAAGGCATTCAAGATCTCTTTGAACGCCCATCCCAGAACAAACCTCATCCGACTTCACGCTGAACAGCGTGAAGTAACCCTCCAACACAACATCCTCGCTTTGACCGAGAAGTTCTATAAAAAACAACAAAATCACAACAATCCCCTAATCGCTGCCCTGGAAGCTTACGAGAGCAAATCCGAACTACCTTTCCGTTATAAGCACAAGCTCCCGAATCATCATCTGTTGCCTGACTAGTCCACCTACAGTGTTAGCTGTGAGGACCAAGGTTTGAGTGAATTTGATGGAATACAAGTAACCTGAACGAGTGGACTTGTTCTTGCAAAATAATTAGTTGTAAAAATTGTTATCTAGTTATAAGTAGTATGTAGGTGTTAACTAATTCTAAGAAATCATATATTATTATTATAAAAATTATTGTAAAAATAAAAATAAAATGACGCGTAGGAAATTAAAATTAAGTTTGTTGATAATTAAAATATTTATAAATAAGATTAGTTGAGATATAAATTTGTATGTAGGTAAGGCCATGGGCAAATATTTCTACCATATATTACTTTGTTAAATAAATAAAATTAAAAAAAAAACAGTACCGTAAGGTCAGTCTGGACTAATTTGTTTTTTTAATTAATTCCAAGAAGTTGGGAATATAACGACAATAATCATTTGGAGCACCCAGCTGAAGTTTATATGAACAGGCGTTATCAACACTGAACGTGTTAACTCTTTTATTTGTTCCGTCCATCTTATATGACATCTTCCTTTTGCTCGCCTTCCCTCAACTTTCCTCGTGATCATTAGCTTCTCCGGTGTTTCGTTATTATTTCTAGCTCCATGCCCAAAGTACGTAAGGATTCTTGTTCTGCAAGTTGTCGAAAGTCTTTTTGTAATCCCCTATTCTTGAATGATAAGGACATTGTCGCCTTTTGCGGTCCAAGGGATACGGAGCATCCGCCTCCAACAACACATTTCGAAGTCATCTATCGTGTTTCTTTCCTTACTTCTCGTCGTCCATGTTTCCACTCCATGCAGTGCTATGGAAAACACTAGACCTTTCCAAACTTCTTGTACCTTGTTCAAACTTCTTGTATTTGTACATCTTTAGCGTTATCTTTTATTTTATAATTGTTTTATGCACGTGAAAAGGACATTTAAGTGTCGTTTACTTTTAAATAAATCACAGGGAATCAAACCGACTGAACCGAAGATCTTGACTGCCAATTTACAAGGCCAGTGCATAGAGAATAGACAAGCTATCGACATTTTAACATTCTCAAATTTAATCAGAATAGCATAATGTCTATAAATACACGTAATAAGTTACCGCACGAGATGGTAAACAAGGGTGACGTCACTGTCAACCGGCACAGAATCGGTTGTTGCCAATGGTTCCAAGTTAGTTCCCAGAGTTCGGCGAGGGGGAGGGGGAGGGCGGACGAGGAGGCATCGCCTGAATACGTAACGTGGACCCACCGAACTTTTTGGTTACATAACTGTAGTTGTTATGACCGCTCTCCCGGCCCCGGCTTCGAGTTCAACGGCGGCTATTTGTGGACGGTGGGCGGCACAGGCGGGTAAATAAGGTCAACCAAAATACCAAGCAACATATTCTAAGTTGCGTTGCAATTCAACTATCAATCGAAAGGTTTTTTCATCTGGATATCCTCAGATACTTTGGTCATATTATCAGGCGGGAAAGTATAATTGAGAGACTGGAATAATAGAGTCCCGATCACGGAGCTGTTGGACAGCCCTGGTGAGGAATACAAGCAACAGCTCACTCCAAGAGTGTTGTAGAAGTGCCACTTAATGTCATTGAAAAATTGATGTGTATCATTCTTTCTGCAGTGCGGTCAATTCGCTCGCAAGATCAAGTCCAATGATTATTACGATTGCTCTGTAAAGAGCATAACGAACTACAATAGAAGAAAGAACCTCAGCTTTAACTTCCACTATTCTTTAAATCAGCGGTTCTCAGTCTTTCAATGAATGCATGCCATCAACAACTGGAACATTTTAGTACCACGACCATATACAAAAAAAACTTCCACGACATAAATAAGAATGTGCTTTTTTATTGTATACAAATTGCACAAATAATTATGTAAAAATATATTTCTCTTGTGTTAAAAATAACCGACTTCTACTAAATTATCTGAAATATAACAAGTTAATAATTTTTTTTTTGTGAAAATTGGACCTGTTGAGATATATGAATTTCTTGATATATGGCTCTGTATCACTTCATTTTAAATACCCTCAATTTTGTTATTTATTTGTTTTTCAAACACAATTTTAAAGAAAACTTTTTCACACAAATGGTTTGTGCAAAATGGCATTAAAAATTTAATAGCTCTATTTAAATGTCTTTAAAATCTTTATTTATTATTTCTATTCTTTCCATGTAATGCAGCATCTGCCGCACTCTTTCCCGTACCATCTAATGTTCTCTTATGCTTGACAATCGCTTCTTTAAATCTCTTGCACGCCGTTTCTCAACCGGGGTTACCCGGAACCCTAGGGTTCCGCGATAAGTAGTAATGAATAAGTTAATAACATGTAAATGTATTTTTGTCAGTTTTGTATTTAATTTCATACATACCATCACTCCATGTCCCTGTCGAAGTAAACTAAGAAGACAAAGCGGGTGACTTTCCTATCTCGGCACACATTCTTAGCGTATTCCACACCCATACGCCTTATCATACAGCTAACAGACGATTTATGTGCATTGCAACATTTCCTTCTTTCAAAATATCTTTCACTTGATCCAATCATACTTTCCTTGGTCTTCTCACACGCATTTCTTATTTTATTCGTTCCACGTGTCCATACCATTTCAAAGCATTCTTCTTCATATTAACACATCGTTTTTAAGTTCACATTTATCCCTGTCATACATTTTCATTTCATATTCGTAATTTTACTGTAACACGTACAACATATTCTTATAATATTTTTGGGTATTATAATCAAGTCTTCAACCTGTTATATAATTTAGAAGTATAATAATTATATATAATAATTTATATGTAGAGATTCTCTGAGGTATGAATATTATTCCAAGGGTTCCGCAAGGGTAAAAGGTAGTAAATCGCTGTTCTAGAAGCCCCGTGTTTCATACTTCACCTACAAATACTCGTATATTAACGTCCAGATGATAAAATGAAGTAATACAAAATATTTTCAAACGTCACGGAAAGCAGGGAAATGTAAATGGCGGTTTGGGAAATAATGCATTTTGTGAATAATGAGGGAAGTGCGTATGACATTAAAAAAAAATATATATATATTGTGCGTTTGTGGATTTGGGAAAAACACATGACCGCGTGATAAGGGACAAACTATGGAATCTATTGAATGAATATGGTGTTGAATGTAAATTAATACGTCGTATTGCGTCATTATACGCAGAAAGTAGAGCGTGAATTAGAGTGAATAGTACCTTGACTAAATGGTTTAATATTTCTAAAGGAGTAAAGCATGGTTGCGTTATGTCACCATGGTTGTTCAATATTTATATAGACATGTGTGAATAAACTACAAAGGTCAATTGGTGGCATACAATTGTCGAATGGGAACGTATGCGGATTTACTGTAGGCAGATGACGAGGTAGTAATGACGGAGAGTAAAGATGAATCGCTTATCCCGACAGGGAAATGGCGTAATGGTATGTACTCGTATGTATTTCAAATACTGTATTTATTAAAGTCGCTGTTTGAATCAATCCAACGAGGAAGAGATATTTAAATCTTACGGCATATACAATTGAAGACGATGTGAATATCGTTTATTTTATAATATACCACTGAGGTCCATAAGTTTCCGCCTTCAACAAATTGAATAGTTTATGGACAGATACCACGCCCACCGATGGTCAAGATATGTTACTGTTAAAATTTGATATCCCACAGTAATATGTCAATTTGAGCTAATAGAAAACGCGTGGTTTCTTTTTATTATGAAATGCCAAAATTGAATATCGCGCGGTTATTAAGTTTCTTTCAACAGCCCAGAAGAAATTAAACGACGTTTAGATCCTATGCTGTCTGCGGGGAAGCTAATTTGATATTTTCTTCTCGTTGAGTTAGCACGACCGATTTTTTTTTGTTAAACAAGATTGTGTCAAAATCTTCCCTTTGTTGTGGTTGCGTATTAATTCCTGACTAGTTGCAACCCGTGAAATATTCACGGAAGTAAAACAAATTCTACATTTATGAAAATATATATTCATAAATATAGAATTTGTTTATATATATCATTTATACGTCGTCCCATTTTACACCGGTTCAAAAATTGTTAGCTAGGTATTTAAAACTCGTTCAGTCATCACGGACCCACCGAGATTCCAATTTCGAATTACTTTCGGAGAGAATCCAAGTATTCCTCTCTCGCTCTCTTGTATTCATTCAATTCTCGTATTCTTTCTTCGACGACAACCATCGGATGGGTTTTGGCCTATTTATACTATGATTGATTTTTCGCTATTATACTGTACAAATAAAAAATACAGTAAATGTCTTAATTAAAAAATGTCAGGACCTTTTAAAAGGGGAGTTAATTTTGCCCCGCCTCTAGTTACCTAATATCAATTTGTAAAATGCGTAAAAGATATTTAGTTTTGCTGTTTGAAAAAACGAACTTCGCTTTAGTTATTTTAGTTTTTTTGTGTGTTTTGAAAAACGAACATTGTTTAAATAAATTTGGTTTTGCGTTTTTACTTCTTTGTGTGTTTGAAAAATGAATTTCATTGTGTGTTTGAAATATATTGTTTTTTTTTTATGAATTTGAAAAACGAACATTGTTTAAATAAATTTGGTTTTCGTTTTTACTTCTTTGTGTGTTTGAAAAATGAATTTCATTATGTGTTTGAAATACTCGTATATTAAATTTTTCTTTAATGAATTTGAAAAACGAACATTGTTTAAATAAATTTGGTTTTGCGTTTTTACTTCTTTGTGTGTTTGAAAATGAATTTAATTTTGTGTTTGAAATATATTAAATTTTTTTTAATGAATTTGAAAAACGAACATTGTTTAAATAAATTTGGTTTTGCGTTTTTACTTCTTTGTGTGTTTGAAAAATGAATTTAATTTTGTGTTTGAAATATATTATTATTTTTTAATGAATTTGAAAAACGAACATTGTTTCAAATATATTTAGTTTTGCTATTCTTTGTGTATTTGAAAAAAGGACGTCTCCCCTCGCCCAGTCTAGGCACGAATTAGCTAAATTTTACCTTCGTTTATTGCCGTATGGCCACTAAATTAGCCAATTGTAAAATTAACATTATTTAAAAAATATACAATTTAAATTAATAACAATATTATACGAGTATGTATGAAATATTTTACTTAAATTTGATTATATATTAATTTAAGTTATTCTTATATTTCAATTTAATATCCCTTAAATGTCCATATTTTGACTGTTTTAATTTTAATTATATGATATCATCATCATTGCAACAAGTTGAGGAATTCTTCTATTTGAGTAGTATATTCCCAGGTGATGGAAGAGTTAAGAGGGATATCGAACGACGTGTTACGTCAGAAAACGAAGTCAATGGGGTTTTAAAACATATATACTCAAACCAATAAGGTACTAAAACATATATACTCGAACCGCACAGTATCGAAATCTTCTATGATAGTCCACAATAGTATTTTGGTGCCAACGTTGATGTATGGAGTGAAACGTGGACGTGGAAAAATACAGAGCAGCTAAGATGCGTGTATTGAGAAGTATACATGGAGTGACAATGTATGAAAGAATACAGAATGAATGATAATGATCGAATGTGAACTTAAGGATGATGTGTTAAATAAGACAACGTTGAGATGGTTTGGGTAGCTATAATGAATGAAGTTAGACTGACAAAACAGATATACAGTACAGATGTGAGTGGAAGACGTATGAGAGGAACACCAAGGAAAGTATGGTTGGATCTAAGTGAATGCTATTCTGAAAGAAAGAAATGTAGAAAGTCAGATAAATCATAGAGGTTGTATGAGAAGGTGTATAGATGTGGAAAAGGATAAGGATGTGTCTTGAGTTAGGAAAGTATGGCACTCTGTCCTCTGCCTATCCCGACAGGGAAGTGGCGAGATGGTATGTATGTATATATGGTATGTATCATCATCACGCTATATCATTATAAGGGTTGACAGAGAACAGATCTCTTAATTTTATTCTGGCACACGCCTTTCGCTTCTGCCACGTCCATACACCTCGTTATGTATACTCTGCTATTGTAAAGGTTTTTCAAACTTACCTCTTTCAGAAATTTATTATCTTAGTCCGTCCACTTTTTTAGGTCTTGCCAAACTCCTGTTCATTTTTAGGTCTTGCCAAACTCCTGTTCATTTTTTTACTACTAACGATTATTTTTGAAAATCTTTCATCGTTCATTATTTCTTTGTGGCTAAACTGTCTGCACTTTGTTCCTCTTAAACACTACGTCTTCTTCCTTTCACTCAATCCGCATCCTTTCCTAATGACATAATTCTTTATTCTGTTATACCTTATTTTTCCACACATTCTACTCAACTCTCATTTCTACAACATTTACGTTACCTGCATCGCTTATTTGCCATGTCCAAGTTTCGCTTGCGTAATTATTTCATGTAATATATGGAACTAAATAATAAGAAAGAAAGTAAGCAAGAAAGAAGAAATAAGAAAAACAAAATAAGCAAGAAAAAAGAAATAAAAAATAATGCTATAAATAAATTTTGGAAAGAAAAAAACAACCCATTTATAACATATTTGGTAACTATCCAAATACATACCTCGGGTGGACTGTTATCTAACCGAGACTTACGTAACAAATTATGTAACAGAAATAAATTGGGGTGCAATTGTGACAGTGCGAGCCTCGTGACCATTTCTGTTATGCTTGGTTAATACATACAGGTACATACCATCATGCCGTGTCCATTTTGGGGTAAACAAAGATGGCTATATCTCCACGCCTTTCAATACATGTACATATTCCTCTACTTCGCCCTCCACTCAAATTTGTACTATATATTTATTAATCTTTCATCATTCATTCGTTCTACATACCCACACCATATCTGAGCGCACTTCCTTCATCCCACTCAACACATCGTCCTTAACACTTGCCACCCTATGATGGATAGCGAGTGACCAGGACTTATATTTTGTTTGATTATTCGACGTTTTCATACATGATAAAATGATTTTTATAGCTAATTACAAAAAATAACCTAGCAGATTTTGTATAATTTTAATTTAAAATATGTTTTTCTCTGGACGCTTAGCGTCCAGCACCGTGGCTGGCGGATTTTTTTAGCACAGTAAGGCAAGTGTTAAGTGTAATTCCGTATTCTGCCATACATTGCCCACCTATGTATTATTCTCAGTGCACACATCCCTACATTTATTGGGCTCCTGTAAATCATTTTCCACGTCCATGTTTCACTCCTATACATCCAGGTTACTACTAAATCATATTAGCAGATTTTGATACTCTCAAGTTCGAATACTGCCGTTGCCTCGTCCATATCCACACATCTCGTCGTACGTACTCTGCCGGCATACACTTACCCTTCCCACAGTTATAAATTCTCCACCAATATTCTCCAATCTTTGCGCTGTCTACCTCTTCCTCGCTCTCCATTATTCTTAATCCAGTCATTTCTTACTCGATCAAAAATAATATAATATTCTTCGCAAGGCACATTTGTTCTGTGCATATCACTCTCTTTCAATGTCCTGTATTCGTTTCCATAAATCAAGGTTGGCACTTATACACCGCTGTGCACAATCAATTTTGAAAAATTTGCGATTGATTTATTAGCAAAAATAGTATTAACCTTAGTTATTAAATAATTATTTAAAAAAACTCGAGGAGAGGACTTGTATAGCACAACTGTTTCGTAATAAAATATCACCCCAAGAGTACCTTTTGTATTGATGATACCTAGAGATTAAGGGTGGTCTTCTAAAATAAATCTTTTGGCAATTAATTGCATAACGATTTCAATATATTGTATTGTATTACTATTTTATTGTGTACAGTACAACCTGGATGGCTTATTTCCATGTGGCAATCCCTTCCAACTAACCAAAAAGGTGTTAAAGAGGCTTTGAGTGTAAACCATAATGGAATACCTTTAAAAAAATCTGGATTTCAACGGGAAGTGAACCCGCAACCTATAGGTTGAGATATGTATTTGAAAAGACATTTCATATTTTTAGGTCAAATTCAAACGCAAAATTGCACGAAATGCTCATGGACGATATTTTACGTATCTCGGTAATCTCTCGTGTTGATTTGGTCGTCATCAGTGGCATCGACTTCGCAGACCGGGTTACCATATTCGAGTATTATGTTATAATCTGCTTGAAAAGGAAAAGATAACACATACAAAACTTCGGATTGATATTTTCGTCTAGTTGCTGCTTCCCAATCGACAAATCTGATATGGAATCGTATTATTCATTATACGTGCATACCTTCACTCCATTACCCTGTCGGGGCTGGCAGAGAGGACAGAGCTTCAGACTTTCCTATGTTGGCACACATCTTTTACATATTCTACATCCATACAACTTTTACGATTTCTCTGAATTTCTACGTTTGAATCTTCATAGTATCTTTAACTTGATCTAACCATACTTTCCTTGTTTCTCCCTCACAAGGCTTTCGTTATTATTAATTATAAATGCTATAATTCTTTATATTCGTATTACATGCCATACATGTATGTAATTGTAACTAAATCAGGGGCTGGAGGAATGCATCCCAGGATAGGAGGGAATGGCGACGACTGCTGGAGGAGGCCAGGAACCACAATGGGATGTAGTGCCATTGATTGATTGATTGATATTCTCTATTCTACATATTTTAGAATGCACTCTAGCCTTTTATAATAAATACATATTTTTTGGGTTGTATAAGGTTTTTCTGAGCGTTTTACCGCGTGGGTTGGCTCATGATGCCGACGTTTCGAAAAAGTTGCAGTTTTCATCATCAGTACTTGTCCGAACTCAATGTCGCCATAATTAGATGCTCGCTGGGATACCGATTGCCTACTGCAGAGTCTCAAATGCAACGCAAACGCATGGGTCCGTTCCAGTTCGCGATCATAACATAAGCGCAACCGGGACGGATTCATAGCTCACGTTGCGGTTGAGACTTGTAAGCCATCGGTATCCGGCGCGCATCCACTTATGGCGATGTTGTCTAGTTACTAGCCCTTAACACGTTCACTGCGTATAAAGAGATGCTGAAAATTCGCGAATTTTTGAAAACCCATAACTTTGTTAAATATCAAATTCTACTTTCTATTGAAACATCATATACAAGTGTATTCCTTCGTGTCTTCAAAACACACGAAACCGGCGACGAATCCTTATCGGGAGACGTTTATGAGTGCACTCAACATTCAAGGCTATTTTGTATGGACACGGGAGCCGTGTTCGACGCAGTGAACGTGTTAAGATAAAAACTGCCACGACTTTGAAACGTCGGCATCATAAGCTAATAACGCGGTCAACACTACGAAAAAACCTTATCCAACTGATATGAAGAACTTCTAGTCTCAAAACATATTTCGTAGATTTTTTCTTCATGGTACACGTCATGCACATTAAATATGTATTTATATGTAAAAAAAATACTTTTTTTAAGGTCACGTATTTCTTCCGTAAACCGATGTATGAAAATATATTTGGGCAGTTTAGTTCCTCGGTCGGCCCTGCCGTACACGTGCCTTATGCCACGCCACGCACTCACATTCACCCACTATTGTAGAATAATACGGGCCAGACTACGCACACAACAAACGGTATTCCGTATCCATACTCGGCGCTCGCCTCTCTCGTTCGCCCCTAACCGCTCACTCGGCCCGCATTCGCTAAAATTCAGTGTCGACCGGCGTGAATCCATTGCTACTGTTGTACCGGGCGATATAGCGGAAAATACACTACAGCATTTATATTGTGATTACTCTCACACTTCATGTCCTGATCTTGTGTTTTAACGTGATAAACTAGATTTGCGTTGGGTCCCGTGTGATCGTTACCACTTCAAAAAAGGACATATTTCTGACATCGAGTAAATATTTTTGTAAACAATTCAACCTTTGACGACCTACGTGGCCTAGTTGATAAAGACGTCTGTCTCCCAATCCGGAGGTGCGGGTTCAAATCCCGCTGGAACCCAGATGTTTTAAAAAAGGGCTCCAGTCTGGTTTTCACGTAAGGCCTCCTTAATATATTTCAGGTTGTTTGGAAGATAATTCCACATGGCAATTAGTCCACCAGGTTTAAATAAATAAATACAGGTTTATTGATAGCAACATAGTATGTACATAATACATTTAGATATATTTCAAGAACACATTAAAAAACAGAAGTTATCAAAAGGTCTGGGCTCATCTAATAACATCCCCCCCGGCCAAGATACACCCCACCAATATAGGGCGAGCCCAGCCACGGGGACACCAGATGTTTTTCAGCCCACACCCACAGGTTGTACTGTGTATAACGATACTGCAATACAATATAACATTTTAACGATAATCTTCTAATTTCTAACATAGAAGACAAGTCCTAGATAATTAAAATATACACATACATGAATTAATTTATGATGGAAATTCTGATGTCGCGTAATCGATGTGTTGTGAAGTGTCAGATCTTGAAGATGTTGATATATGAATCTGGAAACTTAACTACAGTCTCTGGGTCCATAAGGAATTTGCAGCATCCTCCTTGTTAAAGAATGTGTCGAAACATGTGTTGATTGTGTACCATCAACTGACAAAAGAAAACTGCAGAATCGCAAGCTTATATGCTTACCACAAGAAGATAAGTGAGACCTAATACTCTTCTTAAGTGTATTTTAAAAAAATATACAAAATCTCATTACAATATTCTCAAAATTTACTAAGTTATAACCATTTTAGCAAACTCTTGACAAAAATCTGAATTCGTCAAAAACAAGCTGAGCACTGAGAAAGGTTTTTGTATTATTTATTGGGTATTAAAGTATTCAACTCGCTATAATAATAAATTTTATTTGAATAAATAAATGTAGAAAAATGTATGACAAAAATAAGAAACTGTGCTATGCGTTTGTGGAATTGAAAAGGGGGGGAACGGTGCATTGATTATGTGGTTTAATATTTCGAAAGGGGTAAAGCAAGGATGTGTCATGTCACGCTAGTTGTTTAATATTTCCATCGATTCCTGTGTGAATGAACTACATAGGTCAATGAGTGGCATTTAAATGTCGGATGAGAATGTGTGATTTATGCTGATGACATGGTAGTGTTACGGAGAATGAGGATGAATTACAGAGTCTGATGAGCAAAATCAATGAGATATATGTTATAAAGAGAAAGATCTGAGAATAAATGTTGCAAAATCAAAATATATGGGTGAATAATGAAATATTAGATCAAGTTGAAGAATTCTGTTATTGAGGGAGTATTTTCTCAGATGATGGGAGAGTTGAGAGGGATATCGAACTGCGTGTAGCGGATAGTCAATGAATGGGGCTTAAACATATATACTCGAACCATACAGTATCAAAATCTGTTGAGATAGTAGCCCACAACAGTATTATCGGTACGTTATCTTTTGTTTTATAATTGTTGTTGTCAAATGTAAAGGTCACATGATTGGTCACAAGTATCGTTTATGTTGTCAATAAATCATCAATCATGTTATAGAAATCACTGCGCGAGCACATAATATAGATATTGAAAGATACAGCTTGTCAAAAATTAATATTAAATTTTTTTATGGAAAAAAATATACATTATACGTGTAATCTTGTGATATTTCATGTTACATACAGTTATATAATGCATTAATGCTTATTGTTTTATCTACCTATGCTAGTTGTTCATGCATCATGTTTGGATAGATTTATGTATCTTGAATTGTTAGTTTTTTTAAAGATGTTTACGTTTTTTTATGTTTTACAATTGCTACTGTGATTTGTAAAAGACATTTACTTTACAAATAAACAAACGGATTCAAACGCAATAAGATTCGAAAGTAAGGTAGGAAAACCAGGATATCGGTTTATATCACCTAACCCGTGGGTTGTGGTTTTGGTTCCCTTCAAATATAAAATTAACACTCAATTGATTGTTGTCAGTGCCTCAAAAATTAAATGTTTTTTTACGCGGGTTAAAAGTTATTTGTATGAGATGTATCTCGCATCTAAACTAAATCTCATACACGAGTATTCGCATATAAAACTTATTTTATTGAAGTTTTAAAAATAAACTCGACTTTTATTTGGATATTGAAGCTCGTTTAAAGAACGCGTAACATTTTTATAATTATATATTTTATTTTAACTCTGATTTGCGCTACTTTATCTTGACATTTGATAGTTCGACAGGCGCTATACCCTACGATTATATAGCGCACCATATCCCCGATGGAGCTGTGGCTTTACGCAATACACACAGACGGCGAGTACGGCTCGACGCGCCGAAAAGCTTTTTCCAAACAAGCTGTTTTGATGTTTTCCTCCGCGCGCGCAGCTAAATATAGCCGCTAGTGTATTGACTCGCGCGTGACCTCGACATTGATTGTGCTAGCATGAAAACACAGCCGAGTCTGTATGTATGCAAAATATATAATAATGTGTTATCTCGATGTGTACGAACACACGCGCGCGTTTTTGAATGGTATTAGAGTGTTTTCGCGCTATCCCCGCCAATTTAGGCATAGATAATGTGACACATCATAGACAAATTATGATTATGATGGCCTACGATTTTTCTTATTTTCTTGTCTGTTTTTTGTCTTGTACTTTTAGATGTATAATTTTAAAAAAAGCATGAAAAATGTTATATTCATAGTTAAGGCGTAACACAGTGGAGGTTTCCATACATTGTAATTTGTTTTAAAAAACACAATTTTTCCGCTTCCGTCTAAGTGAAAGAAACAGTTTTTTATTAAACAAATTATAATAAAAAGTTTCATATTCGAGGCAAGCAAATTATACAATTTCACATTTCCTATGTATTCAAAACTAACTTCCATGCTGGGATAGGCAGAGACGACAGATCATCAGATTTTCCTATCTCGTCACACATATTTCGCCTCTTCCACATCCATATACCTTCTCATATAACTTTTATAAATTATTTTACTTTTTCTCCTTTTAAAATACATTCAGTCGATCCAACCAACCTCACTTTCCTCGGTCTACCACGCCTTCCACTCATATTTGTCATGTCATGTATATTTCTTTTGTTAATCTTTCTTCATTCGTTCGTTCCACGTACGTAAACCATTACAGAGTATGTAATCTCTTCATCTTACACAACACACTAGCCCTAAGTTCACATTCATCGCTAATAACTTCATTCCGTGTTCTGTTATCAGGGTAGGCTGCAAATTCCATATTTATAGGTCTTTGGACTCCTATTTTCTCTTTTCTCTTTACGCTGGCAGTGAATCTAAGGTTGGATGTGTGAGTGTGCGTTTATAGTTTTTTAACAATATATGTACACAGCGGCGGCTGGTCCTGAGGTGCGTTCGTGGACTGAGCACCAACGCACCTCGATACGCTGAGCGAATATGAAATATCGCTGTCTCACGGTTTACTGTACTCTGTCTGCCCTATATGAATTTGCGTTTCCGTCCGGTGCGATTTGGGGATCGATCCGGTAGTATTGGAAAACTTGGCCGGTCAATTTGAAAGGGATATTCGTTTAAATTTTATTTAATTTTTTTTTTAATTTGTCACTTAAATAAAAATCCTCGTACTATTTGTCAGTATTATTATACATATTTAATCTATACAAATATTTAACATGTTTGGAAGTTATGTTTGTGAATATATAATTTAATTATTGCGAATTATTTCTCTGGTTCAGCGCACCTCTAGACCGACTGCCGCTGCTCCCGCCAATGGACTATTTTTATGGGGACTCATCAAAGTCCAAGTTTATGACACAAAACCGGCAACAGCTAATGAATTAAGAGCGACCGTTGTAAAAGAATGCGCCAAAATACCAAAATTAATTATTCGTGATATCTTGCGGTGGGAAAAAAATCTATGTATGTCTTCTTTAATTTGGAGTTTTAATCTTAGATATACCTTAATAAATACTGAATTTATAATCATTCAAATTGTGTATATATATTTTTTTTTGATACCTGTATATTGGTAAAAATAAATATTATTTATTTATAACTTGAAAACTTCGCCTTGTATATTCGTAAGTATACGAAGGTGATTTCTTCACGTATGTTTTGAAATTATACTATATGGGGCGTTTGATGATATTCCAGGTGTTTCGGGGGCGGCGCCATGAGCCTCGCCACGCTGCTGGAGGCTGCGCAGTACATCGAGCAGCAGGAGAGGACCAGGGACCAGCCTGACTGTAGAGGTGAGCTCACTTTTCCTGCTTTATTTCCTCTCCCGTGACCACGCCCGGTACGGTCTTTCTCAGCTGCATCTCGAAGCCAAGGATGCCTGTTGAGAAAGAATACAGAACCTTTCGATTTTTTTTTAATGAAAAGAAAACATAATTCTTGAGTTTATACAATATCTGACGAGAGCATCAATAAAAATTAAAGGTGGTCGACGGTACTAGAACCCTAATTTCAGCTTTCCAGATGAGTTTTGACCATTTAACAACGATTACCATACGTACTAAGCACAGTTTATTGGCATTCATTAAAGGAAAATTTTATATAGTGTCGTTTAGAGAGCAAACTCTTCAAGGACGCTCTAACTCGGGACTGGAACCCACTATTATAAAACATATCACGTCTAGCAGCTATAGTAGTCCCCGAGCGAATCATGTATAGCACTTTGTTTGTATACAGTTCAACCTTGTGGGAGTATTGCCATGTTCCAACCATAAAGATGTTGATGAGGCCTTAAGTGAAATTTAGTGAGGCCAGAATAATATTATTTTTAAATTTGGGTTCCAGCGGGATCGTCATCGCGATCTCCTGGTCTGAATACAGGCGTCTTACCAACTAGGCCACGGAGGTCGTCAAATTAAATTTATAGAACAGTGCTAGGTAGACCGGTATGTATCTCAGTGTCACCCAGAGACCAGTATATTTTTTTTAAGATGGGGTGGGTTTTCGAAAAGTTTTTCTTAATATAATTTTATTGAATTAAAATAAATACAATACAATATGTAAATACTTCGACCTTACCAAGGTAACGACCTACGGCTACCGCTGACCCGCGGACCACTATTTGAGTATCCATGTTCTAGAATAAACAGTTTACAATGTCCTGAATCCTCCGAGCTCCGCCACTCTAGTGACACAGAAGGTACTGTCGGAATTCGTCGACTTGTTGACCCTGTTCAATTCGGCGACCTTAATTACTGACCGAGGTCGCAAATCTCGGAGGTCGACCTCGGAAATTTTATCAAAACAGAGCTAACAATTGTGTCTAGTCGGATATGAGAGATAACTTCTGTCGAAGAGAATATCAATATGAATGTCATGATTATTGCACAACTTTGGTCACTTCTTCATACTGGAGAATTATTTTGTAAGCGTGTACACATGTGCTGATGTGTGTATGAGTGTCTGTGTCTATAAGTAAACATGAGTCACATAATTGTTCTTTTTTTACTTGAACATAAAAAGCCCATTATAACACGATCTATCCATAAGTTAGGCATAGTTCATTAGAAAAAAGAATCATAAATATATAAAATAAATGGCTAACATAATTTATTTTTCAACGTGGAAATAGTATACCATACATTAGTGCATTTCATCATAATGATGTTACGTGTATAACGATGTTTCATAATAAAATATCGCCCCAAGAGCGTTTGAATTGACCACTAAGATTCAAAAAATTTCGGCGTGAAATTTGATATGCGTGGATTTTTTTGTGACGAAAACAATGTCCGCAGTGTTACATTATTTTGAGAACATAACTTCTGAATATTTGTTTCTGTGGTATTGAAAAAAATATGCATCTTTATAAAAATGTATTGACTATATTGAAAGATAAAAAAATAATTTGTTTCATTCAATCACCTTTTTTTTATATGCTCGTATATATAATATATCTGGGCCGGAAACTTTTGGACTTTACTACATGTATCAGTCGGTTATATCTTTGTTTGATTGAACAAAAAGAATCGTCGTATAAGAAAATATTATAATATCAAAACAAGAGAATGAAATTTACGATTAAGAAAAATACACTTGCGAATTGTCTTTGGGTAGAGAAGTTTTGCGTACTTGGCTTCTTAATTATTTGATGCATTACCTAAAGGCATAATATATAAAAATATACTGTTAATATAGAAGTTTATTTAGTAAGTGTCACTAAATAAATTATGGTGTGATGATAACAACTGGGAGGTTTGATGATAACAACCAGGAGGTGTGATAACAATCGAGAGGTTTAATGATAACAACCGGGTGTTGGGATAGTAACAACTGGTAGATTTTATGATAAACGGGAGTTGTAATAGTAACAACTAGGAGGTGTGGTGATAACAACCAGGAAGTGTGATGATAACCGGGAGTTGGAATAATAACTGGTAGGTTTGATGATAACAACTGGTAGGTTGAATGGTATCGGCTGGGAAGCTAGACGATAGGTCAAGTGGGGATAGTCTTTAACAGCGAATACTTCCAGTTGCATCCAATAACTCTCTGGTCATCAAATTTTCGTTTTATTTATGTGTAGTTTTAAAATGTACCAAATTAAATATAACGTATTAGAAATAAAATTATTAAGTATACTGAACTAACGAGGTAAATCGTGCCGTAACGTGTTTGACATTAATTTTCTGAGTAACATTGGACAACACGTCACACTGAATGTGGGTAGGAAGAGTGAGGCGAGCGGGTTATGTGTGTGGGAGGGAGGGGACCCAATCACGCCACGTCTATTGTGATTCATTATTCGCATAATAATATGTACAATGCATGCAATAGCAGACATCATTTATTGAAGACAACTACACCTTACGTGTCAACACCAGCGAACTCCGGTAGACATACAATCAAATAGCACCTACTCGATATCTGATGGACACGACTTGAAGCGTCAGTTTTTTGGCTTCCGATTAATAAGAACCAAAACTGAGAGATGCTGTAGAATTTCTACAGGATCTCTGTGCGCAGGGCTTTCTGTAAATAATTGTCATTATTTCAATAAAATAGATTTGTCGAAAAATCAATAATAAATAAATCGTGATAATTCAAATTAATAACAGAATAATTGAAAAACATGTGACTTATAATTAAAAATATTATAAAATAAGATTTCAAAAGACTCGTGGAAAAAAAATGTGATACGAGTGACTTATAAAAAAAAAGGTGATTCAAACGACTTTTAATTAATAAATAAGATGATTTAAACGTCTTATGATTAAAAAAAAGTATTATTCGAATGGCATACAATAGTTGAACGTTCGATGATTAGTGATAAAAAATACCACGATTCAAGTGATCTATAATAAAAATATATGATTCAAACGACTTAGAATTTTAAAAATATGATAATTCCATTGACTTTTAGTTGATAAATACAATTTTATCAAAAATATTAATAATATGGAATATTGTGTGTAGCTACACGTATTTTTACATCTAAATTTGTTTCAGATAATCCCGAAATATAGGATCCAAAAGCATTGCGCGGGTATCCCCCACTTTACGCGATTGATTGACTCGAGGAAAAATCGCGTTAAGTGAATCAATTTTAATCTAGGTGAGATTGGTTCCAAACAAAAAAGTAATGTAAAATAGTATAAAAAAAACAATTTATATGTATTATATACAATATATTTAAGGCATTAAAACGGCCGAGGTTTAGACATTGTAATTTGTTTAGTCAAACACTTTATATAACTTAATTTAACGGTTATATTAAGTGGAATAAACAGTGTTTGACTTAACAAAATGCAAACAATTTATATTTTAATCAGAACACCTACATAAATTCTAATCAATGATGCACATGTGAATCAACCAAAGTTTTTCTAAATATTTTTGTGTTGAGTGGTATAAACAACGACTCACGCGCTGTTACTAATATGATACAATAATCTCCATGCTTTAAAACCACATAGGTTTAATAGGAAACTGTTTTACCGGTCAATTTGGCAGTTGAAGTTTGACTTGTTGCGCGTAGATGACTTTTGTGATTTGTTCCAGTTTGAAATCAAATTACTTTATTATTGGTGATCAAGGAAAGCTTATTTTTTTTCTTTTATTCTTTATTACATATGTGTAAAATAAGTGAAGTAAAATATATAATTTCATTTATATCATATAATTAATTTATAAATGCGCAGTGATTCATATATGAACCATACTCTTTTTTTTTTAAATATAAATATATAAAAACAAAAAAAAATGTTTTATTATATTTTTCATGTTCCAGTACATATTTAATGCATAAATATATTTTTATTTTTTAAATTAAAAACATCGCGCATTGTAGGATTAATATATTTTTTATTTTTTTTTTAAATTTTAATCGCGTTATTGTATTACCTACACACACTACCACTACACCTAAAGCCGAATGTTACTATCACGTATTGGAAAATCTGCAAAGGTTTCTTGGTGTTTTGTCCTTTTCTTGGTAAGTTTTCTACGATTTTCTTATCAAATATGTTTTCCTAAACATATTCAGACGTGAGGAAGTTCCTAATCTAATGATCGCAGCCATCACCTTCCTAAACGTACACTCAACTTAAATTTATATAGTTATATTTTGAAACTGTCAATAGCAGTGGGTTCGTATCCCGAGATAGAACACCCTTGAGGAGTCTGCTCCCTACACGGTGCTTTATACAAATACTTTGTCCTATTATTATTATTATTGGTTTCAATTGAAATAATGTCACCAAAAATATCAATATTTATTTTTATTTTCAATCAGAAGACCTACGTCGCGCTTCTACCTATCAAACGGGTAAATTGAACTCGACTAAATAAACTTGATTTTATTGAAATCGCGTTGTAGGGAAATCGCTCATATCGAGGTATCTGTGTATGCACGTACACTTGAACTTTTATTTTTATACTCAGAGCAGAAAATAAAGAAAAAAATCTAATTCGAATTTTATGATGCATTTTTTTTACTTTGAAATATCCACCTCCGTTGTATGATGTAAAATATTTGTGTTATTCATTTGATAACGATATATACAAGGCATATTCAGAAAGTAAGTGTACTGAATTTTTGTAGGTTACAATTTTTTTTATTTAAACAAAAAAATTACGTGGTTACCGTAGTACATATGTAAGCTATTTTTCGACATAGTCGCCATTCCTCTCAATGCAGGTGGTGAAGCGGGGTATCAACTTTTTGATGCCTTCCTCGAAGTAGTTTCCCGCCAACCCCTCCGTCCACTTCTCCACCTCCTCCTTTACCTCCTCGTCGGTTGAAAACCTTTTTCCACCCATGTGCAGCTTCAGGGAGGTAAAGAGATAGTAATCTGAAGGTGCTAGGTCAAGGGAATGCGCGGGATGGTTCAGGACATCCCGTTTAAACGAGGCGAGCAGTTCCTTCGTGGCGTTGGCCGTGTGTGGTCTGTCATTGTGCAGCAGGCAGACTCCCTTTGTCAGCATGCCTCTCCTCTTGTTCTGAATCGCCCTCCGCAATTATTTTAGGGTCTCACAGTATCTTGCAGAGTTGATGGTCTCCCCTTGAGGCATTTATTCAATTAAAATTATGCCTTGACAGTGCCAAAACACGGATGCCATGATTTTCTTGGCTGAAATTGTGGTTTTGAACTTTTTGGCGGAGGGTGAAGAGGTGTGACGCCACTGTTGAGACTGCCTTTTGGTTTCAGGCGTGTAGTGTGCAACCCAAGTTTCATCTCCAGTAACGATGGAGCGGAGAAATTCATCTCCATGGAGTTTGCAGCGCCTCAAAAACTCTTGCCCGGCCTCCACTCGATTCAACTTGTGTTGGTCTGTCAGCTGTTTTGGGACCCACCTCGCGGACAGTTTCCGATATCCGAGGGTTTCTGTGATGGTTTCGTGTAGTAGAGATCTGGAGATTTGCGGAAACATCGCAGAAAGTTCATCCACAGTCAATCTGCGATCGTCACAGAGCGCATTTTCGATTTTTTCCACAATTTCGTCAGTCACAATTGAAGGTCTTCCGCTCTGATCATCATGCACAGACGTACGACCGTTTTTAAACTCGCGACACCACTTGTACACACTCGTACGATTCATAGCTTTATCACCATATGCAGTTTTCACCTCATTATAAACCTCAACCGGAGGTTTTCCCTTCCAAACGAGATAACGCATGACGCCGCGTATTTCGCACTTGGCGGGAGATTGGATTGACATTTTTCAGGAAACGTGTTGTCGCGTCGACACTTCTCAACGTACTGACCTCGAACCGGTCTCGTTGCGGAGGGGAAGGGTCAGGCTACACGGAAGTGTAGCCAACATGTCGAAAATAAAATCCATCCGGTCGTGAGAGCCTCAGTACACTTACTTTCTGGATACGCCTCGTACATTAAATGCAGGTGTTAAATACATTATCTGCGCAGGTGACCTGTAACATGTTTCAAACAACTCGTCTAAATCGCGCATTTATCCGCCCACGGTTGTTAAATTATATCTCGCTCGTAATGCGACGTCTAAATATAATAGATTAGTATGTGATTGGACAGAAATTAAGACAAACAATCCACTTTTTCTCGAGGAAATTTTGAGGTGAGCGCCGTTACATCTATTATATCATATTTATCGCCTCATTAAAAGATACAGAGCGGGCTGAAATGTTCAGCAAAGAGCAGTTTGCGGTGAATCGTCCCACCTACGCACTGCCGATACACTGTCAGGGTTGGCAACAATCAGGGAAGCAATTTTAACTATGCATTTTAAAGAATATTTTAAAAATTAAAAAAAATCTGAATATTTCCAGGTAAAATATCGCACCTACTCGGAACATTTAGGAAATGCGTGCACTGAGAACGTATTACATGACAGAATACGAAATAAAATTATTAAGGAATAACGGTAACTTAAGACTCGCGTATTAAGTAGAATAAAACGAGCATTTTGATACGGTTTGGACATGTTGAAAGAATGAATTAAGATAGACTTTCAAAACATACATTTACTGCAAAGGTGAGGAGCAGGTGTGTTGGAGGTCAAATTTGGTTTAGCTATAGTTGTTTTTAGCAAAAAAATTAATTAACCACTTTCAAAATATGGCCTAGACACAAAGTGATAAAACGTAACGCCAGATAAATCGTCAAAAGTATCATCTATATTTTCTCAACACTTCCAGTCGCTTCCAGCTTCCCCAAACTGGATTCGTCTTTTTAGCGACGTGATAGAAGTACAATATTCTTGTCCTGCATCCATCTCTCCACTTCATAGGGTGCTACTCCAACTGTCTTCATCTTCTCCAGCGATATATCAGAAACAAGATAATATCTTCTTGTACGTCGTTCACAGGTGTTCTTTGGCCCGTAGAATCTGGAGGATGAATGTGGAATAACAAACGAATTTAAACAGACATTTCTGGCAATATTTTCCACTTTCGTGACGTTCTATACTTGATTGGATATAGCCTAGAACAACTCAGTTAAACTGGATCCAAATCAATCATGCTGGTTCTTGAGCCAAGAGATGGTTCTTGAGCCAGGTTCTTGAGCGTCTTCTTTTACCTCTTTTCGCCATTTATTTTATGTTGGACGATCATTTGATTTTAACCATGAAACACAGCTTTATTTCCATATTATTCCGGATAGATTTCTCGATATTTCAAATAAACAAAAAAGTGCTGGAGGGCTGGTTCGTTTTTTGCAAATATGCTCTCAATTTTTATTACACTTTCATTGTATGTGTAGGATACCTACCTAGTAAATAAATAATTGTCAAAATGAATAAGTGAATTGTTAAAACACAAATAAATTAAATTAATTATTGTTAATAATAAACATACAGGGTCATTGACCGATCAAGTATTCATAGATAGCTACACGTCAAGAACGGCGACAATGTTTACTATTTTTATAGTACCCGCGATTTGTCCAGTCATCTCCAAATATAAATAATTAACCTACCGCCAGTCCATGCGCCGGAGCGAGATAGAATATGTATCGCCAACTGGTTCATTCATTGGTATAAATTGCCCGCACTCTGAGAAATAAACATACATTCGTATTGTCATTCAGTCAACTGTCAAGACTTTGTTATTTATTTACCTGCTGTCCACTTATCGATTTATATCCGCATTCCTGAGTCTATATTTATTGAAAACAAATCAAGATCATCATGACAAATAAAGACAAGCAATCCGCTATATTGATGACTCTGCACGAGAAGTAACGCAGAATCAACTAAAACGAAGATAACGATGTCGATATCAAAATCATCAGCACGTTCTAATAGAACACACGCTACAAAGATAACGACCATCGTTACATATGCATTAAACGCTCTTATGCTTATTGTCGTGCAGGATACAATTGTTCTTCGATTCGACCACGGATGTCGTAATCTTTGTACTTTGCTGCAGTTTTTATTTATTTTTACTATACACAATATATTATTTAAAATATATAACGTTTTGATAGAAAAGCGGACCGTCGAGTATAATTTTTTTCCTCTATTTTGTAGATAGAGAACCGTTTCACAGAGCAAAGCCTGTGACGAAGTGGTCTCATTCCTTAATAAAAAAAATCATACATTTGTCACCCGGAGATCATTTGGGCACGTGGAACGAATAAATGAAGAAACACTAACAAAATTCTGGGAAAATTTGTGGTCTCAATGTTTGAAAGTGAAATGAAGTGGAGAGACGATATCAGAAATGAATGTATATTATATATAAAATGGATGTTTTAAGTAAGACGAAGAAAGGACCTTTAAGATGGTTTGGACATGTGAACGATAGAATGACTAAGCGAGTATACAAGTCAGAAATGCAAGGTGTGCGTGGAAACGTGACTGGATCAAATGGATCAGATTTTGAAAGAAGGTAAAGAGACAAGTAAGAATAATATAAGATTGTGCATGACGAGATATATAAATGTGGATGAGGCGAAAGTTTGGATATATGTTCTCTCTGCCTACCTCGCAAGAGAC
This sequence comes from Odontocerum albicorne, assembly GCA_949825065.1. Lineage (NCBI taxonomy): Eukaryota > Metazoa > Arthropoda > Insecta > Trichoptera > Odontoceridae > Odontocerum > Odontocerum albicorne. The sequence continues at coordinate 6,401,622 of OX463858.1, forward strand.
ATGGCTTGATATGTATATGAATGTATTTACATACAAAATAAATGTACATGTAAAATGTGAATGCACGACGTAGAAAAAAAAGATGAAAGTAAGTATTGTTAGATTAACATAAGTGAATGATAATGTGAAGGAAATACTAGAAATTATTAGAAACTGTACGTATAAATAGGCTAATATGTATGTCGAGATAGGAAAGTCTGACCCTTTGTCCGCTCTGCCTACCCCATCGGGAAACGGTGAAATGATATGTATAGGTAGGTATGCCGTAAATGCTAAAACGCTCAGCTGGTACATTAATGTCTTAACACACCCAATGTTATACAAACACAATTGCAACAGGATCATAATCTCAACACCGCAGCAAAATCATATCCAACAACTCCTTATCACACGCTCTCCATTCGCGTCAGTCATTCACTCACATGCTTATGAGAGGACCTCCAAACATTTATCTCCTAATAACTTATTATTTTTAGAAAATGCGACATCCCTGATTTTAGCACAGTGTCTAGCAACGTTAAGATGTTTATCTGGCTGTTTCCGCGGCTTTATGATGGAAAGTCTTCCTGTCGACGCCTTTCACTCGGCCAGCCGAGCGTTTTGCTAAGCCAGTACCTGTGTTAAGCTGCGGTTACAGCAGACACAGCAAACAAACAACAGCGCTTGAGTATGCCATCTCTGGATTAATTTTCGCTTTACTCCATATTATGAAACATTGTTCTTGCCTAAATCCAGGTCTGCCAACTGTCAAAAGTGAGTACCCATCAGATCCTAGTGGGGGTTATTATTGTATCGCTACATATTAGCGGTTTGACTCAAATAAATGACGCGTCATGGTATAATGGTTTTTAATACATCATAGCATATTTATATTCTTACTTATGGTAACTTTCAACATATCTGAATTGGTTATAAGGACAATGTTGTCTTCGGCCCTAGTAATTATGATTCGGGTGTAAAACCTAACGATCGATCGTTACTGGGCCTCGTAGTCGAGGATCCCTCGCATTTCTGATGTACATTTAGTTTGAATGCAATGCAGTGCCGTGGAGTTTGATTTTTAAAAGTGAGAGTCGTTGCATACCAGCAAATTCACCGGCCACACCTGCTGTGCTGGATCCGATGGCACACCGAAGTGAGACGATCTTTTTTCCTCTTTTTGAAAGAATATATATATAGTCGTTTAGTATCAAAACTGCACGTTGTAAAACTGCACGTTTTTAAATATTTATGGTAAATGGTAACAAAAACAACAATATTAGGATTATTGTTGTTTTTGTTACCATGTAAACATTTAAAAATGTGTAGTTTTACAATAGGAACATTTCCTCGGGTTTAACTCAATTCACCCAAAATCGACAGATTGTTATTTTTGATACTAAACGACTCATATGACCGAAAACCTTACACCCGAATACTAGGCGGAAAAAATGTCTGTCATTCGAGGAGAGTAGCACAACGCGGGGCTCGAACCGACGACCTTCCGCACGGAAGTCCTATGCGTTACCGCGCAGTCATTTACCTCTCGGTTTAAAACCACTGGAGAAGCCACGGAAGTCGCGCTTCGTTATTCCTCGTTCGTGTAAAGAGATGGCAACACTCGCACACGTATTTTGCACGTAAGATTAATTAATGGTTACCAGACCAATTATTTTACCAATTGGGACCCTTTTTTTTTTGGTACTATCGTTAATCGAACCCAAAATCCCCATGTAGAAGTCATGCATCTGCCCAACTAGACCACGGAGGTGACATAGTTCCATTTCATAACCATCTTCTGTAATGCATGTTTACAGTACGTGTCATTCCCAGCTCCAAAGGTTGCAAAAATGCTTTACAATTTGGTGGTAAAAATTCAACTTAAACGTATTCAAACTCACGTGTTAAATTACGTGCTGAGCAATTATCAATTTTAATATTTTCATTTTAACGTCCAAAATCATTAGGCATTCGTTAAATATTACTTGCGTAATCTAAGCCCGTTGTTTTCGATTTCCTCAGCGATGTTTTCGACCGAAAACTGTTTTTTATACTGATTTTTTTTATTTCGTTATAATGAGATTTGACCTGTATAGTAATATACACAGAACAAGTTACACATTGATGCAGGTACACTCTTGCACACGGCGTCGTCCTTGAATTTCGCGCCGTCCACGGACCTCAACAGGCTTTTCTTTCTCTATGCCACGGCGCGACGGACAGAGAGGGGAATTTCTCTAGCTTTTCTTTCTCACCCGAAACCACCTCACCAAAAGCAAGAGAGAATATATATCATGAGAAATACTTCTTACCTTTATGTTACTTTATTATTGTATTTTGAATTTTTACTTTAATTGGATAAAATATCTACTTTTAACACTTGCCTTACTGTGCTAAAAAATTCCGCCAGCCACGGTGCTGGACGCTAAGCGTCCAGTGAAAAATGTATGTTTTAAATTAAAATTATGCAAAATCTGCTAGGTTAATTTTTGCAATTAACTATAAACATAATCTTATTATGTATTAAAACGTCAAATAATCAAATGAATTACAAGTCTTGGTCACTCGCTGGCAAGAGTTAACCAAGTATTTATTTAACGCTGTTTTGTGACTCACCATAAGAGAGCTTTCACATGATAAATAAGCCGTTGCAGTTAAAATTTGACGTATAGTACCCGGCGGTAAGTAATACACATCGGGCTTAAGAAAGAGACTGTCGCTTTGTAGAGCGTCGTCTCTATCGCACGATGCGCTAACAGTCCGTGTGACAGAGACGACGCTCTTCAAAGCGACAGTCTCTTTCTTAAGCCCGATGTGTATTACTTACCGCCGGGTACTATAACTCCTTTTGGATGTAAAACGAAAAATTCGATTATTTTCTATACCAGCTTATTGAAGCAATATTTTTTTGTAAATTATCTTTAGTTTTATTAAACTAATCATTTTAGTCCTAGATCAGTGATGGGTAATTAATATTAATAATTTTTGCAGCCCTAGTAAATGAAAGAGTTGTGTTTTTGAACTATTTATATATTATTATTAAAAAGCAAAAACAAATAATTATTCGTCCAGTGCAGTCGTAAATATACGAGCGAAGAAAGCGCATCGCTAGTTCTTGGGTGAAGATCGTCCGTCAACGATGCGTGTCACCCAAAATGTCTTGGCGTGTCCGACACGCAAGTCATAGGCTACCCATCACTGTCCTAGAGGCAACAGTACATACATATAGTCAACCTGTTTCACTGTTGGGGTAGGTATAGATGACAGATCTCTCCTAGCTCGATACATATTTCGCCTCATCCACATCCATACAACTTTAAATCCTACGATTTCTTTGAACACTTACATTTATTTTTTTCAAAATATTAATTTGATCCCACCATACTTTCCTTGGTCTTCCTCGACTTTCCTCTCCACTCACATTCGCACTGTATATTTGTTTTGTTAGTTTTTCTTCGTCCATTAGTTCAAAGTGCTGAAACTATCTCAGCGGCAAGATAGTTTTCGTAATTTGAAAATACTTTTGTAATTCAACTAAATGTGATCTGGAACGATCAGCGTGCAATTTTGAGAGTTAATAAATACATGGATGTCATTAATTTCTTCCTTTCGCTTCCTGTGCTAAAAAAATCCGCCCGTTCCGGTGATATGTATTCAATACACATGTTAAAAAGAGCGATTTAAAATCGGAAAAATAAGAATATTCATAGCCAATCGCTTAACCCTATAGTGCGCAATGATGCACATGTGAATCAACCAAAGTTTTTCTAAATATTTTTGTGTTGAGTGGTATGAACAACGACTAACGCACTGTTACTAATATGATACAATAATCTCCATGCTTTAAAACCACATAGGTTTAATAGAAAACTGTTTTACCGGTCAATTTGGCAGTTGAAGTTTGACTTGTTGCGCGTAGATGAGTTTTGTGATTTGTTCCAGTTTGAAATCAAATTACTTTATTATTGGTGATCAAGGTAATCTTATGGTTTTTTCTTTTATTCTTTAGTACATATGTGTAAAATAAGTGAAGTAAAATATATAATTTCATTTTTATCATTATATCATATAATTAACTTACAAATGCGCAGTGATTCATATATGAACCATACTCTTTTTTTTAAATATAGATATATAAAAACAAAAAAAAATGTTTTATTGTATTTTTCATGTTCCAGTACATATTTATTGCATAAATATATTTTTATTTTTGAAATAAAAAATCGCGCATTGTAGGGTCAAATTAATACAATTTGAAGTCAAAAGTGATAATAATTTAAATTTAATTGCTGAAAACATGAAAAAAAAACATTGGCTGACGTTCACAAAACGGGCAAAAAGCCCACCTCAGATGAATGCGCTAGAGCAACCGAGACCTGAGACTGACTAACACTGTGTATGTTATACCTCGAAGGAAGAAACACAACTGCAAACTGAGATTCTATTTCTTGCGTTCCCATATACCGAAGTAGAGTGAGAGTGAGACGTGAATAGCGTCGCTTCCTCACCCATAACGGTTTTTAGAACGAATATACATACGTCACACACTGGCGCACGTTTGATTGTATTGGTGAATTTATTCCCGATTTTTATAAAATATCTCTGATGTGGCCGATAAGTGCTAATTATTATTAATATTATTTTTTCATTCAATGTGTAAATGTATTACGGAGGAATACCTAAAATCTGAACCCAGTATGTATTGTATTTATAGAGATATTCAAGTTTTTAGAAGCAATGTGTACTGGTTATACATCACAGGGAAGAAAGGGTTAAACAATGAATGTTATGATATCCACGAACAGTTTCGTTTATAGAAATGACAGTACACATACAAATAAAAATTGTAAAATAGAAATGACATGTCGGAAATTAATATTAAGTGAGTTCATAGTTATAATTTATAAATTAGATAAGTTCTTAAGATATAAATTTATATACTACCTTGATCAAAAAGTTTTAGGACCGGCCACCGTGTGGCGCAGACAGTCATCCGATTAGATTTTTTTGTTAGGTTACCACATCTATCATTGACACTTCCCTCCAAATTTCAGCGTCATATCTTGACATTTGTAAAAGTTACGCTGTACTGAGTACATCTACCTTTGTGCGTGTTTTCGATTTTTTACAAGTTTGAAAATGGCATCAACTGTGCATCAACGAGTTTGCATTAAATTTTGTGTGAAAAACGGATTTAACGGCCCGCAGACCTTGGGAATGTTGGAGAAGTGTTTTTCGGTGGCACGAACGCTTCAGAAGTGGTCGTGAGTCGGTCGAGGATGACGAACGCAGTGGCAGTCGAAAACCGATAAAAACATCGATAAAATCAAAGAAATGTTGGCCGAAAACAGCAAATTGACCATCAGAGAGCTGGCAGAGGACTTGAACATCGCTTATGGATCCGCTCAAGACATTTTGGTTAGTGATTTGGGCCTCAGACGTGTCGCTGCAAAACTGGTGCCGAAATACCTCAATTTCATGCAAAAAAAGGACCGCGTTGAAATCGCGAAAGACATGATTTCCATGAGTTTTTGACCAAAAACAACACGACTACTATCCAGCAGCCTTTGAATTCACCTGATCTGGCTCCCTGCGACTTTTTCCTGTTCAACCGACTTAAAAAACCGCTTCGCGGAACGCGTTACAGCACCCGAGAGGATGTTCTGAAAAAATCGAAGACGGCTCTGATGGACATACCGAAAATGGAGTACCAGCGGTGTTTCGAAGATTGGATCAAGCGCTGGCGTAAGTGCGTTGCAGTCGATGGGGAGCACTTTGAAGGTGACCATATCGATTTTGATGAATAAACTTGTATTTTCGATTTTATGAATAAAGTCCTAAAACTTTTTGATCTAGGTAGTATGCCAGACTAGTCATAACTGATTTTGCAAGTTCATTGAATTTTCTTTTCCATCAAAAGGAGAGGGTCAACTTCCGTGGTCTGGTTGGTAAGATGCCTGTCTTCCGATCCGGAGGTTGCGGGTTCGATTCCCGTTGGAAACCAGTTTAAAAAAACTGTCTAGTTTTCACTTAATACCTAATTAACATATTTCTACGTGTACTATTTATAAAGAAATGATTACACATGATTTGCTCGGGTGCTGATGTAGCTTCCAGATGTGATTTGTTTAGTGCATTCGAGTCCCGAGTAAGACCGCCCTTTAGGTGGGTTTACTCTCTAAACGGCGCTATATAAAATTGTTCATTTCCCTTCTTCCGTGATGTCGAACCTTAAATCCGTCTTCACTAGTATTATTTTCACTCAGGTATGTCGCCCCCGGAGGAGTCACTTTGGGCAGTTCTTTCTTCGTCATTACGTGACGTCGCGCTCATAAAAAAAAGTAAATACGATTTCAATCTAGTGTAGATCGCGCTGGATGGAGACTTATTTTGTCCCCCATAACAAAGTGGATGGTAGTGGAATCGAACTGAACTAAACTCTGAGTATATACAATTATTTGAATGAATGAATTAGTAAAATTTGAAGGACTACGACTTATATAATCTATATAACGATGCCAATACTAGTTTAGCTACTAATATTCATACATCTCTTTCTCTTTTATTCCTGCTGTTAAGAACTCCACCTCTAAATATCTAAATTCAACTGTTTCCCGTTTGATTTTTGAGACATATACATATTAATTTGAATCCTTCCTTGCCCTTTCTACCTAGTGCCGTATAAATTTCCTGCCTTAGACATCTGACCTGCCCGCAACAATATCACATTCTCGGCGTACCGACAGTTTCCAGTTCGCGCCGCGCCGCTTGACAGCTGACAGCTGATAGCCCGTTTCGCGCCATTCCGCGCGGCCATCTCGCGCGACGCAACACTTCACTGTTTTGCCGGTAGAGCACAGAACTTAACGTCAGTCATTTGATAGCGCTATGCAACGAGAAAATGTCGTGTCGAAAAGTACATATTATTTTAATTCTAAGCAATTTTCCAATGACTGTTTAATTTTTATAACGAAATAAATTAACATAGTAAGAAAATATTTTGGTATCTATTATTTTTTAACGTAATGCGACCCAATTATTATAACCTATTTAGTATTTTAGTTCTGCGACAGTTATAACAATTATATTGGGATGTTTGACGCGTGTGGGTATTGTTACCAGACGAATTCTATCCTGGCCGAGACTCTTTTTTTATTTTATGGTATAATCGGGAATGGAAGCCTAAAGCCCGGTGTGGAAGTCAATCGCCTTTACAACTAAGCCATGATGGTTGTCTGGCTTCGGAGTTGTCCTATTAACACTTTCTTTATATACAATACAACCTGGCTGGTTATTGCCATGGGCAATCTCTTTCATCCAACTAGATAGATGTTAAAGAAACCAGACTGAAATTCTTTAAAAAAAAATTAGGTTGCATCTGGAATGCCGCAATACCCAAGTTCGAAGACGGGTGTTGAAGAGTATCCAATATAATGTTTTTTTTAAACATATATGTATTCTAAATTGTTGTTTATTTTATGATGTTAATATTTGACAACTTTCGTAACCTAGTTGATTAGACGCTTGTCTTCCAACCCGAAAATTGCGGGTTCGATTGCCATTGGTACCTGTTTATAGTCTGGTTTTCACTTAACGCTTGTTTAACTCCTTTCTGGTTGGTTGGAAGATAGTGCCCCGTGGCAATACACTCACTAGACTGTATTGTATGCTATACAAGTTTAATACGATAGATTACAATACAATATTTAATATTTTGTTTTTTTTTAATATTACTGTAATATATAATATTTATAAAGGGCACTTCCCTTGCGTGTCGTTTAATTTTTCCAGTATATAAATAAATATTTAATCACTTTCTATTATTGTTTTGATGGCAATAAAATATGTTAATGAGCATATTAAAATGATGTTTTGTGAGTGTAGTTAAAATTTATATGTGAGGTTACTAAACTATATATTAGCGAGGGCACTAAAACTTTGTTTCGAGAGGGTAGTAAAAATGTATTTTTCAGGAATATTTTACTGAGTATACTAAAATTATGTTTGTGAGGGTAGTAAAACATGTGTTTGTAAACATATTTAAAATGTGAAGTATTCCGGTGGCTTTAAAAGAATTCTGCATAACATAATATGAATAGAATTTATTCGATACCTAGTAAAATTATTCACGTAATGCGTCATTAGAATAATGTTTGTTTGGAAGGGGTGTCAAAATATTTGTAAATGTATTCCTTAGATTACTATTTTGAATCAAATATTTTTTTCTCATTCTTTTGCAGGAAAATTGTCACTGATGTGGAACAACGTAAATATTTATTTATGTATGACTAAACTGTGACCTACTTTTTTATTATTTTTCCGCTCTCAGTACATCATTTAAAATGTACGTCGTTTCATTATTTTTATTTGATTTTATTTGAAGTTATCTATAATACAAACATTTGCCAAAGGCTATCTTCTTCTCCCTGGCTCCATCCCAACTCACTGTCTGCGAAGATTGTTGGGGTCAGCTCTCCTAGTCCTCAGGTTGTATGCTCTTCTGTCCCGGACTACGCCCCCCAGGCCGTGCCTCTGCATCAGGTTATCTTTTTGCACCACCCACGAATTCTTTGGCCTTCCTCTGGTTGTTATTCGAGGAAGATCCAAAGGCTATACCTATGTACAAATTTATATCATAAAAACTAATCTAATTTATAAATTATAACTGTGAACTTGCTTAAATGTAATTTCCTACGTGGAATTTATATTTTACTCTTTTAATATTTTTTTTGTAATTTTTATTTTTAATAATCTTAATATTTAATTTGCTACAAATAATTAGCACCTACATACTAACTTATAACTAAATAACAATTTTTAATACATTTTATTAGCACGTAGTTGCCCACTCGTTCAGGCTACTTGGTTTTGATCACATTCACTCAGACCTTGGTCTTCCCTGCTAATACTGTAGGTGGACTAGTCAGTCAATAACAGATGATGCTTCGGAAGCCTGTGCTTATAACGGAAAGGTAGGGCGGACTTACTTCCTTAAGCCCTCCAGAGACGTCGTTTTAATGGAAAGGCAAACGTCGTATAGCTCATGATTGAGCATCGTGACCTCCATAACAGTCTTTGACGACTCATCTCCATCCATACCTGCACTTCCCAGTTCGATAAGCAGAGCTGTGAAAGTAGTCCTGTTGCGTATATCACTTGGTCAGTCCCAACGCATTGGGGCTCTTTATCTTGTGTCCTACCACGTTCCAGTGACCACAAGTCTCTCCAAACTGTCTCCTTGGCCACGAGCAATGTGTTTAAAGAATCGGAGGACGTCGTCGAAGGGATATTGTCGATAATATGTATATCGGTGACTCGCAGTCCTTCGAAAATGGAGGCACAAGTGCATTACAATGCTAAGCACTATTCATTCTATTATATTACTAGCTGTACCCGACCACGAGTTGCTGTGGCTCAGTCTGGTTAAATGGAAAAAAAAGAAAAGAGAAAGCACACGTTTCTAATATGTTTAATTTCACAATGCTTGTGGGTATACAATATTTTTGACGTCTTTCAGCCACTCTCAGCCTGTCGCGTTCATTCTTTTGAGAACGAAGCAGATCTGAAGCTGCAGAACGCGATCGCCGTGCTCGCAACCGTGCATCCTCAAGTCTGGCTGCACATCACTCTACTGCTTCCCCGGCATTTTGATGAACTAAATCAGATCGATTGCACTGAAAAAGAAGAAAGAAAGTTAGAACAAAAACATATAAAATTTCGAAACATTAAAAAAGGAACTGAATAATATTGTTAAGTTCGTAGACGTCGTTGTTCTTGGCGGCAAGAATAGCTCGTTCACTCAGCCAATCGTGATTCTTATAATTGATTTGAATATTGGGAAATACTTTTTCAACCAATTCTTCTTTTGACGTCACTAATTTATTTAGGTAAATACATTACAAAAAACTAACAATAATGACAAATTAATACATCTTGTTACAAATTAGCAAAAATGTGGCAGTTCGTTAAAATCAAATGTGACGTTTATCAAAAGTTTACGTTAGTTGCATGAAACACGTGAAACTTTTAATAATTCAAATGTATAAAGCATACACAAATACATACCATGAATTCAAATGAAAATCAATCGACGTTCAAATTCACCGCTAATTGCACTGAAAAATAAGAAAAACGTAGCAATTGATTTATCTACCGCATCATGGCAGTTATTGGCTTACTGGATTCCCTCAGTACATTTCTTGGCGTCTCTGGAAGAAAGGGATCAAATTAATCACATATTCGGTTTGATCTTTCTGAATAATTTTATTATACTTCGCAAACTCTAGGTAAGTCCTATGACAGTTGACAAATTTGCCCCAATACAACCTTGTAACGACGTTCAGTAATTTTAATTATTTTATCGACTTTAACATAATGCTCGATTCTAATAAATAGCAAGTTATTTAGGTAAATACATTACAAAAAACTAACAATACTGACAAATTAATACATCTTGTTACAAATTAGCAAAAATGCGGCAGTTCGTTAAAATCAAATGTGACGTTTATCAAAAGTTTACGTTAGTTACGTGAAACTTTTAATAATTCAAATGTATAAAGCATACACAAATACATAAATGAGGGGGTCAGAACCAGACTTGACTATCCCACAAAAACATAAAATTTGAGTTAGGCACATACGCTACATCTTTATACCCATTTCTATCAGAACCAAACATGATTATGAGTTTATAGTTCATTTATTTATTTATTTATTTTATTTAACACTTTTATTGCAATACAATCTGGCGGGCTTATTGCCAGGCGGCAATCTCTTCCAACCAACCAGACAAAAGTAAATGAAGCAAGTTACGTGGTCGCATAAATCATTCAAATGACTATCCATCCCCACGAAATCCATAAACATATAGTTCATCATATGTTAAGTGCAGACATCGACCGTTACATTTTGGAAACAATAGAAAACAAACCATTTTTTAATAGATCTGCAACTTTGAAGTCAATTATCTCAAAATAAGATAAATGTGGGATAGTCATGTCTGGTTTTGACCCACTCATTATAGTTAAGGCATTAACATTGTGGAGGTTTAAAGACATTGTAATTTGTTTTATCAAACACTGTTTATTCCACTTTTTGTAACGGCATAACCCTACCGGTTTCAAGGCTTCCACCTCATCATCAGGAGAGCACTCTTGTTTGTGCTCCCCTGATGATGAGGTGAAAACCTTGAAACCGGTAGGGTTATACCGTTACAAAAAGTGAAATAAACAGTGTTTGATAAAACAAATTACAACTATGATATTCATTCTGTAAATATAGAGAACCACTTCCCCTCATCAAGTCCTGTGACGAAGCTGCCTCATCTCCAAGTTTGTTTCGGGTTCGATTACCTACTTGAAAACCTAATGAAAAGGGATCCGAGTGTGGTATTTTAACATCCGATTATTTTAGAAATGTTAACATGCAACAGAAGTGCCCTTGATTTGACTCTGGTCATTAAACGATGCTCTTAAAATAAATTTATTGTCATGTTATTGTCGTCTTCGTTGGTTGTGCAGAATACATTTTTATAATACCATTATATCGCGCCATTTCTATTATTGATTATTATTTTTATTGCCAGATGCAATATTATCTGTCTAGACGCGTCTGTCCTTCGTAAGTTTTTATATTTATTTAACTGTGAATTCCGCGGACGTAAGTCAGCTGTCACGGAACAAGTAAACTAGCATAGTGCGATGAAATATATGCTATTGTTTTGTCTGTAAATATGTACACGTTAAAATAAGGAACTAATGCACTCGATACCAATTTATATTAATAAACTTATTAACTTATTATGCGTTGTTTTGTACCATAAATTCATTCCAGGAACGCTTTATGAATTTCTGTAATGTAGCTGCCAAATCAGCTAACACAACAATAAATTCAGCTTAATCATTCGACAATTTAATAAAATTGTGTTAACATATTTTATTTGCTGATAGTTTTGTTTGCTGGTGTCAAATTGCTCGAGCGGCTGCAGCTCGTTAGATTACGTATATGTGTTTACTTGTTAAAATCACGGGTATAAGTTGACTGCCTCAGAACACGCAAGGAGCCTAGTGAGACGGCTGATATGTGCCGTTGTCTTATGTAGAAATATGTAAATATTTAAATTAATTAGCTGGTCGATTGAAAAAATGCTTTAAAGCAATAAATATTTCAGATGTACTTATACGATCGAGTTATAATTGAATTAATCAATAAATATTGTCAAATAGATAAAAAAATGTTAACACGAATATGCCGGAAATTAAATCAGGCACGCCTGGGTACTAAGTAAGCATTTTAGTCAGTAGACCGACTTAATCTTTTTAAGCATAAGAATCAGGGCTGTGGAGTCGGAGCCGGAGTCGTGGAGTCGGAACATTTTAGGCGGAGTCGGAGTCGGAAAAAATCGACCGACTCCGACTCCGTTTAATTATTTTAACATTTTCTTGAATGAATAACGTTACGGTATGTGTTAACCAGTTAACCTCTCATCGTTTCATGCCTGATACTATGCAGACTTTTATAATCGCAATAAACCCCAAAAGGGGATTACGTTCAGTTTATTGCAGCCGTACAAATAGTAAATTCCTGCACTTAGATTCCTAGGGTTTTTATTTATTTTCTAGGAAAATAAATAAAATAAGAACACGTGTCGGTTATTTTCCGCGCTTAAAATTATTAAATCAGATTTAAGAGCTACCATAAATCCTGACTTAATAGAAGCAATTCTTTTTTTGAGATCTAATTCCATTTAGACCACGAATAGGAAATAAGATTTATATAAAGTATATTTACTTTAAAAAATCTTATCTTGTGTTCTATTCAATATTGAATCAAAATAATAATAAACAAAATAAATAAGATTTAGTTATCGTATGAAAACAAATGAAGCAACCTTTTTATTTTATTTTAAAGTGTTTTCTTATTTTTTTTCATACCTACCTGTGTTGTTTTTCTAATTATTTTAAAAGTTTTATTTAATTCTTTTTTTAAATATTAATATATATTTTTAATATTATTTTAGTGTGAAGATATTGCTTAATGCGTATTGTTTATATATTTTTTTATTAAATTGTTTCATTTGTGTATGAATATAATATTTTTTTTATTTATACCTGTATCCATTATTAATAAGTCAATATAAATACATTAGGTAGACGCAGTAAATTATAAAATAAAATAAAAATTGAAGTCAGAGTCAAGAGTCGGAGTCAGAGTATAAAATAAAGCCGGAGTCGGAGTCGGTAAATTTTCATCCGACTCCACAGCCCTGATAAGAATACCACCCATGTCATATCTCAGATAAAAATAACAGCATCAAAACAAGATAATTTGATAAGGAGATGCATTCCAATAAATGAGATCAGGACTCTGGAAAATACGTTAGATTACACTTAAGACCTTTTTAACACCTTTCTGGTTGGTTGGAAGAAATTTCATCATATCAATCAACTCGCCAGATTGTATTGTATTGTATACACAACGATAGGGTAGTTTTTTTATTTATTTATAAATCTTACATAAACAGGTAATTACTCAATTGCATACTAAGCTTCCTTCCTTCCGTGGTTGCAGTCCTAAGACTGGTTTGCAGCAATTTGAACTCTTCTCCTCCATTCCCCCCTGTCCTGTGCGGCTCTTTTTAAGTCTGTATATGTTGAGCAGCGCACGTCCACCAACAGGTCCTCCAGGTACTCTCGGCGTGGGCGTCCCCTAGAGTTTGTCCCCTCGGTCATACCCTCCATTATGGCATGCAAGAGGCCCTCTTGTCGTATTATATGACCGATCCATCTTGCACGCCTTTCGGACAGGATCCTGAGCAGGTGCCTTCCTCCTTCGATTCGTTGGAGAACCTCTTCATTTGTGATGCGGTCTCTCCAGGAAATTCCTAATAGTCTTCTATAGGACCACATCTCAAAAGCCTCTAGTCTTCGTCTATCTCTTTCGGATAGGCACCATGTCTCGCAGCCGTACATCAAGATACTCCATACATAGGTCTTGATGAGGAGTATTCTCAGTTTTAGGTCTATATTATTTGATTCTATTATTTTCGACCTTTTATTAAATGCAAGTCTAGCCTGATGTATACGGCTGTCGACCTCGCTCTTGGACCGACCGTCCCATGTTATTTTGCTCCCGAGGTAGACAAACTCCTTGCATACTAAGCTTAAAGATAAATTATATAGAGTATAAAGAAAGAAAAATTGTATACAAAGCTTAAACAGACATAATATAGTGTAGCAAAAAAATAAAAATTAGTTAACAAGAAATTTTAGTTAAGCTGAAAGAATTATGTTCCATTACTAAGAAAGCTCAAAATGCTTTCTTGAAAAACGTTTTCGATAATGTTTCGAATGTAACTCGATATTTCCTCTTTTATGAAATACATATTTTAATAGTTGTTTTGGCATGTGGAGTGAATCGTGGACGTGGAAATGGGGGTGAAACATGGAAAAGACTAAGGAGCCGAATAAATTATGTAGAAATGCGGGCATTGAGTCGGGTACACGGGGTGACAATGTATGAAGTGATTAGGGATAATGGTGAACTTAAGTTTGATATGTTGAGATATGTAGGTATAATGTAGGATGTCTCCGTTTTTATGCGATACATTTTATACAATAGTTGGGTTCAGCTTTTATGTTAAATATATTTTGCTATAAATCTTACGTAATTTTCCTGGTTTCCTTGATATTAAAATAGATTGTCTGGGGCTGAATTCTCAGTGACCTAAAAAGTCCAGACGCTCCAGTTTGAGGTCATGACCTGAACTAACAACAGCCACCGCCCTGGGTCACGATATTTCTTGCAGTGTTCTGATATGTTGCTCTTTTTCTTCATCACGTGTTTATTGCTTCATCGTCGTGATCCTCTGCTATATCCTGGAACTTGGCGGACGATTTGTCTCCATTCTTCCCGGTCCTGGGTCATGTTGAATGCAGCGTTTAAAGATGATCATGTTGACTCCTGCATTTGACCCGCCCATTTTTTAAGAGATTTCCCTCTTGCTCGTTTTTTTTCCGTGATCACCAGCTTGTCAGGATGTCCTTTGTTCTTTCGGTCGTGGTGACATGTAAGGCTTCTTGGCATGTAAAAATTATTTTCATACATTATGGTGAAAGTCTTTCGGTAATCGGTATTGCGGATTTATTACATCACAATTATGAACCCAGGTCTTGTATATTTGGCCTATCAACGAGCCGAATTATTGCTTTAGAAATGGGTGTACTGAGAAAAAAATATGGGGTGACAATGTATGAAAGAATACGGAATGAATGTGCATTTAAGGAATTGATGAAAAAGAGCACTCCTCGATGGTTTGGACGAATGTAGAACGAATGAATGAATAAATAGTAATAAAACCAGGGCTGTGGAGTCGGAGTTGGAGTCGGAGTCGCGGAGTCGCGGTGTTTGGGCCGGAGTCGGAGTAGGAGTCGTAAAAAACGAGCGACTCCGACTACTTTTTCGTTAAAATTTAAAATACATTTTTTTTAATTATTATAATGAATGTGTATTGTGCACGAATATTAAACTTGCAGGCGCAAGTCGCGCCGATATGGTGAATCACCGAGATCCATTTTATGCATCAAGTCTACGAAAATGTGTTTGTCTCCTTCTTTCTCACGTCGAAAGAAAATTCTGTTAGCTGGGATCTATGTTAACCCCATGGTTCGATCCATATTGACGGAAGAACAAATAAATAGAGCTAAAAACGCTCTGTTTGAATTAACCGTTCGTATGAAAGGTCTTCGACTAGAAAAAGAGACGGCAGCAGGCAGCGTACACCAAGTATCATCATCTTCATCCGACACCGCTGAATCTGAAGACGATTTAGAAAAATATCTCAATGAACAAGATAAACTAAAACGTCCTCGTTTGAATCACAGCCCCAATATAGATGAAGGAGACTCTACAATTTCAAAATTGAATTTTATGATGCATTGAAAATAATGGAAAAAATTGACCGAACTTAAAAGTTAAATGTTGAAATGGCAATACAGCGGTATCTAGAAATCGTAAAAGATTCAGCATTGATCATTACAGCATTATCGCCAACCCAAGTATCCGTAGAGTGATTATTTTCCGCTCTTAAAATTCTCAATTCTGATTTGAGAGCCTCTACGAATACACATTTAATAGAAGCAATGTTGTTTTAAATAATTATTAAAGTTTGATCTTGTTTTATTTTTATCCCTATAACATGAAAAAAATGGCTATATGCAAAGGTAGGAAACAACCTGATAAAATTGAGCTTTTTTGAGTCGGAGTCGTGGAGTCGGAGTTGTGGAGTCGGAGTCGTGTTGTTGGTAAATATAGGAATCGGAGTTGGAGTCGGAGTCGTGTTTTTTTTCTTCCGACTCCACAGCCCTGAATAAAACAGTACAAATGTGATGGAAAAGCTTTGTAGAGGAAGACCTAAGAATTGTTTTAAGTGATTGATATTAAAAAAACGTTAAAAGTCAGTAATCTTACGAGTTGTATGAAGTGTATAGATGTAGAAGAGACGAAGGATGTGTCGATAATGGTAAGTCCCGCGCTCTGCCCTCTCTGTATATCCCGAAAGGGAAATTACGTGTTAGTGTGTATATATTATGTGTAACTCGTCGTTGTCTCATTGGATCACGGAACAAAAGTTCGTTCGCATGTTTTTGGTTTTGTGTTGGAAAGTCGCTGATGGTTAGCCACCAGGGGATTTTGAATTCGATTTCCGATGGTTTTTTGAGAAAAAATGTAGTCTGATAAACGTGTTCGTCTAGCAACAATACTCGTGTGCGCTTGATGTAATGGGAGTGTTGTTGCATCTTCAGGTGCGGTAGTAGGACGGACTGCGAGTTCCGTACATATGCTCCAGTAGTTTTAAAGTCCGAATGCTCGATTTATGGGCCGTAAACAATGTATCCTGACCACACTATTCATTATGTCAAACATCAGTTCGGATGTATCGAAGGGCACTATTAAAATGAATGAGTGCCATCCCCATGTTCTTGATCGAACACTGTAAATATTTAAAAAAAATCAACAGTTTTTCTTGTCAAAATACTCGTACATTGTTGCATTTCGTCTTTGTTTCCAGTACTCTTATCGTCTGGCAGCATATGGTCGAATCTTTAATCTGTCATTTATTTCGTTCCACTGATAATATTGTCGGAAGTGAAGAGATAACATGAAACAATGGTGATAATATAATACAGTACTTGGGCCACGTTGCATCCAGTTAGAATAACGATGTCTGCTTTTCAGCGTGTGTTCATGTCTCAGATTAAACATAGGAGCACATAAAATATAATGTCGCCTATGTCCGAAATCATATCGTTATATTCTCACAAAACCCGAATGATCTTCAGCACCAACTGCAAGAATTGGCAGAGGTCAGCAAAGGAGTTGGTTTAAAAATGAACATTTCAAAAACCAAATATATGATGAACGGCTTTGCTACCCCAAAACCAATAAACGTAGATGGAAAGCCTCTAGAACTTGTCCAGGAATATGTGTATCTGGGCCAACTTATTTCCTTTGTAGGTGGCATATCGGAGGAAATAGCACGAAGGACAAAACTGGCGTGGAGCTCATTTGGACGTTTGAACAACATCTTCTAAAGTAATCTCCCAATATCCTTGAAGCGAAGGGTCTACAACCAGTGCATTCTTCCAGTACTTACGTATGGCTGCGAGACATGGACGCTCATAGTAAAGAACACGCAAAAGCTCCAGACCGCACAAAGGGGCATGGAGAGACGCATGTTAGGATATACTAAAAGATACCGTAAACGAAACACCTGAATTCGCAATATAACAAAGGTAGAAGACGTTATAAAGGTGTGCAAAAGAATGAAGTGGCAATGGGCCGGACATGTAGCCAGAATGTCAGACTCCCGATGGACATCCGAAATAATCCAATGGTATCCAAGAGGCATAAAGAGGCCTAGAAAAAGATCGAAGGTACGCTAGATGGACGAAATCAGGAAGCATGGCAGCATCACGTGGCATCGGCGAGCAAAGGACCGAACTGTTTGGAGTCAACTTGGGGAGACCTTCATCCAGCAGTGGATCGACCCTGGTTGACAATGATGATGATGATGATGTCCGAAATCAACCTCCGCGGCCTAGTTGTTAAACCCCTGTCTCCCAAACTGGGGGGTTAGGTGTTCGATTCCCATATTTTAAAAATGGATTTTAGTCTGGTTTACACTTCACGACTCTTACATAATTCCTACCAACTAAAACCAAAATTTTACTCATACAATCTCTGCTCTTTCCAATTCTGGACTATGCTCGTATCTCTGGTTAGTTGGAAGAGATCGCCAAGCGTGCGCCTCAGGTTCGATTGATATCCTTAGTGGAGGCTTGAACGTCGATTTCTTCACCATCGGAATTTTGTGTTATAATAATAAAAGGAAAAAATATACATATACGAGTATATCTCCCTTTAGAGAGCAAACTCTCATAGGACGCTCTAACTCGTGACTCGAACCCACAATTTTCCGTTAACAATTACCAAGAATAAAGGCACGTTCTCACGATTCAACTTTAGTTGACCGATTAAAGTTGATCAACAAAAGTTGAATGAAATCTGTTGTGAAGGCCCGTTCTCACGGTTCAAGTTTAATTGACCGATAATAGTCGATCAACAAAAGTTAAATACAGGTCCGTTCTCACGGTTCAACTTTAGTTGACCAATTAAAGTTGATCAACAAAAGTTGAATACGACTTGAATCAGTTTTTGTTCACACGTTTCAATAGAAACTGATTCTATAAAGTTTCAATTTAATTCAGTTAAAAATGGGGTCGAAAGCATTTTCTCTTGCATCTTTATTTTTATATTTATCGAGTTGAAAGCGAACTTGACAACCAACTTGAATTCACATGTTTCAAGACAGGTTTCAACTTGAAATCAAATGGCGGATGACTCATAACTTGAACGATAAAGTTTGACTGGGTCAATCTTTTCTTGATCAACTAAAAAGTTGATCAACTCTATTGAAACAAAGGTTCTCACTACAGATTTCATTAAACTTTTGTTGATCAACTTTAATCGGTCAACTAAACTTGAACCATGAGAACGGGCCTTAAACTAGAACAATTACGCTTCTATCCACTGCTTGAATTTTTTGCACATTTGTTGAATTTGGCGCCCCATTGTATGTCATGTAAGCCAAATAGGCATATTGCCTTTGGACAGAAGATGTTCTAACTCTAGGGATGGTGAAAATTTGATCAGTCGCCATGCGTGTCACGTGTCTTCTTAATTTGCATTTACATCTTTTCTTGATGAGATAGTGTCAGAGAACGAATTTGAAGTATAATTTGGCTACGTTAAGGATCCGATACTCCCTGAATATTACTTGGATGATTTCTTATTTATTTCCTCTCATGAAATGCCCAAAGTATTCATCTTCTCTTAATGCAAGTAAATACTAAAACAGCAGGTATAAAATATCAATAACACTCCAGTGTGCAAATAATCATTTATAAAAATAATGGAAAATAAGTCAGATTTTTTTTGAAGTCGCGGCACGATATTTTCCGTAATTACCTGGGCTTTTGATACAACTTACATACACTAAAAAATCGAAACTAGGACGTGAAAGATATCTATCGAAATGCCAGGACAAGTGATTCAAAACCTAGACTGTCCCGGCCGAACCGGCATGTCTGGTCACTAAGCATGCAGGCTGCCTGGTAAGGCTGAAACCGCGTTACATAATCTGAGGCGAGACGCACGCAGATTAGCTGTTAGCTGATCACCGATACTGGGGGAGTGTCAAGTTTCCTTGCGGTACCCCACACGGCGATCAATCGGCTCAAATAGTGAGTAAGCCGTTATAGCCTTTGCAAGAAACAAGTACCTTACTCAACCCACTCTTCTGTGTCTTGTTCCATATTATTGTTTTAGTAAGCAGCTGATGTTTATAAAAAATCGGTTAGTTATAGTTATCTATTATATCATTTGCCTTATGCCGTTAAGCCGAAAATGAAATAAAACATACTGTGACTGAAGTGAAAATGTAACAAAACATACTTGTTTATGAAGAAACTATTGCATAAAGTATGGAATATTCCATTTTTTAAAAAGCCGTCCCTTTTTTAATTCTGATTCAATTGATGATGCAAATGATAAGGATTGCCAGAACTATCCAATCCGAATACTATTCCTTAATGAATTAGCATGTGTAGGGATGCCGCTTCCCGAGTTAAAATGAAACAAAACATTCCGTGACGGTGAAGTGAAAATTAAACGCAAAACGTGTATGCAGAAACATTGTTCGAATTTTCAAATACATTGCGCTGTCCAAGTAAATTGGTATAAAAACAAATGAAAATTGATTTGCTGTTATTGTCGAAACTGACAATTACAATGAACGATTTTGGATAAAGGTGTATGTGTGGTGACATTGGAGTATTAAAAATCCTTTTTTTTTTCGTGTAAGTTGGTTGAGTTTTGTTTTTAAAGAGGCAACGCCTGTGTCTTCTCACTAAATGGTGTTATTGTTAAATCAATACGTTATTTAGTGCGATGGGCAAGGATTTTTAACATTGTTTCTTCGTGATAGGAGAAAAATACGAACCTCACAATAATGATTTTATTTCCATGGCATAAATTGTTATTTGTAAAATAGCCTACACCAGTATTTAGCCATGCTTTGGCTAAATATTTGTTTATTAAGTTATTGGGTGTACAAATAAGTCACCGCCGTTTGACAAAAGTTGGCGCCACCAGTAAGTTATGGTTAAAATTGTCAGATGCAAAATGTCATTATCGTAAGGTTGGACATCTGTCAACAACATGACCTTGAAATATTAGTGAATTTTTATCAGTATAAGATATTTTTTTGTGTTCGAAAATGTCAAGTTTTGAGCCGAATAAGCGTCATTTGCGGGAACTTTTGATTTACTTCTTCAATTTGAAGAAATCTGCAGCTGAGGCGCATCGATTGCTTGTAGAAGCATATGGTAAGGCTGCCTTAAGTGAGAGAAGTTGTCGTGAGTGGTTTCAAAAGTTTAAGAACGGTGAATTTGACATCGAAGACAAAGAACGTAGCGGAAGGCCGAAAGTGTACGAAGACGCGGAATTGGAAGTATTATTGGATCAAGATTCGTGCCAAACGCAAGAAAAACTTGCACTTACATTAGGAGTGACTCAACAAGCAATTTCACATAGGTTGAAATCATTGGGAATGATTCAAAAACAAGGAAATTGGGTTCCATATGAACTGACACCGAGAAACGTTGAACGCCGATTTTCCACATGTGAAATGCTGCTTGCCAGGCATAAACGAAAGGGTTTTCTGCACCGTATAGTCACTGGTGATGAAAAATGGATCCACTATGATAATCCAAAAAGGAAGAAATCATGGGGAACCCCTGGTCATGCTTCAACATCTACAGCTAAGCCAAATATTTATGGAAAAAAACTCTTGTTGTGTATTTGGTGGGATCAGCTTGGTGTCGTGTATTATGAGTTGCTCAAACCGAACGAAACCATTGCTGGGGCTGTCTACCGAGCACAATTGATGAGATTGAGTCGAGCACTCGAGGAAAAGCGCGCCCACTGCTACTCCAGACACGACAAAATTATTCTCCTGCATGATAATGCTCGTCCACATTTTGCCGCGCCGGTCAAAACCTTTTTGGAAACAATCAATTGGGAAGTTTTACCCCACCCGCTGTATTCACCAGACATTGCTCCTTCTGATTTTCACTTGTTTCGATCGATGACGCATGACCTGTCTGAGCAGCACTTCATATCATATGAAGATACCAAAAATTGGGTCGATTCGTGGATAGCCTCAAAAGATGAAGCATTCTTCCGACGCTGTATCCGTATGCTGCCAGAAAGATGGGAAAAGGTAGTGGCAAGCGATGGGCAATACTTCGAATAAAACATGAGGTTCCGTTCTTTCACAATAAATTCCCAATTTTTGATAAAAAACGGCGGAAACTTATTTGTACACCTAATAATTTTTTTTTATACGAAATTTAATCCATATTTGTATTTTTGTCCCAATAAGGAGAGAGCTGATTTCTTTCTGGACCCCCAAGGGTCGATTTTGACTTGCAGGGGGTCTATGTCAGCGAGAAAAGAATTGGGGGTGCACGAGATGTAAATGGGGGTCCACGTGAGCGGATCCCATTTAAGCAGATCATCATCAATATTTAGGCGTTCCGTAAATGTCTTATTATGCCTAACACAGATTGTGTGTACATAATACTTATATTAGACATAGAAAATACTTATATAAAGAAATCGAATGCAAATCACTGAACGTGGATATTTAAGACTATACCTCACTAATTTGAAGCCAAATATTGAACCATTGCTATCAGAGCATCAGGTTCATCTCTCTCGTTAACAGTATTATTTGTGTATTCATTTTATGTAAGAATTTTACTAGGTTTTTATTTGTTTCGTTCCAAAGCCAAATATTTACTTGCATTTTGTGTATTTTCAATAAAGGTATGAATAAAAATTGTACATGTTTTTCTTTTTTTACAATTGTCCACTCTACAAAAAAACCTTATTAAGGTAAACAAGCACTGTGTCAGCTGTCAAAACACATTTGAAGTTAATAAGTTTAGGAAAATTCAATATTAGACAGGCAGGGGTCTACGGAAAACAAAAAAATCGGCAAGTGGTCTGCGGGGCGAAAAAATTTGGGAAACTATGTTCTAGATTATAAGTATAACAATTTGCAAGTTTTAGTTACTATTTTCGCACGTCCTCGGGTGAGCTTTTCAGCTAGTAATAATAATGAAAGGACAATTATGACATGACTTACCAAAAAGTTTGGGAAACTATGTTCTAGATTATAAGTATAACAATTTGCAAGTTTTAGTTACTGTTTTCGCACGTCCTCGGATGAGCTTTTCAGCTAGTAATAATAATGAAAGGACAATTATGACATGACCTCCCAAAAACGGTTGTCTTTAAGTGCTGATCAAAGCTGCACCCATATCTCTAAAACTCAGAGGCAGGCCATTCCGCGCCACGGAACCAGAAACAACAAAAGACTGGTAAAAGTCAACGTTTTTTGATCGATTCGGAGTAATTAATTTATTCGGTGAAGTCGAAATCGTCCTCAATGTTATAATCCTCTCTTTTTGCGTTATTATTCCAATATAAGTGAACATCTGATTATGTAATAGACGCTTGTTTACAAAAGGAATGTGTCTTGTTTGTAATGTTTTCAGTTTCCTTCTTGGCCGGCTCTGCTCACACGTGCTCCGAGATAAGAGTTTTATTGGAGTATTCCCAGGCCGCCGCACCACGCTATCGCCAGCCCCCCCGCTCCAAACTTTTCTAGATAACCTTTGCCACCGACTGTGGCACTCATTGCGAAATCTCGTCGCTTCTCCCCGCATCTTTCGAAGCTATATTTATATTTATTATACATTATTTATCAACATTTTATTATTATTTCTTGAAAGGATTTGTATTTGTTTATTACACGTTCAAACTGATAACATACTATAAATACCATCATGCCGTTTCCTTATCGGTAACAGGCAGAGTGGAGACAGCTCCAGACTTTCATATTCTGACACATATTTCGCCTCTTCTACATCAATACATCCGAAAGGCGTGCAAGATGGATCGGTCATATAATACGACAAGAGGGCCTCTTGCATGCCATAATGGAGGGTATGACCGAGGGGACAAACTCTAGGGGACGCCCACGCCGAGAGTACCTGGAGGATCTGTTGGTGGACGTGCGCTGCTCAACATATACAGATTTAAAAAGAGCCGCACAGGACAGGGGGGAATGGAGGAGAAGAGTTGAAATTGCTGCAAACCAGCCTTAGGACTGCAACCACGGAGAGAGACATCAATACATAGTCTACGATTTCTGACTTTTTACATTTCTTTCTTTAAAAATATTCACTTGATCCCACCATTATTTCCTTTGTCTGCCTCTACCACGCCTTTCACTCACATTTGCACTGTATTGTATTTTTGTTTTGCTAACCTTTCTTTATTCATTCGTTGGACGTGCCCAAACCATCTCAGTGTTCTTCATTTTAACGCATCCGCCTTCAGTTCTTGTCCATCCCTAATCTCTTAACTTTGTATTCCCTCATACATTGTCACCTCGTGTGTTCTTCTAAATCCACTCATTTCTACAGTCTTTTTTCGGCTCTTTTTAGTATTTTTCAACGTCCACGCTTCAAACCTAAACATCAATAAGATTGGTACTAATCAACAAATGTATGGTGCAAATGTGAGTTGAAGTCGTGGTAGAGGAAGACAAAAAAGTACGGCTGGATCAAGTAAATGATATTTTGAAAGAAATAAATGTAAGAACTTGGAGAAATCGTAGTTGTATTAGAATGTAGAAGACCCTTCAGATGTGTGTCGAGATAGGAAAGTCTGGCGCTCTGTAGTATCTACCTACCCTGAATGCGAGACGGCGTGTATAGCATTTATGGGTGTATTTTGTTTATATTTTATACTTTCCAACGTAATAAAACCTGATTTCCACGTTAAAATCGGCCAGGTCGCTTTGCTTGTCCGAACGTGTTTACCACATGACTGGCATAATCCAATCCAATCCAATACGACTGACTACGTGGTTTTCCCTCTGTTATGCCGCGTGTCGCGCTATTTTCCTCATACTATCGCGCTTATATGATATTAATTCATATCTTGAATATTGTCTTTATGTACACATTTTGCACGAATACTGGCAAATATTGACTTACACTCTCTTCACGGTCTACGATCGTCTGTAATAATCACCTTATTTATGAAACATATATGGAAAGTTCATCATGCGAAGAATACTAGACGGATTGAAAGGTGGTTTCGTTATGTGAGGTAAAATCTCCAATATAAGATTCGCAGACGATACAACGCTTATAGCAAACAACGAAAATGAGATGACCGAGTTCCGTCATACTCGTAGAGTCGAAATAGAAAGCCGCCGATTAGGACTAGAATTAAATAAAAGCCTTATCATGGACCGATTTGAACCTCTAATTAAAAATATCTCATTAAGACATTACGAAGAGTTCAACCAGTTCGTCTACCTGGTTGTTATTATTTAGAGGAATTGAGGATGTAAAGCGAAGATCCGAAAACGGTTTGGAATGGCAAAATCAGTTATGATAAGTCTGACAAATATATGGACGAACCTGTCTATACTCAGAAGAACTAAGATTCGCGATGGTTACCCAATAGTTATCAGCGCCATGCGTAGAATAACTGGATCCATGAAATCAAATCCGTTGCCTTCGCTTTTTGTTCTGGACAAATATAACACAACTTCGAGATCTATCATGAAGTGACAACTAACTTGAACATTTTATTATGAGAGTGAAACTATACGAGAGAAGTGAGGCAATTGCGAAATTTCATTAGGTAAAACCAGACTGGTCTCGGTTTATTTTCTATTAGTACTGGTGATTACCTTAAATACAGAGAGGTGTTTAATATGAATATAATTTTTTGTAATTTATTTTTATCAAACACTGTTTATTCCACTTTTTTGTAACGGTATAACCCTACTGGTGTCAAGGCTTTCACCTCATCTTCAGGGGAATACAAACAATTCTTGTTTGTGCTCGCCTGAAGATGAGGTGAAAGCCTTGAAACCGGTAGGGTTATACCGTTACAAAAAGTGGAATAAACAGTGTTTGATAAAAATAAATTACAATGTCTTGAAACCACCACAACGTTCATGCCTTAACTATAAAAAACATAATATAATTTTATTATATTTCAGAATGTTATCCAGATTTTTTTAGATACGCTATTTAAGTAGATCAGCGTTTACCAAATGGGGTTCGGTATAATTAAATGAAGGGTTCCGCCAAGGGATGTTTTAGGTACGTTTATGATATATAATATTTGGTGGGCGAGACAACATTTGGGTCAGGTCGTGTCTTTTACTGCACAACTTGTGTACTAAACTGCTATTGTAATCCAGAACCTGCACATTACATGGACTGTATCATATACTAACGTACTTATCTACCTAAATACTAGGAAACATCGCGCAAATGACTGTGTTGGGATCAGTATTTCGCACGTTAACAATATGTAACTTTGTGTTATGTAAAATATAAAGGTTTCTTTTATTAAATTTAATTGCGAAACGCTGAAGTAGAGGAATGCCTGTACTTGGTCTGCCTGATTTCCAACTTCCTGGATGATCTTCTCTGAACTTGTTTTGCTTCATTATCTAGAACAACGTTCTCGTTTCTGATAATTTACTGGAAATGAAAGAATGCTGGACATAAAAGTATTTGTATGTCGGTTGTATTCGATAAAAAATAGGAAACAAATTGGACGATTCCAATTTATTGGAACATCTCCTTAAAACTTATGTCATTCAAAGTCCCCGCCACTCAACCCCTCAGGGGGATGTTATGACATGAGCCCCCCGGCCGAAATACGCCGTTCCATTATAGGGCAAGCCTGGCCGCGAGGAAACCAGATGTTTTTCAGCCCACACCCTTGTATATAGAAGAAAAAAACAGAAAATAAATAAACGGCTGAAATAAATAAAAAAAGTACACCCACAAATAAATAGGTACCACGTCAGATTAACTAAAATAAATTAAAAAAGTTTTTGTATAGCAATATAGTGTCTTCTTCTCCCTGGCTCCATTCCAACTCACTGTCTGTGAAGACTGTTGGGGTCAGCTCTCCTCGTCCTCAGGTTGTATGCTCTTCTGTCCGGGACTACGTCCCCCAGGCCGTGCCTCTGCATCAGGTTATCTTTTTTCACCACCCAATAATTATTTGGTCTTCCTCTGGTTGTTATTCGAGGAAGATCCATGGAGATTGCCTGGTTCACAATGTAATCGGGTGCTCTGCGTCCAACGTACCCATACCATCTCAATCGCCTCTCCTACGTCTTGCTTTTGATGTCTGTAACACCTAGGCTTCCACGAATGCGTGAGCTTTTTATTTTGTCTCTTAGGGACACACCTGCCGACGATCTTAGCATGCGCATTTCAGCAGTTTCTAGTTGCCTAGAGTAAGAGTTATACATCGTCCAGCATTCGGAGCCATGGAGGAGTGCGGGTCTGACAATCGTTTGGTATACTTTTTATTTTAACTTTACTGGCATTTTCGGATCACATAGAACTCCCGTCATTGATCTAAACTTCATCCATCCCACACTAATTCTATGTGTTACATCTACTGCACATCCTCCATCGCTATGGATGAGTGACCCATATAGCAATATAGTGTGTATAGCAATGTAGTGTGTACATATACATATATAAATATATTCTGAAATCACACATACACATATACTCGTATCTCAAAATTAATTGTAGAAAATACATTGTATCATAAATAACTTGTCACAGTTCGCAATGTTGACTCCGACTGCTCTCTGATTAGTGAGATAGCCCAGTGCAAGCAATTGCATCAGATGTAACTCGGGCGGTCATCGCGCCCGACGTTGCACCTAACATTTTAGAATATTGGTATAGAAAACTTTCACTTTTGTGCGAAACAGCGCGGCCACATCTCTATGGCGCGATGACAGGTTATGCGCATCAATTCCAGTTTTTATTTGTTGCGAACTATATATTATTAGAATTAGAAACATGATAAAAAAATATATAAGTCAGTATGAATAATCGAATTTCAAATACCTGTCGTAGCACTAAATTGTGTGTGTATGATATATTAAACATGTGACATAAAAATCCTTGCGAAAATTGACAGCCGTATTTTACGCCTTCGTGAATTAAAATTATTTTCGGTGCCGTAGTCACGAAATGAACTCTTACGAGTATCACCATTCGCAAACGGAATGACTTTGTTGAATGGATTTTCTGATATCGATATTTTCCACATCTCGGTGGATAAATTGAAAGTTAAACTCCTTAATAAACCTTGCTGATATAACTGAGTCACGTCACAGGGACACGTGAGGAATTTTATTTTGCTGTTGTCGTTATATTTATTTATTCAACACTTTTATTGCAAATACAATCTGGCGGGCTTATTGCCTCTTCTCTCTTCCAAATCTCTTCCAACCAACCAGACAAAAGTAAATGAAGCAAGGTCGCATAAAAACATTCAAATGACTATCCATCCCCACGAAATACATGAACACATACGCGAGCATATGCCCACAAAGACGAACAATCACCCGAACATTCCCTTTCATATAACGTGAGATATCATCAATCAAAGGAAAAAGAAGGGATGGTGGAGAGGAAAGGTGAGATAATCAGGAATGAAACACGTTATATGTTATTACTGACTAGAAATTAAGAGTTTTTTCAGTCAATACAATTCTCAAAAAATACAATTTTTATTCTATCTAAGCGTTGTTCCACTAAAAACAAATCTGAGTTCTATACCTCTATAAAATAAGTCTTCGACAATTACGTAAGTCTGTTTGGTGAAATTTGGTAATATTTTGTGGTATACATACATAACATATATTGAACTTAAATATACATATGATTATTAAATAATTTTAAAACAAAGACTGTAATTTATTATTACTACTGCTTTTTGTATCTTCTTGTTAGTTTAAGATAAAGTTTTGTATTTTTTGTCAATAATTTGAAGTACTTGTATAACCTGTCACATGTTCATTTGTATATAAAGACACTGTTGTGTGGTTAATTAAATAAAATAAAAATAAATATGGTGGATTGACTTTTCAATAAATCTCGAAATACATATTTAAACTGCCTTGATATTTTTGTACATCCTGAATCGATATAAAATGCTTTTTCATTAAGACTAATAAAAAAAAATCTGGTTTGTGGGTTGGCTCCTCTTTGTATATATGATATATGTCCAATGTACAGTGTTTGGTTGCATTGTATCATATGCACCCACCCGGGGGCAGTGCATAGCTGATATGCACCTAGACTGTGACCATTATAGCTCCATTGACACCGATCCCTCGATTCCTAGCATACTCTGTCGGATCACATGTTTTTTTTGGCCCTCGACTGTGTCGTTGTTAGAGATTGAAGTAATTGAACGCGATCGAAACAAATCTCGATAATCCTGTAAATAACGACAAAGCTGGACAACATGGTATTTCGCTGTCGGGGAAGACAGAGAGGACAGATCGTCAGATTAGACTATCGTGACACATCTATCACCTCTTCTACATCCATGTATTTCATACAATTCCTACGATTTCTCGAACTTTTTACATTTCCTTTTTTTTTTCAAAATATCATTCACTTGATCCAACCGCACATTCCTTGGTCTTCCTCTACCACGCCTTCCACCCACATCTGCACTGTTTCTTTGTTTTGTTAGTATTTCTTCATTCGTTCTACGTTGCTCAGCTTGCTCAGAGTGCTTTTTCATCTTTATATATCAAGTGTTTAATTTTTTATACTGTCATACATTATGTCCCATGTATTCTTCTCAATACACGCATTTCTACAGCATTTATTCGGCTTCTTTCAGTCTTTTTCTACGTCAACGTTTTACTTCCATAGATCAAAGTTGGTAACTACCATATATAACCTTTGCAGATTGTGATACTGTATGAACACTAGAAATGGATAAATATTCGCCAGTCTATTTTTTTAAGAAATCAAGTTTTATGAAGCGTTACTAGTAAACGAATATTGTTTTTGTAAAAAGAAATCACAGATAAAACAAAACAGGGGATCTTCATGAATAATATGGTTTAAGCGGTCCTCATCGAAGTCCACTGGTCGTCCGGAACGCTCCATATCTTTCAGGTCGAAATTACCGTCTTTGAAACGCAAAAACCATCGACGAGCTGTCCTTTCATTCATAGCATCTTCACCGTACACTTCGCAAATATCGCGAGCAGCTTTATTCCCTCGATTGAACGCGAACAGAAGGTGTCGAAAATGCTCACTTTCGTCTACTTGACATTTCATTTTGAAGGCTTGTAATCAAATAAAATAATATATATGTAACGTAAAAGGAAACACAATAACTTGTAGAACAGAAAATGTTCTTTCGAATGACGTATAATCTTTACCATTTTGTTTTACTTTTGATGCTCATTTTTAAATTGAAAAAAAAAACAGACACAACTTATGTTAACACCCAATATATGTCAAAAAATACATATATTCAAAAAAATTGTCTTTAAACTAAGAAGATATCTCAATAAGACGCCTTAAACATTTAGCATCAAATTTGACGTTATACAAGACTTTGTAAACCTCAGTTTGTCGTGTTTCTGTTGACAAAGGAATTCTTAAAAATCGATTTTACAGTCCGGTCCCCGGATTTAATGTAACTTAGGAAAAGCTCGCATTCCACGAAAATGTACAATCTACAATTGAAATAAGAAATATCAAAATAGTGGCACTTAGTCAAGTTTTTCAATTGATTTTTAGCATCGCGCTACGAATCGATGGCCATAATGTGAAAAGTTCCACCGTACTTAACTAGATTTTGGTTACTCTATATCCCTATGCAAATGCCCTACACTGCACATTCAGTATGGTGCATGCCGAGCCTCAACAATGAGCGACCTTTCCCACTACATACAACAGCCGCGCCGCTAAAAATTGTACAATGAGTAAGTTATTTCGTAAAAAAATACATTGTATTCCTTTAGACTTGAGAGACTTTCACACAAACAACTAGACCACTTTTATTATGAACGCTTAATTTGTAACATACTATTTTCGAACTGGATACAGATCACATGACGCAGGTTTCGTTAGAAAGAGACGGGGAAATCGTTCCTCCTCCCGCGCTTTTCTCTCCCGCTTCGACCTCACGGAACAACACGATACCTGACCAGATCTGTAAAATTACCACATACAAATCGATTCCACTCTGTAAAAAAGACCTAACCATTTGTAAATAACGAACGTTTTGCCGCTTGGTTAGTGCAGATGTTTTTGTTCGTTCATTCGTATTTACACACTGACCCCCGACTGAAAAGTTTTTCGCGGAGTGCCGCCTGACTTTCCTCGCGGTGCCTTGTTGCGCAATGTACTGCACGTGGCGCCCCTCCCCACTCCCTCCTTTGGCCCTCGATCCTCTTTACTGGCTGGGAAAACTGTTCAGTGCGTTGCGTCTGCTTGTGGCGGATGCACGTTTGTCCGTATTTTGCGCGTCGACTGTGACGGTCGTCATTTGTTTTCGGTGTTTTTTCCGCTGTCAACGCAGTAATTTTTTTCTTACGTTTTACAAACTGATCGCCATTTATTTGTATTGTTTCAAAAAAGACTATTAATTATGGATATTTGTTTTAGTGACTTTGGTGTTGTGATGACGTGTGTTTTAAAAAATAATTAAATGAACATTTTTTTTTTATTGTAAGTTATTTTCGATCGACCATTTTTGTGTTTGATATTTGGATCAAGTGTGTTATACTGATATACTCTTTTATATCGTTAACGTTTTTCGTGCATCATTTCTATTTTATCTATCTTTTGTGTTTTTATTCCTTATCTTGATCGTAGGTTTTCACAAAACAGTTTTTCTCTCGTTATCCTTACTTTTGTTTACTCGAAGTTTCTATAAAATAATATTTCATATACGTATTTTCTAACAGTTTTTGTTCATAATTGTTTTTATTAATTCCAGTTCATTTTCAAAGTTTGATGAATTCTTTGTTTGTAAATTGTCACAGTTAAAAAAAAATTTAATACGACATTTCGCTCTTCTGTGCAAGTTCCTTGAAGTGACGAATATGAAAACATTTTTACTTTTTTAGTTTATTTCAGTTGTACAAACCTGGTGGGTTTATTGCCATATGCTAATGTCTTCCAACCATCGAGATTCTTTTTAAATGACATGTCAAATAATGAACTGTATTGATTGTTTTTTTGTGAAATTCATTGGATTGAATTTTAAGTTTTCTACCGAATAGACCACGAAGTCGTCAACATTTTTTGACACCCGATGTGTCATACTTACCATCACGCCGTTCTATTAACTATACCACGTCGGGGTAGACAGAAAGAAAAGAGCGCCGAACTTTCTTATCGCAACACTTCTTTTGCGTCCTACATCTTTACACTTTCTCGTTCAGACTTTCTATGTTCCCTTTTTTCAAAATATCCTTCCCGTAATCCAACTATACTTCCCTTGGTCTTTCTCCACCACGCCTTCTACTCACATTTGCATCGTATATTTGCTTTGTTCGTCTTTCTCGTAAGTCGTGTCTATGTACTTAATGAATTCAAATTATTTAAGGAAATATTTCATATTTAACATTTGTAAAAAAAAAAAAAACAAATCGAAAACATAAATAAACACTTTTTTCTTTAAGTTTTCATTTAAATTGGTTATATATTTAAAAATATACAACATTCGTAAACGTTACAAAAATACTTTTTTTCAGAACATAAATATTTCTAAGTTGGCAATAAATTTATATATTTATGGTTCTGTCGAGACTTATAAAGAACATGGTATGAAAATGACACAAACAAGTTAATCAGTATTATGTTAAATGTTTTTTTCTTTGATATCCCATTTTATAAGAATATGCAACAATTTTGTATCGATGTTCATTTTGGTACAGGAAGTGAAAATTATCGAAATAAATATGACAGGTATGCAATTTGTAACAAAAAAAACACCTGGTAAAGACGTCATGAAAAATACATAACAACGAAGAAAAATAATTAATTGAAAAATGAAGGATTCTTTCTCTTCCACTTGTTTCGTAATTTCCATTGTATTACACTTTCGTTATTTACAGTTCAAGTTTGTTATTGCCATGTGTTGATCTCTTCCAACCAACCAGAAATAGATAAAGAAAGAAATCGAACCCGCAACGTATGCCTCGGTGTCTTAACAACTATGCCACGTTTATGACGTTTTGCCAAGTATTTTTTGTAACATGTCTTTTTCAAATCTTCAAGTAGTATTGGCTATCCCCCGTGATCGAGTTTGATTGTCGGCCATCCTGCGAGTGGAGGACGCATGTGCTTGTATTGGTTAATTGTGTGCAAGCTATTGCTGTTGCAGAACACAGTCTTGGCAGCTTTAACCCAAAGTTCCAAGACGATCGGCAGGATTAATCTGCTGCAGCCTTTCAACAGTTTTTTTTTTATTTAACGCTATTTTAGCGTTCTTTAATAGCGCTACACAAATTTATGTTAAGTAGCATTATGTTAAGTATAAAAAAAACATTAATTTAGATGTAAAACGAACTAAGAGTAAAACCAGCCCGGAAGTGAATCCGCCAGGAATCGAACCTGCGCCCGCCCGCTTGCTTATCGTGAATTCCAACTTTTTTTTCACATACGAGTACAAACTTATTAACATCCCGCTTATTAGACCACGGCCGTCAACAAACTTGTACCTGAAGGGGAAAAAATCCTTCAGGTACATTTGCATCTTCCTAGAAACGGTTAAAATGTTGAATTTGAATAGCTGGTGTGTTGTATACAATACAGTGCGGAATGTACAACCAACAAAAACTAATTTCAACCTAAAAGTTAAGAAAACCTATTCCACAGTATTAACGCCTTAATTTTAAATAATATTATCAATAATTGTCTTGAAGGCTCGCCTTACCTCTACTGTCCCCGTGAACACCAGCTTCTGTAGGCTAATTTTCTAGCAACATGCCCCAAAGTATATTATGTATGATTCTTTTCCTACATACATACTCGTATATTGTATATTGTGGGAAGTCTTTCGGTCATCTCAAATTCTTGGATGATTTTTTTTTTTTATATCCTTTTTGCACGGATTTCTCCTGTTACACAAAGAGGGTAAAGAAGTTAGTGCGTCTTTCGGTTCATACGATACAGACTTCACATGTATACAAGCTTTATAAAATGAATAATTCAATTTATACTTAATACTACCGTAGGATAATTAATCTGACTGTCGTAAATCCCCTTTTTTTTTTCAATAGCCGCCCCAGTTTACCATATTATTTCAAAATGATCGCATCACCTGACCCGGGCACACGGCAGGCGTGAAGTGCCCGTATCAGATAATTGATGTTTTCGATTTTATCGTTATTAATACAATGATACTAGGATTAATGCGTTTAGTGGCCGGCGTGGCGTGCCTGACGAATACGAATACCTGCCAAACGGCAGCGGCCGATACTGTCACCTCTTATCGCTTCTGCCAGCGGGTCTTTATCACAGCTGACTGCATATTTGAATCGACATCGGCTTCTCAAACAATGCTATATCGAGTCTTTTACGATGATTTGTCTTCATTAATTCATGCGTATAGTACCCATGAAATTTCTGTATTGGTGATTCAGATATATTAAAGAGCTTGGCCGGAAGATACCACTATCTTCGGGCCCCATTGATATATACTAGACTACACCTAAAGTCGGCTGTGTATTATTTATATGTTTTGTTGAGATCTACAAATGTTTCTTTGTGGTTCGTTGCCTTTTGTAAGTATTTTTTTACCCAATATGTTTTTCTAGACATATGTAGATGCAGGGAAGTAATTAATTTAACTGCCGCGGCCACTACCTTTCTATCCTTATTTTTAATTTATATATTATATATTTATTTTGTCATATTTTTAATATGTTAATTATAATGGGTTCGAATCCCGCCTTTCGGAGGGTCTGCTCTCTTAACGATACCTACATAAATAGCCCTTTTACTCATCATTATTATTAAATTCTCCAGGTTGTCCTATAAACAGCGAAAATGTTATAGAATATTACATCGATTTTCATTTATTATTTTTATCATAAACTATCATGTGATACGAAGTTATTTCACCAAAAAAATCCTTGGATTCTGAATATTAATTAACAAATTTGTAAAGATTTTTTTAAAGCTTTTCCCTCATTTGTATAAAGTATCGTTTCTCAACCAGTGACGCGCGACCTCCCCGATCGGGGATCACCATTATCGCGACCTCTGCAAAAATAAAAATAACTTACATGTTCAAAAGGAAAATAACGCATTTACTAAGAAAAACGAACAGTTTTGCTACCCTGTTAGTGTGTAGTTAAACCGTTGGTATCTTTACCTGAAAAGGTTTATCGTCTTTGTGCAAGTACACCATTTATGCGGCCACGTACACGTGCATCAACATGATATTAGATTTTTGCAGGGGTGTCGCGAAGTCATATTTTTTTATATTTTGTGGAGTCAAACTGAAAACGTTATCTGTGCTTATCAAAAGTTGGAAAATCGCTGTAACGTCGTGTAGCGTTGCTTAGTGGTAAGCAACAAAGCGGTTTATATAAACCTATCCGTGTGCACCCAAAATTTTATCAGCGAGCATGCAACAACTGTCGAAGAGATTAGATTAGGAAAAATATTTGCTAGGATAAATATTATTCGCAATGTGATACCATACCGTGAAAGTTAAACGAGTGTAACCGATATTTCTGCGGCTTTATTTCGGGGAATTTAGATTCTATCTATGGCTCTATCCGACAAATATTAATAGGTGTCTTTGGTTTAACTCCTTAAGAGATCGACGTACCTATTTGTACATATACAAATTATTAACTTTTTTTAATGCACCTTAGAATTATTTACTCAATTCTGTATGTAAGATTGTGTAATATGCCGTATTTAGAACTGAACCATTTAGGGCGTCAAAAGTCGCACACGGAATGAACTTATTGAATGGACTTTCTGATTTATCAAACGTTTCGCCTTTAGCTTTGTGGAACTCCATATTAGAATATTTAACAATAAATTACGTGGTTATTCCACCAATAACATTAATCCCCGTTATACGTATTTCTACCCCCTTTTCTAACTCCTATAGAAGTTTCCTATCCTAACGTGTTTCTAACTCCTATTGGTGGTATTCTCCGATATTGATATATTGAGAATTTACTCCTTTATAAACTCTTTAGGTATAGCTGAGCTATTTCATAGGGGAATATGAATAATCTTTGTTTCTGCTGTTATAATTATTATTTTTAGACTTTATATGTATTTTTTCTTGTATTGTGCATTTTGTTTAGATTAAACTTGTATTAAATGTAAAATAAAATATTGTAATTTGTTTTATCAAACACTGTTTATTCCACTTTCTGTAACGGTTTCAAAGCTTTCACCTCATCATCAGGGGAGCACAAATAAGTCTTGTTTGTGCTCCCCTGATGATGAGGTAAAAGCCTTGAAACCGGTAGGGTTATACCGTTACAAAAAGGGGAATAAACAGTGTTTGATAAAACAAATTACAATTTCTTTAAATTTCCACAATTTTAATGCCTTAACTATAAATAATACAATATATAAAATAAATAATCTTCACATATTCGAATGTGCCTTGGTATTACTACCATAGAAAATATATATTTAGAGTAAGACAATTTCTATTGTATGGGCACGAGACGAGAATACCTGAGTACTACCTGTCAAGCAAGTTATGAACCGAGACCTGCATTAACTACTAAATCAACAGGGGCGACCTAGAAATACGTAGATGTCACAATGGTGAAGTATACATGTTAACGGGCT
This sequence comes from Odontocerum albicorne, assembly GCA_949825065.1. Taxonomy (NCBI): domain Eukaryota; kingdom Metazoa; phylum Arthropoda; class Insecta; order Trichoptera; family Odontoceridae; genus Odontocerum; species Odontocerum albicorne. Next base: position 6,437,960 of record OX463858.1, read on the forward strand.
GATATCATATACCAGTCCATTAAATCGTTATTTTATAACGATTTAACAAAACGAAAGAGCCGAATAATGGAGTATAATTCAATATTAGGAATAAAGCTAGGTAGAATTAGAAGTGGTATAATACATTTTTCTTGTTCTCATTTTAACATTTTCTTTTAGACTTTCGACGTTTCCCTTTCCTTACTTCTTATTCGGCGAGCGATTTTGAAACGTGTCAAAAATATTGCTGCGAACAACGTACGAGTATGTCGCATACAAAAATATGTTGAAGAATGAATACATTGCAATAAAAAGTACCCTCTTTCAGACATCAGAATATATTAATGTATTTTACGTACGTACAGAAACTTGTAAAATTGTCACGTTTGAAACTTTTATTTACCTAGTGCTTGACAAGTATGATTTTTATTTTTTCTTAAAATCTCACTAAATAATTCATCGTTTTTTTCAATTTTTTTTTGATAATGCTATTATTTTATATTCTATTTCACATACTTGCGAAACCTTCAATCGTAAAATTGTCACGTTTGAAACTTTTATTTACCTAGTGCTTGACAAGTATGATTTTTATTTTTTGTAAAAATCTCACTAAATAATTCATAGTTTTTTTTTATTTATTTTTGATAGTGCTATTATTTAATATTCTATTTTACATACTTACAAAACCTTCAATCGTAAAATTGTCACGTTTGAAACTTTTATATCTTTCACTAGTGCTTGACAAGTGGAATTTTTTTTTGCAAAAATACGAGTAGATCGAAATAATTCGTTGTTTTATTATTTCTCACATTTCTTCTCACATGCCGGTGTGATCCGATCGTCTCACTTCAGGTGTGCCATCGGATCCAGTACAGCGGTGTGGCTGATGAATTTGCTGCTGTGCTCCGATCGTCTCACTTCAGGTGTGCCATCGGATCCAGTACAGCGGTGTGACCGGTGAGTTTGCTGGTGTTCAACGGCTTTCTCACTTAAAAGAGGAGAAAAGAGATGAAAAATTCTCCACGCAACAGCTTTCTAACTAAATTAACGTTGGAATGGCGAGGGGATCCTCGACTACGAGGCCCAGCAACGACCCTGAGTTCTTCTATGGAGGCCCTTATATAATTGACAAGCAGCCACTACCTTCCTACACTCAACTTATACAAATATATATTTATTTTGTAATAATTTTGATATATCAATAAAAGTGGTTCGAGTCCCGAGTTAGAGCGCCTTTGTGGAGAGTTTGCTCTCTAAAAGATGCTGTATAAATTGTCCTTTTTATTTTCATTATTAGTTCCATTTTCTGAAGATCATAATTTATTTGACCTGTAATTCTCGTTTTTTTTTTGTATTAATGGCAACATTAATATTTAACACGTGAACAAAAAATATGATGTAAAAGGTACTCGCACCTTTATTCGACTTTTCTCTTAACATTTGCTTTCTCAAATACAGTATATTTACTTGCTTATCTAAAATAGAAATAATAAAATAATTACCGAATAATATTTTTCATAGTTCTCACCTCAAAACAAGAGAGGAACCGCACCGCGCTTACACCCGCCACAGACCAGAAGCCATTATTGATAAGAAAACCGCGCTGCGGCATCGCGCCACAGAAATGATAACGTATCACGAATTCCGTCAAAACTCATTACATTTACGCTGGCATTATATAAAAAGAGATATGTCCAAAAATTAAGTCATCATTTTTTAAATATAACAAAGTTATCACTTTTATGCCTTGACTGAATCTGCCAGTTTTGTTTTGTACGTCGATCTCGTGTTTTGCCCGGTGGATTTGTCAAACGACACTTCATAATATTTTTATTCGAATCAAAATTATCTCTGCACTCGCACGTGTGATGTGTATACGCGACCTCGTTCCAAATTCAATTTTCGTTCTGTAAATAGTGGTGAATTTTCTTTTTCTAATTTGCACACGCGTTCATTTGTTGAATAATCAAAATTTCGTACGAATCAGTGTTCTACGTTTGAATTTTAATTTGTGATAGTTTCGTCATAGACAATCATAGATTTTTGACAGTTTTCGCTAGTATTATGTAAAATAGTTTCGTCATAGACAATCAAAGATTTTTGACAGTTTTCGCTAGTATTATGTAAAATACAATATTACTAGAAAGTAGATTTTTTATCCATGTGTCGACTTTGAAACAATTGTTAAACTTTTTTGTTTTTTTTTTAATATTGAACAGTTTAACAAAGTCTGAGATTTATATATACGAATCGGAAAAAAATATTCATTATTGTGTTTTCAAGCGTGTACTATGATCATTTGTGACTTTTGATGTAAAACATGTGGTTATAATCCCAATTTCAATAGATCTAAATATCCTGATATATAATAGTTTTATTGCTCAATGTGTATCATCTAGTGCTTATTTCTCAACTTATGGGCTGTGATCCCCGGTGGGGGGGAGGGGAATAACTTACGCGTACATAAAGAAAATACATTTTAGAAAATACATACATTTTCTAAGGAAAATAACACATTTAACATATTAAGTTTTTGCATGGGGGTCGCGAAGTCTTGATTTTATTTTTTTAACGTTCAGGGGTCGCAAAGCTTGAAAAAAGTTGAGAAACATTGATATAGTGTAACTCTTTATTTTATATGTTAACGAAATATTATATCGTGACAAATAAATTGTTCCTGTCATTTTTTTAGATGAACTGGTCAAACAAACCCAGTCAACTCGATCGGTCATTCAGAGTAACTGGCTTTATAGATTAGAATACGTGCCCTCTGGAATGTCGGAAGGTTATCTATTAGTTTGGGAAACGTTTTCACGTTATCTTCGTATCCAGTGTCAGCGGTATGACTATTATATTTAAATTTGGAATCGTGATAATTTCGTCATCGATATAATAAATATTCGTCGAGACAACAACGATGTCGACACATTTTTCCACTAGATGTTTCGAAATCTGTATATATTATTTTTTTTCTCAATATTTTTATGAATAATTGAGCGTCTGTGTCGGTCGAGTTCGTTTATTAAATAATCAAATATCGAAGTAATCCTTTCGGATTGTCTATGTTTAATTCTATGTGTTCTAATATTTAATTTTCTAACCGTCCAATTTCATCATAGACCAATAATAACATTCTAGAGAATTACCTTTATTGGATATTTCGAAATATATATTTGTTTGTTTGTGGTAATGATGTTATTTGCCAAAGTTGTCGAAATTTTGTTTTTGTTTATGCGACGTGAACATAAATTTACACAAACTAGAATTGTCAGCGCCATTGGTAGGATAGTGTATTTAATTTATTGTGGTCACTCTCAAGAGCGTTTCCTTAACCTTTTAGCATATCTTGAAGTGTCAAGAGACTGGCAACCGAACATTTTTTTTATATATTTACATTGTGAGTCAAACTGTTATAACGTAATATCAATTTTGCTAGTTAGTTTCTTACGAGAATATGATTCTTTAAAAAAAAAAACCTGCTAAACCCATTGCAGTCTCACTTGTATATGTTTTAGCATTAATTCAAACTACTGAACCCACATTAGTCTCTTTTGTTTATGTTTTAGCATTAATTCAAATTGCTGAATCCACGGTGGCCTCACTTGTATATGTTTATGAATCAATTTAAACTGCTGAGCCCATATTAGTATCTGTTGTTTATGTTTTATTATTAATTCAAATTGCTGAGCCCATAGTGATCTCGCTTGTGTATGTTTTAACATTCATTTAAACTGATGGTGGTATCGCTTGTATATTTTAGCATTATTTCAAACATCTGAGCCCATATCCTTGTATACGTTTTAGCATTGATTCAGCGCATTTATAGCGTAGATTTTTGACTAGGAAGTGATAGCTATCTAACATTGGTCTTACTTAAACCTGTTGGATAATTGATTTGATTATTGCAATGTATTACATTATAGCCCGTGGCAAATGCAACTAAACATATTATTTACTGCCGGCCGTTTAAAACGCAGCCGCTCGAATGATACAAGTTCTCCCATATTACTCTTCTCACAAGATTTTCATTGGTTGCTAGTGTATGCTTTTGAGTTCCATCTAGAACGAAAGTAATATTGCCAATTCAAAATTTCAATAATTTTTTTTTTACAAAATTTAATTTAATTCGGTTTAGTTTTAAGAATAGGTCTCCAAATCTGGTCCCTTTTATCCAGCCCTCGGTCCAACCTCTTCAACGCACACCTTACCCTTTTGACTTATACCATATACTCGCTAAGTTATTCTTTCGACAATCATTTTCCCTACATAGCTAAACCATCTTAAAGTTTCTTTCTTAATCTCATTTAAAATATCCATTTTGTCCCCTTTCTTTTGAAAATTTAAGTGCTAAATGAGTTTTCAATATTTGCAATTTATAGGATTTGTATATTTTATTTATACGTCTGATCTACTCTCGAGAGTGGTTGGTTAGTTACCCAGACCAGTGTTTTAGTGTTCGAATTGACAACCGAAATAAAATGAAGCAATAATGCGTCATAAGAAACGCTATCAACGGTTATGTAAAACACAACACACTATGTGGAGTGTGTGACCTTTTATCGCGGTTCTTGATGTGTTGGATTATTCTGTATATATAATATATACAGTATTGTAGCTCCATTTAGCGTAAACACTGACTGGCGTATACGGCGGCTTATTTTTTTCAACACGACTTTTTCGTAACATACATACTTTACTAAAGTTCACATCACTCCTTGTGTCAGTGACGTGATGTTTCAGTACATTAATTTATTCGAGCTTTAAGAAATACTTACGACAACCCTTTTCGGGAGTCATAAAAAAATATTATGTTATTTACAATACACTATACCAAAAGCCGAATGTGTTACAGTCACATACAGGAGAAGATCTACAAAAATGTATTTGTATTTCGTCTTTTCTTGCTAAGTTTTCTGCGATATTTTTTACAAAATATGTTTTTATGAGCATATGCAGATGCGGGGAAGTACTTCATCTAATAATCGCAGCCAATACCTTCCTATCCTTACGCTCAACTTAATCTCGTGATGTTTTAAATCTATCAACAATAATGGGTTCGAATCCTGAGGTAGAGGGCCCTCGGTGAGAGTTCACTCTCTAAACGGCGCTGTATAAATTGACCTGTTATTATTATCAAAAGTACCTCATATAAAGATAGATATGCGTTAGTCAAAATCGTTACGTCAACAATTGTTTTAAAAGAAATTAAAAATACGCGCAGATAGGTTACATTTTTCAAATTCATTCATTTCTGATGTCTTCATTCCGCCTTCATGCAAACATTGACACTCCACAAATTTACCTAGGTGCACGTATTTCCCCAGCATTAATATTACTCTTATCCTTCTGCCAAGCCCGAGTTCCACTTGCAAACATCAAGGTTGGCATCAACTAAATTGAGAATTAAAATTATTATCGTTTGAGGTAACATTTTTTACTAAAAGAGTTATTTTTAAAATTCAAAAGGCATTACTATTGTTTATATGATATTGACGTTAAACAGTATGAAATAAAATTATACGGCTTCTGATAACGTTTATATAGAAACAAACAAGGAAGAAATAGTTCTGATTCAATATTCTCAATTGAATACATATTTCATATCTCCCACGTATTTCCGATTGGAAATTCAGCTGCCTTGCGTAGGTTAACAGAAGTTTTCCTTTTTGTCTCACAAATAAATTCCTTTTGAATCACTACAGCTCTTTCGCTCCGAAGCGATTCCCGCCCACGCATGCCTCGTAGACAGTGACAACTGAATGTACGTAATTATGTAAAAAAGATCTAACCCACAGGACAATACTTTTTGTGTAATGTGGTAATTAATATATTGACGTATATTTGCAAAAATAACCCAACTCTTAAGACTTATTTTTCGGTTTATTTGAAACATTGTTTCTAAACAGTTTTAGCCTTGCGATTCCCCAAAAGGTAAAAATAATTAAGACTTCGCGATCCCTCCCCACATAAACTTAATACAGCGGTATATCCATTCACATTCTCATACAGCTACGATTTCTTTCACTTCTTACTTTTCCTTTTTTTTTTGAATATCATTCACTTGTTCAACAATTTTTCCTTGGTCTTCCTCTACTGCCCTCCGTAAAATGAATAAACGAAAAAAGTCAGCGAAGTCGTAGCGAATGAAGAACAGGCTAAGGATGTATGTCGAGATAGGAAAGTATAGCGCTCTGTCCTATCTGCCTTCAATGATGTATATTTTCTACGTATAGCTTATTGCCTCATTTTTCGCGATTGTTTTAAACGTACCCACCGCGTAAATCAAGAGATGAGTTTAGTGCATTCGTTGTATGATAGATGTGATTTTATCGCCGTTCTCTATATTTATTGTTATGTGTTTTAAAACTTGACAATGAAACCGTACCGAACAACAAACTTGCAGCGAGTGATAGCGGATATCTATGACGTATTCCATCTCATCTTCCTTATTATTACTATATATGGGTATAGATAAGCATAACACGCACGACACTATCAATATTTATATTTCAAATTGCCATTCACGAACAGGTTGTTTTTCAATGCGACTTATTTGCAAACAACATGTCTCCCGATTTTTGAGACACAAATTGTATACAAATGTTTACAGATCCACTTTTCGATATTTGAAGTTACGCGTTCCCGTATAATGATCGTTCGCAATGGGTAAATTTTTTCAGTTGACTTTGGAATCGACTTGGATGATAGTCCACAACAGTGTTTTAGTACTGACTTGGATATACGAGTATAGGAGTGAAACGTGAACGTAGATAAAGAAAAAGAAGCCGAATAAATGCTGTAAAAATGTGCATGGGGTGACAATGTATGACAGAATACGGAATGTTTAAGAATGAATGTGAATGTAAGGCTGATATGCGTTGAGTAAGATGAAGTAGATCACTATGAGTAGATTTAAGCATATATAACGAATGAATAAAGAAAGACTAACAAAATAAATATATAGTGCAGATGTAAGTGGAATACGTGGTAGAGGAAGACCAAGAAAAGTATGATTGAATCAAGTGATTGGTATTTTGAAAGTACGAAACGTAAAAAGTCAGAGTAATCAATCGTAGGAGTTGGATTAGAAGATGTAGAAGAAACGAATGATGTGTGTTGAGATAGGAAACTATTGCGCTCTTTCTTCTATATCTACCCCGACAGGGAAATGTCATGATACTATTTATGTATGTACCATTGAATCTCATTACTCGTTAAAATTAAAATAAATCATTTTAGTGATACCCCATACCATACAAATAAATGATCAATTCATTTATTTGTATGGTACTCTTCAATATTTCCTAATTGCCGATTCGAACATATTGAAGAACGTGTCCGGGAGATAATATTGCCTTCGACCTCATTAATCGCGCCTGAACCACTGCAGTCGGCACGGAACTCGTAGTTACAATGCTATCGCACGTGAAGAGGCAACATCACACACACGTTATTACCTGACGAATATTACCAGACTGAATTTATTTTGTTTCTTTTGTATTTTTTTTTCGATTATCATCGGGAATCGAATCCGAAACTCTCGATTGGAAGCCAAGCATTTTATCAAATATGTCAACGGAGGTCGTCAGTAAAGATATGTTACAAATCTGCGATCTTTCTCTCATGAAGCATTTTTTTCCGATTCAACAGAGCACAACTGTGATTCCAACTGTTATACACTCGTATGCTCCTAACAGTAATCAAAACGACAGAAGATACAACACATTGTATGACAATCTTTCAGTTGTTAAATTGTAAGTATGCTGGCACGTCCCAAAATGCATAAAAAACACATAAAAAAGTAAAACTAAAGAAACATGCACTTAAAATCTCCATACAAGTGTCATTTGATGTTAGTCTAGTTTTACTTCTTTCTTTTCGACTACAAAACTTTTGTATCCGAGTATTCGAGTCTGGTTTTCGCTTTAACAGCTTTCTGGATGGTTGGAACGAATTGCCTCATGGCAATAAGTCCATCAGACTGTACCGTATACAATTGAAGTGTAATATATTGTACAACACAGTAATACAAAACATGAATGTAAACCTTTTGAAAGTGCGATTTATTGAAATTTGACTTAGTCTCAAAGTCATAGTCAGACCTAACATATCAATACTAATTTCTAACTTAAAAATTTCGTGATTTTTATTCAGTGTCATATGCTTCAAACTTTAAAGTTCGGTGATGATACTGCGTGACTTCTTTATTTAAGGAAGCAAAAAAAATACGAAATTTGAATCTAGTGTTTAGGTTGGACTGTGAATTCGGGCCTTAAAATCAAACTTAATAGACATGACACTTAATGACCTCCATTGAGGACTAGTAGAATGGAAGTTTTCCAATCTTTTTCCCCGTACATGTCTGTTAAACTGCCTGTCTTGTTCTTTGAAAAAAAAATGCTATTTAGAAATATGTCCGCCAGGTTGTTCTGTATTCCGTTAACTATTAACTGCCTTCTTCGTAAAATACAATGATTACTTTCCAGTTTGTGCTCCACCAGTGCTAGCTTAGTTTATTCCACTTTATTGATATACCGATATCACACAGAAGTTGAGCAAAAACATGACGTGTCGTGTGTACTTCTTTAGATCACAAATGTTTACCGCATGCCTCCGTAATTACATTTTCCATTTCGCAACACGCGTTACGCTCGTGAGTCGGGCATTAAACGGGCCAACACTCTAGCGTCCGTCTTGTCTTGTATCCGCAGGTCGATTTGCGCCAAACACGTTCCCAGCCGTATAATGGCTTCGCAATCAGTGGATTATTGAAAAATATAACAAGCATATCTGTGATCACACCTCTTAAAAAGAGTCAGTACAAACTGTTTATATTGTGTTGTGAACCGTATTATCTCTTTGTTCGAATAGTTGTATTGACATGAAAGTGTTTACGAGAAGGTTTCTCGTCAAGTTAGTGATTTTAAAAGACTGATTTAGTTAAATTTATAGACCTCAGTGGAAGACAAAAGACATAGTGAGATTCAGCTGGAGTAGAATGGGAGTCCTAATGGAATCCAGCCAGGTTAACCAAGCGAGGGCCAACCAGGGTTTCCGCCCAGTTGACTGTTACCTGCAGGCGTACGAAAAGCAGCAACAACAGCAGTTGAGCGGAAAATTTCATCATCAACAGCAACAACTTCAACAGCCCAATACCAAATTTCAAATACAAATTGGTAACAAGGTACAGCAACATCCGTACCAATATGTTAAACAGCAGCAAGTTTACGTTCCATCCATCAATTACCATCTAGACGCCCCTCGCTATCCGGTTGTGGTTAAGGAAGAAGGAATAGAAATTAATACCAGGTTCGCATCACCAAAAAGTGAACCAGCCACAGAATTCAGGAATCATTTTGAAACTGCACCTGTAAAAGCAGAAGATGTTGAATTCAACTCACGGTATCCTTTAATGAAAAAGGAACCTTTAGAATATAGTATCAAAGTTGAAAATGACCGAGTACCGGCGAACGTTAGCCAAGGACATTACTATTCAGTGCCTAACGGGGACGGGTCTCCGTTGCGTAGGAAATACGAAGAGAATGGACAAGAGCCAGTCGAGAATTGTGTCAGCGTTGTGAGAGAAGTAAAAAATGGAGTTGCAAGACCCAGCAGTCCAACAATCACCTCAATGCCGCCACCGAAAAAGAAGTGGATCAAGAATTATATGGGTGAGTTCTTAAAATTGTTCGCTCTGTTCTTTTATTTTACAGCATTCAGAAAACCCAACTGAGCTTGCTTGCTTCTTATTGAATTCTTCTTATCGTGTCAATGGTACTCAATTATTAACGCTTGCAATTTTACCACCTGGACATCACTGGGCGTTCCACGGAGTAAGTCTTCTTCAGTGTAAGACAACGGGCACACTGCATCAAGTGTCACATGCATTGCTACACACTGCAGATACAGAGAGTAAACCCATCGTGCAATATTCCCCATTTTACCACGTCTTTGGTTCTACCAATTTCTGTGTAGCCTGTTAAAACATCAGGTCACCCAGGGTAGTTCAGGGCGAGGTGGTAATGTCTCGAATTAAATTTTAAATGTGATTCAGTTTATTCTATAACGTAAGTTTGGACTATTTTGCAAGTCAGATATATGTACGAGTATATACAATTTTATTTCGTCACATTTTGTTCTAAGTTTTCCTTCCTTTGTTCTGAGCTGTCGAATGATCTTTGTCTCCTGTTTTTCTATTCGTTTTCTTTGTACACTTTCATAATATAACTAGATGTATATTTATCAATAATATTATAAGTGGAGATGTTCTACCATTGCGTCACTTAATTCTATAATTGTTCAGAGAGAAAAAATAAGGCACTTTACTATAGAAAGGTAAAACCACTAGCAATAATTTGTTTATGGAATCTGAAGAGTAAGAACCGATACAATCAATTGATATAGTTTTTTCCTTATTGGTGTGTCGCGGTTTTGTTTTGTTTTTTCTTTGTTATTTGTATTGTTTAATCACAATTCATTTGAAAGAAGAGTAGTAGCAGGCTATAAATAGTTTGACGACCGAAACATTTCAAGAGAAGCAAAGCTGACTTCTCATTATGTGATCTTGGTCACTTCCAACTTAGGATATTCAAACGAATCTTGGACGAAGCAAAAAGTGATAAAAGTAGAATAAATAGATAAGAAATGAGAACGTTGTGCAGAATATGTGGAAAAAAATGTATGTCAGAATAAAGGTTAAGGATATTAGGAAAGAATCTAATCCAATAGGGACGTGATGAATCACTATTAGGTATATAATTTTTTTCAACACTTTTGAGTAATTCTTGAAGTACATTTAATAGTGAGGTGCATGGCCGCGGTAACGCACTGGAGTACCGTGCGAAAAGTCGCCGGTTCGAACCCCGCGCTGTGCTACTCCCCTCGAATGAATATTTTCCGCATAGTATACGAGGGTATAAGAATACCTATCACTTTAGTCATATCTATTCTTTCAAAAAGGGGGAAACATGCCAGTGTGCTCCTATCGTCTCACTTCAGTATGCCATCGGATCCAGTACAGCGGTGTAGCTCTTAATTTTCTGGTGTGCATCATCTGCTTAAAAAAGAGAAAAAAAAATTGAAGATACAGAAACTCCACGGCACAGCTGCACTTTCGAACTGAATTGACGTTGCAAAGGAGAGGGGGTCCTCGACTACGAGGCCCAGCAACGACGATAATGACGACATTAAATAGTCAAAAGACACGACAACATGCACTTGATGTTTATGCGGTGAACAAAGTTCTCGTATTTTGACACTTGTTATATGTTATATTTACAAGTTACGTCATCGTCGAAAAACAATATATTATTTATAGATCAAGTGTCAACATAAACAGTCATCTGATGAAGGCCCAATGACGTGCCTCCTTGTATCCAAGCACTAAGAAACAATGTTAATAAAAGATATATTTTTTATACGCCAGAAAAGGCGACGTCACGGCTCACGCCACGTCGACCGGTCCGGACCGACCGCCTTTAATTTGGCAACCAGACTGTTTAATTTGCAAGTGGCCAAACGACCTTTACGCTGGTCGGACTCCTTCGTCCAGTTCTCGTCCGTGGTCTCCAAGCCATCAATCGGTGTGGCGTAAAGCATATAAAATGTACAGCGTGAGAAAAAAATGATTCAAAGGCGTCAAAGCCGGATTATTGTCTTTACCTTTTTTCAAATCGTTAGAAATGCTCGACCAAGGAAGGTTTTTTTCTTTGAAAAAAATAGTATTTTCAAATGACCTGACCATCGAAGTAATCACATAGAGTTATTTAATCATTTGAAATTAAAGACATTTATATGTATAACTGATTCATAAACACATTAATTTTTAACTGATATTTTCAATGAATATCGAAGAAGGAAGATTAGATCGCCAAAGAAATTTGTCAAGTATAAACTCATTTCTGACCAAAAAGTTCCATTATTTTCCAGTGACCAGTAGTGTTTTTTTACTACGTAGAAGCTGCAGTAATCAATTGGTAATTAATACATCGCGGCAGAGAGGAGAGAGCACGAGACTTTCCTATCTCGACATACTTCGCCTCTTCTACATTCATATACCTTCTCATACAGCTCCTACGATTTCTCTGACTTTCGACGTTTCTTTCTTTCAAAATATCATTCACTTGATCAGTCAAACTGTTCGTCCTCTACTGCACCTTTCATTCACATTTGCACTACATATTTGTTTTTTTTAGTCTCTTCGTTCATTCATTCTACACACCCAAACCATTTCAGTGTTCTTCTTCGCCTTACTCAGCACATTAGTCTTAAATTTACATTTGTCCCTTATCACTTGCTTGCGTATTCTGGCATACGTTGTCACCCCATTTATTCTTAAGTGCACGCATTTATTTGGATCTTGTTCGTCCACGTTTCTCTCATGCATCAAAGTTGGCACTAAAATACTGTTGTCCACTATCATCATAGCAGATTTTGATACTGTCCGGTACGAGTATATGGTATATGTACGTGTACCATGTGTATTAGATTCCGATATATGTGTATATAGTCGAACCGGTAACTAATACAATACCATTTAATTTGTCTTCTGTTGAGATAATCTCCCCGGCGTCGGTATCTTGTTGGTCAGAGCCTCCGGTGCTTGACGGTGCAGTGGCCCGCTTACAGCCAGACAGTTTCCACGCAAGAAAGGGACGGCAGCAAGGACGCAGCGTTCAGGTTTATTTTTGGGTCACGGCTGCACTTCTGTCTCTACCTCTCGCTCTCGCTGCCCTGCCTTGCCCTCCCCTGCCGGTGTGTGTGATGTGGCGGACGTCAAATGCAGTATGTAATGATCAGAACCACGTGATATACCATACATTCATCTCGTGTATTTGCTACCCGATCTCGATTTACACTTTTCCATTTTGGTGCTTATTTTCAGACGTTGAAATGTTATATATTATATAGCTAGCCTACGTATCATAAAAAAAGCTTTTATCAAGGCTTAAGAAAAGTTCCTATTGTATCGTAAAGCGTCGTTGTTTATTTGATCTGCATGCAAGTGTTGAATCGAGCTTTTAACCTACATATTCACTTCCAGTTTTTATTTTGACCCACATATTCACAACGTATTTATTTATATAATAATAGGACAATGTAGATAACGTCGTTTATAGAGCAGACTCTTCTCAAGTGCACTTGAACATGGGACTCAACTCCTCTATTATTGGCTGCTTTATAATATTACAATATAAATATGGTACGGTATAAGGTGAGTGAGGTTAGGAAGGTAGTGGCTAGAACCATTGGATTAGGTACATCCCCGCATTTGCATATTTTGTAAAAACATATTTGGTACGAAAACCGCAGAAAACTTGCCAAGGGATGACGAACTACCAAGAAATCATTGTAGATCTTCCGTTATATGATAGTAACACATTCGGCTTTAGGTTATGTGATAGTAACATATTCGGTTTGTGTCCATTTATATATTGGTACAGCCATAAATCCATGACGATGGAATAGATTCGTAATACAATGAGATATGAAATTATTTTTTCTAAGATAAGGCAATCAAAATCCTTTTTTTTTGTCTTTCTGTCATGATATAAAAAAATAAAAAGCATGAGCTCAAAAAAAAAAAATATTTTCTTTGAACTCCGTCGCAACGTCCACACTACTGATATTGTAAAAATATATTTCCTTCATTAATACTTAATAAAATCTTTAGGGGGAGGGGAGTAATCATGCATATCAACGGTCGTATCTAGGATCGCTTTATTAGAAAAGTTGTTTTGTCTCCAATTTGAAATTAAAAAATAGCACACACGTCTACATACATATACAATTTTATTATTAGCTGAGGTAGAGATAGGGTTTTCCCGAGAGGGGCGCTGAAAAACTGATCTTTGAAAAGGGGGCCGGGGAGCCAAATAAGGTTGGGAAATTCTGATCTTAGTATTTGAAACATGAATCTGATATCGTATGTACAATTTATTGTACTTTATTTTTTTCACAGCTGTCTTCTTTTTCTTCTCACCACGATAAAAAAATAGTTACACCAATAGCATAGCGGCTGCAAACTTTAATATTTTTTTGCAGTACCCATTTTCAACTCCCGACTCCTGCCTGACAAAGAACTCTGCCCGAGAGATCCTTGGCGGGAGAGGGAAGGGGGGATTCCGTCCCAAAGATCCCAAGATATGGAGGCGTTCTTTGTTTCAACTTGCCGTGCGCATATCAAACAGGTCCGCGATAGGCAGTGCTTTTATTCGTGGAAAAATGAGAGAACTTTTGTTTTATTGCCCTATTTGTATCACGTCTTGGGTAGATTATGAACCGCTTTAAATTTTATTTCAATTCTTTGTATACAATGGGTGATTTATTAATTTTTTTATCACTATTGAATTGTCACTATACAGACATTTATTATATTCTTTGGGCATAGTTTTAATTTTTTGATAAAACTATACGCGTGATAAGTGATTATGAAACATCTGTTTATTGAAAATAAAAACTGGATTTATCATTTATTTTTATTGGTTCAAGGGCATTTGTTTTTTTACGTCTTAATATATCTCGAAAGATTTTTTTGATGCGACGATTGTTTTTATTCTGCCCCTATACTCTGTAATGAAAACAAGGGAATTTATTTTTATACGTATTTACACATCACTAAAAATGTATTTGACTCGATGGTCGATTTTGTTCTGTCCCTACACCGTACTGAAAACCTTCGAATTTGTCATGTATCTATCTACTGCCAGCACATGTTAATCTTATCTTCTTATCTCATTCGCCCTCAATATATTATGCAAACCAATTTACCACTTATCTAAGAACCTATTAATATTGGCATTATCTGTAACACGGTATAATCCAAAACCGATGTTATCTTATCCACATTCAAATAAATATTATAAGTTATATTATACCCTTGTCAAGGAAACTAACCATGTACTAGGTCCTATAAATATTAGCGCTATCAACTTCAATGCATTATATTTAAGTTATCCTCTCGTTTGCCCAAGTCAATAAAGATTAAATATCACTAAATGGGTAAGCTGCGACGAGATAAATCACCGATATCGACTTGACCTTAAAGGGCAAACATAACATGCCCGACGCATTCCTTCTTAATCTATTGAAGGGTCGTGGTATAATTATCTTTGCTTTAAATAGGACGTCATATCTGAGGCAGCATCACTATTCTTAAAGTCGCTACTTTGTAAAGATCATAGCTGTTACTATTTATGTAATACTGTTAATATTATACATCAATGTAATTCAACCTTAATACAAATAAAACTACACGTTGAAATTCTAAAAGTGTTTTCGTTACAAAAGGCCATAACAAATTGGTTTTTATACTCGTACCTATTAAAATATCACTAAACATTTGACAATGGTTGATTTTAAAAACTGAGAGTGAGCTATGTGAAAGAGAGCATTTCGAGGTGGTTTGGACACGTTGAACGGGATGGGTTGTGAAAGACTGTCTAAACAAATGTATATTTCAAGTTTAAATTGGAGGCGTGCTCTAGAACGACCGAGAAAAGTATGGTTGGATCGAGTGAATTAAATTTCGAATGAATATGGTAGGTAAGGAAGAAGACAAACAAAATTAGACTGACTTAAAGGTAAGAGACGTGAATTCGGGCATTTTTTTTTCAGAATAAATAAAAAAAAACTAAAAATATTTTTCCTGTACATTTTTTTTACAGTTTGTTTATTGATGATTTGAAAGTGTACAAAAAAAATGAAAATTCAAGATGTTATCAGCTGGTCATGTCTGTCGTAAAAAAGGGGGTGAGCTGGTCGACATGATTGGAACCCTTTCGTATATCTGAAACAAAAATCATACACAGTTTCTTGATAATAAATAATGTCGTTATAACATGTTAGTTGGTACCAGGAACACTTTTGTATATCTGAAACAAAAATCATACATAGTTTCTTGATAAGAAATAATGTCGTTATAACATGTTAGTTGGTACCAAAGAGAAAAAAATAATCGTAAAATGGCGACTATCAAAAATTCAATATTTTGCCACCTTTTTCAATTTTTTTCAAAATAGTTTTGAATTTTCCAATGTAGATACGATAGAGAAACTTCTATCAAAGTTTCATACCAAATTTGAAGGCACTCGGTTGGATAAAACTTGAGATTTTTGGTCGACCAGGTCGAAAAAAGTAGTTTCGAGAAAAACGCGTTTAAAATTTTGAGATTATTGTCCGAGTCATTCCGGTGCGGCGTAATTTCTGCCTCATTTATAGCAATAACTTCGTAAATATTGAAAATGTTAAAATTTCCTTTTGAGAACATGTTTTTATAGGTCTAAACTTTAAGAATATGCAAAAAAATAAAAAAAAACCGTAGAATTACCTCCCTTAACAAATTTACAATGCAAACGTTACTGGGATACATGGTAGAGGACGACTGTGAAAAGTATGGTTCGAATAAGGGAATGATCTTTTTAAACATAAAGGAAGGGAACTGTATGGGAAGATGTATTGATTGGAGGTAAAGAAAGTTTGTTGAAATAGGAAAGTTTTACGCTGTATCCTCTCTGCTTACCCCAACAGAAAATTGGTGTGATAGTTTTATATGTGTGGTTGATTTTAGGTCTATTCTTGACGTAATTTCTACTATTTTGGAATGTTTCTATAGGTAACTTTTG
Source organism: Odontocerum albicorne (assembly GCA_949825065.1). Classification (NCBI taxonomy): domain Eukaryota; kingdom Metazoa; phylum Arthropoda; class Insecta; order Trichoptera; family Odontoceridae; genus Odontocerum; species Odontocerum albicorne. The sequence goes on from OX463858.1 coordinate 6,454,561, forward strand.
GTCAATAAGGTCTTTCCGTGTACGAGTGGTGACGCTCTTAATTGTGTATTAAAGATTTCGGCTTTAACTTTGTGGAACTTTATGTTATAATATTTAAAAATAAATTACTTTGTTATTCCACGGAATAACCAAGTAATTGAGGGGGTCAGAATCAGACATTACTATCCCACATTTATCTTGTTTTGAGATACTAATTGACTTGCAAAGTTACAGATCTATTTAAAAATGGTTTATTTTCTGTTGTTTCCAAAATGTAACGGTAGATGTCTGCACTTATGGTGAATTATCAACTCATAATCATGTTTGGTTCTGATATCAAGATGTAGCGTATGTGCCTAACTCTAATTTTATATATTTGTGGGTTAGTCAAGTCTGGTTCTGACCTACTCAATTGTTAAACCCTCATAATTTAGTTCGTGAATACTGTTATAATATGTCATGCTAAGTTAAAAAATATTCTTCAAAATTTTAAATAAAAAAATGTTAACTTCCTCACAAATGTGACCCTTACTAGCAAAATTATAAACTGTCGAATCGTTTAATTGAGAGGGATCGTGACTGGTGGTGCAGAATCATTCTTATTGCTGAGCTCGAGGAGAAAGAGGTCAAACACAGCCAAACAATAAAATCGGTTAATTTATAGTATATTATTTTATTGCTCACCGTAATATTTTCTCTATACGCCAATCGAGATTCTTCCAGACTAGCGAGGGCATTGTGCACTCGAATAGACAACCTCGCAGAAAATTAAACAATTTTACTCGTGATTATACTGCACTGCAGGGAGATAAAATATCTTTTTTACTTCGACCCTTTTCACTTAACCAGAACTGTCTGAAATTTCTTCCAGTTGTCTTTCGTACATATAGGGTAACTTATACAATATTTGCAAAGACAACAATAAATAAATATCGTGGGTGTGTTGTTTCACAGCAATCTCACATTTGGTCCTCACACAGAACTTATGTGCAATTCAATTCAGCTTACAAAAATAACTCGAGGATTTGTAATTTATTTTTATCAAACACTGTTTATTCCACTTTTTTGTTCCGTTTATTCCACCTTAACCTCATCTTCAGGGGAGCGCAAACAAGACTAAATGCTATTCGAACTGGTACCAATATACCCGCTTCAACGATTGGGGGCTGAGGGGTGAGGGAGGCATGGGACAATTTCGGCCAAGAGCGGAGAGATTTTTGGGAAATAACTGTTTACCAGATGTTCGGATCGATGTACTGACTTAGACATTTCTAGGGCCTCTAATCTGTCCAATTTATTTCCGTTACTACTGATATGTAAAAATTTGGAATCATCGATAGAAAAAGTATGGTTTTCACGGTGACAATGATTAGCCATTTCAGAATAAATTAGAGGATTTGTTAAGGCGGATTTGTGTTCACGAAATCTCTTTTCAAAAGATCTTCCTGTCTTTCCTATATAGAAATTATCACAGTCAGCACATAAAAGTTTATACACACCACTGTTGCTAAGTATTCCATTTTTGCCTTTACCATTCAGAATCTCGTTTGTAAGTCTAACGGTGCTCAAAACGCTATTTATTTCATTGGTTTGTAGCAAATTAGGAAGCAATGCTTGCATTTGAAACCCGCTGGGGGGCACAGAGTTAACTCATGGTGGAGAAGGTACAGAACAAATATATACGATATATCTATATCAGTGAGTTTGTTGTCTATCCATGGCTTTATTTATGTGGCGTTATGGTAGAAGTTGATATGTCCGTTTTGTGTTATTTTGTGTTAATTCTCCCAATTTATAGAAAATATTTCTCAGCATGTTGTGGCAAAACTTGGTGTGTCAGTCATTATCCAAACAAAATATACATTTTTTGGAAAAACTTAATAAAATTCTTATTTGTACTGATTTTAACGGCTTATCAAAGTTAATATTGCTTCTCCTGCCAACCAAGGTAAAACGGACATATCAACTTCTGCCATAACACCAAATATTTATTACTATTCAATTTCTGCTGGGCATGCTCCGGTATAACTCCTTAAGCCTAGGAAGAGATCTTCGTCTCCTGGTATACGTTGTCAGACTCGTTGGAGAAGTTGTGAGTTGTCCAGCATTACTAGAAAGATTAGCGTTAAATGTTCGTAACAGAGTTCTAAATTGCGCCTGCAGAAACTGTTCTCAATTACATACGCAAGAACTGGTCTCCTAGCCGCTATGCCTGTTGGAAGGGCCTTAACTCTTTTGAACGGCACTACTTCGGATATTGACATATTTCATATCACATTATCAAAAGTAAAAGAAAAAATCTTCTAAGACTGGGCACACTAGAAACCACTCATCAACTTATTTAAGTGACTTTTGAATATTATTATTTTTAAATATGTCGACTATTTTTGTAATGGAAAATTCCAATGTAATTGAGTTAAGTCTGTATTGTGAATTAAATCGAATAAAAAATATTTGGAGACTTTTAAGCAGTTAGCATAAAATACTCTAATTTTAACTTGCATTGTTTGTTTCAAGTATGTGGGAGTGAAATATGACGAGAAAATGAACTAATATAATATTTTAAATTTGTGGATGTAAAATATATTGGAGATTAATTTGAACATAAAACTAATGTTTTAAGTAAGATCTTGAAGAGCAATCTGAGTTGGTTTCGGCATGTAGAACGAATGAAGAAAGTGTAAAAACTTATTGTTATTATGAGTAGGTGTGGTAGAAGAAGGCCAAGGAGAGAATGGTTGGATCAAGTACAATTTTGAAAGCAAAAATGTTAGAAGTCTGAAAAATCGTAGGAGTTGTATGAGAAGGTATATGGACATGGAAGAGGCGAAAAACGTGTGTCGAGATAGAAAAATCTGGTGCTGTCTCTTCTCTGCCTACCCTGACAGGGAAACGACTTAATCGTATGTATGTATGAAACATATTGAATAGTTGATTTGCACAGTATATATCAACTTGTCCGATTGATTTGTTTTTCCGTATGAAATGGTAGAAGTATCGTTCATTCTAGGAAACTAGCTGATGTATGACGACATTCGCTGCCTAGTTAATAAGACGTCTGTGTCCAACCTGAAAGTTACTCTTTCGATTCTCGTTAGTACGCTTTTTTGACAAAAGATTCATTTCCATTTTTTACTTAAGTCTTGTTTAATACCGTATGATTGGTTGGAAGAAATTGCCACGTAAATATATAACCGCCAGATTGTACTTGTCATGTATATATCTACTGCCAGCACATGTTAATCTTATCTTCTTATCTCATTCACCCTCAATATATTATGCAAACCAATGTACCACTTATCTAAGAACCTATTAATATTGGCATTATCTCTAACACGGTATAATCACCAAAACCGATGTTATCTTATCCACATTCAAATAAATATTATAAGTTATATTATACCCTTGTCAAGGAAACTAACCATGTACTAGGTCCTATAAATATTAGCGCTATCAACTTCAATGCATTATATTTAAGTTATCCTCTCGTTTGCCCAAATCAATAAAGATTAAATATCACTAAATGGGTAAGCTGCGATGGATAAATCACCGATATCGATTTGACCTTAAAGGGCAAACATAACATGCTCGACGAATTCCTTCTTAATCTATTGAAGGGTCGTGGTATAGTTATCTTTGCTTTAAATAGGAGGTCATATCTGAGGCAGAATCATTATTCTTAAAGCCGCTACTTTGTAAAGATCATAGCTGTTACTATTTATGTAATACTGTTAATATTATACATCAATGTAATTCAACCTTCATACAAATAAAACTACACGTTGAAATTCTAAAAGTGTTTTCGTTGCAAAAGGCCATAACATACTGTATACAACGAAAATGTATTACGATACAATACATTTTAGTCATATTTGTATTTAAGAGTTTTAGCGAAATTGAGGTGTATTTTTCAGTATTTATAAGCTGGATGGATTAAAAATAATTGTATTAATCAAGATACCAACTTTAAAAAATATCGAACTTAGTCAAAAAATAAGATTATTAAAAGTCACCTTTGAAAATGAAACCCACCACGTTCTTAACCAATAACTTTCCTATTCACTCATATAACTGGAAACCCCCTGTCTCAATTTCTACTAAAACATCTAACCTAGAGGAAAAGAGCCAGCTCGTTATATTCCCCTGGGCGTGTCAGACTATTCAATAGAATTGCCCTTTCTACACGGTTTCACCTTGTTTACGAACACTGCTCGACCAATTTAGTCCGCTTCAATTGTCAAGTGGGAGATTACACTATCGCAAGTACACACACATACACACTCCGAGCGAGCACGTGCGCAGACTTGAGGCAGACACCTCGCTATACACGCACACTTTGTTCCTTAGTGTTGGTGATTGTTTGTTTGATTCGCACACATGTACAGCATAACCTCGTTTTACGAAATATATAAATATATAGATTGCATTTTCGATTTGTCACCTGGTCCCAGGTGGATTTGTCACCCAAGTGCTTCTTTTACGTCGTTATCAAGCAGTATATTAATTAAAACTTATAAACACTATACAAAAAAATACTAGTATATATGAAAATAATAGTTATATAAAATAATAAAGACTTTGACAGTCTTTATACGACTTAAAATAGATGCAGATGACAAGTATACTGTAGCCAAGATGTATGACAGGCAACAAAACTAGATATTTCAGGTTAAATGATATGGAATTGTTTATTTCTTCTTTTTCTTCCCAGTGTCATGTCAGGTCCCCCCCAACGTTGAATATTACTTGAGAGAAGACATCTTTGTCCCCGACAGCCCGGAAAAGATCTCCAACGCCCCTTATGCCAATCCAATCACGTATATTGCGGAGCCAGGAGATTTGCCTCCTGCCAACACCTCTTCGGCCTTCTATTTAGCCTTGGATGATTGGATTATTTATTTAAAAAAATATATTTTGTGTTTTAATGATTTTATCATATAGAATAAAATAAAATGAATCCACGGATTTCATCCAAGTATCTACGTCCGATTTCTTAATCTTTAGATAATGTTCAATACTTACGATTTTAATGAATGTAAATGTACAGCTCCGGTACAAAGACTGTAAATAAATTAGGTGGATGGTGCCGCTCAATCCTCGAAGATTCCGGTTTGCTTCTTGTATTTTCGGTGAAGAACAGGTTAAAGAGATTCCTCTTTGGTAGGTAGAAGTTTGTCGAAATAAAACATGCACGTTCCAACGGATGAGAATATATATTTTCCGTTTTTTGTTCCTTATGTTCAGCCTATTGCTTATCGTAAGCCCCTTGTTTCGATCGTGTATGCCGTCACGCCTTGCACACGCCACGCATACCACGCGCTTTCCGCGCGTAGGGGGTGTCAGATCGTCTATAGTGATTACTTGCGAAGGCCACGGATAAGGAATATTTTATTACAATATGTACAGGTATATAGTGACAAGCAATGATAAAACATAGATGATATATTACAATACAACAATATACAATAATAATTTCAAAAACGATTTTACAATATAAATTACCTAATTTCTGTGACGCATACGTCCGGTACAGTAAAGTAGGAAATAGTAGGAGCTGCATTGATGTAGAAGAGGCGAAATATGAGTGTCGCTAAGGAAAGTCTGGCGCTCTCCTCTCTGCCTAACCCGACAGGGAGTCGGCGTGATGTTGTATATTTAAATAAATTAACGTTTATTTATTTTCCTTTCTACTCACCCAAACTTCTATTGCATTATAAATTTTATGTTATAACACTTCCAGTTTCCGAATTGAAAATTCACGAAAGCTTAGTAAATATTTGTATCCATTTTACAAAGTAACCCGCCTGAGATGTTCACGTTTAAGAATGTTTTCCCATTTAAGGAAAAAGTCCTCAAAATCTCTAGACCCACCTCTAATACTACATTTGGAGGTCGTTTTTTCGTCTTAATTTACAGGTCTTTTGAAAAGCAGTTAATAATTAAAACTTAATTCAAAGATCGGTCTAAATACTAATTTCAATCCTTGAAATTTCGTGATTTGTATTCTGAGTTCAGGACATCATACCCTGCCAATTTTGAAGTGAAATATTGTAATCTCGCTACTCTTATTTAAGGAACCTACGGTCAAGCTGTACGATTTTTTTTCTTTAAATACAAATTTTTCCAGTTATAAAGGTTTAAGATTTAGGATTTAGTGTTAAAATGTCATAGAATCCAGGTTACTGTCCGTGTGTTGATAGAAATAGACGTAAATAGTGCTGTACCGGACAGGTTACAAATGAACTGTAACGTAGGTGCGATGGTTGCTGCGCAGCGCTCGGAGAATCGAGTCGCGGTTCCAAAGGCGTAGATCGATGAGAAGAAGGTAGCGGGGTGAAGAGATTCCTCTTAGGCAGGTCGGTAGCGGGTCTCGGGTAAAACACAGTAGAGTCGATTTGTACTGAGAATATATACTAGGTTAGTCAAAAAGTTTTGAAAGCGGAAATGAAAATACATTTTTTTTGGGGGGAAATCACTTTTATTGGTCAGTATAGTCTCCCATAAGATCAATACACTTGGTCCAACGATCTTCCAACTTTGTTGTCCCATCACGGAAGTGACTTTCTGGAAGGCCTACAAAATACTCCTCTACGACGGCTATAACCTCTTCGTTTTATGAAAAATGCTTTCCACGAAGGATTTTTTTGAGGTGTGAGAACAGCCAGAAGTCAGAAGGAGCTAAATCTGGCGAATAGGGTGGATGCTGCAACAATTCGTACCCCAATTCACTGATTTTCGCGATGGTTTTTTGAGCTGTGTGAGCAGGTGCATTGTCTTGATGAAAAATGATTTTTTTCTTCTGCAAACCGGGTCTTTTTTCACAATTTTGTTCATCCTACTGGTCCAAAAGGTCACAATAATAATCAGAGTTGATTGTCTTACCAGTTTGGAGATAATCTATTAATAAAATTCCTTTTGCATCCCAAAAAACTGACGCTAACACCTTCTTGGCCGATTTATGGACACGAATGCGCTTCGGAGCCAAAGTGCCTGGTTCACACCACTCCTTAGCCTCTTGTTTTGATTCAGGATCATGGTGGTAGACCCAAGTTTCATCCATAGTGATGAATCGACGCAGAAAATCCTTTTATCCTTTCGAAATTGCTCCAAATGTTGCTCAGAAAGTCGCATTCGAACGTGTTTTTGTTGCATTGTTAGCAAATGCGGCACCCATTGTGCACACAGTTTTTTGAAACCCAAAACTTCAGCCAAAATATGCCATGTTGTTCCATGTGAGATGCCTATGGTGTCAGCTATCACATCTACAGTCGATCTATGACGTTCCAAAACCATATCCTGTATTTTCGCTATGATTTCTGGTGTTGGTGCACTTTTTGGACGTCCTGAGCGTGGATCGTCTTCAACGCTTGTACGGCCACGCTTAAACTCCAAAACCCATCGGTGAACGGTTGGAAATGAAGGAGAAGACTTCTTTAATACTTTCACCATCTTTGCATGGATGTCAGTAGCCGATAAACCTTCCAAAACAAAGAATTTAATCACTGCACGATATTCGGATTTTTCCATTGTTAAAAACTACACTGACACGTCAACTTCAAATGGCTTGTAAACAAAGAATGAATTGACAGATCGAAATGAAATTTTGAGTACGTTCTTATGAAAGATGAAATATTAAAATGGCGTAGAAATTTTGGTTTTCTACTGCTCCATAGATGTCGCTTTCAAAACTTATTGACTAACCTATTATTTAAAAAAATGGATTGTTTGGTGGGGGTGTTAGAAATTTTTTTATAGAGAGGAGGGATCGAGTTTGGTACATACATTAAGGTTATAGATACATATAGGTTACATAATAATATACTTATATTTTTATATGTCACGAGCGTTGATAAATATGAATACAGAGAGAGAAAGGATAGTGATGTATACATAGACATAGATATTTGAATAATTATAAATATATTACGAAGATGGGGGTGGGGGAGAACGCTGTGACTTTAGAATAAATAGTTGTACATATATAAATATGGAGGTAAGATAGATGCCTTATGAAGTGCGGGTATGTCCACTGGACACTATTCGGCGCCTACCGTTCCGAATAGGAGATCGGGGGGTGGTTCGAAGCATTTGTTTGGGCCTGGGATGAATAAGATTTGCGTTCACGTCGTAGTCCGTGAGTGAGCTGATTAGGTGGTTTGGGTGACTCGAGAGAGAGCTGTAGAACCTCTCGGCCAGAGAGATCGCGTATTCTCGGATGGTGGGGAGATCTAGGTCTTCGATAAGCCGTTTATTGCTGACAAAGTAGGGCGCATCCATAATGGTGCGCATTGCCTTGTTTTGCAACACCTGGAGTTTGCGCATATGGGTTTCGGCCGCATGGCCCCAGACCGGGATGGCGTACGTCATCTGAGGACGTATGATGGCCTTGTACAAGTTTAACTTGATACGAGGGGACATCTTACTGTGTCTTTCAAAAAATGAAAGTGACCTTTCTTATGAACGGGCATCCGGTCATAGTAAGCGCTCACACCCCGCGAAATTCAACAATTTCGGGAGTTTTGAGCCCTGCTTAAAACGACCGGTTCGCGACCTAGTCCCGACGCCCCGCCCATAAGTCCTCACTTCCATTGCGGTCGCGATCACGATCGGACCCAAACAAACAAAATATTTAGCATAAAATTGTATCAGAATTCAAATATTAAGGATTTCAACATAAATATTCAACTATGTATTTAATCGTTTTATAATTTCTCATAATCATTCATAAAATCAAAACATTTACCACAAACCTATCCTTTCCTGATTCCTAAAAAGATCCAAAATTTCCAAAATATCAAAACAGTCAGAACTTATCCGATGAAGGAGTAAGGTGTCCTACCATCGGACCGAAACTCCAAACAAGTTATCAATCACTAGCTAAATATTCAACAAAAAAATCAAATTTACATCAATATGAAATCAAATATAACCAAACAATGCAATATATAAATGTCTATCATTTATATATTGCATATACATATCAAGGATTTACATACATATCAGAAACAGCAATGTCCAAATACAGATCTACACATGTTAACACATACAAATACAATAACACATACAAGTCAATACACCTAATCACAAGGGTGACCGCACACGTCCCATACAAGTGCCGTAACCAGAGGCATAGGTGTATTGACTAAAAAGTGACCGTCCCATACATATAGTATAGACGCGAGCGTGACTCGACACATGCACGCCTAGTCACGTGGCGTGTCGTGTGGATACGCTATCGGATACAAATACATAAACATGACGTATTAGTGAAATGTGATCTGAATATATTATGAAGTATTTATTTATAAGGAAATGCATTCATATGGTATGTCTGCATTTTTTCGATAGTCCGCTGTGCATTATATATTTAACGATGCAAGAGCCCACCCATGTCGGTTGGTATGTTTCGCAATTTTTAGATTTGACCTAATTAAAACATTTCTTTTCGCAGCGAATAATTTTTTTATTCTTTGATAATCCGTACCGACTCATTCATAATACGAAACGAACTCCGTGACTTTGTTGGTAAGACGCATATCTTCCAACCAGGAGGTTATGGTACAAATCACGTTGGGACAAGATCATTTTTCAATATGGTTCTTGCCTGGTTTTCAATCTACATACATACATATCATCACGCCGTGTCCCTTGCGGGATAGACAGAGAGAACAGGTCTCCAAACTTTTCTATTCAAGTATACAATTTTCATCTCCTCCAAAGTCATATGTTTCGTTATGCAGAATCTTCTATTATTCAGATTGTTTAACCTTTCCCTTCCTGTGCTAAAAAAATCCGTTCGTTCCGGTGATGTGTATTAAATACACATGTGAAAATGAGCGATTTAAAATATGAAACATAAGAATATTCATAGGCAATCGCTTAAATTAATTAAATTTGAAGTCAAAAGTGATAATAATTGAAATTTAATTGCTGAAAACGTGAAAAAAAAACACCGGCTGACGTTCACAAAACGGGCAAAAAGACCACCTCAGATGAATGCGCTAGGGCGACTGAGACCTGATACGGACTAACACTGTGTATGTTATACCTCGAAGGAAGAAATACAACTGCAAACTGAGATTCTATTTCTTGCGTTCCCATATACCGAAGTAGAGTGAGAGTGAAACGTGAATAGCGTCGCTTCCTCACCCATAGCGGGTTTTTTAGAATGAATATATCTACGTCACACACTGACACACGTTTGATTGTATTGGTGAATTTATCCCGATTTTCACAAAATATCTGATGTGGCCGATAAGTGCTAATTATTATTAATATTATTTTTTCATTCAATGCGTAAATGTATTACGGAGGAATACCTAAAATCTGAACCCAGTTTATTATATTTATAGAGATATTTAAGTTTTTAGAAGCAATGTGTACTAGTTACACATTAAATTTGCAAAATAAATAAGAGCATGCCCGTTGTCATTAATTTAATTTTTATTCTTCATATTATCTAATTGGTTACTTTTTTTCATATGTGTACTTACATATTGTCATTTAGTGTCCTCTTTTTTTGCACCATCCCTTCACTAATGTAGGTTAGATTATCTTTTGTACGCTTTTGGTCGTCTGCTTTGGACACCTCCACCACACGTCTGTTCATGGTACATGTTTCAGACCTCCGTTGAATGTGTGCATACCACCTAAATCGACTCTGTATTTCAGTGATTGTCACCTTCAGTGTACCTCTGTACATACACACATATAACATATTCTCCCTTGCGGGATAGGCAGAGAAAATATACCTCCATACTCTTATATCCTAGGACACAACATTCGCCTCCTCCTCATTCATGCGTCATGCACAATATTCTATTATCTATATTTTTCGCTTCCCCTTGTTTCTTCAAGAGCTGATTAACTCGATCCACCCACATTTTCCTCTGTCTACCTTTTCTTCTACGCTGACCTTTCACGTCTGATTTGTATGAAAAGCCGTATACCCGGTTAGTAATTCTTTCCTCGTTTATTCTCTTCACATGTCTAAACCGCAAATTGACTTACATTGTGTTCTCCGATGGCACCAACGTCAAGTATCCTGACCCCCCGCTTTGTATTATGCCTTCACTTATTCTTGACACGGGTAAAGGACATGTAACTAAGTTAATAAAAATGATTTAAAAAAGTTGTTGGTGCGAGGGGCCCACCGTTTATTTGAATTTCGCGATATTGGAATAAATACATGGGTAGAATATTTTATTCCCCTTCTTCCATTATCCATATCCGGTATCCAGAAAATTCGCATTTCGATAAATATTTATTTCTGTGTAAAAATACATTTCTTCGCGTGTAGCCTTGAACTCTTGTTTTCGATGTCATTGCGATTCCCCGTATTATTATTGCATATTAATAAGCCTCGTGTATGCACAATTCAAACTCTGTCAATATGTTTTAATAATCCATTAATTAGTTATTATATTTGTCCTTGAAAATTTAAAAAAATGTGCATACTGATTACAATAGAAATAACTTAGAACCACTTGTTTCTACATTATCTTATCTACCACATTTGCAAGTTACAAAAGATAAGATCGACAGATTTGCAAGGTTTGAAAAGGTGATTGACTTTTTATTGTTGGTCCTTTAACCTGTTCACCGCGTTAAAAATCAAATTCCACGAATCCTGTGCGCGGCACAATTTCAGCGTTTTTTAATTTCTAAGTTTAAACACATATTTTGTTTAGAACCACTGATATTTGATTACAACACCAAGTAAACATGACACTTAAGTAATTTTCTGATAATAAATAATAGTCATTACTCTTAAGGAGACTCATTAAATAAAGGAGATAAACTAAACATTACGTAAAATAAACAAAGGAATGCTACGATCAAATCAATGCTTCATGACACTCACCCGATCAAATGCATATAGCACTAGTAATGTTTATTTACGTAAGAGAGACTTAGTAATGTTTATTTACGTAAGAGAGACTCATCGCAGGACTCGATCCGCGAGACAGGTCGTTAATGCTGGAAATATTGAGAAACCAAAAAAATTCGGCGCTCTGTTTATTCAACAATATCTCATAAACTAATATATTATTTGACGAGGTTTTCAGAGATGTCGCTAGAATAAAGATTATTTTAAATTTTAGTTCAATTTTTATTCCGGTTTTGTGTCATTTTTTTTAAGTATTTGTGATTTGAAACTTGGATTGTCGTCATATCACAGGCGTTTGTGCTCCCCGCGGGGAACAGGTTAATGAAATGTTTATATTACCTTAATTTTAGGCACAATAGATTGAATTTCCGTGTCCGGAACATCGATGATCCATTATAACAACAGAGATAGTCCTTTCATTCGCATTCATCTGGTCCTGCCCAGAGCATATAACACATCGATCAATAAGTCCCGGGACTAACCAAGAGATGGCGCCTCTAATAACAAATCCATACCATTCTCAGTTAGTATCAACCTTTAGAAGTTACGCGTCAAACTTTCATGACATTCCGACATTGTGTCATTGAGTTACAGTGGTTTTAGTGACGCTACTTTTGCTATTTTCAAAACAATGGAAAAAACCGAATTTCGTGTGTTGATAAAACATTGCTTTTGAATGGAAAAAAATACCGTTCAAACTCAGCGATGGCTTGAAAAGTGTTATCAGGGCTCTGTTCCATCGAAAACAACCATTTGTCGGTGGTATGCTGATTTCAATGCACCGTGTCACAAGTCGATGGTAACGATGGCCAAATTGCTTCGAATTGCTTCCGCACCCACCGTATTCTCCAGATTTGGACCCCAGCGACTATTGGCTGTTCGCAGACCTCAAAAAAATTCTCCAGGGAAAGAGATTTGGCTCCAATGAAGAAGTGATTACCGAAACTAACGCCTATTTTGAAACCAAAGATAAATCGTTCTACACGGTTGGCATAGAAAAGTTAGGAAAGCGTTGGAATGAATGTATCGCTCTTGAAGGAGACTGTGTTGATGAATAAAGAAGAATTTTGGCAAACAAATGTTTTAGTAGTTAGTCCCGGGACTTATTGATCGATGTGTTATGTACAGTCCCGATGTTCGAATAAACTAGCCTGTGTTGTCTCTATATCCTGTATATCCCCACAGTCACATTAAATGCTACTTTCGTCCAAGAAACCCCATCTCTATATTCATCTTGCATCTAACCAACCACCCCTACTTGTAGTTTATTTAGTGTTATCCAAGTATGCGAAGGCAGTTGTCTCCATGTGCCATATTTTCCGGCAGCTCCATTCAGTCGTTAGGTGTAAGTCCAAAGTCATAGATATCCTTATACCGTATTATAATAGACATTAAAAATGTTTCTGTCATTTGAGGTGAGTAGCTTAACGCAGGGTTAAAACCGACAATCTTGGACCTCCACATTATCTGAAAATTTGGACCTCCACATTATCGTTTACTGGAAAGATGCGAAAGAAGTTGAAAATAGAATAATCGTTATAAATTACAACCGAATGAATGACTTAAGACTAACAAAATAAATACCACATACGAGTACATTACAAATTGAGTGGAGGGCGTCGAGGAAGACCAAGACAAGTATGGTTGGATCAAGTGAATGATATTTTGAAAGAAAAAAACGTAGGAAATCAGAGAAATCGCAGGACTGAAATGAGACAAAGTGTATGGATGTACAAGAAGAGGAGGCGAAGGATATGTGTGTCGAAATAGGAAAGTTCTGGCGCTCTGTCCTAACTGCCTACACCGACAGGGAAATGGCGTGATGGTATGTATGTATGTATTATATGCACATATTAACCAATTCGAGTAATATATTTTTGTCTTGTTAGAGAATTGAACATTTCTAGTTATTGGACAAATCAATAATTTATTATTATCCTATGGTGCTAATTAATATATTTTTCTTTGGTTCCAGGTAAGACATTTTGAACTTGAAAAAAATTACACGTCGGATTATTTCATGTAAGTTATAATTTTAATTTCATTTAGGGTGTGTGCTGAAAAATATATAATGTCCTCGCGGCCTAGTTCGCTCTCTAATGTAGGTGGGGAGGGGGGTATCTCTGACCTGCTGATTCGGACATATTGAGAGCGTGACTGAGTGGTAACATTGTCTTCGGCCCCATTATTAGAGCCTTCGGATTTAGAAGAAGTGGAGTCGACCGGCTGACAATATAACACACCACGTGAAGGGGCAACAACACTAGCACAAGTCTAGTGCACGCTAGTATTGATACCAGTATGTTTAGTTTACCAGAATGGTACTTTTTGTTTATTTCTTCTAGGTACCATCGGAAAAAATAAAACAACATTTTGTACACAATTTATCAATAATTTGAAGTAAAAAAAATAGCTAACTTCTCAAGCTAGAAAATTTCATTTTCATGTTACGAATACCATTAATTAACCATAGACATTTCCCCTCAGTTTTAATAAATTTCTTCAATAAAAGTGCTTTGTGTATTGTGATCCGTAAGGTTTAGTATTTTTCTGGAATCGAACCCGAATACTCGGGGTAGAATTCAAGAGTCTTACCCACTAAGCCATAAATAATAGGATAGGAAGAACAAAACGATGTTTCGGCGTTTCAAAAATGTTGAAGATGAGAGCTGCTGCAAAGCTTTCAAAACATCAACACATCTGGCCAAAAAAATGCTGCACGAACTCGGATAGATATACAAAGTTAACACAGATTCACTGCGAATTAAATTTTACATTAATACATGTCGTGCTGAGAAATTTAGCTAAGACAAACATACTATCAACAGAACACGCCTGGCGTGTCGTACGTACTGGGCGTATGTTTGTATGGATACGCGAGGTGTGTCCTCGGCACTGGTCGTCTTAATGAAAGCAACTGCAAAATTCAAGCGAAGAATTGTAACGCCTGTCTAATTTTAACGAATAAATCTTTTAATACCGACTATATTTGTGCTCACAAATTTAATAGAAATTGGTCTAGTTACGCAAACGAATTACGTAAATGTTATAAAACACTAATACAAATATCCCGGATGTAATCCTTATTAGGTAAAGCCTATCCAAGGATACACGTTATAAATAGTCGAGAAACAAACCTTCCAATCCGTGTGGGTGGCTGGAAAACTGGTCGGAAGATCTGGATCCGTAGAGGAGAAGCGAGGGCGGCTCGAGGAGAGGACGTGGCTTCCCCTTCCAGTGTTACCTCACCCACACCTCCCGCTCTTGCAGGACGGTCGCGTGTTCGCTTCTCACGTGCCCGACGGCCCTCCCTGACCCCTCGGCGCCCCTCGCTTCCGTGTGCCCTGTTGCCAAGCCGGCTTGTTCCTCGCTAGCCTCTCCTGCCTCTACCTACCCTTGCCTGTCCCTGTACTTTGTCACTCACAACAACCGACCACGAGGTATGACCTCCAGGAAACGCAGAACATGTGTTGCGTTGTGCATTACTAGGCCGAGTTGCATATCTACTGTACAGAAGATTGAACCAATTTAATTATGCAAATATAGCTATATTTTGTAAACTTTTAAGTCCTCTAATTATTACATTTTGTTAAATTATTGATATTGTTTTCGGTGCCGTATCGCGTACTGAAGCACTAAGAACGTCATCACTCGCACATGGAATTATTTTGTTGAACGAATTTTGCGATATTGATATCTTCCGAAGTATTGAGCCAGTTTTTTTCTTTTATAATGCGTTTTCTAACTGGGTGTATTAAATTTAAAATAAAGTAAACAAATATATATTTTCTGAAAACCAGTGAAAAAATACATGGCACACTTGCTTTCCTGTAATAAAGGATGGAAGCGATTGCCACATTCCAATAACATACTCGTATATAAATTCACACGCCGTGTATCTTGCCTTGTAGGCAGAGAGAACGTTTTGAGGACATGATGACCTCCGCGGGCTTGTTGATAAGACGCCCGTCTTCCAGCCTTGCGGACTTGATTCCAGTTGATATCGATATTTTTTTCTTCATAAAAATGTTCCGACCGGGTTTTTTCACTTAAGGTATCTTTAAAAAATACCATTCTAGTTTTAAGCGATTTCCACATGCCAATAAACCCGTCATGGTGTGCTCTCTACTATGAAAGTGTAATGCAATTTAATATTTACCTATTATCGATAACCAGATAAATCGAACACTCGTCAATAAAAATCTTGGAATTATGCAAGGCCACGGAGGTCGTCAAACACTAGTAGGTATATCTGTGGTATTCGGATAATTTCTGATAAGTACGAATTTGGTAAATTTCAAAACAGTGTTTGTACACATATTATTATTATTTTGCGATAAGTAACAGCATATTTATTAAGTTTGAAAATTTATTTTTTGTTTATTTATTTGTTTATTATTTATCAATTTATGTAACCATAAATTGGCTACACACATTTTTTTAGTAAAAAAAATGTGTGTAGCCAATTTATGTAACCATAAATTGGCTACACACATTTTTTTAGTAAAAAAAATGTGCCGTTTTTTTGTATTATGAAACAAAGGGTCAACATTTTTCTGTATTTGTATTTTTGTACACATAATTCTCAAAATTTCATGTTACGTTATTTTTATTCAATCTTACAATGTACAGATTTATCGACAAAAAATCTTTGAGCTTACAGATTATATAATTGTAAAAAAAATAGGTTAAAAATATGGAAATTAAGATGTTATTCAATTAACATGCCCAGTATCGCAATGATTATTAATCAATTAATGTCGTAGCTAGAACATTTTCATTATTCAAATTTTATTTGACAGCTGTCATTTTTTATATGTTCATAAGATATAAACTATCAATGACAAATAATGTATTTGTGAGAAAAGATTGCTTGACTGTTGAATAGAAAAATTAAAATATGATTTAAACCAGAAAGCAGTTTATATTGAGTGAGAATGCTCGATTCTTCTAATATTTATAATAACTTTCAATAATTAGATTCACACATCACTCAGTCACTAAATATTCTTACTACTGAATGAATTCATTTAGTTAATATAAATTTCATAAACGTTTCTTTAAAATTCTACATTATTTAAAAAATATATAAGATGGTCGCAAAACAGCTGCCCACGACTAAGGAAAGTATGGTTGTATCAAGTGAATGTTATTCCGAAAGAGTTAGGATGTGTGTCGAAATAGGAAAGCCTGGTGATCTATCCTTTCTGCCTACTCCGACAGGGAAATAGCGTGATATGTATGTATAAAAGAGATGCAAATACTAAAAATAAGAGACGATTGCGTCAATCACAACTTGAGAGAAGCAGAAACACAACATGAAGCCGCACAAAACAAGTACAACGTTATATAGGAAAAAAATGTTTTATTCTTCGTTATAGTTGATGCGTTATTAATAGTAAGTTAAATAAATTATATTATATCGTAACTTGGAACTCTAATTAAAGTATCGAGGCTTTCGTAAAACTATTGAGAGCCATTATTTAACCCCATGGAGCTACGCCAGTAGGATATACTGGAGGCTTTAGAAATTTAAAAACGTTTCTTCATACAGCAAGTCACCAAAGCTATCATTGGGTAGATCACTTCCACTTAACGATACCGAAGACTAAATAATCAACAGCATTTAATAAGATCGAATTCGTATCCGACGTAAGGTTGGCCTAACCGAATTGAAGTTGGCACTATCAGATATTTACCATCGATATTATGCCGATCACCACAATGGCCATCATTAATCGTGATTTTGCTTGAGGATGATTTTTTGTAACTCCATAGCAAATTGCATTTATATCTGGCCGTGCCAACTTCACCGCTATCAGCTTTCGATCAACGTTAAATTAGACGTGAATTCGGGGTAAGCATGTACAAAAACTTGTCTCGAAAGATCTCATATTCGTTTTTGATTAATCTTGAAGAAAATTGCGACTGACGGAATGTTTGATGTTTGAGTGTAAGTTATTTTCGTCACGCTGGGAATCGAGGAATATTCGTTATACTTTCAGTATCGGCATACACGAAAAACCAGTTACGTGCCTATCGAAGACCAGCCGGAAAACTGGTCGTCAGTTCAAAAATAATGGAAAAGGTTGTTTCAAACCGTTTTTATTAAAGTTTCGATCGAATTCTATGTGATGCAGGTACGGATACAACTCGGTACGCAGAACACGCATCTTTTTTTACGTTCTCGATCTTAACCTTCTGCCATTAAATTATTGAAAACGGACGGGGTTCAGTTTTCTGTTTTTTTTTTTCGTGACAGCTATCCAGTCGGTTTGTGTGGATGGTGCTGAAATCTGTTTAGCTGGCTGCTCTATCTTCAGTGCAGTGAACACGTTATCTAAGCTGCACCCTGAATTGTTCTGGATATTAGAGTTTTTTTTTCTATATTTAAAATTTGGATATTAGTTCCTTGAAATGGACATTTTCTCTAAGGCATCGTTTAAAGGGATTGGTTTTGTTAAAAATTATAACTTTTAAAATATTCAACGAAATAAATTACTTTGTAATTCCAATATTTTTTTTAATCACACTTTCGATAAATCTTTTCACTTAAATTGCTCGAAGAAAGTCTGCTCTCTAAATGGCGATATATAAATTGTCATTTTATTATTATTTATTACAAGTTAGACATGAACATTGTTTTTGGTAACAAACCAATATTGTCTTGCCTGAGGAAAGTCTCGGTATGTGAGGTCAATGTAAGCAAGTGTTATTAGTGAAATAACATTGTATTTTTTTTCTTTCTTTCTTGTTAAATATTCTTATATGAAGTTCCACAAAGTTAAAACTTTTTTTAAACTCTCGTTGAATAAATAAATTCCACCATTTGAATATTTTTACATCCTTGTTTTTAACTATTTAAAGATAACTTGAAATATTGAAGCGATTGGTATTTTCCTGCGTAGGGTTACCAGCAACAATAATAAAAACATAATTTATCCACCATTTAGAGAGAAAACTCTCCTCAAGAAGCAAAGTCGTAATAATCGACCGACAAAAATAAATATTAGGTCCTTACATATGAAATTGGCGTTTTGCCGTACTGGCAACTTTGATCTCAAATATCTTCTCTTTGGTTAGGAATTCCAAATTCAAATTTATACAGCTATTTACTCAAGTATTTGTGTTTCGAAAATTATAATTCATTTGTTTTTTCCTCAATTGTTTTTTTTTCTTTGCGTCACTCAGTTTACAAAATGGAAAACTTGAAATATCGCGTTATTTACGAGTACGAGTTCCACCGTGGCACCAGTGCTGCAGAAACGGCTCGAAGGATTAATGATGTGTATGGCGACGGTGCCGCAAAATAAAACACAGTGCGTTTTTGGTTCCAACGTTTTCGTTCTGAAAATTTCGACCTGCAGAACAAGCCCGGTGGACGGCCGGAGACCAAAGTTGATAATGAAGAATTGAAGGCTATTGTGGAAGCGGATCCATCGCAAACCACGTCCGAGTTAGCTGCAGGCTGCGGTGTTAGTGATAAAACTGTTTTAATCCACTTGAAGCAAATTGGGAAGGTGAAAAAGCTTGAAAGGTGGGTCCTCACGAATTGAGTGAAGCAAATCAACAAACGCGCGTTGACTGCTGCGTTGCATTACTCAACCGGCACAATAATGAAGGGATTTTGAATCGAATCATTACCTGTGATGAAAAGTGGATCCTGTATGATAATCGGAAGCGCTCATCGCAATGGCTGAACCCTGCCGAACCAGCCAATCCATGCCCCAAGCGAAAATTGACTCCAAAAAAGTTACTTGTGAGCGTTTGGTGGATTGTGCTGGTGTCGTTCACTACAGCTTTCTTAAATCTGGCCAGACGATTACGGCAGATGTCTATTGTCAGCAACTGCAAACCATGATGGAAAAGCTAGCTGCTAAACAACCGAGGCTGGTTAATCGCTCTAGGCCACTGCTGCTTCATGATAACGCTAGACCACACACTGCACAACAGACGGCTACCAAATTAGAAGAGCTTCAATTGGAATGTCTAAGACATCCACCGTACTCTCCGGACCTTGCCCCGACAGATTACTATTTTTTTCGAAATTTGGATAACTTCTTGCAAGGGAAAAAATTCAACTCCGATGGGGCAGTCCAAACCGACTTCAAAGATTTTATTGATTCCCGTCCGAATGGTTTTTTTAGTAAAGGGATCGATGAACTACCTATGAGATGGCAAAAGTGCATAGATAGCAATGGTACATACTTTGATTAAATAAATATATTATATTAAAAAAAAATCAACTTTATGTTCCTCCCAAACAAAACGCCAATTTCATATGTAAGGACCTAATATCAACTACGAATTAAAGGTAAACATTTTACTAGCGATTTTTAAAAACGCTGACAAAACTCGTAAAACTTTCATCACAATAATCAAAATGAAAGGCGAATCGATTATAAAATATCAAAATTGCATATTTGTCGCGTATTTTGCTAGTGTTCCACTCAATCCGGTGCATAATACGAGTATATGCGGTTGTAGTCGTCAGCCGCTCGCCGCTGCAGCGGGCGATACGAGGTTGCACAAATCTGGTAAAACTGCATTTTATCTTTCGCCTGCCCGCCTTCCTCCCGACATACCTCATCCGTCTTCTTTTTCTCCGGTGGCTGCGGCCGGAGTTCGTTAGCAGTTTACCTCGCGGTGACTTTAAATTTACCTTGCTCAGCCTTGGACAGCCCCATCCTTAACCATTAACCAGCGATACAGTGTAATGCGGTTGCACGACGCATACCGGCTTTGGCTTTAGGACGTGCGCAACCGATTGGTAGCAACGCCCATATACGAACACATTCTAATCGAAGTACTACTTATTATAGCGATATCACTTTTTGCCGCATTTTATGTTTTTTTCCTCTTCGGCTATATCCTTTGAGAAAAGGTAAAAACATTTTAAAAGAACAATTATTTATCATTTTAGTGAGGGATCTGAATATAATACATTTAATTAACTTAATTAGCATTATTTATTGCAAAATATTCCGCGCTCTTAATTCAATTATTAATAAGTTCAAAACACAGTTCTTTAAAAATACTTGATTATAAGTAGCGCAATGTTCAATTTTTAACATTAAAGAATATAACTAGACAACGTGTCTTCTATCGGCTCTAATCAACATACACGTATTACTGAGGGTATAAATATCAAGTTTAAATGTGATTTTTTTGAATCTTTAAATTAAAGTTTAAATCTTTCAGGATGAATGACGAGTGGAGGGGATTTGTGTAAGCTCGTGAGTGTGGGTTTCTTCTTGTTGTTTTAATTTTGGTTGTTTTTGTATTTGTGTTTCTGTGTATTTTTTTTTTTTTTTAAATTTTGTTTTGATTTTAATTTTTATTCTTATGATTATGTGCGGTATAGTGTGGGATGAATATTTTTGGTCTTTCGGGAGTGATGATGTGTGAGGAGTTGAATTTCGCAAGATGTTTCCAGTTGTAGTTGAGCGTCACTGTTTGTCAGGTTGATGAGAGCGTGCAACGGGGTTTTGTTTTTGTGAAATCAAAAATCGGAAAGAAGTATCGATTTATTTTTCTCATGCTAAATATCCTCAGTGAGATACAGGCAAAATCCTAGTTTACTGGGGATACGACAAATGAAAGGCAAGGCAATAAACCCAGATCCATTAAAATTGTATGTCCAAATCAAATTATCTGTTGTTTTTCTCAAATTGTGTATATTTCTTGTCATGTGTAATAATAAATAAATAAAATAAAATGTAACATTGCCTGGCCATGCGCTGGGCATAATATATGTCCTCCATACACGCTCTAATTTATGATATTCAGACCAGAAACTTTTGGTTGTTTAGTGGTAGATGAAATAAGAGGATGTTGAAGGCAAAATAATGAGAGAGGCTGGCACTCGTATAACCCTAATATCTCTTCAATTGATGCAGTGATTAACATAAAGTTTGTTTATTTAGTGATTATGTTTATTATTTTAGTGGTAGGTGAAATAAAAGGATGTTGAAGGCAAAAGAATGAGAGAGGCTGGCACTCGTATAACCTAATCTCTCTTCAATTGATACAGTGATAAACATAAAGTTTGTTTATTATGTTTATTATTTTAGTGGTAGATGAAATAAGAGGATGCTGAAGGCAAAAGAATGAGAGAGGCTGGCACTCGTATAACCTAATCTCTCTTCAATTGATACAGTGATTAACATAAAGTTTGTTTATTATGTTTATTATTTTAGTGGTAGATGAAATAAGAGGATGCTGAAGGCAAAATAATGAGAGAGGCTGGCACTCGTATAACCCTAATATCTCTTCAATTGATGCAGTGATTAACATAAAGTTTGTTTATTATGTTTATTATTTTAGTGGTAGATGAAATAAGAGGATGCTGAAGGCAAAATAATGAGAGAGGCTGGCACTCGTATAACCCTAATATCTCTTCAATTGATACAGTGATTAACATAAAGTTTATTTATTATGTTTATTATTTTAGTGGTAGATGAAATAAGAGGATGCTGAAGGCAAAAGAATGAGAGAGGCTGGCACTCGTATAACCTAATCTCTCTTCAATTGATACAGTGATTAACATAAAGTTTGTTTATTATGTTTATTATTTTAGTGGTAGATGAAATAAGAGGATGCTGAAGGCAAAAGAATGAGAGAGGCTGGCACTCGTATAACCTAATCTCTCTTCAATTGATACAGTGATTAACATAAAGTTTGTTTATTATGTTTATTATTTTAGTGGTAGATGAAATAAGAGGATGCTGAAGGCAAAATAATGAGAGAGGCTGGCACTCGTATAACCCTAATATCTCTTCAATTGATGCAGTGATTAACATAAAGTTTGTTTATTATGTTTATTATTTTAGTGGTAGATGAAATAAGAGGATGCTGAAGGCAAAATAATGAGAGAGGCTGGCACTCGTATAACCCTAATATCTCTTCAATTGATACAGTGATTAACATAAAGTTTATTTATTATGTTTATTATTTTAGTGGTAGATGAAATAAGAGGATGCTGAAGGCAAAAGAATGAGAGAGGCTGGCACTCGTATAACCTAATCTCTCTTCAATTGATACAGTGATTAACATAAAGTTTGTTTATTATGTTTATTATTTTAGTGGTAGATGAAATAAGAGGATGCTGAAGGCAAAATAATGAGAGAGGCTGGCACTCGTATAACCCTAATATCTCTTCAATTGATGCAGTGATTAACATAAAGTTTGTTTATTATTTTAGTGGTAGATGAAATAAGAGGATGCTGAAGGCAAAATAATGAGAGAGGCTGGCACTCGTATAACCCTAATATCTCTTCAATTGATGCAGTCATTAACATAAAGTTTGTTTATTATTTTAGTGGTAGATGAAATAAGAGGATGCTGAAGGCAAAATAATGAGAGAGGCTGGCACTCGTATAACCCTAATATCTCTTCAATTGATGCAGTCATTAACATAAAGTTTGTTTATTTAGTTATTATGTTTATTATTTTAGTGGTAGGTGAAATAAAAGGATGTTGAAGGCAAAAGAATGAGAGAGGCTGGCACTCGTATAACCTAATCTCTCTTCAATTGATACAGTGATTAACATAAAGTTTGTTTATTATGTTTATTATTTTAGTGGTAGATGAAATAAGAGGATGCTGAAGGCAAAATAATGAGAGAGGCTGGCACTCGTATAACCCTAATATCTCTTCAATTGATGCAGTGATTAACATAAAGTTTGTTTATTTAGTTATTATGTTTATTATTTTAGTGGTAGGTGAAATAAGAGAATGTTGAAGGCAAAAGAATGAGAGAGGCTGGCACTCGTATAACCTAATCTCTCTTCAATTGATACAGTGATTAACATAAAGTTTGTTTATTATGTTTATTATTTTAGTGGTAGATGAAATAAGAGGATGCTGAAGGCAAAATAATGAGAGAGGCTGGCACTCGTATAACCCTAATATCTCTTCAATTGATGCAGTGATTAACATAACGTTTGTTTATTTAGTTATGTTTATTATTTTAACCTTATTTTAGTTACATCGCCTATTTTACTTCCAAGATCTTATATTTACTATATTTTTTGTACTACAATGCTTAGAAATATCCTCAACACAAAAGTCAGGATGCTCACTGCCTTTCAATGCTTTTTGGCATTTCGTTAAAAAAAATTAAACCTATGTATTATAATTTATTTTGATTTTTGGAAGCTGAAATTCATGATGACTTCTCATGTGGAAATAATGATCTCCTTATCACACCTTTTCGGGTATGGACATCTTTTTCATACCACCTTTTGGCAACTTATTCAATTATTATATGTCTATAATGAATATAGTCTAAGGACTTGAATACATACATAGTCAGACCTTTACACTAAATACTAAAACTTATATTTTTTTTGCGAAGAAATCAACATTGAAATAAATATAGGTTTGTTGATAGCAACCATAGTATGTACATATTATATATAAATACATTCCGAAATCGCAAATATATCTCAATGTAAATAACAAAAAATACATTTAAGAGAAAAGCTATCGAAAAGACTGAGAACATCTCATAACATCCCCGCCGGTCGAGATGCACCCTATCAATATAGGGCGAGCCTGGCCGCGAGGACATCAAATGTTTTTCAGTCCACACCCTTGTACATGTAGATTACAAAAAAAAACAGATAATGTTAGTAAGTACTTCATTGCCTTTTTTCATGCGTCTGAGAATCTCTACGTTGCGCACTTTGCAAACCCAGGAAATATTGAACATTCTCCTGTCGCACCACTTTTCATGCGTCTGAGAATCTCTACGTTGCGCACTTTGCAAACCCAGGAAATATTGAACATTCTCCTGTAGCACCACTTTTTATGCGTCTGAGAATCTCTACGTTGCGCACTTTGCAAACCCAGGAAATATTGAACATTCTCCTGTAGCAACACTTTTTATGCGTCTGAGAATCTCTACGTTGCGCACTTTGCAAACCCAGGAAATATTGAACATTCTCCTGTAGCACCACTTTTTAAATGCTTCTATTCGTTATTTATACATGAAGAAGTACTTAAAAGGATGTAACAGCGTACAATGCGCATTCTTAATTTGAGGTTGGTTGCAAGTCTATATTACGAAGAAGATTTTCCATTTAGGAGAAAATTTTATAATATTTTAAACATTTAATAATAATATTAAATAAAATTCTTGTATAGCGTTGTTTTTTAAAAACTCATAAATCCGTTTAAAAAAAACTATTATATAAAATGTCAATACTCAGGCAAATTTCATAATTATCAAAAATCTTGTTCTGCAAGTATTGATCTGAAAAAAAAATTAATGTTTATTGGTAATTTCGAAAGATATTTTTGGCGATCGATTTGCCTATCTGCGGCTATCTGATCGTGCGGAGCAGTTAAATTTAACGATACTGTGAAGGTAACTACCGGTTACGTTTCATTTAAAAAGGCAATAACGCTTCAAAATTATTTGGGCGACCTTAAAAAGTGACATCAGTTTTATATATTTTGAACGTGGGTGATTCCTATTTGCTTTTTACCTTAGAATTTTAATAGATCTATTAACTTAAATGTTGACAAGACTGTTCAGATATTTTTTTCTTAATTATTAGTGTTTTTGTACTTTGCACCAGCAAGTGTTTGCTTTTATTTCGAAGAAGGCGTATAGCGATAAGAGAGAAAGTATATAGGTTACTAAAACATGTATACTCGAACTGGACAGTATCAAAATCGGCCAAGACGATACCTTGTCCACAACAGTATTTTAGTACCTACGTTTATGTATGAGAGTGAAACGTGAAGAGAGTCGAATAAATGCTGTACAAATGCGTCAATCAATCTGTATTTTCATACATGGATATTGTCATACATTGTATGACAATACGGAATGAAGTGTTGTGATGAATGTGAACTTATATTGTATTATCGTTTATGTTTTTATATTTTGGTATCTTTTTTGTGTAAAATTATGACTTGTGTTGCATTGTACCATTCTGCACCCTAGCTGGAAAAAATATTTATGTTATATAATACTATGTAAATATATACTAGTATAAAGATTTTTTTTTAGTAATATATTGTAATATGAATATACATGTATCCTGAAATTACATATATATTTTAGGATAATGTGGAAGAAAAAAACATCTAAAAGGGAAGCTATCAAAAGGCCTGAGTTCATCTTATCCCCCCATCCCCCAGTCGAGATACACACTCGCCAATAGAGGCGAGATTTATAAGCAGCCAATATAATCAGTTCATAAGCACTTATACTTATTGAAACTCCGATCAAGTTATCTGAGAGAAGTTTATGCAAAATGATCGGTGATAGTATCGCTAGTCAAAAAAATACTTCAAAAACTTGGCGAGTTTTTGAAGTATTTTTGTATTCCATTTTTAACTTTGAAAAACGAAACCAGCTGATGGCCTTGGAGGCAATCGGTGTAACTGAACCCGTTGTGTTTGTTTCCACCAGTTATTTGAATGGTTTAATATTGCCACTTGAATTAAAAACGCAAATATGTTCGCCGTGTCAATTTGATCAAAAAAATTAAATATATCCACTGATTTAACCAATCTGTTTGCACAGCTTCTCTTAGTTATTCGTTATGTTAAATACTTAACGTATTGTAGATTGTAGAATGTTTCTCGACTGAAATATTTTTGTAACTCAAACGGCAATGCTTTTGTTAAAAAAAATACATCAAATAATTGGGGCACTCAAACATGTATACTCGAACCGGACAGCATTAAAATCTGCTATGATAGTCTACAACAGTATTTAAGTGCCAACTTTGATGTATGGGAGCGAAACATGGACGTAGAGAAAGACTGAACTTAAGTTCTTGAGTTAACTGTATTTGGTTCAAATTCGCTGCATGGAGCTTTCTGTAAATTGTCAATTGATGCGAACGGCGACGAATTGAGGTCTGGAATTTTTAGAATTCACTGATTAGGTTACGAATTGCGGTGTCATTTGGCACATGATAACGACCAAACATGAAACGAAACCTTTACAACAGAACAATCTTTTTTGTAAAAGAGCCGAATAAATGCTATAGAAATGCGTGTACTTAAAATAATTCATGCTGACAACGTATGGTAGAATACGGAATGAATGTGAACTTAAGGTTGATGAGTCGAGTAAGATGAAGAAGAGCACTCTAATATGGTTTGGGCTCGTGGAACTAATGAATAACGAAAGACTAACAAAACAAATAAATATTGCAAATTTGAGTGGAAGTTGTCAGGTAGAGGATGACCAAGGAAAGTATTTTTGGATCAAGTGAATGATATTTTGAAAGAATTAACTGTAAGAATTCAGGGAAATCGTAGGTGCTGTATGACAAGGTGTATGTATGGATGTGGTAGAGGCAAATGATTGTGTGTCGAAATAGGAAAGTCTGGCGCTCTGTCCTCTGTTTACCCTCTGAATATCTGTATGTGTACGAAAAATATAGTACTGATGATGACCACCTCCGTAGTCTAGATGATAAGACGCTTGTCTCAACCCGGAGGTTGCGGAGTTTTCCGTTGGAAGCCTGATTTAAAAAAAAAGGATCCAGTCTGGTTTTCACTTAAGGCCTCTTTAACATATTTCTGGTTATTTGGAAGATATTGCCACTTGGCGATAAGCCCGTTAGGTTGTACTGTATACAACGAAAGTGTAATACGAGGCATATCCAGAAACTAAGTGTACTGAATTTTTGTAGGTTACAATCTTTTTTATTTACACAAAAAAATTACGTGGTTACCGTAGTACATATGTAAGCTATTTTTCGCCTCCTCCTTTACCTCATCGTCGGTTGAAAACCTTTTTCCACCCGTGTGCAGCTTCAGGGAGGTAAAGAAATAGTAATCTGAAGGTGCTAGGTCAGGGGAATGCGCGGGATGGTTCAGGACATCCCATTTAGACGAGGCGAGCAGTTCCGTCTGGCATTGTCGTGCAACAGGCAGACTCCCTTTGTCAGCATGGCTCTCCTCTTGTTCTGAATCGCCCTCCGCAATTTTTTTAGGGTCTCATAGTATCTTGCAGAGTTGATGGTCTCCCCTTGAGGCATATATTCAATTAAAATTATGCCTTGACAGTCCCAAAACACGGATGCCATGATTTTCTTAGCTGAAATTGTGGTTTTGAACTTTTTGGCGGAGGATGAAGAGGTGTGACGCCACTGTTGAGACTGCCTTTTGGTTTCAGGCGTATAGTGTGCAACCCAAGTTTCATCTCCAGTAACGATGGAGCGGAGAAATTCATCTCCATGGAGTTTGCAGCGCCTCAAAAACTCTTGCCTTTTTACAAAATTTCGCACTTGGCGGGAGATTCGATTGACATTTTTCACGAAACGTGTTGTCGCGTCGACACTTCTCAACGTACTGACCTCGAGCCGGTCTCGTTGCAGAGGGGAAGGGTCAGGCTACACGGAAATGTAGCCAACATGTCGAAAATAAAATCCGTCCGGTCGTGAGAGCCTCAGTACACTTATTTTCTGGATACGCCTCGTACAATACAATTTGCGTTTATTTCATGTCTATTTGTTATTCAGCAGATATAAAAATATTGTTCCGATGCAAAACCACCTTGAAATGGAATGCTCGCTTCATGTTTCGTTTGAATCGTTTCTCAGATCTCAGATATTGCCTCCAGCGCTAGCTAGCACCCATGGGGCGAGGGAGGCGTGTAGTGGAAGGAGAGCTCTCCGAGCGCTCGCTAACCGGATGGCAATGCAATGCAATACACTTGTGACTAGGTGATTTCGGATTCTGTGTCGCGTACCCGGAACGTTTATAGCCGCCAGAACGGTTTACCAATATTGCGAGTTGTCACGTGCTGTTTAGAAATTTTATTTTGTACTTCGAGAGCGACTCGTTTCCAATTAGATGGCGAATTTTTTTGCAACTGTTTGTTTATCGTTTTGTGTAATCGATAAGTTTGGGATAACTTTTGATTTTTTAATACAGATATCCCTCTCTTGACCCGATTTATCAGTGTGCCGCTTCAGGAAGCACTTAACGACAATCATTTTTCAATCAGACAATCATCTGAGTTAGATCGTTGTTGAGGAGAGTTTGCTCTCTAAACGGTGCTATATCAGTTGTCCTTTTATTATTATTATTATTAAAGAAAACATCGCTTTACTAAAAAAACCGCGCCAAATGAATTGATTTCAATCTGGACGAAAACAGGTTAAAACGAAAAAATTAACCTAACATAGAAAAAAAATATTTTTTATATCTTCCCAGCGACGATCTATATATTGTAGCTTTATTCTTCCAGTTGAGTAAATTCAAACCGACGTTATATATACTCGTATATATGATATGTGTATATATTTTTTATTTCATTTGAATCGCGTCATTGCTAAATCGCGATAAGGGATAAGAAGATCCGACGCGAAAAGGGGCGATTTTGAATAATACTTAACGCAAAAATTTCAAACAAAATTTTTCAAAAAAAAAAAAGCTAAAAACTTTACAAAAAAAAATGTATTCAAACCTTTATACTAATTCAATACATCTGGTGGATTTATTGATATAAAACAATTTCTCCAATCAAACATATTTTGTTTCATAATTATTACCGGTATGGACTAACTCAGTGTATGAAAATAATTATTATTGAGATTTATTTTTTATTTTAATTAAAATAAAATTTATTTTACTTAAAATTAATAAGTAAACTTATAACTTATAGAGCCCATGAAGGGTGCAAATATTTGTGGGAATTTACTTGTTTATCTCCTCATTTGAGCTCGATTTTTGATCCTTCGTCAAATATCCCACGTCCGTTTTATAAGTGTCCGTTGAAGGAGTCAAGTGTCCTTAAATCGGACCAATAATACTCCGAGAACAAACCGTCGACTGTGGGTTTTGATCCTATATTTTATTTTATTATGTCTGAGGCGTTGGGCGGTAAACGTAAACGAGTATAATGTGGTTGAATTTATAATACATTTCCTTAACTTTTCAATTTCAATTCCTTTTATTTTTTTAAATTTGATTTATAATTTTCTTCATCTCTGGTCTATAATTCCTGATAACAGTCGATGTGGAATACCCTATATTCTTACTTTTTTCATATCACATTGTATTTTTTGTGCAGAGCGGGCTGTGCGCCTGTGAACAGTCCCGTATTGTACTGGTAACATGTGATTTAATACGATTTGATTGTTACCTATGTTTTTCTGATTTTAATTGTTTAAAAAAAATCTATATTTTGTTCTAAATGTGTTGATCGCTCACTACTGGCTCTTTTATTTTATTATTTTCGTTATTAGGTACATTGTACCGTTGATTTATATAAATAAATAATAGATGGTATCTGTCTGTTAACTTATAATGAGTATATGTATGTCAAAGGAATATTTGTAGAAAATGTGTGAATATGTGATACAAATTTCCCTTCCCTCCTTCGCAATAATTTCTCTCCCCTTTTCCACGATCACTTGAACAAAGAAACATCACTTCACTTCGCTCCTCCGGCACGTGGCAGCCAGCCACGCGTAACGAGAAGAGAATTACGCCCAAAAATAATATTATTTCGGAACGTTAATTACCCCATAACTTGTAATCCCGTACCGTTGTGTAGTTACGTATACATTTAAGAAAGATCCAAGTCGCATTTGTCTTACTTTGACGTACTTGCCTACCTTGGAATAACAAATTTGTAATTATATATTTCTGGAAAAAATTATAATAAGAGAGTTCAAAGGGTCTGTCTATTAATAAGCACAATTATTTAACACTGATATGATTTTTTTTTTAAATTACACAATAAACTTAAATATACGCGACCTTTCTGTTCCATTTTACCAAATCATTGTCAAACTGTTCATTCTGTCAAACAAATAATTATGTTTATAGAGTTCTACAATATAAATACCAAACCAATTAATAAGTTATGATAAGATAAAAAATCTACACAATAAACTTAAATATACGCGACCTTCCTGTTCCACTTTACCAAAGCGTTGTCAAACTGTTCATTCTGTCAAACAAATAATTATGTTTATAGAGTTCTACAATATAAACAAATACCAAACCAATTAATAAGTTATGATAAGATAAAAAATCTACACAATAAACTTAAATATACGCGACCTTCCTGTTCCACTTTACCAAAGCGTTGTCAAATTGTTCATTCTGTCAAACAAATAATTATGTTTATAGAGTTCTACAATATAAATACCAAATCAATTAATAAGTTATGATAAGATAAAAAAACGTATGATGATTAACAAAATTAGTATCAGAATCACTTATACTCGTAGAAGTAGATACTTGCATTTGTAACATTTTTTATATAAAAAATGATTAGTCTGGTTTTGATTTAAGGCCTCTTAAACGTATTTCTGGTTGATTGGAATAGATTGTCACATTGCAATAAAACCAAGTTGTAACAATAGATTAATACAATAAAAATGTAACAACTTCCATTATAGCATACACGAGGGATATCAAACGGAGTGTAGCGATTGGAAACCGAGTCAAAAGAGCACTAATACATGTATATTCAAACCGAACAGTTTCAAAATTTGCTAAGATGTCAAAAAAATATTTATCTTTTTTGTATAGGCTAATATGAATTATCAACAAATAGAAAAAGTGGGTTGGTTCGTTTTTGCGTATTAAAATCTTAATACGTTCTGTTGTGATACTCATTTTCCTCGCCGTCTGTGAAACGAGTCGGGTATCTACCTACATCGATCGTGCCCCCCCCCCTGCCACCCCCTCTACTTGCCGCACGCCACGTGATCCGGGACCACGTGGTTGCCGACCTGCCCGAGATCCAGCTATTGCGCAGTCCACCCCACCTGTCAGATTGACAGCACAAAGGCTTCCAGGCCCGTCTGGACTGGAAGGGGGAACGGGCGAATTGGGAAACTTGGGAGCGTTTGCAGATAAGATGACCGAGTTCCTAAACCCGCTCTGGATATATTTTCTATTTTAGGGAATACGGTTTATTTTCACAAATATGGTACCGTATTTATTTTTTATCTGTTACGAAATATTAACATCCATATCCCAGTTATGTTAAGTTAGTCTACATGATTTTCGGATTCATTCCCGATGATGACCAAAACAATACATTTTCCGGTCTATTTTTTTGTATGCATACAGCTTCCTATTTGACTGGAAGAAATTGCAACATGTCAAAAAGCCCATTTCTTCTGCATATTATAAAATTGTTGAGGAATATTTATGCCCTTAATAATTAATTCACTGCCTTGGATTAATAATTATATAAATACCATTTGTATAGCGCCGTTTTGAGAGTCGAGTCTTCTCAAGGCGTTCTAACCTTGGAATTTGACCCGGCTATTAGAGTGACATATTAAAAATATAACTAAATAAATATTTATAAGTTGAGTAGAGATAGGAACCTCGTGGGATAGAAAGATTTGTACCACTATTCAAATTAAACTGGAAAAAATCCTCCAATAATCGAGGCTTTATTTGATTAATTTTCTTTTTTTTTTAAATGCAAAGTTTTCTGCTATTGTTCCATGTATTTATGTTAAAATATGACAATTTTCGTGGCTTAGATATTAAACGCTTTTCCACCCGTAGTTCGATTTCCGATGGTAAACAAAAAAAAGGAAAATTAATAAGGAATATAAAATGGTTGTTAACAAGATGAAGGTAAGGAGCGTTAAGATGGTTTGTTTGGACATGAAAGCATTAATGTCGAAATAATGAATAAGCGAATATACATGTTCTAGATATCTGTGAGTTGTATTCACGTGCTGTGGCATTTCAACGACCTATAATGGCGAACTAAGTTACCTGAATACTTGAGTCGTTATTAACCCTTCCCTTACGGTGATAAAAATAATACGCGTGCTCCGGTGTTGGGTAGTGAGTACGCAATAAAAAATTTGCGAGTTTAAATCGGAAAAATAAGAACATTCATAGATAATCCCCTTAATTAATTATTATTGAAGTTAAAAATTATAATAATTGAGATTTATTTGCTGAAAACATTAAAAAACCATCTGGCACCGCTCACGGTACGGGCGTACGTCTAACCTATTTGCAAGCCTAGAAGCTACTACTGGCGCGGAACGTCAGTCGCATACCCCGGCGCTTACGCTTATGCTTGCGGCGTTGAGACAATTCAGCTCCTCGCAATTCAGTCTAGTATGCAAGAGTGAGATGCGAATATAGTGTCGCGCTTCCCGCATACTATTCACCTATCGTCAAGACGAGGCACTCGCCGCGTTTAAATGCGAATTTGTTTTCGATCTTTACAAAACACCTCGATGTAGTCGATAAATTCTGATTATTATTAATATTATTTTTTAAATCAATGCGTAAATATATTATGTAGGAATACCTAGAATCTTAACCTTGTATTTATAATATTTATAGAGATATTGATGGTTATTAGAAGCAACGTGTAGAAGATACCCAACACAGGGGAGGAAAGGTTAACCCGAACATTGGATTATGAGGATGAGAGAGAATATAATTTACCGGCCACACTCTTCAAGCTCGTTGAAGGTACAATACGAGTAAATATATGAAAAAAGTTAAACAACATAATAATAATACCTAGGGGAAAGTAGCCCAGTTCGATCCGGAGATTTTCTGCACTTACTATGATATTTTCAGGAATTAACCAAATCGCAACATAGTCAAATTGTTTTTTTTTTTATAAGAAGATGGAATTCGCCTTGACTCAAGGAAGAGGAGGCAGCCGAGACGGGTGACCTCCCCTAAAAAGAGTGCCGCTGCCTCCTTTAAACGGATAGAGGGAAGCGACCTCTCCCCTATAAGGATAGGGTGGCATTCCTCCCCCCCCCCACCCGAATCGAGGGTGGATGGATGCTCAAGAAAAGTGATGACGCAAATTGAAACCCGTCGAGATAGCAGCGGTTAACGGCATGGGAAACGGGCTTATTCTAGAATTTAAATGCGCGTGTTTAATTTTTATTTCCTCGGATGGAGAGTGGTCTTGCTGTCGAGGAAATTTTGACGTAATTTAAAGATAACGTTTCTGGTCTGATACTCGATGAGGGTTTTTATATTGGAATATTTAACAATACATAATTTAGATATTCCACTAATAAGATTAATCCTCAGTAAACGTGTTTCTACCTCCTATCCCGAGGCTCTCTTCATGCGTAACATACCGCCTCGGAGTATAATGTAGAAACACGTATAGCGATGATTCTCATATCGAGGTCCGCTAAGTTAAAGCCGAAACCTTTGGTGTAACATATTTTTTATCTTCAAATTTCACCAATCATTCAGTATAGACACGAGAAATTCTCAACCTTTTTTATACCAACGCCTCTTGAAGAATCTTCTAGTATAAGTCAAAACTCCCTTAGTTTAACACTTGAATGGTTGAAGTAAAATAGGCACTAAGTACCAAAAAAAAAC
The DNA here is from genome assembly GCA_949825065.1 of Odontocerum albicorne. Classification (NCBI taxonomy): domain Eukaryota; kingdom Metazoa; phylum Arthropoda; class Insecta; order Trichoptera; family Odontoceridae; genus Odontocerum; species Odontocerum albicorne. The sequence continues at coordinate 6,488,768 of OX463858.1, forward strand.
AACAAAAAAAACTAAGTATGCAGTTTCGTTCTATATGTCTACGGTGCTGGACGCTTAGCGTCCGCATAGCGTTAAAATTATGCAAAATCTGCTAGGTTATTTTTTTGTAATTAGCTATAAAAATAATTTTATTATGTATTTAAACGTCGAATAATATAAAATGAATTGGATATTTTTAGTTTTTGCGGCTTGAATGTTTAGTTCTAAAAAAAGGCGTTCAATCATATTAAAATTTTAGTCTATTTATTTATTTTAAACACAAAATTTTCAGTTAAAACTATTACTAACTAAAACACAGAATCTATATAAATAAAAATGTAAATGTTCGTATATTAAAAATCTCTAATCTCCGAAAGTTCTTCACCGATTGCTTTGAAAATTTGACAAAAGGTTGCATTCGTATACGAAAATGTTTATATATTTTTTTTTATATACGGTTGTATATAAAAAAATTTATAAATCATACGAAATAACGGGAGCGCCTCCTGCAGCGACACACGCAAACTAAACAATTCTCATTGACAGTTATGTCACATTGCATTTTCGACGTTTCGGAATTAATATTAAATATTGTCAGGTCCCCCCAACGTTGAATATCACCTGAGAGTAGACTTCTTTGTCCCCGGCAGTCCGAAAAAGATCTCCAACGTTTCTTATGCCAGTCCAATCACATATATTGCGGAGCCATGAAGTTTGCCTCCTGCCAACACCTCTTCGGCCTTCTATTTTGCCTTGGATGATGATCCAATTCTGTATCTATGTTATTGTATTTGAATTCAAGTCAATCTGTGATTTGAATTTTTTTATTACTGCTAAAATCGTCAAATTCATTATTATTCTTTCTTTTCAACTTGCATCGCTGCATGTCTAAGCTCTCTCAACACTTACTAACCCTCTCGCACGATTACCTTCCGTATCAGGTTTATCTGTTTTTGTTATTTTCTTATCCGTTATCAATCTTTTTATCGTTTCGATTTTTTTACATTTGAACCGAACAATACATGAACTGTAGGTAATTCACTCAGTGAGATACAGTCGAAAGCCTAGTTTACTGGGGACACGATAAATGAAAGGCAACAAACCCAGATCCATTAAAATTGTGTCCAAATTAAATTACCTGTTGTTTTTTCACAAATGCTATATATTTCTTGTCATGTGTAAAATAAAATAAATTAAAAATAAAATAAAATGAAAGTCGTATTATATATAGGTGGGTTTTAGTCTCAGTTTAATTACAATCCCGTACCAAAGTATTAAGAAAACAGTTTTTTCTTTTCTTGAGCTTTTTTTTTGCTTGCGCAATGTTTGACGTAAAATGAATATTGGTATGACGGAAAAAAATCTATTATGTCATATTTCAGAATAAATTCGTCGCATATTCCTTCTTTTATTCATTATACACGTTTTTCCATTTTCGGAAAATGTTTTTCAACATTTATGAGATTTTTATGTGAAAAGGCGATATTTTTCTATTAAATTTGCAAAAAAAAAATAGAATTTCACCTTGCGTGATCGTATGGTATGTACACATATTCACATCTGTACATGTTCGGTTAAAACAATATTTTGGCATACATACCATCACGCCATTTCCCTATCTGGTTAAGCAGGGAAGACAGAGCGCCAGACTTTCCTATCTAAACATACATCCTTAGCCTTTTCCACATCTATACATCTTCTCGTACACCTTCTATGATTTCTCTGACTTTCTACAATTTCTTCTTTCAAAATATCATTCACTTGCTCCAACGATACTTACCTTGATCTTCCACTCACATTTGCGCATTGTTGTACATTTGTTTTGTTAATATTTTTTGTTCCATTCGTTCTTCATGTCCAAACCATCTCAGCGTGCTCGTCTTTATCTTACTCGACACATCAACCTTAAGTTCACATTTATCCCATATCACTTTATTCCGTATTCTGTCATACATTGTCACCTTGTGATATCTACAGAAAATATTCGGCTCCTATAACTCATTTTCCACTCTCGTGTTTCACTCTCATACATTAAAGTTGGCACAAATATTTTTAGATAGTAAATATATTTTTATAATTCGCGTTTACGTAATATAGTATACGAATAACTTGAAATATTTAAACAATAATAAAATCGATCAAATTACTTTTCCTATATTGCTTTTGACACATGCCATGGTTGGCCGTGACAAACTAGAAAATTGACCTTAAACTTTCCATAATTTAATTAATATTCATTAATAACTTGGGGGCATAGTTTGTCATTGGTATTTTAAATGTAAACACTTTGTCTCGTATATTTAATAATAATATTGAAGACTATGATTTAATCGACTTTTTGTATTAATTTAAATTTTTATTTTATCTCTTGGATTTGACAGAAAAAGGATAAAAGAAAGATTGATGCGTGTACGTGTACTAAAGATTTTTTTTGCTGTGTCAATGTATGAAAGAAGGCGGAAATTAACTTGCACGGATAAAATGGATATTGTAAGGAACATGAAGAAAGGAGCATAGAAATTGTAAGGAACATGAAGAAACGAGCATAGAAATTGTTAGATATGTGAAAAGAATAGATGATTGACTGAAGTCATTAATGATTAATGCAACGCGTGCGTGGAGGATGTAAACGTGGATGGATCAAATGTGAATGTGAAGGAAACGAGATTTATGTGTTTGGATAGAAAAGTGTGAACATATGTTTTCTTTGTCACAAAGAAAATGAAACGTAGTTGGTGCGGTTTATTTCATATCCCTGTTTTTAATATAATTTTGGTATTGTTTGTTTGTCTTCCATTGAAGCATGTAAAACTTGCGAATAGTTAAATATGTAGATCTGTCAGGCAAGCTATTGAAGTTTCCAGCTGAACACACACACAGTATTGTATCACAAAAGTGTGTACAAATTTAGAAAAGAAAGGGAAACTCGGTTTTTCATTATGCTTTTTCTTCGGCAAACAGCTCGATTTCGTTTCTGAATCGATGTAGTTCTTTGTATATTTAAATAAAAAAAAACTAGAAGTGGTGATTACATTCATTCATTAAATCACATATTCACGCTGCTTACTATAGAAGTACACGATTTTTACATTCATATGTTTAATTGCGTTCAACCTAACCGCAATTATTAAAATTGTTTTATATTTTTAACTGCTTATATAGCATAAGATGAGCGGTATAATTGCATATATATAGGGTGATTAAATTTATGATAGGTATCATCGGATTAAATAGAATTATTTGTTAGAAACGGATGTTATAATTATAAGTAAGAAAGCGATCTTGAGATGGGAAGTTACATTGTGCTACATGCACTACATGCCCAAATCATTACCGTGTGCTCTTCTTCATCGTACTTAACGCGTAAGCCTAGGTTCACATTCATCCCTAATCATTTAATTCCGTATTGTCATCCCGTGTATTATTCAAAGTGCTCGCAATTCTACATACACGTATATTCGTATTTTTCCACGTCACTGTTACATTTCCATAAATCAAAGATGGTACTATTATACTGTCGAGCATCTTGGTAAATTGTGATAATGTTCAGGTTCGAGTATATATATTTTAGCACCCCATCGACTTCAATATTATACCGTAAAATATATATGCGCTTATATACTCGTATTTAAAATATACAGCAAAGTACCCGTATTTTTATTGACGTCAAATTAGTAGATATTCGCATAAAGTTTCATTCGATTCATTCTGCGCCAGCACAATTGTGACGCGCCTATTCCATACCTCCGAGTTGCCGCACCGTTTACGTAATATTCAATGTATTTCGGCTATTTTTGCGGCTTTGCCGATTACATGGCGGCTTTGCGTAACCCTCAGATGAAAGCTAGTTCTCTCTCCGGCTATTTTGTGCGGCTTCCCTTAATATCAGTTGTGATAGTTTCGTCTTACAGATCGGCATCACTACTCCTTTGGATATGTGTATTTATTACTTAACCGGGACTTGAAGGACGTTTATTAATAATATACTTCAAAATAATGTTTTCAGGGGCAGCCATTCTCGGACCAATGATAAATATAAGCGATCTCCGCTGCCTAATTGATAAGATGCCTGTCTTCAACCCGGGGTCACGGGTTCGATTCCCGTTGTTACGTGTGATGGAAAAGATTATCACAAGTCGATAAACCAGCCAGGTTTAATTACAATATGCAACGAAAGTGTAATACAATAGGCCTGCCCATATCCGACACCCTGCGTGCCCATTTTGTTCCCGCTACCGCCATAATATCGGACATCCACTGACATAACTTGCGGTCTTTGTCTGTTTCGTAGTCGCTTTCAGTATTACCTATCAGTACCTTTCAGTATTGGGGCAGGCAGGGAGAACAATTTTCCACTTTATTCTTTCCTTGTATACATTTTTCGCATTTGCCACGTCTATATACCTCGCTACTTTTATTCATATTTTCTTTGTCAGAATTGCATTAGTATAGTCGTGCCACATATTTCGAGGATTTCCCAAACTTCTTGTACCTTCTTAACTACTCGTTTACATATTCCCTATTGGTCGCGAGGCAAGGAGAATACAACGTCTTTCTTTTTCGGGTAGACTTTTTCAGCCACTGTATCATTAACTATGCCACAGAGGTCGTCAATTTTAATGAATTGTGTATGAACTTTTAATTCTAAACTGTACGTATTTATTGGCTATTATCGGTAAAATTTTCTAGAAATAGCTTTAAAAATATAGGTTACACTTCCTTCGAATCTTTGACTTTATCTTAAAGCCTTCGAACATGGCAATACATCCGATTTTTTTTAAAGTAATTTGATAAACGCTTTGACATTTCACTTTCAAACCACTCCAATTCTCTCATTAACATCTGCCCTAAACGATCCTTTCCAACCCATGATCCATAAAATGCCAAACCAAATTTTTCGAGATCTGATCGAAAATTCACTTTATTAACCCCAGCTCAAGAAACTACCCGTACAATTGATATTGATTTTTTGACGTGATTTTTTATTTGATAAGCAAAACATCATTAACATACTCAGACAGTTACATATTAATTTATTTGTCTTAATCAGCCCTGGGCAAATTGCGGCCACATACAGCCCGCCTCGAATGCAAATGTGGCTCGCAAGCTATATCTAATGTTTATTTACTTAAATTCACTATTTTTGTTGATGTTTATATAATCATATTTTTTTATTTACTGAAAAACTGTATTTTTAAGCGCCAAGGTGCATTATTCGAGTGAATGTTTGAGTACTGATTATTTGACTTTTGTAATCGTGTGTGATGCACAGCCGCCTACATTGCCACAAATTTGTATATAAATAAGCCGTTATCACCAACCAACAAATGATCACTCGTGCCTCCGCGTTTATACATTGATTTTTATTTTTTTTATAATTAAAAAATGCGTCTAAAAATATTTTATTTGGTGGCCCTTTCTTACATTGAAATTCCCATTGCGGCCCTTGAGCCAAAATATTTGCTCAAGCCTGATATAAACACTTCATTCTATTCTTAAACGTAAAATTTGGCAAGTTTATTGCCAAAGGGCAACCAGCTCTTCTAACCACCCAGAATAATTGTGTAACAATTTTGTTTCCAGTTACTTATCCGATAAGGAGTCGTAAGTCTGGGAAGACTAGCGCATATTAATCATCGTAATTGGTATATTGTTTTTTGGAATAATTTCGTTACGCCTCCACAGTTTCTGTTCCGAAAAAACATATAAATCCAAATTGTTACAATTATTCCCTATGCGTTGTACATTTTGTATTTCTCGTAATGAATCATTCCAGTTTTTTACTACCCAACTGCTTCGCTTGAAGATACTAGGCACATAACATAGATGATTTATGGTGTTTTAGGGGTATCCGAATTTGGGCACCGGTCCAACACAGGAAAGACACACCCCCGTATTTTCCAAGTCGCTGGTATTTCGTTATTCGCCAAATTCTCCCTCTATATCTCGCGTGTCTATGTGGGATCAAGTGTTTCGAGACATTAGTTTTCGTCATGTCTGTCATACAGCGTGTAGCGTGTAGCTGGCAGATAAATCAGCATTTTATAATATCCAGACGTTACCTGTTTACATTTCTGAACGTTTTTATTTAGTATTTGCTACATCTTGTTTTTGTCGCGCTGTTTTCTATTTAAAGATGTATTATTACTGATGTTTATGCGATTGTATTTTTTCTTATTTTTTATATTTGAATTCTTCACAACGAATTTCGATTATTATAGAATATAACATACAAAATATCCCTGACCCTAAAAAATGGCAGATTCTTGATTAAAATGTATTTTGTATACTTCCGTGGCCTAGTTTGTAAGATGCCTGTCTTTTCTAATCTTAGGGTTATTTCCATGGCTTAGTTTGTAAGATGCCTGTCTTTTCCAACCTTAGGGTTGTGGATTCAATTCTTGTCGGTACCCACTCTTTTTTTTTAAATAGCATTCGAGTTTGGTTTTAACTTAAAACCTCGAACATTTTTTTAGTTGGTTGTAAACTATTTCCATGTGGCAATTAAAACCACGGATAGTACTGTATGAATATGTATGCAAAGAAAGTGTATTATTACACTGTTGTCACTTTCGTTGACTCCCTGTTGTCTTTTCATGGCTAAGGTGGTCTTCCAAGAATACGATTGCCAGGGATCGTCCATGCAAAATATAGATTAATCTTGTAACGTGTTACATTTCCTGGCCGGTTTATTGCGACGTGACAATATCTTCCAACTAGAAAGGTGTTAGATAAATCTGAAAAGAAAAACTGACGAACCTTTTTTAATGAAAAATCTGGACACTAACAAGAATCGAACCCGCAGCCCTCGGGCTGGAAGAGAGGTGTCTTACCAACCAGGTCACGAAGACTTTTTGAAATGTGTATTCCTTCCACGTGCGAATGCCAGTGTCTTCCTTTTATTTCGCCGTTTTCTCAAATACCGGCATTTCTTATTCAATCCCGTTTTTTTTTCGAATTGAGATTTTTTACGAAGGATATTTGAGTCAATTATAAATCAATCGTGTTAATTAATATTTGATATACACATGTTATATATTTGAAATGTTTTTAAATTCGTAATTTTCTTAGCGTACAGTTAGTTAACTTTGCCCACTACTTAAAGTATGTAAATAATGAAAGTGTTCAAATTACGCATTAATTTCTTATTACACAACCACAAAATGGTTCAATGAACAACTTTCGTAACGAATCTGCGACATTATTCAGTTTTTTTCTTCTGTTTTATTTCCCCTTGATATTCAGTAATTCGTGTGCTTTCAAGTTTCCATTGTGACCATTTATAGGTGTATTTTTGCAAAAAAATATTAATTTGCCATTTAAATTATTCGACGTAACTTGTAGTATAAAAGTATTTTTTAAATATCAACATTTTACTTCGATAAAAATATATTAATTTCTTCACCTTGTATTATATTAGGTGTTAACATAAGTTGTGTCCGTTTTTTTTTCAAATTTATAAATGAGCACCAAAAGTAAAACAAAATGGTAAAGGTTATACGTCATTCGAAAGATTTTCTACTCTACAAGATATTGTGTTTGCTTTTACGTTACATATATTATTTTATTTGATTACAAGCCTTCAAAATGGAATGTCAAGTAGACGAAAGTGAGCATTTGTTTTACTTTTGGTGTTCATTTTTAAATTGGAAAAAAAACGGACACAACTTATGTTAACACCCAATATAATGTAATTGGTAAAACGTCCGTATTCGTGATCTAGTTAGTAAAACGTATGTATTCGTGATCTAGTTGGTAAAACGTATGTATTCGTGATCTAGTTGGTAAAACGTATGTATTCGTGATCTAGTTGGTAAAACGTGTCTCCCATCTCCCCAACCAGGGGGTTGCTATTTTCATTCAGATTTATTAATGTTTTTAGTGCGGGAGCAATCCAATAGGGCGGGCGGGCTATTATGATTGAGATTTTTCCGTTGCTGGTCCTGTGGTGTGGAATGGTCTGCCTCCGAGTATTAGAGATTTAGGTAGCATATGTAGCTTTTGAAAGCACTTCCGTTTTGAGATGTCTTATCAAAATGGATAAGTGAGTTTGAATCCTGAGTTAGAGCGCCCTTAAGGAGAGTTAAGTCTCTAAATTGTGCTATATAAATTGTCATTTTATTATAATTAGTATGGTTTTCATTTTAAGGATCTTTAACTTTTCTCTGGTTGGTTGAAAGATATTACTACATGGCAATAAACTAGCCAGGTTGTACTGTATGCAACTAATAAAAATACTTTACAAAATAATTCAGCTTTGGTGAAAATCAGATGGATGATAAAAAATAAGTAGATTCGGGTCGTTTTCAGCTTCAATTCTTAACAAATTATAATTTAATTAATAAATTAAATTAATTAAGATAATTATCTAATACTGCATATTAAGTGTAATATAAACAAGTTGATTGAATAGTTGCAGAGGATATTGAATGTCTTGTAGGAATATAGGAAACAAAGTCAATAGGACAGTAAAACATACATGATACATTATTATTATTATCCTAAGCTCGACAGCCCTGGGTGGGCCTTGGCTGAATCCAGGAGCTAGGCTCCTTGGATTTTTCGTAACAAGTTTGTTTTTCTAGGATAAGGTTGTTAGCCTTACGCCAAACCCCCTACCAGGAGGACCAGGGTTTTTCTGTAGGGGTTTTCCTTCCCTTAGCTGGGGGGTTCCAGTTTTATGGCGCTGGAGACTCGCCATTCATCCTCTCCTATCTGCTATGGCTGATAGTATTGCCAGTGGCCACATTGCCCAGGGCTCGCGGGGCCTATGAGACCACTCGTGGACGCTAGGAGTAGGACTATTGGTAGTGTTGCTGATGGTATGCAACTGTGGCGTTACACGGTATTTAGGTGACACATATTTGCCAGCAAAATATGTATCTCCGTGACCCTACCAAAATTTGAGCCCCATACATGATACATACACATATATTATAGTCAAGCCGAAGAGTATCCAAGTCTACTATGATGGTTTTCAACAGTATTTTATAATATTACGAACTTTGGTATTTGGGAGTGAAACATGGACTTGAAAAACAACGCAGAATAATAAAATCCAGATGAAAAACATTCCTGAAAAATATCATCACGCAGGAATTATACCATATTATTTTTTTGTGCAAATACTTTGTAAGCTTAATGTAGAACATCCCGAAAGCTGGTTACGTTGTTTTACCTAGAATGGGTCCATATTTTCAAAGTATTTTCTCCGCCAGATTTCACAATCAAGGATTTGTTATATCCGAAATGTTACCAATTTTCAGACGGACACCAAATCTTTGGGGAAAATAGATTTTAAGTCTAACTTTTAATCTCATTGCACACACGAATAGGTACTGGAAATCTTTCTTTTATGTTTTTTTAAAATCAGGTTACAACCTAAAGGTGACAGTATCAGTTATTTGTATTAGTATTAAGTTGTCATTTTCACGATCGCCCCATGTTCTCATTGAGGTAGGCAGAAATAACAGATATACACTTCTTCGGATCGTAACACATTGGATACCGATTATAAATATGAAAAAAATGATGGGGAGAATTTGCTTTTTTAACACAATACTTAGGTACTTAAATATTTAGCCACCAGTCATGATTGCCAGTGCTCTAATGTGACATGTGCAGAATATTATGACAAAAACTATGCAGTGTAGTTGAGATGCATCATTATGGTTAAGAAATGCCGCTGATGATTTTTTTTATATATAGCCAAGAACAGGTGTCCGTATATTTGGCCATACAGGCATATGTAATACCATAACTGTGTCTATATTAGTATATAATCTGTCAAATAAAGCAAGAGTCGGTAAACTTCGGTCCGCCGTCTCTTTTTATACGACCGTATGTGGCGCTCCTATAGCTTCACATTCGGTGGCCTCTGTTGTGACGCCACGTAATTATAATTCGGCATTCAGCATAAATATCCTCGAGTTTACCTCTTGTCCCTCAGAGCCTTAAATATTTACTATTTGGCCCTTTACAATTTTTTTTGGCCGATCGCTGATATAAAGGGTTCAAGTAATAAATCTGCCAGGTGCATTTTCATGGACTTTATGAAAAAAAAAAATTTGTGGAAATTTTCTTTTTCTTTTTGGGATACATTTAGTTGCTTGTGACTTTTGTCTCGAAGAGTTCCAAGTATTATTCAACACCGTCCGTTTTCGTGTCGAATCTTCTTATTATATAGTTATTTTTGGCATAGCGTGAATGTTTGACCATTTCACAAATGGCCACCTCGCGCAGGGCAGGAAACCCGATCTTATCAGATCGGTGTAATATTGCTCACGGAAGGCCGATTTGCATGCGGCGACAGACCCGCAGACAGAACAAAGGCGTTATGCTACTCGCATAATGTGTAGCTTACGTGTATACGTATACACCCTGTTAAATGTAAATACCTTGCATGTACAAATTCGTATGAAGAAATTTGCGAAAATATTGTTTTAAAATATCATAAAGAACCTAAACCACATAATAGATTATTCATAAAAAATGGAATTTATTATGTCGTTTCAGTTAACGTTTTGAATACTTCCAAGTGTTAGAGAAATGGGTAGCGTGTGCAGCTTTAGGAAGCGCTTGAAGACTACCGGTTTTGTAAATTCTTCAAAATTTGTGGTTGAATATGTACACTTCACTTAAAACAGAACGTTTTACTATCACATATCGGAATATCTACAAAGGTTTCTTTGTAGTTCGTCCTTCTCTTGGTAAGTTTTCTGCGGTTTTTTTTTCCAAATGTGTTTTTCTTAACACATGCGATGCAGGAAAGTTCATAATCTTACGGTTGCAGCCACCACCTTTCTATCGTTACACTCGACTTATTTTATTTTTTCGTTATATTTTAATCGGTCAATAATGGTACTTTGAGAAGAGTGCTCTCCAAACGGCGCTATATAAAATGTCCTATTATTATATATGATGGTTAAATAGGTATTGAAGAGCTTTAACTTCTTTAATTATGCGGTTCCAGCTGTTTTGATACTCGGATTTTCTTTTTTTAGCAAGTTTCCCCAGGTTGACCAGCACATTGTCTATAAATGTCATCTGGATCATCCTAAAGGACTGGTATTACAGGACCTTAGTCTTGCGCCGCCTTATGTCTAGCACATCATATACACGACAAAGCCCAATCCATGCAAGTCGACTGGTCCCTTCTCAATCAGATTGTTACGACGGACTGTTGGTTGGTTCAAGATTCTTACATATATATATTTTGATAAGACGAATGTCTCCATGTTCCTCCTGGTATGCCAAGTATTGGCCATTCTGAGCATCCTGATGTTCGAGTTGCTGCTGTGTGGATTAAATTGATTTTTATTTCATCAACTGTACTATGTTCCTAACAACAATATTAAAAATATAATATATGTGTAAAAAGTGTTTCATTCATTACAAATTCAAATATTCCCGAGAAAATTATTAATACCGTACGGGACCGTATCGAGACAGACAGTGCGCACCACACCGAGCGTCACTCGTGACATTCATGCGAAATGAAAAGTACAATACAAACTTAACATTTCATAAATCCTGTAATCAGACTTATTTTATAACTCAACAGACTTGAAAAGTACAATACAAACTTAAAATTTCATAAATCCTGTAATCAGACTTATTTTATAACTCAACAGACTTGAAAAGTACAATACAAACTTAACATTTCATAAATCCTGTAATCAGACTTATTTTATAACTCAACAGACTTATAAAGTACAATACAAACTTAACATTTCATAAATCCTGTAATCAGACTTATTTTATAACTCAACAGACTTGAAAAGTACAATACAAACTTAACATTTCATAAATCCTGTAATCAGACTTATTTTATAACTCAACAGACTTGAAAAGTACAATACAAACTTAACATTTCATAAATAGACTTATTTTATAACTCAACAGACTTGAAAAGTACAATACAAACTTAACATTTCATAAATCCTGTAATCAGACTTATTTTATAACTCAACAGACTTGAAAAGTACAATACAAACTTAACATTTCATTAATCCTGTAATCAGACTTATTTTATAACTCAACATACTTGAAAAGTACAATACAAACTTAACATTTCATAAATCCTGTAATCAGACTTATTTTATAACTCAACAGACTTGAAAAGTACAATACAAACTTAACATTTCATAAATCCTGTAATCAGACTTATTTTATAACTCAACAGACTTGAAAAGTACAATACAAACTTAACATTTCATAAATCCTGTAATCAGACTTATTTTATAACTCAACAGACTTGAAAAGTACAATACAAACTTAACATTTCATAAATCCTGTAATCAGACTTATTTTATAACTCAACAGACTTGAAAAGTACAATACAAACTTAACATTTCATAAATCCTGTAATCAGACTTATTTTATAACTCAACAGACTTGAAAAGTACAATGCAAACTTAACATTTCATAAATCCTGTAATCAGACTTATTTTATAACTCAACAGACTTGAAAAGTACAATACAAACTTAACATTTCATAAATCCTGTAATCAGACTTATTTTATAACTCAACAGACTTGAAAAATGTATCGAAAATCAAGATGCATTATAATATGAATAACGCGTTAATGTATAAAAGCAATAATTTTATATTTTCAACTGAAAATCATTTTAAATATTCAGAACGTTGTAATAAAATAAATTAAATTTACCGATCGTCTTTGGTTTTGAATAAAAACATACCAATGGTTTTGTCTTAAATCATGTTAACTAAATATGCATGTTTATTTTTTTTAATTATTCACCATTTATTTGTTTTTTTTCTTAATTGTTAAAATTTTCTAACCATATGTTTTTCATTACAGGTAAGCGTTACAAGAAACACCATTTTCAACTATTCTTACCAAGTTCCCACGCAATTGTAAGTTTTCTTGTGTTTTTCTTTTTAAGTTAGTTTTATCTTTCAAACCTTATTTCATCCGAATTCGTGTTATTTTATGCAACTTAGCCTCTTTCAATTATTTCTTACAGCGGCCTAGAACAGCTTTGTACGAGGCGTATCCAGAAAGTAAGTGTACTGAGGCTCTCACGACCGGATGGATTTTATTTTCGACATGTTGGCTACACTTCCGTGTAGCCTGACCCTTCCCCTCCACAACGAGACCGGTTTGAGGTCAGTACGTTGAGAAATGTCGACGCGACAACACGTTTCGTGAAAAATGTCAACCCCATCTCCCGCCAAGTTGAATCGAGTGGAGGCCGAGCAAGAGTTTTTGAGGCGCTGCAAACTCCATGGAGATGAATTTCTCCGCTCCATCGTTACTGGAGATGAAACTTGGGTTGCACACTACACGCCTGAAACCAAAAGGCAGTCTCAACAGTGGCGTCACACCTCTTCACCCTCCGCCAAAAAGTTCAAAACCACAATTTCAGCCAAGAAAATCATGGCATCCGTGTTTTGGGACTGTCAAGGCATAATTTTAATTGAATATATGCCTCAATGGGAGACCATCAACTCTGCAAGATACTGTGAGACCCTAAAAAAATTGCGGAGGGCGATTCAGAACAAGAGGAGAGGCATGCTGACAAAGGGAGTCTGCCTGTTGCACGACAATGCCAGACGGAACTGCTCGCCTCGTTTAAATGGGATGTCCTGAACCATCCCGCGCATTCCCCTGACCTAGCACCTTCAGATTACTATCTCTTTACCTCCCTGAAGCTGCACATGGGTGGAAAAAGGTTTTCAACCGACGATGAGGTAAAGGAGGAGGTGATGAAGTAGACGGAGGGGTTGGCGGGAAACTACTTCGAGGAAGGCATCAAAAAGTTGATACCCCGCTTCACCACCTGCATTGAGAGGAATGGCGACTATGTCGAAAAATAGCTTACATATGTACTACGGTAACCACGTAATTTTTTTGTTTAAATAAAAAAAATTGTAGCCTACAAAAATTCAGTACACTTATTTTCTGGATATGCCTCGTATAAATCTGCCGTAATAAAGGCTTCTGCAGATTGAACGATTGAACTCAAAGAAATCAAACACCTGAAATAGAGTTTTTAATGGTAGAAGAAAAGAAAAACATCACATGAGTTTTATTTCTTGATTCCTGACTTTTCCCTGAACCCGCTTAATGATTTTTAGCTCTGATAAGCAAGGATGTTAAATTTTATCGTTTTTCCTAAAATACTTCCCGTTTCTCCTCACAACTAAACATGGTTGATAGTAATAATAATAAAAACAAGATTCACGGCGTCGTTTCGTGTTGTCATAACTGCAAATGACCTCCAAAATTTCGCGACAAAAACATTTTTGAAATCAACCGATTCTTTCCTAGGCTGTCAACAATTTCTGCAATGAAATCACGGGCGTTCATTATCACATCTTGAACTGTGCACAAAAATCAAATTATGAAATATTATGATTATAATAAAAATTTTATAATTTTTTTTATAACTCGTGTCTGGTTGATTGCAAGGGATTGCCGTAAGACAATAAACCCACCTATTATTATACCTTAGTGTAATGAAGATCCAAATAAATATATAATAATTTTTTTAACAATAAATTACTTTGTTATTCCACTATTTACATTAATCCCCGCTACACATTTCTACCTCCTATCCCGAGGCTCTCTTCGTGCGAAATAATACTGCGATGATTTTTAAATATTCAAATATACAGTTCTACAAAGTTAAAGTCGAAACCTTAGATTATTGTGAGGAAAGCAAAAGGCGTACGTCATGATAGTAAAGTCGAGGTCTCATAAAATAAAAGGCGTCTGTCATAATAGGAAAGTCGAGGTCTCGTAAAACAAAAGGCGTATGTCATGATAGGAAAGTCGAGGTCTCGTAAAACATGATAGGAAAGTTGAGGTCTCGTAAAACAAAAGGCGTCTATCAGGGTCATCCAGAAACTAAGATTACAAGGGCTCCTGAGGCTGGGGGATTTTTTTTGTTTCAAAGTTAGTGCACCTGGCGTGTAGGGGGATCCAAACAGTCAGTTTGTTTGGTCCCGCGTGTTTGTCAGCCATTTTGTTCAGTCACAGTAAATTCTTCCGATGGAGAGGTCGTCGTGCGCTTCCACCAACTCTCGTCCGTGCGAGATCCGCGCGGTCATCAGTTTTTTGACTTTGCATAACAATACCGCCGCGAATATCCATCGGAAGCTCGTGGAAGTTTATGGTATTGATGTGATGAGTCGACAACATGTCACGAAGTGGGTTAGGTTGTTCAGAGAAGGCCGTACTGATACGACGAGGCAAGGCAGTGATTTCTGACGAATTTGTGCAAAAAATTGAAGAACAAGTGCGAAATGACCGCTGTGTGACGCTTGACGACCTTCCCGAAGAATTTCCTGACATTTCTCAAAGTCTCCTTGGTAGTATTGTGTCGGAAAAACTTGCTTACAAGAAGTTGTGCGCGAGATGGGTGCCCAGAATGCTCACAACGGAGCACCGTCAAAATCGCGTGACCGCCGCCCGTGAATTTTTGGATCGTTTTGCACAGGAGGGAGAAGCTTTTCTGGACTGTATCGTGACGAGGGATGAGACGTGGGTGTGTCACTACACCCCAACATTTTTTCAACGATCAGGAGGTCGAGGAAGCTGTGAAGAAGTGGCTGAAAGAGCTGGCGGCGGAGGTCTATAACACTGGCATACAAAAGCTGGTGCCCTGACTACAGAAATGTCTCGATCTCGACGGCGATTACGTTGAAAAATAGTTTAATATATTTGTGAATTTCAATTAAATACAAGCATTTTTCGATCCTACATAAATGTTGTAACCTTACTTTCTGGATGACCCTCGTATAATACTTCTGAACAACCCAATATTGCTTTATATAAAAAAACGTTACTGGCTTTTTAAATATTATTATATTTCTAACATAGTGTACTAGTAGCAAGCTATAATAATTAAAACACGTGTTTCATATGTTTCACGCGAATACTCGTAACATACTAACTACTAGTACCACATTTTCGTATAAAAAAGTGAAAGTCCATTGCCGTTTACTCCAGACGACCTTCAGCAAGGTCAGTGTGTACCGAATGTACCTGAGCATTACGAATAGATTATATTGATTGGGCTCTGGTTTTTATGCACAATTTTATTAGATTATTTTAAACACGGTTTACACGAGTGAGTGTCTGCTTCCGCGGGATATTTTTTTCTCGAGTTAAGAGACTGTGTGTTGTCCGGAAAGTAGTTTCGTATTTATCGGTTAGCTGTCGGAACCTATGGCACGCGGAAGGTTTGTTTTTGGTGGCACGACATAAATAATGAAAACTAATGAAATTCGTCAGTGCATTAATAGAAATAATTGATTAAAAAAAATTCTAACGAACACGCTCGTTTTCTTACGTGAAATTATTCGTTTTTGAGGAAACATAAAGAAAGTTCTCGATGCGCGGCTCGTTTTCTTAAGCATAATTATCAGATTTTGAGCGGGAAAACCAAATTTTTTTGCCGTGCAAAATCTCGCTTTCATTTGAACAGGGACTCCCAACTTATATTGCGTATGGGGTCATGTAAATAATTTGAATTATAATGAAGTTATTATATAAATATTCAATTTCTTAAAGATAGATTTTTCTTTTAAAAAATACCGCCCCTCTCCCCCATGAAATACTCCTGGATCCCCGTCAGTGCCACGCAAACTGTCTCATAAATACTAAAATATTAAAAAGTGGCACTTCAGTGCTATATTATATGATATACCTATATGTTGCCGACCGCTGGGCTAGATGTCATTTTGAAAAATATTTTTTTTCGTTTCGTTAATTTCGTTTTCAGCGTGCTGAAGGTATATTATTATGAAAGGTAATAAATGAAGCACAGTTTTTCGGTTTAAGTGCGTTTTTTTGGGACATTTTGAATTGTTTTTCTCAATTTTTTTATTTAAACTCATGTGCCTAATGTAAAAGTATATAAAAATATTAAATCGAATTCATTTTTCAAGAAATTTTTAAGCTTATACCTTCATCAGGATTGTTCAGTGCATTTTTCGGCCATTGTTGACCCAAATTGTTTGAGCAGTTTTTTTGGCGTTATTATATTTATTTAACACTTCACTGTAAAAAAATCTGGCAAGCTTGTCGCTAGGTGGCAATCTCCTCCAACCAACTAGACAAAAGTAAATAAAGGAAGTTACGTGGTCGAAATAGTATTAAAATGATTATTCACCTTGACAATATTTATGAAAAATATATATTGTAGTTAAAATGAAAATGAGTTATTATTAATTCAAGGACAAGGAAGGGTTAGTGTAGACCAGAGGCTCCCAACCCCGTGCCCGCGGGCACCATGGCGCCCGCGGAACGATTCGTATGTGCCCGCCACTATTCGACAGAGACAGAATTTTTTCATAAACATTAATTAAAAATGTGAATTATTTTTATTTATTTTTTAGAGTTTTAATTTTTTTGAGTGCCTAGGTTTATTAAATACGTTCGTATGTTTGCGATATTGTATGTATGAGTGGTTCCTTTGCTGACAGTACTTGTCGTACTGATTGCGATTGCTGCCCCGTTCGGGTCGCGACAGTTAGCTAGGAGACATCTTCGTCTGACGAAACACGAATTAGGAGTTTTGATATTCCTTCTGAAAATTTTTAACGGGCTAAAAGCGAGGTGTGTAATCTATAATATTAATAAGCGATAATCTATTATGATTGTGGGGATAGTTCTAGTCCTTGTTATAATACATTTATGCATATAATGTAGAACAGACGTGCGCTATAACATTGATATTATATTGTAGTTCAATTACTATTTATTTTTTATTTTTTTAGTCCTAAAATGAGTGGACCGAGTAAAAGACAACGAACCTATAATTTTAACATTGACTGGGAGGAATCATATTGTTTCGTTAATTTGAAAAATAAATGCGTTTGTTTGTTGTGTGGTAGTAGTATTGCAGTGCCGAAAAAACATAATGTTGAACGACACTTTCAGACAATTCATGCCACTTTTCATGTGAATTATCCACTTAAATCTGAAGTAAGAAAGAAAAAATATGTCAACTAAAATCAAGTCTAACTGCACAACAGACTGTTTTCACTAGACATGTGGAAAATTCTAAAAAAGCCACCATTGCTTCTTTCAAAATTTCTCACATGCTCGCAAAAAAGAATAAACCTTTCATTGATGGTGAGTTGTTTAAAGAACTATTTTTGACTGGTGCCGATTGTTTGTTTGATGGATTTTCTAACAAACGTGAGATTGTCTCAGCAATACAAGACTTACAGTTGTCAAATAACACCGTCACAAGAAGAATACATGCAATTTCAACAGACATACAAACTCAGTTAAAGACTGACTTGGAAATATGTGACTGGTTCTCGCTACAATTTGACGAGTCAACATATATATCAGACACCGCACAGTTAGCAGTTATAGTGAGAATGGTATTTAGTAACTTCACAGTAAAAGAGGATATGTTGCAAATATTACCTATGAAAGGACAGACAAGGGGTGAGGATATTTATAATACATTCAGAACATACGCCAAGTCAATAAATATGCCTTTGCACAAGCTGTCTGCGATAACCACCGATGGGACACCAGCAATGGTAGGTAAAAACAAAGGATTTATTGCCCTCTGCAAGAAGGATGAATGATTTTCAAACTTTATGTCCTACCACTGTATTATCCACCAGGAAGCTCTGTGTTGTAAAATATTGCCATTTGAACACGTTATGAAAATAGTTACAAAAATAATCAATTCTATTCGAGCAGCTCCTTTGCAACATCGACTTTTCAAGGCCCTGTTAGAAGATACTGAAGATAAAGAACATGATCTTATTCTGCATACTGAACTGAGTACGTTGGCTCAGTAAAGGAAAGGTTCTTACAAGATTTGTGAGTTTAATTGAAGAAATAAAAACATTTATAAACGATAAAAAGGAAAATGATGATGAACTAGTTGACTAGCACTCTCGCTGGCTGATTGATTTGGGATTTCTCACAGACATGATGGAAAAATTGGGAAAGATAAAAACATAGCTGAAATGATAAGCTCTGTAAAGTCATTTAAAGCTAAATTGGATTTGTTGATATCACAT
This sequence comes from Odontocerum albicorne, assembly GCA_949825065.1. NCBI lineage: Eukaryota > Metazoa > Arthropoda > Insecta > Trichoptera > Odontoceridae > Odontocerum > Odontocerum albicorne. The sequence continues at coordinate 6,507,771 of OX463858.1, forward strand.
CTGCAGATCAATTCTCTCGTGCATTTCCCACATATGAAGAAAATGTTAGGTAATAATGAATTAAACGGGTCATTATTTATTAAGCATCTTCAAGTGTTAAAAAAACAGTTTAAAGAGAGATTTTTGCAGTTTACACATATCGAGCCAATTGTTTCCTTCTGTATCAATCCTTTTACTTGCCAAATAAATGTAATGGAAATGGCCGCATGTATTGCAGATTTTGTTCAAGGTAAGACAGAAAAACTAGAGTTAGAAATTTTGGACCTTATGAATTATATTTTGCTAAAATCCTTAATATCAGAGGACTTTCAGAATACAGTGGACAGAGAAAAGTTCCCATTTTTGAAAAAAGCGGCATATAAAATTGAATCATTTTTCGGTTCGACATATTTATGCGAATTATTGTTTTCAAACATGAACTTAATAAAATCAAGATATAGATCTCGACTCACCGATGAGCATCTTTATGATTGTTTGCTAACAGGATTATCTGCTATCGTCATACTCTCCTAATTATGAGTATGAGGCACTGGCCAATGATATGCAATGCCAAAGATCACATTGACATATTGATATTATATTTTTTTATAAAATGTTTTCTTTGTATTTGTGTTTTTTGTTTACGTTTTGTAAATACATTTCTCTGTGTGTATGCAACTTGAAAAATAATTTTATTATTTTGAAACATGTTTGTTCATTATTTATTAATAAATTATGAATATAAGAAAATAAATTATGGGAAAATGAGAAGTTATGGAAGGAGTTTGTCGATTAAAAATAGGTGGTGCCCGCCACCCTACCGATATTTTAGAATGTGCTCTAGAGTACAAAAAAGTTGGGAACCCCTGGTGTAGACGAAAGAAAATTCTGTAATTAAGCTCGTTATATTGCTGACTTCAAATTAAAGAGTTTTACAGCGCTTTTCAAAACATGTCAATGACGGAGTGAGTCTAACATTTTTTTGTAACAGGTTCCAGAGTCTCACTGCATGAGCAGTAAAGGGCGACGTTAAAAAAAGCGATGAACTGGAAAAGCCATTAAACAATGTTTAAGCAAGCTTAAGGCCATGATCGGAAAGACGTTGAATAGTTTCGGCGAGATAAGAGAGGACCGCACGACAGTTAAGGATATTACACAGTAGTGACAGTATGTGAATTTTGCGTCTATTTCTCACATTCAATCAGTCCAGCTCCTTCTGGTGTGATCGCACTTTCTCAGGTTGAAAATAAATCTTATTCAACAGTTTGATGACCCTGTAATTTGTCCAGGTGTTCCTCTGTTATATTCAAATGTGTGAAGATGGAAAGAACAAAATAAGTTGTTTTTTAGATGCTTTATGCTTTTTACTGCCGTGAAGAAAAAAACGTAGCGACGATACAGTGAGTGATCATGTTTTTTTTTAAAGTGGTTTGAAAAAAATTGTAATAGTGATACGAAACTCGAACATACTGTTTGAAAAAAATTGTAATAGTGATACGAAACTCGAACATACTGTTTGAAAAAAATTGTAATAGTGATACGAAACTCGAACATACTGTTTGAAAAAAATTGTAATAGTGATACGAAACTCGAACATACTGTTTGAAAAAAATTGTAATAGTGATACGAAACTCGAACATACTGTTTGAAAAAATTGTAATAGTGATACGAAACTCGAACATACTGTTTGAAAAAATTGTAATAGTGATACGAAACTCGAACATACTGTTTGAAAAAAATTGTAATAGTGATACGAAACTCGAACATACTGTTTGAAAAAAATTGTAATAGTGATACGAAACTCGAACATACTGTTTGATTTGGAAGGTCGATTACCACTGATTACGAACAAATCAAGGCTTTGATCGATGATAACCAGAGTTGTACGACACGAGAGATTGCCGTGATACTGAAAATATCGATAAACCAATGTCCAATGTCCACGAGCATTTCGTGCAATTTTGCATTTGAACCAAAAGAATTTTTTTTTCTCTAGAATACCTAATATTTTTAATACATGCGCCTTCTACAATAACACGTCTTCTTCCGGCTCTAGTTGACATACTTTTGAGGGTACATAGATGTATCAAATTTGAACTGTTAAATCGCTTGACCGATGATCTGGGCATTACTGACGTGGTATCTGTTCGTACACATTTTATCTTGTTTAGGACGGAAACTTTTGGACCTTTAGGCATGGATGTAAATATGTATGCAAAAAAGACACGAGAATTATTTACCTATTCTCAGACAATTGAAGAAATCTTTGTATGGCCTCGTATGGAACAAAATTAAACCATTAAAATCCCATTTAATTAGCTTGACATTTTCGCACATACACATGCGTAGTTAATCTATGGTTTTGCGATGTTTCAAATAACCTCAATCTCATGTTTTTTTGGGTGGGTGGGTCATTTTTGCATATATGCATCCATATGTAAAAGCAAATACGACGCTATCACAGAGCGTGTGATAAGAAGCAAGTTCCATCCGACATGTGTCTAATTATGGTTGCCAGTTTGATAGCCTATCACGTTCCGCTTATCTCCGCATGCTCTTTCACACGCTGTTTCCATTATTTTTATAAATATAGATGAATATAATATATCATATACTAACGATACACTCGATAAATCGATGACATATCTGTGTATTACTCATGGTATTTCATCGCTAACTTATCAGTCATGTGATATACATATAGTTGCCGACGTGTTTTCCTGCTTATTAATTCCATCGGAGAAGTCGATATCACAGTATTCACTCGAAACCGCTCTCGATATTTTTTATTTTCTTTTAATGTATTTACTCAATATTCAAAAAATTATATTTAATATTTTTATTTTAACAATTTCATGCAACTACATCTGGCGGAATATCCACTTCAAACCATTAAAAGAAATTGGTGTCCAAAATGCTCACTTTCGTTTACTTGACATTCCATTTTGAAGGCTTGTAATCAAATAAAATAATATATGTAACGTAAAAGCAAACACAATATCTTGTACAGCAGAAAATTTTCTTTTGAATGATGTACAACCTTTACCATTTTGTTTTACTTTTGGTGCTCATTTTTAAATTGGAAAAAAAACGGATACAATTTATGTTAACACCCAATACATAATTAATGATTATTTGTATCTATGACCGTGTTTTTAACTTAGTGTATGAAAATAATATTTTGGAAAAAACTGAGATATAAAAAAATTCAAGTAAATCAGGGATTAGGATGGGGTTTGTATGGAAGTTACGGAAGGGGAATATTTTAATATATATAATACGACTTCTTTAGTTGAGTCACCAGACAATTTGGATTGTTTGACACTCCAAAGTATTTGTATATTTTATAATATTTGACAAATTAAAATGATTCATATAAAAACAACTTGATACATTTCAATTCGTTTTAATTTCCTTTGAAGATTTATTTGGTTTATGAATACAGGATTATCTTTCTTTGCTGAATTTGTGTTGTGAAAGTCGAAACATTTAGATATTAACACGTTTCGAATTACTGACATATTTTCACAACACATAAGTTTAACAGAAAATTATAATCGTGTATTCATGTTATTAACCATACAAAGGTAAATGCATTTTCAAAAGATGGCTATATGAAAGGAAATATGTGCAATATTGAGGGTGGAATGATTGTATACATTATTGGTCGAGCAGTTAAAATGCGTGATCAAGTATCTCTTCTAGACCACACCTGCACATCAATATATGACTTTTGTGCCAGCAAGAACTAAGAAACTTAGAACTTCCAAAGAACTAATTCCCTTTTATACAACATGCTCTGTCCACAAAAAAATACTTTACGTCTTATAACTATTGTATTGCATATTTCTTTTTATTTTATTTCATCTGATAAATCTACATTTGTAAAACAATATAGACTGTATTACATTAATATAAACAGTGCAAGTAAGTTTCTTCTTCAATAGGAGGTCTTCAATAGGAGGTTGGCCACTACACCACACCCAAACTAGTAAAACTGCGCCCAAACCACTTCCGCTAATTCTTAAGCCAAGATATGCGGCGTCGTCCTCTACCCCGTTTGCCATTATTCTCTGGATGATCGTTGTGTATTAATTTATCCTGTGCCTCTCATTATGTGACTGAGATACTGCAACTAGCAAATATTCCCAGTTTTAAACAATTCTTGTTCCTCACGTACATGTACGAGTATATGGGCAAGCACTTCCATATTTGCAACACTATCTGTATATGGAATCTTAATGCTTAATGCTTAATGCTGTAGACCAGGGGTCTTCAAACTACGGCCCGCGGGTCAACACCGGCCCGTCATAGTTTATTTTGATTACATTGTAAAATTTACATTGTAAGTAAATCGTACAAAATAACAATCAGATGTTTTTATTTAACGACCAATTAAGATACATAATGAAATTGAACATTTCAACTGTAATTAATGTTATGAGAACGGAGCGGAGTCCACGCCCGCACCCTGCGCCATAGATATTTCACTCGCCGGCTAGTACCAATACGAAAATTTGCGCGTAATTCAAAACTACAGTATGTTGGTATGATGAGCTAGCTAGCTCTTGGCTCTTGGGAATTAGTGGAGGAGCCATTGTGGCCCTTAGGCTAAAAAGTTCGGAGACCCCTGCTGTAGACAGTGCAAGCATCAACAGGTTTACTATAAATATATAATATTCGTAGTCATACAAAGAAAATCAGTTAAACGTGTTCTCAAAAAAATATGTTTTTTTGTTGAAAATCATATAGGTAGGGGAAAAAATGTTTAAATAGTACTATTCGTTAAAAACACAACTTAATATCAGTTGTATAATGTTTTTCGGAGTGTTGTACTACGTGGTTTGGCTTAAGATGCCGACGTTTCGAAAACATTTCAATATTGACGAAGTTGAACGGATACGAAGTTTGAAATCTGTAATGTTATCGAAGTTTGAAATCTGCAAAGCCTCAAAACATACCTTAAGTCCAGTATAACAATACATTGAAATAAAACAAAACAGGGAATACCATAAATTAATCTCACTTACCCGCTGTACGGCACCGGTACAAAGAACTGTATCATAAGCAAATGGCTGCTGCGCAATGCTCGGAGAATTCAGGTCAATTCCAAAGGTGTAGATCGATAAGAGAAGGTAGCGGGATGAAGAGATTCCTCTTATGGCAAGTTGTAGCAGGTCTAGTAAAACACAGTGTACTGAGAATAGGAAGTGAATTTATTTTGGAAGGGACCCTTCTTATGAACGGTCATCGTTAGCGCCATTCTCCGCCACTGCCTGCGCTCACACCTCGCAAAATACCACAATTTTCGGGAGTTTGCCCAATGCAGGGGTCGGCCGGCCAGCGACATAGTCTGGACGCCCGTCCATAAGTCTACATTTCCACTGCGGTCGCGATGCAGCGCGGACCCAAACAAACATAAATATTAACATACAAAACCAAAACATATAATGTAATTAAAACCAAGAAATTTACATATTAATACCAAATAACATCAAATTATAACCAAGTATCTGCACATATGTTATTAAGGGTGACGCATACGTCCGATATACCCGCTAAGAACAGAACCCAATTTACCAGATTGTTGATCAATTACATTAACATTTGAACCAAGAGTTCAGAATGCGTGAAAATGATATCAAATATTTCAGTTATTTTAATGTCTTTTAAATTTTCCCATACAACACTCACTCTGGGTTACGGAATAGCCCGAATTTGCATCGCGTATCATCGTCTCGAGTATTTCCAAAGCATTTTTGTAAACGAAAACAGCGTCTTGTTTTCATTCTGCTGTCTCCCCTTCGTCCCTTCTGTGCACGTCCTCTGCTCCAACAGTTGTTCGTGTTTCCACATCATTCAGACAATTCCCGATGACATTAGCATATCTAGACGGGGGGACCCACACGCGCTATCGCCCGCTACTTTGGCGTCGCGCCAGATCTACCACGCGCCGCAGGAAATTATATGCGCGTCTATTTTCAGCCCAGATTATCTATATACGAACGCGTATATGCATAAATAATCCAACCCTCCATGAAATAAAATCCATTATAGAAAGCAAATTATACTACTGTCTTCTTTATACCATAAACACCCAAAAGGAATTACGCCATCAAAAGACATTTTATGGTTTATGGCAAATTTGACCTCGCTTATAGCATAATCTTAATTAAATGACAAGTTATATAGCGTTGTTTGGAGAGCGAACTCTCCTCACGGCCGCTTCAACTCGAGACTTGAACCCACTATTATTAAAATTTAAAATATTGCAAAATAAAGATAAATAAGGTGTGAGTGAGGATATGAAGGTGGTTAGTGGCTGCGGTCATGATGTTAGATACTTACGTAAGAAAATCGCATAAAATATACCAAGGGAAGACAAACTACAAAAACAATTGTAGATCTTCCGATGTGTTATATTAACAAGTTCGACTTTATATGTGGTTTAGTGTACGAGTATGTATGTAGTGTTCATATAAAAAAAAAAGAATTTATGTATTTCCATTTTGAAAACAGACTCTTCAAGGGCGCCCTAACTCGGGTACTAAATCCACTATTATGGAAAGATTAAAAATATTACAAAAAAAAACAAGAAATGTCTAGTGTAAGGATAAGATGGCAGATGGCGGCTCCGACCAATTAGATTGGATTCTTCATTGTATCTATTTGGATATGTTGATGAAAACGTACATTGATCGCTTACTAATCGTTTTCGTGATGTCTTCAAATAAGATTTCTCTTTACTAAGAATTACTTGCGAGAAAAGCTACGAACGTAGCCAATGAACCTAAAAATGCATTTTGTAGATCCGTCAAATTCATAACAATTCACAAAACTAAGTGTATTAAGTAGTCCAAAGCGGTAATCCTCGGGGGTTTGTCGATTCCGAGAAAATCTCAAATATATAAAAAAATACTCGTATATAGAACAAATACACAAAAAAATCCTCAGATATCTATGGTACAGAACAAAGGGCGATTTGTATGTACCCAATAAATATAGCCGTGCAAGGAATCACCCTCTATTCTACATACCAACTTACAGGATGAATATCATGGCTAAACACTCAGTCACGCGTGGTATAGAGATATTGAACCAAATGAATGACACTGTTGATATTATATTCTCGGTACCGCCTAGCAGTATGAGAAGAATCCTGGCTGATATTATTCCTAACGAATAAGCTAACGCTAGAAGCAGACCCTCTTTGTGTAACAGGAGAAATCCGTGCAAAGAGGATTAAAAAAAAAAAGCCTTAATTTCGAGAAAAACTTATTTAGACCTTTCAGGGAAGGCATCGTCGCCAAAATAAAGACAATTTTAGAGGTGTGAAATATTTTAAATTAATTTTAAATACTATTTCTACAAATGTGAATTGTAAATTGAATGTCATTAAAAATGTTTGTTAACCGAGGTTGTTCTATAAATAAAATTGTTCTCGTTTAGTTTTAGAGTTTAAAAAACAAAATTTAAAAAAAAAATCGAAAACTTAATATCCTTTTTTCTTATTTTTTTACCATTCATCCGTAAAGAGTGTTCGGCATTACACTACCATAAAAAAAATACAATTTGAAATTTAAATAATCATAAATATACCGTACTAATTTTTCGATTGCAAGTTTTTGCCTGATGGGGCTTGATGTACTATATAAATAAAATACTGAATTCAAAAAAGGAAAAGACACTAGAATCTAAATTTCCTCGATTATGTTACATACATACTATTACGCCAATGTCCCTGTCGGGGAAGGCACTGAGGACAGATCACCAAATTTCCTATCTTGACACACGTCTTTCACCTTTTCTATATTCATACAACTTCTACAATTTCTCAGACTTTTTATGTTTTCTTTCAAAATATTTACTTGCTCCAAGCATACTTTCCTTGGTCATCCTCTCGCACGCCTTTCACTCACATTTGCACTGTATACTTATTTTGTTAGTCTTATGTTTCGATGCATAAATAGTGGGTTGGATCTCGTATGCAAATAAATACAATAAGTAAGTATACATCGATCCGCCGCCTAGAAGTGTGGAGGTCGAGGATATTCGCCCGGCTGAGGGGTGCGGCGCGAGTGTTTGGGAGAGGAGGGGGACTATCCACGTGGTCCTCCCACGTGTACCGGTGACGTCACCGTGCTGTAATACGGGCCGCGAGTGCGCGCGCACTGGCACACAGATACACATACACACGGCGAGGGGGAATCAATCGCTGGCTGCTTCCAGGCGACGGCGGGCGACACGGCGCCGTAACAATGGAGAATGGAGAACGGAGGAGGCAGACGACGACATTGGGCTCGGCGCGCCGCCCACGCGCGCAACGTATCGCCGTGTAGGGTAGGTTAGAGCGCGAGCCTTACCCACTCTGACCACAACAACTAGTGTTCTCGTTAATGGAATCATTTTAAGTAAGCGATTGATATTTTTTTTCACCTGTTGAAGTAATATGAATGTGTAAAAAAAAATATATATATATAATACTCAATATTTTTCAAGGATTCATTTATTAATTTACGGTGAATTTCGATCACATTCATTTTTTACAAAACAACAGTGCAAGTGGATAGAGATATAATAATAATAATAATAAATATAGGTTTATTAATAGTTACATAGTATGTACATAATATATTTAAATACACTTCAAAACACATAAATGGCAGAAAATATATTTAAGAGAGAAGCTATCAAAACTATCAAGCTATTTCCCTGACGGGATAGGCAGAGGAGACAGAGTGCCAGACTTTGCTATGTCGACGCACATCTTTCGCTTCTTCTACATCCTTATACCTTCTCATACAACGCCTACGATTTATCTGACTTTTTACGTTTCCATCTTTCAAAATATAATTCACTTGATCCATCCTGGCTTTCTTTAATCTTCCTCTACTACGCCTTCCACCCGTATTCGCAATGTATATTTATTTTGTTAGTTTTTCTTTATTAATTCGTTTATCATACCCAAACCATCTCAGAGTGATTTTATTAATCTTACTAAGCATATCACATCCCTTTTCACTTCATTCCATATCCTCACATTAATTGAAGATATTGTGTATCGGACGTATGCGTCACAGAAATTAGGAAACTTATTTGTAAAATTGTTTTTGTAATTGTTATTGTATATTGTTGTATTGTAATGTAATATATCATCTGTCTTTTACCAATGCTTGTGACTGTACACACGAGTATTATAATAAAATGTTCTGTATGCGTAGCCTTCGCAAGTAATCACTAGAGATGATCGCACACTCCTTTCGCGCGGATGGCGCTTGTTATGCGTGGCGCTTGCAAGACGAATCTCATGGTTATGAACCATTCTTTTTCAGCACAGGCGATCTCTTGCGTTGAGCTTGAAATGAGAAGGAAAGAAGGACATGAAGAGTATTCTAAACAATAACAACGTTTCCAAGACTCGAGACAATTTTGTAGAAATCTGAATAACTATTTATTGATTAGAAATTAATGGGCATTTCGTCATAAGGAGAGCTTAATATGAGTAGTCAAGTATTTTGTGTTTGAAGATTTTTCGTTAAATTTAAATACATAATATAAAATCCCTTACAGTTTTTCTTCATACCATCTTGGACAAACCGGCATGACGTCAGACAGGGTGCATGTCATAACGCGACCTTCCTGCCTTGGGCTGGTGAACCGCGCCCTCCGCCCCCCGGCCGGGTGCGGGATCCGGGCGTCGCCGCCCTGTGCCACCCGCCCCCTCGTCATTCCTTCTGCTCCGCTCCAGTAACCTCAATATTGCATCTACACTCCACTCCACCGCCTCAACACCACCACCCTCTCGCGACAGTTGATTTGTCTAAACGGTATTTCACTTACTGACGATGGCATTTCATGAGAAGCAAAACTAATTGCTAATAATGGAGAATTACTCCTCACACGATTATTAAAGCCTGCAGTACAGGCCCAGTTGTCAATTTGGCAACATCATTGGTCGTCCTCTTCCGTTGGAAGATAGACATTCCATTTTTTTCCTTGCAGTAGGGCTCGCCTCAGCTCCCTGTGGGTGCACCCAAACTATTGGACTACCTAATTTATTTCTGGCCATGGGAGCTTTTTTTTTATCCACTTTGCAGGGATTTTTCCAGTTACACAAAGAGGTCTGCTTCTAGCATTAGCTTATTCGTTAGGAATAATATCAGCCAGGATTCTTCTCATACTGCTAGTCGGTACCGAGAATATATCAAACGTGTCATTCAGTTGGTTCAATATCTCTATACCACGCGTGACTGAGTGTTTAGCCATGATATTCGTTGTGTAAGTTGGTATGTACAACAGAGAGTGATTCTTTGCACGGCTATATTTATTAGGTACATATAAACTTAGTGCTTCTTGAATCGCGGGACAGTTAAAGCCACCTTGAAAAACCTTAAGTAGGAATATCGCAATGGATTCTTGCCTTCTTGTTCCGAGGCTTCTATAGTTACACACCGTGAGAAGTTCGGCATGGTGAGCATATTTTGAGTAATCGCCCTTTGTTCTGTATCATAATACCTGAGAATTTTTTTTTTGTATTTGTTCTATATTGTTTTTATATTTGAGCTGATGAGGAGCCCAAACCGTAGATGCATATTCTAATTTGGTTCTAATTAGATAATTATATAAGTTTCGGAGGATATCGGTGCTGTTAAATTCTCTTGATATTCTCATTATAAAACCGAGTAGTTTGTAACAGTCCGATATCAAACGTGAGACATGGTTAACGAACGTGAGTCCGACATCAAAGGTTACGCCCAAATCTTTGAATTCAGAAAATCTGTTTAGTGCCACTCCCTATATAGTATACTGATGGTGGATTGATGAAAACGATCGACTATAAGATACACAGACACATTTATTAATGTTGAACAGAAGATGATTTTGCTTACTCTAGGAGACTAGGGAGTCTAGGTCCTGTTGTAACTATGCACAGTCGTGAGGTGAATTGAGCTTCAATGGCAAAGTCTTTTAATCATATCCCTTCGCCCTTTTACAATTTTTGCGGCTATCTGAATCAATCCGCAGATCACATTCTATGGTACTGCGATCATATCGAGTAAATATATTACTAATGTTGCTATGAATAAACCTGTATATTATGTATTTTTACATATATTTCACAATTAAAACATACAAAATTATTATACGGCCATTACACTAAACATATTTCGACGCAATGAAAACAAACCTCTGACTCGATGGGTATATTGTATTATATTATTATCTGTTATCATGCCGTGCTTAAATTATATTTTTTGCTTCGCCAGTCATGGAACGTCCGCCAACGCCAGACCGGTCCTGATTTACTACAGCAACTATTAATAGTCGACTTGTTTTTCTATTTGCACCGCCCGCGAGACTATTTTTAGCGCGGGACAACAAACAACGCGATCGCCGTATCTCTTCGGCGCGGACTGTGTACAGGCCATCGGGTGTCGGTTGCTCTGGCGAATGCTAATTCGATTGCATCGCATTTGGTCACCTCAAGGCTGTGCGATTGATACTGCATCGATATTTAACGAGTCTCCATTAAAGTTTGCAACCGAGTACAAAGCAACGGCGGCAGTTAATTGTAGAAATACAAAATAGAGGAATAAATACCAGAACGGCTGGCTGGCTGGCCTCCGTGCCATAATTGGTAGAACTACCAACCCAGGAATTTAGAAAAAATAGCAAACAGTTTTAAGAAACCATGAGAACCTCGACTTTTTGTTTCCCTTGTGTTTTATCTGTTAAGGATAGATTCAAGTATATACCCGTATTCGTTCCTCGATTTTCGCGGTTTTCTAAAATATTTTGTTTTTAAAAGGTAGTTTTTTTTTTAAATTGAAATAGATCATTGAAGATGATAGTCCTAATTAATATTATACATGGTTTAACCACTAGTTGACGGTGCCAAAGTCTAGGCGAATCAACGGAACAGTTATTATTACCAAATTTATTTACTGCTACAAATGTGAGCGAATTATTTCAATCAAATTGGAAACTATGGTAATAAATATATCGATTCCAGTGTTGAAAGAGCTATAGAACTATTCAACGAGACATAGCAAATATTTAGATGCAATTAGAAGAAATTCATAAACATATTACTAAAAATAAAAAAACAAATGTTATAGATTTTCTAACAACAGTAACCAGAGCGTTTTTTCCATAAGAATCAGACATTTTAGATATTTCTACTGACGATAGCGACTTTGAACCAACAATTGTGAAAAAGACATGGAGCTTTCCGGGACGACCCGTGGACTTCGATGAGGACCGCTTAAACCATATTATTCATGAAGATCCCCTTCAAACCACCGTAGAATTGGCTGAGCAGATGAATTGTAGTCACATGACTGTATACCGCCATCTAAAATCAATGGGAAAAGTCCAGAAGTTCGGCGCTTGGGTTGACACATGTTTTGAGTGAAAACAACAAAAATCAACGTTCGACAATTTCTGCTGGTTTGCTTGCGCGTCATCGAGCTACGCATGGTCACAAGCAAAGGTTCCTTTACCGCATCATTACTGGTGATGAAAAATGGTTTGAAAATGGTGATTAAAAATGTTTGAAAGGGATCTTCATAAATAATATGGTTTAAGCGGTCTTCATCGAAGTCCACTGGTCGTCCGGAACGCTCCATGTTTTTCAGCTCGAAATTACCGTTTTTGAAACGCAAACACCATCAACGAGCTGTCGTTTCATTCAAAGCATCTTCAACGTACACTTCGCTAATATCGGGAGCAGCTTTAGCAGCTTTATTCTTTCGATCGAACGCGAACAGAAGGTGTCGAAAATGCTCACTTTCGTCTACTTGACATTCCATTTTGAAGGCTTGTAATCAAATAAAATAATATATGTAACGTAAAAGCAAACACAATATCTTGTAGAGCAGAAAATGTTCTTTCGAATGACGTATAACCTTTACCATTTTGTTTTACTTTTCGTGCTCATTTTTAAAGTTGGAAAAAAACGGACACAACTTACGTTAACACCTAATATATTATAAATAAATCTGACAATATGATTTTTTAGTTGAATGATCGTTTTTTGCATATATGATACGTGTATGTGTTCAAATTATCCAATCGGTGAACGTACCCGTGGCAATATAGCGAAATAAATAGGTGTTACATGCCCGGCGGTAAAGTTCCGGTCCGCCTTCCTGCATCCACGTTTCGTTCCTTTCTCATTCCACGCGTCTCCTGCGATCCAAAACCGCCCAACATAACTGCTTCGCGAACTCCCCTTCCAGAAAACTTCCCGGAATCGCTGGAGCAAAGACTTCTGCGAAATCCCAGGCTCGCCATCCGCGTAGTAATGCGAGCCCCACTCCTGTATATTTTTATAAATGTGCGCAAACCGTATTTTGCGGGTTGATGGTTGGGAACCACCCAGATAGATGTGGGGGTTAGGGATGGGGTGCCTCGGAAAATAAAAGATTTCTGAAAAACTGGGAAATATCGCTTAGCCACTCAATTAGGTAAGACTTCCTGAATGTTAAGTGCGAAGTATGAATATTGGAAAATTGTGTATGAGGGAAGCCGACTGGACCCAATAGTGGTTGTTAGGTAGGGTTGACGGGTCGAGGCTTTAATCTTCACGATCTCCACATTAAATTTGGTACCGGCTGCAACGCCAGGGCTCAGAATTACTCTCTATTCACCAACTAGAATATTTTGGCGTCTTTCTTTTATAAGCATTGTCTAAGACTCCATCCCGGTAGTTATATAAACTAAAGCTGGTTAATATAGATTGTTTAAATTAATAAACTTTCCCGAGACATTGGACATCAAGTTGGAACAGGAAACAAAGGCAATGAAGCAACAAAATACATATATTTAAACATCTTGTATTACACTATCTTCTTCTTCTTCTTAAACTTTCTGTAGACTCTCAAGAGTCTGTTACTGCAGGATTGTCCTGTGATGCTGAGCTCCAGCTATCTCTCCATCGTTTCGGGGGTCTCCCTGGCGGACGCCGTCCATCCGGCATCCCATGCAGAGCTATGTATGGAATTCTTGTGGAATTCATTCTCTGTACATGTTGGTACCAGTATCGTCGACGCTGTCGTCCCCATCTGACCACATCTTGGAACTCACAGACCTCTCGGATTGTGGTGTTCCTTACACGATCACGCAAAGTCTTCCCAGCAATTACACTATCGTTGTATATAAACCTGATGGGCTTATTGCCTATTGTTTGAAAATTGAGTTCTAAAATATAAATAGGAAATCAATTAATAGTCAATTTGTTATTCATTACTGGTACTGGTACTCATTACTGGTACTGGTACTGGTACTCATTACTGGTACTGGTACTCGGTTTGGATCAAACTTTCAAACATCATTCCACCTGAAATGATGTAGCCGTGTTTATGAGCTTTCTTTTGTTCTAAATCAAAGCGCTCTTGAGGTGATTGATATTGTATTACAATATTGCTCTATAAAAGTAACCTTGTTAATAATAACAAAAACAGTACAAATCAATAAAACTATAGTAATGCACTTTCGTTGTGTACAGTACAATCTGGTGGATGTATTGCCACGTGACAAATCTAGCCTCCAACGGGAACCGAACACGCAACCCTATACTGGAAGACGAGCATCTTACCAATTTGGGCACGGAGGTCATCGGATATGTTTATAAATAATACCAATTATTAAAAAGCCAAATTTCAACGTAGCAGGTCACTGTTTTCCTTCACGTTCAGTTTCAGCAAGTCACTGAAAATATTACTAATTATATAAAAATATATAGAAAAAATAAAACAGTCATTCCTCACTCAATTCTTCCAGCACCCTCCACAAACAACTCTTGACAGTGTTGAACTAAATATGTCCCACATTCGAATGTCAACTATAGTTCGGAAATTCTAGGATGAGTCCTGTGACAGCTCACAAATTTGCCCCAATACAACCTTATGTAATGTATTTACCTAAATAACTTGCTATTTATTGAATTGAGGCTTATATTAAAGTTGATAAAATAATTAAAATTACTGAACATCGTTACAAGGTTATATTGGGGCAAATTTGTGAGCTGTCACAGGACTCATCCTAGAATTTCCGAACTGTAGTCTAAGGAATAATCGGTCCAGAAGTTAATTTGCCAGGAATCGAACATGGGGCGCCCGCTTGCTTAGCGTAACAGACCGCCAACATAAACATTATTACCTAGCTTTTTTAGAATGATGTATGCATTTTGTGTATATCCTAATGTTATATTGCATATTATATTCTTGCCATTGTTGTTTGTCGGTCGTGAAATCGTCGCATTGTGCCACCTTCTTCCTCCTCTTAGGCGCGTAAAGCAAATGATGCCTGGGGTGAGGCGAGCAGAGGATTGCCGGAACCTGACGATGTCTGCCTGGGCCACTGACATAAGGGATCATCCCGTTGGATATGTTTGCCACGCACAACTATGGCTGACCTGGGCGACACGACTTGGGGACTATGTAGGGGATAGAGGGAGAATCAATACCAATTGAAAGTCAAAACAAGTACTCAAAATAATATACTTCTTACAATTATTCATAGATAAACAATACGTAAACACGCACATGACACGTCAGTGGAATAGGTACTCCTCAAATCACTGACATAAATGGGATGATAAAATACACAAAACACAGAAGATAATAAATTCTTAGAACTCTCTTGCCTTGCTTTACCGAATATTATTAATTCGTACTGTATCCTTGAACATAAAAGCAGAAACACATCACAATATCCTCAACATGTGTTCTTTCAGCCAGATCATTCACACCGACCCATTAATCCAACAATACTGTTTGCAGAACGTGTTTTCACACAGCAAACATGCACTCGTCGTGGCATTATATTTTCAAGCGATACGTTCACTTGTACAAACATACATACACCCTTCCACAATTGCTTTATTAATCACTGTCAACGGCCTTGTAGCCTTGGATACCGCTGCTGTCCGTTCAGTACAGCCGCCAGGGTCTGATCACTGGAACACAGTTGCGTCTTGTGACTTTCATTCTTTCTACTTGAAACTTGTATTTTGATTCTCCGTTCTAGGTTCTTCTCGATAGTTGTATATCAGTCAGTATGTTGTTTTGTTGAACGCAAGTCGAGGAATTTTAATTCGATGCATCAGCGAGCTTAATTACTGTAGGTCAGGTCTGGGAAATCTTTTTAACTGAAGGGCCAATTAAATATTATATCAACATTTATATTTATTTGAATATGTTGTTTATCTCATTTTTATCTGTGTATGTGAAGAAAACGAAGTGGCAATGGGCCGGACATGTAGCCAGAATGTCAGACTCCCGATGGACATCCGAAATAATCCAATGGTATCCAAGAGGCATAAAGAGGCCTAGAAGAAGACCGAAGGTACGCTGGATGGACGAAATCAGGAAGCATGGCAGCATCACGTGGCATCGGCGAGCAAAGGACCGAACTGTTTGGAGTCAACTTGGGGAGACCTTCATCCAGCAGTGGATCGACCCTGGTTGACAATGATGATGATGATGTGAAGAAAACGCGTCTAGGAATAGAAACTGGACTGTAAGCCTCCTGGGAAAAAATCTAAAACGAGACAACCTTCATAGCCTCCTGGTCGGTAAGAAGCCTGTCTTCCAACTAACTCGGGGGGCTATTGGTACTATTCTTGTTCGTACCCAATTTTTTTATGATTGGTTCCAGTCTGGGTTTCACTTATACCTTTTTAACATCTTGGTATTGTAATACACTTTCATTTGAACGAATTTATTACCATGTAACAATCTCTTCCGACCAACGGAGGTCGTCATTCTGGTTGGTTGGATGCAAAAAATACAACTAAAATTGTACAATTTTACACTTCATGTGGCTAAAATAAATGGCCATATAACTTTTCATTACTATTCGTAGTTAATTATTTTCAAATATATCATTAATAAATAAAATATAAAATAAATTTAATTAACATTATGATTAATTAATTTTTCTAGCGCATTTTAAAGATTAAAGTAATTTCGAGCTTTCCGTTTTCATGTAACAACGTATACTACATACTCGTTTTGTATAATATATTAACGATTTCCATTACCTATTTAGTAAGACCCCTTTCTTCCTACCTGAGGGTAGCAGGTTCAATTCCCATTGTTTTTTTTTTCTGTGATTGGAAGTGTTGCAGTCTGGTTTTCACTTGACATTTTTAACTTGTATACAACGAAAGTGTAATACAATACAATATGTGTTAACCTTTTTTTTTTTTAACATGGCGAGTTTATTGCCATGTGACAATCCCTTCCAACCAACCAGAAAGATGTTTTTATAGGGCATAAGTGTTAACCAGTTTGGAATCCTATTTTTAAAAAAAACCTTCCAACAATCGAGAGGAAGTCTAATCCATGGTACATGCTTCATGGATACAACCACTTGAGATAATCATGTCTTTTCATTGCATTTCGTTTCGCAGTACAAGCCATCATATTGTGAGCCCTGCTGCCAACACGCAGTATTTTGGGGTGTACTCCCAGATAAAATTTTCTTTTGTAGATGTCAAGTGGTAGCAGGAGTTTTTTGGGGTTTACTAATGTGGATAAGAGTTAGAAAGTTTAGGAGAGGAAATGGAAAATTTAGGAGAAGATATGGAAAACACATGAGCAGAAGTGACCAGCCTCTATGGCCCTTCACCAAGTTTAGTCTAACTAATTAATATACCGAGTTCAATTTTGACCTGTAAATTGTATATCGCTCGTGAACATATCAGTTCCTGAAATTGTATATCGCTCGTGGACCTCAATTTCGTAACGTGGACCTTAGATCCATAAATCGTATATCGCTCGTAGACCTCAGTTGGTCAGACCTATTTGAAGTTTATTTAGTTATTATTCACGTGTACGAGAATTGCGGATGCACATATTCGTTATGCATAAGTTATTTTCATACATAAAAAGCGTGTCCAATGGAAAAACGTCTGACATGGCTATCAGATGATTAGTGCGAATTTGGTTACACGCGCTTATACGAAAACGGATTTATATTCATAATACCCGCAACATTCAGCCTTGTTTTGTCAGTCTTAATTATAATCATTGTGGCTGGCATGACTGATGAATCTTATTTGTTTGGTGGAGAATGTGAGCGGCATGCGACGTGTGGGCAGACCAAGGTCCTTGGTGGAATCGAATCTAAGAAGATGCAGAAAAAAACGTATGAAGTTATCGCGTGGTGCTTATACGAGTAAATCAAATCCATTGGCCTTTTTGTATATCTATGTCACAACCCACTCAGATGCTCAAAAAATATCCGAGTAAACTATAATAATTTAAAGGATAAATGTTATTCAACGCGGCGTCAATTTTCAAGGAGTTTGAGGTACTCGATGATCTTCGTTAGATATTTATACAAACATACCATCAGGCCGTTTTCTTGCTGGGGTAGGCAGAGACGACATAGCCAAATTTTCCTACTTCGACACACATATTTCACCTCTTCCACATCCCTACTCCTCATACAGCTTCTACGATTTATATATATTATTACCTCTTATATTTACTTTCAAAATATAATTCACTTGTTTCAACCATAATTTCTTTGGTCTTCCTCGGTCACGTCTTCCACTCGCATTTACACTGTATTTTGTATGTCTCTCTTCATTCATTCGTTTCACGTGTCCAAATCATATCGGAGTGCTTTTCTTCGTCTTAACGCATTCATTCCGTTGCACGTGCCCAAATCATCTTACCACTCTTCTTCATCTTACTCAACACTTCATCCTTATTTTCATATTTATCCCTAATTAGCAGAATTATTCAACTTACTCTATCCATAGAATAATATGAAACGCTAGAGGAATCCAGACCTTCCTCATTTCAGGAAATATACATTGATTTCTATGGCTCTGTCCCACCTTTTTATTTGGTATGCTTGGTTCTAACTTCGTTAGATGAGATCTACGCGTCTGTTTGTACTTATACAAATAACTTATTATTGTACTTGTTGATTGACATTTTTTTTGTTTAATATACCAGACAATTATTAATGCCATCGTGAATTAAGATTATTTTTGGTGCCGTATTCGAGACATGCGACATGCATTTAAAAGCGTCACAACTCGCACTCGGAATTATAATAATTACCTTGTTATACGAATTTTCTGATATTGATGTCTCCCATATCGGTGTATAAATTGAGAATTGAACTCTTTAGTAAACTTTGTAGGCATCACTGAGAATTACTCAACAAGGAATTATGAGTTATTAGATTAAGATTATGAGTTATTATTATTAGAGATTATTGTAATTATTTTTAGACTTTTATCTATTTAAGTTTTTTTGTATGACGCATTTCGTTTAATGTATATAAACCTGTTTCACATATAAAATATAATGAATTAACCTGACAACTTATTAGCTAATTGGGTCTGTTAATGGAAAAGTATCTCCAAGTATTGTTATTACATACGTTCATTCCATCACACCGTGTTCCTTGAGGGGTAGGCAGAGAGTACAGATCTTTAAAAAAATCCTATCCAAGCTCGCAATCTTGGCCTCCTCCACATTCACACGTCACGTCGTGCACAATCTTCTATTATCCATACTTCTCACTTTACCTTCTTTTAAAACCTGGTCAATTTGTTCTACCATCTGTTCCTCGGTCTACCTCTTGCACGATCACTTTGCACTTCTGACTTGTATATTCGCTTAATAACTCCACATGTCCAAACTGTATTAAAGCTACTTTCTTCGTCATACTTAAAACATCCATTCTATTCATGCATTCATTTCTGATATCTTCGTCTTGCCTTCACCCATACATTGCCACTCAACGAGTTTTCCTTAGTGGACGCATCTCCACAGCATTATTAATATTACTTTAATCCTTCTGCTAAATCCAAGTTTAACTTCAATAAATCAAGATGGGCACAAACAAACTATTATGTATGAATTATAGTTAAGACATTAACAATGTAGAGGGGATCTTATTGGTGCTCTCCTGATGATGAGGCGAAAAGCTTGAAAACGGTGGGGTTATACCGTTATATTAAGTGGAACAAACAGTGTTTGACTAAACAAGTTACACTATATTATGTATTGTCATTTTTGCTACTTTTAAAATAGCACTGTTGTCGTATATTAGATTGAATATTATTATTCTGAGAATATTAATGTCAAGCCAGTTAAGTATTTAAAATCTAAATAATTCCATTTCAAGCTGTGCCGTATCAGCGACAAGATAACTAAATAAGGCTTGCAATCGGAGTAAAGTAGCGGTGCGGTGATGACTAGTCTATAATGGCGGTTGACAATTCAATTAATTGCCAACGTGGCGTTTTATGCAGTTAAAACGATATGAATCTTATTATTGAAGTAATCAAAAACAATTATCTATCTACAACAGCTGTACGGATGTGTTAAGAACCACCTGAGTATGGCACGGAGTAACAAACTTTGAAAGTATTAATACCTTGAATTGAAAAAAAATAGTTTGTACACTTTGTGGTGCAATGTTAATCGATCATAATAGTATATGCAAATTGAAAGGGACATTTTGCAGATATTTTATTTCAAACATAATACCGATGTCTTTATTCACTTTACGCTGAATTTAATAAACTAGTAATTTTCTAAGTCATATAAGTTTTTTTTTTTTTTTTGAGAAACAAATTTCTTCTTCCTAGTATCATGTCAGGTCTCCCCAATGTTGACTATCACCTGAGAGTAGTCATGTTTGTCCCCGGCAGCCCGAAAAAGAAACAAACCTCAAGTTCAAAATGGGACACCTTTAAGTAATTGAAAGAATATGTTTTATATTGTAATTTGTTTTATCAAACACTGTTTATTCCACTTTATGTAACGGTATAACCCTGCCGGTGTCAAGAATTTCACCACATCATTAGGGAGCACAAATAAGACGGTAGGGTTATGCCGTTACATAAAGGGGAATAAACAGTGTATGATAAAACAAATTACAATATCTTTAAAGCTCCACAATGTTAATGCCTTAATTATATAATAAATAATATGTTTTGTATTTTTTTGCACATTGCTGTTCAATTATTATTGTTTCCCTTGAAGTCGATCGATTCTGAAGCGGAGACCAGTGCTGCCTAAACACATGGCGTGCTCCCCACCCGTCAACCCTGACCTTTAGGGGGTCTACCATTGACGTCATCCCAAGTCCCCGCGTCTCCCACCGTGTCCCCAATAATTCTTCCAGCCCTACGCCTCTGTCCTCGATCGATGTCTTCGAATTTATTCTACGTCTGATTAAGTTGGCATCGAATGCCTTCCGTTCATATTCTTTTCCTTTCTCAATTCACTTGCTTTTTTGGTGAAAAGTCAATTTGGCAAATTAAGAAGAATGTTTCATAACTTAAGCTTCACTGACGACCTTCGTATCCCAGTTGGTAAGATGCTTAACTTTCATCCGAGAGTTTTGGATTATTTTCATAATGTTACAAAAAAAAATGAAAAGAAAATAAGGATTCCAGTTTGGTGACCAATACGTGCAATGACGAACTGCGAGTTCCGTGCCTACTCCAGTAGTTATTAATTCGGAGGCTCGACCAATGCGACCGAAGATAATGTTGTCACCCGGTACACTCCAATATGTCCGAATTGTCGATTCGGATATGTTAAAGAGGGTATAACACGAAAGAAAAACTGGTTAAGAGGTCCTTAAAGGGTCGAGTTCAAGCTGTGTCTTAGGTATTCACATACCTACATGTAATCACGCGGGGTAGGCAGAGACAACACATCTCCATACTTTTGCACAATTCACTTTCATACATCGCGTCATGCACAATCTTCTCTTATTCATACTTCTCTCACTTGCCACGCAGAATAAACGTTTTTAAAATAAAAATCTTAAAATAATGTTTAAAAATACTAAATAGCTTTGTTTATTTCTCTAATTGCATTAATCTCCACGATACGTGTTTCGGCTTCCTATTTTGAAGCTATCTACAGGCGAAATGATATCGGTTTGTTATGAGAGCAATGTTTAGGTCCAATTGGTGTCAAGTTCCATAGGAATTGTGTGTAATTAACTCAATGGGAAAAAATAATGAGGGGTGAAGAAACCTTTTGTACCCTTTGTTTATTGATTACTGTTTAATTTTTACTTAAATATTCTAATATAGAGTTCCACAAAGCTAAAGCCGAAACTTTTTTCTAAATTCTTAAGTGTATTTAGATGCCATGAATGACATTGTATACGATGCACTAACAGTCCGTGCGACAGAGATGACGCTCTACAAAGCGACATTCTCTTTCTTAAACCCGATGTGTATTACTTACCGCCGGGTACTATAACATACATATAGTATATTTTTATCACATATTCCTAACCTGCAATGTATTCTCGTCTTCTTCGATGTAGAAGCAGCCTGATGGTATCTATGCGTAATAACTGTGTGATAGTGATGAAGAACCTAAAGCGAGTTTGTTTTCTTCTACCCTTAAAGTACTTGAGACTTCCGCTCTCGGCGGGATCACACCGTAATCCGCTCCAACGCAATTTGTTTTCCTCCATAGAAAGCCTCCTTTCCCATCGATCCTCGGGGTCAAGACGGAATAACTTGTTTTCGCGTTGGCGGTTACTCAGGGATGGGCAAAAAGCCCACCTGATATTTTGATGTAGTTACTAAGAACAATTTTTTTTTTTTTTATTTACACATGACAAGAAATATACATAATTTGCGAAAAAACAACAGGTAATTTAATTTGGACATACAATTTTAATGGATCTGGGTTTGTTGCCTTTCATTTGTCGTATCCCCAGTAAACTAGGTTTTTGCCTGTATCTCACTGAGGATATTTAGCATGAAAAAATAAATCGATACTTTCTGATTTTCGATTACACAAAAACAAAACCCCATTACACATTCTCATCAACCTGACAAAGAGTGACACTCAATTACAACTGGAAACATCATGCGAAATCAAATTTTGGCCGTTCACCCAATTAGAGTGTTGTTGAGCATTATGCAGCCTTAAAGAAATGGTATTGTGGAGAATCCTGGCTGCGAGTGTGGTCTGGATGATGAAACTATAGACCCTGTATTTTTCGGTTGTCTTTTGCGAGACAGGTTTGATTACTAAAAGCCATATCTTTACCGCGTCAAAAGAATGCTGCGTTTCTTCTTTCTTCGAGCAACTTTTCATTTAAAGGTCGATAATTAAATTTTTTAAACTTAATCAGTTGAAACTTGAAATTATCTAAAATTGTTATTTTTTAAATTGGTTTTATTGTATTGTTTCATATAATTGCATAATGACTTTAATTTGGTGGCACAAATTATCCTAGTTTGGATGGATTGGATTGCCTGTCTAAAAAAAAAAAAGAAATATACTCGGGTAATTGGTTCCACGAAAACAGCGCGTAAATTAAAACCACAGGAATGAAACCATATTATTATTATAAAAATATGATATTTTGGATAGTTCCGGATATTTTATGACTTGGTAAAAAAAACTTGATTTTTTTTAAATACATATGTTATGGATAGACGCTTATTCTGTAATTGTTTCCATAAAGTGACCCCTAGGGTCAGCTGTCGAATAAACAGAATCCGTAAATTGTACGATTAGAAATATAAAATTGTTCTAAAACTGAATTATTTAATTGTCTTTATTTGTTCTTGGACACGATTGTAGCCCTTGCAGATAAATAAAGCGCGAGAAAAGTTTTTTCGGTTTATTTATCCGAAATATATGTTATCTGGCCACACTTACATTTTCCTCCTACACTCTCCATTGAAAAGAGAAAAAGATATTTCTTACACCAAAATTGATATATTAACCCTTAAGGGCATGATGGGCCATGCCCATATTCCTTCAGCACATTTGCACCAGGGAGGAATGAAGTCACTATGACGTTCCATCCCTTAAATATATCCCCTTGATATTTTATACTTCATTGTATAAATCACCAGAATATAATGTTTGAGAAAGTACGTATTTTCCATCTGTACCATCAACTCATGATTTTCGACATAACACATATTGTGTGTATTTAATTAGTTACTGATAAGTACTCGAATTGGGCAGTATTAAAGTCTGCTATGATAACCCACCACAGTATTTTAGTGCCAACTTTGCTGTATGCGAGTGAAACGTGGACGTGGAAAACGACTGAAAGGAGCCAAATAAATGCTGCAGAAATGCGAACATTGAAGACTGGATGACGTTGTTAGAGATGAATGTGAACTTAATCAGTTTGTTTTGAGTAAGATTAATAACACTATGTAATGGTTTGGACATGTAGAACGAATGACTGAAAACTAACAAAACGTGCTAAAGAAATACAAAGGAAAGTACTGTTGGATCAAGTGAATGATATTTCGAAAGAAATAAACGTTGAAAGTAAGAGAAATCGTGGGAGCTGTATGAGAAGGATGTGCAAGAGGCGAAGGAAGGTCTGCCGATGTATCCTCTATCCTACCTTGACAGGGAAAGTAAGAGAAATCGTGGGAGCTGTATGAGAAGGATGTGCAAGAGGCGAAGGAAGGTCTGCCGATGTATCCTCTATCCTACCTTGACAGGGAAAGTAAGAGAAATCGTGGGAGCTGTATGAGAAGGATGTGCAAGAGGCGAAGGAAGGTCTGCCGATGTATCCTCTATCCTACCTTGACAGGTAAAGACGTGATGGTATGTACTTGTATGTTTGTACGTAATTTCTTTTTCTCAATTTAAAGCATGGTGCGTATGAGGTACGGTCCGACTCGAAATATTAGGTCCTTACATATGAAATTGGCATTTTGTTTGGGAGGAACATAAAGTTGATTTTTTTTTAATATAATATATTTATTTAATCAAAGTATGTACCATTGCTATCTATGCACTTTTGCCATCTCATAGGTAGTTCATCGATCCCTTTACTAAAAAAAACCATTCGGACGGCAATCAATAAAATCTTTGAAGTCGGTTTGGACTGCCCCATCGGAGTTGAATTTTTTCCCTTGCAAGAAGTTATCCAAATTTCGAAAAAAAATAGTAATCTGTTGGGGCAAGGTCCGGAGAGTACGGTGGATGTCTTAGACATTCCAATTGAAGCTCTTCTAATTTGGTAGCCGTCTGTTGTGCAGTGTGTGGTCTAGCGTTATCATGAAGCAGCAGTGGCCTAGAGCGATTAACCAGCCTCGGTTGTTTAGCAGCTAGCTTTTCCGTCATGGTTTGCAGTTGCTGACAATAGACATCTGCCGTAATCGTCTGGCCAGATTTAAGAAAGCTGTAGTGAACGACACCAGCACTAGTCCACCAAACGCTCACAAGTAACTTTTTTGGAGTCAATTTTCGCTTGGGGCATGGTTTGGCTGGTTCGGCAGGGTTCAGCCATTGCGATGAGCGCTTCCGATTATCATACAGGATCCACTTTTCATCACAGGTAATGATTCGATTCAAAATCCCTTCATTATTGTGCCGGTTGAGTAATGCAACGCAGCAGTCAACGCGCGTTTGTTGATTTGCTTCACTCAATTCGTGAGGTACCCACCTTTCAAGCTTTTTCACCTTCCCAATTTGCTTCAAGTGGATTAAAACAGTTTTATCACTAACACCGCAGCCTGCAGCTAACTCGGACGTGGTTTGCGATGGATCCGCTTCCACAATAGCCTTCAATTCTTCATTATCAACTTTGGTCTCCGGCCGTCCACAGGGCTTTTTCTGCATGTCGAAATTTCCAGAACGAAAACGTTGGAACCAAAAACGCACTGTGTTTTCTTTTGCGGCACCGTCGCGATACACATCATTAATCCTTCGAGCCGTTTCTGCAGCACTGGTGCCACGGTGGAACTCGTACTCGTAAATAACGCGATATTTCAAGTTTTCCATTTTGTAAACTGAGTGACGAAAAGAAAAAAAACAATTGAGGAAAAAACAAATGAATTATAATTTTCGAAACACAAATACTTGAGTAAATAGCTGTATAAATTTGAATTTGGAATTCCTAACCAAAGAGAAGATATTTGAGATCAAAGTTGCCAGTACGGCAAAGCGCCAGTTTCGTATGTAAGGACCTAATATAAATAACAAAATTTTAATGAGTATATATTGGGGCTCTAGGTTTCAGGAATTTGGCAAATGTTTCTTTTATAATACTCCGGTCCAGGTAGACCAATATATCGATCAGATCGCAACACACCCTCGGTTTATTTGCTCTTAAATAAATAAATGTTTGTTTGTTTTTTTCATTGTTAATTAATTGTTTGTACATTTGTTTCGGTGAAGGAACAAAATATCTGGCAAATGTGTGTTTGTATTTGTTCCCACTATGTTTATCGCATCGTCTACTTATTAGCTATTATGACACACTTGTTGCAACAAATTATTGTGCAATCGAAACGCAACTTGTGTTCGCTTTTGTTAGTATAATGTTGATCTTTAGAATACGTAGCTAATAATTATTGACTTAATTGATTTAAACATAATATTTAGTGTTTGCTTTGTCATCGTCATCACGCCATTTCCCATTTGAGATAACAGATTTCCGTTTCATTGTTATGGATAGACGCTTACCCTATTGTTTTGGTCCATAAAGTGAACCCCAGGATAACGTGTCTTATCACCAGGATCTACGTCAGTCATTAGAGATGTCTAAAACTAAATGTTTTATCGTTGTTATTGGACACGCGAGAAAAGTAGATTCAGTTTATTTTTTTCAAAATACGAGCGAATATGTTATCTTGACCACTTTTAACCCTTTGCTCCTACACTCTCAAATGACAATACTTTGCCTCTGGAGTTGAGTAACCCTGCGTCAACATGTGGAAGGTTTCGATTCTGCAAAGTAACTTGCATCTCGTTCTACAAGTGAGCCCGTGTGTTTTCTATATCTCAAGATCTATCCATAAAATTCTCAAAAATCCAATTTTTGTTCTATGTAAGCGTTATTCCACTAAAAACAAATTGGAGTTACTTACCTCTATAAAATAAGTCTTCGACAATTACGTAAGTCTGCTTGGTGAAGTTTGGTAATATTTTGTAGTATACATACATATATTGAACTTAAATATACACATATATTAAATAATTTTAAAACAATGACTGTAATCTATTATTACTACTGCTTTTTGTATCTTCATGTTAGTTTAAGATAAAGTTTTGTATTTTTTGTCAATAATTTTATGTACTTGTATAACCTGTCACATGTCCATTTGTATGTACAGACACTGTTGTGTCGTTAATAAAATAAAATAAAATAAAAATTTAAAAGAGATGATGTCGTTTTCACCAAAATGAGTATATTAAGGATTTAGTACATATGCACTAGGGAGGATAGAGGTCACTATGATGTTCCATCACTTTAATCGCCTTGAAATATTGCATTGTACCATAATTCATCGTACAAGTCACCTTAATACAATGTTTAAGCAAGTAGTGCGTGTTCAACATCGACTCGCGACTTCCGACATAACATCATTATATCCTGTATGTCAAAGTTAGAAAAAAAAGTGGAAGAGCAGAAACCATCATCGTCATGACGAAAATCGGCCTACTTAAGTCTCTCGTTTTCGCAATATTTATGTGTGGCGCAGATACTTGGACTCTGAGAGCAAGCGAGAGACGTAGAATAGATGCATTTGAAATGTGGTGCTGGAGAGGCATGCTACGAACTAACGCCTCCATTCAAGTATTGAGAATCACCGATAGGTTGTCAACAATATGCCTTCGACGTGTCCTCCTATTTATAGACATATTGATCGTGATCATGTAGACAATTTGGAGAAGTTTGTGGTAACTGCAAGCGTGGAACGACGACGCACAAGAGGAAGAATCCCAATGCAGTGGACTGACGAATTGGGAGACGCCACATGACAACTGCCATTTGAACGGCGGATTACAGAAATGGATGGAGAGGAACCATCAGAGGCTATCATGGGAGTCAGGATGCTCAATCACGAACTACATAACATGATGGATATCCTGACTCACAACTTCTGCCACGTCCATGCACCTAGTTATGCATGTTCTCCAATTATAAAGGCTTTTAACTCTTCCCTCTTTCAGAATTTCATTAATTTGGTCGTGTACATTTTACTTGGTATTC
Organism: Odontocerum albicorne; assembly: GCA_949825065.1. Taxonomy (NCBI): domain Eukaryota; kingdom Metazoa; phylum Arthropoda; class Insecta; order Trichoptera; family Odontoceridae; genus Odontocerum; species Odontocerum albicorne. The sequence goes on from OX463858.1 coordinate 6,535,746, forward strand.
GCTAACTTCTTGTACCGTCCATGCTACTCGTATAGATTATTTTTGTAATTTTTTAATCATTCATTCTTTCTTTTTTTTTTATTAAACAAAGTAAAATATTGTACAAACATTTGTCAAGGCTATACCTATATACAAATTTATTACTTAACTAATCTTAATTATATGTTATAATTTATGAACTTACTTAATCTTATTTTCCTACATGTCATTTTATTTTATTTTTTACAATCTTAATATATGATTTCTTAGAAATAATTAACACCTACATACTACTTAACAATTCTTACACTAATTATTTAGCAAAAACAAGTCCACTCGTTCAGGCTACTTGTATTCCATCACATTCACTCAGACCTTGGTCGTCCCAGCTAATACTGTAGGTGGACTAGTCAGGCAACAGATGATGATTCGGGAGCTTGTGCTTATAACGGAAGGGTAGGTCAGATTTACTCTCATAAACCCCCAGGGCAGCGACTAAGGGAATTCATTCTTTCTGCGTGGCCCAACCATCTAAACGTTCCTTACCTCATTCTATGCTAATCACATTATTTTCTTTCAAACCGCATTCTTTATGTTCTCATTTCTTATTCTGTCAGACGTTATTTTTCCATACATTCTACCCAGCACTGTCATCTCAACCACATTTATCTTACTTTTTGCCACGTCCAAGTTTTACTTACATACCTTAATGTTTGGACTAAGATTCCATCATAAGTAGCCGGCTTTGCTTGTCTTGGGTCGAAGTAGTCATATATTTTATTACTAATACCGTATTGTTATTTTTTCTAAAATAACTTAACTTGGTTTAATAAATCATATAAGTTAAATGACATTTTCAAGGTCAAAACATGGACACCCCTAAAGCGGGGTGGAACATAGCCAATACCGGGGTGGGCAAAATTTGCGCTTTTAGGACGGTTACTGACCCTTTTATATTACGCATCACTTACAATCTGTATATATTATATAGAACTTAAGTGTTAACCTTGACGATATCCATTATATTTTATACATTTATTTTATTTTCTTACAAAGTACGGTCCATTTTGACTATTAAAATAATACGTATTAAAATTTAAGTGCGCATCAGTATTTTTCAAAGTATATACATTAACATGATTTAAACGAAATAATCAAACGAAGCATCCGCATACCATCACATACACAAGCATACAGCAGACCAAGGTCCAGGGCTTCATAAGACGCATGAAATGACTCGCAAAAAACAACGTACACACAAAATAGGACACCCGTTTAGAAAAACATGAACAAAAATTCACTCAATTATTCATTCAATCAATAAATATAGATTAACACAATAATGCTCACAACACCGTGAATCAAAACCCTAACCAAAAATTAAATATCAATGACAGCTTTGAAAAAAAATAAAACGGAAGACATACATAATAAGCAGTCAGTTATACACGTTAACATACTAAAATTCCGTTTTAAATACGTAAGTCAAAACCTTAAGTGAAAACTATACTTAAAGAAATTAGGGACCAATGGTAATTGAACCCGCAACCTCTGTGTCAGAAGACACGTGTCTTACTAACTTTCAATCATGTTTGTAAATTTCTTTAAATCAGTCTTTCGTCGACCATCTTTTCATCACTTTTTAGTTCACATTCTTCTTAAATAATTGCTTTTTTATTGTCATACATATATCGAAACAACACACATTTTTCTCAGTGCACGCATTAACTCGTCTCCTTTCGTTCATTCTCCATATCCTCATATACTTAAACGTTGGTACTAAAACGCTGTTGTGAACCATCTTTTTGACATATCTTGAAATCACTCAGTATATGCTTTTTACTGGTCCATTAACTCAATACACGATTGCAACTCACCGTCCAATATATGTTTATCATGTACATAATACAGTTGACTCTCGTTTATCAGGTCACAGAGATCGTTAATATACGAGGCATATCCAGAAAGTAAGTGTACTGAATTTTTGTAGGTTACAATTTTTTTTATTTAAACAAAAAAATTACGTGGTTACCGTAGTACATATATAAGCTATTTTTCGACATAGTCGCCATTCCTCTCAATGCAGGTGGTGAAGCGGGGTATCAACTTTTTGATGCCTTCCTCGAAGTAGTTTCCCGCCAACCCCTCCGTCCACTTCTCCACCTCCTCCTTTACCTCCTCGTCTACCTCCTCCTTTACCTCCTCGACCTAGGTGCTTGGTCAGGGGAATGCGCGGGATGGTTCAGGACATCCCATTTAAACGAGGCGAGCAGTTCCTTCGTGGCGATGGCCGTGTGTGGTCTGGCATTGTCATGCAGCAGGCTGACTCCCTTTGTCAGCATGCCTCTCCTCTTGTTCTGAATCGCCCTCCGCATTTTTTTTAGGGTCTCACAGTATCTTGCAGAGTTGATGGTCTCCTCTTGAGGCATATATTCAATCAAAATTATGCCTTGACAGTCCCAAAACACGGATGCCATGATTTTCTTGGCTGAAATTGTGGTTTTGAACTTTTTGGCGGAGGGTGAAGAGGTGTGACGCCACTGTTGAGACTGCCTTTTGGTTTCAGGCGTGTAGTGTGCAACCCAAGTTTCATCTCCAGTACCGATGGAGCGGAGAAATTCATCTCCATGGAGTTTGCAGCGCCTCAAAAACTCTTGCCTTTTTACAAAATTTCGCACTTGGCGGGAGATTGGGTTTACATTTTTCACGAAACGTGTTGTCGCGTCGACACTTCTCAACGTACTGACCTCGAACCGGTCTCGTTGCGGAGGGGAAGGGTCAGGCTACACGGAAGTGTAGCCAACATGTCGAAAATAAAATCCATCCGGTCGTGAGAGCCTCAGTACACTTACTTTCTGGATACGCCGCGTACAATAGGAGTATGTCGTCAATGACATCTTAATTTGAGCAAAATAGATTGGTAATATTACAAATATATATTCCATATTCTTATTAGATTTTATCACATGGATGATTATCAGAGTTCTGTCATGTGACATTCGTCGGACATTTTTTGAAAGCGACAGGTTATATAATATAACGTTATTATATAATACTAGCTGTACCCGGCCACGCGTTGCTGTGGCTCAGTCTGGTTAAATGGAAAAGAAAGAAAAGAAAAAGCATACGTTTTTAATATCTTTAATTTCATAATGCTTGTGGGTATACAATATTTTTGATGTCTTTCAGCCACTCTTAGTTTGTCGCGTTTATCGCCGTGCTCGCAAATGATCGTATCCCTCCAAGAGGTCAATTCACGATATGATTTGAATTCAAATGAAAGATCGATTGCACTGAAAAAGAAGAAAGAAAGTTATAACAAAAAAATATAAAATTGAGAAACATTAAAAAAGGAACTGAATAATATTATTAAGTTCGTAGACGTCTTTGTTCTTGGCGGCAGCAATAGCTCGTTCACTATGCCAATCGTGATTCTTATAATTGATTTAAATGTAGGGAAATACTTTTTCACCAATTCTTCTTTTGACGTCACAATCAGTGATACAGTAATGTTTTCGCCAACGCGTCATTTTTACATAACGTGAAGAAAGCATTTAACGTTGTAGCCGGTGGATTCAGGGCTATTTGTTGCACATTTGCAGCTGTGAAATAAACGCGTTGTCCATTTTCTAGATGTACTGCTAAATGAACAACAGCTGGCGTTCATGTATGGGAAATGAAAGAATTCGCTTTACAGCTTCATTGCTGCTTATGTATCTTCCAGCCTGATACTGTGCGATTTCATCGATATGTATAACCGCATTCCCATCCCACATTCTGGTTGCACGCCAAAAACTGCCATGTAGCTGCCTTTATTCACGTACTTACAAATGTATTTGATCGATTCAACGGGGTTACAGTATTCCACGTTTATGTGCGCTTTGTATGTTTTTGAATAGCAAAGGCGAATATGGAACAACCCAATGGTTGTCTACTTCGATGTCACCGTTTCACATTTGTATGGTTGCTAATTTCCCGCCATCTTCTGTTGATCTTCTTCTGTATAAAGGATATCCATCGTTTCCTGTAACTGTATTGGATACTAATGCTCGAGGATATCGTTTAGATCATTTTCCGTCTATCATGCATGGTGAATTTGGATTCAGTGTACCGCAAGGTCCATGTATCATATTTTTCGTCACAACTTCATGCAAATCCTTATCGACGTCGGCATCGGGTATTTCAGCGCACATTACATTGTCGATTTCGTTTGAAGTGATTTTGTTATAGATCCAGATTGGTACTATATATTCGCATGAGGCCATCCTCTCTTTTGCCATTCCACTGAGTATATCCAGCAGCGCACAGACCCAAACACTTCATGTTTTACCATGAGCTGTTGTATATCGTCCCAAGCTGGATTGCATGTGAATGTAGTGAATAGGTCTGGACACCCGTAGTAATGAACATACGCAATTGCATATTGAGCGTACTCGTGCATATGACGTAGACTGCCTGTATATGAAGATGGCCAAATCGTTAGTCTTCCAACGTTAGTTGTATTACCGTCATTTACAACTGCATCTCGCAAATGAACGTATTCTTCAGAGCGAAGCTTGGTTTGATTAAAACGGATGAATATCAAACTAATTTAAAAAATCTCCATTTCTACATACGATTTGATAGATTTGAAATATAAACATAGAGATAAAATTAAACTCTATATAAAAAAAGATACATTTGATATTCCTAATGACCTATTTCAGCCACTATCAGCCTGTCGCGTACATTCTGTTGAGAACGAACCAGTTCTGAAACTGCAGAACGCGATCGCCGTGCTCGCAACCGTGCATCCTCAAGTCTGGCTACACGTTGTTCTGCTGCTTCCTCGACATTTTGATGAACTAAAGCAGATAGATTGCAGAAAAAGAAGAAAGAAAGTTATAGCAAAAACATATAAAATAGTAAACCTTTAAAAATATGAGTGAAACATTAAGTTATGAGACAATGAAATTTCCGTTCCCAATTTCCAGCAATTGATGTGAGAATATCTCAGCTGATCAATCGTTTTGCAGCTGGACACGCATTTGTCAAATATTTGTCCAATAGGAGTATTGTTAAGTAAATCCGGAGATAATTGGAACGAATTAAATGTTAAGCAAAAAAAGAGGTTATTGGAATTAATTAAATGTTAAGGAAAGACATTGCAAACATTGCAAACTACGCACGAATTTAATTTGGATGTGACATGTTTGATCGCGTCATTAATGAACAATAAATATCGATTCTAATAAATAGCAAGGTATTTAGGTAAATACATTACAAAAAACAAACAATAATGACACATTAATACATCTTTTTACAAATTAGCAAAAATTTGTCAGTTCGTTTAAAATAAATATGACGTTTGTCAAAAATGTACATACCAGCATCATGTTGTCTCTGTGAAGCAAATGATCGCGTCACTCCAAGAGATCAATTCACGATATGATTTGAATTCAAACGAAAATCAATCAATAAAATTAAATTTTACCGCTAATTGAACAGAAAAATAAAAAAATAAGTTAAAAATACTAAGTGAAAAAGATATTCTTAGAGGTAGATATGTCAACAACGCACATTACGAAATGAAAATGGCGGATAAATTAACGCAGATGGCGCTATACAAAAAAAAAATATATAATAAAATAATATTTTATATAATTAAAATAGTTAAGCTATAAATAATTAAATAATTATTTAAAAATAATAAATTTAATATAAATATAAAAATATTAATATATTTAATATTAAATTTCATTTTATTAAGTGTATTATATTATTATTTATTATTATTTATTATTAAAAATAATAAAAAAAAAAAATTTTTAAATTAAAAGAGACTTTCTTGAATTAAATTCCACAGAATCATTTCCTAATCTTAAAAAAATCGTTAACAAATGGAAAAAAAGCAATGCGTAAAATCAACTTTTCCTAAGAGCTAAGAAGTTTCACTTCTACCACGTGAGAGTATCACGCATCTGTTTTTTTATACATACTATATAAGTTATATTTATTTTAGCGATCCTCGATCTTTTTATACATATAAGTTATCTTTATTTTAGATCTTTTTATAAATATAAGCTATATTTGTTTTAGCGATTATATTTATTTTAACGATACTCGAAAGATTTGAAAACAGATAAAATATTAGTTGGATATTTTTTACAAATTTAGTATTAGTTCTGTCAAATATATTTCCTGCGCTTGAGCTATAAAGTCCTGATTCAGCCATATTAAGATTTTCTCAAGCTGCTATGACACAATGGAACTTATCCTTATTAACACAAATGTTAGTTTGACGTATCTTGGATTCTAACCTATTTTTCGCCTGTAATCAATTTATTATCAGTTCGTGTCTCGACTCAAAAATAAAACATTTATTATATATAAAATTTATTATTTATTTTTAAACATTAAATTATTAAATATTTTATTTATATAGACTAATAATTAAATATTTGATATAAACTCCGAAACGTCGAAAATGAAATTTGACATGTGTCACAAATCTAGTTAGTCATTGTCCCCGACAGGTTCGCATAGATATTTGTTTTTGATTTAAAAAAAAAATTATATACACTGATATATATATATATAAATAAAAATAAAAAAACATTTCCGTTGACGAATATTAACTTTACTCAAAATTTCAAAGCGATCGGTAGAGAACTTCCGGAGATTAGCTAGCAATAATTAACGAACATTTACATTTTTATTTATATAGATAGATAACGCGAGCACGTGTAAGCGAACGTGGGGAAAAGTCAATGACGGCAACACTTAGTGTTCCGGCACTTTTTTGTTTGCGTTGACAATGAGACTGATTTCCATTCAGTTTTTGTTCATTCGCCCAGATCGTATCGGGGACGATCAATCAATCGAGTTTTTTTTTACCTGTCACTCTCTCAGGTAGCGAATAATTAACTGGTAATAATGGAGATTTGGACTATAATCTATTTCGAGGTATATATCGTTCAAGTCTTAAAATGGTCTTTGATGCATAAATTTGTTTTCTATTTTTTATTAATTGATTTAATCGGTTTTATATGAATAAAGTATGTTACAATATAATGTACATTAAACTTTCGGGTGGTAGGGAAAAATTGTCTCGGATAACCTCAGCCAAAAAATATCTAAAGAAATTTTTAATAAACGGTTCAAACTATCCTAAACACCTTTTTATTTAAAATGCGACAGAAAAGTAAATACACAAAAGTGTAATTCATCGAATAGGAATTGCAAAATATAATTATACAGGGAAATTAAGATGAAGGTACATTTTTAGATAAACTTTAAATATTTTTAAATTTTTCCTTAACTCGTTCAGTGCTTAAAAGACGTTCATATAATTTTTGCTGGGTGCTCAAAATGCCTATCGTTCTATTCCCAATTTATTTGGGTGAATTAAATATAAGCGAGCCCAGAGTGAGTGACCTTACACGGAACTTATAGGGTTTGTAAGGGTTATATGGCAATGCATTATTCTTGCTTTTATAATTTGTTAACAGTACAGTAATTATTAAAGAAATTATTCAGCAGTCAATGTGTTGAGCGTTGTCAAGCAAGAACGCTCCAACACGTTCCGAAAAACCGTATTCAACCGATACGAAAAACGATCCAAAACGTTGGTCCTATATTCGTGGTTAACTGGTTGGGATTTCAACTGATTTCAACAATTTCGAGTTTCGCCTTATTATCATCATCAGACAGAATAGGATTCTACTGATGTAGAATTCGATTACGTCGAGAAATGTCAGGTCAAAGCAATTGTGATTTATATAATTAATTTTTCCAACACGTCGGTTTGATTTGTTACCATCTTATCTAGGGCAAGTGACTTCTTGCATGTGGCTTGTAAACACCTGACCAGACGACCTTCCTTCAAGCTGATTCAGCCGCCAAGGTACAAAAACAGAGAGCCTTCACGGCTTCGTGGCTCGCGTGACCCTAAACAACTTTGTTGACATCACCAGAAACCGATTTGTGTCGAATCCCCGATATTCGGATTGCTATAGCATTCTGGCCGAATTGCTTTTACGGCATTAATCATATCTCGCGGCAAGTTTATGGCGATCGTTACCCAAGCTGTAAATATTATTTGGTTAATATTATCATCATCAACCCTGTCGTATATTATTACTGTGGGTTGACCAATGGGATGTTAGTGACGCAGGTTGCGATGATACGCCTCCACTCCTTTCGGTAACTTGCCGTTAGCATGGCAGTGCACAGTCAATTCCTTCACCTGATCACTCCAACTCGCTCTGCCTCTTCTTCCTGGTACAATTTCCACGACAGTAAATTTCTCCAGGTTATCTGTCTCACGTCTAGAAATGTGTCCGAAGGAGCCTAGGATACACTGGAAGAATATTAAGGGCAGGCGTACCGTCACATTTAAATTACTGGATTATGGAGACGTTTGTCCTGCCGGCCCACAGGATGCTCAGTATCCAACATCAACTTAACATCTCAAATCGATTCTAGCACGTGCTCGGGATTTTATTGTCCATGTTTCAGTGCCTTTTGAGAATATAGGAAATATTAGTTCGAACTAGCTTTGTTTCGTTACTGTTATACCCATATTAAGTAGTTGTCAATAACTTGACTTCTTTCTTAGGTGGAGCTTAGTTGATTACCGGAGCAAGAGGTTTTACTGATTATGGGTAACAGAATAAAATAGATGTTATTTTCAAATGGTATATGTATCAAATTAATAATAAGTACACAGTAAACTCTTAAAGTTAAGAGATGGGCGATAGGCATTGGATTGACAGCTTAGAATATTTAGCATGACGTATTTCATCATCATCATTGTCAACCAGGGTCGATCCACTGCTGGATGAAGGTCTCCCCAAGTTGACTCCAAATAGTTCGGTTTTTTGCTCGTTGATGCCATGTGATGCTGCCATGCTTCCTGATTTCATCTATCTAGGGTACTTTCGGTCTTCTGGGCCTCTTTATGCCTCTTAGGTACCATTGGATTGTTTCGGATGTCCATCGGCAGTCTGACATTCTGGCTACGTGTTCGGTCCATTGCCACTTCATTCTTTTGCACACCTTTATAACGTCTTCTACCTTTGTTATATTGCGAATCAAGGTGTTTCGTTTACGGTCTCTTTTAGTATATCCCAACATGCATCTCTCCATGTTCTGTAGCTTTTGTGTGTTCTTTACTGTGTGCGTCCATGTCTCGCAGCCATACGTAAGTACTGGGAGAATACACTGGTTGTAGACTCTTCGCTTCAAGGATATTGGAAGATAGAAACATTTATCATGACGTCTTTTACGTCATGCTAAATATTCTAAGCTGTCATTCCGTATACGTTACAATATGACTTAAGTGGAAGAGGAACAGATAATGAAATTATTATTCTAAAGATATGTTTATTAACAACAGGATTGGTTTGTCAACACATGAGTATTTTGTGAAGGGCAATCAATTTAAAATCGCTTTTTCCCACACAACGGAGACCAAGATATGATATGATAAAGTCAGCACGTGGATATTTACACGTGTACATAAAATGCTGACAGGTACCTAGACCTGTCAGGGTTATAACAGTGATACAAGAGTTTTTATGATTACCTATAAAATATACTGGACGAGTAAGTAATAGGTACTTTGACTTCTCAGGGTTATAACATTCGAGACAGAGTTGTTATGATTATTGATAAAATATACTGAAGGATAAACATGTACCTGTACCTAGACCTCTCAGGGTTATAACAGTACGATTGTTACGCTACTATTAAAAATATTTTTTTTTCCTGTTTTTGACGTCCGTCGGAGTTATTCAAGTTTGATTCGCGCCGAATCATATTGTATAACTCATTTTCAGAAGATGATTCGCGTCAATTAAAATTTTATTATACAGGTCCATATTTTAGATAACTTGTTTATAACTATTTGACGAGTCAACTGTGTGTTTTTTTATGTTTGTTAGATATTTTAATGTACAGTGGTAATATATTTATTAGTCTTTTCGACCAGCCCCATGTCGCGCATAACCGTTTAATATGAATGCTTCATTATTATTATAATGTTGTATTCACTGCTTTATCTTATTTGTATTGAAATCTCGTTAATAATCAGATTATATGTCTGATTAATAATTACGCCATTCAATGGATGATAATATAATAATAACAATAAACGCGAATTATACAATTCAAATCCTTAAAAGACGCTTCAAGATGACAGGGCTCTGTATAGACCCTTTGACATTTTCCTTTTCGCCAATCCAACGATTTCGGGATAAACTGTAGTGATTTTTTGTGTCGGTTTATTTTCATGATTTTTTAATTAATTCCCATGGGTATTCTTTAATTTATCCGAATTGGTGATTCAGACGTATTAAATAGCGTAGCCGGAAGACAATTTGTCTCGGTCCCATTAATCGAGTCCTCGGATTTCGAGCCAAAGGAGTAGACACATAACTCGTCCATAATCGCCGTATTTGTAATACTACCGAACGTGAAGAGGCAATAACACCCGTCTAGTGCGTGTATTTGTTATCAGACGAACTCTTACATGACTGGGATCTTTTTTTGGATGAGAATCAAACCCGGACCTCCCGAGTGGAAGTCGAGCGTTTACCAATTAGACAACAATGTTTTTTAATGATTATTAACTTATAAGTGTACGACGCTATTAAGCCACATAAAAAGTTGAATTTAGAAGAACACAGAAAGGAGCCGAAAACATGCTGTAAAAATGCGCGCACAGCGAATACATGGGCTGACAACGATGACATCATGCAACATACGAGTTATATATTATATCAGACCTAATTGTACCGGCACCGCGGTTCAACAAATAAACAGTTTACAAACTCACCTGCCATACACATTTTAAATGATCACTTTACAAGTATTAACTAGGTTTTAGCACATTTCACTGTTATAAACTATAAAAAATGCACAATAACTACATATAAGACAACTGTAATAATTTCACACTCTTTCAATCTATAGTTCAGAAAATCTAGGTTGGGTCGTGTGGCGTTTTAAACGTCACATCTCAAAGGGATGGGGTAAAATCGTTTTTTTTTTACAAATCGAATAGGTTTTTTATAAATCGAAAAATTGTTTTTCTCTAAACTGACGTTTTAATTCCTAATTTTCATTATACTGAATTTCTAATGTATTATATGATTTGTATCTATCTTTAAGTATGCCAAGATCCGCAATGAATTAATACTAATTACGAACATTTCATTTTAGGTATAAAAAAATCGAAAATCCGATTATCGAATACCCCATCCCTAGCCAATGCGCAGACTAACGTAGTGACTTTTGACAAACGTCACCAAATATTATTTGATTTTAACAAACTGCCACATTTTTGCTAATTTGTAACGAGATGTATTCATTTGTCATTATTGTTAGTTTTATGTAATGTATTTACCTAAATAACTTGCTATTTATTAGAACCGAGGCTTATATTAAAGTTGATAAAATAATTAAAATTACTGAACGTCGTTACAAGGTTGTATTGGGGCAAATTTGTGAACTGTCACACGACTCATCCTAGATTTTCTGAACTATAACAAACTGTCGTTCTTTCATTATGTGTGGGAACTACAGTGACATGCGACAGTAATTATATTTTCTATGGCACATTTTCAAAATATCTCGCCTTTCAGCGGTCACATTAAAACACTTGTGTTTAATTTTATAAAACAAAATATGTTTTTTTTTTCATAATACATATTAAACACTACGAAGTAACTGCGTAACTTCCTGTGACAAGTAGGATGATGGCATTGAATATATATTTCCGCAGGAAGAACCTTGACAACTTGAGGTTCCTCCGGCCTCCGAAACTGCTCGGGCGATTAGCCTGACACGAGGCATCCGCAACACGTGGCTCGGTGCCCTTGATCCACATTCACGGGGCGACACGTTCACCGAAATATTGCAACGCTAATTGACAATAATGACGCAACTATAATTTGTCTCTCGGCCTATTCTCAGATATCTAATATCCGTTGTCGAGAGTATTCCAATAGTGGATCACGTTGCTATTTTGCAGGTGAAAATAAATAGGTAATTTTAAAAAAAGTTTTGTGAATTGATTCGACTATATGACGACCTCAATTAACAAGTTGGTATGATGCATGTTTTGCAACCAGGAGGTAACCGATTCGATTTCCGTTGGTAAATAAATAAAAAAAACTATTTGTTTGGTTTGATTTCTTTCTTAACATCTTTCTGGTTGAATAGAAAAAAATGGCACATGGCACTAAACCCGCTAGACTGTGCTATATAGAAAGAAAGTGTTACATTTAAAAATACGTACGACCTGTGTGTCATTACAGTTTTATCGGGTTCTTTTATTTCACTTAAATACATCTTAGTAGATGGGAAGGAAAATAATTCCATCTCAGGGGTTCCAGGTTCGATTCCCGATTGAAACCAAAAACTTAGAGGGCCTCAGTCCGGTTTTTTTCCCACAAAATCCTTTCTATATATTTCTGGTTGGTTGGGAGGGAGATTTTGCCACTTGGCAATAACATATTGTATTGTATGGTATACAACATAAGTGTTGTACAAGTGTTTTAAAACATGTCCTTAAAAAATATTCACTTGATCCAATTACGCTTTCCTTGGTCTTCCTCGACCACGCCTTCCACTCACATTTGCACTATTTTATTTTATATATTTGTTTTGTTAGTTTTTCTTCATTCATTCTACATACCCGCACCATCTCAAAGTGTTCTCGATCTAACTCAATGCATGTCTTAAGTTCACATTCATCCCTCTTTCACTTTACCGTATTCCGTTATACATTGTCACCCCATGTATTCTTCTCAGTGCAAGAATTTCTACAGCATTTATTCGGTTCCTTTCAGAATTTTCCCACGTGCTTATATATTGTGCTGGTACTAAAATACTATTGTAGACTATCATCTTAACAGCTTTTGATACTCTCCGGTTTTAGTGTGTATGTTTTAGTGCCCTGTTTCCTATGGCTACACGTCGTTCGATATTCATCTTTAACACTTACACCCAAATAGCAGAATTCCTCAACGTGCTCCAATTTTTCGCCTATATATCGCATTTTGTTTTCCTTGCTCACTTTATACACAAGGGGAATTCGAGGTTTACATTTTAGATTTTGTTAGTTACGAAATATTTATACAGTACAACTTGGCGGGCTAATTACCCTATGCCAATCTCTTCAAATTAATCAGAAAGGTGTTAAAGAGGTCTTAAATGAAAGCAAGACTGGAATTCTTTTTTAATAATCTGGATTCCAGCGGGATTTAAACCCGAAACCTCCGGGCTGGGAGGCGGCATCTTACCAATAAGGCCGCGGAGGTCGTATTTCGAAATGTCTGATGTTGTTTAGGTAAAGAATGCGTGTGTGGATAGAAGGACGTTGAGTTCTGTCCTCTATGCCTACACCAAAAGGCAAATGGTGTGATGTTGTGTATGATACTCGTAGTAGTAGCAACGTTAAGAGGATAATATAGAGTTTCACAACAGTTTACCTGGCAGTTAGCAGCAGAATGTACCCACCGCCGGCGCGGAATGTCAACAGGCAAACACAATACGAGTAGATAATATAATACCCGAGTGTGTGCCCACTCTAATGGGATCAATTGACCTTCGCCATCTCCAAGTGCCGGCGCTCCACGTGCTTCTTCTCACACAAAGGCTCGGTAAAAGTGCTAATCGGTTGGTCATTCATGTTAAAAGATTTATCCAGCAAAATGGAATGGTTTGAATAATTATTATATATGATACTTATTTTCCCTCGCCTTATCCCATCCATCTGGGTTCGGCTATTTGGACCTTTTCCCTCCATTTCTCTCGATCTCGCTAAGAGATAGTACATGTCTCATCATGCCCTCATCCACTTCCTTATAGGCTCTTCTTGGGTCAACCTCTGCGTCTATTTGAGAATTCTCAATTTGTAACTGTCTTTAGCGTAGACCTTTCATCACGCCGTTGCGCGTGCTCATAGCAGCGTTATAATACTTCCCGGGCTTTGTGTACTATTAGCGCCACTTTAATTGTACCACGAATTCGTTCATTTCGGATCTTATCCAGTCTAGTGATGCCCAGTGTCCACCGTAACATGCACTTATATAATTCGGTGTGCTTAAATATATACCATTCTACACCCTATATAGTGAAGCTAGTGCAGTGGAACAATTCTCCCTGGCTTGGCTATGGTATTAAGATCATCATAAGAAGGTTCTATCCAGTTAACCGAATGAGTGTAGGATAGTGAGAACACTGACATTAAGTTGACTGAATAGTTCGATAGTGGACTTTTGCACTCTGGGTTTAACCGACTAGAAGTTGGATGGCGGTAGTAGACGGCGAAAAATTCTATCGGCTTTACAGGATTTGAAACTAGGTGACTCGTTCTACTCGTACAACAATTGTTAGTGAAATACAAAGGGTATTTAGTGCAATAAATTATATAATGTCACCAGGTGTTAAAACCGTTGTTTTCGAAAAAAATCATTACACCTTTGGTAACCGTAATTCGTATTATGTAGTTTAATGAGCGACTTCCTGATATCAGGTGTAGCTGCGTTATTGCGTAATACTTATTGTTTAAACTATGTGTTGACATCATTTACGTTTCCTGTTTTCCTGAATTGTTTTTGTTAACCTTGACTTATCTGGTTTTTCCCTTTTTACCACATGCAGTAATATCATAGATGTCTGATTCATATAATTGAGAATCGCTATCATAAAGACTATTTATAATTTTAGCCATTAAAGCTATAATATTAATTGATTCGGTATTTATATTGTAGAACTCCATTTTATCACAGAATGCTCTAACACTTAAATGTAGAAAATATCTACACAATAACTTAAATGAAGGTGACAGATCTGTTTCGCATTACAAAATCATTGTCAAACTATACTTAAGCGTATGTTATATAGCAAAATATTGGCTATATAAGCTTGGTAACCTCTTATTGATATTTTTTCAAAATTACACTTCCTTTTTAAATTACAATGAGCGGTTTTTGGTGTTCTGTCGTTCCTGCTCATTGTATTCCTTAAAAAAAACCCATCTCCAAGACTTAATATGTTTACCAAATTAAACAAACCTAATAAATCCTTTTTGATTGACAAAAAACCCTTTTTGTCTCAAGGAAAAAAGACAAAAAATCCCAATGATTTATTTTGGAAACACTTTTAACTAAATTGATATCTTTCATATTTTTTTACATCATAGTTAGGTAAAGATAATATTGTAGTATTAAAGTTTTATGAGGGCTGGTTTGGTTGTTCAAAAGCTTGTGGTTCCCAACATGTCAGGATAGTCGGCTCCGATTGAAAAAATGTTAGTTTTAAGCCGAAAAATTGTAAAATATTTTTTTATATAATCTTGGTAAACTTGGTATTGACAATGGTTTTTTAAAGCAAAACAGATCTGCCACTTTAATTAAAATTACTGTGTAGATTTTTTTCACGTTTAAGTGTCAAATCATTCTGTAATAATAATAAAACATTTTATTTAATGATATTTCGAGAGCAAAACCTTTCTCAAGGACGCTTTATATCTGTAAAATAGAACTTTACATTAAACAGGAATTGAAACCATATTGAAAGAGAATAAAAAATACGTATGATGAAACGAGAAATACATATGATCATTCGCATCAATCAGGTCCTCTAGAGCATAGGTTCTCAACCTTATTTTGCCCACCGCCCACTTTGAGATATTTTTTTTTCTAAAGCGCCCCAATTTTTTTTACTTGCGAATCTGAAACAGCTATTTCCACGATTATATTTAAACGTGTAATATTATATACTATAGTCGTAAGATAGGATATGACCCTATCCTATTTCTGAGTTTAAAGAAGACTGTTTCAATGAGAACAATTAAAACGCATACTTAATTATATTGAAAAGTATTTTTATTAACATTCAAAAGAAATTATATTGAAAAGTATTTTTATTAACATTCAAAAGACATTGAATTTATAACTTATCTAATGAGAAGGTTGAATTTGATGCATTTTAAGGAGTTTGTTAATATCAGGCTCGATTTTACTTAAAAGCAACTGTAAGTCGCGCGTTCAGTAACATGGAGCCGATTTCTCTTTTTAGTTGCCAATGTTGCTACATCACTAAATCCACGTTCAGCTAAATAGGAAGATGGGAATGCTATTAGAAATCGTTGAACAATCAACCATAATCCTGGGTACAGTTGCAAAATCGGCTTCTTTAGACTCTATTTTTTTTAACTGCCCACGCCCCTCCGTGCCATCTCAACGCCCCCTAATTTTCTCTGGATCTTCTACTGCCCCCCTGAAAGTCTCAAAACGCCCAAAAAGGGGCGTTATCGCCCACGTTGAGACCCTATGCTCTAGAGCATACAGTCTCAATGTTCGGATATCAATCAGGTGGGATCTGCTGTGGGACATAAGGGAGGACGGGACGAAAATTAAAATAACATGTACTAAAGAAAAATAACACATTTTGTGAGAAAGACGAACTGTTGAGCTGCCCTGCAAGTGACGTAAAACAGCTGATAAGCCTTACCTGTTAAGGCTTATCGGTTTTGTGCATGTACAAAATTTGTGCGGCCACGTGCACCTGCATCAACGAGATATTGAGTTTTTGAATGGGGGATCGCGAAGACTTTTGTCTTTTTGGATCTTGTCTAACAACAATAAGTGATTTGCATAGCGTCATAGTGCTGTTGGCTGTCATCGATTCATGGACGCATCGTCGTGTCTTCACTGTCACCGGCTTGTCTCGCGATTTATCGCGTTGGATTCGCGAAAATTTCTGCACGCGTAGCGGGTGGAGCTATTTCGGACTTGTTTTGCCAATTCGCTCTGTGGTTGGCTTACGTGCTGAATCTCGCGTCCACGGGCCCGTCCATGCTTTATTCCAGGGAAGTTAGCACCCGAGACTATTGGCAAACCGTTGTAGAGTGTGCGGATTGGTCGATTGCTTTTGATATTCTAATTGCGACATTTTTGGCCAATTAGAGGTAGCTGTCTTTAGGTTGTATTATTTGATGACCTAATCGATTTTCGATCGTAATTCTTAGGACGTGTGTATCATTGTCATCTACGTTACTTATATTCAAAGATTTAGAATTATATTTTGTATGCAGAAAAAAATATCTAAAATAAAATATAGTTGTATGGTTGACAAGGGTGATAAGGCTTCTAAAATATAATTTACAACGAAAATAAATTATTTTATATAAACGATTAAAAATTTTTAACGACCAGAGTGGCCTGATTGATAAAACACCTGCCTTCTATCCCGGGGATTGCGCTATCGAAAGGGTTCCTATCTGGTTTTCACTTAAGGTCCCTTTTTACATATTTCCGGTAGGTTGGAAGAGATCGCAACATGGTAATATACCCACCAGGTCGTGCTGTATACAACAAAAGTTTAAAAAAGTAGTTTTGTTTATTTTCAGTGTTTTCTTATGTAATTTTTAATACATAAATAGATCACTTCAGGCCTCTTGAACATTTTTCTGGTTGGTTGGAAAATATCACCCATCACATTGAAAGTTTGTCGAAAATCGGGGTACCTATAATTTATTTTCTCAATTCAGACTTAGCCCAATTACTCGTACATTGAAAAATACAAAAAATGTTAACATCAAAAAAATTATATCAAATAAAAAAGTTATGTATATGCATACGTTCATGAGTGCTTTCTAACGCGTTCAATGTGTTAAATATGTTCATGAGTGCTTTCTAACGCGTTCAAGCTTAGAAGAAATTTTTCTTTTGATTTTGGTTATGTTTATATGAAATATGTCAATATCCGAAGCAGTCCCGTTCGGAAGAGTTAAGGCCCTTCCAACAGGCATAGCGGCTGGAAGACCCGTTCTCGTGTATGTTATTGAGAACAGTTCTTGGGCGCAGTCTAGTGTAATTGTTAGGAAAATTTAACGCTATTCTTTGTAGTAATGCAGGACAGCTCACAACTCCTCGAACGAGTCTGACAACGTATACCAGGAGACGCAGATCTCTTCTTACGCTCAAGGCGCTATACCCGAGCATACCCAACATAAACTGAGTAGGATAAAGCCATGAATAAACACCAAACTCACTCCATATAGAGATATCGTAGATATTTTTTTTGTACCTTCTCCACCATGAGTGAGTTCTGCGTCCCCACCGGGCTCCAAATGCAAGCGTTGCTTTCTATTTTGCTACGGATCAATGAATTAAACAACGTTTTAAGCACCCTTTGGTTTTCAAACGACTTGAAGAATCTCATTACAAATCCTCGAGTTGCAAGCTGAATTGCACATAATTTATATATGAGGACCAAATGCGAGATTGCCGTGGAACAAGACACTCAGATCTTTAATATTATATGTGCGGGGTGTAGGTGTAGGTATAGATTCTATATAAATAATAACAAGTGATTGATATGCTATTTATATTGATCGATCTCTATTTTAAACAAAATGATTTAACCCTTAAATGTGAACAAATCTACACAAATAAATTAAAGTGACAGGCCTGTTTCGCTTCACAAAAGCATTTTCAAACTGTAATCAATACGTTGTTTACCTAGCTTATATAGCAAAATATTTTACTTACACAAAAATAGTTTTGATTCACAGATTGTAAAATATTTTAAGCACCATATCAAGTACAGTTTGACAATGCTTATTTTAAGCGAAACAAGTCTTCTTGATGTCACTCAATACTTCACACATCCCTTATCACGTCGTATTCTGTCATACAGTTTATGTTTTTATCAGTGAAAACATTTTTGCAGCATTTATTTGGCTATTTTCAGAATGTTTCTACGTCCACATTGTTTCACTCCTATACATCAAAGTTGGTACTAAAATGTTGTTGTGGACCATCATCTTAGCAGATTTTAATAAAATATACTTTCACTTATTATGTGTATATTCGAACCAAATCCATATTATTTTTGATAAATTAACACATCGATCAATAAGTCCCGGGACTAACTACTAAAACAACATTTGTTTGCCAAAATTCTTCTTTATTCATCAACATAGTCTCCTTCAAGAGCGATACATTCATTCCAACGCTTTCCTAACTTTTCTATGCCAGCCGTGTAGAACGATTTATCTTTGGTTTTAAAATAGGCGTTAATTTCGGCAATCAACTTCTTCATTGAAGCCAAATCTCTTTCCCTGGAGTATCTTTTTGAGGTCTGCGAGCAGCCAATAGTCGCTGGGGGCCAAATCTGGAGAATACGGTGGGTGCGGAAGCAATTCGAAGTTCAACTGATGCAATTTGGCCATCCTTACCGAGCAGAGTCCGGATAACACTGTTCAAGCCATGGCTGAGTTTGAACGGTATTTTTTCCCATTAAAAAGCAATGTTTTATCATCACACGAAATTCGTTTATTTCCATTGTTTTGAAAATAGCAAAAGTAGCGTCACTTAAACCACTGTAACTCAATGACACAATGTCGGAATGTCATGAAAGTTTGACACGTAACTTCTTAAGGTTGGTACTAACTAAGAATGGTATGGATTTGTTATAAGATACGCTATTTGTTAGTCCCGGGACTTATTAATCGATGTGTTATATATCTATTGTATAGAATTTTACTGTTTTCATTTTTTCTAAGATATTTTTTCCATTTCAGGTAAGCATCTGAGTTCCACCAGCATTTCCACCAATTACTATCCAGTTAGTGTCCTCGATATCGTAAGTTTGGATTTTTCATTAATGATTCGATATTTATTTCGTAGAACTCCATTTTATTACAGTATGATTGAACACTTCAATGTGAAAAAAATCTTCACAATAACTTAAATTAAAGTGACACATCTATTTCTCTTTAATTGTCAAATTGTACTCAATAAATTTCTTACCAAGTTTATATAGAATATTTTATAATCTATGGCTTAAAACTAATATAAAAAATCTTTATATAGAAGTTGACTATCCTGACGTGTTGGGAACCACCAGCTTATTTCAAAAGTTGGCGTTTCCCGACATGCCAGGATAATCGGCTCCTATTAAACAAAAAAAATTAAGCCATAGATTATAACGTATTTTGGTTTATAAGGTATACAGTTTGATAATGCTTTTGTTAAGCGAAACATATCTGTCACTTTAATTGTAAATTATTGTGTAGAAATTTTTTCACATTCATGTGTCAAAAATATTTTTTCTATTTCGTTTATAGCAGAATACTTAGGACTTTTTAGTAAAGCTCAGTATTAAGCATGGTATGGTTTATTTATTGGTATTGTCAATCACTGCCAACCAACCAGAAATATATTCGTTCATTCAATCATTAGTCACTGTATTGTAAAATATGCAAATGTGGGCGTTTTGTCGAACAGTAATTTCTTCCAACCAACCGAACAACAGCTATGCAGATGGTTGCCAATTGCTAGATGAAAAGGTGCAATGTTATTTTCCAAAGGAAGAAAGAAAACTTGAACTTACTAAAAGCATTAAAAAATAAACGATAAAAGAAATAGTAACACAAAATATTTGCAGATGTCACCATAGATTTAAAAAAAAGAAGAAAGGTAGGAAAGGACAAGAAAATAGAAGTTAAGGAAAAACATTTCATTGAATAAAAATGTAATGTGTGTAAATCGCTGTTTGAAGAAAACCAAACATGTTCTAAAGAAAACCAAACTTTTCATTAAACATTTTCTGGTAACCTGTAACTGGTTCCAGAGCCTGACGGTACAGACTATAAAATACGTCGTGGAATCATGACCTAGAAATGCCAAAATATTATATGTTCTTTATCATAGATATTAAAAGAATATTTATTGGACACCAGACTGGAACCCTTGGATAAAAACTGGGAATCGAATCCGCAATTCCTGGACTGGAAGAGAGGTGTGTGAACAATTGGACCACGGAATTTGTCCATGTGCATTGTTCAGAGACAAACGTCGCGCCATACTTGATCAGAGATATGCAGCGAGCTTGCATGACCGATCGATCGGTCTAATCTGGCACCTTAAATGGATTCGTTCGATTGCGAGAAAGAAAATTTCCAGAGTGACTCATTATACAATATATTTGCTAGGGGGACAGTTTTAGCGGCCACTGCCTGAGCCGAATGTTCAGTATTCGGCTAAAGCACTCCTATTCTTTTGTTCACCTCCATCACGTACAGCCCGTAAAGTCCGACGACGGTTAGTTTGACCCTGTTACGTGGCGCTCCGATACCAGTCCCCGACAGTCGTTTAAAATTTACGGTTGTCTCACGCGAATATAGCAATAAAAATACTCCGATTGCCGATTCCACCATCTCCTAACGGCGATCAATATGTTAAGTGCCCATCGGATTTGATATTAACGATAAATTATGGAGTTAATTACTCTTCAGGTAGTCTTCAAGTCGCAGTTTTATTATACCATCCTGGTATGTTCACATTAAATAGTTAGCAATATGTCGTGGACATAGCCAATCGAGAATTGACTAATCTCAAAAATCCCGTTTGTCTGAGGATCGAGGTTTTATTATAAATTTGCTATGCCAAGTATTTCAAATTACAATTTTATTGCGATATTATTTTAAATGATTTTGATTTGTTTTTTTTTTCGTCGGTACCGTAGGTTAGTAGTTAGCATGTTTGCTTAGGTCTCTCAAGCTCGATTCTCTGTGGTGCCTTTTTCGTCTGAATCCTGGCACCTAGCAGCTTCTTCTTTGCCCTTACCTTTTCCCATCCATTTGGGGTTGGCTGCTCGAACTTTTTTCCTCTTGCCTCTCTTGATCTCGCCAATCACTCGGGAGATAGTAGTCCAAGTCTCGTTATGTCCTCCTCCACTTTCTTATATAGGCTCTTGGGTTTCCCTCTGCGTCTATTTGGTTGTTCCCAATCGCCTAGTAGCTGCCTGACATAAATTCTTGAAGCGCTCTTGCTTTTATTTATTTGGCATGTGGCCATTACACAACCTAACACAACGCTGTGACCTCCGGACATATCACTGCATTCAGTATTAGGTTATGTAGCTCCTGTATGCTTCAAGCAAACACATACAGTGGGCAGCTCATGGTCTGAATCTCATAACTTGCACAGAAAAGCGACTCTTGCTAGATTCCACTTACGCTTATCATATACAGTTTGAACTACTCCGCATCTGATGGTATCCAGAGTGTATAGTACCATTCCTTCCGAAGTAGGGAATAATCAAACAACTTCACCATCGCGTCTATTTCGTAACAGGTGATATGAAATAACGATCTACTCGTATATTGTAAAGCTCTGTGCTTATTTATCTTCACCCAGGCAGCCAGGATGCTTTTTAGGTTGGTTTTATTACCAAGCATTTTGCATCTCAATTTTCATAAGGCTTTCATTCTGGTTTTCACTTAAAGTTCTCTTTAGCACCTTTTTGGTTGTTGGGTTATCTGTCATCTATACAGTATAATAAATATAATTAAATATAGGATACCGACGACGTAATTTTTTACGAACTAAATAAAATACTGTATATTCGATACACTTTTTAAATGCAACCCTCTCCTTGTGATGTCGCTTCATTTTATATGTGAATATCGAACTACCATAATTATATATTTTTAATTTGTGACGTTGGCTTTAGTATCGAAGTTAATTGATATGTTCTTTAGCATGTCGTCAAAGTTATGCAAATAACACTCGCGCACCGCCACACATTTCTTTTGTCAGCAAAGGCATTTCGGCCATTCGTATTATTCACCTTGCTAATTAAAGTTACCATTTCATCAGCGTTTACAATCGATGTCTGCATTTAACACACTCCTTTTGTTGGCTCTTCAATCGTGGTCCGTGGCACTTTTTATTAAGCATCATCTCTGTCGTTCCTTAAGGTTCCGTATTCTACTCTAGAAGCGTGAATTTCGGGCATTTTTTCAGACTTAATAAAAAAAAACTAAAAACATTTTTCGTATACATTTTTTACAGTTTGTTCATTGATGATTTGAAAATATGCGAAATTTTTTTTGAAAAAAAAATATTTAAAATTCAAGATGTTATCAGCTGTTATATCTTGAAAAAAAAAAAAAAAAAAAAAAAAGTGGGTGAGCTGGTCGACATGATTGAAGCCCTTTCGTAAATCTGAAACATAAATTATACACAGTTTCTTGATAAGAAATAATGTTGTTATAGCTGGTACCAAAGAGATTTTTTTAAATCGTAAAATGGCGGTTATCTGAAAAGATATTCTTTTTTTTTATACTTTATTTTCAAATATTTTTTTTTAATATAGTAAAAAAAATTGTTTTGAAATTTCTAAATTAGGAACGATATAAAAAAACATTTATCGAAGTTTCATACCAAATTTGAAGGCAATCGGTTGGTAAGAACTTGAGAATTTATGTCGACCAGGTCGAAAAAGGTAGTTTCGAGAAAATCGCGTTTAAAGTTTTGAGATTTTTGTCCGAGTCATACCGGTGCGGCGTAATTGCTGCCTCATTTATAGCTATAACTTCGTAAATATTGCGAATTTTAAAATTTTCTCTTGAAAAAATATTCTTAAAGGTTTAAACGTTAATATTCTTAAAGGTCTAAATTTTTTTTTCAAGTTTCTAGGGTAGAATACCCCCTTAATACTGGAGGTCGTGATCTATTGGATATTGGTGGTAACATACGTACACGTTTCGACGACGTCTCCACACCTCTGGGTTACTTGCCATTTGCATGACAGTATATAGTTAACTTTCTCTAGTCAATTCCTACAACTAATATTTTCATCTTACTGGCGCTTTACCGTTTCTTCCTGGCACACTTCTTATGACCATCTCATTCGCCAGGTTATCTAACACACGTTTGGAAATGTGCCCGAAAAATTGCGCGGGATAATGATGAATGACAATACGGACAGATACCAAAGATACTCGTAATATTTATGGCTACAGCGAGTTAATTGAATTTTGGAAAAGTCAGCAAAATCGAAAGACAGCTGTATGAAAAGATGTTTCGATTTGGATGAGGCTATAGATGTGACGCGATTAAAAACATGGCACACCGTTTACTCCGATGTATGTATTTAAGAAATTTGTGACAAGTGACTTGTCTCCAGAAAAAGAAGAAAAAAGTGCAGCATATTTAAATTTATTCACTTTACTGACAATTACTGTATTCTAATTTTACTCTCCTTAGTTTTTGCTAGTTGAGGTTTATGGCAATGTATTAACGCGCTTGACTTCCGTGCAGAATGAATATTAATAATAATAAAATGTCAATTTTTATAGCGCCGTTTAGAGAGCAAACTCTCCTCAATTTCTAACTCAGGATTCGAACCCAGTATTACCGAAAGATTAAAAATAGAACAAAATAAATATGTACAGTCCAATGGGAAAGGTGACTTATTTTATTTTCGCGTAACCACCAGCGTCATCTGTGAATGAATAAATGAGTTAACTAGCGACACATTTCGACTATCTTCCGTAAAAGTTTCAAAGCGCTGGCATCGCTGGTCCATTCGTAATGACGTAATAATTGATAGTACCTTCTGAGTCTCGGTCGGAAAAGGAACAATGGAGTAACGTACCAACATTAAATTTTGTTTTAAATTGGGTAAAAGTGCCACAGAAACTTTTACAATGATTCAAACTGTTTATGATAGTGAAGCAATTAGTCGTATTAACATTTTTAAGTGGTATGCAAGATTTCGCGATGGTAGAGAGAGCATTGAAGATGATTCACGGCACGGTACGTCTACTAGGCTCATCGAAGAGCTCACTGGAAACCCTAAATCCACTCCATCTTATTTTAACGGAATTTGGGCAAACGAAAGGTCACACACTGACTGACGATCAAAAAGTTTGCATAGTGGAGCACTGCAGAGACATGAAAAGATCGGCTGATATGGATCCAGACTTCATGTCAAGCATTGTAACTGGTGATGAAAGTATGAGCCACTTACAAAGGGCCAGAGATCGGAATGGAAGGGTCCAGAATCTCCGAAACCGAAAAAAGTGCGCATGCAGAAGAGACGAATCAAGACTCTGTTCACCGTTTTCTTTGATTCCGAAAGAATCCTTAAGGGGTTCACGTCAGAAGGTCAAACAGCGAACGCCGATGTGTACTTGGGTGTTTTGAATCGTTTATGGGTCAGGATTCTTCGAGTTCGACCCGAATACCGGGAACAAGGGTGCATGGTCTTTGTGTTGCATGACAATGCTCCGGCGCACACAAGCAAGAGTGTACGCAATGCTCAACCCCCCCCCCCCCCCCCCCCCGTATTGCGACTTCTGGCTATTTCCAAAACTGAAATAAGCGATGATATGACGATTTCAGACATCCAGAAGGCTTCGACCGCGATTTTGTAGGCAATTCCGAAGAATGAGTTTCAGGAGAGCTTCAGAAAATTTTACAACCGTTTCCAGTATAGTATTGACTCACAATGAGTGTATTTTGAATAAAAGGTGTAAATGTAAACTAAAAATTAACAATGTCTTGTATTTCCCATCATTCACCTTTCACATTGGACAGACTTTGTATTCAGGTTGAGTGTAATGATATGAAAGTAAAAGTTAGAAAGACGGGTTGTTCTATTGGCATCGAATATATATCACATGCATTTTTTTACATTTTTTTTGCCATAAAATTATTATATATACTC
This sequence comes from Odontocerum albicorne, assembly GCA_949825065.1. Lineage (NCBI taxonomy): Eukaryota > Metazoa > Arthropoda > Insecta > Trichoptera > Odontoceridae > Odontocerum > Odontocerum albicorne. Next base: position 6,561,246 of record OX463858.1, read on the forward strand.
GTATGTTTTTCCTTGGAAATATTGATAGGTTGAAGAAACACTGGGGCATAACATATATAAATATATTCATTGACATGTGCATGTTTGAGAGGCGGACACGTGCGTACGATTAGCAATAACCCAATTTTTATAGCCGAGTGTTGCGTAAGTAAGCCCGGCCCGCTGCAGCGTTCTGTTCACCTTGCCAATTTGTTTCTTTTTAAACTCAGCTCACCGATCACATGACACCGTCATACGAGGGTTGCTACTTAAGTTTTGAGACAGACAAGTAAAAACAAATATTTATCATCGAAAATGGCTTTATTGTTTTTCAAAATACTCTCCAATGAAGATCAATACACTTTTGCATGCGTTTGAACCAATTTTCGAAGCAATTTTTCCACTCCGAATGAGGTACTCGTAACTTCAAAACATGCGTTTTGAACGCATCAACCGCTTCTTCAGGCGTCGAAAAACGTTGACCTCGCAATTTATTTTTGATGTTCGGGAATAAAAAGAAGACATTGGGTGTCAAATCAGGGCTGTACGGCGGATGACCCATCAATTCGATGTTTTGAGTGCTCAAAAAGTCAATTGTTGGAGCCGATGTGTGAGAGCTCGCATTGTCGTGGTGGAGAATGATCCGTCTGCGGCGATTGGTTTTCCTCATTTCTTCGAACACTCGTATGACAAAACTTTTTGAACATGTCAGATTTGATCTACATCATCCGCATCTACACTGGTGTTGCCATATCTCAAGACTTACGTAGCAACCCTCGTACTTGCAAGCAAATGCGAGAGGATTAGCACATTTGTATGTTATGTGACTAGATGCAACCATTCACGTCGTTCCGTTATCTTTATCGATTTATTTATATGATCACGTCAAATAAAAAAATCAAACGGCTTCATAAACACTTGTTTACAGTGCGGGACGAAATGACTCGACACTTTCGAAAGGAAAAATCTTGATCAGATTATGCGAACGAAAGATTGAGGCACTCGAAAAATTTCAGCGGCGGCATCTCAGGCAAATGAAAATTCTATGGCACCATAGTGCAGTGGTGTGTAACCCTGAGGGTCACCAAAATATATTAGGCACTTTTATGTAAAAAAATATAACTTTGAACTGTGAGTTGTATTAAAAAAGCTGTTATATATCTGTGGCGTTATGGCAAAAGTTGATTTGTCAGTTTTACCTTCGTTTACAGAAGCAATATTAACTTTCATAAGCTGTTAAAATCAGTACAAATAAGCATTTTTTAAGTTTTTCCAAACAATATATCTTTTGTTTGAATAATGACTGACACACCAAGTTTTGCCACAACATGCTGAGAAATATTTTATATCCTCCTCCTCCGTGGTTGCAGTCCTAAGACTGGTTTGCAGCAATTTCAACTCTTCTCCTCCATTCCCCCCTGTCCTGTGCGGCTCTTTTTAAATCTGTATATGTTGAGCAGCGCACGTCCACCAACAGGTCCTCCAGGTACTCTCGGCGTGGGCATCCCCTAGAGTTTGTCCCCTCGGTCATACCCTCCATTATGGCATGCAAGAGGCCCTCTTGTCGTATTATATGACCGATCCATCTTGCACGCCTTTCGGACAGGATCCTGAGCAGGTGCCTTCCTCCTTCGATTCGTTGGAGAACCTCTTCATTTGTGATGCGGTCTCTCCAGGAAATTCCTAATAGTCTTCTATAGGACCACATCTCAAAAGCCTCTAGTCTTCGTCTATCTCTTTCGGATAGGCACCATGTCTCGCAGCCGTACATCAAGATACTCCATACATAGGTCTTGATGAGGAGTATTCTCAGTATATTTTATATAAATTGGGAGAATAAACACAACATGACAAAAAATGGACATCAACTTCTGCCATAACGCCACAGATATTATCATTTACTTATTTGGTGAGGTGCATAACGGTAACGCACTGAACTTCCGTGCGGAAAATCGCTGGTTCGAACCACGCGTTGTGCTACTCCCCTCGAATGACAAGCACTTTTGCCGCCTAGTATTCGGGGTATAAGAACACCTATGACTTCGGTCATAAATATTCTTTCAAATAAAAAATGCCGGTGTGCTCCGATGGTCAGACTTCGGGTGTGCCATCGGATCCAGTACAGCGGTGTGGCCGGTGAGTTTGCTGCTATGTAACGGCTTACTCACTAAAAAGAGAGAAAAAGGAAAAAATATGAAAAAACTCCACGGCACAGCTTCGCTTTCCAACTGAATCGACGTCGGAATGGCGAGGGAATCCTCGAATACGAGACCCAGCAACGGCGACGACTTATTTGTGCGAAACTTTATTTTCGACTCTAACTATTAAAAAGCATGTATCGTTCCAGATTAAATGTAGAAGCATAATATACTCGTATAAGGGTGACCAATTCTACGATTATGCCAAATGTGAAATTGGTAATTTCTCAAATTCAGTCTCAAATTTCACGCTTATTGTAATAAACTGTTTTATGTTACTCTTGTCATAATACATAAATCAAGAAAATTGTATTTGTTTTTTATTTACGGTGGGGGTCGCATAAGGAAGCATAAGGTCGCATACTACAAATAGGAAGTCGAAGGTAAAAAAAAGTTGCGTAAAACTGCCATGGAGTATTAAACAATGAAGTTTTGAAAGGAAACTGCTGTAGCATCCAGATTCTCATGTCACGTGCTCGCCCGCATTGGGCATGGCATGTAATTATGCCCGACTCCTTTGGTGAGCTGACGGAAGGCAGAAGAAAGCACAGTGGGCAGCGCAAAAGATATAAGACCGTACGGCATGACATGCTCAAAAATATAAATGCTCTACACAACTGATAGCAAACAGCATCAGATACTGATGATGACCCAAGTGGCGTAAAACTGTTGCTAGTTATGAGGTATCCAATGGAGAAAAAAAACGCAAACAAGCTGCAACTACTGAAGCTCCTTATACAACAGAGTATCTTCTTCTTTTAGGCCTGTTATGGTCCTGCATAATCGTTTCCCTCTTGTGACGCCGACTGCCAGCTGTCTTTCCATCTTTTGAGAGGTCGTCCTGGAGGTCTGCTCGCTTGGGGGATACTGCCCCTGGCCATTCTTACGGCTCTTGGTTCCGCCATTCTGGATACATGTTCGTTCCAGAACCTTCTTCTCTGTCGTCCCCATCTGACAATATCTTCAACTTCGCACATCCTCCGGATTTCTGTGTTTCGTACTCTATCACGAAGAGTTTTGCCAGCGATACTCCTGAGTACCTTCATTTCGCTGGTTCGAAGGAGATTTTTGGTTCTGACAGTGTCGGCTGTGGACTCGGCTGTATGTCATTATAGGGCGGACACAGAGTATGCTTATCATAAATTTGCTAACATACCCATCTTCAGTTGCACCATTAACAAGTACTTGAATCGCTCACTTTGTATTGTGCTATTAATTATACTCGTCATGGGCTATGGGTATTCATTAAGTCATTCACAAAGGTACAACGAGGAAATTTACATCCTGTTTAGCGAAACTAATGCAGTGAAACAATTCTCCCTGGCTAGGACATTTAAATCGCACGCTTGATACAAATCTTGTAAAGAATGCTGTGTTTTGTTTGTACCTAAATTTGTTACAAAGAATTCCAGTATAATTTTCATTTTAGATATCTTCTATAACCTTTCTGGTTGTTTGGAAGAGATTTCAACTTGCCAGGTTGTACTGTAGACGACGAAAGTGTCATATTAATGTAATACAATGCAATGGAATTGTTTGCTTTGCATAAGAAAACTGGTGATTGACTTTCTGTTTAATTTGACTCTTGTCAGAGGAAGCAATTTATAGTTACATGAAGACTGTGAAAGTATGGTTAAACCAAGAAAATGAGATCATGTAAAAAAGAAGTGTAGAAAATCATCTCTCGGGTTTGGATTTTATAAAAGCTTTTGTATCTGAAGAAAACCATTTCGATGAATCGATTGAAAAGAACCTTAACTAAATTAATTTCATCTGAGGTTGTAAAAGCTTTCTTAAGTATTTTTTTTTACCTTTTACAGCACCTTCCAATTAATTGAAATTGAAAAATGTCACCAGTTATTTGGCGCAAAGAACTAAAATTCTCGCGCGCTTCTTTTGTCCAACAATCTGTGAACATTTGAATTTTAAATATTCTAATTTGTAAGTAAAGCTCGCCTTTGCTTAAGTTGCGGAGGCAAAATGGAAACACGGTGTGAGATGATGGTGGCATATTCGAGGGTTTAAATTGATTTTATAATTTCAGTCCGTTTTACTTTTTAAGCGCTTTTTATACATTTTTTTACGATTTACATAAATTACTTCACAAACTCTAGTGACTTGGAATATTTACGAACATCTTCATTTTCAACAGCCGTTATACGTCCAACGTTGTATTATGCGAATACATGTTTCTCCCTGTTTATAACTAAATAAATTAAATAGTTACACACCTGATGAGCCACGCCACTCGGGCCCGAATCCATAGACGTCAATACTTTTATTTTATTTATTTATTACACATGACAAGAAATATACATAATTTGTGAAAAAACAACAGATAATTTAATTTGGACATACAATTTTAATGGATCTGGGTTTGTTGCCTTTCATTTGTCGTATCCCCAGTAAACTAGACTTTTTAGGAGGATATTTAGCATGAAAAAATAAATCGATACTTCTTTCCGATTTTCGATTAGACAAAAACAAAACCCCGTTGCACATTCTCATCAACCTGACAAACAGTGACACTTAATTACAACTGGAAACATCATGCGAAATCAAACTCCTCACGCATCATCAATCCAGAAAGACCAAAAATATTCATCCCATAATATACCGCACACAACCATAAAAATAAGAACAAAAATATACAGAAATACAAGTATAAAACAACAAAAAGAAACCCACACGTCATTCATCCTGAAAACCCAAGTACTCAAACTCCTGTCGCAATAACAACCACGATCCGATCGATTGCCTAAATGGTTTTCCTCCCTTTACCTTTATCGAATTCGGCACGCCATTGTATGTCATGGGAGCCAAATAGGCAAATTGCCTATTTGGTACTAAAGACTAAATCCTGGCGTTTTAGTGAAGAAAGCATTGGATGTTATTAAATTTGCTACAAATTTGTCGAAACTTCATTAAACAAAGAGAGTCACGATGTTTCATTACGTCAGTTTCAAGTTTGAGGCGTATGAATGAAATCCAACTCTGAATACTAATCACAAAGTTTTAATATTAGAAATTATTATTTAGTATTTAGATTGGATTATGAATTCGGGCCTCATTCATACTTTAAGTATGAATAATGTAGAACTAAAACTTCGTCGTTGATCTTTTCTTAAGCCTTTAAACTGACGTAAGAATTGGAATCAGTGTTCGCTTAAAATAGCTATGGTGATAAGAGTACATACACCAACGATCATTCATCCCTGCAACACGAGTTACTTCATTCATATATTATAATAGAATTGATATTTTTCGTCGCGAGCTCTGCCAAATACCGTATCCCTGCGCGTCTCAGCTCTCCGCCCCAATATTTTACCGTATATATCATATCAAACATTAAATTTAAAAATTAAAATTGTATGTCCAAATCAAATTACCTGTTGTTTTTTTCGCAATTTGTGTATATTTCTTGTCATGTGTAATAATAAATAAAATAAAAAATAAATAAAATAAAACAATGCGAGTAATTTGGGTAATTAAAGAAAAACGATGAAAATTTTCAGTAATTAAACTATTTGGGAATTATGTTATCAGATGATAGAAGACTTGAAGGATATCGAACGGCGTGTAGCGATAGGAAACAAATACAATGGGGCACTAAAACATATATGGTATACTCGAACCGGACATTTTAAAAATCTGCTAAAAATGATAGTCCACAGTAGTATTTTAGTGACAACTTTGATTTATGGGAGTGAAGCGCGTACGTGGAAAAAAAAACTGAAAAGAACCGAATACATGTTGTAGAAATGCGTGCGTTGAGAAGAATACACGGAGTGACAATGTATGACAAGGAACAGGATGAAGCGATATGGGATGAATGTGAACTTAAGGCTATGTTAAGTAAGGTAAAGAAGTGCAAGCTGAGAGGGTTTCGATAAGTGCGTCGAATGAATGAAAAAATACTAACAAAGCAGATATTAAGTGCAGATGTGAGTGGAAGGCGTGTGAGATGGAAAACCAATGGAAGTATGTATGGTTGTATCAAATAATTGACATTCTTAAAGAAGGAAACGTAGAAAGTCAGATAAATCGTAGAAGTTATATGAGACGGTGTAAGGATGTGAAAGAGACGAAGGATGTGTCGAGATAAGAAAGTCTGGCGCTCTGCCTATTCCGAAAGGGAAACGGCGTGATGGTGTGTACCAGTATATATGTAGGAAAACAACAGTCTGCAGCTCGCGTCAGTTGGTACCAGTGTGCGGAAGATACGTGGGCGAATTTATATAAGGACCATATTACGGGAATCTACGTGATTTCTCTTTATATAACTGTTTTGATGAGGCATGCTAGTGTTAAATTAAGCCGCTCTGCCAACGTATTTTGTAGCTAACAATGTAGTCATGTCTCCATCGTGCATTATGATTGTTTTCGCTGCCGTATACACGAGGTATTAAGAGCATCACCACTCGCACACGGAATGACCATTTTGAATGATTTTTTTATATCGTTATATTCCACATATCGGCGGATAAATTAAGAATTAAATTCAAACTTTGAAGAAAAAAAAACGGAGGCGTGGAAAACATTGTTCATGTTGCCATTATGCTATACTCGTATTTAGACTGGGTTAAATCTGTATCAAATGTAAATAAAATTTAAATGTGTTTCTTTACGCCATTCTTCTAATAGTCGACATTGCAATATAGAAAATACACACACATCATCATCCTGTCATGTTGCTCATGCGAAAACTTTGATGACTCCTATCCATCCATCCTTGCACTCCGCAGTTCGAAGAGCAGTTGTTAAGTGTAATCATGTAGCATCTCTCACTTGGTATGTCCAACGCATTGAGGCTCTTCCTCTTGTGCGTTGTCCTTCCACACTTTCAATGACCACAACCCTCTCCAAACTGTTCCTTGGTCACGAGCAATGTGTCAAAATATTGTCGACAATCTGTCGGTTACTCAGTTCTTGGAGAACGAAGGCATTAGTTACATACATATATATACTGTCATATCCTGTCTATTTTGGGGTAGGCGGAGATGACGGATCTCTAAGTTTTTCATTTATTGCACCCAGCTCTCGCTAAGTCTACATTCATATATCTCGTCATAGATGCTCTCCTGTTGCTGCTACTTATTATCTTTTCCTCATTTACAATTTATCCAACTAATTCCTTGCACTTTTTCCTTGGTCTACTACGCTTTCCTCGCTCTCGATTCATTCCAAACAAGTATATTTGAGCAAATGTTCCAGTTTCAAGTTTGTGGTATTCCATATTTAAATATTTAACTATAAATTACTTTTTATTCCACTATTACATAAATCCCTGGTACACGTGTTACTACTTCCTATCCCGAGGCTCTCTTCAGATGGAAACTGCTGGTAGAGAGTCTCGGGATAGGGCGTAAAATAAAGCGGTGATTAATGTTATTGGTGAAATAACAATGATTTCGTTGTTAAATATTCAAATAACGTATCAATCAACAATTCCCGGGACTAACCAACAGATGGCGCCTCTAATAACAAATCCATTCTCAGTTAGTACCAACCTTTAGAAGTTACGTGTCAAACTTTCATGACATTCCGACATTGTGTCATTGAGTTACAGTGGTTTTAGTGACGCTATTTTTGCCCCAGGACTAACTACTAAAACAACATTTGTTTGCCAAAATTCTTCCGGAACTTATTGATCGATGTATCATCGATCAATAAGTGGCCTCCGTATTTCGGGATGCGCATGGTATAATATTCATCGATCACCTTGAAAAGGGGAAAACCATCAATAGCGAATATCTGGAGATACATAGCGTTATTGGAGCGTTTGAAGGCAGAAATTGCAAAAAAACGGCCCCATATGAAGAAGAAAAAAGTTCTCTTTCATCAGGACAATGCACCGTGTCACAAGTCGATGGTAACGATGCCCAAATTGCATGAGTTGAACTTCGAATTGCTTCCGCACCCACCGTATTCTCCAGATTTGCCCCCCCAGCGACTATTGGCTGTTCGCAGACCTCAAAAAGATGCTCCAGGGAAAGAGATTTGGCTCCAATGAAGAAGTGATTGCCGAAACTAACGCCTATTTTGAAACCAAAGATAAATCGTTCTACACGGCTGGCATAGAAAAGTTAGGAAAGCGTTGGAATGAATGTATTGCTCTTGAAGGAGACTATGTTGATAAATAAAGAAGAATTTTGGCAAACAAATGTTGTTTTAATAGTTAGTCCAGGGAATTATTGATCGATGTGTTATGTTTGTTTCGCAAGTTTTGCGCGATTCAATTCAATTTTAACTATAATACTAGGTAAGTCCAGAAAGTAAGTGTATTGAATTTTTGTAGGTTACAATTTTTTTTATTTAAACAAAAAAATTACGTGGTTACCGTAGTACATATGTAAGCTATTTTTCGACATAGTCGCCATTCCTCTCAATGCAGGTGGTGAAGCGGGGTATCAACTTTTTGATGCCTTCCTCGAAGTAGTTTCCCGCCAACCCCTCCGTCCACTTCTCCACCTCCTCCTTTACCTCCTCGTTGGTTGAAAACCTTTTTCCACCCATGTGCAGCTTCAGGGAGGTAAAGAGATAGTAATCTGAAGGTGCTAGGTCAAGGGAATGCGCGGGATGGTTCAGGACATCCCATTTAAACTAGGCGAGCAGTTCCTTCGTGGCGTTGGCCGTGTGTGGTCTGGTATTGTCGTGCAGCAGGCAGAGTCCCTTTGTCAGCATGCCTCTCCTCTTGTTCTGAATCGCCCTCCGCAATTTTTTTAGGGTCTCACAGTATCTTGCAGAGTTGATGGTCTCCCCTTGAGGCATATATTCAATTAAAATTATGCCTTGACAGTCCCAAAACAATTTTGTCAATTTCGTCAGTCACAATTGAAGGTCTTCCGCTCCTCTGATCATCATGCACAGACGTACGACGGTTTTTAAACTCGCGACACCACTTGTACACACTCGTACGATTCATAGCTTTATCACCATATGCAGTTTTCACCTCATTATAAACCTCAACCGGAGGTTTTCCCTTCCATACGAGATAACGGATGACGCCGCGTATTTCGCACTTGGCGGGAGATTGGATTTACATTTTTCACGAAACGTGTTGTCGCGTCGACACTTGTCAACGTACTGACCTCGAACCGGTCTCGTTGCGGAGGCGAAGGGTCAGGCTACGCGGAAGTGTAGCCAACATGTCGAAAATAAAATCCACCCGGTCGTGAGAGCCTCAGTACACTTACTTTCTGGATACGCCTCGTATTTTCCCAATTAAAATTTGTTATTTCTAGTGTTATTTGTTGTTTTTATCATCGATTGTGAGCCACTGCCTAGTGTTATCGCATTGTCTTTAAATTGGCGAAGTTTATTGCAGCCGCTGCATCTATATATTGATTGGTCAATTATTTGGGGACATTTGGCACCGAACACCCGCATCAGCTATCCACCCGCCCACCCGGCACGCTGATCTTGCACATTTCCATCGGTGAAATTTAATATTTTGAGTATACCCTATACACACCGTGCGGTTTGGAGATACACATAAAATACTGTGCGGTCATAAAATATAGAACGAGAGAGTTCCCATACTGATAATCTTTTGAACTAATCGATCGCTTTTGCAAATAAAGATGTTAAATTCATTAAAACTTAATAATAATAAAATCGCTATTTATATATTGTAGTACTGTTTAGATATCAGATTCTCAAGGGCGCTTAGATATCAGATTCTCAAGGGCGCTTTAACTCGGGGTTCGGACAAACTATTAAAAATGTTACAAAATAAATATGTATAAGCTGAATGTAACGATATGAAGGTGGTGGCTGCGGCCGCTAGATTAGGCACTTCCCCGCATCTGCATATGTTTAGAAAATACATATTTGTTTAGAAAACCGTAGAAAACTTAACGAGAGGAAACGGACTACCAAGAAACCTTTGTAGTTCTTTCGCTGTGTGATAGTAACACATTCGGCTTTAGGTGGAGTATAGTGTTCATATATAATCGTAATTTTTCTAAGACCTTAAAAAGTGGTCTTCAAGCGCTTCCTAAAACTGTGCACACCACCTATTTCTCTTTACTTAAAGTGAGATCTTTCTACGCCACAGAACCAACAACGGTTAAAGTCCTGTCGTAAAATTCCGCCCGTTTGGATCGATTCGGAACAATCAATTTATTCGATGAAGACGAAAGCGATCTCTTAAGTTCTACACTTCGAAGGAACGTTTCTCAGGCTCAGATTTTTGCTGAACTTGAATATTCAGCAAGAGATATTCATCCTTGACTGATATCAAAAATCCCTGGTTGTCGAGGTGCACGCATTAAAAACCAATCTGTCGAGAAATTCTCTCGGTGTCATTAACTGTACAAATCCTCCCGGAAAATAAATCGCCCGACATAATTCGAATTTTGCTCATTTAACTATAATAGAACTTTGATTTTTTTTCAAAATACATGAAATGGTTTCCAAAATATATTATTAAGCCGCAAGGAATTTGTGAGAATCGCCCGCCCAATCCTATCCATGCATAATATGGAACAGACCCCATAATCATAAAAATGTACGCTTTTCTTTATTTACATCTTGCCCAACTGGCAACATCTCTTCTTTTCCCTCTTGTAACCTTCATCGTCGGCCTAGATATCTGTTTTACATAATAAAGCCAGCGACACATTAAGCGCTCGTAATAGCCATGAATATCTCTCGCTTTATTGCCCCCACGTGTCCGTTCCATATTTACACGTGGTGACACTGTTTCTTATTCGCATTTTACAGTGCTACGTTATACCAATCCGGCATATCGTCGTTTGTTTCATAATTTTATTTACATATCTTCATTTGTTTCGTAATTTTATTTACATATCTTCATTTGTTTCGTAATTTTATTTACATATCACCACTCGTTTCATAATTTAATTTTTTTGACATAATCACTTCAGAAATCTCAGTTTCTCATTCACGTCATCCTATTGACTTGACTGTCTATGGTGTTCAGCCTCTGGAATCAATTACCGCTGCCATAAGATTCGCTCGTTAACTTGTTTCAAACATTGACTTAAAAAAATATAATACATGTTTCTTCAACGACGAGATATGTTTTTTTTTATTCCAAATCTCCTATAGTCTGGACCAGGGGTGTCCAACTGAAATCATTTGGTGGGCCAAATAAACAATTTCGAGTCTTTGATGGGCCACACATATAAATATTTCATGACTTAATAATAATATGACGTTTTTGTTTATATTAAAAATAAACAAACAACTTAAAATCGTAATATTTTATTACTTTGTAATTATTCAAAATTAATGAAACATTTGTTTTTTTATTATTTAATTTTTTTTATATCGACTGGTAATAATTTGGACCCAGGTAATTAATTGGTCACTCACAAAATTTATAATATGTGAAAATTATTGTAATTAATGTGCACGGAATTTGTTTTTTTTTTTATTTTATCAATATCAAAATGCAAAATGTATTGAAAGTTGGAAACCTCGAAAGGGCCACACAAAATCTTAAATTGGGCCACATGCGGCCCGCGGGCCACGATTTGGACACCCCTGGTCTAGACCTATTCCAGCCTGTTTCTCCCTTTTTCAACCTTTGTGACACGAGTAAGTTTTTTTTTCAATTTAGATTAAGATTCCATATATCACATTTCTTATTATTTTACATACGTTCGTGTGTATGTTGAATGTTTTTTTCAAGTTTTTTTTTTTTTTGAGAACACTAAAAAACATTTTTATGACAGTGGTTTTTAACTTCTAAGAATGTTCTATCTTTTGGGCAATGTTTACGCGTTACACGAAATAACCGAGCGTAACAATTGACGAGACTATACAATGTTGCCAGAAAGCTATATTTACGAGTGAGCACTTAAGTCGTACTCTTTCACCTCAGCTGTCACACGCCGTGTGCGTGGGCTCTCATTGCGCATGTGTCACTCTGTCCCATTCAAGAATCACAATCACTCATGCTTATCGCGCGTCGTTTTTCAGGTATCATCGCTTCAGCAGATACCGCACTAAATATATCTCTATCGTATCTCAATATCTTTCACAATTCATATCTGATCACATGGCGTTTATGTATTGTACATACATACGATCATTCCATTTCCCTGTCGGAGTAGGCAGAGAGGATAGAGCACCATACTATATCGACACACATCTTTCGTCTTTCCCACAACCATAGACTTTCTCATACAAGTTCTACGATTTCTCTGACTTTCTAAATTTCCTTCTTTCAAAATTTCATTCACTTGATCCGGTCATACTTTTCTTGATTTTCCTCTCATATTTCCACTACATATATGTTTAAGTCTCTTCGTTCATACAGTCCACATGCCCAAACCATCTCAGCGTACCCTTCTTCATTTAACTCAACACAGCCTGAAGTTCACATTCATCCCTTATCACTTCATTTCGTATTCTGTCAGAGGTGCATGGCCGCGCGGTAACGCACTGGCCTTCCGTGTGGAAGGTCGACGGTTAGAACTCCGCGCTGTGCTTCTCCCGTTGAATGACAGGCATTTTTCCCACCGCCCAGTATTCGGGAGTATAAGGACACTTATGACTTCGTTGTGTGTGTAGACAGATGGCAGAACGCCACACGGAATGGCGAGGGAATCCTCGACTGCGAGACCCAGCAACGACGACGATGCAGTACAATAATAGAGAAGTGATAGCGTCAGAGTTCTACATTCATACAGCTTCCCATAGTGTTCCACAGTACAATAATACATATACATACCGTCACGCCATTTCCCTATCGGTGTAGCCAGGGAGGAGAAAGCGCCAGACTATCCTATCGCGCTATATTTTTCGCCTTTTCTACATCCATACATCGTCTTATACAACTCCTCTTATTTCTCTGATTTTCTACGTTTCCTTCTTTTAAAAATCATTCACTTGATCCAATCATGTTTTCCTTGGTCTTCCTCTACCACATCAACCACTCTATGCACTTTATATTAGTTGTGTAAGTCTTTCGTCATTAAATTGTTCTACATGTCCAAACCATCTCAGAGTGTCCTTCTTCATGTTACTCAACGTATCAATCTTAAGTTTACATTAATTTACTGTATGTATTCGGCTCCTATCAAATTTACAGTATGTATTCGGCTCCTATCAAGTTTACAGTATGTATTCGGCTCCTATGTGTGTAGACAGATGTGTCCACGTGTGTAGACAGATGCTCCACGTGTGTAGACAGATGACAGAACGCCAAACTTTCCTGTATCGAGACACACATATTTGTCCGCTTCCACATCCATACTTATGTAACATATATCTTATACAGCTCTTACGTTTTCCCTATTCTTACTTTTCTTTCTTTAAAAATATCATTCACTTGATCTAACCATACTTTTCTTGGTGTTTTTTTTCTACCACGCCTTCCACTCACAGTCCTCTTCTTCATCTTACTTAACGCATCAGCCTTAAGTTCACATTTATCTATAATCCACTTAATTCCGTATTCTTTCATATCTTGTCAGTTCGCGTTTTCTACTAGATGTGCGCATTTTTACAATATTTTTTCGGCCCATTTTAATATTTTTCCACGTCCACGTTTCTCACCCATACATCAAAGATGATACTAAAATATTTTTTTGGTCTAGTCTTAGCAATTTTTCATGCTGTCCTGTTTGAGTATGTATATTTTAGTGTCCCAATGATTGTTTCGTATTTACACGCCGTTTAATATCCCTCTTGAGAACTCTTCCATCATGTGAGAAAATATGTACTACCCAAATAGCAATATTTATAGTATCGTTATTGAATTGATAGATTTATTGCTAGAATATATTTTTATAATTCTTTCAGTGAAAAGATTTAAATCTTATCCGTGTGAACGTGAATTTAAGATAAAGACATTCGATCTTACAAGAAGCCTTGTGCTGCCGCCTTGGGTTATTAGGCGTGTCAAGCTATAAATTAGCGAATAAACCAAATCACGTGTTTGTTTTTGCAATACAGTTGCCAAGACATACTAAAATATCACCCGAGGTACCGGCAAATTGCCTCGGGGTTTTCTAGACCAACCCCATTATAATATTCAAAGATTTTCACGACTGTTTTCCACTAGTTGAAGGCGTTTTTCGGATTTGTTGCCGTATTCAGTTGTCTTATTTGGTTAAGTTTTTCTGATATCTTCTTCAGGATGAAATCAGGAACGCTTTCGAAACCCATTGTATTTAACACCCTGCGTCATAATTATGTCTTAATAAACTTGACATACATACCATCACGCCAGTTTTCTTTCAAAGTAGACCGGGAAGACGAGTACCAAACTTTTCTATCTCATCACACATCCATCGATTCTTCCACACCCATACACCTTCTCATACAACTCCCACGATTTGTCTGAATATCTACGTTTCTTTCTTTCTAAGTGCCATTCTATTTATCCAACCATACTTTCATTGGTTTTTCTCTACCACGCGTATCATACTTTGTCAACCTCTGTAATTAACAAGATATCTGTCCAAATACAATACCATACGCAGTATTACCGGTGGTAATAGTTTGGTGAATAGAGAATTTTTTATTCATTATTTAAATCTCAGTTTTAGATACACTTTCTATCTGATTATTTATTGGGCTTGTTGTAAGCTCCCTTGAATGAAGGACGGCGTTTCGAAAGCATTACAGCCTTCACCTAGGCGATCTAAAAATACATCGAATATAGTACAATTGCCATGTAGGGGGCACGCGCGATGTGCTCGCAGTGTCCTGCAAAAGTCGCCGCGAGCGCGTTCATGAAAGTGAGTGATTGAGCGTGCCAAACACATATTTACGTAGCGGTCGCGAATATTGGTGGCTAGGTGAGTGGATATTGTGTTATTACTACCCCGACACCGACACCTCCAACGGCAGACAGTCTTCCTCCATAGACAAACGCGTATTTTCCATAATAAACAAATATGTTGTTTATAGTTAAGGCGTTAACGTTGTGGATGTTTAAAGACATTGTAATTTATTTTATCAAACACTGTTTATTCCACTTTTTTGTAACGGTATAACCCTACCGGTTTCAAGGCTTTCACCTCATATTCAGGGGAGCACAAACAAGTCTTATTTGTGCTCCCCTGAAGATGAGGTGAAAGCCTTGAAACCGGTAGGGTTATACCGTTACAAAAAAGTGGAATAAACAGTGTTTGATAAAATAAATTACAAAATATAAATAAAACAAAATATAGATAAAATAAATTACAAAAATGTATTAATAGTTTTATAAAAAGTCACACACGTCTCCCCACATACCTATATACTCGTATATACAACATTTTATATTTTATTCACCATCATCTCGCCTTCATTATTTTTCACTCACACCCATGTAATATATTAGGTCCTTACATATGAAATTGGCGTTTTGCCGTACTGGCAACTTTGATCTCAAATATCTTCTCTTTGGTTAGGAATTCCAAATTCAAATTTATACAGCTATTTACTCAAGTATTTGTGTTTCGAAAATTATAATTCATTTGTTTTTTCCTCAATTGTTTTTTTTTCTTTGCGTCACTCAGTTTACAAAATGGAAAACTTGAAATATCGCATTATTTACGAGTACGAGTTCCACCGTGGCACCAGTGCTGCAGAAACGGCTCGAAGGATTAATTATGTGTATGGCGACGGTGCCGCAAAAGAAAACACAGTGCGTTTTTGGTTCCAACGTTTTCGTTCTGGAAATTTCGACCTGCAGAACAAGCCCTGTGGACGGCCGGAGACCAAAGTTGATAATGAAGAATTGAAGGCTATTGTGGAAGCGGATCCATCGCAAACCACGTCCGAGTTAGCTGCAGGCTGCGGTGTTAGTGATAAAACTGTTTTAATCCACTTGAAGCACATTGGGAAGGTGAAAAAGCTTGAAAGGTGGGTACCTCACGAATTGAGTGAAGCAAATCAACAAACGCGCGTTGACTGCTGCGTTGCATTACTCAACCGGCACAATAATGAAGGGATTTTGAATCGAATCATTACCTGTGATGAAAAGTGGATCCTGTATGATAATCGGAAGCGCTCATCGCAATGGCTGAACCCTGCCGAACCAGCCAAACCATGCCCCAAGCGAAAATTGACTCCAAAAAAGTTACTTGTGAGCGTTTGGTGGACTAGTGCTGGTGTCGTTCACTACAGCTTTCTTAAATCTGGCCAGACGATTACGGCAGATGTCTATTGTCAGCAACTGCAAACCATGATGGAAAAGCTAGCTGCTAAACAACCGAGGCTGGTTAATCGCTCTAGGCCACTGCTGCTTCATGATAACGCTAGACCACACACTGCACAACAGACGGCTACCAAATTAGAAGAGATTCAATTGGAATGTCTAAGACATCCACCGTACTCTCCGGACCTTGCCCCGACAGATTACTATTTTTTTCGAAATTTGGATAACTTCTTGCAAGGGAAAAAATTCAACTCCGATGGGGCAGTCCAAACCGACTTCAAAGATTTTATTGATTCCCGTCCGAATGGTTTTTTTAGTAAAGGGATCGATGAACTACCTATGAGATGGCAAAAATGCATAGATAGCAATGGTACATACTTTGATTAAATAAATATATTATATTAAAAAAAAATCAACTTTATGTTCCTCCCAAACAAAACGCCAATTTCATATGTAAGGACCTAATATTACCGTGTGTGACAACGTAAACCCACAAATCTATGTATATTTGTATGTAATATTATTTATATATATATCATCACGTTTATATAAGTATTTAACGTTTATTATTATTTCTCATAACAATTCATCATTTTTTTTTTAAAAAAACCTATCCTTTCCCGTTTCCACAAAAGAACCAAATTACATAACAGTCAGAAATTATCCGATGAAGGAGTAAGGCGTCCTACCATTGGACCGAGACTCCGAATAAGATATTCACCACTTGGGTGTTATTAATTTATTCGGTAATGTTATTTGCCATCACGCTGAAGATGAAGGCTGAAATTTATTCGAAACGTCGGTCAGCATTCAATACGGCACCGACTTCGAAAAATATTTTAAACGCTGCGATCGCCAGTTCGGGGGTGACTAGGTTCATACTTGTTTCAGGCTTGCTACACTCGGCTGTTTTTTTTGACATCGCCTTGAGGATGAAAGTTGCAATACATTCGAAACATCGGCCATCATTCAAACCAATAACTCAACACGGCAACAACTTAAAAAAATGCTTTAGACACTCGGCGGTCGCAAGTGCGGATGCAAAATGGGAGCTTCTTGCTTGTTTACTATATTCGATAATGTTATTTGACATCTCTATGAGGATGAAATCTGCAACGTGGAAACGGCGGCCGGCAACAATTCCTAAAAACATTTTTATCTAGAATATTTATTTCTCCAGACCTGATGGAATCGCCATTGTTTCTAAACATGGTACTCCGTCCCGTTTCTGCAGCGTAGGCAGTGTTGACGATGATGTATCACCATTTCGGTATTTTGCACGTCAAATAGCTATTATGGAGCCGTGTTCTAGATTCTCGGCCGGCGCGCGGCGCACGAAAGTTTCGGTAGCAAAATAAAAATGTAAATACGCGTAACAAACGGCCTCCGGACTCCGGCCGGCTAATTTAGTGCGGGGCGTGATTGTTTTTTGTAAATATTCGCCTCGATTGCCCAACACGTGCTGCGATTTTTGTTACACCCACGGCACTTGCGAAATTCAGCGAACCCCTCACCTTGCGCGCTACCGTGTCCATTTTGTATTTCATTATTTACGTGGAGCAATCGCACCTGTATCGACACAAGGACGACTTACGTGGCCTAATTGACAAGATGCTTGTATTTTAACCCGGAAGACAATTTACGGGTTCGATTTCCGTTGATACCGTTTGTTTTATAAAGGGTTTCTATTTTTCACTTTGACATCTTGCTTATTTATTGACAAATATCCATACGACAAAAAGTCTACCAGGTCGCTCTGTAAACATCGGAAGTGGATCGCAATGGAGTATAATTCAATATCTCTCTCTAGTCGTCATCTCATGGCTGAGGGTCGTGATCTTCATGATGGGGCCTGCACAATATTTCTCCGGCCAGATGTAAATCTCACACTGAATGCAGTTGGTAACGTCCTTGATCTGGTCGGTCCAGTGCAAGCTGGTGTGGCCTCTTAATCTCCTACAAAAAACATTGCCCAGCAAAACTGTTTTTATGTGACTTGTATCATCGTGTATCGACGTGTTCTGAGAAACGTAATACCCTTTGTTGCCAGATTATGAAGAGGTGAGTGTTTATATTGAGTTCCAGTAATATATCCTCGTTTGTTCTCTTTTCCGTCCAAGATATTCGTAACATTTTTCTCCAGCACCACATCTTCAACTTTTTCACCGTCATCACTTTTTTCTTCTTCCAACGAAAGTGAAATACCATTTTCGCTTCATATATTATGATAAAAAAATGCTTGCATGTTTTTTTTTAGATCGCATTTAATTTTATATAAAATTTACAATTATTTTTTTCCTCGTTTTTATAATGGATTTTTATGTATTGAAAGAATGTCAACCCCATCATTTTTCTTTTCGTTCGTATACTATTTTGATGACTTTTATTACCCGATTTATGGATGCCTTTGGCTCCTACTCTTTAAGCATTATAAGATATTTACGAACATGTTTGTTTGTACGTATAATTACGAAAAAATTGCGATCCTCTTGTGGATTTAAAACTTTTTTAATATACCTTTCAATTATTAACTCCGTCGTGAATCTTTAAAGACTGTCTTCAGTTCGTAGTCACGAACTGAACTGCCAAAAGCGTTACCACTCGAAAAAGTTAAACTAATTTTCCAATATCGATTTTTCATGTCTCGATGGATAATTGAGGATTGATTCGTTAAAAACTTTGTAGACATATCTGAACTAGTTGACAGAGAAGCGTGAGTAATAATTGTTTCTATTTTTTTCAGACTGTTATCCATTTCAAATGTATTATATAATATTATTATGAATTATGTTTGATGTTTTATAATTGTTAAACCTGTATCAAATATAAAATAAAATAAAGCATGTGCCTATTGTACAGTCTTAATATATATATTTGAACTGGGAAGTATCATAATCGGCTAAGATATCATCTTAACCGATTATGATACTTTACGGTTCACGTAAGTACAGTACCCGGCGGTAAGTAATACACATCGGGCTTTGGAAAGAAACTGTTGGCCATAATCGGCTAACTTCGGCTTTGTAGAGCGTCGTCTCTGTCGTCTATGTACTTTGAAGTGAACACGACCACACCCTAGAACGCTTGACAGCGACTGACAAATCGCCACGGAACACGTATAAGAATGACAGAGACGACGCTCTACAAAGCCGAAGTTAGCCGATTATGATCGACAGACTCTTTCTTAAGCCCGATGTGTATTACTTACCGGTACTGTATTATGTTTGATGTATTATGAGTGTAAAATGGGGACGTGGAAAATACTGAAAAAAGCCTAATAAATGACGTAAATACACGATGTGGCAGTGTATAACACAATACGAAATGAAGTGATTAGGGATGAATGTGAACTTAAGGTTGATGTGTTGAATAAGATGAAGAAGAGCACTTTGAAATGATTTGGGCACGTGGAACTAATAAATGAAGAAATCTTAATAAAAATATACAGTGCACATGTGAGTGGAAGGCGTTATAGAGGAAGACCAAGGAAAATATTGTTGTATCAAGTGAATGATGTTTTAAAAGAATGAAAAGTAAGAAGTTAGAGAAATCTTACGAGGTGTGTGGATGTGGAAGAGGAGAAATATGTGTATCAAGGTATGAATGTTAGGCGCTTTATAATGTATAGATTTCCAGCTAAAAATATCACAACCTTTGCTTAATTATCATATATATTAACTTCTCATTTTATTTTCTTCTTTCACATACTTTCTATTTAGATTTGCAGAAACACTAACAAAAGCATTGCATTATATGCATGTTTAAGGTAGTCTTAACTGCCGTTTTCTATCTAAGTTCGATCCCTCCACCACTCACGTTGTTATTGCAGACAAGATAAGTGCCCATTTAGCGCGTAGTGACGAAAAAGGAATTGCTCAAAGGGGTTTCTGCGGTAGCGACACGCCTGAGTGGGAAAAATAATAGTAGCGACGACGGACTTACGGTCCGACTTCACGGGATAAGAAAAATGACTTACAGTGCAGTAAATATAGTGAGTTAAGGGTCTAGAATTCAAAAGCGTTTCAAGTTCCGAGTACTTTCACGGAAAACATCAGAGTAGCCAACCGGTCCAAAGGTGAGCCGATTTATGATATAGGAGTGAAACAACGTGGACGAAACATTCTGAAAAGAGCCAAATAAATGCTGCAAAAATGCATTCACTGAGAAAAATATAAAATTTATGACAGAATACGACGTGATAAGGGATGTGTGAAGTATTGAGTGACATCAAGAATACTTGTTTCGCTTTAAAGAAGCATTGTCAAACTGTAATTGATACGGTGCTTAAAATATTTTACAATCTGTGAATCAAAACTATTTTTTATGTAAGTAAAATATTTTGCTATATAAGTTAGGTAAGCAACGCATTGATTACAGTTTGAAAATGCTTTTGTAAAGCGAAACAAGTCTGTCACTTTAATTTAATTTATTTGTGTAGATTTGTTCACATTTAAGGGTTAAATAATTTTGTTTAAAATAGAGATCGATCAATATATTATAAATAGCATATCAATCACTTGTTATTATTTATATAGAATCTATACCTACACCTACACCCCGCACATATAATATTAAAGATCTGGGTGTCTTGTTCCACGGCAATCTCGCATTTGGTCCTCATATATAAATTATGTGCAATTCAGCTTGCAACTCGAGGATTTGTAATGAGATTCTTCAAGTCGTTTGAAAACCAAATGGTGCTTAAAACGTTGTTTAATTCATTGATCCGTAGCAAACTAGAAAGCGATGCTTGCATTTGGAGCTCGCAGGGGGCGCAAAACTCACCCATGGTGGAGAAGGTACAAAAGAGAAACAGTTTTTTTGGCGTGGCTTCCACAAATTGCCAGAGAGATGGGAAAAATGTGTAGCTAGCGATGGGCAATGCTTTGAATAAAATATTTTTTACCATTTTCTTACAATAAATATGTATTTTCTATTTAAAAAAATCCGGTTTCATATTTACAGACCTGATAAAGTAATTTTTCATTTATCATCATATTTGATTCCCAAGGATAACAATGGTCCTGCGCGAATCGAGGGATTCCCCCGTTCGATGCTAATGCGATTAACTGTTGGAATCAGTATGAGCCCCAGAAAGCGACCACTCCAGAGGCCACTCCAACATCTCATGCACGTGTTTACACTTTTTGTATCCCAGCACTGCCTACCGTAATATCAAGGATTAACCGTTGTAATCAGTATGGGCCCCAGAAAGTGACGAGGCCACTCCAATATCTCATGCACGTGTTTCCACTTTTTGTGCCCCAGCACTGCCGACCGTAATATCAAGGATTAACTGTTGCAATCAGTATGGGCCCCAGAAAGTGACGAGGCCACTCCAATATCTCGTGCACGTGTTTGCACTTTTTGTGCCCCAGCACTGCCGACCGTAATATGAAGGATTTTCCCGTCAGAGATTATTTATCTAGGTCTTTATTTTTTGTCAGCATCACGATCCCAATTGACATCGTTTGTTGTGGTTGCTCACCTTTCGAGAAGTTTTGTTGTTGCGCCGAATCCGCGACGAAGGTTAGAGTAATTGCCTCTGAACACACGATCGTATGTATCGATATTTAAAGCGCATTTTATTAATTTGTTGCCGTATGTTACATCATATACAATCTTCACGATTCGTACTTCTCACTTCACCTTCTTTAAACATCTGGTCCATTTGATCCAGTCTAGTTTTTCCTGGTCAAACTCTTCCACGTACACTTCTGACTTTTATATTCCTTTAGCCATTCATTTTCTCCACATATACAAACCATTTTAAAGCTCCTTTCTTCATCTTACTTAAAACACTTATTTTAGTCATGCATTATAATTTCTGACACATTTTTTCTTGGTGCACGCCATGTCCACAGTATTCATCTATTTTAATCTTTCTCCTGCTAATTCCATGCTTAACTTCCAAATGTCAATGTGGACACCAACACATTATTTGTATTTTTACTTTCTTTTTAAAATCAGTAGGTTGTCGATTATCCGGGGTCGCATTAATCGGTTTGCGGATTACCCTGTGCTGTAAAAATATTAGTTTTTTTTTTTAAATTAAAATAATTTGCGAAATGTTAAAAAATCGGAATCTTTCACTACCCGGTTTAACCCTAGCCCAGTAAAATAATCGAGAGTATTCTCTAAATGTATTTATTGAACACGGTGTCAAGTTTGTAGAAACTTGTTATGTTTTTTTTCTGTATTAACGCAATCAACAAATCAAAACGTGCAAAAAAAATGTTTGTCTTAATGGAACTTTAGGAGTCCTCGTTATAGGCGATATATGGCCCCGACATTTAGTGCATCAACCAAATGCAACTCAGCTAAAAGGCGATTGCCCAACAGCGTGATTGATTGCGAGCTAATTGCACTTTTTCCTCCTAACATCGTTGTGGCAATGAGTTTCTGAGTAGGCGGTGATCCAGTACGAAAAAGCGGACGTTCTTTAAGCAGCATATACGAACACACTCGTACATAAAAGTGTTGCTGATATGGAATGAAGGCAATATTATATTTTAGTATTGTTCTTTGCTCAATGTCGTTGTTTGAAATGTTAATCACCATTACATATATATTAATTGATTTTCTTTTATATCCTTAAACTTAAAATCCGAATGTTGAGTATGTGATGAATATAGTTTATGGACATGTTTTTAATAGTAATAATAAAAAAGGACAATTTATGCAGCGCTGTTTAGAGAGAAAACCATCAAAGGGTATCCAACTTTCGGGATTCGAACCCACTATTATTGACGGATATCACAAAATAAAAATATATGTTGTGTGTAAGGATACGCATGTATGAGTTGTGGTTATTAAATTAGTCAATTTCCCGCATCTGCTTATGTTCAAACAAACATATTTGGTAAGAAAACCGCAGAAACCTTACCAAGGGAAGACGAACTACAAAGAAACTTTTGTAGATCTTCCGATATGTGATAGTAATTCAGCTTCAGGTGTAGTGTAGTGTATTGTATTGTAATAAACTTTTGTTGTATACAAACTATACTTTCGTTGTATATATATATATATATATATATATATATATATATATATATATATATATATATATATATATATATATATATATATATATATATATATATATATATATATATATATATATATATATATATATATATATATATATATATATATATATATATATATATATTGTAATAAATTTCGTTGTGTAGTAATCTCTTGCAACCAACCAGAAAGATGTTCAAGAGGCTCTAAGTGAAAACAAGACTAGAATATATTTTTTAACTTTCCAGTGAATATCGAACTCGCGACTTCCGAGTCGGAAGACAAGCATCTTACCAACTAGACCACGGAGGATAATGGAAAAAAAACATTTTTTCTAACGTTTCATATCATTTTTCTGTTCGTCTATCCAAGATTACCCGTTAACATATTATCTTTTAACTGATCCATTGTAATATACGAGTATATGCTATTTCGTAACGTCTTCTCGAAATGCCGTTTCCTGTGGAAGGTCGGCCACCACCATGACGAACTTTATTTTGTTAGATACCTGCAGCCCGGAACAACTCAGTTTAACTTCAACGTATGATATCTATTCACGCAGGTTCTTGAACCAAAATATGCGAAATCTTCCTCTAGCTCTTTTTTGTCATTTATTTTTCCTTGGATTATATCAGTTGTGTTTTAATGTCTGCTCGTCACTTCTACATAAAAATATACACTTGAGAGTTCAAATAACGCGAAAGTCTCAGGATAAAAAAAGTAACAACCGCGACCTTTGTTTTGAGTTGATAATACTTAACTTTCTAAGCTTCGCACAATCTGATGAATGAACATTGAGAGAGATCTTTTTGGAATAAATGAAAGATGGGCATTGCACATGTTCTAGCAGAAACTTCGTTAACGTAATTTCTCCATTGTGAATAATGCTTTGGTTTTTTTTCTTCTTTGTAAATGTATACACATACGAGTATGTGCACATATCAGCAGACTGGCGTGACTTTTGAGTTGAGGGATGATGTTTGGGTATGGATAGGCTAATCTAATAAAATTTTGGGTATGGGTAGACTAATCTAATGAAAGTTTGTGTATGGGTAGGCTAATCAAATGAAATTTTGGGTATGGGTAGGCAAATCAAATGAAGGTTTGGGTACGGGTAGGCTAATCAAATGAAAGTTTGGGTATTGGTAGGCTAATCAAATGAAATTTGGGTTTGGGTAGGCTAATCAAATGAAGGTTTGAGTACAGGTAGGCTAATCAAATGAATTTGGGTATGGGTATCAAATGAAAGTTTGGGTATGGGTAGACTTATCAAAAAAAAAAGTTTAAAACCGCATAATATTTACATTTACACACAACTACAAAATAATAAAAAGACCTCCGTGGTAAGACACCTTCTCCCAACCCGGAGATTGTGGGTTCAAATCCTGCTGAAACTAAGATTTAAAAAAAAAGATACAACCAGAAAGACGTTAAGGCCTCTTTAACATCTCTCTGATTGCTTGGAAGAGATTGCCACATGGCAATAATCCCGCCAGGGTTTACTGTATACAATGAAAGTGTAATACAACACAATAATCACGATTGCAATTTTTAAGGTAGGAAAATCATTTAGACAGTCGATCGGAGCGTGGTTGTTATTGCGACAGGATTTTGAGTACTTGGGTTTTCAGGATGAATGACGTGTGGAAAGGATTTGTGTGGGCTCGTGAGCGTGGGTTTCTTCTTGTTGTTTTAAACTTTGTTGTTTTTGTGTTTCTGTATGTTTTTGTTTTTTATTTTTATACTTATGATTGTGTGCGTTATATTGTGGAATAAATGTTTTTGGTCTTTCTGGAGTGATGATGTGTGAGGAGTTTAATTTCGCATGATGTTTCCAGTTGTAATTGAGTGTCACTGTTTGTCAGGTTGATGAGAACGTGCAACGGGGTTTTGTTTTTGTGTAATCAAAAATCGGAAAGAAGTATCGATTTATTTTTTCATGCTAAATGTCCCCAGTGAGATACAGGCAAAAGCCTAGTTTACTGGGGATACGACAAACGAAAGGCAACAAACCCAGATCCATTAAAATTGTATGTCCAAATTAAATTACCTGTTGTTTTTTCACAAATTATGTATATTTCTTGTCATGTGTAATAATAAATAAATAAATATATCTTAATACGTAGTATTTCAAGAAAAACTAATATGGCTGTTCATATTGGAATTGTGGTTCCAACATTATAGGATATGCAAGTGAAATTAGAACATGGCAAAAAAAGTGATGATAGTAAGATAGCAATTACTGTTCCCTTCTTGGCTTATTTGATATTCGGTAGCGTAAAGTGAGGTATGAATGTACGAATATACAGCGAAAGTGCAATACAATACAATGGCTGAACAGCTATCTGAATATTATTGCATTGCTAAGCAAAGCCGTCTGTCTGTTGACCCGATGACGCAAGGCGGAGGGAGAGCATCCGCCTCGAAAGTCTTGGGAAACTAGAATGCACGTAGACCCACTCCACTGTAATGACACGAGCGGTGCACTCAGCATTTTGCGGCAATTTAGCGTCGGTTCGCTCGGCCTCGTAACTGTTTCGCGTGTTTAGCGGGAAATTCGACGGCTAATTTTGTCGTGTTTCGATTTTAAATTGTTCATTTTACTACCGTCGTCGCCTGTTCGTTTGCTGATGAGAAATGCGCTCGTCGGTTTTACGAAATCTCAGTCGTTTGTAACCATTGCACTTTTTCCGTTGCCCAGCGTGCCTTGGTCGCTTTCTAGGCGTATCGGATGTATCGGATCACATATATTAGTCATTTTTATTTATGTTTTATTACCTTGAAACGTTTGTTTTATCAAACACTGTTTTTTCCACGTTTTGTAAGGCGAAAGGAGGGAGCTTAAACATTGTTAAATCATTGCTTTACAATTGTTGGATCATTATAAAACGTCCCTTTGTGTGGTCCTCGCATTATCGCCACATATGATCGAACGGCCCCTGCGTGCGATCAACGCGTAACAAGCGTTGATCTAGCCAAGGCTGATGGCATAAGCAGATGGTTGATGACCATAGTGACCAGGAACCTCAATTGATGGAACGACCAAAAAAAGCTTCATCTTACTTAATACATGCCTTAAACTCACATTCATTCCGTATTCTGCCTTGCCTTGTCACCCCATGTATTCTTCTCAGAACACGCGTTTTTACAGCATGTATTCGGTTCTTTTCAGTATTTTTTCACGTCCACGTTTCACTCCTATGCATAAAAGCTGGTACACAAATTCTGTGTCGGACTATTATATTAACAGATTTTGATAGTTTTTTTATATGTTTTAGTACCCCGTTGACTTTGTTTCTTATCACTACACGTCGTTCGATATCCCTAGCAGCTGTTACATAATCTACGAAAATACTTATTCTGTCTACACATTTCTACAGCCTTTATTCGGCTCATTTTCTTTGTTTTCCACTTCCACGTTTTACTCCCATACATCAAAATTGTTACTAGAATACACGTTGTTTAATATTGAGAATTATTCAATAGTTTAAATTAATAAATAAGACGGATTTTTTACGTTTGTTTGAATAATTATATTGATTATTTACTTTCTACTCTCAACACCACACAACGTTCACCAGTTGAATACACCTTATTGAGCGTAACTGTTGGAGCATCGCAAACAGGGAAGTGCAAATTTTGCACCGAGATGAAATCTTATGCAACAGTGACGGAGGAAAAGCTGATTGTTTCCGAACGAAGAGTTAGAGTTAACTGTAAATTTACCGGTATCTCTCTGCTAAGAGAAATTTTGCACATTGCTCCATAACCCTCCAAGTATTAAACACAATTTAAATTATTTGTTGTATTACAATTTCGTTGTATACAGTACAACCTGGCGGGCTTATTGCCATATGCCAATCTTTTTCAACCAACCAGAAATGTATTAAAGAGGCCTTAAGGGAAAACCAAACTAGATTTATTTTTTAAATATCTTGGTTCCAGCGATATTTGAGCCCTCAACCTCCGGGTTGGGAGACAGACGTTTTACCAACTAGGCAACATTACTATTTTGTATTTACGATACAGTATACACATTTACGAGGGTCATCTAGAAAGTAAAGTTACAAGGGCTTCTGAGGCCGGGGGAAATTTTTTGTTTCGAAGTTGGCGCACCTGGCGTGTAGGGGGGATCCTAACGGTCAGTTTGTTTGGTCCCGCGTGTTTGTCGGCCATTTTGTTCAGTCACAGTAAATTCTTCCGATGGAGAGGTCGTCGCGCGCTCCCGCCTCCTCCCGTCTGTGCAAGATCCGCGCGGTCATCCGTTTTTTGACTTTGCAGAACAATACCGCCGCGAATATCCATCGGAAGCTCGTGGAAGTTTATGGTAGTGATGTGATGATTCGACAACATGTATAAAAAATACGCACAGAGGAAAATATAAAAATATCGCACAATACGGTTTGCGTGGTTTGCGCACATATAGAGGCAGGAGATGCGCGTGCACCCTACATATTGAAATCATAGCACACACTTATACATCAATACTTGCGTCTTTGATAGTTGCGTTCATGCATGCGCATCTTGTCACTTACAACATTTAGAAAGGAAAATCGCGAAAATACAAGTATAATGGGGAAAGCAAGTATCTATATTTTTATAAGAGACATTGGGAGCCGCACTTAACCCAACGAAGAGCCGCATTTGCCCATGTCTGGTCTAGGCTGTCGGTGACATTGTGAAGGACTATCCCATATATTCACTGCCGGAAGGACTGGAGGAGATCTGTCAAACTACTCCAGAGGCTGTATCATTGATGAGAAACCTGATCTGTAAGAGATAAACCATGCGTGAAAAGTGCACTCATGCGTAATACGCGGTCGGTCGCAAAATATCGATTTAATAATTTATCGAAAGTTGTTTCTTAGAATTCTCTGTTGCCGATTCGGTAGTAACAATACAGCAAATAATGACAACTGTAAAACAATTAAACTGCTACCCCCTGCCGTGATGCGCGCTCGTGCGTGAAAAGCGATTCGCGCTCGCCTTGATTACGCATGTTGGTAAAATTTTATCAAATCATTATCGATATTTTTTTTTCGACATGCCATTTTTGGAAGAAACGCTCGAGTGGTTTTATTAATCAGGCAAGATATATATTTTTATTCTTCCATATTTATTTATTTTGATCGTTTCCGACTGGTGGACGAGCATAAACATGTTATGAAACCTATACACATTCCTACGTTATTCGTTGGTCTTCTATTTATTGTTGGGATTCAGCCAAATATTACACAAAATAAAGTTATCGGATATAGAGATTTTTGAAGAGTGATAATGATGATAGTGATCTTTGAAGAGTGATAATGATGATTTCACAAAATAAAAAGATATAACTCAGTGTCTCCCCAGTAAGATATATGATACAGGTAAAATCCTAGTTTAGTGGGTCACAGACAACAAACCCAGAAGATCCATTTTACTTGAGTGACTATTTGAAATTGTATAATATTATTTTAGTTTGTCTTGTTTTTTCTTGAATTATGTGTGCTTGTCATTTAAATTAAATTAAATAAATAAATAAACGCAAGATAGAAAATGAGTAAATAATTGTCCAATAAAAATGTTGCATTAAGTAAATATTTTGTTCATTATTTTTATTTGACGCTTTATTGCACAAGGTACAATCGGCGAGATTATTTTCATATGACAATCTCTTATCCAACCAACTAGAAAATAGTTGCGCAGTTTTTTGCCATTTTCACTGATGACTGATGAGTGATTACAGGCTGGAAAGTTTTTTTATTTACAAAAAGGTAGCACCAAGCAAATTTTACTCATCTTAAATAAATAAAAAACTAAGTAGTATTTTGAAATATTAATATTACAATTGATTGTCTGGGAAACCGGAATGGAAATAGAAATGGAAACAGAGTAAGGCATTATAAAACACTCGCTTCTTAATTGAAGTGAGGACCTATATATAGGATTTCTCATATACCATTCAGGGAAAATCAGCTGTTATGTATTTCTTAAACACGTGAAGTTTTTCATTTTTTTTATCAATTTATAAAAAAGTTACTACTTATCAAGAAAATCTAAAAGTGTTAAGTTGATATGGAATAACTCAACTTATAAACAGAACAAAAAAATTAATAATTGACTGACTCATCCCTTGTTGTAAGGGGAAAATGTCAAAAGCTTACAGGTAAAATGCAAATAGCACGATAGCCGCCAAGCTTCAGATAAACAAGGTGGCAGGTTAAAAGAAGTATTTTGGTCTGGATTGTAAATCGATACTAATTGTCAATAAATAATGTCTCGCGTTTGTTGTGATTCAAGCAGCGATAAACGAACAAATAAAAACTCAAGTGTAATGATCTGTCGCAATGTGCGACGGTGCGTGATGCATTTTTGCCCCGTCGACAACAATTACTTATTATTTTCTGTCGATCCGACCGACAAATAAAAAAAAATGGCGTTACGAAACAGAAACAATCGGAGTTCGTCGCGTCTGGCGTTGTGTTTCGCAAACATCGCTTCAAAATCGTGACCAATTACAAATCACGATGGTCGACTTGAGTCGCACTCGTTTCCTGTTTTTGTCACGGGCAATTTTCTCGTTTTGCGATGCCATTTTGAACTGCCACGCCGCGCACCGCCGCAGCAGACCGTCATGCACCGATAGGCGAAGCATGCGGATCAGTTTTTTTTTTTCCAATAAAGAAAGAGGAAGGCACCTGTAACTTGGAGTAGCTGGTCCCACGGAGCAAAGACAATGTTGCCTGTTATTGACCCCTAGAAGGTCTCAGACGACTGGTTGTAGTTTTTTTTTAACAAAAACTATCGTTGAAGGGCACGAAAGAGAAATGATAATTGTAGTTTCTACAGCAGAAGTAGAAAATGTAGAATATGACTAGAAATTAGAGAAAAGATTACGTAAATTTATCTGAAAATAGTATTACACTTTCTTAGTACATTACAACCTGGCGGGTGTATTTATTGTGTGGAAATTTCTTCCAATTAACCAGGAAGGCGTTTAAACTTACCTTAAGTAAAAAGTAGAAAGGAAGCATTTTTTTTAAATCTGCGTATCAATGGGAATCGAACTCTCAATCACGGACTGGAAAAATGACGTCTTACCCACTAGGCCACGGAGATCAAATATATACGAACCTGGACCAGACACGAAACAGAACAGTGAACGATAATGATGATACAGTGCAATAACAATTGTAAAAATGCAATACTTCATACGACAGTTAAGAAAGTGATCGTTTCCCTTTCATCTGTTATAGTAGTTAATCCTGATTGATTTCGAGGGAAATATATTATTTTAATTCGATTTCGAAAAAATGCAAAAAGAGATAATTACCTAATGACGTAGCAGAACTATCACCATCACGGCTAAAATGCACCTGGTTAAGTCTCTCGCCTTCGCAATATTCATGTATGGCGCGGAGACTTGAAAACTCTGAAAGCAAACGAGAGGCATAGAATAGATGCATTTGAAATTTGGTGCTGGAGAAGGATGTTACTGTTATATATAGTTTGAATGCTCACGCAATGAAGCGTGAGATTGTTTTCATACGCGTTCTCCCATGCTTCATCATTATGGAATTCTCGCCTGCTTGACGAAATCGCATACTTAATCCAAATTTCCCATAACAAATATTAGGAGTATTTAATCTCTACCATGATTAAAAACCGTGTCATTTATTAATAAACGCTTGAAGTGAATTGTATTATTCTTAAATAAAACAGTAAGATCAACCACCTGAGTTTGATTTGGAAACATCCTGCAAAACCTAAAAAGATTCAAGAAACCCTGACAGATTGAATCCTCGAGTTTCGAAGACAAAATATAAATAAGTTAGTGCTCACAGTCGCTTGCCAGTTATCCCGGTTGAGGAAATAAATACCTCTCTAGCTGGAGCATAACATTACGAATTCCACGGACAGCAAGGTGAACTAATGCCTCCATTCTAGAAGAACTGAGAATGACCGATATATTGTCGACAATATGCCTCCGATTCTTATTCTCGGCGCAATACTCGTGGCCAATGAGACAGTTTGGAGAGGTTTGTGGTTATTGTAAGCATGAAAGGACGACGCACAAGAGGAAGAGTCCCAGTGCGTTGAACTGACCAAGTGAGAGATGTAACGGACTATGCTTAACAATTGATGAATGGAGAGGAGGCGCCGAAGGCTATCATGGGAGTCACCATGCTCAGTCATGAGCTACGTACTGATTTCTGATAATTTTTTATACGTCATTCCTGTAAATGTTGATAATTTTTGTGACAAGTTGTATTTATAATCATGCGCGTGCATTAAAAAATCTATTTGAAGCATTACTTTCGTAAACTTTTTTAATGGTCTATAAAATACCGTACATTGTAATAAAATAATATAATAAATAAAAATAGCGGCACACGAGATTCTCACATAACTTCGCATGCCAGGAAAGCCATCTTAAAAATGGAGAGACAACTGGTGCTCTGCCTTCCAAAAATGATTTTTGTAACAACAGATCAAATATTCACATCATAAAGAACAATTTATAAGAAGTAAAGTTATCAATCAATATGGATAATAATAATATTCAATCCATTTTAGATACCAAAAAGAAAGCATATAAAGCTTTTTTCTGCCGATATACTCTGTACATAGATGCATATTAATCGATCTGGCTTAGCATGACGAGCAGAGAATTGCATCCTGAAGCCAGATTGATTATTACGCCTCACTTATAAAAATGAGTGCATCCGTTTTGGCAACCCTCGTGCCGGAGATATGTTGTACTGTTGTTGCGCTGGCTGAGTTCACTCTCGCGTTGTCGTCTACACTATATCACCTACATAAAACACTCGTATATTGTCTGTCCCACGCGAGTTGCCCGGGACTGAATAACAACAGTGTGCGTGGCCCTGCCGTCTGCGTTGCGCTTCTCCGATGCCAATAATTCCACGGGTGCAATTGAACAGATTGTAGATGATATTCGGCACTACTGTTTATTTTCATTTCGACATTAAGGGTTTCAAGTCGAAACTCTACAATTTCTTATAGTGTTACTATCTATCTGTACCCTTAATATGGTATTTGGCTACGAAACGGCGCTAAAAAACGACCTCCGTGGTCTAGTTGGCAAGACGCCTGTTGAGGTTGCGGGTTAAAATCCCGCTGGAACCCTTTTTTTTTTTAAAAGGACTCCAGTCTGTTTTTCACTTAAGGCCTGTAACGATTTTCTGGTTGGTTGAAAGATATTGTCACATGACTATAAGCCCGCCAGGTTATACTGCATATCGATACACAAAAAGCCAACAGATTCCACAACCCTGATTTAAACAATACTTAAATCTATCTATACCTGTCCATTCGAGAATGTTCAGTAATCAAGATAGACCTTCTACCGGTTTCGCATCGACCCTCGTTTTTGTCGTTAATATAAATTTTATGAAATTGTATTTTTCTCCTCCTAGTATACGTGTATGACCCAGATAGGTAATCTTTCGGCATTGTGCATTCCAAGTGATGTAATACATATTTGGCGCGCGTACTTCTCTCCCGATGTCCCGGTGTTTTACTCTCACGTCTATTTCTGCCGCGGCACTCATTCTACATTGGCTACACGTGCGTCTGTCTATATCCAGCGGATCTTCAGCGAAACCGTTTAGACTGTGGCTGTCTGTCATGTTGTTCAAAGCAGCAGCACTATTGCGGATGATTGCTGAGGCACGTAACGGCCTTTTATATATTCGCAAAGGCCGTTGAGCTCTTGGCTACCGTCAGACGCGCGCGCTCGTGCGCTGCTCGAATCTTGAGCGAAATGTGGGCGCCACAAAATAATAGGTTTTCCGAAAAGTATATTCCGTACTTTTAGGTCAAATTCAAACGCATAATTGCACCAAATGCTCGTGAATTATGACTTTCGATATCATCAGTATCTCAACAAGCTCTCATGGTGAAGAACGCTGGTAATTATCGATCAAAACCTGGTCGTCTTCAGTGATAATCGGCCTTCCAAAGCATATACCATCTGTGAATGTCGTATCTCCATTACAGATTTTTTAAAACCAAATTTGACTCACTCGATCGCTTACTGCATTGTTTCCATACACCGTGCATATCATATTTTTTGCTTGTGTCGCAAATTTGCCTTTGCGGTAGTGCAAAAGCATCAAGCACCGCAAAAAAAAATATTTTGTTCCATTTTCGATATGATGCAAAAAATTGTCTTCGCAATTTGGGTAAACAAGGGCTAAAAATGCGTCCAACTATTTCATAATTATATACATTCAGCACGTTTGTAATGAATATAGCAATGAAAATGTTGTCATAACGAAATACATCCGAGAAATACGAATTTACTTTCCGAACAACCCAATACTGGATCTAAGATGTAAGATTCTTTATGCTTTAATTTGTTCATAATCCGATAATGCAATATTTAAATTTCTTACAAGGCATAAGGAGTCGCAATTTTAAGAAATCAAATAATGCAAATTAGATTAAGCAACGGGCGATGGCTTTCATAGAAAGTCAAAGAACAGTGTTTCTGAAGTAATGAATATTCATTTATGTGGTTTGTGTTTTGCCTGTCGTCGGATGCTGTTTATTTTCAATTTTAATTTGGTTTTATTGTACAAATATAGTTAAGTCCCGTAAATGCAAAATAACTAAACAAGGATGATAATAATAACAATTTATACAGTGCCATTTAGAGAGCAGACTTTCTTCAAGGGCGCTCTGATTCGATATTCGAACCCCATAATTGAGATTAAACATATAACAAAATAGACACGTTGAGCATAAGGATGGGAAAGTGGTGGCTGCGGCGATTAGATTGGGGACTTTTCCGTAACTAAATATGTTTAGAAAAACATATTTAATAAAGTAAACCTCAGGATATTTACCGAGGTAAGACGTATTATAAAGAAACAAAATAGAAATTTGGAAATCGTCCAGTATGTGACAGTAACACGTTCGGCTTTAGGTGGAGTGTAAAGTATGTATAGTACCCGGCGGTAAGTAATACACATCGGGCTTAAGAAAGAGACTGTCGGTTTGTAGAGCGTCGTCTCTGTCGCACGATGCGACTAACAACTCGCGACGGAACACGTGTATGAATGACAGAGACGACGCTCTACAAACCGACAGTCTCTTTTTTAAGCCCGTTGTGTATTACTTACCGCCGGGTACTGTATGTGGTGTTAATAATATGTAATTGTAAATTTTGATAAGACTTCCCAAAAAGGTTTTTCTTCAATTGGTTCCTAATGCTGTACACGCCACCCATACATCTTAAAATTTGAGACGGACAAAGATCGATTCAATTGTAAGGATAGGAAGGTGGTGGCTGCGGCCATTAGATTAGGTACTTCCACGTATTTGCATATATTTTAAAAACATATTTGATAAGGATAAGTGACAGATTATTTTTAAAAGCGCGGAAAATATAACAAACACTTCAATATTTTTATAATTTTTTATGTAACCCTGACCATATAAGATATTTTTCTTTACAAATTCTTTTAAACAACCTTCAAGGTGTAGACTGACTACAAAAGCTTCCGAAACTTGTCATACTAACATGCGACAAAATAGTGTGATACATAAATTATTGTATTTTCGAGTATATATCATAAATCAGGGGTCGGCAACCGCAGCCCACGAGTCGAATGCTGTGAACTTGCACGGGAATTTTTTTGTGGCCCTCAAACATTTGACCATACTAATATTACTTGCGCCCCATTTGTTGAATCATTTGAATAATGCATTTTATTATATTACACTTTCGTTGTATACAGTTAACGAAATTATTGCCATATGGCAATTTCTTCAATTTTATATGTGTAATAAATTAATAAATAATAGGTATATGTATAGTCTATATTTCAGCAAACGTGTGGTGCTGAAATATACGGGTTTTTATTCGATTTTATATAACGTTTTTGTTTCATATCTCGTATTTTTAATATTTTTGTTACTTAGGGTTGAAATAATAAAAAGTTTTTTTACACTCCTTATCTTAAATAGTTGATGATACCTATGTATACCCGCGCAATAATTAATACTGCAAGTCGAATGTGGTCCACAATCATGAAAAGTTGCAATCCCCTGATCTAGGAGATTCATGAATGCAAAATATTAATTTGTAAATCTTGTATAATATATATATATATATATAAATAGTCAACAATATGTTTTTATATTTTCTATACAAACATAAAAGAAACACGCAAAAGATTTGTTATTCAACTTTTAGTACATTTAGGAAAAAAACGTCTTATGTAGTAAATATTGAGACGATTTAAATACAAATTCGTTCTATTTCTGGGATCATTTAGTGACCAAATTTTTTTATAGGTTCATATATTTTGAAATAATGGCCTTAAAAGTTTTTATAAACATTTTTTTTCCTGCAAGTCATCGATGAAATCAAATTTTTATATCCGTTTATCGATTATTTTTATTTTTCTTTGAATCGACCTCGGCATCCTACATCCGTATTAATTTAGAACGGAAAGACTTCTTCGACCAAAGCTAGCGCCATTTGTTTTTAATCCGTGCATAGTTAGTTGATAGTTTTACTACGAAAACACGGCGTTGTTGGGAAATTGCGCTAATGTGTCAATTCTTAGTAATGTCACACAATCGTGATATTTTTTGGATCAACTAAACAGGACGCATAAAAGAATTGATTTGAAATGAGTTTCTGGTAAAAAAATATATATATTTTTTTTTAATTCAATGAAAATTCTTTAATATATAATGTATAGGTAAAAACACATGACTTATATTGGACAGTTTAGGGACAAAGCTCACTCGTATTCCTTTAATACCTGATATTAGAAGAATAGTCGGTCATCTATCTCGTATACGTTGACACGAAATACTTTCACCCCTTTTAAGCACACTTCTGATGTAACATAACATATCAGTCTGGCCTAAGAGCACTGCTGTAGTAACAAACTGAGATCGTTCCGCCTAAAGAGTGCCTCGTGGTAGGAGGTAGAAGCACGTGTAGCGGAAATTATTAATGTAATTAGTGGAATAACAAAGTCATGTTCAGTTTTATACGTGCATACATACCATTATGTTGAATGTAGGCAAAGAGGACAGAGCGCTAGACTTTCCTATCTCGACACACATCTTTAGAGTCTCCCACATCCATACAACTTCTAAGATTTCTCTGACTTTCTATGTTTCCTTTTTACAGAATATCATTCACTTGACCCAACCATACTTTTCTTGGCTTCCACTCACATTTTTACTATATAACGGGTGTTTTTTTAAGGGGGAAAGGATTTAAGATTCCTATATCTCTCGGTAGGGACGCTAGTTGTCAAGCTGTCATTGCCATTTTTACTCAGTAACGTTTGACAATTCATCATGAATAGATAGATATACACCGCAACAACGCTACGATATTATTGTGGCATACTTCGTAAATCAGCGTTCAATTGTCCAAACTCAAAGAGCTGTTTTACCGGAAAATTTTGTTCAGTGATGAGGCACATTTTTGGATCAGCGGATATGTTAATAAACAGAATTGCAGCATTTGGAGCGAGGATCCACATGAGCGAGCGAGGAACAGCCATTACATCCATAAAAATGTATTGTTTGGTGTGCTTTATGGGCTTGTGGAATCATTGGTCCTTATTTCTTTAAAAATGAAGCCGGCCAGAACATTACAGTAAATGGCAATCGCTATAGAGCCATGATTACTGACTTTTCCATTCCCCAATTGAATACCATGGATGTGGAGAAAATGTGGTTTCAGCAGGACGACACAGCAACCGTCACAATCCATTTAATAAAAAAAACATTTGGTGATAACATTATTCCGCGAAATGGACCTGTTAATTGGCCACCAAGGTCCTGCAATTTAACGCCCTTAGATTATTTCCTTTTGTGATACGTGAAGTCGCTAGTCTATGCTAATAAACCGGACTCGATTGAGGCGTTAGAAGACAACATAAGACGAGTTGTTGGCGATATACGGCCCCAAATGCTTGAAAAAGTGGTCCAAAATTGGACTGATCGGGTAAGGTACATAAGAGCCAGCCACGATCAACATATGAATGAAATTATCTTCAAACAATAATTGTCATTAAACAACCTATCTATTGAATTCAAATACACGCCCATTTAAATAATTTATGTGTTTTATTTCAAAAACAAATCCTATCACACCTAAAAAAACACCCGATATCTGTTTTATTAGTATTTCTTCATGCATTCGTTCCACATGCCCAAACCATCTCAACGTACTCTTATTCATCTTACTCAACGCATCAACCTTAATTTCACATTCATCCCTAATCAATTCATTCGGTATTCTACCGTACATTTTCTCATGTATTCTTCTCGATGCATGCATTTATTCGGCTTCTCAGTATTTTTTTCACGTCCATTCCATTCAACAAAATTTGCATCAAAATAATATTTTGTTCAATATTCTTTCATAATCGATTTATTTTATAAATGTCAACAGAGACATGGCGTGATCGTTATTACGAAGAAAAATAATCAAAATAAACATTAATATTATATAAACGAAGAATCACCAGTTCGTAAATGAAATCTACAATGTATGGAAGTTGTAAAGATAGCAATCATTCGGTCTATTAATTGTTATTGCATGTAAAAAAGCTTTCGTGTAAGAGAATAATAAAAATCGTTCTTAATAATCATTTGATTATCCCGGACATAATTAAACACATACTTAATAATAACATAACGAGATTACAATAATGATCATGTACCGAGACATTCGGTGGGGGTGGAGAGTGCTAGAGTAGGGGTGGGAAGGTGCTGTGAGGTGCAGATAACCTTCGGCAACACGTGCCGCACCAAGGTCGGAGGGGTCCGCCTTGGAAAACCGTACCGAGTCACCGTGCCTCACGAACACAACGCAGATGAGCTGATTCCCGAATAACTGAAGTCTCCGAGTTGACGATTCTTCGTCTACACGGTCTTGACAATATACATTTTTTGACCTTGGTGTATTTTATATCAGAGGGCTCCCTCGTGATTGGTTGTGTCGTTTGTATAATACTTGCATCTTTTGAATGTAATGTTATTAATTATATGGAAATCCCTAGTCACGGTAATAGAAGTGTGAAAGGAAAGTTAATGTGATATAAAGGTTAGTAATGATAGATTAGAGCAAGTTGAAGAAATCTACTATTAAAGTAGTATTTTCTCAGGTAATGGAAGAGTTGCTAGAAATATTGAGCGACGTGTAGCGACATGTCGCTCAATATTTATATAGCGACATCAGTTAGTAAAACATATATAGTCGAACCGGGCTGTATAAAAATCTTCAAAATGGTAGTCAACAATGTTATTTTTTTTAAGAATAGATATGACCGAAGTCATAGGTATCCTTATACCCTCGAAAACTAGGCGGAAAAAGTGCCTGTGTCGTTCGAGGGGAGTAGCATAGTGCGGGGATTGAAATGACGATCTTCCGCACGGAAGTCCAGTGCGTTACCGCGCGGCTAGGCACCTTATTACCATCTTTGATTTATGGGAGTAAAAATTGGACGTGGAAAAAGAGCCGAATAATGCGTGCACTTAGAAGAATATGTGACATAATACAGAATGAAGTGATTAAGGATGAATGTGAACCTAAGGTTGGTGTGTTGAGTAAGATGAATGAATTTTGTGATTTCGATATTTTCCACATCTCGGTGAATAAAATGATGATTCAATTCCTAAATAAACTGGATCGAATGAAGTAACTTCATAGGGAAGCATGAGTAATATTGCTTCTGTTATTATTACGTTATAAAGGTGTTTTTTTTGGGTGTGATAGGATTTTGAATTGGCTGCCAAGATCGTGCGATTTAACGCCTCTGGATTATTTTTTTTCGGGTTATGTTAAATCACAGGTTTACACCAACAAACCCAAGACTCTTGATGAACTTGAGGCCAACATTTGTCGTGTTATTG
The DNA here is from genome assembly GCA_949825065.1 of Odontocerum albicorne. Lineage (NCBI taxonomy): Eukaryota > Metazoa > Arthropoda > Insecta > Trichoptera > Odontoceridae > Odontocerum > Odontocerum albicorne. The sequence continues at coordinate 6,600,477 of OX463858.1, forward strand.
ACGCCATACAGCCGGAAATGCTTCACCGAGTCATCGAAAATTGGCGTGATCGAATTGGCCAGTGCAAAAGAAGCCGTGGAAGCCATTTGAACGATATCTTGTTTAAATCGTCAACGGCATGAAATATTATTTCAAATGAAACCTTCAGCCACGGTCAACATATTAATGAAATTACCTTCAAACGATGATTATCATTAAACAACATATCAATTGAATTCAACTACACGGTCATTGAAATAATTTATATGTGTTTTATTTCAAAAACAAATCCTATCACACTAAAAAAAACACCTATATTAGACTTCATTATTACATTTTTTTCTTGTTACTTGGTGTAATTTGGTAGGACCTGTATCAAATGTAAAATAAATAAATATGATGAACATCTATGTTATAGTGGAAACCAGAGTAAACCCCCATATTTTCTTCTTTTTTCAAAATTAAATTTGGTACCAACAGGACTCGAACCCGTAACACTTGGGTCGGAAGACAGGCATCTTACTTACCTGGAACAAGAAGGTCGTCTGTAATGTAATTTGAAAGGTTTCCTTTTGTGACAATATAAAATTAATTTCGATAAAAAAAGTAATAACAAATTTTCGCTGAGATACTCGTTTAGTTTGCGCTTGATACGTATTGACATTAATTCTTTGTTCCACAAAATAAACCTGTCCGAACGAACTGTGTCTGTCATATGCAGGATGAGAATAGGACACCGTCTGATGGGAAGTCACCTTTATAAAATCCACGTAAAAGAAAGTCCTATATGCACGTGTGAAATGGGTGTGGAGACCCTCGACCTTGTTTTCTTTGAAGTATCCTCTACGCGCCGCATTCATGTACGAGTATATATAATCTTGACTCAATTATGATTTTTTTCCCGTCTGTTCAACGTAGGAGTAAGTGGGACCTATTCGCTCTTAATTCTCCCTTTTTTTTCTTATGGTACCTTTCAATATATCCGAAGTAGTGTGTAGTAAGCGAACCTTCGGGTTAAGAACCTCTGGAGCAAGCAGGCACTAAGCTCGCGTTTCGTCACTGAACGTGTTGGCAACACTTCCGCTAGGTGCGTGCTAGTATTATTTCCTGGCGAACTCTTTTACTAGACTAGCACCCTTTTTTGTGTACCATCTGAAATCGAACCCGAAACCCCCGGGTGGAAGTCAAGAATGTTACCACTAGACTACGGAGGTTCTCCATTAATTTATAGTCACATATCTGAATTTATTGTCCAAAAGTCCTTCAATATTTAGTACTAAAGTAGTTTCTTACATATTCTCACACTGTCTCCTTACTTTCAAATTGTTATTGGCACAAATCATCCTCTTTATAGGGTGGAATGCCTAATCAACTATTGATAATGTAGTTATCGACCTGACTCCAAATCTACCGATAATATCAATAAAATGTCCATGGGTTGTTGCGTTAAAATGCAGAGTGATTATTGTTTGTGGTGTCCAGCTATTGTTGTTTTTTTTTATTTTGCTCCTAGAACTATAAAAATGCAAATTTCACCTATGTCTAGATATTGTTTTTGGTATGTTCTGTTCATTGGTGAGAGCATTTAATTGACACATGTGCTAAGCTGGTTGACTTAAAAGCAGGAATTTGTAGTTAGTCGATGAATTTTGAAATGTATCGTCTTTAAACTCCAGCAATGTTACGAGTATAATTGTACAATATATTCCCCTGTAATGTAAAATAAATAAATAAATGGTACAGATAAAAGCTCGGAATCTAAAGTTCAACAATTTTGAGAGAGAAAGCTTCGTAGACTCGGAGACTTCAATTCCACTCTTCCATCTCAACCGATTCTCCCTCGGCTGTATTCCCCCTCACCGCAGCGCGGCGGTTAAACTCGGCCGTCACGTGCCTGTCGCGGCTCGACCCGGCTCGGCCCGGCCCGCCGTATCTCTCCTCTCATCTGTATATAGTACTCGTCTAGTACTGTATTGTATTGTATTTTAATGTGGCTAACGCTCTTCCTGCCCGCCTTAATCGCGCCGCACTTAGGATAGGCCTCGAGCCGGTACGGCAACAGCTAACAGCCGCCTCAATCAATATAGTAGTGAAAACAGGCCGATGATTGATTTGTTTGCCAGATGGATAACAGTAACACAATGCTGCTGTATACGTGAGTCAGGCTATATACCTAATGTGTGTGATTACTCATTATGCAGCACATAACAAGTCCAACGAGAGATTGTGAAAGTAACTTTATACTCGAATATAATCCAGTGCTACTTAAATAGTGGTCTGCGGATCGGCGGTAGCCTAAGGAGCCGCACACTATAACCTTAATAAGATCAATGTATTTATTTACGATATTTTATGTATTGTACATAGCGGGTTTATTGCTATTGTTATGTCGAAAGTCGGAAATAGATGGTGAAAATGAAAAATACGCACTTTCTTAAACATTTTATTCAGGTGATTTCTACAATGAAGTACTTGTATATTTACGGGATGGAACGTCACAGTAACCTCGTTGCTCCCTTGTGTAAATGTACCTAAGGTATTTGGGCCTTATGGACTTTACTTAATATACTCATTATGGTGAAATATATATCTTCATCTCTTTTCAGTGGATAATGTAGGATTAAAGGACATGTGTGGTCAGATAACGTATATTTTGGATCAAGAAACTCGAACTATTTTTCTCGCGCTCCATTTATCTCTAGGGGCTGGGAGCGTTTCCAAGATAAAGTTCAGTGTTGAAAACGCCTATAGGTGTTTATGTAAACTTTTGCTTGCTACTCAAAATGCCTATCGTCGTTCCCAATTTCTTTCGATGAATGAAGAAACAAGTGAGCCCAAAGTGGACTTATGGTACTGATAGGGTTTGTAAGGGGTTTATGGCAATGAATTATATTTATTTTTTAAAAAATTTTAACAGCGCAGTAATTAATTATAAAAAAAAATATTCAGCAGTCAATGTTTTAAGAATACGATGAAATATTTCATTTTAGAAATTTCAAATAACTAACATGCGCAATCTTACATCTCTAAACTTATTTATTGTTTATAAATCTTGTTGATAAGAGAGTTGACCTTAGGATTAACTTGAAGGACGGAAAAGCAGGATAAGCATCCATTATATTGTCATTATGTAAAATTTGGACTCCTTTGAGGCTTTTCTTTTCTTTTTTCTTTCTCGCTCTTGCTGACAGTTAACCTGAGGTGGTATATGTGGGTCTACTTTTTATTTTGTTTTCTGCCATACGTTTTTGTTTTTTTCTTTTTTTTCTATTTATTATTTAATCTAGATATGCGGGGGTGTTCGATGGAAGCCCCCTGATGCCCTTGCGGTCGGGCTCGCCCTACATTGGTGGGGTGTATCTCGGCCGGGGGAATGTTTGTGGGATGAGCCCGGACCTTTTAGTGTCTTCTCTCTAGAATGTATTTTTTTTTTGTCATCTATTTATTTTCTGTGTTTATTTTTTTTATATATTCTTGTTCTACGTGTTCAAGGGTATGAGCTGAAAAACATCTGGTGTCCCCGTGGCTGGGTTCACCCTATATTGGTGGGATGTATCTTGGCCGAGGGGATGCTATTAGATGAGCCCAGACCTTTTGATAGTTTCTGTATTTAATGTATTATCTGCAATTTATGTGTTTTAGAAGTGTTATTTAAATATAATCTGTACATACTATGTTGCTATCAATAAACCTATTTATTTTATTTATTTATTTATACAGCAATTGCTTCCAACCAACCAGATTATTTAAGATACATCAACTGTTTTACTACATGACAGATTTAACAAAAGAAAATATTCGTTTTGTTAAATATTTGTTTAAATTAGTTTATTAGGCATCCCGTTCTGTCAAGAGGATGATTTGTGAATTGTTTACATATTGTTGGATAATATTGTATATATTTTAGATAAAAAAAAGTTTCAAATCGACATTCGCATCCTACTATACATTTATCTCCAAGAGTTATTCCCAAAAGTAAATCAAGATAGTTTTGTTACATTTAGTTCAGTAATCGCAAGCAGCGCTAACTAACATCTAAGGCGTTATATTAATATAATATTACTAAACTTAAATTTTATGGATCCTACTGATAAGATAGTTCTTCTTTCGTATGCGACAAAGGAAAGAATGGTCAGGAAAGGTATATCGAAAAATGAAACATGTTACATTGTTGACTTGAAATTTCGAGTTTTTTCAGTTGATTTTAAAACATGCCATCTTACTCACTAGGCTATAGATATCATCATAGAAGAGTTAACCCTGGTATTCGTTTTATGGACAAACTCAAGATATGCGCATCACATACCACCGGGAACCGTACCCAAAACTCTCAAATAGAAGTCGAGTATTTTACCGACCAGGTCACGGAGATTGCAATAAGAAATTAACTCTGGTAATCGTTTTATGAATAAAATCAAGATATACGCCTGTTACATAACACCAGTCCGGAAGCGTAATCCGCTGGGAATGAAACCCGCGACGCCAGATTGCTGACGACGAGTAGACATCCCTCTTATCGCAGCACTGTGTTGCACAACGGCCTTGCCTCACCGCATGTTGCATTCCCCGGCCGCAGATCGGCGACGAGTCGAAAGAGCAATCACCATTCTTGCGACATGAGCACAATCTTACTAACATGGGGACAGGGGCAGACGCTATCGTTATTCAAGCGGAGATTTTCGAAATCTAGAAAATGGTCTAGAATAGTTGCATTGTCACCCAAATAAGTGGTATGAGGAGCGAATAATCATCATTGATCATTTCAACCTACAACTAATAATGACCTACAGCAACGGCCCACAAACTGTATTACTCGATCCCCAGTCTAGTGCTACGCGAACAAGCAAACGTCAAAATACTGAAGTCGAATAAAACTTCAACATAATTCGGTTCAATTCCTGGCGGATTCACTTTCGATATCTGGCTTTATGCTTAAACCATTTTAATTTGAGAATTCAAATGTAAAAATAGTTTAAGACAACACCCATGTCATCTTATAGTCGTGACAGCGCGTGCCTTATGAAATGTGTATTGAACACATATGAGTTATTTCCTATTTATATTAGTTAATTTTTGTTGTATATTTTTGTTGCCTAGAGAGGGAATGGTTGCACGCCAGTCTAACTTTCATTAGGTGGTTCAATTTAAAGAAAGCTTACGAATCCTTGACCTCAAGTTTTTAAACTAGAGCTACAATACTTACTGCCTACAGAACAACATCCCATCTTAGAAAATCTGGCAAGTCACCACGGATTAAAAATAATAGATTGCTTGATTATTTTATATTCAGAGCGTTTAAATATATTCACACTAGTAAAATACCCGATATCTGTGATATCGGATAATTGCTAAATGTTTCGCTTTCCAATCAATCGCAGTTTATGTCTTATTTTACTGAACAAACTCGTATTCAAAATAATGTCAACATGGTTTGAAATCTCTCAAATTAAAAAGATCATAGATTTAATTTGAGGGAACGCTCCGTGATGTACACATATTTCAAAGCGACGTATTATTTACTAGTTTTACCATATATGTTTTACGGAGTTGTTACCGTGTTTAAGTGATGGCGGACGTTTCGAAGGCGTTGCAGCCTTCTTCCTCATAGATATGTCAAAACAAAGCATTACACCGAATATGACATTTTTTATCAACGCATTCGAAATGTTTGACTATCATTTAAACCAACTCAACAACAGCAACCTTTAAAAACACTTAACTGGCGCAAAACAGTCGTGAAAATGTTCAAATATATTCAAGGTTGTATATATTATGCTACACTGCGTGTAGGGTTGTAGATGAATGCGCTCAGGACAAGTTGACAGTAGATATCAGATAGGCAAGCCAACGCAGTAGAGAATTACCGTGAACCGGTGCCAGTTCTTCAGCGCGTGCATATCATGGAATCTGTGTACGCTCGGTGCTCACGACCTCGCATCAACATGGCGGTCATGACGATGTTGTCAACTTCCTTATTTTTTCCTCTCACTACTGCGTGTTTTGTTGTTTCTCAATGGGTATATTCATCGTCATCAGGATGAATCTTACTAACTGTATTTGTAGAATCTTCTTTAATTATCATCTTCTCTATGGTGGTACCCAATCAACTCTAGTATATTTATTTATTTTATTGAATTTTATAAGAAATTGTATGTATAGCTTATAAAATCAGTTTTGTGTAAAACGCGATAGTACAATTAATTTCAGCCAATCAGATAAATTTTATTTATTAATTATATTTTGTTATTCAGCTATAAACTAATTGCCGTTGTTAACCAACAAACTCACCGGCCGCATCATTGTACTGGATCCGGTGGCACACAAGTGAGATGATCGCAGGACATCGGCATGTTTCCCCCTCTTTTAAAAAAAAATAGATATGACCAAAGTCATGGGTATCCTTATACCCCCGAACACGCGAGTATGATGATGATAGCGACTTACGACTCGCGGAGTCGATGGTGTACGTTAAATTGAATACAGAGTCGTAGTAAATGACAACGCAGCGACGATTTTGAAGAAGCCGTGAACAGGCAGGCCTATGAGAGATGATACCTTAGAAGAATTACTCAGAAAACATTTCTTAAAATGACAAAAATATTTTCTTTAGTTAACGTATTCGAAAATAATTGTTGCGAATTGAAATTATTAACGTGGCAATTCAAAGACGAAGAAGCCTGATGATATTTTGCAAACTGCGTTTTATGAACGTTTCAGTTCTTCCTTGTATTGGCCGTTGACCCTGTTTGTATGGCATCGAATAGCACAAGTGACGCAATTTGGAGCAATGCTTGGTGGGTGAACGTAAATTATCTGCAACGTTGTCTATCGGCAGTGCATTTCTATTTTCACAGCAACAAAGAACGTCAGATTTAACGGGACTGTCAGCGCAACTATATTTTTTTGCTACATAACATACTCGTACTTATCCAAAGTTTTAAAGTAAATCTTACAATCACAAATATTTTTACGCGTACCGATATGAGATCACTGATTGCAAACATATCACTCACGATTTGAAAATTATCGAGGGGGTTTATGTCATCGATTGAAATTAAAATTAAAAAATGGAAAAATACTGTTAAGAGCGCAATAAATGCGTGTATTGAGAAGAATACACGGGATTATGTATGATAGAATACGAAATGAAGTGATTAGGGACGAGTGTGAACTTAAGGCTGATGTGTTGAGTAAAATGTAGAAGAGCACGCTGAAATGGTTTGGGCATGTGGAACGAATGAATGAAGGAACAGTAAAAAAACAAATATATTTATTTAACACTTTTATTGCAAATACAATCTGTCGGGCTTATTTCCAGGCGGCAGTCTCTTCCAACAAACCAGACAAAAATAAATGAAGCAAGTTACATGGTCGCATAAATCATTCAAATGACTATCCATCCCTACGAAATCCACGAACGCATATGCCCATAAAGATGAACAACCACCCTAACATTCCTTTTCATATAAAGTGAGATATCATCAATCAAAGGAGAAGGAAAGGATGGTGGAGAGGAAAGGAAAAAAATCGGAATGAAACATGTTATATTACTGACTAAAAATTAAGAGTTTATATACAGTGCAAATGTGAGTAGAATGCGTGGTAGAGGAAGACAAAGGAAAGTATAGTTGGATCAATATTTTGAAAGAAAGAGAAGTAAAAAGTCGTCGAGAAATCGTCGAAGTTGTATGAATGTAGAGGAGGTTAAGGATGTGTGTCGAGTTAGGAAAGTCTGGAGCTCTGCTCTCTCCTGCGCCTACTCCGACAGGGAAATATCATGTATATTGAAATTAAAGTACACATTTATAATTCGTTTCTGCTAGTTACAATTTATAATGTACAGCTCATACCCAATTAAATTCAGATTTCAGAGAGTATGTTCAATAACTAAGGAGTGCCAATAATACAAGTCTACTTTTCATCAAATCTACCATCCATGCAGCGAGATTGTAGGGTCAGTTACCAACGTTGGTAGGCTCGCTCCGTCATTGACACGTTTCAAAAAGCTATTAAAAAAAGTTTTAGTTTCGAGTCAATAATGTTAAGATTCGCATTTTCTCTCCGCCATTCTTTCTTTCACCGTTCCGCCTTTCTTTCACCGTTCGATGATATCTTAATTTTTTTGTTGTTTTATACTCGTATATATTTTTTATAAATTTTGCGCTAATTAATTTTTTTTTTTTTTACGCTCATGTAACTTTCTTTATCTGGATGATTGGAAATGATTGCCACCTGGCAGCATATTCGCTAAATTGTATTACAATGAAATGGAAAATGAAACTATTGGCATTGTTAAAACTGCCTATGAGCAAATATCTATATTATTACGATACAATAATGACGTAGATGATAAATCTAACGAGGCTAGTTCGTAAAAACCCCGAGGCAATTTTTAAAGACCGCTGCTGCTTCTAGTGAGCAGCATAAATCATAAACATTTTTTTGTCTGTAATGAATACATTATTTTCCAGTGTCTTATTATAGAAAATATTTGTATAAAAATCCTGTAGCAAAAAGGATAGTTATTTAAAAAATATATTTTTGGTCACATGAGTGGGCTGTGATCCTTTTCGTATCTTAAAATTCACTAAATAAGATCACTAATAAAGATGAGCTTCGTACCCATGGCAAAACATTTGAACCCACCTATATATGGTCAACCCACTGAATCGGTTAAATATTGTCCTAAATTATAAATAAAAACAGCTCAGATCATGTAACATGTGTTTGTATCGTTTCATTTTCAACTATGTAAATATGTTGTGTGTGGAGAGCTATTCTATAGCATCTACCATTGTTATGACGGAGGTCGGGAGTAAATGGTGAATCTGGAAAATCTGCACTTGAACATTTTATTTAGGTAACTTGTACAATGAATTATAATGGAGTTTACGAGTTTTTCGAGCAATTACTTAATTAAAAAGTCTATATTACTTATAGACAATATGGCTGTAAAGGTGAAATAGGGGTGGACCGTACATACGAGTACGTATGGTCGATCATATGCTTCCAAAACGCGTCTTGTATGGGGAAGAAACGGGCAGAGAAAGCGCTATAAGGACAGTCTTCGAGAGTTGCTGACTTAGTGCGAGGCTCCTGAAGACTGGAATAAGGTGGCTCATAACTGTGGAGGATGGAGAGTCATCTGTTCTCGGGCTGATAACGTCTTAACGGCTAGATGCGTGTGAAACAGTCATGGTACTCTGCGAACAGGCGTCAGTTCGAAATCTCAAATGGCCGAAATGTGATGTGTCACGTTTCTGTTATAGTTTATGTATCCTGTTGATAAGAACCTTAGGGTTCGTATTACGGATAAAACAAACAGGATATGCGTGCGTCACAGAACACCAGTGCTATCTTACAAGACAGCCACCGCCCATGAAAAGTACAATAAACGAAACAATGCTCCCGTGGGGTACTCGTATTCCTGATTAGTGTTCAGCTGAAACGTTATCTTCGTTCGTCCAGCGCGCGGCGGGAGAGAGGGCATCTCATCCAGCAAGCCAGACCGCGACGGGCCCGCGCCTTCACCGGCCGTCCTTGCCCCGCGCGGCCGCACCGGCCGCCGAGCATGTGATCTCTCGGCGGCCCCCTCCAATCGGCCGTGCGCGCTACGCGACTGCTGACTGCTGACACCAGCAAGGTGTCGCGTGTCCGCATGCACTCGCAACAGCTGATCATGAACAGTGGTAGCTCGAAACCGGTGGTCCTCGGAACTTGTTCTCGAAAATCCGAAAGTCTCGTAATACCCACTGTTCAACTGAAGCCTTCTACCAAATTTCGCGAACTTGACAGGAGACAACATGTGATTATATTATGATTATACATACATATCACGCCATTTCCCTATTGAAGTATGCAAATAGGACAGCGCCAGACTTTCATGTTTTCGCATCTTCTACATCCATACACCTCATACAACTCTTACGATTTCACTTTTTACGTTTCCTTCTTTATATCATTTACTTGATCCGACCATGCTTTTCTTGGTCTTCCTCTACCACGCCTTCCACTCACATTTGCACTATATGTGTGTTTTGTTAGTCTTTCTTGATTAATTCGTTCCACTTGCCCAAACCATCTCAGAGCAATCTTCATCTTACGTAACACATCGGACTTAAATTCACATACACCTCTAATCACTTGATGCCATATTCTGTCATGCATTATCAACCCATGTATTGTTTTCAGTGCAGGCATTTCTAAAGCATTGATTCGGCTCCTTTCAGTATTTTCCACATCCACGTTTTCACATACATCAATGTTGCTACTACTGGTAAAATATTGTCGTGGATTTTGATTTTAGTAGATTTTGATTCTGCCCGGTTGGAGTATAAGAGCCCCATTGACTTTGTTTCCTATCGCTACACGCGGTTGGATATAACTCTTCCAATATCTGAAATAATACTACCCAAACAGCAGAATTCCTCAACTTTCTAAAATCTTTCATTGTTCACCTATATGGTATATCATTTTTCCTTTCACTTTTTTCTATTACTTTGACTTCGAATTTCGCAACATTCATTCTTGGTTTTATTAACTTTATTTAAATCCCCAGGACGTCCGTTTCGACTTATTAGGCAGGCGGTCCTTGTCAACTGTTGACAAGGACCGCCTAATAAGCTTAATCTGTCGTTCTGAGAATTTAAATGGAGTTAACTAACCCTTTGTTTAAACGTCAGTATACTCGTACCGGAACACGATTTATAAAGTATTTTTGCTATTCTATTTTTTTATGTTTTAATAACACTTTTTAACTATTTTGTTAAAAATAACTATGATTATCTTAGTGTTTAATTCGCATTCTTTTCGAGTTATCAAAGTAATTAATTGGTTTTTATTTATGTAACAATTGTAACCGGTCTCGGGTGGTTACGTGCTATCGCGTGTTGGCATTAGACGGTTTATGCGACCAGTTCAAATGTTTAGATACTGCACACGATGGTGCATTCCAACCAATCTGCGTATTGTAGTATCTGTGGTGTGTCAATCAGCGGGCAATTTAGAGGTTTAATGAAACTAGAAGTCATTTGAAAGGAGGGTAACAATAAGTAGTATAGTGATTGGTGGGCTATAGAATATGTTTATGGATCGGAACATTTCAAGAGAAGCAAATTGACTGCTCGTAATGGAATTTTAGTTCTAACATTGGGATAGGTAAACGAAACTTGGGCATGGCAAAAAAGTGATGAAATTAAAATAAATGCGGCAGACTTGAGAGCGTTGCATAAAATGTGTGAAAAAATCATGTACAACAGACTAAGGAATAAGGACATTAGTAAATAATGCGTATTGAAATAAATGTACAACAGAATAAGGAATAAGGACATTAGTAAATAATGCGTATTGAAATAAAATGATGAAAGTAGCGTTGAGATGGTTTGGCCATGTAGTAAAAATTAGTGTTATAATATTTAGAAATATAGTTCATAAATATTGCATAGAAGGATTATTAGGAAGACCTAAAAATCATGACACGATCAAAATAATCAAATTTTGAAAGCGGGATGAGTGGAAAGCCTTATAATAAATAGGTGAGTATGCATTACGAGGTGTATTGTGACAAGCTAAAGATATTTGGTAGGATCGAGTGAACAGATTTGTTGTCTCTGCATCCCCTAATAGGGGCATGGCATGGTGGTGATAAAAATGATAATCTTTTAGGCATCCGGGGACAGCTGCTTAACCACTTTTCATGTTGTATAATTTGTTCCAATCTAAGAAGACGACAACGATAGATCTATATCATGCAGTTTAGCTAGCTGAGATAGGTGTTTTTTTTAAGAATAGATATGACCAAAGTCATAAGTAGCCTTAATCCTTAAACAGCGCGGGCGTGAACCGTTATTTGTGAAGACTTCAATTTTTATTCACAACACATAATTTAAAATTTAGTGGAAAGGCAGACAGTTGAGTACAAACATTACATAACAATGCTAAAATCCCCCCATTTTGTGGATATAAAGAACCACTTCACCGCGCAAAGCCCGTGGCATAATGGTCTCATTCCTTATCGTAAATTTGTCCTAAATACTAAAACACTCGGCATTCATACACGGAATTAACTTTTTTTTTTCAAACAAATCACAATCTCAACAACTACATCAAAATACAGTAAATTCGCATCAGTCAATTAGCTAATGAATCTTTTTTTTTAATTACGAATACGTTCCACATTACATATACATAAATTATTATGTATTGAATAACTTCCTTGTGAACATGTTCATATGTAAGTAAGCTCAAGGAACAAAAATATTGTTCAGATGCTAAAGAAAAAATATACATCAATTTCGTATGTATTCAGGTTTTTATAATCACCCAAGTATTCGTGTCGTCGTGCATGTAAACATGTTTACTTTTTACTGTAGGAAAATGCTAACATTTACATGCGATACGAAAATATATTTTTCTCTCTCGAAATGTGATTCGCCTCGATTTACTATATATTTAATTGAGCGATTAAAAGCTCGGTGAAAAATTCTGTGCCATGGCACGTGTTATACATACATTTCTACTACGTTCCATACATTATGTACTTTAGTACTTTTATCAGAAATTTCTTATGTTTTCGTTCAACACGTTACTTGTTACGGTATTTTCAAAACGGTTATGGATACAATATGATGCTGATGTCCATGTAGCGTATTCTAAACCATGGCAATTTTACCCAACCATTCCTACTACAGTTAAGTAAATAAATGAGTAAATAATAGAAGCGGTTTTTTATAGCTACCATATATGACCTTTTTCACTTTATTAGTGACAGCTGTTTCGCCATAAAATGTGCTTTCTCTAACTGGGGATGAAGCTTAGTTACTACATACATACCCAAAAACTATGTAGGTACAATGATGTACTTATACGAGAATTCTAAGTAATTATTTGAAATAGTTTTTAAGTATATATAGCCCCAGAGCTTCGCCACGTCCAGTTTGACAAAGCTATTGTATGACGAAAGAACTGTCACTAATTTAATAAAAGATGATACTGAATTATCAAAGTTTAATTTTGATTTGCCTAAAGAAATGTTTATTTATTTACACATGACAAGAAATATACATAATTTGCGAAAAAACAACAGGTAATTTAATTTGGACATACAATTTTAATGGATCTGGGATCTGGGTTTGTTGCCTTTCATTTGTTGTGTCCCCAGTAAACTAGGCTTTTGCCTGTATCTCACTGAGGATATTTAGCATGAAAAAATAAATCGATACTTCTTACCGATTTTCGATTACACAAAAACAAAACTCCGTTGCACATTCTCATCAACCTAACAAACAGTGACACTCAATTACAACTGAAAACATCATGCGAAATCAAACTACTCACACATCATCATCACTCCGGAAATACCAAAAATGTTCATCCCATAATGTACCGCACACGACCAAAAATGTTCATCCCATAATGTACCGTACAAAATAAAAATAAAAATATAAAAACAAACAATGTAATAGTTCTATAAATTAAAAAGCGATATTATTGATAAAATTATTGTAGTGTTCATTAAAATATTATTAAACGTCATCAATGAATAGACAATGATAGGCTGGAGTAAAAGACTTGGGAGTAAAAAACCGATTTCATCACCTTGATATTTTCAATACTGTGTTAAGCGTGTGTGATGTGGATTTAGTAATGCTTGAATTTAGTATGCATGAGAACACGTGCACCTCTGACTTCATCTTCACCGTTCGTCATATCTACTGGGGTTACAGAGAGAAACATTAGTCATGCGTGCTCTCTTTTAAGACGTACGCATTGCTAGATCAGCTGAAATGAGAGTTATATATTAATTATGCAACTGCAACACAGCACCGATCGCAATGAGCCCCCTGAAGAGATGTCTATACGAATTTATGATACGAAACATCTAAACTACAGGAAAACATATATGGTACATTCAGATGTAAAATCTTCAAAGTAAAACTAGTCCGGAATCGAACTTTAGGGGTCCGGTGGCTTATCGTGAATGCTAAGCGTTACGGTCGCCGATAATGTAGTGTTTAGGCCACGCAATCATATATAGTAATAGAGAGGGCATAACGACATGACCTATCCAACCGTGCTCCAAGTGATACCGGAAAGCTTGGCATGGAACCAGCGACGGAGCGGGCTGGCCTTGTAATGAGAAAATCACCCACAGCCGCGGATAGCATTACATCAAACCCCAAATCGAGCGATTACGGAATAAAAACACGCGTTATTTCTGCCACACTCTTGTTATTATAATTTAACCCACGTCAGACTCAAATATACTTGTCAACAACGCTACTATTAACTACGATAGCGGCTTTTCAAAGTTTTTCGTTTCGAGGCGCCCTTAATACATAACAGTTTTTCACCGCTCACTCTTATCACGTTGCTAATGTTCAATTGGCAATAATATACATTTAAACATCTACAATGTTTCGGGGTATCATCGTTATGGTCTTTGATCTATTAACGTGTTCCTCGCGGGAAGCACAAACGCCTGTGATCTGATCTGTAGCATTCCTTTGTGTATTTTACGTAATGTTTAGTTTATCTCTTTTATTTAATGAGACTCCTTAAGAGTAATGACTATTATTTAGTATCAGAAAATTACTTGAATGTCATGTTTACTTGGTGGTGTAATCAAATATCAGTGGTTCTAAACAAAATACGCGTTTAAACTTAGAAATTAAAAAACGCCGAAATTGTATCGCGCACAGGATTCGTGGAATTTGATTTTTAACGCGGTGTACAGGTTAATATGTTTCTCATTTTTTGTTCATTCATCCAATCGGTTTTATAAAACTATAGTATATTTTGTATGATTGAAGATTTGTAAAAAAAATATTTACTATGTAAAACAGAATGGAGTATCTCCAAAAATATGAATGGATCTCTTAGGATTTTAATTGCAAAACATATCACAGGAGATTTAACATGCATACTATTATCACACCATTTCCCTGTCGGGGCATGTAGAAAGGACAGAGCGCCAGACTTCTCGCGACACATATTTTGCCTCATCTATATCCATGCACTTTCTTATACAATTAATATGATTTTTCTGACTTTTACATTTCTTTCTTTCATAATATCATTCACTAGATCTAACCATACTTTACTTGGTCTTCCCCTATCACGCCTTCCACTCACATTTACATTGTATATTTATTTGTTTTTTTAGTCTTCATTCATTCGTTGTACATGCTCAAACAATTTATGTGGTCTAGTTGGTAAGGCGCTTGTCTCCCAACGCGGAGGTTGGGGGTTTAAATCCCGCTGGAACCCAGATTTTTTAAAAAAGGATTCCGGTCTGGTTTTCACTTAAAGCCTCTTTAACATCTTTCTGGAATGTTCCACTTTCTTAGAATGTTCCATTTCATTTTTCTTACGCAATACCTTATGCCTTAGTTCACATTCGTCTCTAATCACTTAATTCCGTATTCTGTCATTCATTGTCACCCCGTGTACTCGTATGTTTTTCAGTGCACGACTTCTACAACACTTCAGTATGTTTACGTCCACGCTTTTCTCCCTTACATCATATTTATGAATACTATTGTAAATCATATTGGCTGCCAAGATTTTGATACTGGCGCCCTCAGTAAAGAAAATATTTTTTAACGGCGCCCGAAAAATGCTTATTAAGATGGCGGAGCGTTTGTTCATCTTAAATCTTGGAATCAAAGTAGACATAGCAACCCTCATATGATATATCCTGTTTCACGTTGAGCTTCGAGCGATATTTGATTTTTATTAGAGCTACCGCCGAAAACCCCAACATTGCAGAGATCGATCGTCGCAAATAAAACCAGGATTCCCTGATGTTTAAACAATAAGCAAAAGGATATTCAAACCTTATTGATATCTAAATCTCAACCAGTTTCCCGTTGACAATTTTTTCAATATAATTTTGCATTATTTACAATATAATCGGATTCTCTTCGTCTACCGACATAAAATCAGATGGATATTGGGCCATCAATCGGTCTTGAATCCATGTACATTATCAATATGGCCGCATATAAATAAGATCAAATTAATATTCCCCGGAATTATAACAAAACTTTCGAATATACCAGGGTACCCCTGGGCGCCGAGATCCAAACACTTTGAAAACCACTAAACTTCGAGAACTATTTTAATTGCTGTTGTTTCGAGACAAGTAAACATACCACATGCTTCAATAATGCTTTTTTAATTATTATTTTATAAATAATTGACTTAAAATTGCAGTTTAGTGAACAAGGTCGTTCCGTTCCTTTGTGAATTTCTTTATTTTACGTTTGATACAGGTTTCACTCGACTACACCAAACAAACGCGCTTTATCAAAAGTAGCATTGATAGGTTGCATTTGTGGAATATTTGAAAAAGAGTTTATACATGTGTACGTTAGAAGGTAGATGAGTTATGTTATCTAGGCAGTATGTTTATGTGTGATGGGGAAGTTGAAAGGGATATTGAAAGAAGGGTAGCGACAGAGAACAAGGTAAACGGGGCAAGGTAAGGTAATAATATACCGCGCTATATTCACTTTTACATTTAAAGTGTACTTGCACTGCTCGTCGTTAATAAACGTTTTAAAAATGAGAATCCATGCGCAACTGCGGTTTATACTCGTATATTCAGGTTATGTTTTTAAATTCACTGTACTGGGCAAAAGAGACGGTGTTTTGCAATAAATTTTCAGTGTCAATTATCGGCTCATCTAGAAAAATTGATCGATAAATGTGAAGTTCCCTCAGATAAAAATGTTACTTTAAGGAAGACTACAACTGCCTAGTCACGTATCACATACCAGTCTTTCTCAAGTGTTCTGCCATTTTGAGACCCTAAAGTATAAATGCAGAAAAAATAATCGCTGAATTTGAAATTCTCTCAGATAAAACTGTTACTTTAAGGAGGATTGTAACTACCCAATCTTGTGACAGGTCAAGGCTTTTAAAGTGTTTTTTGCACTTAGAAGCATTAGACCCTGAGGTATAAATGAAAGAAGAATAGCACTTTATGCACATCGAAATGTCAGCAATTTGACTTTTTGCAATAAATAAAAACGTTAATTAAAATATATTTTTATCGTTTCATTTTGACACTTTAGTTAGTGAATATGGATCTATTATTTTCAATGGGACGAATTCTTCCACATTCAGGTATATTTAGTGAAGGTGTACATTCACATCTAATACTTTATTCACTGTATAAATCCATTGCAACTGAAATGTATATTGATTGATTTATTTATTTTCTCAAGATTTTTTCGTCCCGATCATATTATATTATCCAAAACATCTAATTGTGCGAATCTTGCGGGACATGGGGAACCACGTCGTTTCTTTAATACTATGATTGTGGATAATGGTTGAGTATTGACGAGAGTCCCAGCAAATTGACAACGGGTGGTTCACAACTCACGACACTGTTGTCGACGAGTCTCCGCCGACGACAAAAAAGGCCAAGCGCAACGGCCTCCGCTTGCCCATTGTCTGTGGCCGATGACCATAACTCCCCTCCGGCCGCCTGCACCGGCCAGCCTTCAGTCCGCTCCGGTCTGAGCAGTGCTGCTGGCGCGAGGAGATCTGCGCTAATTTGCATCAGTGATCCAACCGACATCACGTATTTCTTTGGATTATTACAAATGTTGAATGACAATACTTGATATGCTAAAAAGTCCTTAGCGCATACATAGCCGTTGAACTGTTGTCCTTTACTTTCATGTTACTGTTTCTGTTCTCGGCGGTGATCCAACTATAACTGAATAATTTATTTCCTCAGGTGAATGAAGAATTACAAGGAATATCGGTGTATAGCGATAGGAAATACAATGAATGGTGCACTAAAACATATATACTCGAACCGGCCAGTGTCAATATCTGCTAAGAGCATAATCCACAACAGAATATTAGTAACAATTTTGATGTATGAGAGTGAAATGTAGACATGGAAAAGGCTGAAGAGAGCCGAATAAATGTTGTGGAATACATGGGGGACAATGATAGAAGACGGAATAAAGTGATTAGTGATGAATGTGAATTTTCGACTTTTATGTTGAGTTAGATGAAGAAGAGCACTCAGAGATGGTTTGGGCACGTGGATCCGATGAATACAGAAATATTATCATAATAAAATAAATATACAGCGCAAGTGTGAGTAGTAGGCGTGGTAGATATATACCAAGCAAAGTATGATTGAATCAAGTTAATTATGTAAGAATTTAAAGGAATCGTAGGAGCTGTATGAGAAGGTGCAATGACGTGGAAGAGGCGAAATATGTGTTGAGATAGGAAAGTTTGGTGCTTTGTCCTCTGCCTACCCCACCAGGGAAACAGGGGGGATGGTATGTATGTTTATTATTATTTCATATTGAATATTTTAGTATATCTGCTATTGTATAATTGGTAAAACGGTGGTGTTCCACCCAAGGCTTTCGGGTTCGATTTCCTATGGTGCAAAAGATAAGATTTAAAAAAATGGTCCCGAGTGTGCGAGTGCTGTTGCCTGTCAACGTGCGGTATCATTTTAAAAACGTACGATGTCAAACTGAGTTACTTGTCCATTAGGATTCCAGTGATTCTTAGACCCTGGATTAACGAGTCGATTTCTTTTAAATTTTTTTACTTTTCATGTTATACATTAGTATTTTCTTGTAACATATTTTGAAGGATTTGTGTATCCTGAATTGTTAATTTGTTTTTGGAAGATTTTGATATGTTATCTTTTGTATTATAGTGATTGGGGTTGCAAGAGGGATGATTTGTAGGAAAGGTTTGTGTGGTGTGTTTTTGGTGGTTATATGCGGGACATTGTGGGGTGGACTTTGGTCTGTCTCAAAGGATCAAGTATGCGGGGTTGATATTAAGTGTCACTGTTGATCAAGTTGATAAGAGTTTGCAACGGGATATTGTATGATCAACAATCGGAAAAAAAAAACATCAGCTTATTTTTCCATGTTATATATCCTTAATAAGATACAGGCAATATCCTAGTTTACTGGAGACACCAAAGTAAAGGGAACAAACCCAGGTCCATATAATTAGTGAGTCCACTTTAAATTACTTGTGTTTTCATAAATTATGTATTTATATTTTTTTTGTCATATATAAATAAATAATTATTAATTATATATTTTATCAATAAATAAATAAATAAATAATGGTATATACATTAGAACGAACATTATCAGCGCCAATAGTCTGCGGAGTAATTGGTTTATTATAATATTTAACAATAAATTACTTTGTTATGCCACTAATTACATTAATCTCCGCTACACGAGTTTCTACCTCCTATCCCGACGCTCTCTTCAGGTGGAATGTGAAATACACATAATATGGAAATCGACAATGTGAAAGCCGATTTTTTTTAATAAAAATCACGTTTATTATTCAGTATTGAAATTATTGTTGTTAACTTAATTTCAGAAATCATTTCATCTAGATTTATTTACGTTATGAATATGTTTCGTAAATAAAATAATCGTTCTCAAGGTGATAATATATATGATATCATACATACTACGAAACTGCGCTATATAAGTAATTTATTTGTTGTTATATTGTATATTTTGTGCTTATCTACGTCCAAATAGCTTGTTCGCGTGACGGTTGTTAGCCGCTCAGTTAGTTAACCAGTCGTTCTCTGAGCGCACTCCGGGCGTGCAATATGCACCGGGCGGTTAATGCAGCACTTAGTACATAAACGTTTCGCCAATTTATCTTATTGATCTGTTGTATTCAGCTCGGAGGAAATTGCAGATTATATTATTGCAGTTCCTTTATAAACAATGGCGAATAGGTTTGCTGAATTGTTAGTACGTAACTCATTTGAAAGAAATTAAATTATTATGTTGTACTGTACTGTATTACACTTTCGTTGTATACAGTACAACCTGGCGGGCTTATTGCCATGTGACAATTTATCCCAACCGACCAGAAATATATTAAAGATGCCTTAAATGAAAACCAGAACGGAATCCTTTTTAAAAAAATCTGGGTTCCAGCAAGATTTGAAACCGCAACTTACGGGCTGGGGGACAGGCATTTTACCAACTAGGCCACGGAGGTGATTTTGTATTTTATTGTATTATACTTTCTAGATATACATTACAACCTGGCGGGTTTATTACCAGAAAAGTTAGAAGAGTTGCTACATGGAAATAATCAAGCTTTAAATGCAAACCAGACTGGAATCTTTCTGTTTTTAAATCTTGGTATCTACGACGGTAAACCACGCATCCTCCAGGATGGAAGACAGGTGTCTTACCAAATAGACCGCGGTTATTATTTTTCAAAAGCTTTTACTTGTAATTAGTAGGGAAAAGGGAATTTATTATTAAATATACATACGATCACGCCATTTCGATGTCGGGCTAGGCAGATTGGACGGAGTGCCAGACTTTCCTATCTCGTCACACATCCTTAGTCTCTTCTACATCCATACTCCTCATACAACGTCTACGATTTCTCTAACTTTCTTCGTTTCCTTTCAAAATATAATTAACTTGAAATGGATTCAACCATACTTCCTTTAGTATTCCTCTTACACGCCTTTCACTCACATTTGCACTATATATTTGTTTTGATAGTTGTTCTTGTCTCATTCCTTCTACATGCCTAAACCATCTCAGCACACTCTTCTTCATCTTGCTCAACAAATCAGTATTAAGTTCACATTAATCACTTTCACTTAATTCCTTATTTTGTCAAAAATTGTCACTCCGTGTATTCTTCTCAATGCACGCATTTATTAGGCTCCTATGAGTCATTTGTATTAAATATACTAAATTAAATTATTCCATTTCGATAAGTATTTGAAATTTAATTATTATACTGAATTCATGACTAAAAAAGTACGGACCCTCTATAGAATTATCTCGAAATTCAACAAAATTGGTTTATGATACAATTATGTTATAGCATCACATCTAAGTAATTGTCCATTTCTTGTTTTTCTCTGCAATGAAATTCAATTGAGGAAACTTCGAATTACCACAATAAAGCATTATCCTAAAATTCAGTCAACACTTGAATTAAGGATATGCTTTTTGCACTTGATATGTGCCCGGTAAATGGTGACAAATCTATGGTGATGCCACAAGTTGCGGCATTCCTGCCAGAGAAGCGGGTGAGTGAGGAGGGAATATGGGGTTCGATGCCGTATCGGTAATTTAAGATCTCTGCTGTGCTGTTTCAGGGAAGAAAATCAGTAACCAGATCAGGGAGACCTCGGGTACGCCACACCTGTCCTTACGGGAACAGTAAGCCTTCTGAGAGGGGGATATATTCAAACGGGATAAGTCTGAAAATAAGACAAAATCCGGGATGTCAATAATGAATAACAATTATTAATTAACCCGATTACTTACTCCGGCAATATTGTCTGTGATGTTTTAACAGAATCTAGATTATTACAACAAGCGTATAATGACGTAGAATGATATGGGCCAGTTAAGATAACCCAGTTAGTGCCACGTATTTTTTTTATTTATTTATTATTTATTATTACACATGACAAGAAATATACACAATTTGAGAAAAAACAACAGGTAATTTGATTTGGACATATAATTTTAATGGATCTGGGTTTGTTGCCTTTCATTTGTCGTATCCCCAGTAAACTAGGCTTTTGCCTGTATCTCATTGAGGATATTTAGCATGAAAAAATAAATCGATACTTCTTTCCGATTTTTGATAACACAAAAAACCCCGTTGCACGCTCTCATCAACCTGACAAACAGTGACACTCAACTACAACTGGAAACATCTTGCGAAACTCAACTCCTCACACATTATCACTCCAGAAAGACCAAAAATATTCATCCCACAATATACCGCACACAATCATAAGAATAAAAATCAAAACAAATCCAAAACAAAAAAAAAGAAGAAAAAAAGAAAAACACACAGAAACACAAATACAAAAACAACCAAAATTAAAACAACAAGAAGAGACCCACACTCACGAGCTCACATAAATCCTTGTATACCTTGAATGAATGGGTAAGTTGGATTTTTTGTGCGTATGTGTATGTATTATATTTAATGGAAACATTACAATTTGATTACCTGTGCGGCTCTCAAAGTGAGGTATACGGCGGCATCGCCTATACGGATACGGGTTGCCGTGAATGGAGTTGCACCGCGCCGTGCCGGCCTTGGAGAACTATTTTAATTGCTGCTGCCTCCGGCCAACAACGCCGTGAATTATGCATCCGTACCAGAGGCTGCCAAACTGTTTACTTACAGCTGCGTGTTGTGTTGCACGCATTAAGGTGTGTTGTGATGCAACTCTTTCTAAATTGTATTTATAATACTCGTAAGGGATGGCATGTAATCAGTTTGAGCACTGGCATTGTAGTGCCAGCATCTCGCTTACATCAGTTGATTATAAAGTCGTCAGACGCGCGTACACGCACTACACCGCCAGTGCATGCATGCCCCATACATACGTTACATAATGCTTTGGCTAACACAACTAAAATATAATTTCAATTGACAAAATATTGTGGATGGAACGCGTGAACACTGAGCCGTTGAGCATTACGGAGGGTCGAAATTTTGAGTTGATTTATTTAACATCTGATAAGGGTTTAACCCAATTACATCAAATAAATTATATTATTAAAAGTTTCAATATAGTATAATGACAACAAAAACAATATTATGCATGCTTCGCCGTGATATCGTGACTCAATGTTATACTTACAAAGTGTATTAAGGAGTTTATTCCTCGATTTATACACCGAGATGTACCGATGATATACCGATGAAATTTTTGAGTGGAAAACAGTTCGTAAACGATGAAGACCTCAAACAACAAGTGATATCCTGACTCAAATCTTTGGCGGTAGAAGAGTATAACATCGGAATTGAAAAATTGGTTCCACGTTACAATAAGTGCCTCGACAGCTATGGCGACTACATTGAAAAATAGAGTAAGGTACTGTGACTTTGTAAATAAAGTAATGTGTTGATATATTTCGTTTTTATTTAGTTATGCCAAAACGTTCTTTAATTTCTGGACGCCCCACGTAAAACAGGCAACGTTACCTATGAAAACATGTTGAATATCCCTTGTGTTACGCTCGTTGCAACTTTGCAGTCCAGTGTTGCGATACGATGCGTGTGAATGCGTCAGCGCTATCGCATTGTACTCGTATGTATGGCTTGGTATGGCTAGGTGCTAGCTTTGGGGCACTTTGTACGCGGTCAACTGACCGACATGCAGAGTCGGAATTTTCAATACATATTTAGATTTGATAAAAAGAGGATAGGGCCTACGTGCATCGGGCTTTACGTTATTGCTGTATTCGACTTTGTAATGTAATGCAATTAACGTTTTAAAGATACGGTTTTTATATGGCTATATGGCTAATCCGCCTTCTACTCACATTTGCACTGTATATTTATTTTGTTAGTATGTCTTCATTAATTCGTTCTACGTGTCCAAACCATCTCAGAGTGCTCTTCATTTTCCTCAACACTTCAGCCTTAAGTTTACATTCATACCTAATCTCTTCATTCCGTATTCTGTCATTCATTGTAATCCCATGTATTATTCTAAGTGCACGCATTTCTACAGCATTTAGGTATTTAGTTATTTTCAGTATTGTATGTATCATACGTCCACGTTTCACTCCCGTACATTATAGTTAGCACTGGAATACTGTTGTGAAATATCATCTTATCAAATTTCGATACTGTCTGGTTCACTCATCATGCTTTAATTTTATTTCGACCCCTAAGCAAATGTCAGTGGAATACGTAGTACAGGAAGGCCAAGGAAATTGTAATTGTATCAAGTGAAGGATATTTTGAAAAAAGTAAATATCAGAAGTGGCAGAAATCGTGGGAGCTGATACATCGAATCTGGCACTATGCCCTCTCTGCCGACCCCAGCAGTGAAACGACGTGATGGCATATGTGTATGTATTGAAGTCCGCATGGATTATTTTTTAAATAAAAAATTCGATAAAAAATACAGATTCGTATCCTACCTCCCCTCACTTAATTATCAACTAATTTACAGTCACATATCTGAATTTATTGCCTAAAACTCGTTAAATATTTAGCAGTGGAATAGTTTCTCACGTATTTTTTCACTCTGTCGATTTATTTAACTTGTCATTGGCACAAATCATCCTCTTTATAGGGTGGAATGCCTAGTTAATTATAAAAGAACAAATAACGGCAAACTTAACTTTACGTTTTTGCTTTTATACATTTTCGCATAAAAATATCATAGTTTATCGCCTCAACGCGACTAGTTAAGTGAAATTTTTCTCGAGACTTGGCGCAAACTTATTGCTTCGTCCTCTTTTTTTCCCAGCAGATTCAGGTCTTCGGAATGGATAAAGTAACGACGGAACGTGACAATCCGTGAATCCGCGCACCTCGCCAAATAAATGGCCAGGAAACAGAAATAAATGGAAAGAAAAAATAATAGGAATTTCCTGCGACATATTCTGGTGACATAGTTTTTTCCGCCGCAGGATTTTCTTATAGGCGAGCGCGCGTGTGTTGACGTCGAGAAAGATTTATGTTACTTGGATTTTTTTGGCGTCTGAAATTATCGGTAAATGACACAAGGCAAACCCTGGATGGAAAACTATTTCTTCGTTATTTAACAAATATTGATATTATAAGGTGTATGATGATTGTTTCGAGAAAGAAGAGGTGCTTTACCCAATACCAATTAGTGCAATGACGAACCGTGTGTTCCGAACCTATTTTCGTTATTTAACAAATATTGATATTATAAGGTATATGATGATTGTTTCGAGAAAGAAGAGGTGCTTTACCCAATACCAATTAGTGCAATGACGAACCGTGTGTTCCGAATCTATTTTAAACCCGATGACTCGATAACTGGTGTCGAATTATTCTATCCATAAAATAGTATTCTACCCATAAAATAGTATTCTATCCATAGTATTCTATCCATAAAATTCCCACAAAATTCTCAAAAAATTCAATATTTGTTCTATGTATGCGTTATTCCACTAAAAACAAATCTGAGTTATTTACCTCTATAAAATAAGTCTTCGACAATTACGTAAGTCTGCTTGGTGAAGTTTGGTAATATTATGTGGTATACATACATAACATTTATTGAACGGTTGGAAATGAAGGAGAAGGCTCCTTTAATACTTTAACCATCTTTGCATGGATCTCAGTAAAGACTAAAAACTAAGATAAACCTTCCAAAACAAAGAATTTAATCACTGCACGATATTTGGATTTTTCCATTGTTAAAAAATACACTGACACGTCAACTTCAAATGGCTTGTAAACAAAGAATGAATTGACAGATGGAAATGAAATTTTGAGTACGTTCTTATGAAAGATGAAATATTAAAATGGCGTAGAAATTTTGGTTTTCTACTGCTCCATAGATGTCGCTTTCAAAACTTTTTGACTAACCTAGTAAATATACATATAATTATTAAATAATTTTAAAACAATGGCTGTAATTTATTATTACTACTGCTTTTTGTATCTTCATGTTAGTTTACGAGTATGATAAAGTTTTGTATTATTTTTCAATAATTTTATTGTAAGTACTTGTATAACCTGTCACATGTTCATTTGTATATAAAGACACTTGTGTCGTTAATTAAATAAATAATTTCCTAACCACGCTCTTTAATATGTTTGAATTACCAATTCGGCTATGTTGAAAGATATCATAGAACGCCAGTCTCTCATCAGCAGAATATTACCCAAAAATAGCAGGATAAACGAAATCCTGATTTTCGAAGACGCATTCTGGTATAGGAAGGCGAGAAATAAAAGGGAATGAGGAAGTCCTTTATCCTGTTTTGGAAAGACGACGTCTGAAGGTGAAGGCGATATGATGTTAACACAATGGGTGAGAATACAGGTGGCCCATCAGTCGTGCTTCAGTTTCTAACATTCATCATTTTTTTAGTTTGAATTTTTTCCAAATAATTTAAAAGATGTCATTAAGCTTTATTACAGAGAATTTAACAATAGAGAAACGAACGGAATCAACAGTCTGTTGGTCGAATACAACGCGAATATCAACGTCTTTACTGACAGAGGTTGTCTAGCTCATTCGACAACTAGGATATTAATTCTACAGTTCAACAGCAGAGATCAATAGTTGACTTACCTAGAGCCAAATGACCGCGACAATCTGCACTAATGAGAATTTTAAAAAGCTTTTTCTTTCAAACATTGACACTCCACAAATTTTCTTTAGAGCACGCATCTCCACAGCATTTATCTTATTATTATCCTTCTTCTGCATACAAGTCCAAATTTCACTTCCATACATCAAGGTAGGCAAGCCCCCCCGTTTTTTATGAATCATCGGAAATTGAATCCGAAGCCCCCCAAATGGAAACAAAATAAGCCTATCGCTGCCGGCAATTCTGTTCTGTCTGGTAATAAAGCAGGATAACAAGCCCGCCCTATGGGACTGGTATAATAAAACACCGAGACTGTTTTTAGCAGCCGCTGTCACTTATTGATTATTTGGGCACATTCCTCGTGGCCAAGGAGGCAGTTTAGAGAGGTATGTGGTTACTGGAGACGTTGAAAGACGACACATAAGGGGAAGAATCCCAAAGCATTGGACTGGCCAAGTGAAATACTTAACTGAACTACCCTTAACAACTGCCCTTCGTGCCGCGGAGTGCAGGAATGAATGAAGGAGAAGAGTCACCGAAGGCTATCATGGGAGTCACGGTGCTTAGTCATGAGCTACACGACAGGATGTTGTCACTTAATGATGACTTTTGATATAATTTTTTTTATAACTCCGAATCGATTAGTATATTGTGTGCTATTAGGGTTCTGCTTATTTTCCTCTATATTTTTATTTATTATATATTTACTCTAACCCTAGATGCTACCAATGTATGTATATCAATCTTTCAAAATAAAATTGTTCCTAACTCAATTCACTTCCCTTTCAAGCGGCACCCGGTCGCTTGACGGAATTGGTCGGTCGACCTTGTCCAGCCCAGAGCTGGAGTTTCGGATTACAACAACTGATTCTGCTTCATTTTAACCATTACTTTTATGGTTATTAGTCCTTGACCTAGGTCACCGTGCCTAAATGTCAACAGAATATATATGGTTTACGATTCACTCAAATGTATACATAAAGCAACACCTTGGAGGGTTTTCTATTTTATACGATTATTTCTATTGGCCAGCTCAGATCGGTAGAAATATAGCAAGATTCTAGAAGATCTCCGGGTCGATGGATAGGAATTGTCGGTAGTCAGTGCTTGGAAAGGTAAAACATACAATGAAACACATATTTGCTGATAATTAGTTATTTATTTGATCTTGACTAGCTGATAGCTTTCAGATCACTTAAATTGAGCAGACCAATATTCTGCTACCCCGCTATCCTTTCAGAAGGAGAGGCAGACGAAGTAATTTATTAGAGGGGATAGTCCACAATAGTTTGTGGCGGATCTGTGTCAACTGGATCCACCCACAGGGTGCCTAATAAAATATCAATTTACTTAGATATCACCAAGACGGGACAAGCAAAACAAATAATCAAAGTCACCTTACTTCAATACCAATTGACACACTGTCTTCTCAACGTTCAGCGCTAGGCGTATGACACAGGTAGACTCCTATAGGCCTCTCAGGCCTTATGCTGCAATCACAGGATCCTCGAAGTGAAGAACTAGCCGTCGTGTAAGTAGGGGCTGTGCACAAGCACCGTCCTCAAGGCGAGAACCGCCGGGATAACTCGAGTGGAGAGTGGAGGTAGTCTCTCCTGGACCGGGGCGGGAGACTTCTGGACTCACCGCGCACTCCAAGCTTTGTCAGAACAACGTGACTCAGCGAAACGGAAAGTCGGACGTCAATGTCAATATCGTCCTTTAGATGGAGTATTGATAGTTGAATCAGTAACTCTCATTGAGATGAAGTGAACACTTTAGTTTAAAGAAATACTTTAAAGTATTTGGAAATAATTTTAACAATCAGTGCTAAGTACAATAGCTTTTGACTGGTAGAACACTGCGGCAGGAATGCCGGGGGAGCACGCTCTGCCGTAATTTATATGGTGAGACTCTGACGTCAGAGGCGCCTGAATTCTCTGATTATGTTTCAACGGATCCCGTTAAAAACCGGAGTAAATCGGTTTCTTTGCATGATTTAACGACTAACGGTCTTCATACAAGGCAACCCTTGTTTCAAGCACTGCATAGTTATTTGCCACATACCGTTCCCAGCGATAAAAGAAAGACGATACCGAAATAAAAACTCAACCGTCCTTTGGGTAGATTAAAGCTGGATTGGTTATGGGCCCATTAACTTTGATGGTTAAGAATGTCATACCATTATTTCATAATGAAATCCGTTGACAACTCACGCTTTGATTTGCGTTCGTGAGTCAGAAAAGAAACGGTTGGACGATAAATATCAAGTGGGTATAATTACCACATGGAATTCTTAGGGGAATTGTTCTGCCAAAATAACATATCCTAACAGTGCATCAGCCATGGTGTGTTTGTTTTATAAATTTGTATTCTATCGTGCATAAAAAAATAATTATATTATACGAGTTTGGATAAATAATAGTTATCAATCAGAGCGAGTATGTTAATAGTTTTAGATTGGTGTAATAAAAATATACACCGCTTCAAGTGGAGTGTTGCACTTGGATAAAATAAATTACGGTTCAAGTTGTTAATATTGCACTACGCTGACCACCTTGATAATTTTGATTGCACATTTTTGCACATAATCAACGCTCTCTGCAAATTACCCGGAATGCCGCCAAAATTATAGCCAACCATCGAAAGCATACAGTAAAGGATATTACATAAGGAACAGTGTGTTGCAATAACAGTATATGATTTTGATTTTATATAATTATTAACATTCTATCGAAATTTCATAATCATATAAAGAAACAATATAGTCTGATAATGATTTAAAAGATTTTGTATTGTATCTCACTTTTTTGTGTACAGTGCAATGTGGCGAGCGTATTGCTTTATGACATTTTTTTCAAACATATCTAGAAAGATTTTATAGTAAAAGGCCTGCTTCGAAAACTCCAGAGTTGAACTATTTTGTTTTCTCGATATATCCGGGCTGAAAGTCAAACAAAAATTAGGCCACAGAGGTCGTCAAGATTTTGTACGTATTGTATGTTGGTCTTGGCAATTAATTAACTTCGTTAAATTTTACATGTTCAGTTACTATTCATAAGAGGAGTGTTCAATATATAGAGGTGCATGGCCGCGCGGTAATGTACTGGACTTTGTGCGGAAAGTCGTCGGTTTGAATCCCGCGTTGTGCTACTCTCCTCAAATGACATATACATTTTTTCCGCCTAATATTCGGAGGTATAAAGGCTACCTATGACTTCGATCATATTTATTCTTTAAAAAAGAGAAAACAAACTTTCCGGTGTACTCCGATCGTCTTTTTTTCGTTGTGCCATTGTTGTGTGTGACCGGTGAATTTGCCTGTGTGCAACGATTCTCTCATTGAAAATAAACAAAAAAAATCCACGACACAACTTCGCTTTTCCACGACTGAATTGATGTTGAAATGGCGAAAGGATCCTCGACTACGAGGCCCAGCAACGACGATCGTTTGCATCTATATGCGAACGATCGTCGTTCGTCGTTGTTGACCAGTTCTTTTGTTTCCAGAATTAAATATATGAGTAGCACATAAATTGAGAACTTCACAATTAATCATTTTTCCAAAGCTTTTCGCTCTCTTACTAGTCGAGAGTTCAAATGATTATTATACTAAGGCACTTTTATATTTGATCGAATCCTTGACTAGTTAAATGAACTTACTGTGAAATAGTGTTCAAGTATTTTTTTGCATTTTGTTAAGTATCAAACAGAAAGACACAGTAACGATTAGTTTTTTGTTGTTTTTAATATGTGTTAAATGCATGGTAGAGGAAGATCAGGAAAAGTATGATTGGACGAAGTAAGATGTATGAATGTAGAAGAGACGAAAGAGGTGTATCGCTATAGAAAATACCTTTATGGGACAACCTCCGTTGTCTAGTTAGTAAGACGTTTGTCTCCCAACCCGGAGGTTGCGAGTTTAAATCCCGCTGGAACCCAGATTTTTTAAAAAGAATTTCAGTCTGGTTTTCACTTAAGGCCTTTTGAACCTCTTTTATCTTTCTGATTGGTTCGAAAATATGGCTACATAGCAATAAGCCCGCCAGTTTGTACTGTATACAACGAAAATGTGATACAATATAATACAAACGGCGTGATGTACTCGTATATTTAAATATTAATGTAGCATATCGGAAAAGGGTAAAAGGCAACATAAAAAGAAATATAAAATAGTAATGTTTTTTATTACACTTTCGTTGTATACAGTAAAACATGGCTGGTTTATTGCCATCTGACAATCTCTTCCAACTACCTAGGAATATGTTCAACAAGCTTTAATCGAAAATCAGACTAGAAACCTTTTTTAAAAAATATTGCTGCCAACGGCAAATCAAATTCGCAACACTCAGGTTGGAATACAGGCTACCAGTCTTATCAACTAGGCCACGGAGGTTTTCGTATTACAGGTTTCTTCTCTCACATGGTCTCTCTCATAGTCGGATGTTCAAGTTTCTCATCCATGAGACTACCTCATGAGTAACTCGATGAATCTCTTCCAGTCCTCCCATGTCCTCGCACTTTTCCGCAATATGACCGATTACAGGAAAACAAGGTGTATTTAATAAGAAACAAATAAATATATCACTTTTGAATATTTGTCATTTTTCCGGTTATTGTAGTGCCGGATAAATAGGCATTTACTGAATTTATCTAATTGCAATACATATAAACAACATGTTTTTTTCCCCACTATTCCGGATCTACAAGTTGTGGCGCCGCGTTTTGGGTCGTTAATTTACTTTTTTTTATATAATTTCGCCTTCACTCAGCACGCCCCTGCAAACCGGGGCGACCCGTGCAAGAGTTCGACGATCTCGGCATCGCATATTCGGCGTGAGATTGCGAAACTCGCGGCCACCGTCGCCCATCTAGTCTTGGCCGAACCTGCGGCTGTAAATTTGCATTTCTGATCTAGTTTCGAAGCGTCGGGATTTTTTTTTTATTTCTTGAGCGTTTGTTTATCTCCGGTCATTTCTTACGCAATTTCCACGCTCTTTTACGTTTATTGAGTGTTTTGATTTATTTGACCGCCATCGAATTAGTAGAGCAGGGGAAGTTAGTTTTTTTTTAAAGGACCAGTTTCTTCGTAAATTAATGATTTTTTTATTATTATTTGTTAATTAATGCGTGCACTGAGAATAATACATGGGGTGGCCATGTTTGACAGAATACGGAATGCAGTCAATGCAGTTTAATCTGGCAATAAGTGTGGGTTTTGAAGCCCGAATTAGAGCGCCCTTGAGGAGAGTCCGTCTCTCAACAGTCACTATATAAATTGTCCTTTTATTATTATTATTTATTAAGTTAGATCAAGAAAATCACTCTGAGATGGTTTAGGCATGTAGAACGAATGAATGAAGATAGACATCAGAAAAAAATCGGCTGTTTTAAATAAGGCGAAGAAAGGACTTTTAAGATTGTTGGAGATCGACTTGTGGAGAGAATGCTTGTGGAAAGTATGACAAAGCGAATATATTATTCACAAGTGCAAGGTGTGCGTGGAAGAGGTAGACCGGAGAAAGTATGGCTGCGTCAAGTGGACCAGATTTTGAAAGAAGGTATAGCGAGAAGTATGAATAATAGAAGATTGTACATGACGATATGTTCGAATGTGGCGGATGCAAATGTTGTGTGCTCTGTCTCCTTTTCATCCGTTTCAAGATATTATCATTCTAGAATTGGTCAACCCGCGAGCATTCTTCGATAATCACTTTCAAAAATATTTTAGTTTTTTAGCTTTGTATTTCTTCTAGTGCCTCTTTTACTGGACTTTTCACCAAAACAACTCAAGTAATATTAATTTAGACTTTCATTGTTTGTTGAGCAGCCTTTTCGAACTCCAGTTTTCATACTAATGTTTAATTTTCTGTATTGTTCCAGAAGAGGAGCCATGCCCCGCAGTGCCAGCAGCTGCAGCGAGCGTGGTTCCAGGGCCGGTAGCAACGGGCGTGGTGACGGTTGGCGGTCGAAATGGGCTGACGGTGACGAGGGCGCCCGTGCTTCCTCCCAGCGCGCCAGTGCCTCCTCCCAGCGCGCCCATCGCTATACCGGGCCTGGTGGTCGCTCCGGTGCACCAGCACTCGCTGCCGCCCACACCACTACTGGTGGACCATGACCAACCCAGGGCGCGCAGCAACAGCAATGGGTTAGTCCTTGGATCATTTCTTCCCCTTTTAAAGTAAATCTCCATCCAGCGGAAATTACACTAGAAGATCCGAAATTTTCTTTATTGTATTATGATGTGTTGTTCAAAGAGATGAGGCTTACAACTTTGTCAAATAGAAGAAAGAAGTTTGACTTCACAACATTGTTTAAAATTGTCAGTTCGTATTTCAATAGTCCGGAACTAAATCAGCTTGTCATGTTACACATTCTTTGTAGGCCTACTTGGCAAAATGTTTTGTTTCATAGCCAAGTGGTTGTAACAATTTTTTTTTAAAGAAAAGTTCCGACCGAAGTCATAGGTATCCTTATGCTCCAGAATACTAGGCGGAAAAATGCCTGTGCCATTCGAAGGGAGTAACACAGCGCGGGGTTCGAACTGACGACCTTCCGCACGGAAGTCTAGTGCCTTATTGCGCAATCATGAACTCTTGCATAACAAGACTGTACATACAGATTGGGTAAAAAGTGCTTCTTGCCGAGATGAATTAATTGAATTGTACGAATTTGCTTTGTCCTGTTGTTCGACTGGTAGTGTATTTTCCTATTTGAATGTTAAATTATAAATGTTTTTTAATCTCTGTCTCAAAAAAGGCATTTGACCGTTGACATAAAATTAAATAAAAATAAATCAAATTATAAGTCAATTGGTGAGGCCTTAAGGAGCAGCCCAAAGAGAAAGAGACTTCTCGTTGGACTGCGACACACCTGAATATGGAGAGAATATCAGCAACTACCGACTAAGGTCCCACTTCACAGGAGAAGGGAAATGACTAGCAGCGCAGTAAATGTAAATAATTTCATTTTTGTTGTTGCGTACATGCTATGTTATATTATGTTTTAATGTTATTCATAAACATTTTTTTATAATTATTATCAAATGCCTTAAATTATGACTTATTTTATGCATGTTTTTTTGTATTAATTAATATATTTGTATATTGTAAGAATTAGGGAAATCTGTAATGTGCAAAGGACTTGAAAATAAATACTATAGAGTTTACTCATGAAGTGGCTTTAGACCCAGAGTTGAAACAGCTGAACAAGTTGCCAGTAATTTTGCTAAAATAAAACCTTCACCTAAATAGACTACAACTATTAGTTTCTCTCTAGCACCTTTTCTAGGACTTGTGCCCATTTCAGTTGTATTTTTTCTCTATAGAATTCCGTCAGTCTTTCATCTGGATGCCCTCCATCTGGTTCAGCTAAAATAATTTGCTAAGGCAGCCTTCATTTTAATTATTGAAAGATGAAGTTGCAGTAAATGTGAAATAAAAGCGAAAAAAACATGGTAGCGGTGTGCGGTGGTGGTGCTTTTATGATATCTCGTAACGGCTGTTTCAAATAACTTTTTCTATAAGCAACTCAAAATTGAACGTTGGGTATATATATACTCGTATCTGTTATGAATATGGTCATTTATTTAAATTCCTTTTTGGCTTTATTTGATGGATTTTCTGAACATTTTTATGTTTTTCATTTTGTGCTAAATGATTTTCAATTATTAATGAATTCATGTATATTGTGCAGATCTGGTGGTCTCAGAGCCGCTGGCACTCGGGAGGTGCACAACAAGTTGGAGAAGAACCGGCGGGCCCATCTTAAGGAGTGCTTCGAGATCCTCAAGAGGCAGCTGCCGGCCTCGCCTGATGACAAGAAGTCCTCTAACCTTTCCATCCTGGACTCTGCTATCAAATACATACAGGTAATTTTTACTAGTGGCTTGACCACTTGACTTCTAGGTAGAAGTTTTGGGTTCCATTCCAAATAGTAAAAAATCTAATTGATTTATTTTTCATGCTGAGTTTTATACTATTATTATATTAAAATTTCTTTGTATAACATAATAGGTAACACTTGTTGACCTCATTGAAATGTGGTATTCTATTCCTACAAGCCAGAAAGATATTAAAGAGGCCTTAAGTGAACAACAGACTGGAAGTCTTTTTAAGAAAATCTAGGTTCCAATGGGAATATAAGCCACAACACCCGCTTTGGAAAACATGCATCTTATCAACTAGGTCACAGAGGTAATAGCAATGATCTTGTCACATTATGCCAGACAATATGGATTTTTTTTTCTTAAAACGGTTTAATAATAGATCAAAAGAAGAGAGTTAGAGTACTTGGACGTGGAGGGAGATAGCCGGAGATATTTAAACTGAAGAAAAGGTAAGAAGTATGAGAAAGAAGAGAGCATGTGTGATGAGATGTATGGATGTGTACAAGACTAAAGTCTACATTAAAAAAGACAATGTGATGGTATGTATGTATGTACAATCAAGTGTAATTAAATCCAATACCCCTGGACAATCTGATAACGCCATTGAACCACCCCTAAGGTCCAAAACTTCCGGCCTGAACAAGTTAGAGCGTATATGAACAGATATCACACCCACCACATGGTCAGGCGATGTTGCAGTTAAAATTTAATACATTTACCCTCAGTAGTATGTCAATTAAAGCTGATAGAATATGTTTTGTTTCATTATATTCTGAAATATCAAAAATTGAATATAGCACTGTTGTTAATTTTCTTTTCAAAAGAAAGGAAAAACCTGGCAGACAGCATCTAAATTTAGTTTTAGTTCTGCCAGGCTTTTCCCTTTCGGAAGAAACTTGATAACCGTACAATATTTAATTTTTAACATTTCAGAATGTAACGAGACTAAATGTCTTACTTTAGCTATTCAAGACATAAATAAACTTGTGATTTATATAACTTTACATAATTATAAATAATCTTGATTCAATACATAATTATGTAATACATTATAAATGAGTAAATATCACTTGGATGCCATAATAATACTTGTAATAACCAATAAATAACAATATTTATACAGCCTTTATATTTAATTTCCATGAACAACAAACAACCTGTAATTACTGAGACCACTTCATTATATTAATAACTGAAACTCACATGTTCAATCTCATGAAGAATCGATCAGTATAAAGGTCTTAAGACATGAAAATATATATTATAATATTTTGCATCATATTTATAATGGATTCCACACTTTTACTTATATTATATTTTGGATCATATTTATAATGGATTCGACACTTTTACTTATATTTTGGATCATATTTATAATGGATTCGACACTTTTACTTATATTTTGGATCATATTTATAATGGATTCGACACTTTTACTTATATTTTGCATCATATTTATAATGGATTCCACACTTTTACTTATATTTTGGAATTTGGTAGATGATTTTTGATCAAATACTTTTGACCGACTGCAGGATTCTTTACTTTTCTTATGAAAGATATGTACTTTCAATATTTTACTTGGAATTTCCCCATTATTAATTCTACATATTAATTATTTATTTAGACCAAGAGTTCCCAAACTTTTTTCGGCCGCAGACCCCTTTACTAAAAACTTTTAAAACCGTCGACCCCTTAGTCATTTCACAAATTTGGTATGTAACGTGTTTTTATCGAAAGTGTTTTTTTATATTTTACTTCTTAATTAGATACCTACTGGAATCATAAATATTTTGAAGTAACAAACAAATAGCAGTAATTAAGGGGGTTTATTTTTGCTGTCGTCGACCCCCTAATTTTTTTATTGAAACTATCGACCCCTAGAAAAATCAAATCGACCCCAGGGGGTCGATATCGACTACTTTGAGAACTCTTAATTTAGACACTTTATTGTAAAATTTTCAAATAGCAATTTATTGCTGTTTGATAACCAGCCAAATATTTGCCAATTTCTGGGTGCAAGTTTATGAACATTATTTCCAAAATGAAAATTAAATACGTAAAAGATCATAAGGTAGTATTTTCTCAGATGATGGAAGCGTTATGAGGGTTATTGAACGGTGTGTAGGTGTGTAGTGATAACAAATATTCTCGAACCGGACAGAACAAAAATGATAAACCACAACACAAAATATTTTATTACCAACTTTGATATCTCGAGGTGAAACGTGGATGTGGATCAAGACTAAAAAAAGGCAAATAAATGCTGTAGAAATGCGTGTTTTGAGACAAATTCGGGAGGAATGTGAACTTAAGGCTGATGTGAGTAAGATGAAGAAGAGCACTCTAAAATGGTTTGCGTATGCAAAACGAATGAACAAAGAAAGCCTTACAATATGTTAGTGGCAAGGTATGGCAGAGGAAGACTGAAGAAAATATGGTTGGATCAAGTGTATGATATTTTGAAATAAGGCGGTTTAAAGTGAAAGAAAGCGTAGGAGCCATATGAGAAGGCGTAAGGATATAGAAGAGGCGAAAGATGTGTGTGGCATAGTAAAGTTTGGCACTCTCTCCTCTGCCTATTCCAATAGAGAGAGGGTGTGATGGTATGTATGTCTTAAAGATCAAAAAACAAATATTTTTCACAAAAAAAAACGTAATTGTGGCAAGCCATATACAAAATTATTGAATAGATAAAAACATTTAAGCCATGTGTTCGAAACCAACAAAGGGACGTACCGTGTATGTCCACAATCTCTTGAGGTAAAAATTCGCTCGCCGTACGCCCATATTCCTTTAGAGGTTAATTTTGATTTCAATGTACGACATTATAATTTACACAAGGCACGTGGCCATTTATGACACTTGGCTATGCTTCAAAGGCTTTTTGATGAAGATCAGTTGTGTAAGGTTACTTTCTAATATATGATGATTAATTAATAATATGATCTGTTCATCGAGAATAACGGCGGTTCTGCTTCCAAATGTGACATTTATATTATTGGTTGTTACCGGCGTTCTTGAGTGTGAAATTATTCAGTGACACCAAAATTTTTTTGTCCCATTTACATTTATTGTGATTTTGCTTGAACTTTTGATGTTGGCATGTTATAATGAAAAACTACTTTGCAAAACTTTAGTTGTTTTGCAATTTCCACTTTATCGGTTAGTTGATAACATTTACTCGTGAGCATCTCTACTTAATAGGAAAAACACAAGAGTAAACTTGATTCTACAGATGAATAATAAAATATTTTTGACTTAATTATCAATTTAAGCATGAAAAAAATCCCACACAAAAACTTAGAATTAGTGGCAAGGCCTATTTAGCAATATAAAATTGTTTTAAAAGAATGCTGAATTATTTACCAAAACTATTTTACAGTTTATTGATTAAAATTTAATAACAGTAATTGTAAAATAGTATAAAAGCTTGTTTTAATATTATATACATTCATCACACTGTTTTCATGTCAGGTAGGCAGACAGAACTGAGTGGCATGTTTTACTATCACGACCCACATATTTAGCCTTTGCATTCATACAGCTCCTATGTACAATTTCTCTAACTATTTTACATTTCTTTTTTCAAAATCTTATTCACTTGATTCAACCATGCTTTCCTTTGTCTTCCTTACCACAACTCACATTTCAGTCAGAGATACCACAAGTGTTTTTGTTGGTCTATAAGACCTACGAGTATGTTAGACCTTTGCTAGAATTTGGCTACCATATCCCTTATTTTATAAAAGATGTATTCCTTGAAAGTATTCAAAGACGAGCGAAAAAAATTCCATGATATCTGACTTATCTGATTTACGAAGTAAGACTGCGTTTATTGAAGTTACCTAATCTACAAAAGACTAAATCGTGGAGACTTGATAGTTTTAAAATCTTGAGCAGTCATTATGACGTTAACATTTAAAAAAAAATTAAACCACACATTTGAGAGGTTGATCAGTTGAAACTTTCCAAAACTAAATACCAAAATAATCCAAGGAAACATTGCAAAAATTGCTTTGCTAACCGAGTAGTGGTATTTTGAAACAAACAGTTC
Organism: Odontocerum albicorne; assembly: GCA_949825065.1. Taxonomy (NCBI): domain Eukaryota; kingdom Metazoa; phylum Arthropoda; class Insecta; order Trichoptera; family Odontoceridae; genus Odontocerum; species Odontocerum albicorne. Next base: position 6,638,527 of record OX463858.1, read on the forward strand.
AAAAACTGTTTGGACAAGTTCCTTCACATAAAAATAGAAGTGCTGTTTTGTTTCCTTTGCTTGTCCCTTGTCTCTTCATGAAGATATGACAGTTAAACTTGTATAGATATTAACGGCAGCATACTCGTATATGCTGCTTGTTTATACAGTCAGTAAATATCCATAGATATAATGATTTACTGGTAACTATCATAGCTTACTTTTTTAAAAGGTTACAGTTACAGCCCTATTAAAGCTTGGATTGATGATGTTTTTATGTCAATTCTTTTCATTATGTTACTGTTTATTAATTTAAATTAAGGCGTCAGTCTCCATGTCTATCTGGATAAGTTTGTGCTTTTCATATTGATATTGCCGCCATTTAAAATTCTAATTTGGAAACCTGTCATATTAGTTTTGATGACGCTAATGGAATTTAATTGCCGGCAGGTAAGCAATGCCTGGATTTTTCTTTCAAATAATATTAATAAATTTGCGCAACGCTGACCACTTTTTAAATTTATTGCCAGAGTTAAAACACTTTTATAGCCCTGCTTTCCAATGGGCCAGGTTATAAAAATTTCACATATTCCATTCCGTAATACGTTTTATGCCTTTGGTATTCGGGTCATTAATTTCATAAGGAAATTTGCAACATTCTAATAGGATGTGAAACAAAGTCAATTCGAGTTATCACTTTTTCAAGGAACAGAAAATAATAATCATATGATAAATGAAGATAAAAATTAGTTTTGATTTTAATTAAGTGGGCTGTTGTGGACTATTTATTGCAGATTTTAATGCTGTCTGATTGCTTGAAGACTTGGAAGAGTGACGAGCCTTTATAATAGGGGAACATGCATGACTTAGTGTTTAGATGTGGAAGATGCAAAATATGTGTGCGAATGAACAGTTTCTCAACTGTCTAGATACCCGTCCATTTGTAAATGTTGTATAACCAAGACAGACTCCTACCGAGTTAGTCCATCAATATTAATGTCAGAATGAGGTATATTGCACCCCTCAATGAATGATCTAGATATTTTACAATATTTAAGAGCTCTCATTTTACGTCTGTTTGGCATAGTGCCCCACTGTTTGAGATACGGTGATACAGGCAGCCCTCGTCTTTCGCACATTCTACATATTTCGCACATTTTTTAAAATTCTATTTTTTAAAGATTTTTGTCGATAATGCAAAAATTGTTCGCTTCCATGCAGTCGCTCCCACTTTTTTAGAAAAACTATAATATATGAAATGCAATAAATAATATTGGAGACCCGTGGGCTGAAATAAAAGAGTCAACAATGAAAGGTTCTTGTAAACTATTATACCCACAAATGACGAGTGATTTTATAAATTCTGAAGAAACTCCGGAAACTATCACAGATGAAACAGTTAGCCTAATGAATGAACTATACTTGGACGTCACAATCAAAAATATGAATGAATCCTTCGTGCATCTTGACAATTTTTTTACTATCATGGAAGAATGTGATCCCAATGGAGAACGTATATCTCAAGTACGTAGGGCGATTGAGAAAGACACAGCATGTTATAGAACTCTTTATCAAGAAAAGAAAAAAAAGGTGGTATTCAACTAACTCTTGACAAGTTTATAAAGAAAACACCTGAAAGCACTTAAACACGCCTCGTTAACTTAATTATGTATATTGATAAATAAATATTTTTAATATATTATTGGTAAATAAATATTAGAATTTTTGATGTTTTTTTTTTACATCCGTCTACTTTCGAACATTCGCACACATTTTCAGGAACCAGTTATGTGCGAAAGTCGAGGGCCGCCTGTACAAAGAAATTCCGAGCATTCTGTGATGAATCCACATTTCCAATGCTTGCGGCTAAATTAGTATTTTGGTCCACATTGTCCGTGTCTTAACACCATAAACTAGAATAGACCATATAAGGCACTTAATCATGCATTGTCGGAATTCAAGATTCAAGTTATGATTGCAGAAAACTGATGTATCTTGAGAAATTCTGCACAAATCCAATTTAAAAGTGCATGTGTCAAAGTAAAAAAACAATTATTAAATATGTAAAGGGTCTTTCAAATTGAGCAGTTTTTTTAATTCTTGGACAAAACACAGATGGCGTCGCGCCAGGGTCTTGTGGCATTTGAGAAGTGTAACGTATGGCATTTTAAAAAATGGAGTCGTATACGATATAACAACGCATTCAAATTTAGAATTATTGTATCTATTGTAATCTCCGGAAACGGTGATGTTAATTGGTCACCAAGATCGTGTGATCTGACACCGTTGGACTATTTTCTCTGGGGTTATGTGAAAATCCAGGTATATAAGAATGACCCCCGATCAATTCCCGAGTTGAAGGACGAAATTATTCGCGTTATTGGTGAGTTAGAATCGCAATTATGCCAAATTGTCATCGAAAATTTTGACAAAAGAGTGGTGGACATTTAGCGGATATTGTTTATTGTGTTTAAATGTCATACATTATACTTCAATGACCAGTAAAAAGTTTTTTGAAATCAAAGCAAATTGTGTGTTTTATTCAAGAATTAAAAAGAATTTAATTAAAAAAACCGCTCGATTTGAAAGACCCTATACATAGATGAAAATTTTTAGACCATATTACTTTCTTGTATTCTAATTGCTGGTTTTAGTATGGAAATTTTATTAACAGCTATTAAATTTTATTCTCGCTCCAAGCTTTTCAACCCTTGATCCTAACATATAACGTTTTGTTCCAGATGCTGAAGCGCCGAGAGAGGGAGTGCGAGCACGAGATGGAGAGGTTAGCCCGAGAGAAAATTGCCTCGCAGCAGAAACTGGCGGCTCTACGGAGAGGGTCTCCTATCACATCCCGGTTGCACCTGCCTTCCAATCATGGTATGTGTGTTTCACTTTCTTTTCTTAAGGTAAAGCTTGGGTTTGTTCTAGAGAATGTTAACCATTATCTTAACCATCCACGAATCGTTAACCATCCACGACTCTGACTCTGTACGTTAGTTTCATAGTTTCCAGATATGTAAGCTTAATATTCTTTATGTTTATTTTTGTTCTCTCAAATTTATTAACCATAATCATAATACATTAGTCCCCAGTTCTTCTCACAGTGTGTAACTATAGAAGCCTCGAAACAAGAAGGCAAGAATCCATTGCGATATTCCTACTTAAGGTTTTCCAAGGTTCCTTTAACTGTCCCGCGATTCTAGAAGCACTAAGTTTATATGTACCCAATAAATATATCCGTGCAAGGAATCACCCTCTGTTCTACATACCAACTTACAGGACGAATATCATGGCCAAAAACTCAGTCACCCGTGGTATAGAGATATTGAACCAACTGAATGACACTGTTGATATATTCTCGGTACCGTCTAGCAGTATGAGAAGAATCCTGGCTGATATTCTTCCTAACGAATAAGCTAACATTAGAAGCAGACCCTCTTTGTGTAACAGGAGAAATCCGTGCAAAGAGGATAAAAAAAAAAAAATTATCTTCCAAGCCCACCTGTAGATGGCAAAATCTGCTAATAATAACAAACCTCTTTTAAATTACCAACGTTTCGGAGGCATTATGATGGTAAATAAAAATGATTTGAACACAAACTCTGAGGTACCATGAACGATACAATCACAGCGAGAGATGGAGCATGACTGATCATGAAAGATGAATCTTTAGGTCTTTGGTAGGCCTGCCTTTATCGTCACTGATTCGACGCGAGATTTTAGATTTTTTCATGAGAGGTCCACGGCGGACACAAATTCCGCAGATATAACGGAGAAGTACTGTATATACCTATGCCAGGCTCTTTACCATTAATCCTTATGGTTTAGTTTAGGTCTTGCTATTTTCTTTAAACATAGTATTATTTCTTGATTACTTTGTATATTTATTTAATGATATATTTTTCCAGATCGGGAACCCTTGAGCGAAGGAGAAGAACCAATGCAGACATCAAGAGTGAGCCCTCTCATGATGGCTTCACCTGGATCCGTTTCTTCTGTAAGTTAAATTTCATTTTAAAATAACATCTTTGGGATTTCTTGTATTTATTATCTCTATATTCAGTGAGGGTCTATTAGGATTCCTGATAAAAAAGAGGTATCGGTAATTAATAATACTCCTGGAGTTACTTAACACATTGATCGCCAATAGGATTTTCGTAAAATGTCCAAAAAATGTGTGTACGTTTTTAGGTTTTTAATTTAATATAACCTACCTATCACATTCATGAGTATATCTTTTAGAACCATGAAGATATCCTAAGGCCATATCGTAGTAAGATAGAGAAGGGCCGTGTCGGCCAAGTGTAATAGTAGTTTAATACAGAGCGCGTAGCCGACGGACAGAATGACACTCTGAAGTTAGGTATTCCGTGTCAGCCACCGGTGGCCGACACGGCCCAATTGGAATACCTCGGTGTCGGCCACCGGTGGCTGACACGACAATCAACGTGTTAAAAGATAGATTTTTATTGATTTCAGTCAATAGTTAAGTTTAATTCCTCATATGTACCATATCTAAAGAAAGAGCATATATATTTAATGATGTACAATACATGCCGTTTCTCTGTTGGGATAGGCAGAGAGGACATATCACCACATTTTCCAATCTCAACTTGCATCCTTAGCCTTTTCTACGTCCATATGCCTTCTCGTACAACTTCTACGATTTCTCTGATTTTCTATGTTTGCTTTCAGATTATTATTCACTTGATCCAGCCATACTTTCCTTGGTTTTCCTCTCGCAAGCCTTCCACTCATCTGCACTTTATATTTGTTTTGTTAGTTCTTCGACGTACTCTTCTTCATCTTACTTAATACTTGAGTCTTAATTTCATACCTTATCATTCCATATTCTGTCATTCCAAATTTGACCTGTAAACAAATTTAGAATGACAAATTTGATTACAGGTCAAATTTGTTTTATAGAAAAATATAAATGTTTTGATATTATATTTTTGTTTTCCAGCTATCCATGTCCCATTCGGAACAGGCCAGGCTGTCTCCATCACCCCCGACCCCAGGCCAGGCTTTGGCAGCCTCCCTGGATCTCTCCACCAGGACTTTGAGGCCCGCACAGCAAATCACATCACAGCAAGCTCAGGTAAGTCCTTTTTAACCTGATAATAAGCTAACAGCTTAATTGCATCTTCACTTTACAAGCAATTCTCGTCTGCATCTTGGTCATCATATTCTCACTTCATTGTGGCATCAATATCATCAAAAGGAGCTCCATGAATTATTACTGTCATAAAAAGATATGTTGAACACGTTCACTGTAAAACATGCAATATAGCGTGGTGTAAGGCATGCACTAGGGGGCACCCGCGCAATATAGCGTGACGAGCTATAGTTACTTATATGTATCAGTATGAAACTGGGATGGCCTTCTACCACACAGGGGAAATGGATGCATTTTTGTCTATGTTAAAAAAAGTATAGTTGAACCAAGTGGATGAAATTTTGAAAGAAGGAAAAGTAAGGAGTAAGAGTAATAAAAGGAACTGTGTGATGAGATATATGGATGTGGTCGAAGTCTGTGTTTGTAGACAGAAAGTTGAAAGATCTGTATTCTCTACCTACCATAACAGAGAAATGGCCTAATGTATATTGTCAATTTTCCCGTGTTCTTAGTTTTTTAATGATTGTCAGCAAAGATGTACTTTAGTGATCTTTTTAATTTCAGGTTTTGAGCATCCAATCTCACAACGGAGCAACCCTGTATTCTCAGATCGAGCAGAGTCCACCTCCTCCCCACAGTTCTCCCAACATCACCAGGCCGCAGCCGGCACAAATCATCACTCCATTCCAGCACCACATCCCCAACGGGATTGTGGCCACCCCCGGCACTCTCAACTTGACAGTCAATCCCTCTATCAAGACTGTGAGGGGACAGAAGGTTGGGAGTGTGGCGTCTAACTTGCCGACGTTAACTGTCACCACTATGAATCACGGACAAGTGATGGCCGTCAATCCGGCAAATGTGACACAGAGACAGGGATTGACACAAGTGCAAGGTGTCGATAGAAAGATACTGACTTCTGTTCCATCATCGGTCAATGGACAAACCACCATCGTCCATCCAGCTCAGTTGCATCTTCCTCTTTCTCAGGTCAGTAAATTGAATTTGTTATATTCTCTCCCAAATATACGATCTTATAATGAGTCCATTCTACACCATACATACACTGATCTTGTGATAGGGAGATCGTAGTCTCAACCTGACAGTGGTGGATGTGGATTTCCGGTCTGTGGACTGATTTGGATATATGCGTTTTATGCCATTTCTTTGTTTATAAATGCTTATGATAATAAGATAGCTATGTTTATTGTTTTATTTCTAAGCCCATCATGTCTGTAAATATGCCAAGTTGTTGTTGATGACAATCCGTGTAGTGGCACAGGTGTCGGATATCGGTCATGCAATACAGTAAACCCTCGATTATCCATGGTGGTAGGGAAAAAATTGACCTGAATTTAAAAAAAAGCTGGATAATCTCCTCCATAAAAAGTAAGCTATATTGGAAAAAAATTAAAACAAGTAGTCAGATATCCTTTTATAAATACAACAGCAAAGAAGTTTGTTTTTCCCTCTGTTCACTTTTCAGCAAATGGTGCCAAGCAAAGTCCTACATATCCTTTTATTTAAAATACAACAGCAAAGAAGTTTGTTTTTTCCCTCTGTTCACTTTTTAGCAAATGGTGCTAAGCAGATTTCCCTCTGTTCACTTTTCAGTAAATGGTGCTAAGCAGAGTCCTACATATCCTTTTATTTAAAATAAAACAGCAAAGAAGTTTGTTTTTTCCCTCTGTTCACTTTTCAGCAAATGGTGCTGAGCAGATTTCGCTTGGGATGTCCTGACTTATTTTTAAAGATGAATTTATAAGGTTTTTAATAACAAGGTTTTCATGTTATAGGTGATGAATGGCAGCGGTCTGGTGATGAGCCCCACCATCCAAATGTTCTACGCCACACCACAGACCCTGAGGGTGCTGCAGGGACAGGGAGGGGCTGTCGCGCCCATTGACCTTCCTAGCACAGGTTGACTGATATTCTCTTATTTAAATTTTATTCATTGTTATAAGACTTGCAGAGGAATGAGGAAGTCTTAAGACTTTTAACTCAAGTTAAAGATATTATTCAAATAATAATCAGACATTAACAGAGCTGAGAAGGACATGTGAAAAGACAATCAGAGGATTTATTTATTCACTTCATAGTATAACAATCTGGCAGGCTTATTGTCAGGGTCCCCAACCTCTTCCAGCCGACTAGACAGAAATAGATAAAGGAATTTATATGGTTGGAAAATTATTCAAATTATTATTTATTTGTATAAAATTCATGAACAGTATAAATAACAAAAATAAAAGTGAAATATCATCAAGCAAAGGAAAAACTAAGGGATAGTGGAGAGGAAAGGAAAATCGGGAATTAACACGTAACATCACTGACAGAGTTTATTTTCAGTTGTTTTTTAAAACATATTGTCATTGATGGAGGGAGTTGAACATTGGTTGGTAACTGGTTCCAGAGTCTCACAAAAAAAGAGCGGTGAACTGATAAAGTTAATAAACAATCTCTCCTTCAGCATAGTGTAAGTCCATGATTGAAAATACGAGGCGTATCCAGAAAGAAAGTGTACTGAGGCTCTCACGACCGGGTGGATTTTATTTTCGACATGTTGGCTACACTTCCGTGTAGCCTGACCCTTCCCCTCCGCAACGAGACCGGTTCGAGGTCAGTACGTGTCGACGCGACAACACGTTTCGTGAAAAATGTCAACCCCATCTCCCGCCAAGTTGAATCGAGTGGAGGCCAGGCAAGAGTTTTTGAGGCGCTGCAAACTCCATGGAGATTAATTTCTCCGCTCCATCGTTACTGGAGATGAAACTTGGGTTGCACACTACACGCCTGAAACCAAAAGGCAGTCTCAACAGTGGCGTCACACCTCTTCACCCTCCGCCAAAAAGTTCAAAACCACAATTTCAGCCAAGAAAGTCATGGCATCCGTGTTTTGGGACTGTCAAGGCATAATTTTAATTGAATATATGCCTCAAGGGGAGACCATCAACTCTGCAAGATACTGTGAGACCCTAAAAAAATTGCGGAGGGTGATTCAGAACAAGAGGAGAGGCACGCTGACAAAGGGAGTCTGCCTGTTGCACGACAATGCTAGACGGAACTGCTCGCCTCATTTAAATGGGATGTCCTGAACCATCCCGCGCATTCCCCTGACCTAGCACCTTCAGATTACTATCTCTCTTTACCTCCCTGAAGCTGCACATGGGTGGAAAAAGGCTTTCAACCGACGAGGAGGTAAAGGAGGAGGTGGAGAAGTGGACGGAGGGGTTGGCGGGAAACTACTTCGAGGAAGGCATCAAAAAGTTGATACCCCGCTTCACCACCTGCATTGAGAGGAATGGCGACTATGTCAAAAAATAGCTTACATATGTACTACGGTAACCACGTAATTTTTTTGTTTAAATAAAAAAAATTGTAACCTACAAAAATTCAGTACACTTACTTTCTGGATATGCCTCGCATGTTGAAAATTTTCGGCGAGATAAGAGGTGGGACAGTTAAGGAAATTATACATTGGTTGGTTGGAGAAATTTACAAAAGGCAATGACTCCGCCAGATTATATATACAATAAAAGTGTAATAAAATCAATAATAGCTAGGTACAGAGACCTTGAAAATCGAAAATAGTTTTTTATATGAAAATTTAAGGCTGATGTGTCAATTAAGATGAAAAATAGTACTCTGAGATGGTTTGAGCATGTGGAATGGATGGCTGAAAAAAAACTAATGAAATAAATATATAGTACAAATGTGAGTAGAAAACTTGGTAGAGGAGGACCAAGGAAAGTATGGTTGGATCAAGTGAATGATATTTTGAAAGAATAAAAAATGAGAGAAATCATATGAAGTGTATGCATATAGAGGATGAGCAACATGTGTGTCACTATAGGATAGTAATGGCGTAATGGTTTGTGGTTTGTATGAAAGTACGTATTATATCAAATATTAGGGATAATGCCAATAATAAAGCAATTTTGTATTATATCAAATATTAGGGATAATGCCAATAATAAAGCATCTTTTGGCATTGCACTCGCTTTTTTCATTACATTTGATTCTTTTATCCGCAGCTGCCAACAGTCCGATCCAACAACGTATGCGAGAGGTTCAGAAGGTGAGCGAAGCGGGAGTGGGTGGCGTGACATCCCAGAATGGGGGCGCCACCAACGGCAGGAGCTCCGGGAACTCACCGCTACAGCATCACGTGGCAATCAAGCCGCAGCCGGAAGGTGCGAAAGCTACACTGCACGCCATAAGTAAACCATACACATTTCTCCTGCATGCCAGCTCTTATTATAGATCTAGTCACGAGATTCACTTATGAGCGGGAATAATGGAAGAGTCTGCATGAATGTACAAGGAGCAAAATGGGTGTGTAGATCTAGTCTTTCTAGTGTAGATGGGATGAATGTCATCAACAGATTCCTCCTCATTTAGTCCTCCGATTTTTTGGACTCATAGCCTGTGATGAAGTAGATAGTTTTTTTCTAGTTGCTGGAGGCGTGGAAGAACTACAGGAATATCTTCAATGTTTTGTGATAACTACGTAATGGATGTTACAGGACTGTCTCTGTACTACACAATGTAGAAATGAATGGAGAGGAATTATTATGGATTATTGTGTTTCATTGTATACAGCACAACCTGGAATCAAATATATATATAATAGCTAATGGAAGTCATGCTATGAGTGCTTTCATTATTACCATATTTTTCGGACGGTAGATGCACTGAACCATAAGACGCACCACAAATTTATGATACAATTTTTAGAAAAGAATATTTCGTTATACTAACATTTTATTAATTCTTAATTTTTAATTATAACTACCATAACTTGTACCTGCAGCATTCAGTTCATCGTCACTTGTCTCGGCACTGTCACTCGTCTTGTTGCTGTCATTTGTCTGGATGCTGTCATTTGTCATGTTGCTGTCATTTGTCTCGTTACTGTCACTTTTTTCATATTATTGTCGTAACTATTGTCACTCTCGTCAAAACGAAGTCATCTTTATGCCATCCAACGTGCTACTTATATTGGTATTAAAATTAAATACAGTAAAGTGCAAATTATCCATGATAATTGGGGGACACTTGAGCCCGGATAATTGAAATTGAAAAACATGGTTAATCCAAATTAAGTATTTATTGAGTTGAAAATTTTAAGAGTTGAAATGCTAGATTAATTTTGGTACGAAAGATGAGTAAACGAACAAGCTTTCTCAATGTTTGACAGATACAACAGTTCAATGCTGGTATCATATCACGGAATTACCTACATATTTTCCTTCCGAAGAAACATTATCAACTTACCAACGTTAGTCAATCTATCTTCTTCTTCCTAGTGTCATGTCAGGTCCCCCCAACGTTGAATATCACCTGAGAGTAGTCATATTTGTCCCCGGCAGCCCGAAAAAGATCCTCAACACTCCTTATACCAGTCCAATCACGTATATTGCGGAGCCAGGAGATTTGCCTCCTGCCAACACCTCTTCCCCTCTATTTTGCCTTGGATGATCAGGTGCAGTAATTTGTACTTTGCTCCTCTAAGTACATGACCCAAATAGGACACCTTTCGGATTTTAATATTAGTCAGCAACTCTCGTATCAACTTTGGCTCTTTGAAGAACTCTTGTGTTGCTGACCATATCGGTCCAGGGTATCCGTAACATTCTCCGGTGCATCCACATTTCGGATGCTAATTACATATTACATCAATTGTAAACCATAGATTATATAACAGTTTAAATTCTTGTTTTATAATTTTTAAGCTACGGATGTTCGTAAAAAATTCGGTGAAAAATATTTTTCGGGATTACTAAAAAAAATGTACTACAGTGGACCACCGTTAATCCAACTCCCTGATAATTGAGCTCCAGATAATAGGCACACTAATGTATGTTCATAGGTGTAAAAAAAAATGCGAAAAGTAAAAAGATGTGTCTTATAGCCCGAAAAATACAGTATGTACCATATTATAAACTGGAAAGACTCTTGATGATTGATTTTACATCATCATTCAATGATTTTAGAGAAATGGTTAGTTTTCTTTCATCATGACTTTGGACTAATTCCTCCGTAGACTATTTACAATACAAATTGATCGTAAGTTTTTAGCAAGTCATATGAATCTATTAAAAATTAGGATTTTTATTTTTCAGATCCACAAACAAGCATTATGATGAATGGGCTGACCCAAGTTCTGGTATCAAAAGGGACTCACATCATCGCTGCTCCGCAACATTTGACCGGAAAGGTATATTTCTTTCATTGGTACACTTATGTTAGTTAAAATTGAATATGCTTGTATCTATTTTAAATTCTCATTTCAACCTAAGAAAAAAGCTGTATATTGCATTTGGACTAATTCTTTTTTTTATATGTTTTATCCATTTTTTTTTACATACATACATAGTCACATTGTCTTCCCGTCGGGATAGGCAGAGAGGAGAGGGCATCATATATACATCTTTCGCCTCTTCCACATCCATACATCTACGATTTTTTGACATTATAAATTTCATTCCTTTGAAATATCATAAATTTGATCTAACCATACTTTCCTTGTGTCATGCCTTCTCCCCCCTTTGCACTTTGTTTTGTTACTCTTCATTCATTCGTTCCACGTGCCCAAACCATCATCCAAATTTTTCTCTACTGATTTATCAATTAATTCAGCATGAGGTTGCGCTAATGTTATCAACCAGTTTGTACGAACTCACGAGGGACATCACTAATATGTAGTAGTTTTAATAATTATATTTAAAAAAAAATATATATATAAATATTAGGTTTATTGACAGCAACATAGTATGTACAAGATCACACCTGAATAACACTTCTAAAACACATCAATTGCAGACAATACATCAAACACAGAAGCTATCAAAAGGTCTGGGCTCATCTAATAGCATCCCCTCGGCCAAAATACACCCCACCAATATAGGGCGAACCCAGCCACAGGGACACCAGATGTTTTTCAGCCCACACCCTTAGACACGTAGAAACGGGAATATATACAAAAAAATAAACAGAAAATAAATATAGTAGAGGACAAAAATAAAAAAAAAAATAAAAAAATACATTCAAGAGAGAATACACCAAAAGGTCCGGGCTCATTTTCATTGATTCACACTTTTTATTGTTTTTTAAGATCCTGTAATTTATTTGTAGTTCGTGTTTCCCAGGTGGTGAACGGTCCACTAATAAAGGCCAGTGTCAACCAACAAATCCCCTTGACGGTGAACGCCCAGTACCTGGGCCCAGCGGGCACTGTCAAGCCAGTTGTGGTGGTGAGCAACAGCAACGGGGTGCCACCGCCCGCCTCCTCGGCATCTTAGTGTCAGGCCAGCTGCAAGGTGGCCTTCATAGTCAGCAAGATAAATGTATAAACTACAATTGTTCCAGCCACTTCGCAACCTTTCATGGTCATCGTAAAACTTCTCAACTGAAAAGTGTTAATTTAGAAAATCTCCTCAAAGCATCTTGTCCATTTCTAGGCAAGTTCTAATGAATTATACACGCGATCCTCAAGGTGCGATGCTTCGACATATAATATTTCACATTTACAACACTTCTTGGTCTGCAACAGTTGTTTTGAAGATACAATTTTGAGTATTTATGGTGACATTCATTACTTTTCTTATCCTTTTTCGTAAAATAACAATTATAATATTTTCATCAATTATACAGGTGTACAACAATTGTAATGCAATACAATATATGAATCTATAAGCAAAAAACAGTCAGTGTTTCAAGTTGAGCCTGCTTGTAAGTTTGAGGATCGTGTATGTGATGTGCAATTTGAAAGATAATATTTTAAATGTATTAGGGTATCAATATAACAAAGTAAAGACATGTGTCAAGAAAGAATAGTCAATGTAAAGAAACTGGATCGCAACAATTCTCAGCCAGTTTATGTTCCAAGACTAATATCTTATTTGACTACACTCGTACATTTTATTACAATTACCCACCATTATTTTTAGTTGATTTGACAATGTATTTATACTTGATGTGGGGCTCTCAATATGTCTGTTTCTATAAATTTGATATTGAGAGATATTCAAAAGTGTGTCGTGGTAGGTAATTAGATTTAAACAAAGAAGTCATACCATATTCATGGTATTACATATTGCTCCATTTCTTTTGACAGATGTGGATCACTCTATTAGATATTTATCAAAAATCAAAAGTCCAGTAACTTTATCAAAATATATGAGATATATTAATATATAAAGTATGAAATTTTTATAGTTAATTGAATGACAAAAAGTATAGATTATATAGAAATTTTAAATTGCCCATTATGTCAATTGTTTGCATTATTTTCAATAAAAAAGTGATATTGAATTGGACAAAGCTATTTTAAAAGTTTGCTGGTTCCGATACCAATTTGAGTCTGTCAGGAATAAGTACATGCCAATTTTTATAAAATAGAGTAAAACTTTGATTTTATTAAAAGTTGAAAAATATGCTAAATTTTGGTAACTTCCCCCTTAAGATAGCATTTCTACCTGCTCTCGGCTCAATACCATACTCTACTTGCAAAAATTCTTCATCTTCCTCTGCCTACACTTTTTGCCAACCTTCCTTTGGTTGTCACCTTTTTAAGAACAATAAATACATATATATGAATGCAGACATTTTTCATTTATTCATAATGGTACATATGGTCGTGGTTCCAATCCATAGAAAACACTGAAATTGCACAGTCCATGACTAATATTTGATGGCAGAGGGTACCCAAAGAATCGTCCGTGAATCAGAACTGTTCAATTCATCTCCACATGTTTACCACATTTACTATGGAAGTATTTTATTTATTTATCACAAAAATATATACGAGTATATCAAAAAATTACCTGACTCACTAGGAAACAAACTGTATTCAGTTAGTCATTAACCAATTGACAGTTACAAAAATATTGTATTAAAGTGTACTATAATAAAAAAAACTGATTATGAAAACGTAATGTACTATAATATGTACTATTATAGAAAATTGATGATGCTGGAGAAGTCACAATCTTCCTACTGGTACCTTGAACATCACACTTTTGGGTGATTGATGGGTGAATGCGTTTGATTCTTTCTTTTCTTTTTTCTACAAAAGTATGTATACATCGACTCATTCACTATTTTTTTTTTTGTTTACTCAATATCAGCGGCAAATATGAAGTCTTTACGGATGAATTTCCTAATATTGCACTCAGCGAGAGAAGTATGTTAGCAAATGTAACGTTCGAAATTCTGTCAATGGGGACTGACTGTATTTTTGCGGTGTTTATAAAATGGCCTTAGACATTAAATATTTTTTGCCAGTAATAAATGTAAAAAATAACTAAAATGTACGAAATGTCACTCTATAAATGAAAACAAATATAAAAAATAACCAATAGATTGTTGGAAAAAAAGATGATATCTCACTGACAGACTTTAGTTAGAACGGTTTCGTCAGAGAGTTACATGCATACCTCATTTCTGCGGTTGTGAAAACAGGAATTTATTTTGGAAAAATAAATATATAGGATAAAGTTTCCACTAAATTATTTAACAAAGGATAAAAAAGACATTGTTTAAGTGTGTCAACATCAAATTAATATACCATATTGTGTACTTCAGTTTGTTCTACAATATTATAGCTCTGTGATTTGGAGGCATTAATTGTTAAAATTATGTATTTTATTAAAATTAACGAAGCCAGTCTTAGAAATAATTATTTATCCATGTTATTTGAATATGTCGACTTTTATATAGAAAAAAGAAAAACAGAAGCAATTATTTGGCAGTCAGTGTGTATTGTGGGATCAACATTTGGTATGGGAAAACTTTGAACTGTATCGGAGAATATCAATGATATTTGTCAAATAGTGGATTTACATTTTGTGTCGATTTAAAGAATACTAAGACCTGAATTCATAGTCCGATGGAGCGAAGAGGGTGTTAGATAAATTTAGATTTGCAAAATCTATTCTGATAATTATTTCTATTTCTGCAATAATCTTTCAGTTATTTGGTTTATATTTTATTTTCAGTATTTTAAATTTGAAATTTAATTTCTCATTTTTATATTTCCCAAATATATTAAAAAATATTTTTATTATTTTTTAATTAATCACATTGCGCCACTGACTTGATCCCCCAACACCCTTAAAATAAACTATTACAAAACCCATAGATTACATCGTAACCGACTCGGCCACGGTTTCTACTCGGCAAGTATGTGGAGTGTGGGATTATGGTACGATCAGGAAAAAAGTGTTTTATGCCATCCCTTTGTTTATGAATTAAATTTAAACAAGATGAAAGCCAAATATTTGCTTGTGACATAATATCAAAGTGTACTACAAAATGTTTATTGTATTAGGTCCTTACATATGAAATTGGCGTTTTGTTTGGGAGGAACATAAAGTTGATTTTTTTTTAATATAATATATTTATTTAATCAAAGTATGTACCATTGCTATCTATGCACTTTTGCCATCTTATAGGTAGTTCATCGATCCCTCTACTAAAAAAACCATTCGGACGGGAATCAATAAAATCTTTGAAGTCGGTTTGGACTGCCCCATCGGAGTTGAATTTTTTCCCTTGCAAGAAGTTATCCAAATTTCGAAAAAAATAGTAATCTGTTGGGGCAAGGTCCGGAGAGTACGGTGGATGTCTTAGACATTCCAATTGAAGCTCTTCTAATTTGGTAGCCGTCTGTTGTGCAGTGTGTGGTCTAGCGTTATCATGAAGCAGCAGTGGCCTAGAGCGATTAACCAGCCTCGGTTGTTTAGCAGCTAGCTTTTCCATCATGGTTTGCAGTTGCTGACAATAGACATCTGCCGTAATCGTCTGGCCAGATTTAAGAAAGCTGTAGTGAACGACACCAGCACTAGTCCACCAAACGCTCACAAGTAACTTTTTTGGAGTCAATTTTCGCTTGGGGCATGGTTTGGCTGGTTCGGCAGGGTTCAGCCATTGCGATGAGCGCTTCCGATTATCATACAGGATCCACTTTTCATCACAGGTAATGATTCGATTCAAAATCCCTTCATTATTGTGCCGGTTGAGTAATGCAACGCAGCAGTCAACGCGCGTTTGTTGATTTGCTTCACTCAATTCGTGAGGTACCCACCTTTCAAGCTTTTTCACCTTCCCAATTTGCTTCAAGTGGATTAAAACAGTTTTATCACTAACACCGCAGCCTGCAGCTAACTCGGACGTGGTTTGCGATGGATCCGCTTCCACAATAGCCTTCAATTCTTCATTATCAACTTTGGTCTCCGGCCGTCCACGGGGCTTGTTTTGAAGGTCGAAATTTCCAGAACGAAAACGTTGGAACCAAAAACGCACTATGTTTTCTTTTGCGGCACCGTCGCCATACACATCATTAATCCTTCGAGCCGTTTCTGCAGCACTGGTGCCACGGTGGAACTCGTACTCGTAAATAACGCGATATTTCAAGTTTTCCATTTTGTAAACTGAGTGACGCAAAGAAAAAAAACAATTGAGGAAAAAACAAATGAATTATAATTTTCGAAACACAAATACTTGAGTAAATAGCTGTATAAATTTGAATTTGAAATTCCTAACCAAAGAGAAGATATTTGAGATCAAAGTTGCCAGTACGGCAAAACGCCAATTTCATATGTAAGGACCTAATATTATCTTATTTCAATTAAAGTCTGTATATTAAATGGGCATTATGAAAAATATATAATAAAAAAAAATGCTTGTGGAAAAATAATAAGTATATTTTTTACTATAGAAGTTTTAATCAGAAAATGGTTAAATATTAGGTGAAAATCTTCCAATATATGGATTGCGAGAAATCAACAAGAAAAATGTTTTTTTGGCCTTTCTTGCAGAGTTAAATTTATTATGCATGGTAAAAACATTTTTTTTATACGAAAATAATATAGGGTTGCAAATTTATTTCTTATGTTGCAAGAATACAAGACAAATTTTTTTTACAATAATTTTATTGTAATGAATTTTTTTACAATAATTTTATTGTAAAAATGTATAGAAACTTGCACTTGCAAGTTTCTAAACATTTTTCTAGCATCCCAAATTTTATTTAGGCACTCTTAACAATTTTGAAGAATGATAATAGAGTTGAATAGTTTCAAATAGTGAAGTTCATAAAGAATAAAAGAAAATAACTCAAAAATAGTAACATTTCTAGTTATTGGTGACCTGTGATTAACCCTTTTAATCCCAGCATATTTTGGCAAAAAAACAGTAGTTTATATTTTATTTTTTATCTTAGTTAATATTTAGTTTTAAATGCATTATTTTAAAATTGAAAAAAAAATATATTCAACATAAAGACTTGTATGAAAACTTTAAGGCCGATGATCGGCCCCGTGGGATTTTTCCAATAAACCAGTTGGTGCCGATGATCGGCCCCGTGGGGTTAAAAGGGTTTAAAGATTTATTTAAAAATTTTTTCAAAAGTAAAAAAACTCCTTCGACTTTCAAAGATTTTTTGCCTCAAAATTTTAAGTTTGACAACTTCCACTTGGAACGAAATAACAATTACCCAAACAAGCCATGTAATCCACAATTTAAAAAAATGTTTTTAAATATGACATAAAATTGACTTCTGCACATTTTTTCCGATTGATTTGTAAAAGTTAAAAAAAATTTATTATCAAGCTTTGAAACTAAGCAACTCAATTATTGAATACACTTATAAAACTTATTTTCTCAATTTGAAGTTATCAAATGTAAAATGAATAACATTTCAGTGCTAATATGTATTTAAAAACACGTACTTTTTAAGCATAATTTGTATTTTTTTTAATAATTTTGCATAAATGAATGCTAAAGCAATAATAAATGTAAATTATCAGGACAAAATATTCCATTTTGCATTCAATGTGTTAATTATTTAGCTGAAATTCAAAATTAAAACATTATAAATAAAAATGCAATGGTGTTTTATATATTTTACATATTCATACTGCTCACTGCTTGGTGTCAACCTCATATCTACATTTCATAATTAAAGGATTTTCAAAATAATATAATTAGTAATCAAATTGCAGAATTTGGTTCCTTCCTTGCTGGCGACCAATTTCATAATATTAAGTTGAATTATGTTAAAAAAACTTGAACTAATCTGATTCTCCGAGTGCTAATAACCAGATCATGTGGAATAGTTTTTTGGAGTGGTTGATCCTATAGCATAGAATAGGCATTCGTTGTATAAGGTCTTTTGGAGTGTTGTACCGCGTGGTTTGGCTTATCATGCCGACGTTTCGAAAACTTCGCAGTTTTCATCTTCAGGGTTTGTTTGTAATCAATTTTGCTATAAGTATATAGGCGCTGGATACCGCTTGGCTTATAGTAGATTCTTAATTGTAACGTGATCGCTTGGATTCGACCGGTTGGTGACTGCAACGTTAGCACATAGGTCCGTCGCACCATGGGAGAAAAAGTACAGGGATTCCACAAAGGTTGAAGGTTCATTTTTATTTTGTTATCACTTGATTATGGCGTATCATGTTGATTTGAGGTGGAATCCGAGGTGGATTTGAGGTGGAATCTGTTGATATTTTTTGGATGTTTATAGATTCATTATTCCTCTGATTAATGGGGTGTGATAACTCTTTGGTTTGCTGAGTATTTTAGATTCAACTGAGAAACAGTGACCTGTCTTGATGAAAGGTTCGGGATAAGCTAGTCCGCAGGCTCTTTCATGTTTCAGCTATTATTTTGTTCACTGTTCTCGCGGTTTGTTCTATATACCCTTTAAAAACATTTACAAGTAAATGAACATAGATAGGTAACTTTGTTATAAACAGAAAGTTTAATCTTCTTGTCATCAAAACTTTGGATTTTATCTCTGAGAGCTTGCTGAAGTGCAACACAATAAACCAATACACGCATAGACATCTTCATAGGACGGCTGACAATCATATTCCATTATAAGAGATTAGAGTCTATCATATGATTTTATGGAATAAATGGTCGCTTGCATTATCAGTCAGTTTATAAATCTCCTGCAGACTTTCCGGGTAGGAATGGAAAGTTATGAAATGTAGATGTAGAGTGTGAATCAAAGTGGTTAAGATATATAGATGTGAGTATATTAAACTATTTTGTAATTAAATGTGTCACGTATACTTAAGGCTGCGTTATATTGTGAAAACTCTCTTAGCCTTTGCATTTGTTATTGGGGCCTTTGTATCTTAATGCAATTTATGTATCTAAAATCATTTTCATGGTGCGATCCTGTTTTTTGGATTCACGATGAGAATATTTGTTTATGAATTTCGTAGCTCTTAAAAAAATATCTATATGTATACATTTTTTCTATTTTCAGTATTTTTATAAATGATAAAGTGCATTCGATATAATATATTAAAAATATTCATTTCTTTTGATTCCGATGTATTATATATTTTCTTATTTATTATTGAAAGTTTACTTTCGCTGTCTTTTTATGAAATTTTTAGTGCTTTGTACGAGTATCAAATATAAAAAAAAAACTTATAAATTCAGTAATACACGTATTATCAAGTATTTACATTTTTAATATGAAAAAAAACTAATTTATAATAATTTATTTCTTTGGTTCCGAAGGCTACCGGCTAAAACAGCTATTAAGACTCGAATTCATCGTATGACTTACACTAAATCCACAATTTTTTATACTGAAGAAATTAAGTGGTTAACGTTAAATTTCGTACAAATATATCGTAACTTCCTTAAATAAGGGAGTCACGTTTCATTACCTCACTAATAAGGTCCGACTATGAATACAAACTATATAAGGTCCGACTATGATAACAAAGTTAGAAATGAGTATTTAGACCAGATATGTTGGGGTCTTCATTAATTTTGGCTTAATCCCTTTGTACAAAGCACTAAAAATATATTAGGATATCTTGTATTTTCTGTGCATGTTTTTTTTTTATTTTCGAATGCCCAATAAACAGTGCAATAAACAAAATTGTACAGACAAAAAAAGTTATCTAGTCGCTGTATAAATTTTTTTTGTAGGTTTTTATTAAACTTTTACATGGTCACTTTAGCTTCGAAAAGCCAATAATCGTGATCAGAGAAAACCAATATAAATGTCTTTTATATTTTTGTGTTCATTAAGATAAAGAAATCATCTCGTATTAAGAGATTTTACGTGCCTCGTGTCCATTTGAGAATTATGTTGAGAATTTAAAAAACAACAATTAATGAAATATTTTCATAGCGTAGATTACCTTGCTTTTTTAATATTACAAAGTTATCAAACCTTTCGAGTCTGGTCAATTGTTCTTTAACCTTCTTTTTTAAATCATTGAAAGTAACACAAACAGTATTCTTTTTGTTTGGCCGAATTGAAATTAATTTTGAAATATAAATGATAAGTTACTAATTTATACTTATCACAATATCAAAAATATATATTTATATAATATAAAATTGATTGAAGCAAAGTTTTATTTAAAATTTCTTATTTATCAAGCGCATATCTATTAAGTTTTATTTTGTAAATTATGATTGTTTAAAGGTTAAATCCAAATCCCGCAAATCTCGTAGTTTATATTATTTATATTGTTGACATTTTTATTTGTTTTTTTTTTTACTTAAAATATTATATTTATAATATGATGAATTAGTTATTTATGTATTCGTATACCTAAATGCATTTTTTTTAAATCGCCGCTTTCTTAACATGAGACGAATGTCTTTTTATATTGAGTGCATGTGATGCGTGTTCAAAATGAAGTCATCCATTTGTTAATTTGTTAAGACTCCCAATTATTTGATAAGCACACTTGAAGCTTGACACATTCACATGTTATGGGAATAGTTTTCCCTTAGCATTTTGCTTATAATGCATGTCCAAAAATATAAAAATATCTAGAATTAAATTAAAACTTAGCAATAGTGACTCTGAATACCTTTTGACAAAACTAAATAACTGAAATTTCATTATTTATTTTCTGAAAGGGCAGTGAATGTAAAGGTTATACTAAATTTTACTATCTTTTCTTTTTCTTATCATGTCAAGGCACTAAATTATTTCTGCCCGGAATTCAGCCTTTATTTATACCGCACACAGGACACTGACCGTGCAAGGAAGGGAAGGCTTTGTTTAGCCATCCAATGGAACATAAGAATGGAGAGACGAAAGCTGTCGCACACTGAATATAACATATAGAAGAAATGCAGATAAAAGGAGGATAGGTGGCAGAGAATCTTTCAGGCAGCCAAGAGTCATTCTAAGCTGTAGCACTGGGCGATCGATGAATCAAGTTTTCCTCGGTGCAAGACATCTTCTTCTTAGGTTCTTCGAGCACTGCAGTAAGTGCCTCGTGGACTGCTCCTCGCCACAGACACAGACGACCATCCATCACATAATATTTCCCATTTTGCCATATTGTTCATGGTTATTCCAATTCCTGTTCAGAGCTTATTGAGAGATTTCCAGGTCCTCCAGGGCAGTTCAGAGCCAAGTGGTAATGTCTCTATAGGGAAAATCCGCCCACTGAGGCCAGATGTTCCTCTCCGCTTGTTCATCCTAGCAATATCAGATAGTTCTTAATGAAACTGTGCCTGGATTCCAACCTAGGGGCTGAAAGTTGACTATCTTTTGTTTATTACTATACATAATAATTTTATCAATTGGACACTTCAACGGTCCTAGGTTTGTCATTTATTTACAAGACAAGAAAGAAGTGAAAGAAATAATATATGAATGGTGAATTAGGGCATTGCGTGAATGTTGAATATGAATGTTGAATTAAGGCATTGCGTGAATTGTATCCATTTCTTTTTCATTGTTTTTCTTATCCTTTTGTTTTTATCCCATCTCACTAACACATTTTCAAGTATTCTTAATAAAATACTTATTCACATTAGATTTAATATTTTTGCAGTATTTTTTCTAGATATTTCTATATTTTTACAATTTTTATGAATCATTTTGTTTGTAAACTCATTTTGTTTCTGAAGTATTCATCTACACAAAATCATAAGCCACAATATCTAATAAGATGTTATGTATTCCGTATTTATTTTGCCGATTTAAGTTTAAAGTATATTTTTTATAACTAGATATTTTAATGTTATTATTATTCAACATTTAAAGTTTTCTATTGCCTTTAAATGAGCATATTAAAAATCGGTTTTTGTGTGGTTTATAATTTTTTGTCGTTGAATACTTCATTTGAACGTTTCAATTTGCGTTATATTTCTTAATGCGCATTATTAAGATGTTTAATTGTAATTGAATAGTTTAAATAAATAATATATTTAAGGTGATGCGAGTGTAGTTAATGAACACATGGTGCGTGAAAGAGAAAGAAGTGTGTCTGCAAAGAAAGGTGTACTCCGTTGTGTTGACTGCTGATGTAATGACCGAGCGTGATAAACACATGCTTGTCTAAGGGTCTGTGGAGTTCAAGGGGGTGTTAACTTACATTCTTGTCAATTTATAGAACTTGGACAATTTTTAACAAATTTTTATGAAATGTAGATCTGGAGAAATGCTATTTAAACTTGATATACAATTTGTTTCGCTGTTCTGCCACTGTAGGTAAAAACAGATATGTGCAAAAAAAACATATGTTCATTATATAGTGAATAATTTTTGTTATAATTCATTCGATAGATAACCTTGGTTATTCAAGACAAAACAAAGCTGCTGACTGTAGGCCGAGCGCAGCACCAGATGAGAATAGTGATGTCGGGTAAACCACTAAAGAACACCGAGGAGTTTGTCTACCTCGGGAGCAAAATAACATGGGACGGTCGGTCCAAGAGCGAGGTCGACAGCCGTATACATCAGGCTAGACTTGCATTTAATAAAAGGTCGAAAATAATAGAATCAAATAATATAGACCTAAAACTGAGAATACTCCTCATCAAGACCTATGTATGGAGTATCTTGATGTACGGCTGCGAGACATGGTGCCTATCCGAAAGAGATAGACGAAGACTAGAGGCTTTTGAGATGTGGTCCTATAGAAGACTATTAGGAATTTCCTGGAGAGACCGCATCACAAATGAAGAGGTTCTCCAACGAATCGAAGGAGGAAGGCACCTGCTCAGGATCCTGTCCGAAAGGCGTGCAAGATGGATCGGTCATATAATACGACAAGAGGGCCTCTTGCATGCCATAATGGAGGGTATGACCGAGGGGACAAACTCTAGGGGACACCCACGCCGAGAGTACCTGGAGGACCTGTTGGTGGACGTGCGCTGCTCAACATATACAGACTTAAAAAGAGCCGCACAGGACAGGGGGGAATGGAGGAGAAGAGTTCAAATTGCTGCAAACCAGTCTTAGGACTGCAACCACGGAAGGAAGATAACCTGCGCATGCCCTAGTTGGTATTCCAACCTGGGGATTACGGGTTCGATTCCTGTTTGAACCTAGATTTTCTTCCTGTCTGTTTTCCACTTAAGGCTTCTTTAATATCTGTCTAGTTATTTTAAAGATATTCTTACATGGGAATAAGCGTGGCAGGTTGTATTGTATATAATTAAATTGCAATACCATACGATAAAAGCGTTTTAAATTTTTCTATTTATATAATCAAAATTAATTTTTCTCCGGCCATTTCAATTTGGCATTTTTCTAACACCAACCCTCATGTCTCCGTCGCACCCTCGTATGAATTGATTGTTTACTTCCGTGTACCACTGCCATCACAATGTTAATTTTAATAAGTCTGCCAGTAGTTTGTGTTTGGCTCGTTATGTCATTCGTAAAATGTTGTCCACCAGAGTAATATACAGAGGCATCATTTCAAAATGTCAGGACTTACTTATAACAGGATTGATAGTTAATACAAAATATATGTGTTTATTTAAATATTTAGATTATTTAATTTATGCACACCATTAACAAATTGAATTTTTTCACTATGGAAACCATTCAAAACATATGTAAGCTCCACGCTAAAATGAAACAGACTAAATTCATTAAGAATCAGACTAAGTGGCGATCTTTTAATCACACAATAAAAAGCAAACGGGTAAAATAACAATATGTGGAAATTATTTATTTAATATTTTTAATATCTCATCACTTTTATCTATTTTACAATTTAAAACAAATGTCCATTCAAACTTCAAAGATGCAATTATATTTTGCTAGACTTAGAATTTTGACCTGTCGGTTTTATAAACCATATTTCATATTATATTTAATAAATTCAACGGATATAATAATTTTTGAAAATAAAATATCTTTAGATATTTGTTTAAATAGGTATGTGTATTAATGGAATAAAAAACAATTTTGTTTTATATATATATATATCTCTTCAGATATATAAATTTTATTCGTGTTAATTAAAAGTTGTTGACATTTTGAAGATATGCCTCGAAAATATTCTCTTATCTATCAAATACTTTTGTATAAACTTTCAATCTATATAATATGTGTCCATTATAAATATTTTTGGCCATATTAGCAAATACGAGACGTCACTTTAGGTGTAATTTTTATCACTTTACCTGAGCTATTTTTGTTTTCTAAACAATATATGTAAATATATAAAATATAGTTTATAAATAAAATAATCGTGTCAGATCATGCGTACTTCTTGTTGAGTGAATGGAAAATATTTGCAGACATTTTCTGTGCTGTTTATTATATAGACTGAGGTTTAAAAACTAATAAAAAAGGTTTTCAAAGCAATATAAACATTTTTCAATCCCAATATATAAGATCACGAATATATAACTTTCTATGTTAGTAAATAAATGTGATCTCCTCTTTCGCTGTACATTTCAAATTATTGTACCATAAGATATATTTGTATTGTAAATTAAAGAAATGTCAAGATGATACAATTAGTTATTTTTTCCTTCTGTAAATACTAACTTAATGAATTAATTTAAGCTGTATAATATAGAATGATTTATTTTAAGGTGTTATGTAACATAAATTATTATATGTGATGGAAGGTATTACCATAATAAAGGTAATCAAAATTATTTTTATTTTATTTATTTTCATCCTTTACCTAATAATCTTTATTCAAATATCTTGGCTCAATCATTACAACGACAAAGTATTTCATTCGAGGATGCACTCTCATGAAATAAATAGAAGAGCAAAACTAGCTTGGAGCTCCTTTGGATGCCTGCATTAAATTTTCAAGAGCAATCTCCCAATCTGGATGAAACGGAAGGTATTGAACCAATGTGTCTTACCAGTACTAACATATGGATGCGAAACATGGACTCTTTCTTACGAATGAGACAAACGCTCCAGATAACACAATGCAGCATGGAGAGGTGCATGCTAGGTTATAACAGGAGAGACCGCAAACGCAATGAGTAGATATGTTTTACAATGAGAATATCAAGAAAATTTAACAATACCGATATCCTTCGAAACTTGTATAATTATCTAATTAGAACCAAATTAGAGTATGCATCTACGGTTTGGGCTCCTCATCAGCTCAAATATAAAAACAATATAGAACAAATACAAAAAAAAGTCCTCAGATATCTATGGTACAGAACAAAGGGTGATTATCCAAAATATGCTCACCATGTCGAACTTCTCACGGTGTGTAACTATAGAAGCCTCGAAACAAGAAGGCAAGAATCCATTGCGATATTCCTACTTAAGGTTTTTCAAGGTTGCTTTAACTGTTCCGCGATTCTAGAAGCACTAAGTTTATATGTACCTAATAAATATAGTTGTGCAAGGAATCACCCTCTGTTCTACATACCAACTTACAGGACGAATATCATGGCTAAACACTCAGTCACGTGTGGTATAGAGATATTGAACCAACTGAATGACACTGTTGATATATTCTCGGTACCGTCTAGCAGTATGAGAAGAATTCTGGCTGATATTCTTCCTTATGAATAAGCTAACGCTGGAAGCAGTCCCTCTTTGTGTAACAGGATCAATCCGTGCAAAGTGGATAAAAAAAAAATAGCACCCAAACAAAAGTTGACATTGTTATAGAGGTCCAAAAAAAAACAAGTGGAAGTGGGCTGGGCACATCGCCTGAACAACGGACCCTCGTTGAACGTATGAAGTAATCCAGTGGTACCCAATAGGCATAACTAGACCTGTAAGAAAACGAAAGGCATGCTGGGTGGACATAATACGTAAGCAATCATTGATTACTTGGCAGAAACGTGCAAAGGACAGAACTTCTTGAAAACAACTTGGAGAGGCCTATATCCTGCAATGGATGAATGTTGGCTGATGATGATGATGAATCATTACAAAAGATGGGGAGCTGCTCCAGGATGTAAAAAACAATAAAATTGGTTGGAACAAATGGAGAAAACGATGGGGGTTATATGTGACAATAAAGCTTAACGTGTTACTCGCAGGAAGCACAAATGCCTGTGATCTGATCTGTAGCATTCCTTTGTGTATTTTACGTAATGTTTAGTTTATCTCCTTTATTTAACGAGTCTCCTTAAGAGTAATGACTATTATTTATTATCAGAAAATTACTTGAATGTCATGTTTACTTGGTGGTGTAATCAAATATCAGTGGTTCTAAACAAAATACGTGTTTAAACTTAGAAATTAAAAAACGTCGAAATTGTGCCGCGCACAGGATTCGTGGAATTTGATTTTTAATGCGGTGTACAGGTTAAGAACAAGATCTACTAGACAGTGATTCAGGCCTTCTATATTACATAGAGCCGAGTGTTGGATTAAAAAAAAAAAAGGAGGAACAATTGCTTCATGTCGCGGAGATGCATATGCTACGGTGGTCACTAGATTGGATAAAATCCAAAATTATATTGAAGAATTTCAGGTAAAAAAATATAACAGATAGAAAATGACAATGCTGTAATCCATAATATTATTTTTACCTTTAAGCTATAGAATTTTTTTAAATTACCATGTTGTGATCTACAAGGTTCAGATATGTCATTATTACTACTTTGTGGTTTGGAAGGCATAAAATAGTCAAAGGCTCTACTTATTGGTTTGAAAAGTGTAAGTGTTTGTCTATCACCAATATGTATGTGGTTTCTTGAGGAAAATGCTACACTGAGGTCTCTCAAGCTCAAATGCTAAATTGTTATTGTTCAAGCAAAAAATGGCTTAAATGCCGTTTTATGATCTTACAGTAACTTTTTTTTTTCAATTGAAAGGATAATTTTATACAGTGCTATTTAACCCTTCCCTTACGGTGATAAAATTGAAACGCGCGCTCCGGTGTTGGGTAGTGAGTACTCGATAAAAATTAGCGATTTTAAATCGGAAAAATAAGAACATTCATAGATAATCCCCTTAATTAATTATAATTGAAGTTAAAAATTATAATAATTGAGATTTATTTGCTGAAAACATTAAAAACCCATCTGGCAACGCTCACGGAACGGGTGTAGATCTAGTCCCGTTGCCAGCTCAACAGCTACTGCGGCGCGGCAGGGCTGGTGGCTAACTCGGGCGTGGCTTACACTTGCGAGGTTGAGACAATTGAGCTCCTCGCTATGAGTGAGATGCGAATATAGTGTCGCGCTTCCCGCATACTCTTCACCTATCGTCAAGACCCAAGATCGAGGCACTCACAGCGTTTAAATGCGAATTTGTTTCCGATATTCACGAAATACTTACGATGTAGTCGATAAATTCTGATTATTATTAATATTATTTTTTAAATCAATGCGTAAATATATTATGGAGGAATACCTAAAATCTTAACCTTGTATTTATAATATTTATAGAGATATTGATGGTTATTAGAAGCAACGTGTAGAAGATACCCAACACAGGGAAGGAAAGGTTAAAGAGCAAACTCTCCTCAAAGGTAATCTTACTCGGGATTCGAACCCACTATTATGAAACAAATTGTGTCTGGCAGCTATAACAGCACCCGAACTAATCATGTTTAACACTTTCTTTGTAAAAAGTACAATCTTGCGGGATTATTACCATGTAACAATCTCCTCCAACCAACCAGAGATATGTTTATAGGACCTTAATAATAAAAACCAGACTGAAAACTTTAAAAAAAAATCTGGGTTCCAGCGAGAATCAAACCCGCAACTCCGGGTCGTAAGCCAGTCGTACAAACTAGGCCACATAGGTTGTCAACTATTCATTTTGATGCTACAATTTTCGCAAGTTTATGGTCCATATCCCAACCTTCTCTAGAAATTTCTGTCTTGTTAATGCAGGAATTCCTGGAGGAGAATCTAACAGTTACTGTAACCATCTCCGGCTGCATTTTGTAGCCTTGTTCGTACAAAAATATAAAGAACAAAAAATATAAAAATACCGTATTTTAGTTGAAAGTCACAAAGAAGTCGGATATAGTAAAATGTGGTCTTAGTGAGAAAAAAAAATCAAAATTTCGTTTAAAGGCATGAAAGAGTTTAAAATGCCAATATGTAATCTCAATGGCTCGATGAGACAAAAATGCTACTTTGTCTTATTTTCGTATCATAATTACAAAAGTATCACATGCTGTATAATTGTTTAAGAAACAACAGGTGTACCATCGAGAATCGAATCCATAACTTCGGAGTCGGACAGGTCTCTTGTCAATGGAGATCGTTGAATAAATGGATATTTTAAAAAACTCTTAGGCTAAGGCCGCACGAAAGTGCTTCGCTAGGTGCTACGTGACTAATATACTAGATGACTTCATGCATGGCCACACCAAAGTGCTTCGCACAAATTCATTTGACATTTAAGAGCGGTTGAGTCAACAAACGATGCCACTATCAAAACTAACAAATTTCATTACAACTTAACACATCGATCAATAAGTCCTGGGACTAACCAACAGATGGCGCTTCTAATAACAAATCCATACCATTCTCAGTTAGTAACAACCTTTAGAAGTTACGTGTCAAACTTTCATGACATTCCGACATTGTGTCATTGAGTTACAGTGGTTTTAGTGACGTTACTTTTGCTATTTTCAAAACAATGGAAAAAACCGAATTTAGTGTGTTGATAAAACATTGCTTTTTAATGGGAAAAAATACCGTTCAAACTCAGCGATGTTTGATCCGGGCTCTGCTCCGTCGAAAACAACCCTTTGTCGGTGGTATGCTGATTTCAAACGCGGTCGTACAGACACAAATGATGCTAAACGCTCTGGTCATCCAAATGAGGCTGTTACACCAGAAAACATAAAAAACCCTCAAAATCGTGATGGAAAATCGCAAAGTAAAGTTGCGTGAGATAGCTGACATCCTAAAGATATCATTTGGTAGTGTTTACACTATTTTGTATGAACATTTGGTCGTGAAAAAGATTTTTTCGAAATGGGTACCGCGTTTGCTCACAATGGAACAACAACGCATCGATGATTCAGAGTGCTGTTTGGCACTGTTTACGCGAAATAAACAGGAGTTTTTACATCGGTATGTGACAATGGATGAAACTTGGATGCACCACTATACTCCGGATTCAAATCGGCAGTCAGCTGAACGGAGAGCAGCCGGTGAAAGTCATTCGAAGCGACCAAAAACTCAACAGTCGGCCGGGAAGTTTATGGCCTCCGTATTTTGGGATGCGCATGGTATAATATTCACCGATCACCTTGAAAAGGGAAAAACCATCAATAACGAATATTACATAGCGTTATTGGAGCATTTGAAGGCAGAAATTGCAAAAAACGGCCCCATATGAAGAAGAAAAAAGTTCTCTTTCTTCAGGACAATGCACCGTGTCACAAGTCGATGGTAATGATGGTCAAATTGCATTAGTTGAACTTCAAATTGCTTCCGCACCCACTGTATTCTCCAGATTTGGCCCCCAGCGACTATTAACTGTTCGCAAACCTGAAAAAGATGCTCCAGGGAAAGAGATTTGGCTCCAATAAAGAAATGATTGCCGAAACTAACGCCTATTTTGTAACCAAAGATAAATCGTTCTACACGGCTGGCATAGAAAAGTTAGGAAAGCGTAAGCATGAATGTTTCGCTCTTGAAGGAGACTATGTTGATGAATGAAGAAGAATTTTGGCAAACAAATGTTGTTTTAGTAGTTAGTCCCGGGACTTATTGATCGATGTGTTACCAACTTTATTTACTTCCTGTGGAACTTCATTCCAAAGTGATTTTATTACAGGTACATTTTATATAATTTGCTCGATGGGTTCCACAAAGGCTCCGTTTTATACACAGCTGTTATTAACACTTCTGTCATCTTGTAAAATCACTTGGTGACACAATAAAATTAACCAACACATGAGTTCGCTAGGAGACTCACTAGTTGACTAATCGTCATGTAGTGTGTCGCGAAGCGTGCAGTGTGGCCATTGCGATAGTATGCGGTGCGTTGGTTCGCTAGGATATGTCACCTAGCTCACAGCACAGATCTAAGCA
Organism: Odontocerum albicorne; assembly: GCA_949825065.1. Classification (NCBI taxonomy): domain Eukaryota; kingdom Metazoa; phylum Arthropoda; class Insecta; order Trichoptera; family Odontoceridae; genus Odontocerum; species Odontocerum albicorne. The sequence goes on from OX463858.1 coordinate 6,668,882, forward strand.
TCAAGCGAGGCTCCTACATGTGTGGCTGAGGCCTTAGTGTTCTAAAAGCACTGAAGTTTTGGCTTCTAAATCAAAGAAAATTATCTAAATGCCACTTGATCTCAAAAGAAAAATATTAAGAAAATGCTCACAATAGACCACAGTCATCCACAATGGAAATAGAAGTAGACATTGAGCTCTGCTAGGACAACCACCTCCAACCACTCCATTGCCAAAATTGCATTGGTAGAAAATAATGTTCTCTGTATGGAGGCACTGCAAGGGAGAATTCTATATTAAGATCCTTAAATCTGGCGAAACCATAAAAGCAAAGAAACACTGCTGATAATTAGAAAATTTTAAACAAGCAATTCAAGTAAAATGTCCAGCACTTCCAAATAAGTTCAGCAGTCTTTCACCATGACAATACAAAGTCACACGCTGCAATGCCAACTCAGTATAAATTGTGTGGGTTAGATAGGGAGATCACATAACCTAGATTTGGCACCATCAAAATAATACTTTTTTCAAATAGTTGTGTTTTTTCAAGTTGAAAAAAAAACTTATTTTCTTCAAAAAACAGCATAAATTTCTCAAATGCCTAAATATATTCTTAGACAAGGGCATTTAACATCTACAATATGTTAGATGCATATTGAACATTCTTCTACAAAGGAACATTTTGACCTCCATAGCCTAGTTGGTTAGATGCATGTCTCACAATCCAAGGGTTGCAGGTTCGATTCCCGTTGGAACCCAGATTATGTAATACAATACAACATTTGATAAAGATCTTACTTTTAAATTTTGGCATCGTCAAATGTGGCCTCAGTGAGGAAACGCTGGAATATATATTTTTAAATACTCACTAAATGATGGTTGTCTGACCTTTTATGAAGATCTACTTTTAACAAATAATTCAATGCTAACCAATATGAGAAACCTCATTATGAAACTGTCCTTCTGTTTGCAAAGTGTTAAGAAATTTTATATAGTTTCTACTGAAATAAATATATAAAATGAATATTCTTATATGACTATTGTGGTATTATTTCAAATTTTAAGAGATAGTTTACTGTGTTTGTGTAGTCAACTCAACTTGACTTTCTAACTGGGAACACCCTATGAAAAATAACAATTATGAAAATAGCTTTTAATCTTGGTAATTTTATATTATTTTTGTACTACGTCCTAAAAGATACTTTTGATAACAATAAGGGTTATTTCGAGTAATTGTTTAAGTTTCATTATCTTTTTGTTTGTGGAAATTTTTAGAAGGGGTCAATACTAATCGACACTGGATTGCATCCCCTACAATGTTGATAAATTTTTTTATAATATTATATTAAACCCATAACTAAAAAGTAATCATTAAAATCTTAAGCAATGTGTAAAAAATATATGAAAACATCACTATAAGAAAAATATTTGACTCAGTCATTTTTACTATTAATAAAGTTGAATATTCTATCAAATCCGCAAATACATCAAATTTAACGAAATACAATTTCAATTATTGAATTGTTTTGATTTCAAATTTAGAGGAAAAACCAAACAAAGAAAATAAAGGCAATCACAACATTTTCGCTACGCTGTGTTGGCAGCATTGGCACGAACTTCCTTTCGTTGCTCAAGTTTTGTCTGACTGGCTTTGATGACATTAATTTTTGTGCAAAATCTCGGAAATTAATCTTCTTTGTGCAGTGTTTTTTATTTTATTCAGTTTTGACGATGGAGATTACCCCGTATTAGCGGATTCGAAACCTGACAACGTTCATATTATATGTAAGTACAATTATTGCGCATTGATCATCTGGAAGAAATTTTGACATTTGCTCTGCAATATTAGTAACTAGTGATGGGAAGCTTAGTTCGGTTTTCTGATTATTCTTGGTCTTTTAGCTCCTGAAAATATAAATCTTTTTACGTAACATTTTTTATTTTATGAAAGCTGTCTTGAAGTGAATTTCTGGTATTTATTTTCACCAAATAAACTCTTTCAATAAATATTTACTAATGGAAACATGTTAAATAAATTAAATGTTCGTAGTTTTATATTTTTGTATGTAAAAAATAAATCGTTTTTTACATACACAATTTTTTTAAATATATTTTTACAATGCATTCTGCAAGGTATTCAGGATTTCGAAACAATTTCACAGTTCTATGAAATTAATATTTTCTCTTAATCTAATCGATATTCTAAGTATATACTTAGACCGATTGTAGTTTTAAAATCTTCGTTCAGTTTTCTAGTTTTCACAAAATTCCGTTCATTTTTATTGGTTTGTTACTGAACCATCACTTTTTACAAACAACTGTTTTCTCTAGTCCTAAAGTTAATTCTTTGTCTTTTGTTTACGATATTTTGTTTCCAAATTAGTGTTCTCGGTTGCCAATTATATTTACCATTTTAGTTTATAGGTTATCGCTATTCTGTAATTGTTATTATTGAGGTCATTAATGGCTAAAATGCTTATTAAAAAAACATTACCACACCTAAACAATGTTTTGTTCTCGTATTTGTGCAATAAATTTCTTTGTTATATTATATAACTATTTTTTTCTGGTAAAAATGCGTTTTTTAAAAGTGTTTGTCAACTATTAAGAATCAGCTGGATACACGTAATGTCGCATGCAATGCCATCATGCCGTCGAGATCAGCTGAAAGCGAAAACAATGCATTCAAATGTTACGCGATTGCTGGCTTCATTTTTCAAGGATAAACTCAATATCTAATTTATAAGTTTTAACTAATTTACTTCTTTGAATTTACATATTGTACAGGGAATAAATTGATTCAATTTTAGGCGATTTTTGATCACCTTTTTTTGTTAATTTTGTTATCGAATTTTGTGTATCAAAATATAATCATAAATTGGTCGACGGTATAAATTTGTATTGATAAAAAATTAATCAAGTATTGATTATTTTATTGTTGTATTATATACTTTTTTATCTTTAAAATATAATATTATGACTTATTATTAGGAAAATGTTATCATTATTAATTTTATATCCTGCAATTTATTTTGTATTATTTTTATTATAACATACTTCGTGTTAATTTGAAATGCATGCACTGAAAACAATAGATGGGCAGGGTGATAATGCATGACAGAATATGGAATGAAGTGATTAGGGATTAATGTAAACTTAAAGCCGGTGTGTTGAGTAAGATGAAGATCACTCTGAGATTGTTTGGGCATGTGGAACGAATGAATAAAGGCCAATAAATTAAATATACAGCGCAAATATAAGTAGAATGCATGGTTGAAGGAAGGGTGGATGGTTAAGGAAAGTATTGTTAGATTGAGTGTATTATAGTTTGAAAGAAGGAAATGTAAAAATTCTGAGAAATTGTAGAAGCTGTATAGATGTAGAAGAAGCAAAATATGCGTGTCAAGATAGGAATGAGGTATACTTTCTCCTCTATCTACCCCGACAGGGAGACTGCGTGATGGTATGTATGTATAAAAATAAAGTTTTACTATAATTTGATTGATTTAATTTGGTGTCATGTATCAATTATTATTTGAAAATAAAATCAGTGATGCTGAAAAAAGTATTTTCAGGTCAATGTTATTTCTAAGATGTAATATCTGCTATTCACAAGATAGTGTAAGACTCCCTGATTGTTTTATATCTGTCACCTGTTTATTGTTTAAGTCTGATCCTATCGAGATGCTTAATTGATAAGATTAGACAATTGTTTTATCAAAATAAATTGATAATGCAGTAAGATTGGCGCACTGAAAATTTCTAATCCAATTTTTGTAGAAAGCACAGTGTATGTCAGGAGATTTAATTTTTTTTAAATATTTATTATTGTTCGTATAAAAATACTTGTGTCCACGTACAGGTCAGTGGTTTTTAAATATTTATTATTTTTTATACAATATATCTTGTGTGACCAAATACAATCTGCGGAGTATTATTTTTTATTTTTTTTACACATGACATGAAATATACACAATTTGCGAAAAAAACAACAGGTTATTTAATTTAGACACACAATTTCAATGGATCTGGGTTTGTTGCCTTTTACTTGTCATGTACCCAGTAAACTAGGTTTTTACCTGTATCTCACTGTAGACATATAGCATAAAATAATAAATTGATACTTCTTTCCGATTTTTGATTATATAAAACCCCGTTGCACATTCTCATCGACCTGACAAACAGTGACACTGAATTACATATATATACATTAAGTGACGTTGAATGGTCTGCATCGTGTTAGATATACGGGTGGTGTGTGCAGCTTTAGGAAGGACTTGAAGATGACCCTTTTTGGGAGGTCTTACCAAAATTTATGATTATGTATAAATATTACACGCTTACTCAATAAAATCGACAAGGGTTTCTTTGTAGTTCGTCTTTCTTTGATAAGTGTTCTGTGGTGTTCTAACCAAATGTGGATGCGGAGAAGTACCCTATCTAATGGCCATAACTTCCTGTCCTTACACTCGACTCATTTTATTTTTTGTTATATTTTTAATCTTTCAATAATGGGGGGTTTGATTCCTGAATAAGAGAACCGTTAATGAGAGTCTGCTCTCCAAATGGCGCTCCATAATTTGTCCTTTTATTATTATTCAGGCAACCATTTTAATACCAGTAGATGTTACCTAATAGACCTCTCAATATTCCCCCACTGCAGGACCCTTATTGTTATATATTGCATGACTGATGTGTAGTATGGAAATTATATATGGAATATTATTTTAATCTTGAGTTACGCGGCATTTGCCACATCCAACCTGCGTACGATTTTCAAACTTTCTTACGGTATATCAGTTTGGGGGGGATGCACCTTAACCCAAAAACACATATTGCAGGTTTCCCAAAAATTGATTGTGAAAATAATTAATAAACTTCCTGCTCGGTATCCCATGGCGGAGCTTTTCAGAGAGTATCAGGTCCTGAACATAGCCAATTTACATCTCAAATCCATTCTCTGGCACTACCATCGAGGTGAAGGGAAGATGCAGACTCAGCGGACACACGTGACACGCATGGCAACTAATGAAATGTTCACCATCCCTAGAGTTAAAACCTCTTTTGCCCAAAGGCAATATGCTTATTTGGCTCCCATTACATACAATGGCGTGCCGACTTCAATAAAGGTAAAGGTAGGAAAACCATTTAGACAGTCGATCGGAGCGGTGTTGTTATTGCGACAGGATTTTGAGTACTTGGGCTTTCAGGATGAATGACGAGTGGAAGGGATTTATGTGAGATTTTTGATTGTGTGCGGTATAGTCTGGGATGAATATTTTTGGTCTTTCTGGAGTGATGATGTGTGAGGAGTTGAATTTCGCAAGATGTTTCCAGTTGTAGTTGAGTGTCACTGTCAGGTTGATGAGTGCGTGCAACGGGGTTTTGTTTCTGTGTAATCAAAAATCGGAAAGAAGTATCGATTTATTTTTTAATGCTAAATATCCTCAGTGAGATACAGGCAAAAGCCTAGTTTACTGGGGATACGACAAATGAAAGGCAAAAAACCCAGATCCATTAAAATTGTATGTCCAAATCAAATTATCTGTTGTTTTTCTCAAATTGTGTATATTTCTTGTCATGTGTAATAATAAATAAATAAATATCTAATCAATCTCCATATGAACGGTTTGGGTCTATGCTTGATATCACTTCATCTTTGTATAATTTTAAGATGTGACTTCGTAGCTATTAGTTATAGAACCATCCCAATGTGATATACAGCGTCTATTAGCCACAGAATCTACTCAAAATACGTTTCCCATGTCATTTTAACTGTAGTACTTTGTATCATTAATAAGAAGTATTGTTTTGCGTTGTGATCTAAATGCGGAGGAATGAAACCCACACTGAATTTTCAATATGTGATGCAGATTCTTCTCTAGTCCTCCTGATATTCCGCTATATGCAGAACTTGCGGCAAAGGCAGACCCGTAACACTCATCCCCTGGTGGCTTGATCGCATAGGTGATTCACCTCTGTTCCTGCAACTCTTCACATTGCCAGTGATCATGAGGCTTTCCATGTCTATTTTACACGAAATGTGACTGAATAATGCATCGAATACATAATCTTGACAGCCTCTCTAAGATTTAAAGTTCTTCTAATGTAGAGGCATTTGCTAACCATTCTGTTAATGGAACGTCCAACAATTGTATCTACATTTCAAAAGAGTTTATCCTAAATCTTTCTCTGCCCGCTATTATCCAAGTTTCTGAGGCATATACAAGTGCAAGATTAGGAGAATTGTCAACATACACCTTTTATATGGATGAACTCGTACTTTATCCAGGGACGACTCTCTTAATCACTTTTTTGTATTTGGAATCACTTTATGGATCGCGGCAAGACTTCCTGAGATTGATAGAACTTCATTTACAATTTGTTTGAGAGATTCAATAATCTGCTTTGGGATTATTGAACCTCTCAAGACCGCAGTGCAGTGGTCAAGTACCACATTACATTGTCTTTCATTTGTCAAGTACCACATTACATTGTCTTTCATGCGATATATGGATGAACGAAGAAAGATTGAAGCATGTTGGGGAGCTCTATTTGGGTAGTATTTTCTTAAATGATTGAATTGTTAAGATGGGTATTAAACGGCATTTAGTGATTAGAATGTCATCAGAAGTGTCAGATCAGAATGTCATCATTTAGTGATCAGAAGTCAATGGAGCACTAAAACACATGTACTCAAATTGTACAGTTTCAAATCATCAAAATTGATACTTAAATATTGTTGTGAACTAAGATGATAGTTCACAACAATATTTAAGTATCAATTTTGATGCATGATGGGAGTGAAGCGTAGATATGGAAAAAGACTGAAAGGAATCGAAAAAATTGTGTAGAAATGTTTGCACTGAGAAGAATACATGGGGTAACAATTTGACAGAATACGGAATGAAGTGATTAGGGATGAATGTGAACTTATTACTGATGTGTTGAGTAAGATGAAGAAGAGCACTTTGAAATAGTTTGAGCCGTGGAATGAATTAATGAAAAAAGACACCAAAAAATTATCTATTGCAAATGTGAGTGGACGGTGTGGTAGGGTAAGACCAAGAAAAGTATAGTTAGATCAAGTGCAACCTGGCGGACTTATTGTCGTGTGACAGTCTTCCAACCAACCAAAAAGAGATCAAAGAGGTCTTGAGTGAAAATCAGACTCAAATCTTTTTTAAATAATCTGAGTTCCAACGGGAATAGAACCCACAACCCCTGGCTTGTAGACAAGCATCTTACCAACTAGGCTATGGAGATTGTCTCTCTGCTTACTCCGACAGGAAAATGGTATGATATATGTATTGGATATATTTTGGATCAAAAGTCAATGAAGTTTATACAACTTTTAAAAAAAAAAAAATTTTTTTTATTCACTTTGCATGGATTTCTCCTGTTACACAAAGAGGGTCTGCTTCCAGCGTTAGCTTATTCGTTAGGAAGAATATCAGCCAGGATTCTTCTCATACTGCTAGACGGTACCGATAATATATCAACAGTGTCATTCAGTCGGTTCAATATCTCTATACCACGCGTGACTGAGTGTTTAGCCATGATATTCATCATGTAAGTTGGTATGTAGAACAGAGGGTGATTCCTTGCACGGCTATATTTATTGGGTACATATAAACTTAGTGCTTCTAGAAACGCAGGACAGTTAAAGCAACCTTGAAAAACCTTAAGTAGGAATATCGCAATGGATTCTTGCCTTCTTGTTTCGAGGCTTCTATAGTTACACACAGTGAGAAGTTCGACATGGTGAGCATATTTTGGGTAATCGCCCTTTATTCTGTACCATAGATATCTGAGGATTTTTTTTGTATTCGTTCTATATTGTTTTTATATTTGAGCTGATGAGGAGCCCAAACCGTAGATGCATATTCTAATTTGGTACTAATTAGATAATATACAAGTTTCGAAGGATATCAGTATTGATAAATTCTCTTGATATTCTCATTATAAAACCGAGTAGTTTTTAACAGTCCGATATCAAACGTGAGGCATGGTTAACAAATGTGAGTCCAACATCAAAGGTTACGTCTAAATCTTTGAATTCTATATTGTTAACGTCTCCAATAGCATTAATCATTAACTTTAACCCAGAACTTATTTTGGTATTAACCATCACAAAAAATCTGAATTCTCAGCCGAGTTAAATGTACTCCATCTCTCCAGAATTGATCTTTCACGTGGCACATCTTCATTTAATATTACCCCCGCATTACTTGTGATGGAAACAGCATTTCATTAATATAAACAATTTCTCAACTGCTTCAGAGAACAGAGTCCATTTGTCATTAAAGTTATCTCAGGTTAAATATTTATTATTAATGCAAATATAAGTGATCGTAGAAACATGTGACAGCATAAATATTTACGATAAAATTAATTAATAACGCAGTACAATGTATGAAAGTCAGAAAGTCAAGTATTTTTTTCTGTCTTTCATGAGTTTTATAAATAATTTATTTTATTTATTTATTTATTATTACACATGACAAGAAATATACACAATTTGAGAAAAAACAACAGGTAATTTGATTTGGACATATAATTTTAATTGATCTGGGTTTGTTGCCTTTCATTTGTCGTATCCCCAGTAAACTAGGCTTTTGCCTGTATCTCACTGAGGATATTTAGCATGAAAAAATAAATCGATACTTCTTTCCGATTTTTGATAACACAAAAAACCCCGTTGCACGCTCTCATCAACCTGACAAACAGTGACACTCAACTACAACTGGAAACATCTTGCGAAACTCAACTCCTCACACATTATCACTCCAGAAAGACCAAAAATATTCATCCCACAATATACCGCACACAATCATAAGAATAAAAATCAAAACAAATCCAAAACAAAAAAAAGAAGAAAAAAAGAAAAACACACAGAAACACAAATACAAAAACAACCAAAATTAAAACAACAAGAAGAGACCCACACTCACGAGCTCACATAAATCCTTTCCACTCGTCATTCATCCTGAAAGCCCAAGTACTCAAAATCCTGTCGCAATAACAACCACGCTCCGATCGACTGTCTAAATGGTTTTCCTACCTTTACTTTTATTGAAGTCGGCACGCCATTGTATGTAATGGGAGCCAAATAAGCATATTGCCTTTGGGCAAAAGAGGTTTTAACTCTAGGGATGGTGAACATTCCATTAGTTGCCATGCGTGTCATGTGTGTCTGCTGAGTTTGCATCTTCCCCTCCTCTCGATGGTAGTGCCAGAGAATGGATTTGAGATGTAAATTGGCTATGTTCAGGACCTGATACTCTCTGAAAATAATACAATACATTGAATGTTTACCCAACACTGTGACTAGGGTGCTTTAGTCTCATGTTTTTCACCCATCAGTAATTAAATTCGAGACTTGGATTTAGAAAATTCGTACTCGTGTCAAGCTGAAAGAAATTAAACTCTATAGAAAATCAAAGTAAAGTTGTTTCAAGTCTTATGTTTATGATTTGAATTAAATTCCAATAGAAGTGTCTTTGAAATGTGAATTTATATGTCAATATTACTGTTCTACTGATAGCATGCTTAGTATACTGCCCTCATAAGCAAAAACGTAGCTAATGGCAAAAGTTAAGTTTTGAGAAAACTGCACTTTTATGTTTTTCATTGCTGCTTAAAAATGTCGTGATTCATGAACAAAAAAGCAGTAAAATGTGATTCATAAGCAAAAAGGCAGCAAAGGCATAGGCACTTGCTGTCTTTTTGCTTATGAATCACATTTTATTGTTTTTTTTGCTTAGAAAAACCTAGTATTTTGTAAAATTAAAAAAGACATTATATCGATTTTTGTGTTGAAATAAATGGTTTTTTGTATTTTTTTTATATATTATGGTTCAGAATTTAATATGGAATATTGCCTCGCACTTAGTTAAATTTCAGTTTTTTTCCCGTTAGCTGCGTTTTTGCTTATGACGGCAGTATAAATATACCGGTACAAACCTACTGCTTTCAAGACTTTCACCTCATTATCAGGGGGGTACAAACAGTTGATTGGTTTATTAAAAATCTTCTCAGTTGTTCCCTCAATTCTAAGGATAGTTCTTCAACACAAGCGATCTCTTGCTTTATTTACCGTTTCCTGAAATGAGCACCCTGCTTCTTTTTACACCTGGTCATTTGATCAGGTGGATACTTGGTCTCTGTTCCTTTTTCCATTCACATTTCCTACCAGAATTGACTTGATTTAAATTATCGGTAAGTATACCTAGATTCTATTTGTGCAAAAAAGCACGTGGGTGTGTGTTGAGATTAGAAAGTCTGGCGCTCTGTTCTCTGTGCCTAACCCGACAGGAAAATGGCATGATGGTATATATGTATAAATTTTAACCACTAAAGTATTCACAGCGTAAATGTTAGTTCAGGGCATGGTAGATGAAGGCCGAGGAAAATATGGTTGGATCAAGTGAATGATATTTTGAAAGAAGTAAATGAAATTGTAGGAGGTGTATGGGATGTAGAAGAGTCGATATATGTGTTTAGTGAGGAAAGTCTGGCGCTCTATTCTCTCTGCTTTCCCATCAGGGAAATGGTGTGATGATATGTTTGTAAGTAAGATTTCTCATCTCGTAACATAGATGGCAGTGCAATATTAATTTTAAATAATTTTGTATGAATATCATTTAAAATATATCATATTCATAAAAATAACTTTTTCTTTGAATAGAATAATTCAACTGAATTGAAAACAAATTATGAAAAGAAAAACAATGCCAAAACCAATGATTTTTTAATTTTCAGTCATTCTGAGATATTTTGATGTAGAGGCGACGACGCTGTTTTTGCAAATTATATAGATAGAACTTGAGTTAAATTAAATTCTTATTCAGTGTGACATACAGACTTTATGTTACAGGATACGCACTGACAAGTTTATACATTACCCATATTTAAGATTCTTATAAAATAGTAGAAAGGTGAAAGCAGGTATATTTCATTATTATGTACCCTTGAAACCCCCTATCAGTACTGTTAGGGCACTCCAGGCTTACTAGTTTTTTAAATTCATCCAAAGAAATTCAATATATTAGTGTTGGGCATTTTAAGCTCTCAGTAAAGGTTTATATGAACACTTGTATACATTTACAACATGAAACATTTTAATATCAAACTATATAATAGTTTTTCCTTGTTTTACTATAATTGAATATTTATTCAAATAATATTTTTTTCTATGTCATTTCATTGATATCTTACAAATTATGTACTTAATCAGAAAGAAAGCACTTTCTTAATTCTTAATTTTTGTCACCTTTGTTGCGACATCGTTACTGAGGTCACAAAAGTAGAATTCATATGTTTGTTTTATTGAGTAATTGGAGATTTCTTCTGTATTTGATTTATTTATTATTAATTAAGGTTAATAGATTTTTTAATGTAATCAAAACTACTTCGAGAAAGTGGCACAGCTACTTTTTATTCTAACGTACGAGTAGCATGCTACATAAGTAATGGCACTTCTTTACAGCTACTTTTGGGATAAAGTCCGTTACTTATAACACATTATTAACAACATGAGATTTTTTAATTATGTCTATAATAAATTTGTATTACATTATCCATTTGAGATGTTAAATTATCAAAATGTATTGTATGGATCAGAACTTTTCATATTGATTGGTTTCTGAAATCTATCAGCGTAATGTACATATGGAATAGACAGGTATTCAGACAGCTGTGGGGCTGTTCTGTGCTGCCAAAGACATATTCTCTTAAGAGGGATCGTTTATGTCAGGGGGCTGGACATGGCACATGAAGAGGAAGATATGTACATAAATCATGACAGCTGTCCATCTATGAGAGACGATGGAGATGCAGTATACCTTCTAAGTCTCAGTCAGTTGTTGGAACTTTATTTCTTCCTGTGATTATGTAGGACAGTCCTCGATCTGTACCTCCAAGATGGTCGGAAACTCATCTTAAATTGACTACTCATACTGCCTCCTCCTCTCCTGCTTCTGAAACCAGTTGGTATCATGGACCACGTTTTCCAAATGGAGAATCTCTTTACTTTCGAAGGTCTTGACCAATAGATTCCTACTTGTCACTGTACATTTAAAAAAAATTGAGGTCTCTTTTACATACTTCTTTGAAATGGATACGTTGACTTACTCGTAAGACTCTCGATATGAAATATTTCACGGTTCAGTATGCAGTGCCTTACGATTAATTTTTATTTGTTGTCTTTATAGCCAGTTATTTACATTGGATATGACTTCATGTGCTAATACAAGAGGCAGCAGATTTAAAAGTAGAAAACTAGCTCCTTATTATTTATCATCATTATTATTTACGTACATAGATAGCATTATCATGTCTCCCAGTCGGGGTAGGCAAAGAGTAGAGAGTGCTAGACTTGCCTATCGCTATACACATCTTAAACCTCTTCATCCTTATATACAACTCCTATGATTTTTTTAAGTTTTTACATTTCCTTCTTTCAAAATACACTTGATCTAACCATACTTTCCTTGGGTCTTCTTCTACCATGTCTTCCACTTACTTTTGCACTGTATACTTGTTTTATTTGTCTATCTTCATTCTGTATCTCATCCTATTTTCAACCCCTCATTTCATATTATGATGAAGCGATTTAAAATAATCGATCAAAGGTTTCGGCTTTATCTTTATGGAACTCCATATTAGAATATTCACCAATAAATTACTTTGTTCTTCCACTAATCACATTAATCCTCTCTATATGTGTTTCTACATCCTATCCTATCCTATCCAGAGGATCTCTTCATGCGGGATCACGTAAGGCTCTCTCATCATTTTGCCCAAAAAGGGCCTCGAGATAGGAGGTTCAAACACGTGTAGTTTGGATTTATTTAGTTAGTTGATTAACAGAGTATTTTTTTCTTAAATATTCCAATTTAAAGTAGTTTCATGTATCAATATATTATAAAATCTACAATCCCGCTGAAAATTCGGGATGCACTGTCACCCCATTTATTTTCATCTATCAACTTTATTTTATCTTCTGACGAAGCAATTGGAACAAGTTTCATGAATATACAGGCGGCCCTCGACTTTCGCACATAATTGGTTCCTGAAAATGTGTTCGAAAGTAGAGGGATGTAAAAAAACATCAAAAATTGTATTTTTAAATGTTTATCAATAATAATACTTATTTATCAATAATATATTAAAAATATTTATTTATCCATATACATAATTAAGTTAACGAGGCGTATTTAAGTGCTTTCAGGTGTTTTCATTATAAACTAGTCGAGAGTTAGTTGAATACGACCTTTTTTTTTTACTTTTCCTGATAAAGAGTTCTGTAACATGCTGTGTCTTTCTCAATCGCCCTACGTACTTGAGACATACGTTCTCCATTCGGATCACATTCTTCCATGATTGTCACAAATTTGTCAAGATGCATGAAGGATCCATTCATATTTTTGATTTTATCAGCTTCTTCTTACTCACTTTCATTGTGTATTTCATTTAACTCTTGTTGCTCAATTAAGTGTTCATTTGACTAAGGTACTGAGTGAGATTCAATCAACTCATTAACATCTTCGTTGTTGACGTCCAAGTTTAGTTCATTCATTAGGCTAACTATTTCATCTGTGATAGTTTCCGGAGTTTCTTCGGAATTTATAAAATCACTCGTCATTTATGGGCATAATTGTTTCCAGGAACGTTTCATTGTTGACTCTTTTATTTCAGCCCACGAGTCTCCAATATTGTTTTTTGCGTTCCATGTATTATAGTTCTTCCAAAAAAGTGGGAGCGACTGCATGGAAGCGAACATTTTTTGCATTATCGAAAAAATCATTAATAAATTGAATGTTTTGAAATGTGCGAAAATCGAGGGCCGCCTGTACAAAAAGTGATACACTATTGAAAATTCAAGATTTACTATCAATCAATCCGTCATATTTTCAACCAATGGGTGATAACTTGACCTCTTCAATTCTTCAGATCTTCACACGAGTACCAGGTGATTTGGTACTGCATCGGGTTCGTTATCCATTAACCATAACTTTTCCCCCCCATCCTCACGGTGGGAGGCATAGGGGAAGGCTACGGGTGGCGAGAGAAGGAGAGGGCTTAACTTCCGCCCACTGCAGCCGTGGCGTCTGACACTCGGGCGGTGTGGTATGTTATGACGGTGTGTGGCGATGCACTTAATATAGCAGCATTGCATGTCGCGTGGGAGTTAAGATTGCAGGGGGGGCGTAACCTTTTTTATTTATGAACCAAACTGGAAATTTTTATTTAATAACCTCGAAAATTTATGTTGTGTGGTTATTTATTTATTTCTTATTATTAAGGACAGTCTATTGAGATTATTGTCAGATGGCAATAACTTGCGACCAACCGGAAAGTATGAAGTAATATATATGCTTATTTTGCTCCCATGACATAACTACAATGGGGTGCCGAATTCAATCAAGGCAAAATGAAGAAAACAATTTAGGCAGTCGATCAGGGCGTGGTTGTTATTGCGACAGGAGTTTGAATACTTGGGCTTGCAAGAGGAATGACTTGTATCAAAGGTTTGTGTGAGCTCTTGAGTGTGGTATTTTTTTATGATTATGTGCGGTATATTGTGGGATGAACGTGTTTGTATGTGTGGAGTGATGAAGTTTGATTCGCGTGATGTATACATATGTAATCGAGTGTCACTGTTTGTCAGGTTGATGAGAATGCGCAACGGGGGATTTATATAATAAAAAAGTGGAAATAAATATCAATTTATTTTTTCATGCTATATGTCCTCAGTAGGATACAGGCAAAAACCTAGTTTATTGGGGACACGACAAATTAAGGGCAACAAACCCAGATCCATAAAAATTGTGTATTCAAATTAAATTACCTACGGTTTTTTCGCAAATTAAGTATATTTCTTGTTATATGTCAAATAAAAAAAAATGGTTTTAAGAGTTTCAAATATCTGCGCGTCAACTCGGGCTTGTTGGATTGTTTTGTGTCAATTTTACGGGTATAAGTCAACAGTTAGTTATAGTGTGAGCGTTGTGAGTAGGGTGATATAGGCCGTTGTTTAGAACATGTAAACATTTAAATAAGTAAATAAATGGTAATTGTAAACTGAAAAACAATTTTTAAATTAAGAAAATTAGTGCAATTTACATTTTTTTTATCATAAGTACTATCTTTTACAATTCACAAAGTTCTAACCACTTGTTTCAGCCAATTAGGCAGACATTAAGCAAATATCGTAAGGTCTACGTCGTAAAATTGAATAACAGTTTTTGAAATTCATGAACAAATTATATAAAAATGTATATTCCAGATGTGTCCGTCGTAACATCCTTTGAAATTTTAGCTTTCTTGAGTAAGGAGGTCGTAGTGGTTTTTTTTTATAATAGGCAATGCATCAAAACTAGGATGTTTTGTGTCACCAAATTAAAGTCACTGCAATCATATGCGTCAATATAGTAAAACTAATTTAAATAAATGTGAATTCTAGACAATTTCAAGTTTCATCTGATTACGTTTCAAAAATTTAACAATCGATCTTTAAGTGAAAAAGTTTCACGAAAACAGAACAAAAACGCAACATTAACAGGACGCGGTAAAGATATGGTTTTTAGTAAATCAAATACATCTCTTTAAGACAAACAATCGAAAACACGTGATCTTTAGTTCCATCATCTGAATACAATCACAGTCGACGCGGCAGTCTTATATCGTCGTTGTTAAGGAAAAAGTCATTAATTGCATTTAGACTTTATGGAGCTCATCAAGTAATATAATGTCTTTTTCCATACAAACAAACAATCTATTTTTACAGTTAATGATTTTTTTAGTGGCCTAACTTCGCTATTGGCTTGAATAATGCCGTTTTTTTTACTTTTAGAATGATAGAGATTTGTGTTTTTGATTCAAATAATGAAATGGAAATTTTTAGCAAAAATGGTAATTAATGACTTTTTCCTTAACAACGACGATATTGTTTAACGTGTTCCTCGCGGGAAGCACAAACGCCTGTGATCTGATCTGTAAGCATCCCTTTGTGTATTTTACGTAATGTTTAGTTTATCTCCTTTATTTAATGAGTCTCCTTAAGAGTAATGACTATTGTTTATTATTAGAAAATTACTTGAATGTCATGTTTACTTGGTGGTGTAATCAAATATCAGTGGTTCTGAACAAAATACGCGTTTAAACTTAGAAATTAAAAAAACGCCGAAATTGTGCCGCGCACAGGATTCGTGGAATTTGATTTTTAACGCGGAGTACAAGTTAATGAGGTGTATGGCCGCGAGGTAATTTTATGACGTGTTATAAACAAAAAAATATATATATGAACTGAAACGGAAATTTAAAATATAAAGAAATATTCTTCTCGAGACACGCATTTATATTATGTTCTAATAACAATTGTTGATGTACATGCTTCGTTTCCATACTCAAGTTGGGCACTAGTACAGCGAGAACTCTAATTTTATAATATTTTCACAATTGATTTATTATCCAATACAGTGCGAAGTGCACCGTTGATATTTTATTCTTTATTTTTTTTTAAATATGAATCACTTTTTTTCCTCTTACATTTAAGATTTTCATGAAAGTTGTAAGTTTGAGCGTCCTTAAGGAGAGTCTGCTCTCTAAACGGTACCATATAAATATACAATATAATATATATATTTTTAAGTGAATAATAAATTAGGAACTTTGCATGGTCCGCGGACCGCTGGTTGTGCATGACAATGAGGTATCGCCCTCTGTGTTCTTCGAAGGTCATACTTTTACAGTGTTAGCAGTTATTCTTAAACATGTTTTCTTTAGAAAAGGCTTTTTGAGAATCAAAATAACAAAATATGTTTTTATTAACAAAAACACAATTTGAATAATAAATAAGTCGGATATCGATTCCCCGTCCACACTAGAAACACGCTAAATGTACATTTTTTTTTTGAGACACCATCATTCATTAGAATTGTATTTTTTTCTCTATGACCTTATTAATTGGTCAGACTTGTCTGTCTTGAGGGTTGCAAATTCGACTGTCGTTCGTAGCCTGATTTTTTTTAAATATAATGGGTTCCAGCCAAGTTTTTACTTAAGTCTTGTTCAAACACCTCTCTGATTAGTTTGAATATATTGCCACGTGTCCCGTCACACTTAAACCCTTTGTATTGTACATATACGACGAAATTATGGGTTCCAGCCAAGTTTTTACTTAAGTCTTGTTCAAACACCTCTCTGATTAGTTTGAAGATATTGCCACGTGTCCCGTCACACATAAACCCATCAGGTTGTATTGTACATATACGACGAAAGTGTAATACAATACAAATATTTTGTGTCCAGATTCACCGCAGTACTCGTGCATTGATATTGTATTCAGGGAATAAGATATTTGTTTACTAAACTAAGATATTGTGAATCATTATTCATTGAAATCCTCGTTATTACATTGAATATGGACAAATTTGGACATACAATATATTTGCTTGAACAGTCGATACATAACAAATCTTAATTTTCCAATTACACGGCTAAACAATGACATTTAATAAATGCTAAATACACATGCATTGGTGTGCAGATTAGAGCAAGTTAAGGAATTATATTATTTAGGTAATATTTTCTCAGATGATAGAAGAGTTACTAGGAATATCGAACGACGTGTAGTCATAGGAAATAAAGTTATTGGGGAACTAAAATATATATACTCGCACTGGGTAGTATCAACATCTGCTAAGATGATAGATACCAACATTGATGTATGGACAGAACGTGGACGTGGAAAAAAAGTACTATACCGAATAAATTCTGTAGATGCGTGCAATGGAAAGAATATGTGGAGGGACAATGCATGACAAAATACGGAATTAAGTGATAAGGGATGAATGTGAACTTAAGCCTGATGTATTGAGTAAGATGAGGAAGAGCAATATTAGGTGGATTGGACACGTGGAACGAATGACAGTGCAAATGTGAGTGGAAGGCGTGGTAGAGGAACACTAAATAAAGTATAGTTGGGTCAAATGTATGATATTTTGAGAGTAGAAAAGGAAGGCAGAGAAATCATAGGAGCTGTGTGAGAAGGCGTATGGATTTTGAGGAGACTAGGGATTTGCTGTGGACATCAACACAAGGGTTATTCAAAGAGCCAAAGTTGATGGAGAGTTGCTGACTAATATTAAAATCCGAAAGGTCTCCAATTTGGGTCATGGTCTTAGAGGAGAAAAGTACAAATTACTGCGCCTGATCATCCAAGGTAAAATAGAGGGTCGAAGAGGTGTTGGCAGGAAGCAAATCTCCTGGCTCCGCAATATAACATACGTGATTGGACTGGTATAAGGAGCGTTGGAGATCTTTTTCGGGCTGCCGGTGACAAAGATGCCTACTCTCAGGTGATAGTCAACGTTGGGTGGGCCTGACATGACACTAGGAAGAAGAAGAAGAAGGATGTGTGTCGTGATAGGACGGCCGATATCCATATAATTCATACGATTTCTCTTTCTGCGTTTCCTTCTTTCAAAATATGCACTTGATACGTACATACTTTTTTTGGTCACATTTACACTGTATATTTGTTTTGTTAATCGTTCTTCTTTCATTCATTCTGCATGCTGAAACCATCTCAACGTGCTTTTTTTCATCTTACTCAACACTCGTTGTTGGAAAAAAAAACAAAAAGTAAAAAAATGCTCAGTAGTGTTATTTTTCTGTACTTGTATTAGAAGAGCAAGGGTTGCGCCATCATCCCAGCAACCCAAAAGTCAACCTCACATAAATATCTTTCAAATTGAGCGGTTTTTATAATTCTTGGATAAAACACAGGTGGCGTCTCGAACTTGCCTGGGTCTTGTGACATTTGAGAAGTGTAATGTATGACATTTATAAAAATGTAGTCGTATACAATACAACAACGCGTTCAAATTGAGAATTATTTTATGTATTGTTATCTCCGGAAACGATGATGTTAATTGGCCACCAAGATCATGTGATCTGACACCGTTGAACTATTTTCTCTGGGTTTACGTTCTAAGTCAGGTCTATAAGAATGACCCCCGATCAATTCCTGAGCTGAAGGACGAAATTATTCGCGTTATTGATGAGCTAGAACCGCAATTATGCCAAAACGTCATCGAATTTTTTGACAAAAGTGTGGACACCTGTGGAGCTGCAAGAGGTGGACATTTGGCGGATATTGTTTTTTGTGTTTAAATCTCATACATTATTCTTCAATGACAAATAAAAAGTTTTTTGAAATTAAAGCAAATTGTGTATTTTATTCAAGAATTAAAAAAAAAATAGAATTAAAAAAACCGCTCATATTGAAGACCCTTTAGTATGATGAGAAATCCCTGCAGACATTGTTTCCAAAAATACCTACGTTTAAGTAGTTACGCCACGCAATTATTGTAATTATAACATTTGGTTAGCAATATTTACGAGTATACATTGGAGTCGGAATCAAACTTCTGGAGTCGGAGTTGAAGTCAAAAATCTTTTTACCGAAGCCAAAATACTGTGAAATACCCTCACATTCGAATCTCCGGGAGAGAGAGCATCTCCGAGCGAATCATCGTAAGAGGCACTGCGAGGAATATACTAGGTTGAATATACGCTCCTCTGATCATCATGCACAGACGTACGACCGTTTTTAAACTCGCGACACCACTTGTACACACTCGTACGATTCATAGCTTTATCACCATATGCAGTTTTCACCTCATTATAAACCTCAACCGGAGGTTTTCCCTTCCAAACGAGATATCGGATGACGCCGCGTATTTCGAACTTGGCGGGAGATTGGATTGACATTTTTCACGAAACGTGTTGTCGCGTCGACACTTCTCAACGTACTGACCTCGAACCGGTCTCGTTGCGGAGGGGAAGGGTCAGGCTACACGGAAGTGTAGCCAACATGTCGAAAATAAAATCCATCCGGTCGTAAGAGCCTCAGAACACTTATTTTCTGGATACGCCTCGTAATAAACCACTTTGGCGCTTAGAATGTGTTTAATTTTTTAAATTTTATTGTGTGGAGCTAGCGCAGAGATCAAGTTGAAATCTACTGGTTGTAAATTAAATTTATACGATTATGGTGATAGTATTACCCCTTAGGAAGTAATTAAAGGTTCTACGTTTCGAATGTGCAGTATTAAAATATTTTTTAAAGCATCTGAACATGCAAAACGTGATCATTTTTAATAACATACTTATCTTTTATTACCTTTTTAATATTAAAACATCTCTAAACGCCTTCATTTCTATCTTAACTATTTTTGAATAGCCTTTTTACATGCAATACACCGGTATACTAATTTATTCCAATTGCTTCTTTATCTAATACTGGTTGTAAATAATACAAGTTTTTCTCTATTTCTCGTTTTTTATATGTTTTCCGAAATTTATTGATGTTCTTCGTGGCCTCGTTAGAAATGCGTTTGTTTGTCTTTCATAAAAATGGTTCCCAAGCTGGTAAAATAATTCGTCTGGTAACAATACTCGTTCGGTAGTATTACCAGCTAGTGTAGTAACGAACTACGAGTTCTAAACCCTCGATTAATGATTCCGAAGACAATGTTTTCTCCCGACCATACCCTTCATTCTGCCCGAATCACCAATTGGGATATGTCAAAGGATATTTATTTAACATTTTTATTTCAAATACAATCTGGCGTGCTTATTGACAGGCAGCAATCTTTTCCAACAAACCAGACAAAAGTGAATAAACCAAGTTACATGGTGGCAAAAAACATTCAAATGACTATCTATCCCCACGAAATCCATGAACACATATTTGACCATATGCCCACAAACCCCACAAAGACGGACAATCACCTGAACATTCCTTTTCATATAAAGTGAGATATCATCAATCAAAGGAAAAGGAAGGGATGGTAGAGAGGAAAGGAAAAAAAATATAAATGAAACACGTATATTACTGACTAGAAATTAAGAGTTTTTTCAGTCGCTTCTTAAAGCATGCCAAGGACGGAACGAATCTAACATTGGTTTGTAAGTGATTTCAGAGGTTTTTCATTCGTATTGTAAGGATACAATACGAATGAAAAAAAATACAGCGATGATGTACGAGGCATATCCAGAAAGTAAGTGTACTGAATTTTTGTAGGTTACAATTTTTTTTATTTAAACAAAAAAATTACGTGGTTACCGTAGTACATATGTAAGCTATTTTTCGACATAGTCGCCATTCCTCTCAATGCAGGTGGTGAAGCGGGGTATCAATTTTTGATGCCTTCCTCGAAGTAGTTTCCCGCCAACCCCTCCGTCCACTTCTCCACCTCCTCCTTTACATCCTCGTCGGTTTAAAACCTTTTTCCACCCATGTGCAGCTTCAGGGAGGTAAAGAGATAGTAATCTGAAGGTGCTAGGTCAGGGGAATGCGCGGGATGGTTCAGGACATCCCATTTAAACGAGGCGAGCAGTTCCTTCGTGGCGTTGGCCGTGTGTGGTCTGGCATTGTCGTGCAGCAGGCAGACTCCCTTTGTCAGCATGCCTCTCCTCTTGTTCTGAATCGCCCTCCGCAATTTTTTTAGGGTCTCACAGTATCTTGCAGAGTTGATGGTCTCCCCTTGAGGCATATATTCAATTAAAATTATGCCTTGACAGTCCCAAAACACGGATGCCATGATTTTCTTGGCTGAAATTGTGGTTTTGAACTTTTTGGCGGAGGGTGAAGAGGTGTGACGCCACTGTTGAGACTGCCTTTTGGTTTCAGGCGTGAAATATGCAACCCAAATTTCATCTCCAGTAACGACGGAGCGGAGAAATTCATCTCCAT
The DNA here is from genome assembly GCA_949825065.1 of Odontocerum albicorne. Classification (NCBI taxonomy): domain Eukaryota; kingdom Metazoa; phylum Arthropoda; class Insecta; order Trichoptera; family Odontoceridae; genus Odontocerum; species Odontocerum albicorne. The sequence continues at coordinate 6,690,630 of OX463858.1, forward strand.
GGAGTTTGCAGCGCCTCAAAAACTCTTGCCCGGCCTCCACTCGATTTAACTTGTGTTGGTCTGTCAGCTGTTTTGGGACCCACCTCGCGGACAGTTTCCGATATCCGAGGGTTTCTGTGATGGTTTCGTGTAGTAGAGATCTGGAGATTTGCGGAAACATCGCAGAAAGTTCATCCTCAGTCAATCTGCGATCGTCACGGAGCGCATTTTCGATTTTTTTCCACAATTTCGTCAGTCACAATTGAAGGTCTTCCGCTCCTCTGATCATCATGCACAGACGTACGACCGTTTTTAAACTCGCGACACCACTTGTACACACTCGTACGATTCATAGCTTTATCACCATATGCAGTTTTCACCTCATTATAAACCTCAACCGGAGGTTTTCCCTTCCAAACGAGATAACGGATGACGCCGCGTATTTCGCACTTGGCGGGAGATTGGATTGACATTTTTCACGAAACGTGTTATCGCGTCGACACTTCTCAACGTACTGACCTCGAACCGGTCTCGTTGCGGAGGGGAAGGGTCAGGCTACACGGAAGTGTAGCCAACATGTCGAAAATAAAATCCATCCGGTCGTGAGAGCCTCAGTACACTTACTTTCTGGATACGCCTCGTATTTACGAGTATGTACTCGTATATAACATTTTTATGGAAATACTTTTTCGTGATTGATTTATTGTTTTGAAGCATTTTTCTCCAATCAACCAGCTTTCGTTTCATAATCGATGTTAACCGGTATTCATAATCGTGTGTGTGTGTGTGTTTAAAGTGTCATGTTTCCCTTTTGATTCCAAACGTTAACTCTTACGAAATATTATTGTTTTTATTACAATTTAATAAATCATTGAACTTACGAGTAATTCGACATTTTCTCTAAATAAATTGTTGTATTGTATGATACTTTCGTTGTATACAATACAACTTAGCGGGCTTATTGTCACGTGGCAATCTCTTCCAACTTCCAACCAACTAGAAATATGTTATGTGAAAACTAGAGTGGAATCATTAAAAAAAATTGGGTTCCAGCAGGATTTGAATCCGCAACCTCCAGCCACGGAGGTCGTCATTATCCGTAAGGTCTAGTGATATTTTTTCTATACATTCAATATAAATCCTCTTATTTCTACATCCGCGCACGCAGCCTCTTCAACATTCCATCATCTTCCTCAACCACCTCTTCCTTAACTCCATTAATTTGAAACATATATTGGTTTCGTGTTTCGCAACTTATTCTCTCATTTTGGCCAAACCATCTCAATATACCTGTCTTAATTTTACTTGTAACATACGTTTTTAACAGACACTAATGTGTAAAAAATAACCGTTTTAGTAAGTTTCAAGATTATATTTCTTTAAAACTATCATTTCATTTTCAAACTAATATAGCATTAAAATATACCAGCACATGAGACGTTTGACAGGTCTTTATAGAGGTTAGATTTTTGAGAAGTTGGATTGAGTTTTTCTAAAACTCAAGTGATGCGGCGTTTGCTATAGCGGCTTGCGACATTTCCGTTGATTAGTTCTTTTTATGTACCACTTTGGTCCAACAGTTTCCGGCCTGAACAAGTTTGAGCGTGTATGGACAGAAATCAAACGACATTTAGATGCTGACATTGTTTAACTTCTGTCAATCTTTTTCCCTTCTTTTGAAAGAAACTTAATTGCGCAATATTCAATTTTTATCTTTTCAGAATACAACGAAACAACAAACCTTCTATTGGTCCTAGTTGACATATGACTGAGGATAATAGAGGTATCAAATTATAACTGTAACATCTCCTGAACATGCATGGGCGTGGTGTGGTTCTATCAATACACGATTTAACTTGTCGAGACTGAAAACTTTTGGATCTTGGTGGTATATGGACATTTGGAATATTATCGGGAAAAACGTTACTAAATCACTTCTTCCTGGTCGGTTTCTCAATTCTAAGAATCATGATCACCATGGTCGTCAACCATCCTTCAGAACAAGCGATCTCTTGCCCTATTTGACGCCACCTGAAATGAGCACCCCGCTGCTTCTTTCACCTGGTCACTCCTTCTTTCACCTAGTCACTCCTTCGTATGGCTGTTTGGTCTCTGCTACTTTTGCCATTCTTGCTTCCTGCCAGAGTTAACTTCTTAAGACTATTGTCCTCCCCCGTGCTATGTGTCCAAGTATCGTAAGATTATTTTTGTCACAACTCCGAGCTCTTCAATAACCGATTGATTAGTTCTCCTGACAGGCCGTTGAATGCACAAGAGTCGTCCTTCTGACAGGCCGTTGAACACACATCGCAATGGTATAAATGGTTTGTCGACGACCTCCGTAGCCTAGTGGTAACATTCTTGACTTTCACCCAGGGGTTTCGGGTTCGGTTCCCGATGATACAAAAAAAAAGTTTGCTAGTTTGGTAAAAGAGTTCATCTGATAACAACACTCACACTTGCCGAGCGATAGTTTTGCCAATACGTTTAATGATGAATCGTGAGTCCCGTGCCTACTGCAGATGCTCTAAACCCGAAGGCTCGTTTACTGGGGTCGAAAATTATATTTTCTACCAACTACTCTATTCATAGTGTCTGAAACACTAATTTGGATGTATATTGAGGGATACGATGCGAATTTTTTTTGTCTGTTTAATGCTTGAAATGTCCAGGTCTCCGCGTCATATAGAAGCATGTAGAAAACGATCGTTGGGACAAATAGTCTTGTTTTTTTTCGTCGCTAAATAAAAAAAAGGCAACATCATCTGTTCGCCAATATCTGGTTGTCGACCCCATGCTTCCTAACAAAGAGTTACAGTTTTTTTTGCTCGGCCCACGCTGCACTTAAAGCGAGCACACTCACACGTCGTGGGTGTTGCTCGGTTGAGGTGATCCCCGTTTTGGACAACCATCAAGTAAAGCTAATTCGTTTGCATTTGTATGCTCACCTCGATAGCCATCCTGGGAAAGGCGCCATTAACTATTGACTCACGACCATTTAAGTGACTAAAAGTAGAATTACTTTAGGTTTCGGCTCTTTTTCAACTCCTATTCTCGACCCAGGATCTATTATCTCTTTTCCGAGCCGCCCAACTGTCTGTCCATCTTTCGATGGTCTTCGACGATGACGTTTGCTAGGGGGTATTCAGCTCAGCACAGTGTCATATAGAGGATTCTTAAGTACCCATCCTTTCCACGTGTGATGGCCAGTGTCAACTTCTTTCTCATCTTTATGTGACAGCATCTTCAATTTGACAGCATTTCTTATTATATCCCTCAAGAGTTCTTTTTCAGGTTATCGCTCCGAGTTGTCGTCATTTCATTTTTATTCCATCCTGTCATGTAACTCATGACAGAGCATCGTGAATACCATGATAGCCTCTGATGACTCCTCTCCATCCATCCCTGCACTCCGGGGTTCGAAGGGCAGTTGTTAAGGGTAGTCCTGCTGCGTCACTTGGTCAATTGAACGTATTGGGATTCGTTCTCTTGTGCGTCGTCTTTCCACGATTCCAGTAACCGCAAGCCACTCCAAACTGTCTCCATGGCCACGAGCAATGTATCCAAAGAACGGGAGGACTTATTAAGTTAATAAAAAAAAACATTTTCTGCACTTACCAACAATTTAACAGACACCCGTGCCCTTACATTGACTATCAAAGCGTCACCATGTGGCTGTGATTTCGTAACCTAACATTTTTTGAGATACTCGACTTTTGATGGTGTCCAAATGTTTGCGTTCCTCTTCGACCCGTCTTAGGATTTCCGCATTAATGATTCTAGCTATTGTAATTTTCAGCATTCGATGATAAGTCCTCATATCAAATGTTTCAATGCGTATGAAATTAAGTATTCATTAATGCCTTTTCATTCTACGATTGCCATATGTTCATCGCCTATTTTCATAGCTAGTCACGCAAATTTAGGTGTTGATTATATTACACTTTCGTTATGTACAGTACAACCTGGCGGGCTTATTGTCATGTGACAATCTCTTTCGACCAACCAGAGATATATTAAATAAGGCTTGAGTAAAAACCAGACTGGAATTCTTTTTGAAAAAAAAATCCGGATTCCAACAGGAGTCGAACCCGCAACTACCGGACTGGGAAACATGCGTTGTACCAACTAAACCACGGAGGCCGTCGATATATTCATTGAGAATACAGAATATCTACTAGAAGCGCAAACACAGTAAAATCTCGCTATCAAAATTTAGAATAATACATAATACATACCATCACGTAATTTCCCTGTCATTGTAGGCAGAGTGCCTGACTTGGCTATTTCGACATACTCGTAAATCCTTCGCCTCTTCCACATCCACACACCTCGTACAACTCAAACGATTTTTGTGACGACGTTTTATTTTTTTTCAAATTATCATTCACTTGATCAAACCATGCTATCATTTCTTTATTCATTCGTTCTATATGCCCAAACCATCCAGAATACTCTTTTCCATCTTACTCAACATTGGACACGAAGATGGGAAAAATATATGCGGAATAGTCGCATTTTATGTACGCTTTACTTTAATTTCTTTAATTAAGGTCGAAAATAATAGAATCAAATAATATAGACCTAAAACTGAGAATACTCCTCATCAAGACCTATGTATGGAGTATCTTGATGTACGGCTGCGAGACATGGTGCCTATCCGAAAGAGATAGACGAAGACTAGAGGCTTTTGAGATGTGGTCCTATAGAAGACTATTAGGAATTTCTTGGAGAGACCACATCACAAATGAAGAGGTTCTCCAACGAATCGAAGGAGGAAGGCACCTGCTCAGGATCCTGTCCGAAAGGCTTTGCAAGATGGATCGGTCATATAATACGACAAGAGGGCCTCTTGCATGCCATAATGGAGGGTATGACCGAGGGGACAAACTCTAGGGGACGCCCACGCCGAGAGTACCTGGAGGACCTGTTGGTGGACGTGCGCTGCTCAACATATACAGATTTAAAAAGAGCCGCACAGGACAGGGGGAATGGAGGAGAAGAGTTGAAATTGCTGCAAACCAGTCTTAGGACTGCAACGACGGAGAGAATTTAATTTACTGTAGCCTCGAGTTGTGCTAATTAGTTGCCAGTTCAAGTCGATAATCACAGCTCCCGGCCAAATTGGTACATCTTGATGTGAAGCAGCGTGAAATTCGGAAATCAATTAAACATTTAATTGTTCCCGGCCGCAGTTAGTGACAATTGGTAGACTTCTAATAATAATAATTGGGATATAGAAAAAAGGCAATTAGATGGCCACGTTCTCGGTCTGTGAGCGGTACATGCATGTTACACGATGCTCCCAGTGGCGTAATACGTCTTGGCATCGCGGGAGATGAGTTTAAAGTCGATCTTCTCTAGAATTGAAGATAATCTGCAAGCAAATAACTTAAATAATCTATTGTGATTTGTTTTATCAAACACTGTTTATTCCACTTTTTGTAACGGTATTATAACCCTACCGGTTTCAAGGCTTTCACCTCATCATCAGGGAGCATAAACAAGACTGAATTATGTTCGAACTGTTACTGTACCATACCACGGTACAAACAAATGTAAATAGGTGCGATGGTTGCTGCGCAATGCTCGGAGAATTCAGGTCAATTCCAAAAGGCGTAGATCGATGAGAGAAGGTAGCGATGGTGAAGAGATTCCTCTTAGGCAGGTATAGCAGGTCTCAAGTAAAACACAGGAGGTAGAGTGTACTGAGAATATAATTCAAAAATTGAATCGAAATCTTATGAACGGTCAGTCGGTCAACGCAAGCGCTCACACCTCGCGAAATGCAACAATTTTCTGGAGTTTTGCGCATTGCTTAGACCGACCGGTCAGCGATATACTCTGGCGACGACCGTTCATAAGTCTCATTTCCTCTGCGGTCGCGACAACGCACGGGCCCAAACAAGAATTTCAAATATCGAGAGTACATCAACAATCAAGGAAATTTCAAATAACATCAATACAACTATATCAATACAACTGAGTATCAAATAATAATCTATACACATACAAGGGTGACCGCATACGTCCGATACAGGTACCGACATACACGCTTCTAACGGTAAACATTCGGGTTGGGGACTGTGGGTGGAGGGAGGGAGGAGACAACCTCATCGAGCAGCGGTGAGATTCTGGGAATATATATGTTTGCCAGATGTTCACCCCGATGCACTGACTTAGACATTTCTAGGGCCTCTAATCTGTACAATCTATTTCCGTTACTACTGATATGTAAGAATTTGGCATCATCGATAGAAAATGCATGGTTTTCACGGTGACAATGATTAGCCCTTTCAGAATAAATTAGAGGATTTGTTAAGGCTGATTTGTGTTCACGAAATCTCAAACTATCGCATATACGATTCCATCGTGCATCATAATCTCAACAACCACGTGATCAGCGGCGTGATGGCATGTATATATGTATAGTCTTACAGTTTCTTAACTTCGTTTATAGAATGGTTTAATGTTTCGTAGAGGGGAAAAGCATTGATTTCACCCGTACACTTCGCAAATATCGCGAGCAGCTTTGGCAGATTTATTCCCTCGATTGAACGCGAACAGAAGGAGGTGTCGAAAATGCTCACTTTCGTCTACTTGACGTTCCATTTTGAAGGCTTGTAATCAGATAAAATAATATATGTAACGTAAAAGCAAACACAATATCTTATAGAGCAGAAAATTTTCTTTCGAATGACGTATAACCTTTACCATTTTGTTTTACTTTTGGTGCTCATTTTTAATTTGAAAAAAAATGGACACAACTTATGTTAACACCCAATAGATTCGTGTGTGAAGGAACTACAAAAGTCATATGGTGGTATAACATATAAATATCGAATGAAAACGTATGCGGATTACTGTATGTAGATGGCATGGTAGTGTTGGCGGAGAGTGAAGATTAATTTAAAAGTTTAATAAGTAAATTGTATGAGAGATGCGAAGAGAAATATTAGAGAATGAATGTTGCGAAATCCAATGTCATGGTGACAGTAAAGTGTAAAAGGAAACGTAAATGTGATATATGTGCGAGTTATGAAAGATGAAAGCTAGTTGAAGAATTTTGCTATTTAGATAGTATTTTCTCAGATGATGGAAGAGTTAAGAGGGATATCGAACGGCACGTAGCGTTAGGAAACAAAGTCAATGGGGCATTGAAACACGTATATATGTTTGAACCGGAGAGTATTAAAATTTGCTAAGATGAAGTCCACAATAGTATTTTGGTGCCAACTTTGATGTATGGGAGTGAAACGTGAACCTGTAAAAGACAGAGGAGTCAAATAAATACTGTAGTAATGCGTGTTTTGAGACGAATACATGGAGTGAAAATGTATGACAGAATACAGAATGAATGTGAACTTAAGATTGGTGTGTAAAGTAAGATGAAGAAGAGTACACTTATAAGGTTTGGGCATGTGGAACGAATTCATGAAGAAAAACTAACAAAACAGTTATGTAGTGGAAGGCGTGTGAGAGGAAGACCACGGAAAATATTGTTGGATTAAGGGAATAGTGTTCTGAAAGAAGGAAACGTAGAAAGTCAGGAAAATATAAGTTGTATGAGATGGTATTTTAATGTGGAAGAGGCTGAAGATGTGTGTCGCGCTCTGTCCTCTTCCTATCCCAACAGGGAGATGGCGTCATGCTATGTACGCATGTTTAAAGAATACTTCTTTTTTTAACAATAACTTCTTCTTGATGTGCCCTGTCAGGTCCCCCCGATGTTGGCAATCACTCTGGCGAAGGCTTCTCTGTCTTGCGCGACCCGGAACAGCTCCTCCACACGTCTCATTCCGGTCCAGTCTCTTATATTTCGCAGCCAAGACGTTTGCCTTCTACCTGGACCACGATGTCCCTCGATTTTCCCCATGAGTATTAATTGGAGTACACTATATTTATCTCCACGCAGAATGTGACCCAGATATGAGATCTTACGGACCTTAACATCTTTCAGCAGCTGTCTACTGCAGTCAGCTCTCCTCAAAACCACTGAATTACTGACCAGATCTGTCCATGGTATGCGAAGCATTCTCCTGTGCAACCACATTTCGAATGCTTCTAACCTATTCATAGTATGCACTTTCAGGGTCCAAGTCTCTGCGCCATACAATAGTACAGACCAGACGTAGCACCTCAACATTCTCTGCCTTAGTTTCAAATTCAAGTTATCATTGCAGAATATTGATCTCATTTTGTTGAATGAACTACGGGCTGCTTCGATCCTACACTTCACCTCCACATCTGGGTCCACAGAAGCTGTAATCATACTGCCCAGGTATTTAAACTGTTCCACCCTTTCCAAAGATTCACCGCCAAGTCTCAATGTTACATGGGAGTAATCGGTCCTGCTAAATGCCATCCATTTTGTCTTTTTTTTTATTAATGTTCAGGCCTAATTCTTCTCCTGCATTATTAATGCTTATGAGGAGTTCCTGAAGATCTGCGATGTTATCAGCCAGAATGACAGTATCATCGGCATATCTTATATTATTGATATATTCGCCATTGATCTTCACTCCCCTTGTCGAGTTTTCTAGGGCTTTCTTAAAGACATAGTTAGAGTACATGTTAAAGAGCAATGGTGACAATATGCATCCCTGACGTACGCCTCTTCTAATTTCAATCTCCTCCGAGCGGGCGTTACCGACTTTAATTTCAGCCGTCTGGAATTGATAAAGATTTTTGATAAAGTTTCTATCCTTATCATCCACGTTACACTCCTCCAACATTTTCATTAATTCAGTGTGTTTGACTCTATCGAATGCCTTCTCATAGTCAATGAAACAGGCGAACACATCTTTCCGTTGGTCTCGACATTTTTGCAGGAGGATGTTCACTGCCATTAATGCTTCTCTCGTTCCAAAAGCATTTCTGAAACCAAATTGGGTTTTGTCGAGATCTTGTTCGCATTTGTTCCTTATTCGAGCATGGATAATTTTAAGGAACAGTTTCAGCACGTGACTCATCAGGCTTATCAAACGGTAATCGCTGCATTTCTTGGGGTGCTGTTTTTTGGGTAGAGTTATAAAAGTTGATTTTAACCAATCGTGGGGGATTACCCCTGTGTCGTAAATCTTATTGAACAGCCTCAGGAGACGATCCACATTTTCCCCATCAATGAGCTTCACTATCTCCACAGGAATTTCGTCTGGGCCACAGGCTTTCCTATTTTTAGATGTTTTTATTGCGTGAAGTAACTCTGATCGTAAAATTGGTGGTCCCTCTTGGGGTTCACCATTTCCATTTCCAGTATCAGGTCTCTGATCGTCAAAAAGGTTTCGAATATAATCTTCCCAGGCCTTAAGGATGTCTTCCTCGTCTAATATAAGTTTGTTATTGTTGTCGACCAAGCAACTAGGCGCTGATCTTTTCGTTCTGTTTGACATCTCCTTAAGTTTCTTGTGGACCTCGAAAGAGTTATGCTGTCGATCTAGAGCTTCCAATTCTTCACATTCTCGTTTCATCCACTCTTCTTTAGTCTCTCTAATTTCTCTTCTGATGGTACGTTGTAAATTTTTATATCCCGTAGGATTGTTTTTCAGTAATCTTCTCTCCTCCATGAGTTCCAGAATGTGGTCCGTCATCCAGATTTGTCTTCTTGGTACAATGTTGGACACCAACTATTAGGTCCTTACATATGAAATTGGCGTTTTGTTTGGGAGGAACGTAAAGTTGATTTTTTTTTAATATAATATATTTATTTAATCAAAGTATGTACCATTGCTATCTATGCACTTTTGCCATCTCATAGGTAGTTCATCGATCCCTTTACTAAAAAAACCATTCGGACGGGAATCAATAAAATCTTTGAAGTCGGTTTGGACTGCCCCATCGGAGTTGAATTTTTTCCCTTGCAAGAAGTTATCCAAATTTCGAAAAAAATAGTAATCTGTCGGGGCAAGGTCCGGAGAGTACGGTGGATGTCTTAGACATTCCAATTGAAGCTCTTCTAATTTGGTAGCCGTCTGTTGTGCAGTGTGTGGTCTAGCGTTATCATGAAGCAGCAGTGGCCTAGAGCGATTAACCAGCCTCGGTTGTTTAGCAGCTAGCTTTTCCATCATGGTTTGCAGTTGCTGACAATAGACATCTGCCGTAATCGTCTGGCCAGATTTAAGAAAGCTGTAGTGAACGACACCAGCACTAGTCCACCAAACGCTCACAAGTAACTTTTTTGGAGTCAATTTTCGCTTGGGGCATGGTTTGGCTGGTTCGGCAGGGTTCAGCCATTGCGATGAGCGCTTCCGATTATCATACAGGATCCACTTTTCATCACAGGTAATGATTCGATTCAAAATCCTTTCATTATTGTGCCGGTTGAGTAATGCAACGCAGCAGTCAACGCGCGTTTGTTGATTTGCTTCACTCAATTCGTGAGGTACCCACCTTTCAAGCTTTTTCACCTTCCCAATTTGCTTCAAGTGGATTAAAACAGTTTTATCACTAACACCGCAGCCTGCAGCTAACTCGGACGTGGTTTGCGATGGATTCGCTTCCACAATAGCCTTCAATTCTTCATTATCAACTTTGGTCTCCGGCCGTCCACGGGGCTTTTTCTGCAGGTCGAAATTTCCAGAACGAAAACGTTGGAACCAAAAACGCACTGTGTTTTCTTTTGCGGCACCGTCGCCATACACATCATTAATCCTTCGAGCCGTTTCTGCAGCACTGGTGCCACGGTGGAACTCGTACTCGTAAATAACGCGATATTTCAAGTTTTCCATTTTGTAAACTGAGTGACGCAAAGAAAAAAAACAATTGAGGAAAAACAAATGAATTATAATTTTCGAAACACAAATACTTGAGTAAATAGCTGTATAAATTTTAATTTGGAATTCCTAACCAAAGAGAAGATATTTGAGATCAAAGTTGCCAGTACGGCAAAACGCCAATTTCATATGTAAGGACCTAATATTAACAATAACTACCAGTTAATATTCCTGAAGTCAATTAACGTACGCCAATGCAAGTCGTTGCATATTCTTATGATGTCTAGCATCTCGCAGCCGTACAGTGTTCACCTGTTAATTTAATGAGAAGCGCTCGCGTTCATTAGCCTCAATTTCATATTTATCTTCAATTTGCAACGTGCCACTCTTTGTATTATTTATATTCATTCTTCTCCCCGCCGACACCGATGTTTTATCATATTCTATTGTATAATGATTACAACTGCAGAATGAACACGCCGGATAAATATGATATTGTTTCTGAATTACTTTTGTTCAATTAAATCTGTATTTTATTTTTATCGTCGTGTCACATTAACCCGACTGGAAACAATAATTATTTTACATAATTTGCATATAACACCGTCTTGCAACGAGCGAACTGTCTTATTTCTTCGATTGCAAGGCACACTTTGCCCCCTATATATGTTCGCCAGAATATCACAATATTTAGAAATAGCTACTAACTTCGTGCTCTCCTTTATTAATATAAATAACGTAATATAAACAAAACATTAAGGGCAATACTTTGCCTCTGGAGTTGAGTAACCCTGCATCGACATGTAGGAAGGTTTTAATTCTGCAAAGTGTTCTATGTATGCGTTATTCCACTAAAAAGAAATCTGAGTTATTTAGCTCTATAAAATAAGTCTTCGACAATTACGTAATTCTGCTTGGTGAAGTTTGGTAATATTTTGTGGTACTATATACATACATAACATATATTGAACTTAAATATACATATGATTATTAAATAATTTTAAAACAATGACTGTAATTTATTATTACTACTGCTTTTTGTATCTTCATGTTAGTTTAAGATAAAGTTTTGTATTATTTGTCAATAATTTTAAGTACTCTATAACCTGTCACATGTTCATTTGTATATAAAGACACTGTTGTGTCGTTAATTAAATGAATAAATATCTCAAAAAGTGGGGTGCGTCTTAGAATTGATTTGTGTCTTACAATCGCAGTTTTTTTTATTGTTTCCGCGCTTTGCACACAGTATTATAAGTTTTATTTTACTAAGACCCAAAATATTACGATCCTTGACAAATAAGATGTATAGTATAAACATCTAGATGCCATGCTGGCTGCGTTCACCACATTTGGACACCACAGTTCAAATTTGATATTTCTTCCCTTAGAGTAGTATATCAACTAGAGTCAATAAAATACGCGTTGATAGGTTATATTCTGAAATATTAAAAATTGAACATCGCGTATTTATCCGTTTATTTCAAAATAAGGGAAAAGCCCAGCAGAAATTAAACTTTTAGATGATGTCTATGCAGAAGATTTTCCGTATACAATATCTAAACGTAATTTAATTTCTGTCGGGATTTGTCCGTACTTTGAAACAAGCTATAACCGCACACTATGTTGTATAATTTTTAATAATTCAGAATATGACCTATCAACACGTATTTTATCGACTCAAGTTAACATTCTTCTGAGAGTAGAGGTAGAATTTTCAAATCCTCACATGTAAACTCAAGGGTGCCTCAAGGGTTCAAATCCTCAAGGGTGCTTTAGTTGAGGCGGTCCAGCGGTGCTTTTTGAGGTGTCTGTATCATAGGGGGTGGGGCTGCTATTTGTTTTTGGGTTTTCAGTGATATACTCGTATTATCTTTTTTCGATCTTCAATCGCTTGAGGTTCGTAGAAGTACTTTTGATCTTGTATTTATTGTGGCTACATTTAGAAGTAACATCGACCTCTATAACCTAGTAGTAAGAATGTGCCTAGAGTACAATGCGGTAGCTGACTCGAATGTGGTTCGACACTATCTAAAGTTTAGACGGATGGTGAGTGAATTGACTGAGGAATGAGTGTTTTATTGAGGTGAAACTTCTATAGGCGCGGTAGGGCAAATTGGCCTGAACGTCACGAAAAGTGAAACGCTTCCCCTTCTCCGATTCCAAAAGAGAGGAAAAAGAGTGTCTATCGTTTCTACTTTCTCCGTCGCATACGCCATAGGCCATAGGCGACGCTTCTCTTTCTCCGACTCCAACTAATTTAAAATTCTAACCATTTAATTTAAAATTGAACACTGACAAAGGTCAGTCTACAACCAGATCAGGGACTACCATTGACGCAATATTCTTGAGTCATTTAGAAAATTTACACTCTAAATTATTTGTATCATACTTCAGCTATCATAAACCCATAATTTCTTTCTTGGAGTATGAATCTATGGAAATTGATAAATAAAGAAGAAAAAAAAATTATTTAAGAGAGATTTTCTTTAATTTAATTCCACATAACCATTTTTATTTAATTAAGAGAGATTTTCTTGAATTAAATTCCACATAACCATTTCCTAATCCTAAAAAAAAAATTGTTAGCAAATGGAAAGAAAGCAGTGCATAAAATCAACTTTCCCTAGGAGCTAAGAAGTTTCACTTCTACTACGCGAGAGTCTCACGCATCTGTGTTTTTTAATCCATATATTGTCTATAATTAGTAACAATATCACTGATTTGCTGACATGAAGGGACTGAACTGCGTGATATGAACACTGGTAACTGTGATTTTAATCCTTGTTTATAAAACTAAGAATAGAAAGGTTTCTAGTAATATCGCTGACACGAATGAAACTCATTATTCGTGTCACAGCGCAAAAACTGGAGAAGAATCACAGAATGGTGTATTTAGAAACAAATCACTGAAGCAGGATTGAAACGTATGCATTGCGTGATCGTAAAGCCGAGAGAAAATATTAACAATGACTCGTTAATTTATCATATAAATTTCTGATGTCCACTTCGCTTTTGCTTGAACGACCACACAACACTCGTTCGTCATAGTGCAGAGATCCCAGAAGCTGAATATAATGAATACAATAAAAAAAACAACAGGTAATGGATAATACATGTAGAAACAAAATAAGGTATCTGAGAAAATGTATGGAGGAGGCGAAGGAAATATGTCGTGAATATTTGGTGCGCTGTCTTCTTTGCCTTCCTCAACAGAGAAATTGTGTGATGGTATGTGTGTATGTCAGTTCGGTCCCTGATGTGTTAAAATGTCTAAATTCGTTAATAATCTTCTTCTTCTAGATCTTGCGATCTGTTTAAACAGGATTTCAGTTTTGGTACTGTGACGAAGATGTCCAACTTTCTCTCCATCTCTGGTGGACGTCCCGGTGGTCGATGACCCTCTGGTATCTCGGACAACAATCTTACGTATTCTCGCGGTGTCTATCCTCTCAGCGTGGTCCCTCCAGAATCGTCTTCTCTGCCTACACCATCTCACGATGTCCTCAATGTTACAACTTCTTCGGATTTCCTCATTAGGTATCCTATCTCTAAGGGTTCTACCTACGATATGCCGCAGTGTTTTCATTTCTGTTGTTCTGAGGAGGTGTTTCGTTCTTACTCGTACAGAATCTGCTCTTGCTTCGATTCCGTAAGTCATAACAGGTCTTATGCATGTTTTGTATATTCTGACTGCTATCCACCAACATGTGTGTATTGCCCCAAACAGTGTTCCTCGATCATCCTGAGATAACTGCTGCTTTATTGATATGTTGTTTGATCGTTAATAATAATAAAAGGCAAATTTATAAATCGCCGTCTAGAGAGCGAATTCTCCTCAAAGGCACTCCAACACGAAACTTGAACCCATTATTGTTATTGATAGATCAAAAATATTAGAAATTAAATATATTAAATTGACAGTACGGATATGAAGATAGTGACTGCTGTGCTTTAAATTATATGTGTACTTCCACGCATCTGCATATGTTCAGAAAAACGTATTTGGTAAGAAAACTGCAGAAAACTTACTATGGGAAGTAACACATTCAGCTTTAGGTGTATGTAGTGATCGTTTTAATACACAGTTAAGTAGGGATGAACTCATTGCTTCGTCAGAAATAATAATTAATATACATGTTTTTGAGTGACAGTGATTCTCTATAGTGTCGCTCTCCTTTATCTAGTAACGCCGTCGCTGTACAACGCATCGCCAGCATTCCTAGGCGATGATAACCCATGTGTTACCTCCGTCTGGTCTTCCTTAATAGGAGACAGCTGTACTGTGGTGTTGGCTGGTGCCTCCCGTGAATGACTTGCCGGTCGTGACCTCCTCACGTGCCTTTTTCGTCATTCTAGTTACCTGATCGATATACTCGTATATCTATTCCGAAGGCTGGGGCCCAGCTTTGGGCTGCGAGATTTTTTTCATAACTCTTGTTTCCACTTATTAAATAACTAATGGTTCTAAATTAATAAACAGTTGTAGACACTGATCTGAGATCTGAAGACCATGTAATGAATATTGTGATATCCAAAGTATTGGTGATTGAAAAATGTAAAAAGTAAATGCTATATATATTATAACTATACTTGAGAAAATGTATCATGGTCCCTGTCACAGTTCACAAATTTGCCCCAATACAACCTTGTAACATAACGACGTTCAGTAATTTTAATTATTTTATCAACTTTAATATAAGCCTCGATTCTAATAAATAGCAAGTTATTTAGGTAAATACACTACATAAAACTAACAATAATGACAAATTAATACATCTGATTACAAATTAGCAAAAATGTGGCAGTTTGTTAAAATCAATTAATATTTGGTGACGTTTTTGTCAAAAGTCACCACGTTAGTCTGCATTGGCTAGGGATGGGGTATTCGATAATTGGATTTTCGATTTTTTTATGCCTAAAATTAAATGTTCGTAATTAGTATTAATTCATAGTGGATCTTGGCCTATTTAAAGATAGATACAAATCATAAAATACATTAGAAAGTCTGTATAGTAAAAATTAGGAATTAAAACGTCAGTTTAGAGAAAAACAATTTTTCGATTTATAAAAAACTATTCGATTTAAAAAAAAACTATTTTACCCCATCCCTTTGAGACATGACATTTCAAATGTCACAGGAACCATCCTACATTTTCTCAAGTATTAGCTAGTTAAAGTATCGTGCTATTTAGTTAGTATTTAGAAGATGGAAGATTTATGAGAGTTTTCAAACGGCGTGTAGCGATAAGAAACAAAGTCAAATGGGGCACTGAAACATACTCGTACGAGTATATACTCGAACCTGACAGTATCAAAATCTGCTTATATGATAATCCAAACAGTAGTATTTTAGTACCAACATTGATGTATGGGATAGAAACGTGGACATAGAAAAGACTGAAAGGAGTCGAATAAATGCTGTAGAAATGTGCACACAGAGATGAATACATGGATTAATAATGTATGAAAGAGTACGTAATGAAGTGATTAGGGAGGAATTTGAGCCTAAGGCTATCTGAGATGGTTTGGGCTTGCGGAACGAATGAATAATGAAAAACTAACAAAGCAAATATACAGTGCAAGCGTGTGTGGAAGGTCCGGTAGAGGAAGACACGGTTTGAAAAGTATCAAGGGGGTTTATGGCATCGATTGAAATTAAAATTAAAAAGTTAAAAAATACCGATAGTAGCGTAATAAATGCGTGTATTGAGAAAAATATATAGGGTAACAATGTATGACAGAATACGGAATGAAGTTGTAACGATGGTCGTTATCAATGTAGCGTGTGTCCTATTAGGACGTGCTGATGATTTTGATATCGACATCGCTCTTCGTTTTAGTTGATCTTGCGTTACTTCTCGTACAGAGTCATCAATATAGCGGATTGCTTATTTCTATAAGTCATGATGATCTTGATTTGTAGTCAATGAATATAGACTCAGGAATGCGGATATAAATCGATAAGTGGACAGCAGGTAAATAAATAACAAGTCTTGACAGTTGACTGAATGACAATACTAATATCTTTATTTCTCGGAGCGCAGGTGTTTTATACAAATGAGTGAACCAGTTCGCGCTACATGCTCCGTCTCACTCTGGCACGTGAATTGGCGGTAGCTTATTTATTTGTATTTGGAGATGGCTAGACAAATCGCGGGTACTACAAAAATAGTAAACATTGTCGCCGTTCTTGACGTGTAGCAATCTATGAATACTTCATCGGTCGTTGACCCTGTATGTTTATTATTAACAATAATTAATTTAATTTATTTGTGTTTTAACAATTCACTTATTATTTTGACAATTATTTATTTACTAGGTAGGTATCCTACAAAGTGATTAAGGATGTATGAGAACTTAGAGCTCATGCGTCGAGTAAAATTATGAAGAGTACACTGAGATGGTTTAGGCATGTGGAACGAATGAATGAAGAAAGAGTAACAAAACACAATGCAAATGTTTGGCTGGAAATATTCTACATTTACATAAAATGTTCAAGTTTGGTTCGATTTGCCTCTCGGGATTACCTCGGACGCTTGTGGCCGCATCCTTGGGTTAAGGCCGACACGTTTTACCACCGACAACACCATTCGTAAAGACCCGCACCGTGTTGCACCGAGAAGACGTCCGTCTGCATCTATGTACCTCAAGGTCTTCTGCGCAAAACCCGTTTTCATTCCTCCGTCGGATGCAACAGGTCTTGATCTGGATGTACGAGTATGTAACATACCTATCACGCACTCTCCGGTATGGTGATAACACGAACTTGCGGATTATCCGTAGCCTTCAACTCGTCTTGGCCTATCATTGACCTTTTTTGCAAATCTGTGCACACATCAGAACTATGTATATGTGCAACTAAGATTCGCATTATTAAATTAACACACTTTGGAAACAGTCTCGTTTTATTCTGTTGTATTAAATATGGTTGCAATTGTCCTTTATGCGACAGATTTAATTTACTAAATACGATATCTTGACCAATGAATAGTGCGTTTTTTCTTTCTACGAAGAACTTTCTGACTTATAGATCGATTTTCAAGTTTAATCACCCTAATGTTTGAAATTGTCTAAAAATGTGGATTTAAAAAGAATGTATTTATTATATACATATGTTACATACCATTACGTCGTTTCCCTGTCGGGGTAGGCCGAGAGGAGAGAGTGCCGTACGTTCCTATCGCGACACATATATTTTGCCTCTACTACATCTATACACCTCTTCATACAACTCTGGCGATTTCGCTGACTTTATATTTATTTTTTCCAAAATAGCATTCGTTTGATCCGACCATATTTTCTTTGATCTTCCTCTACCACGCTTTCCACTTTCATTTGCACTATATATTTGATTTTTAAGTGTTTCTTTATTCATTGGTTCTACATACCCAAACCACAAATATTGGTTTGTAACTTATTCCAGAGTCTCACTGCATGGACAGTAAAGGACCATACGAAAGAAGAGGGAAACAATTTCTTTGAATTGTATTTTTTACGCTTAATAAGCTTAAGTAACAGTGAAAGAGAACTTTATCCGTTAAGTTAACGATCAAGCGCTAAAAATAATGTATAAATATACATATATTGTATCGAGCCCATGAATTTAGCAAGTGTTTGTGGGAATAGTTTCGTTTATATCCACATTTGAGCTCAGTTTTTGATCCTTCATCACATATCCCACGTCCGTTTCATAAGGCCGTTGAAGGAGTCAAGTGTCTTTAATCTGTTCACCGCGTTAAAAACCAAATTCCACGAATCCTGTGCGCGGCACAATTTCGGCGTTTTTTAATTTCTAAGTTTAAACGCGTATTTTGTTTAGAACCACTGATATTTGATTACAGCACCAAGTAAAATGACACATAAGTAATTTTCTGATAATAAATAATAGTCATTACTCTTAAGGAGACTCATTAAATAAAGGAGATAAAATAAACAAAAAGGAATGCTACGATCAAAGCAATGATTCATTACACTCACCCAATCAAATGCATATAGCACTAGTAATGTTTATTTACGTAAGAGACTCATCGCAGGACTCGATCCGCGCGACAGGTCGTTACATGTGACGCAATAGCTGGAAATATTGAGAAACCAAAAATATCGGCGCTCTGTTTATTCAACAATATCTCATAAACTAATATATTATTTTACCAGGTTTTCAGAGAGGTCGCTAGAATAAAGATTATTTTAAATTTTAGTTCCATTTTCATTCCGGTTTTGTGTCATTCTTTTTAAGTATTTGTGATTTGAAACTTGGATTGTCGTCAGATCACAGGCGTTTGTGCTTCCCGCGAGGAACACGTTAAATCGGACCAATAATACTCCGAGAACAAACCGTCAACTGTGGTTTTTGATTCAATATTTCATTTTATTATTTCTGAGGCGTTGGCTGTAAACATAGACGAGTACAATGTGCATATACAATGATTGCATTTTGTATTTCCTTAAATTTTATATTTCAATTCTTTTTTAATTCGGTACATAATTTTCTTTATATCGGGTATATAATTGCTGATCACAGTGGATGTGAAACTTTCATCAAGGAAACATAGGTATGGCGATAGTCTGAGTTGTAAACGTTTTATATAATATGTATATCTAAAAGAAATATATAAAAACAAAGATAATTCAAAATCACAGTATACGAGTATGTACAATTATAAATATTTTAAACTAACAAGGTACATAATACGGTTTAATTATTTATGGTATGTAGAGTTGATGTGTCATTATTATAACCAGTCGTCGCACTCGGGTGTCACACCACTAAACCCTATCGGGGAATCCCTGCAACACTGATACCAACATTCAATCTGCAGCTGACTTTGTGGTTATTTATCGGTTAGTTTGTATCGTTTCACTAGATGGCAATAGGTGTTAACAATTTCTGTATCTGTTAGCTATAAATCCGTGGCGTTATGGCACAAGCTGATATGTCAGTTTTACCTTAGTTTACAGGAGATGAAATATTAACTCTGATGAGCTGTTAAAATCATTATAAATAAGCATTTTTTAAAGTTTTTCCAAACAATATATCTTTTGTTTGGATAATGACTGACACACCAAGTTTTGCCACAACATGCTGAGAAATATTTTCTATAAATTGGGAGACTAAACACAAAATGACTGTACCAGACAGGTACAAAGACTGTAGATAGGGCGATGGTTGCTGCAGTGCTCGAAGAATCCAGTTCGCGGAGTCAATCGTAAATCACCAAAAAATTAATTAGATTAATTTCCGGTGAAATGTTCTTGAGTCGATGCGCCTCTGAACTTGTGGGCGGAGCTTGTTCCGGCGTATTCAGAGAGCTGTCCAGACGGTGCCAGGGGCGGACTCGGTACGATGATTTCGGCGAAAACGAAGAGATGAAGAGAGAGATTCCTCTGTTGAACTTGGAGAAGGTTGAGAAATGAAAACGAAGTCAGACGATTGAAGAGAAGTAGTATATTTTTGCTTTAATTTGAGGCTCTATATTAGCGGAAAGTCAGTCAGAGTAAGCGCCCGCCGCCCGCGGGGTAAAGCCACGTTCGGGGCTAGCGG
Source organism: Odontocerum albicorne (assembly GCA_949825065.1). NCBI lineage: Eukaryota > Metazoa > Arthropoda > Insecta > Trichoptera > Odontoceridae > Odontocerum > Odontocerum albicorne. The sequence continues at coordinate 6,710,865 of OX463858.1, forward strand.
GGCCGCTTAGACTGACCGCTTTCTGCCTGGGTCTCGATGGCTCGGCCACGGCACAATTTCCACCGCGGTCGCGAGCTCATTCGGGTTCAATGTGACAGTTATTTTACATAGAAATATAACATACAAATTATAAAATATTTTACATAATATTGATTTACATATGACATGATACATTTTACATAGATTTTAACAATGTCTTTTCACATATACATATAAAGAGAGTTTATACACAGTTTAATATACAGATATTAAAGGTGAATTTGCCTCCAGATCTACACACAACATTGTCTGTCTCATCATACCACATACACACACAAGGGTGACGGCATACGTCCGATACACTCCCCTCGATGTTGCCTCCGTATAGTCATCTTCGGAGCAACATCTAAATGGGCAAGGACGTGTGCGTTGTCACCTCGCAGAGGTTAATATCCTCCCGGCGTGGTCTCGTGGTTGGGAGCCAGCCGTGATCATCGCCTTGTTTATCCGTGTATGTGGTACGCCGAGTTCTTGGCAGGTGTGTAGATCTGTCTGCTTGGTGCGCAAGTCAGTCATTGACTTGCGCGATGTCCTGTGTTGGGGGAAGGTGAGGCGTGCATCCTCTGGATGCGATGCGCCCGGCCTCCGCGTGTCCCTGGTCTAGTGGCGGGTTGTCTCGTCTTCCTGAATGCGCCGCCTCTGACCGCTCGACATCCACCGGTTGGCGATCTGCAGGATGGTCGCTGCCAGCCCCACACATTGGCGTTGCGACGACGTCATCCCTTTTGGTGCGATGGATCGACGCCGGTCGCGCATTGTCGCTGCGCCTCGCCGTATCCTGGCGCTTTGGCCCGTCTTCGGCGCGCTGCTCGTCCTGTGGCGACGCGTTCCCCTCTGTCGGTTTTGCGTGAGCCAACCTACGCAATGTCGGTTCGCGCCAGTGGCCTGTGTCGCTTTCGCTTCTAATGGGCCGCTGTCCGGCGTAGGCCGCAACTTTTCGGCCCGCAACTTTCCAGGCTCGTGCGGTGTATCCGCCACCGAGTCTGGCGAGCAGTGTCGCGCCGCCTCTCCGTTTGCGAACGTCTCGCACTTTCTTGGCGTGGCGACGACGTTATCTTCCTCAGCGTGATGTGTCGATGAGGGTTGCGCGCTTTCTCCGCGCCTCTCTGCATCCGGGCTCATCCGCTGATACTCGACGCGTCGCTCTTCTTGCGGTAACGCGTTGTCGCCCTTTCCTCGTTTTGGGTGACGTTTTTCGGACATTTGGGCTTTCTTTGCCCGGCATCCCGCGTCCACTCCCAGTGTCGCGAACTTTAGTGCCCCGACAGTGCCCTCCTTCATGGTTTTCTGTCTTTCCATGGGTGAGTGCCTCCCCCCGTGGGTAACCCACCCCAGTGCGGTGCGGGAGGTAACGCACCCATCCGTATGCCCTCGTACCTCTTGCGATACGATCAGGTGCGCGTTGTCTTGGCCGATGATCATTTCGGGCCTGATCTCTCGCACCGGCTCTGGGCTGGCGTATGGGGCTTGAACGAGCTGTCTAGGGGGGTCCAATCTCGACATCGTATACCCCGATACGCTGTGTGTTACCCCGGTCCATCGTCCCCTTATCTGGACCGTGATCCGTCGCGATGCCTTGTCTGTGGCGCCCATCCGTCTTGGGCCGTCTATCCGAAGGCCACAAACGGGGCCTTCAGCGCCAATCCTGGCTGCCACGGCTGCGTCGATCAGGGTCACTGCTGACCCTTCGTCCAGGAGAGCGTGCACCTCCAGTTGCCCTTGCGGTCCTGACACCGTCACGGGTACGATTTTCAAGAGTACCGGTGACGGGTCCGATGTGCGAATGGTGGCGACTGTGTGTGCTGTTGCTGGGCCGGCTCCGGTCCTTTCCTGATGCAGCGTACGGTGGTGCGGTCGTCGGCAGCTACCCACGCCGCATCGCTGCTTCCTGCAGTCAACAGCCAGGTGCTTGGATTCTAGGCAGTTGGGGCATACGCCCAACGCCTTTCTGCATTCCCAGCGCTCGTCCACGCTCTTTTCTCGCCACGTTGGACACGTCGATAGCTTGTGCTCGTCGTGACATAGCGCACATCTTGCGCCATTGCGACCGAGCTTCTCTGTCGACTGGGCCAGCGCGTTGCCTTCCCGTCGGGGTTTCTGCGCTCTCAAGGACGCCTGCGTGTCTATTGTTCCGGCATGGGTGGCCGCGTTGCCTATTTCCATCAGCCAGGTGGCCAGGTCGTCCACGGTGGCTTTCGGCTGTCTGATCCGTGACTGGACCCACATGACTTGGATGGTCAAGGGCAACTTGGTCGCCATCTCTGTCAGGAGTTGCGGTGACGTGAGGTACTCCCCTTCCACGCCTTTGATCGTAGCGACGACGTTGCGTATGGCGATCGCGAACTCCACGAGGGCTTCCATGGAGTTGCTATCGGTCAGGCGTGGCAGTCGCCGCACTCTGTCCAGCATCGTGGCTACGATCACCTCCGGGTGGCCAAAGCGCATCTCCAGTGTGCGGATGATTTCCCCGACGCTCCTTGGATCCACCAACAGAGCGGATACTACCTCTCGTGCGCGCCCCTTCAGGGCACGCTGCAGCCGGAGAAGGTTCTCAGCCTCGGCCAGTCCACACAATTCTGTGGACTGGTCGTACTGTGCTTTGAAGGCAGGCCACTCGAGAGGTTCCCCAGAGAAAACAGGCAGGTCCTTGGCTCCAGTCTGGCGTGCGATGAGAGCGGTCATCCTCGCACTATCTTCACTGGCCGGCGCCTTCGGGCTCCCGACCTCCTGTGCGCATCGGATGAACTCTCTCATCATTGCTGTCATCTGTGCCATGGAGTCCTGCTGTCTGCCTACCCACTCCTCGGTGAGTCGCCTGGGGTCGGCCACCGGAACGTCATCGGGGATGTGTTCCGCCGATGGTCCCGGAACGGCTTCAGCCGTTGCCGTCGCTCGTAGCAGCCTTCTCCTCAATGATGCCGATTTCCGCTTCTCAGTGCGGACCTCCTCCTGTAGCCTCCGGACCGTGTCCTCTGTGTCAGCGCCCGAAGACGCCACTGAGTCGGCGACTGAGGTACGGTCGCTCTCAGCTCTCGCTTCCTTAGCGGGAGCCTTTCCGGAACGCAGAGAAGGCATGATTGCGTCAGTGGCTGAAGATGACGATGCTCAACAGCTGGTCGCTTCTCACGATGATGATTCTCGAGGATGCAGCAGATCCGGCTCCGAAGGACCACTTTGTACCAGACAGGTACAAAGACTGTAGATAGGGCGATGGTTGCTGCAGTGCTCGAAGAATCCAGTTCGCGGAGTCAATCGTAAATCACCAAAAAATTAATTAGATTAATTTCCGGTGAAATGTTCTTGAGTCGATGCGCCTCTGAACTTGTGGGCGGAGCTTGTTCCGGCGTATTCAGAGAGCTGTCCAGACGGTGCCAGGGGCGGACTCGGTACGATGATTTCGGCGAAAACGAAGAGATGAAGAGAGAGATTCCTCTGTTGAACTTGGAGAAGGTTGAGAAATGAAAACGAAGTCAGACGATTGAAGAGAAGTAGTATATTTTTGCTTTCTCTCTAGTTGGGGTTTTACTCGGAGTGTCGGTCCGATTAATGGACACCTTACTCCTTCATCGAATGATTTATTGAACGGACTTGTTTGATTGATATTTGGGTGGTGGTGTGGAAAGTTTTTATTGAATAAAAAGAGAGGAAGGATAGAAGTTGATACATATATTAAGGTTACAAATACATATATCGGGTACATATTAATATACTTATAATTTATGTGTCACGAGCGTTCATAAATAATTATACAGAAAAGAAAGGATAGAGATAAATACTTAGATATATATGTATAAAAATAAAAAAATATATATTACGAAGATAGGTGGGGGGAGAACGCTGTGACTTTAAAATAAATAGTAAATAGATAAATATGGGAGTAAGATAAACTACGTGTTATATATGCGCTCTAGGCATAATTCGGCGCCTACCGTTGCGAATAGGTGGTCGGGGGGTTGTGCGAAGAATCTGCTTCGGCCTGGGGTGTATGATATTCGCGTTCGCGTCGTAGTCCGACAGTGAACTGATTAGGGGGTTCGGGTGGCTCGGGAGAGAACTGTAGAACCTCTCGGCCAGAGAGATCGCGTATTCTCGGATGGTGGGGAGATCTAAATCTTCATGAAGCCGTTTGTTGCTGACAAAGTAGGGCGCATCCATAATGATGCGCGTAGCCTTGTTTTGCAGCACCTGGAGTTTGCGCATGTGGGTTTCGGCCGCGTGGCCCCACACCGGGATGGCGTAAGTCATCTGAGGACGTATGATGGCCTTGTACAAGTTTAACTTGATACGTGGGGACATCCTACTGTGTCTGCCCAGGAGTGGTGTTAGGGCTTTCAGAGTGCCGTACGCCCTCCCGGTTATGATGATGGTGTGCCTTTTCCAGGACAGCTTCGCGTCGAGAGTGACGCCGAGGTATTTCACCTCGTCGCACCACGGAACGCTCTGGCCGAAAAGTTTGAGTGGGCGGATGAAGTCGAGACGTCTTCTGGAAAAACGGACTGCTGCGCTCTTGGAAGGGTTTATCTTGACCTTCCAGTTTCTACACCAGCGCTCTAAACTTGGGAGGAATTCTTGAATGCGAGAGTGGGAATCGCAAGAGTGTCTCGAACTCGAGAGAAAAGCCGTATCGTCCGCGTATTGAGCCGTGATAGATCGGCTGTTTTGGAGAGAGGGCATGTCGCTGGTGTATATATTGTAGAGGGTGGGAGAGAGGAGGGCTCCTTGCGGAACCCCCGCTTGTATGGGGCGGTGAGAGGAATTTATACCGCTCACCTTGACGGAAAAGGTACGGTCGCTTAAGAATGAAGCTATGATCTGCACGAGGCGGAGAGAGATTCCGGCCTTGTGCAGTTTGAAGAGTAGTCCGTTGTGCCAGACCGTGTCGAAGGCCTTCGCCACGTCCAGCGACAGGAGGGTTGTTTGTTGTTTCCTATTGTAACCAGTCACTATATGTTCTACGACGCGAAGAAGTTGATGAGAGGTCGAGTGTCGCGGTTGAAAACCGTGTTGCGTATCTGGAATTATGTTAAGCGAGGTAATCTCGCTTGTTAGGCGATCGAGGATAAGTCGTTCGAGCACTTTACCTAGGGTAGGCAGTAAGCTGATCGGGCGGTGATTTTCGGGGATCGTGAGTTTTTTACCCGGTTTCGGAATCATTATAACGTCTGCGCATTTGAGAGCTGTAGGAAAGAATCTATGCCTGTAGCAGGCATTGAAGATTGCTGAAATGGCGCAGACGGCTTTATTCGGCAGTTTTTTTAGGGTGAAGTTATTTATGGAATCTGGACCGGGAGCTCTCTTATTATGGAGGTCGTGAATAATTTTTTGGACTTCTTTCGGGGTGAAGAAATCCGAAGTTGGGGGAGGTCGTGAGGCGATAATTCGTCGGACCGTTCTGTCAACCGAGGCGGAGTGCGACGGGTTAACGAGGTCCGAGTTTGGGGTAAAAGTGAGGGCGAGCGAGCCCGCAAAGATTTCGGCGCGATCTCGCGCCGAGAAAACTGTGCCGTTGGGGCCCTGCAGAGGGGAGGGCCGTTGAGGGGTTTTACGGAGAGAACGAGTCAGCCTCCACTTTTTGTGTTCCTCGACTTCGAGTGAATCGATAAATTCGCCCCAGCGATCATTTTTGCTTTCATCTAGTTGGGGTTTTACTCGGAGTGTCGGTCCGATTGTCGGACACCTTACTCCTTCATCGGTTTTGTATGAACGGACTTTGGGTAATTAAATTTGGGTTGTTTGGTGGTGGTGTTGGAAAAATTTTTGTATAGAGAGGAGGGATAGAGTTTGGTACATACATTAAGGTTATAGATACATATAGGTTACATAATAATATACTTATATTTTTATATGTCACGAGCGTTGATAAATATGAATACAAAGAAAGAAAGGATAATGATGTATACATAGACATAGATATTTCAGTAATTATAAATATATTACGAAGACGGGGGTGAGGGATAACGCTGTGACTTTAAAATAGTGTACATATATAAATAAGGAGGTATGATAGATACCTTATGAAGCGCGGGTATGTGCACTGGACACTATTCGGCGCCTACCATTCCGAATAGGGGGTCGGGGGGTCGTTCGAAGCATTTGCTTGGGCCTGGGGTGGATTAGATTAGCGTTCACGTCGTAGTCCGTGAGTGAGCTGATTAGGGGGTTCGGGTGAGTCGAGAGAGAGCTGTAGAACCTCTCGGCCAGAGAGATCGCGTATTCTCGGATGGTGGGGAGATCTAGGTCTTCGTGAAGCCGTTTGTTGCTGACAAAGTAGGGCGCATCCATAATGATGCGCGTTGCCTTGTTTTGCAACACCTGGAGTTTGCGCATATGGGTTTCGGCCGCATGGCCCCAGACCGGGATGGCGTACGTCATCTGAGGACGTATGATGGCCTTGTACAAGTTTAACTTGATACGAGGGGACATCTTACTGTGTCTGCCCAAGAGTGGTGTGAGGGCTTTCAGAGTGCCGTACGCCCTCCCGGTGATGTTGGTGGTGTGCTTTTTCCAGGACAGCTTCGCGTCTAGAGTGACGCCGAGGTATTTCACCTCGTCGCACCACGGAACGCTCTGGCCGAAAAGTCTGAGTGGTCGGATGAAGTCCAGACGTCTTCTAGAAAAACGGACTGCTGCACTCTTGGAAGGGTTTATCTTGACCTTCCAGTTTCTACACCAGCGTTCCAGTCTAGGAATGAAGTTTTGAATGCGAGAGTGAGAATCGCAAGAGTGTTTCGAGGATGAAAGAAAAGCCGTATCGTCCGCGTATTGTGCGGTGATAGATCGACTGGTCTGGAGAGAGGGCATATCGCTGGTGTATATGTTGTAGAGAGTGGGAGAGAGGAGGGCTCCTTGCGGAACCCCCGCTTGTATGGGCCGGTGGGATGAATTTATACCGCTCACCTTGACGGAGAAGGTGCGGTCTCTGAGAAATGATGCTATGATCTGCACGAGGCGGAGAGAGATTCCGGCCTTGTGTAGTTTGAAGAGCAGTCCGTTGTGCCAGACCGTGTCGAAGGCTTTCGCCACGTCCAGCGAGAGGAGGGTGGTTTGATGTTTTCTGTTGTAACCAGTCACTATGTGTTCTACGACGCGAAGAAGTTGATGAGAGGTCGAGTGTCGCGGTTGGAAACCGTGTTGCGTGTCTGGAATTATGTTAAGCGAGGTTATCTCGCTTGATAGGCGATCGAGGATAAGTCGTTCGAGCACTTTACCTAGGGTAGGCAGTAAGCTGATCGGGCGGTGATTTTCGGGGAGTGTTAATTTTTTACCCGGTTTTGGTAACATTATAACGTCTGCGCATTTGAGAGCGGAAGGGAAAAATCTATGCCTGTAGCAGGCATTAAAGATTGAAGTTATGGCGCAGACGGCTTTTTTCGGGAGTTTCTTCAGGGTGAAGTTGTTTATTGAATCTGGACCGGGAGCTCTCTTATTGTGGAGGTTGTGGATGATCTTGTGGATTTCTTGCGGGGTGAAGAAATCCGAAGTCGGCGGGGGTCGTGAAGCGACAATTTGTTTGACCTTTTTGTCAACCGAGGCGGAGAGCGTCGGGTTGTTGAGGTCAGAATTTGGGGTGAAAGTGATGGCGAGCGAGCCGGCAAATATTTCAGCGCGGTCGCGCGCCGAGAAAACTGTTCCGTTAGGGCCCTGTAGGGGGGTGGGCCGTTGAGGGGTTGTGCGGAGAGAACGAGTCAGCCTCCACTTTTTGTGTTCCTCGACTTCTAGTGATTCGATAAATTCGCCCCAGCGATCGTTACGATGGCGCTGTAGGTCGAATTTGATCTGTTTCACAAGACGATTGTACAGTGTTTTGTACGTGGGATTGACGGTCTTCTGCCATAGCTTTCTGATCTTGTTCTTCTCCGCGATTTTGACTTTTATATCGACGGGGAGCGGGGGATCCGGCTTTTGGGGAGGTCTCAGTTTTGAGGCTGACTCGAGGGCCGATTTGATGTTGTCGGTGAGATAACTCACCGCTGCATCAATGGCCTCGGCGTCAGGAAGAGAGGTCGGCAACCTGAGATTTGACTCGAGAGTGACCGCGAAATCATCCCAGGAGGTGATATGCCTCCTGAAAGGTAACGGATCCTGGAGAGGGTTGTTGTCGGTGAGTGTTAATAAAACCGGGTAGTGGTCGGACTGCAACTGCTCTAGAACTAGCAAGTCGCTATAAAACGGGATGTCATTTTTGATGATGATGTCTAAGACGTCTGCAGAGTCGTTTACTCTTTGGGAGGATCTTGTTGGAGTGGCGGGGGCGTCCACAAAGTAATTTTTGCGGGAGGAGATCTCGGCTAGTGCGCGGCCTTGGGTGTTTTTGACACGACTGTGCCAAAGCGGATGTTTGGCGTTGAGGTCTCCCGCTACTATAGTGGGAAGATTGTCCGCGAAGAGTGAGTCCAAATCTGACTCGAGAAGCGGTAATAACGGTCGGAGGTACACGGACACGAGCTTGAGAGGACCGTGGTTGAGGGTTTGAATCACAACGCTGGTACTCTCAATGTTGTCCGTGGGGGCGGATGCGGAGAGGCAGTGATCGATGCTCGCCTTTATTATGATAGCTGTGCCGCCTCCTCTGCCTGTGAGGCGGTCATTACGGTAAACATAATAATTTCGGAGAGAGTATCGGTGGCTGGGTTTTAAGAAGGATTCGTTAATCATCATCACATCTAGGTTGTGCTCGACGATGAAGTCCTCGATTTCTTGCTTGTTGGTTCTGCAAGTGCCGTTTGCATTCCAGTACGCGACAGTTAGGTGGCAGGGTCTGCTGACTCTAGCCATTGTAGGGGACACACATTGCGAGGGAGTTGAAGACCTCGCGGGCCATGTACATGGCCTCATCGAGGGTCTTCAAAACTGTAGAAATGTCAGCCTGCGACGGATAACGCGGGTTTGGGGGTGCTAGTTGGGGGGCTGGTTGGGGGGAGAGTTGAGGGCGGGCATTTTTTGCGATGCTCGCGTATGAAACCATGGGGGATGCGACTCTCGACACTGGCTTGGCCAGAGGGGGGGACGTCCTGGGGGCTTCTCTGGCTGGTGGGGGCGCAGAGGGGTGGGTGTGATTTGCCGTTCTGCTCATGGGGTGAGAGGGACAGCTTCTGTAGTTGGCCGGGTGGGGACCACCGCAATTGGCGCATTTTGCGGGGGTGTCAGCCGGCTTTTTACAGTCGGCTGTTCTGTGGTTTCGTGCGCATTTAACGCATACGGGAGGGGCGTGACAGCTTCCAGCGCTGTGGAAGAATTTTTGACAGCGATGGCACTGTCCTGTTGGGGAGGTTTTGCGCAACTCCTCCACGGAGATCTTCATATCGAAGATGCTGTGGAGGTCGTTGTATATGCGACGTCCGTTTTGAGACTTGGTCAGTTTGACAATGACCAACGGTAGTGATTTCCTCTTCCGGTCCTTCATCCTGAAGACGTTCAGGACCGGATAGTCGAGGGATTTAAGTTCCTCTATGACTTCCTCGACTCCGAAGGAGGTGTGGACGCCGCGTAGGACCACGAGGAGGGGTCTCTCGCTGTCCAGCTGGTAGGTGTAGTAGGGGACCTGGAGCCGGCTGGTTTCTTTGGCCAGCAGACGGTACGCGTCTACAGACTTCGTCTGTATACGGAGGTCACCATTGCTCATTGCCTTCGAGGTGAAGGGCATGTTGGCATTGTGGAGCATTTTCCTTAGCTCTGCGTATTTTTCCGCATCCCGCAGAATAATCGGCGGGATGCGTTCCGACTTGATCGGGAGCGGAGCTGTTTGGGAGGGAGCCGATATGGCTGGAGATGCTGAGCCCGGCGGGCTTGGAAGCCTCTGCTTTTTGGCAGAGGTCATTTTTGGTGGAGCTGATAGCTCTTTAGGAGGGCTCTCCGGTGACCTCTTGCGACGGTTTGATACCGTCTGCCAGTCCATGTCGGAACCATCCGGCTGGACAGGTGAAAAGGGGCGAGACGCAGGCACGACAGTGATTTTGGGAATAGGGGCGGTGGGTACACCGACCGTATTCGGGCAGTTTTTATTGGCGGGTGGGGCCGACAGTGGTGAGGGGTTGGCTGGTTTCCTCGATGGTACCTTGGGCTGGGCGGGGGGTGTCATGTTTGTTGACGTTGGTAGGCTGGAGGGTGGGGAGATGACTGAGTCATCGCCTATGAGTTGGAGTTTTCCTTGTTTGAAAAGGGCCGAGAGAAATATTGAGGCTTTTGCAAACGATTTTTTCGTCGTGGCCTCGCGAAATATGTCGATTGCCTCTTGAAAGGACATGGGGGGGTTTGGGGAGACCGGCGGGTCTTTAGATGGGGGAACCCGCGAGATTTTTCGCTGGGTTCCTTTCTTTCGAATGCGCCAGTGCACAATGTCTGCGCTAGAGGGCATTGTCATTTAGTAATAAGTGAATATATATAAGAAAATAGATAATAGTAAATATATAGTGAGGGGGGTAGGGAAGAGAAAAGTCCGTTCACTCACCCGAATGAGGAGACGTCGGTGACGTCGTCGGGCGTGACACTCGAGCACCGGTGATGGCTGGAACTGCGGTGACGGGTGGCCTTCTTCTTCCCTCCTTCTTTGTGATGATGTTGATGTCCGTACGGGCTGATAGTGATGGTTGGTGGCACTCGATGGCGTAGAGGCTTGAAAAAGGAGCAAGAAAGCCCCTGTTATGGTTGCTTCAGAGATGTGGAGGAGACTGATACACACACACACGTGTTGATACTGATGATGGCAGCAACGGGTAAAAATCTCGCCAGCTAGCGTGCTGACGAGCCAAAACCCCGGCTTGCGCGACGGTGGCGGTCTCCGTTCGCTTCTAGGTGGAGAGAGCGTCGGAGAGCGGTGTTTGCAGGCGACCGTCCTAGTCGGCTGTGAGCGGCCGAATGCATTTTTGCTTTAATTTGAGGCTCTATATTAGCGGAAAGTCAGTCAGAGTAAGCGCCCGCCGCCCGCGGGGTAAAGCCACGTTCGGGGCTAGCGGGGCCGCTTAGACTGACCGCTTTCTGCCTGGGTCTCGATGGCTCGGCCACGGCACAATTTCCACCGCGGTCGCGAGCTCATTCGGGTTCAATGTGACAGTTATTTTACATAGAAATATAACATACAAATTATAAAATATTTTACATAATATTGATTTACATATGACATGATACATTTTACATAGATTTTAACAATGTCTTTTCACATATACATATAAAGAGAGTTTATACACAGTTTAATATACAGATATTAAAGGTGAATTTGCCTCCAGATCTACACACAACATTGTCTGTCTCATCATACCACATACACACACAAGGGTGACGGCATACGTCCGATACAATGACAAAAAACGGACTTATCAACTTCTGCAAATTTCTTCATTGCAAATTTTCAATAATCGTAAAATTTGTTAGTATAAAGAAAACATCGACAAAATACGACAACTAAAAAAAGTACAAAAGGGGGTCACCCCAAACATGTACACGTACTCTTAAATTAAACTTAAATTAAATTAAACTCTTAACAAAAATGTAGATGTACTCTTAAAAAAGTACGTATTGTAAGTCTAAGTGTAAAGATAGGAAGCTGGTGGCTGTGGTCATAAGATTATGTACGTTTTCACATATATACACATGTTTTGAAAAACATTTTTTGAAAAGAAAACCGTAGAAAATGACCAAGAAAATGCGAATTAAAACTCAAATTTTCTCAATATTTCTGTAGGCGTCAGAATACAATAAAGATTAAAAAATATACTCTTTCGAGATGTGGTGTACACGATTGCTTGCTAGGTGTTTTATGAACAGAGCGACAGTTTCAGTTTTTCATGTGTCGCTAAACGTAAGGGATAATTGATATGTTACTCTCATTGTAAACTTTTTTATATTACCGTTAAAAATTTTAAGATACACATATTATTTTCATGTTTCTTAGTTTTTTTTTACATATTGTTAATTGTTTTTAAATATACTTTTGTTACACTTATCACCTCTAATGTAACTAGGTTTATATTTTGACAAATCCATAAATGTATTTATATTTTCTTTCTTTATAATTGTATGCTTTTTTTATAAAGCTGAATTTTGCTTTTTTATATATATTAGGGGAACCGGAATTTAATCCATCATTTTTAGGCACTATTGTACGAGTTCAATTTGTGACCGTACGCGGTGGGGTAAACATGCCCGGAAAATTTGGTTTTAAAATTTAGAAAAAATTGGTTAGCTTTACTTTTAGTGCAATAAATATTTTTTTAATACTAATGATAAAATGTCAAACCCCAAGACTGATGAAGAACACTTCAGACATTTTATGCTGCTGTTTTACTATCTAGGCTGAACATCGAGCAAGGCCACTTAAACCATAAACAACTTATAGGGTGAATTATTAACTGTCAACAGATGGCAATGGTGGTTTAGAAAATTTAAATCTGCCAATAGGGATTTAAAGGATGCCCTTAGATCAGGATAATTCTCAAAATCGCTAAGTGAATCAGATCTTTGGCAAACCATTGAGGAATTATCATAGAGACTCCCATCTCCATGGTCCATAGTGTAGTTATATTTTAAAATAATTGGTAATGTGAATAGATTGGTTATTTGGTACCGCACGAACTATCCTCAAATATAAAAGAACAGCGTATGAACTTCTTTGATGGCAAGACAAAGAAATCATCCGTTTTGCATCCATATCGTAACCAAAGTGGATAATATACGATCATGTAAGGCGAAAAAAATAGATTTCGCCAAATAAAACATCGGTTTGAGCTCCTAAGACAGGAGTAACGTTTCAAAAGGTCCTCCTGTGTATCTGGTGAGATGTTTGTAGTAAAGTTAACTTCAAGTTATTAAAACCAGGTGAAACCATGACTGCGGATATTATTTGTTATAAAAATATATAACCATATTATAGAAATATAAAAATATGTTCTGTGAAAGAATGGATTAATTCCCGGTACCTTAATATTTTTTTGTCATTGTACAGATTAAATGGAGTTTAAATGAAGACAAATGCCTCTGTGTAGGTCCTCTGGGATTAGAAAAAAAATACTGAAGTGTCTCATCCAAGAGCGGTATTTAAATAATCGAAAAATAAAACGGAATATATGTCTTGCTATTATCTCTATGGTGATTTACGCAACGTAAACGATGATTTATGAAAAAAAAGTGCTGAACCTGCTGAAAAAGCTGAATTATAAAATTCATAAAAATATTTTAAGTTGCTAAAACTTTTTTACTTCACTTCACTCCATAGAATCGTATTTCAGATTTTCCAGATACCTTCTGGATTTTGTAATAATAATAATAGTAATAAAATGACTATTTATATATGTATAATGCCGTTCAGAGAACAAACTCCTCAAGGGCGCTCTAGCTCGGGACTCGAACCCGCTATTATTGACAGATCAATAATATTACAAAACAAATATATAAATAAATATTAGTCGAGTATGGGAAGGTAGTGACTGTGACCAATATATTAGGTACTTCCCCACATCTGCATGTTTTCAGAAAAAAAAACATACTTGGTACGAAAACCGCGGAAAAATCCCCAAGAGAAGACGAACTACAAAGAACCATTTGTAGATCTTCCGATATGTGACAGTAACACATTCGGCTATAGAGAAATCTATCGATGAAGCCAGCCATTTGATTCTAGGATTCCTCAGAAACTTAAATAAACATAAAAATTCCGCATCCTGGATCGGTTTACATCTGGAAAAAAAATGTAAACGTAATGACCATAAATTTGACAAAGCGCTATAAATAACTCTTACCTTCTGTGTAGACGTTTACGTAAATGTTGGGCCGCTGTTGGTTGGTTTCCCTCGACACTTATTGTAGTACGTCCCGCGTTATTTTTATATTTCCATTGGACATTTCGGTGCCAAGGTCTTCTATTTTAAAGCCTGTCCGGTTTGTTTACGTGTTTATCTTCTCGGTAAACACGTTGCATCACACTCGACAGGAGTTTCTGTAAGTCGGTCCATAGTCCAGGGATCGCAAATATTGTAGGATTTTGGCAATGTGACAAAAATAAATGCATTTATTTTTTTTCGTCTGCCCATTACGTATGCAACTGTGTATAAACTTATAAATTAACAGCACGACAAAGGACTAAAGCAAATGCTGGTATTGTATTGCACTTTTATTCTGTTAAATTAGAAATACTCATAGTGTTTTGCTTCCTTTCCCATGCTTTTTCTTCATGAACATATGACTTAACCTAGATATAGATTTTGCCAAGCAGCATGAAAGCTGCCTGGCTATGATTATACTAATAATGAGTAAATATGGTCTGATGGACTTATCTTTCTAAAACCTTTAACCTCTAAACCGTTAAAACATCTTATGGTTGGTTGTAAGAGATTGCCACATGGCAATAATCTAGCCAGATTAAATAAAAATATAGTAAATAAATAAATAAACATTAACGATTTGACAATGATTTCATTGAACGAAACAGGCCTGTCACAACAGAGATTTATTACTTAACTTTAAAATGCATCACTGAACGGTACGGTACATCAAGTTGAGAGATGTATAGCGCTAATAAGAAAAGAGATCAAAATACTTGCGAGAAATACTAGATTGCAGGATACCCGTGCGATAATCGAAGAAATAACTATTATTCGAGTATGGTGCAGTTTCGAACTTATTTGGCGCCGGTTTTTAATGCCTTGTGAAAAAAATTCTTTCATGGAGCGTTTTTTATTATTTGAACCATAAATACGGCACCACAGTGTGATTCTCGCTGTTTTTTTTTCTTTTTCTTGTCGCTGACTTTTTTCTCCAACTTTCAAAGGTCGCTAAAAATATGTAAAAAAATCTATATGCGTATTGATTTTGTGAATTATACGAATATATTTTAGTTTTTATCTTTTCCTGTCAGTTTTTATTGTATGTTACGGCACTGAGCCTCCGGAGCCCTGGCCTGTTGCATGCTAATATTTTTTTTTGTAAGTAGTATGCATTTATGTATTGTAACTCTTTTTGATATATTTTTTTGTATGAGCCGTGTTAATGTTTATACTTTTTGTAAAGTATTGATTTTGTATTCATACGCACTCGAAATTCTAATTTGAATTAAATTACATACGTACCATCACGCCACTTGCTGCTGGAGTACGTTGAGAGAACAAAGCACCAAATTTTCCTATCTCGACACTCATATTTCGCTTCTTTCACATACACTTTCACACACATTACGATTTCTCTGGATCAAGTTATTTTATTTGTAATAAAAAAATATCGCTCATTGTACTAAATAAATAAATATATTTGGGAATCTACACGTGACGTATTTCAAAGTGACCCTCCAGCATTTTCGTTCCTATTTCTGTGAAAGTCACTAAGTCTTAATGATTATAATTTTTAATCTTGATATTCACCTATTGTACTTGTTTCAAGACTAATTGAACACTTTGTAAAATTTGAAACGCAAGCGTCAGAATATTTTTAAATTCAATCTTTTAAATCCCGCCCATCACTCCGATGTACATAAAAAACGCCATCTGAAGGTTAAAAAAATACGAGAGATTGTTATTAAAATACGAGAGATTTGAAAATTTCAACTTTCGCACCATAATAATATTTCTAGGAAAAACGATCTCCCGCTACGCGTGGGTGGACTACCCCTGGCTCGATAACCTCTGTAGCCCCACCGGCAGTGACGTCAAAGGAGAGACTTTAATAATTTATTTATCCATCAGTTGTAAACAATGTTGGCAATAACAGTGGAAAATTTGTTGTTTTATTAGGGACACTTCGCGGAATTGAGAATATCGTCTTTAATTACATACCCGAGTATTTGTTCTGTTTGTAACAATATGCCGATTTTATAATACAGATGCACGCAACCTTTTATTTTTAATCTAACCGTAAATGTAAATTGTGATTATATATTTTGTTTGCAACAATATGACCGTCGTTGCTGGGACTAGGTAGTCGGGGATTCCCTCGCTATTCCAACGCCAAGTCAGATGGAAAACGAAGCTGTGTCGTTGAAATTTTTTTTAAGTGAGTGGGCTGTTTCACACCAGCAAACTCACCGACCACACCGCTGTACTAGATCCGAAGGCACACCGGTGTGAGATGATCGGAGCACACCGGCATGTTTTCTCTCTTTTGAAAGGATATATATGACCGAAGTCATAGTTATCCTTATATCCCCAAATGCTAGGCGGGAAAAATACCTGTAATTCGAGGGGAATATCAGACCGTGTAGTTTGAACCGGTGACCTTCCGCACAGAAGTCCAGTCCGTTACCGCGTGGCCATGCATCTCGAATCTTACAACCTTAAGCGATACATGCATACATACGATTACGCTGTTCCGTAGCTGGAGTAAGTAGAAAGGACAGAGCACCAGTTTTTTTCTATAGAGTATATATGTTTTAGTGTCTCAGATGGTGAATGGAAAGTAACATGAGTGTATGGGACGTGTGCGATCACCCTTGCGATTAGGTGTATAGACTTGTATGTGTTATTGTATGTGTTGACATGTGTGGATCTGTATTTGGACATTGATGTTTCTGATATGTATGTAAATCCTTGATATGTATACTCGTATGCAATATATAAATGATAGACATTTATATATTGCATAGTTTGGTTATATTTGATTTCATATTGATGTTTTTGTTGAATATTTATGTTGAAATCATTAATATTTGAATTCTGATACTATTTTATGTTAAATATTTTATGTTTGTTTGGGTCCGATCGTGATCGCGACCGCAATGGAAGTGAGGACTTATGGGCGGGGCGTCGGGACTAGGTCGCGAACCGGTCGTTTTAAGCAGGGCTCAAAACTCCCGAAATTGTTGAATTTCGCGGGGTGTCAGCGATTACTATGACCCGATGCCAATTCATAAGAAAGGTCACTTTCATTTTTTGAAATATATTCTCAGTACAAACCGAGTCTACTGTGTTTTTACTTGAGACCAGCTACCGACCTGCCTAAAAGGAATCTTCATCCCGCTACCTTCTTCTCATCGATCTACGCCTTTGGAACCGCGACTCAATTCTCCGAGCGCTGCGCAGCAACCATCACACCTACGTTACAGTTGATTTGTACCCTGTCCGGTACAATGAGAAAAGTTCAGAAAATGATAAAAATCAAAATGGAGGTTTAAATCTTTTGGCAGACTACTGAGTGCATAAAAAATATAGTTAAATAAAAATAACTGTCAGGGATGAAGATCAAAATCTAGTAGCTGAAGAAGAAAAATACTTTGAAGATAGAGTATTTTGATAATTCACCAAGTATTTCCTTGCCAAAATAGAGAGGAAGACATCAACATTAATTAATTTAACGCGACCATAAACAACTAAGGAATTTGAAAATCATCGAGATTCGTTAAAATTAAGACTTACGATCTAAAAGCTCTGTATGTGGGTGGTATTTATTGGCTAAGCCGTATTTTCTCGGTTGCATATACAATAAAATGAGCTGAATTTCCAAAGACTGGCAAATAGACGTTGGCATATTAAAACTTTTAATAATCCGAGTTAAAACTTTAATTAGGTCTTCAAAAACTTCTTGGTGCTTTAATTCTGTTGTATTCAAATACTTTACCATACTTCTTATTTTGTATTCATCTTTCGAAATATCCGAATTGATGATGCGGACATATTGAAGAACGTGGCCGGGAGACATAGTCGTCGGGCCTTATTTATCTAGTATTTTTTTGTCCTATTGAATATGTCCTGCCTAGGTAAAAAGTTGACCATGCCTGGTCTAAGTGCTTCTTTAACTAACGTATTTTTATTATTTATAATTTTTCCTCATTTGTTGATATCGAAAATATTTTCCAAATGTTTTGAGTACGTCCATAACGCAGTTCAACACCTGATTGGATGAAACTTATCAAGTTAAAATCAGAAGCAGGCCTCTGGTAAACGCATTTTCACTGTTATACTGTACTCGTAAAACGTCCTAATCTTGGCTGCCGCTGAAAACGTTGAACTTACTTCGAATACTAACATACGCTCCGCTCAAGCAGAGATTACCAATTGGTTTTTCCAGTCAACAGCTCAATATATTTCACAAATAATTGTATAGTGGGTTGATGCAAAAGTTTTGACCGTTTTTTACATATACAATTAAACATTTTTTTTTTAGATTTGTATTATTTATTTAATCAATTATATAATTTCCATCAGTTCTTATAACCTTCTCCCATCTTTCTATCAACTTATAAATACCATTAGTGTAAAATTCCGTCGATTTTGATGCGAAAAATGTAGTAAGGGATGTTTTTACCTGCTCTATTGTATCAAATTTTTTATCATTTAAAAAATTTTGCAGTGATCGGAATAAATGAAAATCGGAAGGAGCAAGATCTGGAAAATACGATGGATGCTTGATAACATCCCGATTCAACTCATTTAGCTTGTGTTGGTTCATCATAGCCACATGTGGTCGCGCGTTGTCGTGATGAAACACTACCCCTTTTCTGTTTACCAACTCTGGTCTATCCTTTTAAAGGGCGATGTTCAATTTGGATAATTGCTGACAATATCGTTCTGCTGTAATTGTCTGATTGCGTTCCAAGAGTTCAAAATACACAATACCCTTACAATCCCACCAAACACAAAGCATAACTTTTTTTTATTGATTTCGGCCTTCGAAGTTGTTAATGGGGCTTGTCCAGGTATAGCCCAATGTCTTTTTCTTGTCACGTTGTTGTACACGACCCATTTCTCATCTCCCGTTACCAAACGATACAAAAAAGGTTCATGTTTTTGTCTCACACTCAAAGCAACGTACGTTGAAACACGATCCAATAAATTGGCAGCCGACAATTTATGAGGTATCCAAACGTCGTACCGCGAAACCATCCCCATACGCTTCAAATGTCTTAATACGGTTGTTTGGTTGACTCCCATCATCGACACGATCTCCCTGGCGGTTAGACGTGGATTGGTGTCAATTATGACTTTTAACTTGTCGTCATCAGACTTCAATGGCCGCCCGGTACGTGGTTTATCAATTAGTGAAAAATTCCCAGATCGGAATTTCGTAAACCATCTTCGTACCTGTCGAACTTTGATGACATCTGCTCCATACACTTCGCAAATGTTTTTGGTTGCCACACTCGCGGTATTGTCTTTACGGAATTCATAAAGTAAACAATGACGTAAATGCACTTTATCGACCGACATTTTGAAAAAATACAAGGGCTCTTCAGTACTCTGGCCAGGCCAAAACTAAATATTGTAGAAAGTAGAGGGAAAGCATCCTTTATACAATGGAATCATTTAAAAGAAGATACTATTCATCATTTCCTACCTCGGATTTTTTTTACCTGGGATCATAAAAAACGGTCATAACTTTTGCATCAACCCAATAGTTTACCCCCTTAATCCACG
Source organism: Odontocerum albicorne (assembly GCA_949825065.1). Taxonomy (NCBI): domain Eukaryota; kingdom Metazoa; phylum Arthropoda; class Insecta; order Trichoptera; family Odontoceridae; genus Odontocerum; species Odontocerum albicorne. Next base: position 6,730,232 of record OX463858.1, read on the forward strand.
GGGATACGTTCCATGACCCCCAATTGATGCCTGAAACCGTGCATAATATATATTATACGAGTACATACATACATATTGTAAAGTTTAATTTATACACTAGGCAGAGTAAGATATAAGCAACAATAAATAATATTTAATTAGAACAATAAACTGTAATCAAAGTTTTGTAAATGTGATCTCTCTCTCTCTATTGATAATAATAATAAAAGTACAATTTATATAGCGCCATTAAGAGAGAGCAAACTCTCCTTAACCCTTATTATGGCATTGTAACACAGGTGTTACACTAATTTAGGGAAAAAAAATTATCCAGAGACTGTAACGTAATTTCAAATATGGCAACACATTCAAATACTATATATGCACTATTGTGTGCAGTGGTATCATCTGGTGATAAATATTGACAACGCTACAACTTTTCAAACGACATCGGGTCAACATGTCTGGACAGCGTGGGCGCGTTTTGAAAATTGGGGTAAATAATCTAAATATCTTATTAATCACTACATGTAGAGAAAATTTTATTCAAATCATTTTATTTGTTGATAATTCAGCTAGGTATGTAAATGTTGTTCATTTTTTAGATTATAGAATCATTTTATAGCCCTTTTTGTGTTTTATAAAAATTGATATTTTGGCAATGTAACGTGGGTGTTACAACCTTTCAAACGACATCGGGTCAACATGTCTGGACAGCGTGGGTGCGTTTTGAAAATTGGGGTAAATAATCTAAATATCTTATTAATCACTACATGTAGAGAAAATTTTCTTCAAACCATATTATTTGTTGATAATTCAGCTATGTAAATGTTGTTCATGTTTTAGATTATAGAATCATTGTATAGCCCTTTTTGTGTTATATAAAAATTGATATTTTGGCAATGTAACGTGGGTGTTACATATAAAAAAAAAACTATAAGGAAAAGTTGTGATTTTTTTCCTCAATTTTCCTTCATAACATACGACATAACAAGGAATCACCAAAAAGAACGTTAATATTTGGATAAATTGAACTTTGCCAAGATAAGGGTTAAGGCGTTTTAATCCAGGATTCGAACCCACTTGATAAGATCTCTCAAAAAAGGATTGTCTTTAAGTTCTTCGCAAAGCTACATATGCCATCCATATCTCTCAAGCTAGGTGGCAGACCATTTCACGCTACAGGACCAGCCACGGCAAAAGCTCATATCAGAATACCAGTGAAGAAGAAATTGACACAGATTTGAAAAATACAATGGAGGCATCTCATTAAGGGACTTGAATAGAAAGAGACAAAGTTTGAAATCAATCTGTTCACGATATTTAAACTAGTGTGGACTTTTTAGAAGTGGACTAATATGAAAATATTTATGACTATCATATGATATATCAGCCTAGAAACTGCATTGAAAACAGACTCGAGTCTAGAAATTTGTGAATCGGGCAAACCAGAATAAAAATAAATACAATAATCCAGACGCGACACATCAAATGAATTAATACAAGTTTTTATTTCCCTTGACGTACAAATTTTATAAAAAAAAACTTTATAAACCTGAAGAAACCGTATAACCTATTTGTCTATCGAAGGAGAGCTTACTATGGAGATAGACGCCAAGAAGTTTGACACTATCTTTTGGAAAATACACCCATAACTGGTAAAGCATCCCACTTAAGAAGATGTCGTCTACGCGCTGAAATCACCCAGACACTATCGATTTTACTTCGATTTAATTTACATACATTTTTTGACATCCAATTTGAGATGCTTTAAGAAATATTCTGTTTGAGAATATTTATCTACTAATCTCAAAATATATTATTCCACTGTACCCTTCTTGTGATGTGATGTGATAGACAAAGTGAGGCGAATGAAGTAGTGCCTTACGCTACTATTGACCTTTTGACAATACGTTGAAATTTTCAATTTAACATTTTCGTACCGCTGTTGACAGCGGGTGACCGAAACCGCGTATAATGGAGGACTACTTTCATTCTGTCAGATACTGGAACCATCTACCAACAAACAAGAGAATCCGTAACGAAGCGTGTATTTCCTTATTTTCTTTTTTTTTCCTTTCTTTACTTTCCTATTTATAATCTTAATGTATTCAAGTCATCATTGCCACCGCCACAGACGGTTTTTAAATGGATTAAATTGTCCCCTCGCGTCGCAAATCCTCTAGAGAAGAGGCTTTTGATTATACCGTGGAAATTCTCTTTCAATAGACGGTAAAATTAATTTCTCGGAAACTACTCGCCCCTCCTTATTCCTTTCCCATCTTCTCGGTCCCCGCTGTTTCACCTGGACTCCCCGAGGTCAGCGAAGCTAAACATTTTTCGATCAGTTTATTATATGATTATTTATAATACATAACATTGTAGGCCTTTCTCGCACCTCGAACGTCTCACACCTCAAACACTACAATGTTATGTGTTGTTTATTATAATAACACATATGATAACATTGTAGTGTTGGGTGTTGTATGATATTAAAAAATATAACTGTATTAAACATGTAATAAACAGTTTTCTGACATAATTATATTTGCAAAATAATGGGTTGAGATATTGAATAACTCTTTCGTTGTATACAATGGTGGGCTTATTCTTTCTTCTAATTAATTAGAAAGACGTTAAAGAGGCTTCAAGGGAAAACATTCAGGAACCCTTTTTGAAAAAAGCAATAGGTACCCACGGGAAACTTGATTAAGAAAACTGGCAGCTTACCAATTAGGTCATGGATGTTCTATTATCATCATCACTCTGTACTTTTCATTAGGAACAAAGGAATGCCACAAATTACTTCTCTCCAAATCGATCTACAGCCTTGGACTTCATGCCCCTTCACGTTAGGTTGTGACAGCGAATATCTCTATATTAACATGGTGTATGGTGAAAAATAGATCTGTCTGCACAACTTTTGACCAGCTACCAGGCGGCATCTTTCATACGTTATCAATCACCTCCAGCATTAATAGTAAAAGTAATAAATGGGCAATGTATATAGCGCTGTTTAGATAACACATTCTTCCCAAAGGCGCTCTACCTCGAGATTCGAACCCACTGTTATTTACAGATTAATAATATTAAAAAACAAAAACACAAGTCGATTGTAAGGATGTGGCTGCGGCCATTAGCTAGGGCTGCTCCCTGCACCTGCGTATGTTTAGAAAAACATGCCTGGTAAGAAAACCACAGAAAACTTACCAAGTGAAGACGAACCACAAACACACATTTTTTGATTGTCCGATATATGATTGTAACACATTCGGCTTTAGGTGGAGTGTAGTATTCATATATAATCAGACATGTTCGTTCAGCTTTGGGAAGCATTTTAAGATGATATACTTCATGTATTGCGGATAACTTGAGCAACTTTGGAAAGCATTTGAAGGTAATATACTTCATATATTATCTTCAAATGCTTCCCAAAGCTGCTTACGTCACCCACAAGCAATTATTGATCTAATTGAAATATTACTCGAGAAAACGAACTTTAATAAAAAAAATAAAGACCCGCATTGTATTAAATATTACGTAATAATAATATGGGTGTGGCAATAATAAAATAAACACCTTAAAATGACGAAAACTACACGGTTATCGCCTTAAACCAAGTTAAGAAATAAACTGTAATAAATAATTAAATATTGTGCACAGCTTCTGAAATATCCAAATATCTAAAATTTAATAAATCACAATTAACTTTAAAACGTCATGAATTATGATAACAACACATTCATTAGTTTTAGTCCATTTAGTTTTAATAAGTAAAGGAAATTTAATATACGAAGACTGAAGCGGTTTACATAAAAATGGCGCGGCTGACCGCATGCGGCCGGTGAACTGCGGTTTACAATCACTGTCCTTAAGCGACCTGGCGCCGGTTACGACTTCATCACCTGACGTTTGTATCTTGTTTGAAGGTAGATCATTTGCAATTCGTTCTGTACCACAATATATCTACCTTTACTTAATCCGTATATACTCGGACATCTCGAACGGTAGTATTGTAGATAAAATCTTAAATACTATAGTTCGGAAATTCTAGGATGAGTCCTGTGACAGCTAACAAATTAGGCCCAATACAACCTTATGTAATGTATTTACCTAAATAACTGGCTATTTATTAGAATTGAGGCTTTTACTATATTAAAGTTGATAAAATTATTTAAATTACTGAACATCGTTACAAGGTTGTATTGGGGAAAATTCGTGACCTGTCACAGGACTCATCCAAGAATTTCCGAACTATAGTTGGTTTTTACTGGGCACGTTCTTAATTTGATCCCAGTATTTGTTTTTTTTTGTGGTTTATTATTAAAGTTTTATACGTTTTACAGTTTTGAGCAATGGGTCTTGTTACTGCAAATAGAATGTAATAATTCTTCATACAAATATTAAAACATAAACCATAAAAATATAACAAAATTCAAATAGAAAATTGAAACGAATGTCCAAAATCCACATAAAGAATAAAATATAGGGAATTATATAATCATTGAGTCGAATAAATTATTTTTTTTCAACTTCTTTCCGCAACTTATTTTACTCTCAACTTGTATGTATATATAAGACTCGCTCCGTCCTTGGCATGCTTTAAGAAGCGACTGAAAAAACTCTTAATTTCTAGTCAGTAAAAATAACGTGTTTCATTCCTGATTTTTCTTTTCCTTTCCTATCCACCATCCATTCCTTTCCTTTTGATTGATGATATCTCACTTTATATGAAAAATAATGTTCGAGTGATTGTCCGTCTTTGTGGGGTTCGTGGGCATGTGCTCACGTATGTGTTTATGGATTTCGTGGGGATGGATAGTCATTTGAATGATTTATGCGACCATGTAACTTGCTTCATTTACTTTTGTCTGGTAGAGATTGCCGCCTGGCAATACGCCCGCCAGATTGTATTGCAATTAAAGTGTTAAATAAATAAATATTTATATTTATTTTGTAATATTTTTAATTTATTATTGTAATAATAGTGGGTTCAAATCCCGAGTAAGAGCATCCTTGAGGAGAGTCTGGTCTCTAAATGGCGCTTTACAAATTGTCATTTTATGAATATTATTAACTGAACACTTATTCTAACACATTAAAGAGCTCGTGGCATTATTTAATCCATTAATAATTCTCGAAACTACGTTTGGCAGCGTTCTGTCGCCATAAGATTGTGATGTGGTATTATTGGCTACTATCGACCATGCCTCAGAACTGATGAACACATATTTCGCCTCTTCTACACCCATATACCTTCTAATACAACTCCTAAGATTTATCTTAATTTTAAATATTTTCAAAATATCATTCACTTGATCCGCATGGGGAGCACAAGTCTTGTTTGTGCTCCTGATGATGAGGGGAAAACCTTTGATATCGGTAGGGTCATATCTTTATCTTAAGTTGAAAGAATTGTGTTTTATTAAACAAATCACAATGTATTTAAATCTCCAAAGTGTTATCGCCTTAACTATAAATAATAAACAATACTCTCTTTGGTTTTCCTCTACCATAAAATTTATACAATAAATCCATCTTATCCGACTAAAGACAAAATTAGCGATCATAAAAACGTTTTATTATTTTTCTACTAATTGGAGACAGCAGCTGTTACACGAGGGCCTGAAGTTTTCTATCTTTATCCTGTCTCATTTAGAGCTAAATTCTCATAGTTATGCTAATATCTCAGATAGGCCTTTAAATTGTTTTGGTGAATGTTGGATATTTTAAGGTCTCAATATCGCTTTTAAATTTTAGTACTTCTTCTTCCCAGTGTCGTGTCAGGTCCCGCCAAACGTTGAATATCACCTGAGAGTAGACATCTTTGTCCCCGGCAGCCCGAAAAAGATCCCCAACGCTCCTTATGCCAGTGTCCAATCACGTATATTGTGGAGCCAGGAGATTTGCCTCCTGCCAACACCTATTCGACCTTATTTTGCCTTGGATGATCAGGTGCAGTAATTTGTACTTTGCTCCTCTAAGTACATTACTTTCAGTGGTACCACAATATTTTTATTTACTTTATCTCCTTTCACTTGGGGTCAGCTCTCTTTATACGAGTACACCCCATACCTCGCGCTTTACTCACCCTCTTTTAACGAATTTTCGTTATAACGGAATTGAAAAAAATAATCAACAAATCCGCTTAGCGGAAAAAATCTATGTACGGAATATTCAGAGGGCTTTTAAGGAATGTACAAATTTTAAATGTCCGTAATTTGATGATCGAATAAGAAGGGTTAAAAAATTACTCCATTCGAGAAAATATGCAAAGTTTGAATGGATACACATATTATATGGTGTCCCAATAAGAGCGCCGGATTTAAATTTCGCTCCATTTTTTATAAGGTTGGCAGCTCTAAAAAATTCATATGTGCCAGTCATCTATTAATCTTGCGATTAGTAAATATGGAACGCTAAACCAAAGAACAACGCGTTATTATTGTTAAAACTCATTTTAAAAGTGGGGAAAGTTTTGCTGAAACAGTTCGTAAATTCGTGGAATTTTCGGTCTAAATAATGGTCCAAATGAGTCATCAATTCGAAGATTAATTAAAACAATTGAGGAAACTGGTTTGATTCTGGACAATAAGTCACACCCATGCGTCCTCGTAGCGGGGAGTTCACTCGAAAACATAGCAGCAGTGAGAGAAAGTGTTACTGAAACCCAAGGGACATTAATTCGTCATCGTTCACAAGAATTAAGACATTTCAAGAAGTACCTTACAGCGAATTCTCTGTATCTGCAGGTCTACAAGATCCAACTGACACAAGAACTAATGTTAAAAACTAAATACGGCGCTCTTATTTTGACACCCTTTATTCCCGCTTACCAATCAACATAGGTACTCGTATTCTGATATGAAATCTTAAAATTCTTCATTTTATATGCTGGTCTTCTTTTTAGTAGTATTGCATAGTTTTCTCTGTTCTACATATTCAAAATACATTAGACTTTTCTCAAATATTTCATTAGTATTATTTCTTCATTGAGCATATTTAATATGTAACATATTTATATGGAAAAAAATAATTCAACTAACGGAATTGACCTATAGATTTACGGACAACTATTTAAGGACGTATCTCTTCTATAAAGCGAGATATGGGTGTAAGCAATCTCCAAGTGCAGCGATATGGAATTGTCTCGTCCACAATCTGGTTTCTCCTGAGTTCACTATCGCCATGCTGGAACCCTCTCCCTCTTTTGTTTGTGGTTATTTTAAGTATTATCTTAAGAGACCACATGTTTATCGTATCTTTGCATCCCATGGGCATTCTACCACAGTCTATTTTCTTGTAGTTAATTTTGTGTTTTAATAGATTCAACCCATTATCTCATTTTCTATTTGTGTACTTTTATTAGTTGTCCAGCACTCAATATCAAATGATAAGGGTGGGTCTAACTAAGGTTTTCAATACTTCATCCTTTCGGTCCATCGAGTATTTTAGAGACATAAAACACTCCTTATGTACGAAGTATGGGTTACCTTTCGCAATTTCAGAAAATAAAGATCCGATATTGAAATCTAGTGTTTTTTTAAATTCTTCATCAACGTCATTCTTTCATTTTCCTCACCATCATCCTGAAAAGATCGAGGATGCTGAGACGACTGTCTGTTTTGCACCATCATCGGTACTTCTTATCAGAACAGTCGCATTATCTACGCTGTCTTTTCCAGGCGGGTCTCGGTGGTCCACCTATGTCATCCTTGAATGTGTCGCCAAGATAACTCATTCTTTAAACGATCTAGAGCCATTCACAATATTCACCAAGATAAATAGATAATTTAAACGATTCGATGCGTCACAAATGGCAACCCAGGTAAGCCACCAGTGCGGCACCTTTTGACGATAAATATTCCAGGACGTTCATAATTATTTTCATTTTTCGTAGATATTAATAAACCAATTATATTCAAATAAAAATTCAAAATAAGTTGCACCTTATTATATTCATTAAACATTAATAAATACAAGGCCTTATCAATATTCAGATTACTATTTATAGACAAACACTTTTTTGTCAAAACTATTCTTATTCGTTTTTATTGCTATGGTGAGTTGTATTCATTCCGGGTCAGCACTGCTCTAACAGCTTGTCTCAATTTTTTGCGGTCCTCGATGTTTTTGTACCATTAATTCTTCCAGTGAGTAGTGTGTTATCATTGCGATCCTCGGCGTCTCTGCTGTATTCATTCTTCTAGCACGTGGTATGACCAGATCTGTCGAACGTGTCAGAAATCGACCATAGCCCCGAGTATCCTTTTCGAGTATTCTTCCTCCCTGGTGACGTGGTCAAAGTATCGCAGAATTGTCAACTGAGCATTCAAATAGTTAAAGATTCTGCGATATTCCATTAAATTATCTACCAAGCGTAATACAATTAAGTCGTATATAAAAATACCTTAAAAATTGTTTGTATAATTATAAAAATTTTGTTATTAAGAAAATGAAAATTCCTGCCCTACATTTCCACAATCTGTTAAGAAAGGGAACCCTTCGGTCGCCAGCTTGGAATTGGCGCCGTTTATGGTTCTAGAAATTGGTATATTAACCCTTCAGGCACGTATGACGTTCACCGCACGCGCGTCAAAACTCCCCACAAGGACGTATGACGTGCACCGCACGCGCACCAAAAATCCCACACAAGGATGGACGAAAACAGTGCCCTGTTTTATCATCTATTTATAAGAACAATAGTTTAACGATTTCATTCAAATAACTCAATTACTATAAAAAAATAGATTCAAGCTTTAGTTGTAAATACTTTTCTTTTATTCGAAGAAATCGGTGTTCGCTTTTATTCGAAGAAATGCAAGCTAATATAAAAATACTTGCGAGTCAAATGCAGCCACAAAAATCTCATTGATTTTATTAACTACAATAAATGTCGTAAAAATATAAAATTAGCGTTTTATTTTTAAAACTAAAATATTTGTACACAAATATTGTAGGTATACTGTAATGACATATGGCCCAAGTGCGGCCCGCACTAATCCCCACGTAAAATATTTGGGCCTCTTACAACAAAAGGTTGCCGACCCATGATCTAAACTGATTAAAAAAAAGCATTCCAGTGGTTCTAAAAGTGTAAATTGAGTGAAATTATGCTATAAAACCTTATATAAAATATTAATATCAATTTTACCTCTATCTCCATAAAAAAAACTGAACGCCCCTGGGACTGAAAACATGTTTTAGGCTCCTGAAGGGTTAAGAAATAGTTTCCAACCCAATCAAGTCATATTGTACCATAAAAACTGAAGACAAGCAATAATGTGCAATGGGTTTAATTCGTATGTCAACTGGGTTAAAACAATCGTTTAAATTGAAAAATGTATTACGACATTACTACGCCATTTTCTATCCTTTTCTGTCAGTGTATTTTTCTCTTTCCCCCATGAACCGTAGTAATCCCCCCTTACACCGTCGCGCCCATTGACGTGGGCCAATAGCGTCGCTCTCCCCACCGCGCCGCAAACACACCTCCACTTTGACCTATTTTCCAAATGCACCCGGCCTCGGATGCTCTCGTATATTCGAGTTCCATACTCCGGCCTACGTGGTTCAAATCCCGTAGCTCTCTTATAATAATAATACGGCACGCTGCTTCACTAACTGTGGTACGTGTATGGTAAATTGAAAATGGACGTTCGTATGCCAAATGGATCCAGCCTGCATTTTGCATGTTTTGAGATATTTAAAGAAAAAATAGCTTTGCTTTGTATACAACTATTTCTAAAGACTGAATTTAATCAATAAGTGAACGTTTTATTATAAGAGGACAGGTTAATAAAACCATTACAATTACGGATTGCCTCAAGGGTGTCATCTGGAAAAACAAATGTGGGCATATTAAAAGCCAGATGAAATTCTGTAAAACATATGTACGACCGATAATTTACGATAGTAATTACCTACGGTGTTGAAACGAGAACTAACATAATAGGTTCAAAACGATATCATGTCTAAGAACAACAATATCAAGAACATTCTGCTATGCATCTTAGGAAAGTCACTTGCTGGCAAAACTCGTCAAAAATCAATGGGACACTAAAACATATATTCTCGAATCAGTTAGTAACAAAATCTGCTAAGATGATACTACACAATAGTATTATATTTTGGTGACAATTTTAATGTATGGGAGTGAAACGTGAACGTGGAAAAGGGTTGAGAAGAGCCGAATAAATGGTGTAGAAATGCGTGCATTGAGAAGAATACATTGAGTGACAATTTATGAGAGATTACGGTTTAGGGACTTGGGTTTCGCATAGACAGATGAGGTTGTTTGAATAAAAGTCGTCGGGATCGAGATAACTAAACAGAGAGAGTTTATTGTAAGCGTCTGTATTTATAATGTATAGAACGGCGCAGAACATGTCGCTGTCTCGCTTCGCCGGACACATGGCTATTGTTGCACGTTCTATATACATTTCATACTACGGTCTGCAGGAGAGGCAAGATATATATCGGTGTCTCGCTCTCGCTGTTCGCTACTAGTGAGTTCAATGACCGCGCGGGCGACCTTCGCCCGGTGCTGTCTCGCATTCCCTACAGTGCGAGTTCAATGACCGAGCGGCCAAGGGCGCTTCAGTGGGTTCACTGACCGCACGCACGGTCGCTACAACGGAATGAAGTGATAAGGGATGAATTTGAACTTAAACTTGATGAGTTAAGTAATTCCTGATTTTCCTTTCCTCCACCATCCCGTCCTTTCCTTTGATTGATGATAACTCATTCTTACCTTTGCTTCGAATATGTTCGAGTAAATTGTTCATAAATATGAATAATCATTTGAATATTTTTTTGCGACCATGTAACATGCTTTTGTATTTAAATATTTATATTTAACGAAGTGATATTAGTAAGATTTTTGTATTTTTCATTGTTTCAGGTGAGTACCTCTTCCAGTGTCGACATTTTAAAATACACAACAGCAAGTAAATATTAATTTATTTTTATTTCAAATAGTTAACTTGTGATACAATTTATTGAATTTCGTTGTCAAAGAATTACTAAACCAGGTTACGTGTTGTAATGTTACGGGTATGACTGCCTCACTAGGAGGAACACACGTTTTATGGCAGTCTAATTGTTATGTAGTGCAGGGAATTTTCAAAAGAAATCTGGGTACTTTGAAATAGTTATTAATTATATTGATAAGAGTATAAATTACGAATGGCGTGTATTCACTCCGAGGTCTGGTATCGAAGTGTCAGCGGTTGCCGCTGTGTCGGCTTCGCCACCAACCGCGCGCACGCGCACCGTTCTGCTGGCCTGCGCATATCGCATGAATATATTATAAAAATAATATATATCAATGTTCACACCCAGAGTGTTTCTAAGCCATGATTTAAAAGGAAAAATCTCAGTGACAATATTATTTGATTATTGATGGTTGTACGAGTACGAGGTTGTACTATATGTGATATTATTGTGTTTTATCTTTCATATGGTTTTTTTAGTCTTAGCGTATGCCCAGTAAATAGTCGTAGACGTAGAAAAGACTGAATAAACCTAAATAAATTCTGTAGAAATGTGTGCACTTAAAATAATAAACGGGGTGGCAATGTATGACAGAATACAGAATGAAGTGATTAGGGATGAATGTGAACTTAAGGCTGACGTGTTGAATAATATTAATATAATAGCACTCTGAGATGGAATAAGATAGTAGATAGTTTGGGCACGTAGAACGAATGAATGAAGAAAGACTAATAAAACAAATATGCAGTGAAATCGACCTAAATAAATACCATTTGCACACAACATCACACGGCTGTATGACAAAAAAAAAACTGGAAAGTGACAAGAGACAGCTCAGTCGATGACCGCTTTATAAATTTTCTAAGCATATCGACGATTTAAAACCTGCAAAGATATTGTATTTTATAAAATATAAATTTAGTGGGCTTATTTCTAAGGTTGTGTGGAGTCGGCAACAAAAAAATCGACTTCAATTCTTACTCCAGAAATTTTAAATGTTTTACTCCGGCTTCGACTCCGATTATAGTACATATATTGCTAACCACATGTTATACTTAATTACGTGATATAACAACTAAAATGTAGGTTTTTTTTTAAATAATGTCTACGTAGACTCCTCATACTACACGCTATTTGTACTAAATGGTAGATACACATACATAGTTCATCATTTCTTTATGTCATTTATGTAGTCAATTAGTTTTAAACGTTGTTAATTTTTTGAAGCTTAATCAGTTGAAATATTAAAATTCGAAAGGTGTCCTACTTGGGTCATTTACTTAGAGGAGCAAAGTACAAATTACTGCACCCGATCATCCAAGGCAAAAAAAAACCCGAAGAGGTGTTGGCAGGAGGCAAATCTCCTGGCTCCGCAATATACGTGATTGGACTGGCATAAGGGGCGTTACAGATCTTTTTTTTTATCATTCATTTCACCTGGCGTGTTTATTGCCATGTGTCAATCTCTTCCAACCAACCAGAAATATGTTTTAATGGGCCCTAAGTGAAAACCAGACTGGAATTCCATTTTAAAAAATCTGGATTCCAGCGGGTATCGAACCCACAACCTCCGGATCGGCAGGCAAGCGCCATACCACCAGGCCACGGAGGTCGTTGGAGGTCTTTTTCGGGTTGCCGGGGACAAAGATATCTACTCTCAAGTGATATTCAACGTTGGGGGAACCTGACATGACACTGAGAAGAAAAAGAACCAGTTGAAACGTTAAATTATCTTGAGTTGGTATTTTTTAAATTAGTTTTATTATTTTGACTTTGCAATTGCATTGTGGCTTTAATTTGGTGGTACAAATTTGGTGGTATTTAAAAAAGAATTAAGGCGGAGTCGATTTTAGAATAGCATCTCCCGCCTCCGTCTTCGACTTAGACTAAACAAAACCAACCGACTCCACGTCTCCGACTCTAACTCCAAAATCTTGATCATTTCCATGTCTCATTTTTTTCACAAATCCTGAAAGAAATTGATAATATTAGAATCTGAATTGTGCGGACCACATTTTGGTATTCGCCGTCCCTTAGGCCCTTAGGCAGACGGTGAGAACCTTGCCACGAGGTCGTCAGAATACTCTCGTAGTAAACATCAACACGGCCCGTCACCTCCACTCATTCATAACACCTATACACCTATATCCATATATACTGTACATATGTAATATGTTTGTTTACGCATTCACAAATAGTGCGCGTTACTCGCGTTGTCAGGGCACACTCGGAGCGTACGGCCCGCGACCGCGTCTCTGGGGCTGCCGCTGGGATTGTGACAGTGGAGGAAAATATCAAATTTCTGTCATTATGAGAGGGACATGTCAGTTATTCTCAACACTTAAAGAAATCGATCTTTTGTAGTATTGGATCCTTCCCGCATAGTGTTTGAAGATTGAGGACATAAAGACTTATAAGTGGCTTTTATAAGTTGACATATTTTGAGGAGGTTAACGGATAACGGTCCTTGAAGTTTCAGATGAAGAATTAATATTATGGTTTTCGAACACAAATTTGCAGACCTATCATCACTGGTTTTAGGATTGAGTATAGATGGGTTTGTAAAAGACTACTTCCACCGTTTATTTCTGAGCTGTGTGAGTTCTTTCAGAACTTCCCCATCACACACATCTCCTAGAACCCACTCACACCCCGAATATAATTTGTGTGATGGTTTAGAAAGGACTGCTTCCACTATTTATTTCTGAGCTGCGTGATGTCGACGTTCTCATTGCAATCATGAAACGTCGAACAGTCATATATCCTAAAGCGATACGGTGTGATCGATAAAAGCTATAAAAACATATGATAGAAGCGAAAATAGATGAAGTAGAAATTATCTTCTCTGTCTACACCAATTGGGACATGACATGATGCTGATGCTCCTAGCTAGGCTGAGAGGAGAGAGCGCCAGACTCATAGTTCGCTTCTCGTCAATCTCGACACTCATAGTTCGCCTTTTCCATATTCGTACAGCGCCTACGATTTATCTTATTTCCTTTTTTCAAAATATAATTTGCTTGATCCAACAAAACATTCCTTGATCTTCCTCTACCACGCCTTCCATTCACATTTGCACTGTACTCGTATATCTGTTTTATTAGTCTTTTTTCATTCAATAGTTCCACGTTCCACGTGCTCAAACCATGTCAGACTGCGTTTTTTCATATTATTGAACACATCAGACTTCAAGTTCACGTTCATCCCTAGTATTTTTTTTCCGTATGCTGTCATACATTGTCACCACATGTATTCTTTTACATGCTCGCATTTATTCGGCTCTTTTCCACGTTCATATTTTACTCCCATACATCAAAATTGGTACTAAAATAAAATCTACAATCTTCTTATATTTTGATATTTATTTATTTAACACTTTTATTGCAAATACAATCTGGCAGGCTTATTGCCAGGCGGCAATCTCTTCCAACCAAGCAGACAAAGGAAAAGAAGCAAGTTACGTGGTCGCATAAATCATTCAAATGACTATCCATCCCCACGAAATCCATAAACACATACGTGAGCATATACCCACGAACCCCACAAAGACGGACAATCACCCGAACATTATTTTTCATATAAAGTGAGATATCATCAATCAAAAGGAAAGGAAGGGATGGTGGAGAGGAAAGGAAAAGAAAAATCAGGAATGAAATACGTTATTTTACTGACTAGAAATTAAGATATACTATCCAGTTCGAGTATATGGTAAATGTTTTACTGCCTCTTAGACTTTGTTTCTTATCACTACATACCGTTCGATATCTCTCGTAATATCGATGATTAAGAAGCCTTTAGTGAAAACGAACGGGAATCCATTTATTTGAGTTGTTTTAGTATTTTGAATCGAAATGATCTAAGGAATTGAATTTACAAATGGCGCCAACAGATTATTTCAATCACTAAATAACGCTCATGAAATGTTTTTTTTAGGCATGTGAAGTTATTCTAACAAGAAAATATCTTATGGAATTACAATAACTTTTTTTCTAACATGGAAACATGTTGAGAAGTCAAGGCTATGGTGTACAAAAGGACACCGAGAAAATCTAATGCGACGCTAAAATAGTAAAAGATGCGGACGTGCTCGGAACAACGACAGCGCCCAGTTGTTTTCTTCATTTTACCTTCATATCCGAGTATATCATTTAAAAGTTGTTTTTAATCGACCTCTTTGTGGGAGTTACGTAATTCGGTTGCCCGTTTATATGTCTGGCTATTTTAAAATATTAAATAATATATTAAACGATAAACTTGTTATGTTGCGTTAAAATGTACTACCACATTGCCGCCGGGTTTATCAATATTTTCCCTCAGATCATTTACAGTGGAAAAGGTATTCCCCTCAAATCACTGACAAAAGATTAACGGTGCAGTAAAATGCACACGGTTTCATAAATTTAATAAAAGCAAAAGAACTCGAATCTTCTTCTTCTTCCTTAGATCATTTACAATATATTTTTTACGTCGTCCTTTACTGTCCATGCAATGAGACTCTGGAATCAGTTAAAACCAATGTTAGACTCGCTCCGTCCTTGGCATGCTTTAAGAAGCGACAGAAAAATATCTTAATTTCAATCAGTAATATAACGTGTTTCATTCCTGATTTTTTTCATTTCCTCTCCACCATCCCTTCCTTTTCCTATGATTGATGATATCTTAATTTATATAAAAACGGATGTTCGGGTGATTGTCCGTCTTTGTGGGGTTTGTGGGCATATGCTCACGTATGTGTTCATGGATTTCGTGGGGATGGATAGTCATTTGAATGTTTTTTTGCTACCGTGTAACTTGCTTCATTTACTTTTGTCTGGTTAGCTGGAAGAGATGGCCGCCTGGCAATAATCCCGCCAGATTGTATTTGTAATAAAAGTGTTAAATAAATAAATAATAATTGTATTGTATCACACGGGCAGGTTTATTGATATGTGGCAATCTCTTCTCAATAACCAGAAACCTTCATGAGGTTTTAACATGAAAGCTGGTTCCACAATCTATCAGCACGGATGACGTAAAAAATGGGGAACGATGAACTGGATATTCCAATAAACAATCTCTGCTTGAGGGCAGCGAAATACTGAAAGAAGCCGAATAAATTTAGAAATGTGTGCATTGAGAATAATACGAGGGTGGATCAAATATAAACGAGACTTTTTCGTTTTATTTTTTTATTTGTGGAAAGAAAAAGACCAAGTATATACACATAATTTTTGTACATAATCTCCTGTTTTAGAAATGCATTTTTCCCAGCCGATCGGTAGTTTTTTTTATCCCGTCATCGTAAAAAGAAGTGTGTTGTGTCAGCAGTAAATTGCCCACAAACCCCTCTACTCCATCGTCGTCGTTGAATCGTTCGCCTGCCAGAGCTTCTTTCAGTGGCCCGAAGAGATGAAAGTTGCAGGGCGATAGATCAGGCCTATGGGGAGGGTGTTCCAATCGTGTCCGACTCATTTCCTCAAATTGTTCCAGCCAGTGAAAGTATGGTTGGATCAAGTGAGTGATATTTTGAAAGAAGGGAACGTAGAAAGTCTTAGCAGTCTTATGAAAAGGTGTGTGAATGTATAAGAAGTGAAGAATGTGTGTGCCGAGATAAGAAAGTCTGTCGCTCTGTCCTCTGTCTAACCCGACGGGGAAATGGCTTGATGATTTATACGCATATATTATACAATAATATGAATTCTAAAATTACATGGCGAAGGCTATATTTACACATGTGTGTATAATAGTGGAAGAATCCGAGGATTATTCCCCTTTTTTATATATCCGAATCCCTTTCCCAACTCGTCCCCGTTGCTGAAACAATACGAGTTTCAGATAATTTTACATCAGACGTTCTAACAGGAGTGCCACATTTATTGATCACGTTTATGTCGATTATATATAAAACATTCCTCGTGTCAAGCTTAATATCTCATATTTCAGATATTGTAGAAGAAATATGAACGACGTCTAGCGATAGCTGGAACAATTTGAGGAACAAACTCAATGAGACACTAAACATATGTACTCGAACCGGACAGTATCAAAATCTACTAATCTGACAAACCACATTAGTATTTTAGTACCAGCTTTGATACATGGGAGTGAAACGTGGACGTTGAGAAAAAGTGATAGAACCACAATAAAAATACATTAGAAATGCGTGCACTGAGAATAATACATGAAGTAACAATTTATGACAGAATACGGAATGAAGTGACTAAGGGTGAATGTAAACTTAAGGCTGATGTGTTAAGTAAAATGAAAAATTGCACTCTGAGATGGTTTGGGCGTGTAGAACGAATGAAAAAAGAAAAACAAACAAAACAAATCTCCCTGGCTCCATCCCAACTCACTGTCTGCGAAGACTGTTGGGGTCAGCTCTCCTCGTCCTCAGGTTGTATGCTCTTCTGTCCCGGACTACGTCCCCCAGGCCGTGCCTCTGCATCAGGTTATCTTTTTTCACCACCCAAGAATTCTTTGGTCTTCCTCTGGTTGTTATTCGAGGAAGATCCATGGAGATTGCCTGGTTCACAATGTGATCGGGTGCTCTGCGTCCAACGTGCCCATACCATCTCAATCGCCTCTCATCCATCTTACTGTTGATGTCTGTAACACCTAGGCTTCCACGAATGCGTGAGCTTTTTATTTTGTCTCTTAGGGACACACCAGCTGACCATCTTAGCATGCGCATTTCAGCAGTTTCTAGTTGTCTAGAGTAAGAGTTATACATCGTCCAGCATTCGGAGCCATAGAGGAGTGCGGGTCTGACAATCGTTTGGTATACTTTTCCTTTTAACTTTACTGGCATTTTCGGATCACATAGAACTCTCGTCATTGATCTAAACTTCATCCACCCCACACTAATTCTATGTGGTACATCTGCTGCACATCCTCCATCGCTATGGGTGAGTGACCCAGGATACTTAAATGAGTCATAATTTGGTAATGTTTCTCCATCCATTTGCATTATGGGAGTTACAGCATTTGTGTTCTCGAATGGTAGGTACAGATACTCTGTTTTCTTTCTGCTCAGTCTCAATCCATTGTCCTCCAAGATTCTTCTCCACCTTTCCAGACTATTTTGCAGGTCTTCATGTTTTTAACTTATTAATACGATATCGTCTGCAAATAGTAGGATCTTTAGGAGACTGTTCATTTCCTGGTTAGTTAAATAGTCCATGACTAAGATGAATAGTAGCGGACTGAGTACCGATCCTTGATGTACCCCCACCTTTTCAGGAAATTCTGGTGAAGTTCCCGAAGTGCACCTGCACCTCACAAAAACAAACAAAACAAATATACAGTGCAAATGTGATTAGAAGGCGTAGTAGATGACCAAGGAAAGTACTGTTGGATCAAGCAAATGATATTCTGAAATAAGGAAACTTAGAAACTCAGAGAAATCGTAGAAGTTTACATATATTAATGTTATATAACATATGTGGTATATTCATATACATATTAATATTATATTTTTATATGTCGCACACGTTTATATGTTCATACAGAAATAATGGATGGAGATATGTACATAAAAATATACACGTATGTTATATTACAATATACTAACTAAGACGGAGGGCGGGGGATGGCTGTGTGACTTTATAAAATATATATTTTAAATGAATAAATAGAATTGATTTATACTCGTAAATATATACTTATATTTGTGCGCTTTGCACAATTCTGCGCCTACCATTGTGGATCAGGGAAGTAGGGTGATTCCTAAAATTTGTTTGGGCCTTGGGTGAACTACTCGTAGATTAATGTTATAGTCTGATAGTGAGCTAATCAGAGGGTCGGGATGGCTCGGAATTGAACCGTGGTACTTTCTAAGCTTGAGGGTCTCTTCCTATGTACGAGTATATCTTGAAGTTGCTGACAGGAGCAACATCTTATCCAATTATTATATGTTGGAAATTTATGGTTTATGTTCTCGACAAATATTCGAGGTGCAGATATGTTATATTGTTATATTAAGACTGGCAATAAGTAGAACTAACTTGCCAAGTGATATTCATTTGTTACGCGGGCTATCCCTTTTGAATAGGGCCTCGGATCTTCAACATTTCAGAAATTATTTTTAGCCTTCTTAACAATTATTTCTTATTTTTTATTTATTGTTACTTTATATATTTGTCTTTAAGCTTTGTTTGTAATTGGGTGAACCCCGTGTATGTAACCCATCCCACGTCTACGATTTATCAGTTCCGATATTGTCACGGCACAGAGCGGCTTATCAATGTAACAGTGATATGACGCCTTTCGAATTGTCCCTCCTTTTTACTGTGCGGAAGTGTCGTGCTCGTACTATACGTCGTGCATACCTGAATCTAGATTTCGCGATAGTTCTGACATAAGATGGCGGAAGAGAAATTCAAGTTCTCTTTGGCGCCTTGTATTTTTGTTCGCGACGAATCTGTTAAACATTTCGATAGTTCAAGACCTCTTCACATCGATAAACATGCAGCTATGCATTTGCAGACTCAAAACTCTGACATACTGGAAAGCTGTTAAGATTTGAATTTATGTAAACCTGTATATTTTATTTGTATTTTTAGTACACGTGCATCCGTGGGATTTTTGAAAAATGTTAGCATATACAAGAAATACGTGTTATATTAGGTCCTTACATATGAAATTGGCGTTTTGTTTGGGAGGAACATAAAGTTGATTTTTTTTTAATATAATATATTTATTTAATCAAAGTATGTACCATTGCTATCTATGCACTTTTGCCATCTCATAGGTAGTTCATCGATCCCTTTACTAAAAAAACCATTCGGACGGGAATCAATAAAATCTTTGAAGTCGGTTTGGACTGCCCCATCGGAGTTGAATTTTTTCCCTTGCAAGAAGTTATCCAAATTTCGAAAAAAATAGTAATCTGTTGGGGCAAGGTCCGGAGAGTACGGTGGATGTCTTAGACATTCCAATTGAAGCTCTTCTAATTTGGTAGCCGTCTGTTGTGCAGTGTGTGGTCTAGCGTTATCATGAAGCAGCAGTGGCCTAGAGCGATTAACCAGCCTCGGTTGTTTAGCAGCTAGCTTTTCCATCATGGTTTGCAGTTGCTGACAATAGACATCTGCCGTAATCGTCTGGCCAGATTTAAGAAAGCTGTAGTGAACGACACCAGCACTAGTCCACCAAACGCTCACAAGTAACTTTTTTGGAGTCAATTTTCGCTTGGGGCATGGTTTGGCTGGTTCGGCAGGGTTCAGCCATTGCGATGAGCGCTTCCGATTATCATACAGGATCCACTTTTCATCACAGGTAATGATTCGATTCAAAATCCCTTCATTATTGTGCCGGTTGAGTAATGCAACGCAGCAGTCAACGCGCGTTTGTTGATTTGCTTCACTCAATTCGTGAGGTACCCACCTTTCAAGCTTTTTCACCTTCCCAATTTGCTTCAAGTGGATTAAAACAGTTTTATCACTAACACCGCAGCCTGCAGCTAACTCGGACGTGGTTTGCGATGGATCCGCTTCCACAATAGCCTTCAATTCTTCATTATCAACTTTGGTCTCCGGCCGTCCACGGGGCTTTTTCTGCAGGTCGAAATTTCCAGAACGAAAACGTTGGAACCAAAAACGCACTGTGTTTTCTTTTGCGGCACCGTCGCTATACACATCATTAATCCTTCGAGCCGTTTCTGCAGCACTGGTGCCACGGTGGAACTCGTACTCGTAAATAACGCGATATTTCAAGTTTTCCATTTTGTAAACTGAGTGACGCAAAGAAAAAAAACAATTGAGGAAAAAACAAATGAATTATAATTTTCGAAACACAAATACTTGAGTAAATAGCTGTATAAATTTTAATTTGGAATTCCTAACCAAAGAGAAGATATTTGAGATCAAAGTTGCCAGTACGGCAAAACGTCAATTTCATATGTAAGGACCTAATATTAAAAAGGAATCAGGAAAGTAAAACGAATTTATTTTCATTTTAATTGACTATTGAAATAAAATGACCTTTTTGATACGTTAAAAAAATAATATGTTCGATGATTTAAAAAAAAATAAGCTGAAAAAGACAATTTCTGTAAAGAATTTAAAAAAGACAAATATAAATTATATTTTTTTTAGTACAAAATGCGATTGTAAGAAAAATATGTATCAGTTTACATAATGTGTAAAGAACAGAAAAAAACTGAATTTCTTTAGTTGGTCAACAGTGTAATCGAGATGTAAGAAATATAAATTAGCTCAATTAGTCCACCTACAGTATTGGAATCATCAAGGTATAAGACCTCGGCCACACAGGTAGGAGCCTCGCTTGATGCTTATAGCTATGTTGCGAACTAGGCGACATATCCTAGCGAACCAACGTACCGCATACTATCGCAGTAGCCACACTGCACGCTTCGCGCCACGTTGCATGACGATTAGTCATCGAGTAAATCTCCTAGCCAACAGACGTGTTGGTTAATTTACAAGATGACGGAAGTTTTAATGACAGCTGTGTATAAAAGGGAGTCTTTGTGGAACCCATCGAGCAAATTATAGAAAAATGTACTTGTAATAAAATCACTTTGGAATGAAGTTGCACAGAAAGTAAATAAAGATGGTAAGTTATAATGAAATTGGTTAGTTTTGAGAGTGACATCGTGTGTTGACTCAACCGCTCCCAACTGTCAAATGAATTTGTGCGTAGCACTTTGGTGTGGCCAACCATGAAGTCACCTAGTATATGGGTCACGTAAAATCTAGCTTAGCACCTAACGAAGCATTTTGGTGTGGCCTCGGCCTAAGTGAATGCGATGAAATGCAAGTATATCAGAAGTACATTGGCCGAAGCAGATTCTTTGATACCTTCAGAACTAACATTCAGTGGGTGTCCCTAGGTATATACGGTGAAAGCAGGTAGATAAACGGTTTGAAGACAGGTCGAGCCTACAATGAAACACAATTACCTAGCTGGTGTAGGGCAGGGCAGGGCCAGGTGACAGGGCATTGTGCAGGCGGTGGATCTGTGACCCTTCTAAGGTGAGGAATTTAAGGGGTAGAAAGATTACTAAATATCCAGCAAGACTTGCCATCTTATTGTATCGCTGGATCACTTGAACTGTGCTTAGAGAAAAATAATCAATGAAGGAAATGACGGACTTTTGTTTGTTTCTGAAAAGGCGTTTATAATAAAGTCACTAAGTGATGTGTGTCAATAATCACTCAATTCATCGACAACATTGGTGAGAAAACGTTGGATCGTGTATTCTTGAATGACCACTAAATGACGCGTAATCGAATTTTTAACAAGATTGACTTTGGACGAATAATATTATATATCCATTTCTAAAAAGATTCAAGTGTCGCGAACGAATTGATTTCAAACTTAGTATCTTTGTATCCAAGTCCCTTAATGGGATGTCTTGTATATTTCGAATCTGTATTTAAGAGATGATCCTTCGGAGAAGAGTGAAACTTGGAGTTCGATTTCACCTTCATCTAATAAATTGATTGTTCCGAATCGATCTAATAGGACGGAGCAGTGTATGATAGAGTTTATGCCGTTGTTGGTCCTATTGTGAGAATTTTTCTGTTTTATGAGTGGTGTGTGCAGCTTTCGGAAACACTCGGAGACATACATTTTCGGAAGGTCTTATAAAAAAGTTATAATTATGTATCAACACCTCACTACACCTAAAGCAGAATGTGTTACGTTACTACTCGTATAACACATCGAAAGTACTAGACTGGTTTCTTTGGTTCGTCGTCCCATAGTAAGTTTTCTACGGTTTTCTTACCAAACATGTATAGACGCGGGGAAGTACCTAATCGAATGATCACAGTCACTACCTTCCTATACTCGACTAATATTTCTTTATATATTTGTTTTGTAATATTATTGATCTGTAATAATAGCGGGTTCGAGTCCCGAGCTACAGCGCCCTTGAGGTGTTTGTTCTCTAAACGGCGTTATACATATATAAATAGTCATTTTATTATTATTATTACAAAATCCGTGTGTAATGGCCGCAGCAACTTCTTTCCTATTCTTACTCTCAACTTTTTTATATTTATTTTATGATATTTTTAATATATCAATAACAGTGGATTCGAATCTCGAGTTGGAGTGCATTTGGTGTGAGTCTGCTCTGTTAGTTACCCTATATAAATAGTTAATTTATGATATTATATCAACCAATAAGAGAACGTTCAATGCAAACATGTTTCTCTCCGTTTGTAGAGTGTTGAGAAAGCTTAAAGTTTCCCGTTGCAATAAATATATGAAATTAATATTCTTATACGATTACCGTGTTGTTACATATTTCAAATGTTAGTAGCGAAGCCTTAGGCTAAGGCCACACCAAAGTGCTTCGCTAGGTGCTACATGACTAATAGACTAGGTGACTTCATGCTTGGCCACATCAAAGTGCTTCGCACAAATTCATTTGTCATTTGGGAGCGGTTGAGTCAACAAACAATGCCACTCTCAAAACTAACCGATTTCATCACAACTTACCATATTTATTTACTTCCTGTGCAACTTCATTCCAAAATGATTTTATTACAGATACATTTTTGTATCATTTGCTCGATGGGTTCCACAAAGGCTCCCTTTTATTCACAGCTGTTATTAAAACTTCCGCCATCTTGTAAAATCACTTGATGACACAATAAAATTAACCAACATGTCTGTTCGTTAGGAGACTTACTAGGTGACTAATCGTCACGTAGCGTGGCGCGAAACGTGCAGTGCGGCCATTGCGATAGTATGCGGTGAGTTGGTTCGCTAGGATATGTCGCCTAACTCGCAGCGTAGCTCTAAATACCAAACGAGGCTCATACCTGTGTGGCCGAGGCCTTAGAATGGAATGTTTAAAATTAAGTCAGCAATGAAAATTTGCTCCTAATGACAACCATCCATGAAACGCGAAACTATTTTCCAAAGAACTTCTTAATTTTTTATCAACCCTTGATGTGATGACCTACGAGCAACTTCATTCCAAAGTGATTTTATTACAGGTACATTTTTGTATCATTTGCTCGATGGGTTTCACAAAAGCTCCCTTTTATACACAGCTGTCATTAAAACTTTCGCCATCTTGTAATATCACTTGGTGACACAATTAAATTAACCAACACGTCTGCTCGCTAGGAGACTGACTAGGTGACTAATCGTCACGTAGCGTGGCGCGAAGCGTGCAGTGCAGCCATTGCGATAGTATGCGGTGCGTTGGTTCGCTAGGATATGTCGCCTATCTTGCAGCATAGCTCTAAGCACCAAGCGAGGCTCCTACCTGTGTGGCTGAGGCCTTACTGTGATTCTGCTTCTAAAACATATTTTGTATTTTCAATGAACATATTTCACTCAACATTACTCACTAGTGGTGTTGGAATATCAATATATGGCTGAATTAAAGCTATTGAAGAAAAATAAATAAATGATTTTATCAGGTCAAGTTCCTTGAAACAGCCAAGTGCGTATGTAGATCTCGACTCACTCAAATAATGTATCGACAGTTTGGTATAGTGTTATTTCCCAACTATTACGATCACCTCAAGAACACTATCTAATTAGCCTAGTCCATTACGATCACCTCAAGAACACTATCTAACTAGCCTAGTCAGTGAAAGATCAAAGTGAGGTTTAGATACTTAAATGTCGGTTACAAGTGCACCATCTGGATTCTTGAATTTAAATGTTAAATAATCTAAGAGTAAAACCAGTCTGGAAGTGAATCGAACCTTGGGCGTCCACTTCCTTAGCATAATTTCTAACTGTTAGACCAGGTGTGTCCCTAAGAGACAAAATAAAAAACTCACGCATTCGTGGAAGCCTTGGTGTTGCAGACATCAACAGCAAGATGGAGGAGAGGCGATTGAGATGGTATGGGCACGTTGGACGCAGAGCACCCGATCACATTGTGAACCAGGCAATCTCCATGGATCTGCCTCGAATAACAACCAGAGGAAGACCAAATAATTCATGGGTGGTGCAAAAAGATAACCTGATGCAGAGGCACGGCCTGGGGGACTTAGTCCGGGACAGAAGAGCATACAACCTGAGGACGAGGAGAGCTGACCCCAACAGTCTTCGCAGACAGTGAGTTGGGATGGAGCCAGGGAGATTTGTTTTGTTTGTTTTTCTTTTTTCATTCGTTCTACACGCCCAAACCATCTCAGAGTGCTATTTTTCATTTTACTTAACACATCAGCCTTAAGTTTACATTCACTCTTAGTCACTTCATTCCGTATTCTGTCATAAATTGTTACTAACCTGATGCAGAGGCACGGCCTGGGGGACGTAGTCCGGGACAGAAGAGCATACAACCTGAGGACGAGGAGAGTTGATCCCAACAGTCTTCGCAGACAATGAGTTGGGATGGAGCCAGGGAGAAGAAGAAGAAGACCATAGCCGCCGACAAGTCGCTCGAGGACGATAAAGCTAATCAATCCTTCCAGTTAGTTAACTACCAGTATACCATATGTGGCAATCCTGGATATTTATGATTAATCTGACAATTAATTACTTACTATTGCAGCAGACAACAAAGAAAGGGTACTTAATGATTATGATAGGCTATTCCTCCGAGTATGATTCAGCCATCATGTGGTGCGTGTAATGTGTGCATGTTGTTTCACTTCGACAAGCACACATTCTTGACACATGAAATCCAATGTTCCGATGGCAAGGATATTAAAATTCCACGCCGATCGGCAGTTTTGATTACAAAATGCTTTTTGTGTTGCTAACAGCGCTGTAAGAATTTATTGTAAGCGGCTTATAAAATACAGAAAAACATAAATTAAGATGTAAAATGGAACACATATGTATTAACCTACCTACCATCACGCAATTTCCTATCACGACACAGTCTTCGCTTCTTCCAAATCTATGATTTCCTTCTCTCAAAATATAATTTATTTGATACAATCAAAGTTTCCTTAGTCTTCCTCTAGCAAGCTTTCCTCTCACGTTTACGTTATATATTTGTTGTATAAGTCTTTCTTCATTCATTCATTCCACATGCCCAAACCATCTAAGAGTGCTTTTCTTCAACACGTCAGTCTTAATTTCACGTTCATCCCTAATCATTTGATTCCATATTCTGTATTCTTATAATTGCCCGCATTTTCGCATAATTTATTCGCCTATTTTTCACATTCATATTTTTCTCCAATATATCAAAATTGGTGCCAAAATGCTATCTACAATCTTAGTACATTTTGATATTATACTTTCCCTTTAACTTTGATTCTTTTTGCTACATGCCATTCGATATATTAATTAGTCAATAATTAAGAAGCCTTGAGTGAAAACCAGACTGGAATCCTGTTTTAAAAATCCGTGTTTCAACGGAAATCGAATCCGCACCCCCGGGTTCGGAGACAGACGTCTTCCCAACTAGGTCACGTAGATTTCGGTTTTTTACCAATGCATATAAAATGGTCTAAGAGTAAAGGCAGACCGAAAGTCGATCCGCCAGGAATCGATCCTTGAGCACTCGCTTATATACGAGTAGCGTAACTGGATCCCGTAAATCCGACAATCGCCGACACAATACAAATTTCTTTTGAACCTTTGTTGAACATCCGCCTGGAAGTTGAACTTGAACAGTCAGAATTTAGAGCAAGTATCATACTATCTAGGATATGGAGAGTGACTTCCTTCGGCATTATCTCCTCCATTGGCAGAGGCGAGTGCGTCGTTTAGCAACCGATTTATCTGTGTCCTGCCCCTGCCCAGCTCGGCGATGAGGGGGCGGGACTGTCCTCAATGTCTAAATCTGACGGGAGTCACGGAAACCGGCGCCCAACTTCTGTTTTCTGTCGGACGC
Source organism: Odontocerum albicorne (assembly GCA_949825065.1). NCBI lineage: Eukaryota > Metazoa > Arthropoda > Insecta > Trichoptera > Odontoceridae > Odontocerum > Odontocerum albicorne. Next base: position 6,756,975 of record OX463858.1, read on the forward strand.
CTAAAGGTCATATTTAAAAATACATTCCATTATTTTAAGATAAATTAAGCGAAACTCATTTTCTGTCATAAATGATTTGTCTTTTAAATTATTATTTGCGTTTATTTATTTTCTGGTACCGTTTGGTTACCAAATATCATTAGGAATTGAAATAGGATTGAAGTTCCAATTTAATATAATTTTTTTCATACCTAATCGGTTAATTATCCTATAATTTACTATATCGATGATCTAACACATCGATCAATAAGCCCCGGGACTAACTAATAAAACAACATTTGTTTGCCAAAATTCTTCTTTATTCATCAACACAGTCTCCTTCAAGAGCAATACATTCATTTCAACGCTTTCCTAACTTTTGTATGCCAGCCGTGTAGAACGATTTATCTTAGGTTTCAAAATAGGCGTTAGTTTCGGCAATCACTTCTTCATTGGAGCCAAATCTCTTTCCCTGGAGCATCTTTTTGAGGTCTACGAAAAGCCAATAGTCGCTGGGGGGCAAATCTGGAGAATACGGTGGGTGCTGAAGCAATTCGAAGTTCAACTCATGCAATTTGGCCATCGTTACGCAACTTTATTTTGCAATTTTCCATCACGATTTTTTTATGTTTTCTGATGTAACAGCCTCATTTGGACGACCAGAGCGTTCAGCATCATTTGTGTCTGTACGACCGCGTTTGAAATCAGCATACCACCGACAAATGGTTGTTTTCGACGGAGCAGAGCCCGGATAACACTTTTCAAGCCATCGCTGAGTTTGAACGTTATTTTTTTCCCATTATAAAGCAATGTTTTATCAATACTAAAAACCACTGTAACTCAATGACACAATGTCGGAATGTCATGAAAGTTTGACACGTAGCTTCTAAAGGCTGGTAATAACTGACAATGGTATGGATTTGTTATAGAGGCGCCATCTGTTGGTTAGTCCCGGGGCATATTGATCGATGTGTTGGCGGAAAACTTGACTTCCAAATCGCGGGTATAACTTTCGCGTATTTGGGCACTATTCAGCGCTTGTAACACACCTACTGTTTATTTGTAAAACCTCTTCTGCAACTGGCCGTAAGAATCGGGCAGATTTGGTATGTTTGTGAAAGAAAAGGACATTTCCTGTTTTATGAGAACCTTTAGGCGTTCGACCATTTCTGTCGAACGAATTGCGCCAGTCTATTGGAAACATTCCATTATACGCCGGAAATAAATATATATAGATAAACTTTTTAACGAAGGGTAGTTTCAAAACTCCTGGTTATGATCGAAGAAAGTGCATTGAATTTTTTCGCAAGTTGTGACTATAAGTAGTCATTAAATGGATTTCTACCTAACATTAAAAATATAATGCACAACACAAGTATGTATACTCGTATTTATAAACTTGTATGTGATTTTAAGAACAAATACGGCTATCAAATGGCTGAAAAAGTTGTTAAAAACGCGCGCTATTGAGAGTAATAATTTTTTTATTATTTATATTGATTTTGCAAAGTTATTAATGATGAACAAAATAAAAAAATACATACATACTATTGTGTGATTTCCCTATCTGGGTAGGCTTTCCTACCTCTAAACACACTCTTCGCTTCTTTCACAACCATACACGTTCTCATACGATTCCTACGAATTCTTTAACTTTCGATGTTTATACGTTGATCTACGGGAGTGAAACGTCGACGTGGAAAAATACTGAAAAGATTCGAATAAATGCTGTACATTAAGAAGAATATATGGAATGGCAGTGTATGACGGAATGAAGTGATAAGGGATAAATGTGAACTTAAGGCTGATGTGTTAAGTAAGACGTATAAGAGCACGCTGAGATGGTTTGGGTAAGTGGAACGAATGAATGAAGAAATACTAACAAAACAGATTTATAGTGTGAATGTGCGTGGAAGGCGTTTGAGAGGAAGATCAAAGAAGTGTGTTATGGTTAGATCAAATATTCTGACGTAAAAATTCAGATAAATCGTTAAGTTGAATGATAAGGTGTATGGATGTTGTAGAGGTGGATATGGCGTTCACTAGATCCAACCATACACATATGTACCTTAGACTTCCTCCACCATGTCTTCCACTTAAAAAAACTATAATTTTTGTTTTGGAAAACAACATGAATTGTGGTATTAAAGGTTTAAAAATAAAAACATGGAAATTAATATAAGTTTGAAAATGCCGTAAAAGCTTTTTATCATGGTGTTAATATGTTAAAGAAACAAAGGGACGTTTGCCAGATATGAAAGGTTCGTCTGCTCTGTCCTCGACCAGCAAAGTCAGAGATACTCGCATAGCGTGATGGTGTTCGTCACTGCGAGTGTCAGTTTGACATTTAATTATTTAGCTTCTCATTCGTCATTTCGAATTTCTGTTAGTGTCAGTTTTTAAATGCCGCTTAAGTAAATAAAGCTTTCAAATATTTATTCCTTTTGTGGTCTGGTAATTGTTTTTTTTTTTTCAATTATAAATAATAACCAATTCAATTAGAACTAATAAAAATTCCATCTCCTCAACTTTGCCCTTTTAATATTAAAACTAACTTTGTACAATAAAGTCTCATTATTTTGCCTTAATGTTGACGTCGCTTTCTCCAAGTTTGTTTGGCGAACGTTTTTATACAAAACTTCGCTCGTTGGAACGAGTTTTTTAAAATAAAACTAGCCAGACGCCGGCGTTAGCGGAGAAATTCACGTTTTAATGGAGACAAATGACTCTCAATTATTAAGAGTCAATTTCTTCTTGGATTATGTTATGTAACTTGGTATAGTGGGCAATTATAATCAAACAGAGCACTTCGACAAAACCATATATGTTATTATTAACAAGATGTATTATGAACCAGTCTTACTTATACTCTGTTAATTTCGAACAAGCAATCCTGGAACCCTAATTGCCCCGCTCGCGCTCCACTCCAGCAACGCCCCCTCGGTCATAACTAACCATTCAACCCATAAATCCATCATACCACCTCAGTGAATGATAGATTACTATATAATATTTGTCTTGCAACATTATTAATTATTTTTTTGTGATTTGTTTAGTCAAACACTGTTTTTTCAACTTTATATAACGGTATAACCCTACCAGTTTCAAGGTTTTCACCTCATCTTCAGAAGAGCACAAACAAGACATACAGGAGTCTTGTTTGTGCTCCCTGATGATGAGGTGAAAGTCTTTAAACCGATAGGGTTATATAAAGTGGAATAAAAAGTGTTTGACTAAACAAATTACAATGTATTTATGCTAGGCGCGTCCAGAAAGTAAAGAACAATTGCGCACCACGCCCTGCGCCGATACCCCACCCCCGCGATCGTATGCGCACCAGTTAGCTCCTTTCCCGCTTCAGTGCGAGCCGAGTTTTGTTGCTGAACGGTCATGCGTCTTTGTTCTGTAACCTTTCAAAATGATTGCGCCCATCGAAAATCCCACCAAATGTGAAGTGCGTAGTGCACAACTTTAAGCACAGTACATGAATCTTTCCCTCAAATTTCACGATCGCTCCTACATGAAATAGTGACAGAGCACCTTGGCTACAAAAAAATGTTTGCTCGGAAAAGAAAAACCGAATCTCAACACCAGAAAAGTGATGGCAACAGTTTTATGGGACCGAAAGGGTTTGATCCACGTGGAGTTTATGCCAAGAGGACACACAATAAACTCGGAGGCCTATTGTGAAACTCTTCAACGACTTAGACGCGCCATCCAAAACAAGAGACGTGGAATGTTGTCGGGAAAGGTGGTTTTGATTCATGACAATGCGCGGCCTCATGCATCAGCACGAACACAGCGAGAACTTCAACGTCTTAAGTGGGAAATCTTTGGACATCCTCCTTACAGCCCTGACTTGGCACCGAGTGATTTTCACTTATTCCCGAAACTAAAGGAATTTTCGGGTGGAAAACAGTTCGCAAACGATGAAGACCTCAAACAAGAAGTGACATCCTGGCTCAAATCTTTGGCGGTAGAAGAGTATAACACCGGAATTGAAAAATTGGTTCCACGTTACAATAAGTGCCTCGACAGCTATGGCGACTACATTGAAAAATATAGTAAGGTACTGTGACTTTGTAAATAAAGTTTTGTGTTGATATCTTTCGTTTTTATTTAGTTATGCCAAAACGTTCTTTACTTTCTGGACGATCCACGTACCTCCACAGTGCAATGCTTTAACTATAAATAATAATAAAAAAAAATTGGTTCTTGAACGATGTTTCGTGGACTGTCTTTTTTTCGATCGTCAATCGCTTGAGACTCGTAGAAGTACCTTTGATCTTGTATTTCTTTAGAAAGTCTTGAGTGGCCTTGTGGACTCGTCTGCGACTTTGGAACGTATTGATTTAAGTGTTCCCTCTCGCTTTCTTGGAAGACCTGCTTTGTTCAGCGTATGTATATTTAGAAGTAACAACATCGGCTTCGCTAACCCAGTAGTAAGGATGTGCCGAGAGTACAATGCGGTAACTGATTCGAATGTGGACATATTTAGTTCAGAGTTTAAGGGGTACGGTGGCTGAATTGACTGAGGGTTAAATTTTTTCTTCAAATATTGTACATAATTTGACGACCTTCGTGACCTAGTTGGTAAGACGTCTGTTTCCCAACCCGGAGGTTGCAGGTTCAAATTTCGCTGGAAGCCAGATTTTTTTGAAAATAATTCTAGGTTTTTTTTTACTTAAGACCTCTTTAACGCATTTTTCGTTGATTGGAAGAGATTGCCACGTGGCAAAAAAACCCACAGGTTTTTCTGTTGATCTGTTTCTGTTGGTCTATTGACCTGCAGACAGGACAGAATTGTGCACGAGATGAAAATTGATAATTAGAATTTGAATTCTTTGTTTGATTTATAAATTACATATATAACATATTTTGTATAAAAATATTGATTAATTTCCTACGATTGTTGAATTAAGATGAAGCTGACAAGCTGAAATAATAATAATAATAAAAGGACACTTTATATAGTGCTGTAAAGAGAGCAGACTCTCCTCAAGGTTGCTTCAATTCGGGATTTTAACCCACTATTATTGATTGAATTGAGATTTAAAAAAAACAAGGTGAGTGTATAGATAAGAAGGTAGTGATTGCGGCCATTAAATGTAGATCCCTCGCATTTTCATGTATTTAGAACAAGATAATTGGTAAGAAAGCCGCAGAAAACTTACCGATCGAAGATGAAAAATACATTGTAAACGATTAAAACTCATCAAGAAATAGAATGGAATATGGTGCTAAGCTTCAGGAATAACCAAAAATAGAAGTACTGAAAGTCCATGCCCTATTACATCAGGATATGCATTTTACAAACGTACGTACATAGTCATCTCCGGTGACTCTAACAAGTACCCTAACCTCCCACTTCGTATTGTGTCTTCTATTATACTCGTCACGGATAATAGACAATTTATTACATTATGCAACTGGTATCTTACACCTTGATCGTTCGGTCAGGGACATAGGGATGACTAAACACCTTTGCAATGTTTGGTCCGCAGCCCAGTACTCCACGTTTTCCCAATTCAAGTCAGGACTGCGAATATTCTTATCACAACACTGGATGGATGGTGAGAGATGGGCTTCCAATCCCCCGATACACTTTGTCATAAGAAGTTTAATTCTTGACCAGATAGCTAGCTACAAGGTTGCCTTAATGCGTGGCGACCAATTCCACCACCTTATCGTCAAAATTACGTCAATTTATTTTAATGAATATGTGTATAAAAACATATTCCAAATTCGTAATTTATTTTTGAAATATGCATTCTCTGGAACGTCTTCTGGTACGAGAATGAGAAAGTATTGTAGATCCCTGCATACAAAGTTTTAACGTTAAATATAATGTAATTTCTGTTTCTTTTGCCAGTCTACGATATCTAAAGCACTCTAATAATTGTGTTGAATTATTTAATTTTTTTATTTCAGCTCTTAGAAGTTTCATCGCAGTCTGTTGAAATGAATTCGGTTGGCTGGAGAACCGACGGAATCGCGTATCCGCATCGCTGAAGAGATCTCTGCTGATATTTGATCTAATCTGCCAAATGACAGGTCTTGATACAGCAGCTGGCTTTGGCTCACCGTCCCGTGGCGGCCGCTGCAAAAAAGCGTCTGCATTCTTGCACTTGGTGCTGTTACGGCTCGCAACCTAGTTCTACACTCCACATTGTATTTGCCAATCTGGTTCATTCACTGCCTTTTTAGTTCCGTTCCCCCGATAGACTTTGGAGAGTAATTTACAATGTTGCTTTCTTCGGGTATTTTCGTATATGAACCGAATTGAAGGGTTTAATGCCTTCAATTATGTTCTGATACGATTCAATTATGTTCCGTGCGACACTTAACTGCAATGCCTGAAGAGCCCGGTGTCCTGTTTCGAAGAGCACTTTATTGAACAAAATTCGTGGAGCGTCCAGTGCTATCCAGGCGTCATAATTCTGGGTGCTAATAGGATAGTGGATTTGACACGAAAATAAGAAGATCCATTTAAAAAAAAACAGTTTTATACATGAGTTAAAACAAACAACCTGTAGTTAGTACTTTTGGGGAATAAATAATGATAAAATCAAGAATATAAAACGGCGCATTATTTCAAGAGTGATAGACAGCCATTTAAGAGTTAATAGACACATTGGGAAGGAGTGTTTACTGAATGTGAGTGATAGGTGACATGATGAGTGGTACCTGTCTACTAAATAGTCCTACTAGGTGTTCAATTGATAATGATTGTCTGCTTGAAATTCTCAAAAAAGTTTTACGCTCGTCGAAAGCGTGTTTGTCAAAACTGTCGTCGCGTGCTTTTAAAATGTCTTTCCAAGTTATTCATACTTCTGGGAATTAAGAAAAGCTATATGCTTACACTTATTACATACATACCATTCTGCTATTTCCCTGTTGTGGTAGGCGGAGATGACAGAGCGCTAAACTTTCCTATCAAGACATACCTTTTTCGCCTCGTTCACAAGATTACTTATTTGGAAATACATACATACGTACCATCATGCCATATTCCTGTCGGGGTGGGTAGAGAAGAGTATCAGGCTTTTTCCTATTTCGACACATTTTCTTCCCTCTTCTACATCGATAAACCTTCTCATGCATATTTGGAAGTAACTATCCATAATTTTTTTTAGATACTGGATTATTTTTATTCTTAAGACATATGAATGAATGAATGAACAAGTTCTTTTTCTTTTATTAAATTTTTTAACACGTGCGCATTTAACTGCGTCATCGATCTTTTTGTCAGTGATTTGAGGGAATACCTTCTTAAGACATATAAGTATCCAATCATCAAATAAAGAGGGAATGGCCTGCCTCGGCGGTGGATGCCAGCTATGCAAAAATAAAGAATATCAACGAATGGACATGTTATGACTGTGAGGCATGGCTATGTATGTTAATTGAGTGTGCTGACACCTATCAAGATATCGGAATAAAAGAAGAATATACGTACTTTTTATACCTTCACGTTTTAATTGAAAACTCGAAATAAATTCGTAATATATTACACTTATGTTGTATTCAAAACAATTTGGTGACTTTATTGCCTTGTATTGCCTCTATTAACCAACCAAAAAGGTGTTAAAAGAGGTCTCTAGTGAAAAATAGACCGAACGCCTTTTTTTTTAAAATTGGTATCGAGGGAAATTAATCCCGCAACATCCGGACCCGGAAACAGACGTCTTACGCAAATTGGATAGAAACGCATTGAAAATTGTTTTGAGAAAACTCGTTTACATATAAAACTTCGATTAACTTCTAGTTCATTTACTGGGTATACTACTGTTTATTTTTTAAATTTTATTCACCGAAAAATATCACATCGCTAAAATTAACCTTTATTTTTTGGCACCATATTTAAACAAAACAATAAAACTTTTTACAAACCGTGTATCATATTTGATAACTTATATAATATTATATATTATGCCGACTAGTTTCGGCTCGCGATAGTTAATCCTCTTTTTCTCAAGGCATAATATACGACCTACGTGGTCTAGTTGGTAAGACGCTGGTCTCCCAAACCGCAGGTTGCGGGTTCGATTCCCGTTGGTTCCCAGATTTTTTTTAAAAGGATTCCAACCTGGTTTTCACTTAAGGCTACTTTAACATTTTTCTGGTTGGCTGGAAGGTTTTGCCACAGGGCAATAAGCCCGCCAAGTTGTATTGTATACAATGAAAGTGTAATACAATGTATACCTAGTCTTGCCATAAATTCTGTTACAAATGTTTTGGATTATAATAAAAAAGCAGTGCATCTTACAAATGATTTATTATATTGTTAGACTTACACACGTATCATCTTAAATGAAAACATATATATTTTTCAAAATGTCCTCCCCTTGCCTTCACACAGGCCTTTAAACCTAACGGCCAATCGTCAACGGCAGTACGCACGATGCCCATTGGAAAATTGGCCACTGCTTTCTTCAATGATTGTTTCAGACTCTCCAAATTTAGATGTTGTCTGCTACAGGCCATGTTCTCCAACACTGACCACAATTTCTAGTCCAGTGGATTTAATCTGGGCTTCCAGAAGGCCGATCTTCAGCTCTAATAAACTCTGGTGTATGAATTTCTAGCCATTGCTGGGTGGACTCGTGGGCTGGAGCAGAATCTTGTTGAAAGGTCCAATGACCTGAATTAAACATGATCTTATTAACTTGACTTGACCACCTTCTCCAAAATGTCATTTTGGTATGAATTTGCACTTGTCTTCACACCCTGAGCACAAAAATGTAGCTCAGTAACCCCTTCGTATGAGACACCCCACCAAACCATCACAGATGCTGGATGATGACCTCTCTGAACTCTATGAATAACTTGAGTGATCTCTCGAGAGCTATGTGCGTACACCCGATCATTTTGCTTATTATAATTTTCTTCAATGCCGAAAATTTTTTCACCGGTTAATAGGATTTTGCTATGCATATTGTTTGCGTACCGGTGAATCAGTTGTTTAGCTCTGGTCTTACTGATGTCCCTCAAAGATGGAGTAATCAGTCCAGTGCTTCTCCGGTAAGCCCCCATATTTGGGTCCGATTTGATAATACGAGACACTCAGTGTCGAAATACCCATTTCCCTGGACATGATTTTTTTTTACGGAGTGGATTTCTACGGATTCTATTATTGATGACTTGGATTTTGAGTGGATTTCTACTGCTTTGATGACTGCTGGAGTGCTTATGATTCGCGGTCGACCACTTCTTTGCCGATCTTCAATACCTTGAGTCTCTTAGAATCGATTAATAGTACGATATACAAACTGACGATTGATATCCAAAGATATTAAAGATTTAAAATGTCTCCCGGCGTCTTTCCAACTTTACATAACGCAATTACAGTGATACGGTTTTCTTTACCGCCCACTCCATGTTTACTGGTCAACGTTCAATGACTAACTGATTATAGCAATACCACAAGGGATTGAGAATTACCTAAAAAAAGGTTTTAGGTTTCTACATGCTATTGTTTAGATTTTATGAGTGTCTAAATTTCTGTAACAGTATTTATGGAAGGACTGTGTATACTAAACTATCAATTGGTTTTTGTACAGGGTGCGGCAAAAATCAAATTGTGGAAATTCACTTCCCAAACAGTTGCTTCTAAATTTAATTTCCACAATTCTCGCCCGCTGATTTCTAATAAAAATGATATGTACACACCTTATCAGCATTTGAGATATTTAAAACCTGCCAATTTGATATAGTTCATAAAAGTATTTTAGTACCAACCTTGATGTATGGGAGAGAAACATGGACGTGAAACAATACTGAAAAGAGCCGAATAAATGCGTACACTTAGGAAAATACATGGGGCGACAATGTGTGAAAGTCATATTGCTGAAATGGTATGAAATAGTGCTAACACACCCTTTGTCTTCGCAAAGAATAACCATGACATCCCGAATAACGTTTGTTGATGGTGATATATTCGTACGAGTATTTTGCACGCTTTAAGGTCGAGATCGTTTAGTATTCCACCCACGTTCGGTTTGTACAAAGACGATGCGATTGCCAAGTTCTTCCGAACAGCTTTAAATCCGGTATATTGTGCCTCCTGCGATTGTTTGCGAAGCGCAAAAATATTTTCAGCTTTTGCCCATTGTTCTTTTAAGGCGTGATCATTAAGAAGTGTTGACTCCTTCATGCACACCCTCAGACTCGTTTTGTTACATTAATCAAGATCTTGTTTGATTTGATTATTTTGATAAATTGAATGTCAGTTGGATGAGCAGAGTTAGAAATAACTAAGTACTGGTTCGAATGTAAAGTGTATAGAACTAAAATGATTTATTTACATTGACATACTCGTATATATCGAACATACATACCATCACGTCGTTTCCGTGTCGGGGCAGGTGGATATGGCAAAGCGTCAGATACTATTGATTATTGAAATGCACCCACCTTCTTAAACTCTCTGAAAGAAGAATTATGCTCGATTTGATGTTTCTTTATAAGCTTATTTGAAATATCGTTGATAGCCCCGATATATTGACTCAAATCTGTTCCCACGCTCCTCCTAAAAATACACGGAACGTTTCACAATTCAAATGTGTCAATAGTTTTGCTAACGACTGTCGCATGTTACAACATTCACCAATCGTTGGTATTTATTTATTTACAGCTTTAATCCAATCACATCAAATAACAATATAAAAAAATAAATTATTAAAAGTCTAAATATAGGATAATGACAACAGGAACAATATTGCTCATGCTTCCCCGTGAAATGATTCATGTATACCTACAAAGTTTATTAAGTTCAACTCTTAATTTATTCACCGAGATTTGGAAAATAGTACTATCAGAAAATTTATTCAAAAAGCTCATTCCGTGTGCGAGTGGTAATGCTCTTAACAACTCAGTTTGTGAGTATTCAGCAAATGGGTAACTGCATGTCTGGATGGGTGGATGCTGTTGAGATGAAGATCCTTCTCCGGTATATCCTTAATCTTAAATCATATAATTGAGATACTGAATTTTCATTTTGTCTGTTTTTTTTTATATAATTTAATTTATTTTGTATTTATGTTGATTGTATTTAATTGATTGTTGGATTTCCTCTTATTTTAGTATTGTGTTACATATTGGTAACACCACGCGCCGTATGTGTTCTGAATTATATTAATTATTTAGAGTCGTTACTATTTTGTCCTTTGTTTAGTTAATTTTATTACGATTTGTAAAGGACACATAAGTGTCGTTTATCTTTTTAATAAACAAATATTGAACAACCCCAAAAATGTCCAACAGAATGCTCAGGGGAAAATCGAAAGTATACAGAGTCATTTGGGAGACGCGTGTCGGGATCGGAGAACCTGTGGTGGTTCTTTTGACAGACAACTGTATGGGCAGTTGTTTAGAAAAAAAAAACAACATTCGTTATGCGTGCAAGGCACTTCAACAAGAAAAAGGAAATCTGCCGTTACTAAATTAAACCACGTTTGGATGCTAGCACCGTTTAGTTTCTGCCGGGCTTTTCCGTTCTTTTTAAACAAAACTTGATAACCGCGAAATACTCAATTTATTTTACTATCTCTATATATGTATCATATATAACGAAACAAAATGTCTTGTATCAGCTCCGTTGAGTTATCACCGTGTATAAAAGTAACAATTTTACTATAACTTCGCCTGACCATGCCATGGACGTAGCCAGCATGGTTTATGTCCATATACTCTAATTATTCGTTCTAATTGGTATACTCGCATATATGGTATCATCATCATTGTCAACCAGGGTCAATCAACCGATGATGATACCGTATTTACTTACCCAGGGTCAACCTGGGTCGATCCACTGCTGGATGAAGGTCTCCCCAAGTTGACTCCAAATAGTTCGGTTTTTTGCTCGTTGGTGCCATGTGATGCTGCCATGCTTCCTGAGTTTATCTATCCAGCGTACCTTCGATCTTTTCCTGGGACACTTTATGTCTCTTACCCAAGAGACATAAACGTCTCTTACCCAAGAGACGTACCCACCATCGGATTATTTCGGATGTCCATCGGGAATCTGTCATTCTGGCTACGTGTCCTGCCCATTACCACTTCATTTTATTGCACACCTTTATTACGTCTTCTATCTTTGTTTTGTTGCGAATCCAGAAGTTTTGTTTACGGTTTCTTTTAGTATATCCCAACATGTATCTTTCCATGCTCCTTTGTGCGGTCTGGAGCTTTTGTGCGTTCTTTGCTATGAACGTCCATGTCTCACAGTCATACGTAAGTACTAGGATAATACACTGGTTGTAGACCTTTCGCTTCAAAGACATTGGGAGATCACTTTAGAAGATGTTGTTCAAATGTCCAAATTTGCTCCATTCTGGTTTTGTTCGTGCTACGAGTATTTCCTCCGATATGCCACCTGCAAAGGAAATAAGTTGGCCCATATACACATATTCCTGGACAAGTTCCAGCTGCCTTCCATCCACAATTATTATTTTGGTGGGGGGGATCATGGTAATGGTTTTTACCTTATTGGTATACTCGCATATATATTTTTTTCATTACCATATTTGATATTGCAGTCAACTCAACTACATGTGTTTGATATGTAATTGAATAATAATGATTGCATATCTACGTAATGAAGGTGCAATGTTCGGCTGGTAATGTATGTCTTATTAACAGTTTGCATGTGTCATAATTAATAACTCACCATCTGTCACAGTCGCTGATCCATTTCTGTTCTTGTTTCAACAAATTATACTAAATCAATACACACCAGAGCGAAGGCAAACTTCATTGTGATAAGATGTGATATCAGAAAGAGCTGAACTGGTTGGACGTGAGAAATAGACGCATACTGTCGCTATTGTATAATATCCTTGACTGTCCTGCCGGGCCCTCTTATCTCGTCAAAAGTATTCAACGTCTTTCTGATCATGGCCTGGCGTTACGCTCCAAGAGAGATTGTTGATCCACTTACCCAGTTCACCGCCCTTTTTTTTACGTCGTCCTTTACTGTCCATGCAGTAAGACTCTGGAACCAGTTACAAACCAATGTTAGACTCACTCCGTCATTGGTATGTTTTAAAAACTACTGAAGAAACTCTTAATTTCAAGTCAGTAATATAACGTGTTTCACTTCTGATTTTTCTTTCCTCTCCACCATCCCTTCCTTTTCCTTTGATTGATGATACTCGTATCTCACTTTTATTTTTACTATGTATTCACATATATTGTTCATAAATTTTGTAAGGGTGAATAATCATTTAAATATTTTTTACGACCATATAACTTCCTTTATTTACTTTTGTCTGGTTGATTAGAAGAGATTGCCATCTGGCAATGAGCCCGTTAGATTTTTTTTAAATAATGAAGTGTCAAATCAATAAATATCTCGTGGTCCATACACGCACTTAGCTGTTTAGGCCAGAAACTTTTGGACCCTAGTCGTTGGTTTTACTGTATCACTAATGTATTTACAATACAGCAAATAATATACACGCATCTTGTAAATACGCCAGCTTCTTTCCGATCAATTGCCCTGCGTCACGCTCGAAGAGAGATTGTTAATTGACTTTCCTAGTTCACCGCTCTTATTTTTTACATCATTCTTTACTGTTCATGCAGTGAAATTCTGGAATCAGTTATAAACCTAAGTATTTACAAAGTTAAATCTGCCTCCGCTATAAAGACTTCAAACAGTTGGATGAAGCGGAGCGAATTTAAATGGCGATTGTAATCTCCTCGTTTGGCCTCCCTATGTTGTTGCATTTCTCGGAATTTGATGGCGTCTTTTAAATCTCGTTTATGTTGTATCGGGATAGCTGTTTATTTTTATTACACCGTGTGATAAAATGCAAAGTAGCATCTTTTGGGATTGTTTACTTGTTATTCGCGTTACTTTATTTTGTATTCGATACTCTTGACGTTTGTACTATATATTATGTAGCTTTTTTTACGCCGCTTTTCTTTATCCTCCAGTCTTAAGGTACACACCTACACAATGGGTTTATTTTTTTCTGTGAAATTTCTCAATTTTAGTCGAAATTATCTCAAGAACATCGAAGCGATTAATTTCTGTCAGAAATTACAAAACGTTCTGTTTTTTTTTTCTAAGACACTAGGAAGTTAGAAATAGACGCCGAATTCACATACTGTCTCTATTGTATAATATCCTTAACTGTCCCGCCGCACCCTCTTATCTCGCCGAAAATTTTCAGCGTCTTTCCAATCATGGATTAGCGCTACGCTCAAACAGAGATTGTTTATTGGCCTTTCCAGTTCACCGCTCCTCTTTCTTTACGTCGTCCTTTACTGTCCATGCAGTGAGACTCTGGAATCAGTTACAAATCAATATAAGACTCGCTCCGTCCTTGGCATGCTTTAAGAAGCGACTGAAAACACTCTTAATTTCTAGTCAGTAAAATAACGTGTATCATTCCTGATTTTTCCTTTCCTTTCCTCTCCACCATCCTTTCCTTTCCTTTTGATTGATGATATCTCACTTTATATGAAAAATAATGTTCGGGTGATTGTCCGTCTTTGTGGGGTTCGTAGGCATGTTCTCGCGTATATGTTTATGGATTTCGTGGGGATGGATAGTCATTTGATTGGTTTATGCGACCACGTAACTTGCTTCATTTACTTTTGTCTGGTTGGTTGGAAGAAATTGCCACCTGACAATAAGCCCGCCAGATTGTATTGCAATAAAAGTGTTAAATAAATAGGAAGCATTTTGAAGACAGGAGGTAACTTCTTTCATGTTTATTTGTTTAAACACTGACAACCTTCGTGACCTTGTAAGACCTGTCTTCCATCACGAGGGTTTTGTTTAAACACTGACAACCTTCGTGACCTTGTAAGACCTGTCTTCCATCACGAGGGTTTTGTTTAAACACTGACAACCTTCGTGACCTTGTAAGACCTGTCTTCCATCACGAGGGTTTTGTTTAAACACTGACAACCTTCGTGACCTTGTAAGACCTGTCTTCCATCACGAGGGTTTTGTTTAAACACTGACAACCTTCGTGACCTTGTAAGACCTGTCTTCCATCACGAGGGTTTTGGGGGCGATTCCCGTTGGACCCTAGATTTTTTTTAAAAACTCATTCTGATTTTCACTTAAGGAATCTTAAAGAGATTGTCACATAGCAATAAGCCCGTAAGGTTTTACTGTATACAAGAAATGTAATATAGTATACTTTTATTAAGTACGTCTGGTGGATTTATTGCTTGCAACAGTTTCTTCTAATCAACCAGCTTTTTTATTACGAATCTAAGAGAACTTTATCATAAATCAATGAAACATGCGCTTGTCTGCCAACATAATAATAATAATAAAATGATAATTTATAAAACACCGTTTAGAAAGCAGACATTTCGTCAATGAAGAGAAATGAATTTTTTTAAATTTGTTATTTGAAACAAGCCAACGAAGGTGACAGTCTTAAAACAGCTGGTAACTGGTTCCAGGCATGAACGTTAAAGGACGGCGTGAAGAAGGAGTGATGAACTGGTAATACCAAAGGAGAATTTCTATTTGAAAAGTGTCTGCGTACTAGTAAACGAGTATAATGAAGTAAACCAGACAATCTTCAATCCAAGGAAACTAGAGAAAACTTTTACATATACTTAATTTTCTGACGCCATTTAGTGAACAAAGATCACTTCAAAATCCTACAAAATTATTTGACAACTTGCGACTCCTTAAATGACTTCACGCCATCAGCCTGCTTACATACAATATTTGGTGGCCATTCGAAAAGTGAGAGTGTCTCAAGAGAAATCCGAGAGCTACGAGTATTTCACAGGTCAGCTGTACCACACAAGCGGCGTTGTTGTTTATGCTAATCGATGCCAGCTACTCCTTTGTGCCTCTGATCGCTGCTCGCTGGTGCAGCCGTTCTGCGTGTTATGCAACAGCCGGGGCGATGCAACAGGTAATCGCGGCTAATGTGCATTTACGATATTATAAAAGCGTCCACTTCCGCGCGCATGTCTCGACTGCGGGAATCTCTCTTACGTATTCATGTTTCTCGTTTCTTACGAAGTGCGGTTGCAGCTTTTTCATAATTGTCCATTAGTAAACGGGGGACAGATATTTGACGTGATGGGTAATATCTTCACCATCACCCTGTACGCCCCATCAGGAACACAGATGCGCCACACAACGTCTCTATCTAAGTCAGTCAACAGCCCGACACTCCCACGTAAGACCGACACTGCGAATCTCTCTATCATAACATCTTTGTATGTATAAAACAGCGCAGCTCTTGACCAACTATCAGGCCCTGTCATAATACTCCGCCCTATGAATTCAGCACAATCGATTTATTTAACGAAGACGAAATCGACCTCAAATTTGTACTCCTCTCCGAAAGAAACATACTTTAAGTACGTATTCGAAAGATACAATGCAAACATCCCATTACGGGACAATCTGTTCTCGACTTTTGAGCCAATGTAGACTTTATAGAAGCGGACTAATACGACTATCATACAAGTGTATATCCGCCTAGCAGTTTGCAATGAAAGCAGATTAGAAGTTTTCAAACCAGAATAAATATATTTACATTACATAATTATATAGTAGGTCCTTGCGTTGAACCACCCCCAAAGCACTTAAGTTTTTATGTACTTCTGAAAATCTTCAAATTCTCCCCCGAGCCCAGTTTCAATGGCAGACCATTAAAATCAACAAGTTCAGTAGTCACCATAAACATAGTAGTCCAAGAGAATGAGGATATGTTCTCGGGGTGTCACCCCAAGGAAATATTGTCACCTGGAATACGAGACTGGTGACTAGCAGTCTATCAGATCTAAATCGTTAGAGATATATCATCATCATCATTGTCAACCAGGGTCGATCCACTGCTGGATGAAGGTCTCCCCAAGTTGACTCCAAACAGTTCGGTCCTTTGCTCGCCGATGCCACGTGATGCTGCCATGCTTCCTGATTTCGTCCATCCAGCGAACCTTCGGTCTTCTTCTAGGCCTCTTTATGCATCTTGGATACCATTGGATTATTTCGGATGTCCATCGGGAGTCTGACATTCTGGCTACATGTCCGGCCCATTGCCACTTCATTCTTTTGCACACCTTTATAACGTCTTCTACCTTTGTCATATTGCGAATCCAGGTGTTTCGTTTACGGTCTCTTTTAGTATATCCTAACATGCATCTCTCCATGCCCCTTTGTGCGGTCTGGAGCTTTTGCGTGTTCTTTACTGTGTTACTGTCTTTACTTTAGATATATATATATATATATATATATATATATATATATATATATATATATATATATATATATATATATATATATATATATATATATATATATATATATATATATATGTATGTATGTATGTATGTATGTATGTATGTATGTATGTATGTATGTATGTATGTATGTATGTATGTATGTATGTATGTATGTATGTATGTATGTATGTATGTATGTATGTATGTATGTATGTATGTATGTATGTATGTATGTATGTATGTATGTATGTATGTATGTATGTATGTATGTATGTATGTATGTATGTATGTATGTATGTATGTATGTATGTATGTATGTATGTATGTATGTATGTATGTATGTATGTATGTATGTATGTATGTATGTATGTATGTATGTATGTATGTATGTATGTATGTATGTATGTATGTATGTATGTATGTATGTATGTATGTATGTATGTATGTATGTATGTATGTATGTATGTATGTATGTATGTATGTATGTATGTATGTATGTATGTATGTATGTATGTATGTATGTATGTATGTATGTATGTATGTATGTATGTATGTATGTATGTATGTATGTATGTATGTATGTATGTATGTATGTATGTATGTATGTATGTATGTATGTATGTATGTATGTATGTATGTATGTATGTATGTATGTATGTATGTATGTATATATGTATGTATGTATGTATGTATGTATGTATGTATGTATGTATGTATGTATGTATGTATGTATGTATGTATGTATGTATGTATGTATGTATGTATGTATGTATGTATGTATGTATGTATGTATGTATGTATGTATGTATGTATGTATGTATGTATGTATGTATGTATGTATGTATGTATGTATGTATGTATGTATGTATGTATGTATGTATGTATGTATGTATGTATGTATGTATGTATGTATGTATGTATGTATGTATGTATGTATGTATGTATGTATGTATGTATGTATGTATGTATGTATGTATGTATGTATGTATGTATGTATGTATGTATGTATGTATGTATGTATGTATGTATGTATGTATGTATGTATGTATGTATGTATGTATGTATGTATGTATGTATGTATGTATGTATGTATGTATGTATGTATGTATGTATGTATGTATGTATGTATGTATGTATGTATGTATGTATGTATGTATGTATGTATGTATGTATGTATGTATGTATGTATGTATGTATGTATGTATGTATGTATGTATGTATGTATGTATGTATGTATGTATGTATGTATGTATGTATGTATGTATGTATGTATGTATGTATGTATGTATGTATGTATGTATGTATGTATGTATGTATGTATGTATGTATGTATGTATGTATGTATGTATGTATGTATGTATGTATGTATGTATGTATGTATATATTGTGGAGGAGGTGTGCAGGATGGTAGGCCCCAGATGATGATGATTGTTGATTGTTCCAGTCGAGTACTGGACACGAGTACTAGAGTCGCGGATTAGGTCGGCGAATCGGAATTATTTCCAGGAAGCAGACACTTCACGGTATGAACAACACAGACAATCGGCGACAACTATTAGGTAACAACGAGTTGTATTATGGTTTCAAGTTTTTTTTTTCTGTTTGCATTGTGGCCGTTGTGGGCCGCATTGTTCTCGAGACTATCGGCAAATGCAGCGACGGAAGAGTGAAAAAGTTTCACTTTTTATTCTACGTCTGGCTGCATCCGTTGATTCGCCTCGCTGTATAAAATTGTAAGTTGTATTCTTTGAATGGTGTAAACTGCTACCTTATTATTTTGGATTGAATGATTGACGATGATTTTTCTTTTTCACGAGCGAGTATTTTTTTGTTGACCACTTTGCTCGGATTTATCTCCTAACACAAAGTAGATCCCATACCATTGAGCTTGTCCTTAAGGAAGAATATCAGCAGGATTCGTTTTGTCACGCGATGCCGAGAATATATCTACAGTGTCGTGTCACTCAGTTGGTTCAATATTTTTATACCACACGTGACTGTGACTGAGTGTTAAGCCAATATATTCATTACGAAAAAACATAGTGTGATTCCTTGCTGAGGATTGCTTCTAGTGTCGCAGAGAACTCAAAACTTCATCAAGCCGAGCCTCACACAAAGTTTGACAGTGCTACATATAGCGAAACGGCTGTCTCGGAGTAAATAAATAAAATATATGGAAATTCAAAGCGTTTAATTTTGATTTTCTTAATTAAAACTACCTTGACCAATCTTCAGTAGGAATATCGCTATGGATTCTTGCCTTGTTTCAAGGCTTATATTGCACAACGTGAGAAGTTCGATATGGTGCACATATTTTGGGTAATCACCGTTTGTGGGTAATAGATTGAGATTTTTTTGGATTCGTTTTGTAGTATAGTATTTGTGCTGACGTGGAACCCAAACTGCGAATGCTAATATAAATCTAATTAAATAGTTGTACAAGTTTCACAGCATATCAAGTTGAGTCTTAAGTTATAGTTATTGAGAAAGGAAGTAAGAGCGCTTGTGAACCAAAAGTGAAAAACAAGACGTTAGAACAAGTGGAGGATTTTTTTTTATCTTGGAAGCATAGTCACATCGGATGGCCGCCCGAAATGCGATATTGGAAGTGTAAAGTAGCAGTGAACAAGAGTGTAAACGATGGGTGACACAATTTGTTGCATTCTAAGATAAGCGAAACTGGCTGCCCATAGTGTGATCGTGGTGTCAATATTTCTATATGCAAGCGAAAATTAAACGCAGCAAAATAGTAAAAAATGTATAATAAATAGGGTATCAATGAGAGTGTTGCGTAGAATTTGCGATAACACAGTGTATTACAGAATAAGGATAAGGATTGGAGGGATTAGGAAAGGTTGCAGATTGAAAGATGACGTAGTGATTAGAAAGGAACATTGAGATAGTTCGGCCACGTAGAAAGAATGAATGGTGAATGATTTACAAAAAAATATCTATTAGGTGTTAACATAAGTTGTGTCCGTTTTTTTTCCAAATTTAAAAATGAGCACCAAAAGTAAAACAAAATGGTAAAGGTTATACGTCATTCGAAAGAAAATTTTCTGCTCTACAAGATATTGTGTTTGCTTTTACGTTACGTATATTATTTTATTTGATTACAAGCCTTCAAAATGGAATGTCAAGTAGACGAAAGTGAGCATTTTCGACACCTCCTTCTGTTCGCGTTCAATCGAGGGAATAAAGCTGCCAAAGCTGCTCGCGATATTTGCCAAGTGTACGGTGAATATGCTATGAATGAAAGAACAGGTCGTCGATGGTTTTTGCGTTTCAAAGACGGTAATTTTGACCTGAAATACATGGAGCGTTCCGTACGACCAGTGGACTTCGATGAGGACCGCTTAAACCATATTATTCATGAAGATCCCCTTAGAATCCAGTGTAGTTAAAGAGTTCGTCTATTCATGAAGATCCCCTTAGAATACAGTGTAGTTTAAGAGTTCGTCTGTCAACAAAACTATATACCAGACATGTGCTGGTGTATACGGTGGCGTTCATATATTTCATACACGTCCACGGTGGCGAACTATGTTAAGTTATATGCTTTCTATGAGAGGAACTAAACTCAAGGCTGAGTGATTGGAACCGAAGACGATTTTGTCTCCCGACCAACGTTTTTCAGTACGTTCAGTCACCATACGAATGTAATTCACTTGTGTATTGCGTTCGTGTAACCATCATCATCTCTATTTATTGCGAATTTATCTGAATCGTCGTCGCCATTCTCCTTATACATATTCGGAATTCATTTGGACACATCGCAGCTTACTTTATAATTGGCCCCTTTCCAGGCTTTTACGTTAAGCAACAAAGCACTATTTATGAAGTCATCAAGCTTTTATTCGTGTTCAATGTCGAGATAAATTACTGACTAACGAGGGAAAAATTATTTCAATTTTTATGTTTACTTTTCGGCTTTAAGTACCCAAATCTTTTTGACATTAAATATTTCCAGCCTCCTTATTGATCTTTAGTATTAGACCTCTCTTCGTGGGTCAATGTTAACCAACGAAACTAAGATCAAAAGAAAAAGTACGAATGGCTGTGAAAAACATGGAAACAGGAAAAGCGTCAGGCTGTGATGAAGTAAGCTCAGAACTGATTGTGTGTGAAGGTGAGCGAATGATTGATTGGTTGAGACAAATTTTCATCAAATGTTGGGTATCTGACTACACACCGCAAAACTGGAGGAGTGCAGTGATTGTTCCATTATAAAAAAGTATGTGTGCAAGAGAATTGAGCGTGGAAGTTATAGAGCCATTAGCCCTCTGAGTTTAGCAAGTAAACTCTATGGGAAAAATCTGATAGAAAGGGGGAAAAGAAAGTGTGGAATGGTCAGGGTGGGTGCCTTCTTAAGTTAAAAATGGTGTGTGCATCAGAGTTTCTCTTTATAATGTATAGTGTTATGCTCTGTAGAAAAAAGTATGGCAAAAAATAAGACAATGGACTGTGCGTTTGTGGACTTGAAAAAGCATATGATCGAGTGATAAAAGAAAAGTTATCTAAAATGCTGAATAATTATAGTGTTCAATGTTAATTAATACGTGGTATTTCGTCATTATGTGCTGGATGTACAGCTGTAGTATAGTTCGTTGCCTTGACTGACTGTTTAATATTTCAAAATAGGGAAAGCAAGGATGTGTAATGTAACCCTCGTTGTTTAATATTCAAATAGATTCGAGCGTGGAAGAATTACAGAGTGGTGGCATTCAAATGTCGAATGGGAATGCCTGCAGTTTGCTGTATGCTGATGACATGGTAGTGTTCGCGGTGAATGAGGGTGAATTATAGAGTGTAATAAGCAAATTGTATGAATGGTGTGAAGAGAAAGTTCTAAGAATGCAAGATGTAAAATCCAAAGTGTAAAAAGAAAGGTAAATGATATGTTTTGAGGAACAATGAAAGGTAGCAGCAATATGAATAATTATGCTATTCAGGAACTATTCTCTCAAACGATAGAATATTTCCGAGAGATATTGAACGGCGTGTAACGAAAGAAACAAAGTCAATGGGGCATTAAAACATATATGCTCGAACCGGACAGTATCAACATCTGACAAGATGATAGATAGTACACAACAGTATGTTAATACCAACTTTGAAGTATGGGAGTGAAACGTGGACGTAGAGCCGAATAAATGCTTTAGAAATACGTGCACTTGGAAGAATACATTGGGTGACACGAGAGGGTGGATCAAATATAAACGAGACTTTTTTTGTTTTTTTTTATTTTTTATTTGCAAAAAGAAAAAGACCAAGTTGACATAATTTTTGTACATAATCTCCGGTTTTAGAAATCCATTTTCCCAGCGGATCGGTAGTTTTTGTATCCCGTCATTGTAAAAAGAAGTTGGCTGTGTCAGCAGCCATTGCGCACAAACCGCTCTACTCCATGGTCGTCGTTGAATCGTTGGCCTCCCAGAGCTTCTTTCAGTGGCCCAAAGAGATGATAGGAAATGGCGTGATGTTATGTATGTAACATAGTATGTTAATATATGTCCTGAAATTGCACATACATACTCGTATACGTAAAGGAAATGAAAAAAAAATACATTTGAGCTGGGGGAAGTTTTCACAGTCTGGGCTAATGATATTTTGAAAGAAAGAAATGTAAGAAGTAATCGAAATCGAAGGAGCAGTATGGGAGGTGTATGGATGTGTAAGAGGCGAAATATGTGTGTCGAGATAGGAAAGTCTGGCGTCCTGATCTCTCTGCCTATGCCAGCAGGAAAACGACGTGATGCTAAAGTCAACGAGCCTTTTTTTGTTTTCAATATCGAGAAAAATGTCTAATTACTGAAGAGATATTTTTTTTGTTTTTTTTTTCGGCCTCGAAGTATATATATATATCGTTAATCCTAAAGAGTCATTTTGCAATGTGTGGGTAACACTCTGTACTATACAACTTGTATAGTGGTATTGGGTTTAGAATGCCACACGATTGGTTCGCGCAGCGCGCACTTTTTTTTTTTTTTTTTTTTTTTTTATCCACTTTGCACGGATTTCTCCTGTTACACAAAGAGGGTTTGCTTCTAGCGTTAGCTTATTCGTTAGGAATAATATCAGCCAGGATTCTTCTCATACTGCTAGACGGTACCGAGAATATATCAACCGTGTCATTCAGTTGGTTCAATATCTCTATACCACGCGTGACTGAGTGTTTAGCCATGATATTCGTCCTGTAAGTTGGTATGTAGAACAGAGGGTGATTCCTTGCACGGATATATTTATTGGGTACATATAAACTTAGTGCTTCTAGAATCGCGGGACAGTTAAAGGAACCTTGGAAAACCTTTATTAGGAATATCGCAATGGATTCTTGCCTTCTTGTTTCAAGGCTTCTATAGTTACACACCGTGAGAAGTTCGGCATGGTGAGCATATTTTGTTGTTAAAATACTGGGTGATTAGAAAAACACTACCTTATCGAAATTAGGAAAGGGAAAACCGCTTTCGGGCCAAGCAAAGCAGATTGTTTTAAATTTTGGTAATGATTGATAATAATAAGGGATCGGTCGAAAAGGTGACGCAATCTATTAGTGCGATTTTGGTCTAATGTAATGTATGTTATAATTAAAAATTTATCGAAAGCTTAGAATGTACTTTGTTATAACTTAAAGTTTCCTAGAATTTAGTATCACTCCATCTACTATTATTTTAAAACTTTATTATTTTTCATTGTAATTATGATACATTAATATGTTAAATAATCTTACATTCATTTTATTTTTATGTGCAATCTACTCGTAATTAAAGCTGACTAACATTTTTCCTTTATAATACTTGTACTTATATTTATTTTTAATCTCGAAAAATTCCATTATTGTTATTCAATGTTATCTAGAATCTGCCATGCCTAAACAATTCATATGTTGAATAAACTTACTTTCATTTTATTTTTATGATTATTACAATTTAAGCTGACAGCATTTTTAGTTTACAAAACGTGTGTGTTCATTTCAATGTTTGAATATAAAATATTATTTTTATATTTTTTTTGCTTTTTCACTTCATTAAAAAAATAAAGTGACAAGTTTTTGTAAACGCACCCTTACACTATTGCAAAATGACTCTTCAGGCTGAACGATCTAAACACAAACATATTAACTATTTTTAACTTCTTCATTGATTTTTTATCTTAGACCTCATTTTGTGAATCAATATTAATTAATGAAACTGAGAAGAAATGAACGCCTTGTGTTGTAGGAAGTAGATTCAGTGCATCGCATGCATGCTATTGCATGACTGCGCTCTAACGTATTTATCGGAAGATGATTAGTTCAATAATATATAATTATTGATTTAATGACATTCTAACAGAGATCGATTGTATCAAACTCATTGAAAAGTGCTTCTATAGGATAACAACCCGATTATTTAGCATAGTTTTAATTTAGCCTCTAAGCTCAACAAAAAATTTAATTTAGCTTCTAAGCTCAACACAAAGGATCGATTTAATTTATCTTCTAAGCTCAACACAAAGGATCGATTTAATTTAGCTTCTAAGCTCAACACAAAGGATCGATTTAATTTAGCCTCTAAGCTCAACACAAAGGATCGATTTAGTTTAGCCTCTAAGCTCAACACAAAATAGTATATGACTATTCCATTTAATCTTTCAATCGGACCAACTGTATGTCAAGCCACTGCAAATAGTCGTGGTTTCATATACGAGTACATAACATACGTCAATAAAATTTAAAAACTTCTCAGATTTATTAAATAATTTGTTGATAAAAAATGAAACAAATATTGTAACATATATATGTACATCTGTATGTCAAGCCACAGTATGTAGGTATAGCTTGACATACATAACACACGTTTACCATCCATAACATACAACATACATAACATACAACATACATACATAACATACAACATACATAACATACAACATACATAACATAACATACAATATACATAACATAACATACAACATACATAACATACGTCTACATCTACCTATGATGGGCGGGTTGGAAGGGAAATTGAAAGAAGGGTAGCGACATTGAACAAGCTAAACGGTACACTCGATCTAATATACAACAACTGCGCTATTATCAAGTGTAGCAAAATGACAATACTGTTTTGGTGCCCACCTTGATGTATGGAAGGGAAACTTGGATTTGTCAGCATTAAATTAAGTAGATTAATGATGTGGAGATGCTTGCTCTAAGAACAATTTGTAGAGGGTATGAAAGTAGGCGGAACAAAGACATAAATGCATTGATAAATCGATGATTTAAGCAAGATGAAGAAAGGAGCTTTAAGATGGTTTGGACGCGTGTAGAGAATGACTAAGCGAGTGTACAGGTCAAAGTGCAAGGTATGCGTGTAAGAGGTATACTGAGAAAAATATGACTGAATTCTATGGACCAGATTTTGAAGGAAGGTCATTTATGAATAATAAAAAATTATGACTGACGAGATGTAAGAATTTGGAGTAGGCAAAAATTGTATCCTTGAATAAAAAGTTTGGAGACCTTTTCACTCTGCCCCGTAAGGGAACACGGCGTAATGATAAGTGTGTGTGGATTTAAAAAAAAAGAGAAATATCACACGACTAGATCGGTAGGACGAGTTGTAGAGGACCGAGAATAAACAATGTTTATGGTGACGAACACGGCGTAATGATAAGTGTGTGTGGATTTAAAAAAAAAGAGAAATATCACACGACTAGATCGGTAGGACGAGTTGTAGAGGACCGAGAATAAACAATGTTTATGGTGACAGACCGCTGCGAATTGGGCTTTATAGAACTTTTAATGGATTAAGTTGTGATATGAACAATATTTGAAGTGTGAAAATAAGAGAATAATTTTAAATAATCTATTCGACTCTAGGAGTGTATGATTATCAAATTATGTTTATTTTATATTAATATACATACCATCACGCCATCTCCCTGTCGCGATAGGTAGAGATGAGAAAGCGCCACACTTTCCTTCCGCGACACACACCTTACGCCTCTTCTACATTCGTACACCTCATTCAGTTTGTTTATACTATAGTTAAGGCATTAACGTTGTGGAGGTTTAAAGACATTGTAATTTGTTTTATCAAACACTGTTTATTCCACTTTTTGTAACTGTATAACCCTACCGGTTTCAAGGCTTTCACCTCATCTTCAGGGGAGCACAAACAAGACTGAATTATGTTCGAACTGGTACCGATATGCACGCTTCTAACGGTTGGGGACATTTGGGTTGGGGACTGAGAGCTGAGAGACGCGAAACGCGAGACCAAAAATCTCTCCGCTGATGGGACGATCTCGGCCAGCAGCGAAGAGATTTTTGGTATATATGTGTTTACCAGATGTTCGTCTCGGGGTACTGACTTAGAAATTTCGAGGGACTCTGATCTGTCCAATTTATTTCCGTTAGTGTTATAACGTTAGGGTTATACCGTTACAAAAAGTGGAATAAACAGTGTTTGATAAAACAAATTACAATATAATTAACTTGATTCAGTTATACCTTCATTGGTCTTCCTCTACCACGCCTTACACCCACATTTTCACTGAATATTTTATTTTTTTAACCTTTCTTCATTTCCTTCTTTCAAAATATCGTGCACTTGATCGCACCACATACTTTTCTTCTTTCAAAATATCGTGCACTTGATCGCACCACATACTTTTCTCCTTTCAAAATATCGTGCACTTGATCGCACCACATACTTTTCTTCTTTCAAAATATCGTGCACTTGATCGCACCATACTTTTCTTGGTATTTCCTACACCTCCCTCTCACATTTGCACTGTACTAACTGTTTTGTTAGTCTTTCTTCATTCATAATTTCCACATGACCAAACCATCTCAGCGAGCTCGTCTTCATCTCACTTAATACACCACCCTTAAATTCACATTAATCCCTTATCACTTAATTCCGTATTCTGTCATAGATTGTCACCCCATGCAGTCGTCTCAGCGTGCGTATTTCTATTTATTCGGCTTATATAAGTCGTTTTCCGCGTAGACGTTTCACTCCTATACATTAAAGTTCACTACACCGTTTTTAAAACCTTAGAAATACTCGTAAACTAAATGAAGGCTCGATTTTTCTATTCCACGTTTTTTAGCGTTCTTATTACGGCATTCGCAGAAAACCCAGCTTCGCAGAGTTTTTTTTTTTGACGAGTTGAGCCAATGGGCAACCTGGCTTATGACGCACCAGGTTTATAATCTCGGGATTGTGTTTGGACTCTCTGAAGTGGTTCTATGGAGACCCACTTCTTTGCCTGTTCCCTCAGTGCATACCCCAAAAGTGTTTATCATTTTATTGCTCTGAATATGTTTAATGTGTTTCGAATGTTCAGTGTATGGATAGGACAAGGAATGCGTTCGCGCACGACTTTATTGGGAGCGCCCCGGCATTTGCCGTACAACAGGAGAAATCGCGGTAAACTCCGTCGGGTCGCGGCTGAAGGCCCTTCAAAGAGATCTGCCCTTTGGTATTATTCCCTTGTAATAGTGTTCATGTGCTTTGTGGAATTAACTACATCGGCGATATATTCACATATGGTAAAAACTTCGCAGAGTTAAGACGTCGGAAATGAAACGAGGAATCGTTGAGCTTTTGCACTTAGCAATGTATTATACACCATTAGACATTTCCTTGTCGGGTTAGGCAGAGAAAAAAGAGCGCCAGACTTTCATATTTCTCTACACATCCTTCGCCTCTTCCACATTCATACAACTCCTACGATTTTTACGTTTCTTTCTTTTAAAATATAATTCACATGATACAGCCATATATTCTTTAGTACTCCTCTGCCACGCCCTCCACTCACTTTTGCACTATATATTTGTTTTACATTACTGATACTCAAAACACTATGAATTTCTTATCGACATGTTTTGTTTTTAATGTACTGTCGCAATATATTATAGCTCAATCCGACTTTCTTCATCTACCGATGTAAATTAAGACGGAAGAACTCTGAAATGACTTTGAATTCATCTGTAATTCTGATCGTGAATCATGGCATTGAATTAAAATTAACTTGAATTCTGTTTTTTTTAATATCTCGCAGCAATCAATCGCGACGCACCAGGGCGACGAGGCTCACACTTTGAAAACATCTGCTTTATAGTATCGTGGTTCTAAATTGTCGTGCAAAACGCAAACTAGATAATCTATTTTTTTGGCGATAGTGAGAAATTACAATAATATGTTGCGTACTAGCTTCCTCTATTTTATATTAATAATCCCTTAATCCTTAAAGATAAAAGCTATTGTTCTAAATTTTGAGAGTTTATAACTAAACGATAACTCAATACACCCTTAAAAAAGTTTAGAAAGACTCGGAAGTCTCAAAAAGAATGAAAAACAAAAGTCAGAATATTTTATGTCACAGTTATTTACATATACATACCATCACGTCATTTACCTGTCGGGGTAGACAGAGTGCCAGACTTGTCTATCCCGACACATCCTTAGCGTCTTCTACATTCGTACACTTTCTCATACAACTTCTAGGATTTCTTGCACTTTCTAAATTTCCTTCTTTTATTAACTTGATTCAACCATACTTTCCTTGGGCTACCTCTCACATTTACACTATACTCGTATATCTGTTTTTGGCAATGATTTATTTATTTATTTATTTATACATACATACCGTCTTGCCACACTACCCTGTTAGGGTAGGCAAAGAGGACAGAGCCCCAAGCTTTCCTATCTCGACTCTATATTTTGCCTCTTCTCATACAGGTCCTACGATTTCTCTTCCTTATTACATTTCCTTCTTTTAAAATATATTATTAAATTGATCCAACTATGCTATTCTTGGTCATCCTCTACGCCGCCTTCCACTCACATTTGCACTGAATATTTGGTGTGTTCTCTTTCTTCATTTATTCATTCCACGGGCCCGAACCATCGCCGAGTGGCCTTATCTTGCTCAACACATCAGCTTTAAGTTAACACTCATTAACGGTTATTTAATTTGCTGAAAAGCTAAACAATTATATGAAATAGTTTGATAGTGTCTCATCAGGCTAAATGGTTTCAGTGGATTTTTAAACAAATGATGTAAGAATGTAAGTATTTTAATTTCAATAATGTAAAAATGTTAGATATCAAAGGAAGATAAAGAAGATTTGATTGATTATAGAAAGACTTACATAACAAATATCCAGTGGGAATGTGTGATACGTGGAAGACCAAGGAAAGCCTGGCGTTATGTCCACGCAGTCATACCGGACAGGGAATTGGCATTATGTTATGTATGCATATAGTAATAAAAATCTAATTTATATAGTGCCGTTTATAGAGCAAACTCTCAACGGCGCTCGGGACTGGAACCCACTATTATTGACAGATTAATAATTAAGGTTGTTTTTTTTTGGGTGTGATGGGATTTTGCATTGGCCGCCAAACTCGTGCGATTTAACTCCTCTGGATTATTTTCTTTGGGATTATGTTAATTCACTGGTTTACACCAACAAACCCAAGACTCTTGATGAACTTGAGACCAACATTTGTCGTGTTATTGGCGCCATACAGCCGGAAATGCTCCACCGAGTCATCGAAAATTGGCGTGATCGAATTGGCCAGTGCTAAAGAAACCGTGGAAGCCATTTGAACGATATCTTGTTTAAATCATAAACGGCATTAAATATTAAACCTTTCAAAATAAACCCTCATATCCATTTTTGGTTTATTAGTTGTTGTTTTGTTTTATTTTAAAGTTCTATCGTTCTTAATGGGAAACCCATATTATTATCGGTTAAGGTACATAAGCTATTAGCGGTCCACGGTCAACATACGAGTATGAATGAAATTATCTTCAAACAATAATTGTCATTAAACAACCTATCATTTGAATTGAAATACACGCCCAATTAAATAATTTATATGTGTTTTATTTCAAAAACAAATCCTATCACACAAAAAAACACCCTATTTTATGTTGTTTATAGTTAAGGCATTTAAAGAATTTTCATTTAAAGAACGGATATTTTGTGTCCTTTGAGAGTTGAATAAGGGGAAACTATCAGATCTGCTGTGTACTTAATAATTTTATTAATATAAGACAAAGGTTATTCTTTTACAATTAAGTATAAGCAAGATTGAGGAGGAAGAAGACCGAGGTGGGAGGGGAAGAAGACAGAAGATCATGTATGACGAGACGCAACTGTATGCATGGATAGAAGGACGTTAAGGCCTGTCTTTTCTGCCTACCCCAAAAGGGATGTGGCATGATGGTTTGTAAGTATGCGTATAAACAAAACGGATTCTTCTTACTACATATCGTACTACATAAAAACAACAGTCCGAGAAATCGTAGAAGTTGTATGGATGAAGCCTGGCATTCTGTCCACTCTGTCTACCCCGACAGATAAATGGCATGATGGTAAGTCTAAAATGACTAGAGAATTGACGAAGTAATTGAAGGCAGCTCCCTATTTTACATAGTTATCATATGTAAGCTGGATGTAAGGATAGGAAGGTGGTGAATTCGGCCATCAGATCCTGGAATCTGCATGTGTTTAGAAAAACATGTTTGTACACCGTCCAGTAGATATGGTTGAGTTTGATTCCTACCTTCTGTTATTGGCTTAGTACATACTCGTTATTTTGTAGTGTTCAGTAGTTATTCTGCGGTAAATGTCTCCGTGTAGCGTTACCACCGTAGCTGCGGCTTCTCGAGAAACCAATCGCCGACACCCATATCGTTTTCAGCCGGATTCCGTTGGAGACGAAGGCGGCAGATAGCTGATAGTACATACCGGCTGCGGATAAAAATAGAAACTGGTTAATCAACACAAATTGCAGAATAATTCAGTGCGGCCGGGTGACGGGACCGGTTGTAAGCCAATCATTATTAATCTCGCTGTATCGGCTCTGCTCGGTGGAAGAAAAGCGCACGAGAAACTATCGGCCAGACACGAGAGCAGCTTCTTCGGCGTGTGATTAAAGAAGCAAGACACTTTAATGTTGATCCGACGGAGCATTCATCAATTATCTGGTCGCTATCTGATCATTGTCCGTAGGTGTTATCTGAAATGTTCAATAATGAAGGGGCTGCCGTAATAAGGCTGATGAAAATAATAAATATTTTATAGACTTTGGTGTGGTTGCACTGTGTGAAAATCGTTCCGTAACATTCTTCTATGCCTGATAGCTAAGAACTTGATTAAAATCAATATAATGATAAGAGCATATTGAAGAACGTGACCTATACTCAAGAAAATGTAGCATAGTCCCTGTAACGTTTGAAATGTCATGTCTCAAAGGGATGGGGTAAAATCGTTTTTTTTTTACAAATTGAATGTTTTTTTTTCATAAATTGAAAAATAGTTTTTCTCTAAACTGACGTTTTAATTCATAATTTTCATTATACTGACTTTCTAATGTATTGTATGGTTTGTATCTATCTTTAAACAGGCCAAGATCCACAATTAATTAATACTAATTACGAACATTTAATTGAATATATAAAAAAATCGAAAATATTATTATCGTATACCCCATCCCTAGCCAATGCAGACTAACGTAGTGACTTTTGACGAAGGTCGCCAAATATTATTTGATTTTAACAAACTGACATATTTTTGCTAATTTGTAACACAACGTATTAATTTGTCATTATTGTTAGTTTTATGTAATGTATTTACCGAAATAACTTGCTATTTATTCGAATCGAGGCTTATATTAAAGTTGATAAAATAATTAAAATTACTGAACGTCGTTACAAGGTTGTATTGGGGTAAATTTGTGAAACGTCACAGGAACCATGCTACATTTTCTTTAGTATAGTGACAATAGTGTCTTCAGTCCCAGTAAGCGCGGCTTCGGACGTAGAACGTCTGACGTAGACACGAAACTCGCGGTTCATCATTAAACGTGAGTGTTTCCTTTCAATGTATCTGAAACACTATAATAATAATCAAATATAGTTTTTATAAGCGCCATTTAGAGAGCAAAGTCTTCTCAAGGGCGCTTTAACTCAAGATTCGAACCCGCTTGATAACACCTCCCTAAAAGGATTGTCTTTAAGTGCGTCCTGAAGCTGCACACGCCACCCATATATCTAACACTAAGAGGCAGACCATTCCATGCGCTCTAACTCAAGATTCGAACCCGCTTGATAACAGCTCCCTAAAAGGATTGTCTTTAAGTGCGTCCTGAAGCTGTACACGCCACCCATATATCTAACACTAAGAGGCAGACCATTCTATGCCACAGAGCCAGCAACGGCAAAAGTTCTATGACAATAAATACGTCGACCTTATTGACTTGATATGGAACAATCAATTTATTCGATGAAGACGAAATCGACCTCAAAGTTCTACCCCTCCGAAGGAACATCTCCCACACATATTCGAAAGATACAATGAATACATCTCATTAAGGGACTTGAATACAAAGAGACAAAGTTTCAAATCAATTCGTTCACACCATTTAAGTCAATGAAAACATGTTCAAAGCGGACCAATATGGAATTTTTATGGCAACCGTGTATCGACCTAGCAGCTACAATACATTAAAAACAATCTGGAGTCTAAAAAAATGTGAATCAGGCAAACCAGAATAAATAGAGTTAAAATAATCCAGACGCGATACAACAATTGAATTGATAATAGTTTTTATTTCGACGTATAAATTTTAACTCACCTTTAGTCAAATTTCTAGTCTTCTATGGAAACCTGAAGAAACCGTATAACCAACTTGTCTATCGAAGTCGGATATTATATTGAAGGGGTACCATTCGAAAGATAAAAAGATTTAGTGCTGCTGCACATCTTATTTCGGGTGCTATGATGAAGCGCAACATATGTTAATTCCGTTAGGCCTCGGCCACACATGTAGAAGCATCGCTTGATGTTTAGCGCTATGCTGCGAGTTAGGTGACATATCCTAGCGAACCAACGCACCGCATACTATCGCAGTGGCCACACTGCACGCTTCGCGACACGTTGCATGACGATTAGTCATCGAGTGAATCTCCTAGGGAAAAGACGTGTTGGTTAATTTACAAGATGGCGGAAGTTTTAATGACATGTGTGTATAAAAGGGAGCCTTTGTGGAACCCATCGAGCAAATTATATTATAGAAAAATGTACCTGTAATAAAATTTTTGGAATGAAGTTGCACTGAAAGTAAATAAATATGGTAAGTTATAATGAAATTGGTTAGTTTTGAGAGTGACATCGTATGTTGACTCAACCGCTCCCAACTGTCAAATGAATTTGTGCGTAGCACTTTGGTGGTGTGGCCAGGCATATAATTCCAATAGGTACCTAATTAAGAAGTAAAATAATTAAAAAAACACTTTTTTTTAACAAAACACATTACATACCGAACTTGTGAACGAAAAGATAGAATGTTTCATTAAGAGTCTATTTTTTTGCTTTAATTTTCATCAGCGCTGATTTCAATATTAAATGTTGCACAAGATGATGCCATAATCCGTATTCCTTTTATCTTTTTCAATCCTTAATTACAAGTGAATAAAATGAAAAGTTTGATATCTAGTGAAATATTTAATATCGAGTACTGTACAAACTTATTAATTTGAGTAAGTAAAGTAAATGACTAGGGGGTCGACGGTTTTAAAAGTTTTTGTTAAAGGGGTCTGCGGCCGAAAAAAGTATGGGAACTCTTGCTTTAGAGTATTATGCATTTAGAGGATTTCTCTAAATGACTACAGCTATCCATAATTTATTTCTTTATTTTATAAAACTTACATATACAGGTTAAACCCAATTACATACAAAGCTTCGAGTGAAATTATATACTGCGACAAGAACATAAAAATTACACACGAAACTTAAAAAGACAGCTTAGTATTAGTAAATAAATATTCGTTTAGCTTAAACAACTAACTCTCATTACTAAGAAAGCTCAAAATATTTTATTTAAAAACGCTTAAGAGATGTTAATATCCGAGGCCCTATTCAAAGGAGACAGCCCACGATAGCATCAGAGGAAGAGCACTTAGTAGGTTAGTTCTACTTATTGCCAGTCAATATTTTTGTACCTCGAACAGTTGTCAGGATAAAAAAACTTTTTATAAGATGTAAGTGTAATTCCCGTCAGCAATTTCATGATTTAAGAGAGACCCTCACATCACTTTTCACGCTAAGAAGGTAGTACAATAATCAGTAAATTTTAGAAAAGTTGACAATGTTAGACGGAAAAGCGGTCAATGTTCGACGCTATCCCAATTTCTAGGACATGTAAAATTTATAAAATATATTCAAAACGCGATATAAAATGTCTACGTTATATTACGATGGTCATCCAGAAACTAAGGTTACAAGGGCTCCTGAGGCCGGGGAATTTTTTTTGTTTCAAAGTTGGTGCACCTGGCGTGTAGGAGGGATCCTAACGGTCAGTTTATTTGGTCCCGCGTGTTTGTCGGCCATTTTGTTGTCACAGTAAATTATTCCGATGGAGAGGTCGTCGCGCGCTCCCGCCACCTCCCGTCCGTGCGAGATCCGCGAGGTCATCCGTTTTTTGACTTTGCAGAATAATACCGCCGCGAATATCCATCGGAAGCTCGTGGAAGTTTATGGTAGTAATATGATGAGTCGACAACATGTCACGAAGTGGGTTAGGTTGTTCAGAGAAGGCCGTACTGATACTCACGACGAGGCAAGGCATTGATTTCTGACGAATTTGTGCAAACAATTAAAGATCAAGTGCAAAATGACCGCCGTGTGACGCTTGACGACCTTCACGAAGAATTTCCTCACATTTCTCGAAGTCTCCTTGGTAATATCGTGTCGGAAAAACTTGGTTACAAGAAGTTGTGTGCGAGATGGGTGCCCAGAATGCTCACACAGGAGCACCGTCAAAATCGTGTGACCGCCGCGCGTGAATTTTTGGATCTTTTTGCACGGGAGGGAGAAGCTTTTCTGGACTCTATCGTGACGGGGAATGAGACGTGGGTGTGTCACTACACCCCAACAATTTTTTTACGATTAGAAGGTCGTGGAAGATGTGAAGAAGTGGCTGATGAAAGAGCTGGCGGCGGAGGTCTATGAAACTGGCATACAAAAGCTGGTGCCCCGCCTACAGAAATATCTTGATCTCGACGGCGATTGCGTTGAAAAATAGTTTAATATATTTTTGAATTATCCTGTGAATTTGAATTAAATACAAGCATTTTTCGATCCTACATAAATGTTGTAACCTTACTTTCTGGATGACCCTCGTATATGTAGAATATATAATTTTAGTACATACGTCAAAAACCTCGCATAGATGACGCTCCTATAAATAAAGTTAGGATTTGTGTACTATTAATCATTTCATGTAACGTTTTTCCATTAAAATTGTTTAGAAGCGCCTTTTACGTATAACAACAATAAATCTTTTTAAAAATACCTTGATGAAAGATAAACACCGTCCGAGTCCGACAAGAGAATTAACGATTCGTGATGCAAAATGTTTACTATGAATATTTATAGTTGCAAGCAACCGACTGCCGGGAGATGATATTCTCTTCATTAAGCGGTTTTCGCTACTGCATCAGCTTCTAGGAACTATCCAGAGGTGCAACTAATTGCATGCAGTTTGATCTGCATTAACCAGCAGGATGCATAATTATTTATGGAATGCAAACCTCGCCTCTGCCGAGTAGAAGGGAATATGAAAGACCTTTTCACCAGAGTAAACTTGAAAACAATAAATTATGAATTAATATTTTAGATTAAAGTGAATCAACCTTCAAGTAATCCGTTTTTTTATGAAAGAGTTTCTAACAATTCTTTCATAGAGCAACACAGACAAAATAGTAATTAAAGTTTAACTGGTTCTTTGTGAAGAATTTATCCATTTACGTAAATAGTATATACCAACTTTTTTACTGTCGCGACCAACTTTTTACGTAAAAAATAGTCCCGATCGACTTATTACATAAAAAATAGTCCAGATCGACTTTTTACATAAAAAAATAGTCGCGATCAATAAGTCCCTGGACTAACTACTAAAACAACATTTGTTTGCCAAAATTCTTCTTTATTCGTCAACATAGTCTCCTTCAAGAACGATACATTCATTCCAACGCTTTCCTAACTTTTCTATGCCAGCAGTGTAGAACCATTTATATTTGGTTTCAAAATAGGCGTTAGTTTCGGCAATTACTTCTTCATTGGAGCCAAATCTCTTTTCCCTGGCGCATCTTTTTGAGGTCTGCGAACAGCCAATAATCGCTGGGGGCCAAATCTAGAGAATACGGTGGGTTCGGAAGCAATTCGAAGTACAACTCATGCAATTTGGCCATCGTTACCATCGACTTGTGACACGGTGCATTGTCCTGATTAAAGAAAACTTTTTTCTTCTTCATATGGTGCCGTTTTTTTGCAATTTCTGCCTTCAAACGCTCCAATTACGCTATCTAATATTCGCTATTGATGATTTTCCCCTTTTCAAGGTGATCGATGAATATTATACCATGCGCATTCCAAAATACGGAGGCCATAACCTTCCCGGTCGACTGTTGAGTTTTTGGTCGCTTCAGACGACTTTCACCGGCTGCTCTCCACT
The DNA here is from genome assembly GCA_949825065.1 of Odontocerum albicorne. NCBI lineage: Eukaryota > Metazoa > Arthropoda > Insecta > Trichoptera > Odontoceridae > Odontocerum > Odontocerum albicorne. The sequence goes on from OX463858.1 coordinate 6,793,694, forward strand.
CAGCTGACTGCCGATTTGATTCCGGAGTATAGTGGTGGATCCAAGTTTCATCCATTGTCACATACCGACCCAAAAACTCATGTTTATTTAATGATCAAATGTTCATGCAAAATAGTGTTAACACTACCAAATGATATCTTCAGGATGTCAGCTATCTCACGCAACTTTACTTTATACATTTATTTTTTTCGTCTACGTTTCACTCCCATACATCATAGTTGGCACTTAATCACTTTTGTGGACTATCATCTAAACAGATTTTGATATTGCCCAGTTCGATTATAAATGTTTGAGGGCCCTATTGTATTTGTTCCCTATCGCTACACGCCGGTCGACATCTCTCGTAACTCATTCATCTGAGAAAATTTTACCCAAATAGCAAAATTCCCTAGACGTAACAAAGGTGTGCAAAAAAATGAAGTGGCAATAGGCGGGACACGTAGCCAGAATGTCAGATTCCCGATGGACGTCCAAAATAATCCAATGGTATCTAAGAAGCCCAGAAGAAGACCGAAGGTACGCTGGATAGATGAAATCAGGAAGCATGGCGCCAACGAGAAAAAAAACCGAACTATTAGGAGTCAATTTGGGGAGACCTTCATCCAGCAGTGGATCGACCCTGGTTGAGAGTGATGATGATATCGTATTTACTTACCCATATATCGTATTTACTTTTCCTTTATCACTTTTCTACCACCGTGTAGTGTGGATGGATTGCCTAGTAATTATAAAAAAAAATATTTTTTGGTATTTGAAATAACCGGAGTAGACGCGGAACTTGTGGTGTTTCATACCAGGTATTGTCAATACTATGCTACTCGTGAAGAGACAAAACAATACTATGCTACTCGTGAAAAGACAAAACAATACTATGCTACTCGTGAAGAGACAACAATACTATGCTACTCGTGAAGAGACAACAATACTATGCTACTCGTGAAAATACATCAATACTATGCTACTCGTGAAGAGACAACAATACTATGCTACTCGTGAAAAGACAACAATACTATGCTACTCGTGAAGAGACAACAATACTATGCTACTCGTGAAAATACAACAATACTATGCTACTCGTGAAGAGACAACAATACTATGCTACTCGTGAAAATACAACAATATTATGCTACTCATGAAGAGGCAACAAATTCTCCCGAGTGTCAAATTTAGCTTTTAAGCAATAAAACTAGTGCATACAAGTATCGTTACGAGACGATTAGAAACTATTTTACCAAACTAGGACGCTTCGTTTTTTTTTAAATTTCGTGTGCCATTAGGAATCGAACCCGAAACTCGAAGGTGAAAATCAAACCCTTAGGTGAAAATCAAACGTCTTACTTCCTATGTCACGGAAGTTATCAATGTTCCGTGAGGACAATCAAGTTTCAATAATAATAAAATTACACTTTATATAGCGTCGTTAAAAGAGCAAATTCTCAAGGGCGCTCCTACTCATGACTCGATCGCACTGTTATTGACAGATAAAAATGTTAACAAAATAAAACTCATATAAGTTGAGCGTCGTTGCTGGGCACCCTAGTCGAGATTTCACTCGACATTTCAATGTCAATCCAGTTGAAAGACGAAACTGTGGCGTGGAATTTTTTTGTTTGTTTTTTTTTTAAAGTGAATGTTCCGTTGCACACCAGCAAAATTACCATCCACATCTCTGTACCGGATCCGATGGCACACAGAAGTGAGGCGTTTGGAATACGTCGACATGTTATTTTCCTTTTTTGTTTTTAAAAGAAATATGACCGAAGTCATAGGTATCTTTATACTTCCGAATACTAGGCGGAAAAAATGCCTCCTTCATTCGACGGGAGTTGTACAGCGCGGGGTTCCAACCGGTGATCTTCCGCACGGAAGTCCGTGCATATCAGTTGAGTGTAAGGATTGGAATTTAGTTCGAATTGTAACTTTCAACAGAAGGGGACATGTATTTGCAATTCACTAATTGAATAATACCAACAATACGGATACTTTGCAAAAGAAGTCTAAAGTTCGAAACGGTTGGCGGCGGCTGTCTTATCAGAAGAGTTTAAGAAGAAACACTAACAGTTGTTTCCATTGTCCCCCGTTAACTGGGCACTGATGCAACTCTGACCTTGCGCCGGTCGTCGTCAGCTGAGCTGACCCTTGCAACGAATAATATTATTGTCATGTGATTCGATACACTCTCGTGTATTATGCATCCACAGATAATGAAACGTGGAAACCTACCTTACGGTAACATTGCAAATATTTTGTTTCGCTGTTTATTTACATTTTAAAAACGTTGTCGAATTTCATCCAGATATTGGCACGAAACAGCTTAACTCCTATCTGGTTGGTTGAAAGAATTTGTGGTGAGAGAATTGATGCCAAAGAAATCAAGATGACCTTATAGTCTTTCTAATATTATAAAAATGGTTATACGAGTACATACATACTCGTACCATCACGTCATTTCCCTGTCGGAGTAGGCAAGGTTGATATATTATTTATGTAATAAATAAGTTGTTCCAAATCAATCCAAAAGAGCGGGGTATTTTGATAGAGCTTTTGTCGTTACTGGTTCTGTGGCGTGGAATGGTCTAACTCCTAGTGTTTGACAATCCTTTATGGGAAGTTTTATCGAGATTTATGAGTGCGTTCGAAACCTGAGTTAGTGTCCTTGAGAAGAGTTTACTCTCTAAATGGCGTTATATAAATTATCCTTTTTTTATTATTATTATTACTAGAATAGGGCAAAAATAAAATGAACAAGTAGAGGGATGAGGGTGAGAGGTAATTGTATAGGTAGGGGAAAGAAATCAGGAAAAGAGTTCCTCCACCTTTATCGTGGCTTCGGACTGGCTCCATCGTTCGATTAAAGGCGTTCATCTAGGTACGGAGGCGGAGTTACCTCAAAGTACACGAAAGTGATTGACAATTGTTCTCCTCTTCGAGGAATTGCCTGCGTAATACAATGACGGATAGGTTTCAATATAATGTATATGTATATATCATATACGAGTACAATAGAGCTACAATATAGGGCCTATATATAGCTCAGCGGCGAGTTGGCGCCAACTCCGTTTATACGTACATTGAGCGCTAAACACTTCCATAGATACTCGTATATACTATTTTATTATCCCCTGACAGTGATTATATAGGTACTTAAATATCTCACTGCCACGCCATTCATTCGGGATTTATTTATTGTACCGACATAACATAGTATCATATTCGTATGCTGTTTCATTTGAGCGACTCGAAATGTGTGATAATGAAGTCTTATTAGTTCAAGTCCTTTGTTTGATCGTTGCCGTGGGATAAAATGGGGTAATAAGTTTACATGCATATCGTCAAGCCTTGCCCCTTGCTGGGTAGGTAGAGAGAACATATCGGTGATTTGTGTATTCATGTTGTCTTTAGTCATATAGAACGAATCAATGAAGAAGATTGAACGTGCAAATTAACAATAGAAATGCGTTTAGATGCCGTGTTGGAAGGAAAGCAATAGAGTGTAGTTGGATCCAGCAAATGATATTTTGAAAGAAATAAACGTAAAAAGTCGAAGAAATCGTAGAAAAGGAACTGAATGAGAAGGTTTGTGTATGTGGTAGAAGCAATAGATGTGTAGTGTAATTGAAAAGTTTTCTCAACCTACACCAAAAAGGAAAAGGGGTAATGTCATGCACGAGTATGTGTGCATTTCGAATTAAAAATAACAGGAAAATAGCTAATTGCGTGAACTCTTCCGATTATAATATAATATTTAAATATTTTCTCCAGGTAATGTTTCTTGTTGAATTGTACTAATTACACTTGCACTGTATGCGGTACAACCTGGCTGGTTTGTTGCCATGTGACAATCTCTTCTTACCAACCAGAAAGATGTTAAAAGAGTCCTTAAGTGACAGCCAGGTTGAATACTTTTTTTAAATTGGGTATCAAAGATAATTTAACCCGCTAATCCGGGCTTGGGTTTCAGGCGTCTTTCAAACTAGTTAACGAAGTTATCTAGCATTAATAATTCCATATTTTTGATATTCATTTTCCTACAATATATAAAAGAAAGTATAAAATGTTTCTCTCGTTCGAATAATAAAACTGCCTTATCATTAAGTATTCCGCGCGTGTTGCAAAAATATCGCTTTCTTTTCGGGCCACTCTTCAAAATATTATCAGTCTTCATCTTAACCTGCCCTGTCCCTGTCCCACTTGTAATATCTGATTTTAACATGCGGAACACGATGTTGCCGTGTGCTATCAAGTGTCATGAGAGCCGTACCTCTCTCCATCCTTCAGGCAGAACGCTTCATGACCAGAGATCGTGACTGCCGCTAGTTCGATTCTCCGTGAGGTGTTGACTTCTGTGTTCTTCTATCCGCCCTGTCTTCTGAAACAACTGTTTTAACTCCTCCGTGTAGGAAGTTCTTTTGTAATGTCAATCATTGAATGGTCGTTTGTCCTCTGGGCTTAATGTTCGCACGTTTCACGTTCAACGAACTTAAAAAAAAACCATAGTAGATGTACGTATAAACAAATAATTTTCTAAAACTAATATGACTAGTCATTCTCAAGAATATAAACTGCCTTGATTGTGGTGCGACTTAAAAACTTAATACAACATTGATTTTACCAGTATTTTTTTCTGTATGGTGTCGACACCTGGATATTGAGAGAAAAAGGAAACAAAAATATATGGTGCTGGCGACATATGTTGGGTGAATCATGGACGACACGCAAGATACTCGTGTTTGTCATCAATAATACAACTACAAATTCTTAGGTATTTCGGCGATACTATCAGACGGAAATATACAATGGAGAGACCGGTGATTGAAGGGAAAACTGGAAGGTCTATCAGAAATGATCTAAGAATGGCGAGTGGATCCTCGACCGCAGGGACCAACAACGACGAATACAATCGTTGTTATAATCGTGAATACTTTCTATTTTACCCCCTTTTGCTTGAGAGAATTTTAGTTCCCGTATTCATTTCCATTTCCAAGTGTTGCATCAAAAGGTGAAGTTCGGTTGGTCATCTTGAATATTTGACATTTTGATTTTGTCCCCAGTTCCCGAGCAGGCAAGCTTGGCTTCTGGTAGTAATTTCTTACATAATTCATGGCGCTAGTCTCGTCTCAGACGATCGTAATCGCGCATAAAGCGATCAGACGCCGTAGCTACAGAAGCGACCGCCACCTTTGGGTAATTGGATCACGTAGGCCGTCACGGGCGGCGCCAGAACATCGCCATGGCTTCGTGGAGCTATGTGTGTCGTCTATCGATTCGCGAAATGCCGATGGTGCTCGCACGTTACGTAACGGGGATTCCGTGTGCTGATTTTACCGATAATGTGGGCCATTTGGATATTTAATCACGACAATCCTTAGATATTAAGAGAGATGAAGTATAATATACAAGAATAGATCTTCTTGAATATGTTATTTACCACAGCAGTATTTTAGTACTGACTTTTATGTAAGAACATGAAACGTGGACGTGGAAAAGGGCAGAAAGAAGAGACTCTGGAACCAGTTACAATTCAATATTAGACTCGCTCCGTCCTGGGCATGCTTTAAGTAACGACTGAAAAAAACTTAATTTCTAGTTAGTAAAAACTTAATTTCTAGTCATAAATGTATAATTGGTTTCATTCTTGATTTTTCTTTCTTCTCCACCATTCCTTCCTTTTCCTCTGATTGGTGATATCTCACTTTTACTATGTGTATTGATAAAAAAATTATGAAGATGAGTAATCATTTGAATATTTTTTGCGGCCATGTAACTTCCTTTATTTACTTTTGTCTAGTTGGTTGGAAGAGATTGCCGCCTGGCAATACGCCCTTCAGATTGTTTTACATTGAAATGTTAAATAAATTAATAAATACTCGCTAGTAGGTAGAACTTTGCAATCTTGAAATCCCGAATAATGCCGAAAGTAAACGTGGTTTTACAGAAGGGATAATCGTGCCGGAAAAGGGGGTTGATATATTCTCGGTACCGTCTAGCAGTGTGAGAAGAATCCTGTCTGATATTATTCCTAACGAATAAGTTAACGCTAGAAGCATACCCTCTTTGTGTAACAGGAGAAATCCGTGCAAAGTGGATAAAAAAATAGATATTAATAAACTGATTGCAAAAGAATTAATGTAAATGTCTATGTCAATTGCCAATAAATGGCATTCCCGTCTTGTGAGTGGCACGATGGTGTAATTGCCTATTTTTCTCTACCTCGGAAGGAGTGGTGCATTCTGAATAAGATCAGATGCAGAATGACTCGCACTGCATACGATATATACAAGACCGAGGAAAATGTGACTGGATCAGACCAGATTTTGAAAGAAGGCAAAGTGAGAATTATGAATAATTGTGCATGACGAGATGTATGAATGTGGAGTCTAAAGTTATGTGCTTGGTTATAAATGTTTGGAGATCTGTTCTCTCTGCTTATTCCGCAAGAGACATGGCATGAAGATATGTATAATTTTATTTATTTCATTTAAACTGTTAATTACTCGACTCCAGGTCGAGATTTCACCTCGAGCCACGCAAGTCGGGATTTTATTTTTACTATTATTTTACAATTAACTATGATAACAGCCTAGTTAAGAATGTATGGCGGTGATTTTTGCAGAATGTCTGCCTGCGGGTACCACCAGGCTATGTAGACTTGTTTTTTTTTTCCAAACCGCCGGAATTATGTTGGAATTCCATACACGTAATTACATAAGGCTAGAGCCAAAAATAGCTCCGTGTTTGGACTTCGACTAACGGGCCGCGCCTCTGGTCACAAATCACCGCTCCTCAAACTAATTTATGCCTGAGTAAAGACAACGGCCCGTTAAAACTTTGGGCATTAGTTCAATACTTGAGTAGAAATATATTTGACGCAGTTGAATATATATTTAACGGTTGCGGTTTTACTTTAAATGTGTGAAGTATCTAATGATATCTCGGATTAACATACTTAGCTGATTTTGCACCTTTGAGCGTTAATGCTCAGCACAACTGGAAACAAGCAGCAGCAGATAGTGCCAAATGGCGTAGAACTGTTGCTAGTTATCAGAGACCCAATGGACCAAGATGCAGAAAAGCTGCTGGTACTGAAGCTCCTTGCCTTATATATGCAACAAAATATGCCTACCACAAATTGACTTACATGGTCATCTCGGATGGCACCACCGTCAAGTACCCTGACCCCCCCACTTTGTTTTTTGCCTTTTTATTATACTCGTCACGGGTAATGCACATTCATTCATGCGTGCCACACTTTTCGATCGCAGCACATCGTTTGCTTCATCTGTATGCACGCACCTTCTCATATGCGTAACTATTCTATTATATTTCATTGTCTTTTTAAAATACTCGTATAGTATGTTCTTTTAACATATCGGTCTTCCTCTACCGCGTCTTCTACTAACATGTCGTCCGTATTTTTTGTCATTCGTTCTACATGCAATTACTCTTCTTCATTTCACTCAATGTATCAGTCTTAGTTTATATTCATGCTCAATCACTTCATTCTGTCATTCACCGTCACCATACATTTTGTCAGTGCGTGATTTTCTACAGAATGTATTCGGTTAATTTCAGACATTTTCCATGTACATGTTTCACTACGGAATGGCGACATCTGAAATTATTGTGCGGAGGGGGGTGTTGTTAGTAAGATAAACAATTTATTTTAAATGGTTTGGGCAAGTGCAGGGAATAAATGAAAGCATAACAACTTAATGTATGTAGTAGGGGTAGACCAAAAAAAAACATTAATTGACCAAAACTGCCAGAATTTGAAAGAAGGGGAAATTAGAAGCGCGGGTAATAGAATATTATGGACTAAACAATATTTGAATGTTGAAGAAGCGAAATAATTATACTTGAATTGAGCGTAGAGATCTATTCGCTATTTGTCATCCAGTTGAAACAGTTTGACCCTTCGTAATGTCATCTGGTATGTTTATCATAACGTCGATCCAGTTTCTTTTTGTAAATTCAAGAAACACATCTCCATGACTTTCATACTCCTGCTAGAAACATGTGGAACCTTTTACAATTCAATTGTGCCAATAATAATTTGTTTTACACGTTGTCATTCATCAATCGTGAAACATATCAATTGGTAACGCTATATCTGGTTTGGTGAATATTTTCAATGGAGATGTTGAGTTCGGGAAGGTCCTTCTGTGCCTTTTTCAAATGTAAGGTGCTGACTGGGGATCTGTAATTCTGCTGTTTTTTTTATCTAAGTATATATAGTTTTATTTGTTATTGTTTCTATAATATATCCTATTGAGATATTGTATTTTTTATTTTCCATGTTGTATTTTGCAAGTCTTGTTTTGTTGATTACCCTTGTTGTATTGGGTTGAATTGAATTCCATTTTGAAGGCTTGTAATCAAATAAAATAATATATGTAACGTAAAAGCAAACACAATATCTTGTAGAGCAGAAAATTTTCTTTCGAATGACGTATATAACCTTTACCATTTTGTTTTACTTTTGGTGCTCATTTTTAAAATTGGAAAAAAACGGACACAACTTATTTTAACACCCAATATATTGGTATGTTTAAGCATAATATTTTGAAATATATATATGCATCATAAATTGCAAGATTTTTATGGAGGATGTTGATACGTTATCATTTTGAATTTTAAGTTTTAATGTAAAGTTACTTACTTGTGTAAAGGACACTTGAGTGATGTTTATTGAGTTAGTACGTAAATGAAGTAATGTCTTACTACAATATATTCCATACTGGTTCTGCATACATATTCTTTCTTTTACGCTCTAGTAAGAGAATCTTCAAGTCAGGGAACCAGCGGCACAATGCATCGACCGCACGCGGCGTGCAACCCGGGAGAGGGATACGAGTACAAGGCCGTCGCAAATTTTGAACCTCTCTCCGCTGTGTCGAGAACTGGTTTTGCACAAACCATGAGTTGTCCCATGGTGTTTACATTCATGTTACACAGGGTGACTTCTACTTCTTCGTCTTGTTACACCACAATTGCTGTTAACGGTGGACGAATAATATATATGGGCGGCGAAGAGTGTTATACCGAGGCTAGGATTTAATTCTTGGGAAATACTATAGATGCATCTCTTTCGAGTAGTACACACATCTTGTTAGAACCCCTATTTTCTCTATATTCTTCTTTGCTCCCAGAAAATTAGACACTCAACGCCAGAGATAAACCAAGGTTAAATCGTATCATACACCAAATCTCGAAAGAGATTTGGTGTATGATACGATTTATCCTTGGTTTTGGTGTATGATACGATTTATACTTGGTTTTGGTGTATGATACGATTTATCCTTGGTTTTGGTGTATGATACGATTTATACTTGGTTTTGGTGTATGATACGATTTATCCTTGGTTTTGGTGTATGACACGATTTACGAGCAAATGTATGTGTTAGAAAACTTACCATCTTACAGTGGCTGGCAATATTAAGTACTTGACGCATTCTTAAGTTATTCGGTCACTTTTCCAGCAGAAGACATGGGAAAATCCACTGTCACTGATAATGTGGAGGTTTTAAGGAGGAAAAGTAGATCACATATATGCTGGAGCTACCAGGTAAAGAGTGCCACGAACCTATCTTTGCCATAATCTCTTAGGGAGGTCTGAAGGAGAATGTGCACGACCTACAGCACAATTACAGTGTTAGTCACGTTCCTCGGCATTGAGGTCATACGCAGAAGAATACTTGTACTTGTTTTCTTCTTTCGGGTCGGATTGTAGCCTCGCCATCACATAGCTCAACCTACTTTTTTCTACTCCTAGGACCACGTACGATTATTGTCCCATCTAAACTGGCCTTGAAAATTCTACAAGGGTTTTTTGTAGCTGGCATTCTTATACGAGTATGCATCTGCCACTGAAACCCTTTAATTTTCGTATTCGTTCGTTCATATGACAAAACTTATATGTACGAGTATGTCTAAATCCAGGCCAGTCAACCATCATCAACAGCAGTCGATGTTGCTCAATGACGCTCCGTAAAACCACCAGTGGAGGACTTAAATGATCAATAAATTCCATGGTTTGACAAGTACTCGTATCATACGGTAAATATGTTGACATCATATTCATATAAACTTTTTGTTGATATCGTCTAGTTAATTTATTTTAGTTCATAGTCATTACCTTTATAACGATATAACGATAATAATTTTATTATTGATATAGGTATCAATAATAAAATTATTATCGTTATATCATAAGTCTAAACAAACCACTGAAATTTGCTTTAGAAATATTCTAGATGATTTAGAAAGGGTCCACGCAATGTACGTATTGATTGCCCAATACATACACACCATCGAGTATTTCGTACAAAGTTCTGCTCACCCTGTATGAACCGACCGTAGAGGCCAGCCACCGCATCAAGTCCTTGGGTCGTGCGGTTGGTGCACCCGGCTGCATGCAACATTTTTGCATACTCCCCCACCAAGTGCGGCGGTTCCACTGTCTGCGCTTTCATTCAAATATATACGAGAATGTATGTCCACTGTATTGGAGTTATTTTCATTCTCGATTGAACTCGACTCCTCGTTGTTGATTTATTCGTATTTAAGTAATACTTTTCCCCTATTCAATTGAAATAGACGGATGACTTTGTGAGATCAATTGGAAGACCGATAGTTTACGCTATCATGTCTTCGTCTTCCTCCTCTTGAAGTAAGTAGGTATGTGATATGTTCGTCAGGCTTCCGTATTTTAAAATTTTGACTTTAAAATGATTCCTCCCGTCTTTTCGGAGATTTATCAGAAAGGTGTCTGTCTGCCAGCGAGCCTTCCGTAAATTATCATTAGGCAACCCTCTTATACTTTCCACCTTTTCCTCACAACTCCCACATTATATTATTCTCCGATGTATCTTAATCTTCATAGATTTTTCGGATAGGGGGGGGTGTTTTCTCATTGGGCACGTTACCTACAATAGCGTTTCTTCTCAAGGGTTTCATCTCATTAATGTTTACCTTATTTATTATTATTGGCCATAATTTAGTCAAGTAACAGTTATTGCTGATTTTAGTTTAGATAAGTGCTACATTGATGCCATGGGAAAAAAATAGAGCCAAACAATATTCCATATAAATTTCTGCCGCTATCCTCTCTTCCTACCCCAGAAGGGAAACGGAGTGATGGCATGTATATATGTATAATCATATGTAGATGCGGAGAAGAATCCAATCTAATGGTCGCAGATATCACCTACCTCCTTTATTTTATTTTTAATCTTTCAGTGACAGTGAAATACACGAGTAGATTCCAGACATACTCGGTATGAGTTCTTGTAGATCTCCGTTGAAGAGAGTATGTACTCTGAACGGCACTGTATAAATTATCCTTTTATTATTGTTTAATCATTCAATTCGACTATACTCGAGATGCCCAGCAGGTCGATCGCTAATCAATTTTTGGTCGATCACTGTCGTTTTGGTAACTTACAATATGGCGTGTGGGGTAAAATCTCATTACGCGCATGCATTTATCAACGCAATCAATTAGTTGTGCTTTTTTAATATGTAGATATGTCTACTCCAAATAAATGTATGTATAAATTTTCTTTTCCTTATTTTTTTAGCGAAGTTATTTCCTCTCATATTTATTAATAAACCTTTAGTTATTCTTCTTCTTCCTAATGTCATGTCAGGTCCCCCAACGTTGACTATCACCTGAGAGTAGACATATTTGTCCCCGGCATCCCGAAAAAGATCCCCAACGCTCCTTATACCAGTCCAATCACGTATATTGCGGAGACAGGAGATTTGCCTCCTGCCAACACTTCTTCGACCCTCTATTTTGCCTTGGATGATCAGGTGCAGTAATTTGTACTTTGCTCCTCTAAGTAACATACATGACCCAAGTAGAACACCTTACGGATTTTAATATTAGTCAGCAACTCTCTATCAAGTTTGGCTCTTTGAAGAACCCTTGTGTTGCTGACCATATCCGTCCAGGGTATCCGTAGCATTCTCCGGTGTATCCACATTTCGAATGCTTCCAGTCGGTTCATACTACCAACTTTGAGGGTATTTAGTTATTAATTATCCTTTTTTAACATATGTGTTATGTGTCAATGTGTCAAATCTCACGAATTTGATAAGCGACAACAAACAACCCCTGGACTATACGTATAGATCTCCACCCCTGGATTATATGTATAGATTTCGACTTGTAGATACTGGAAATGATTAAATTTTAAAACCTTTCATATATCTGTAGTCTTACATTAGTCTTTATCACCATTTCCATGTTTCGTCTACACTTTGTATCGGACTTGAGGTCAAACTGACGATAAAATGGAGTCGAATACGTGAATGCTGGGCACGCCGTAAGATAACCGGCAACTCGCAGCTTAACTCGTTACGGAGACGTCCTTGGAAATTACCTATGTTCATGTTTAACTTTACAACTTCACGATTTTAACCCCTGCCTTCCAGTTTCATTTCTTAAATGCATGAATTGTATCGAAGGTATTTCACGATTACCTTTCCATTTGGTTCTTAAAATTTGGGCCGATTGAATGTTTAATATTAATTTATATTGTTATTACATTAATCCCCGCTACACGTGTTTCTACCTCCTATCCTGAAGTCACCTTTCTTAAATATTTTTCCATTGGGTCAATATATCACACACATCTTCGATGTAACATGATACCGCTGTGACCTAAGCCTGCTCTCGTAATAAACAAAGATCATTCCACCTAAATACACCTTCGAGATAGGAAGTAGAAACACGTGTAGCGAGGATTAATCTAATTAGTGGAATAACAAAGTAGTTTATTGTTCAGTGTACTAATATGGAGTTCCATAAAGTTAGAACCGAAAACTTGAATACATTTTTGGGCTAATAATAATGGACTGGACTGGAACGATTCGACTGATAAGCAATAAATAATAAATTTATTATTCGTTGTTTTCTGTATCAACCATCTTGTCAAGATGGCTTGGCAGGAAATGTGGCGTATCAGGATCGATTTTTATTCGGCATAAACCTGTACTTTTACTGACATCTCTTGTTCATCGCGTCTGGGCATCGCTGTTCTCTGCTATGTCTGGAACTTGGTGCATCATTTGTCTTCACTATTCCCGTTCCTGAGCTATGTTGAATGCAGGCTTTAAATATGATCCTGTCAACAGCTTTATTTGATCCTTATCCATCTTGTAGGAGATCTTCGTTTTGCTCGTTTACCCTCAATTGAACACCACCTTCTCAAGACTTGTTTTTCTTTCTTGCAATATGCCTTATGTAAGTATCATTTTCCTGCATATTGTCTAAACTCTTTCGGTAATCGCGACATCTTGACTAATAGAGATGTTGATGAGCCTTGCGGTCCACCTCCAAGGCATCCATCACATGTCTTCCCGGATCTGGAGGTATGTTGTAGACAGGTGGTGCACCAAGTTCCAGATATAGCAAAGGACTACGACGCTCAGCATTGAGTATGCTATAAAAAAAAAAAAAAAGAAATTTGTACTTGTTGTCATTCGCTTTTGTATCCCTACAATCTTCTATCGAATTTTTCATAGCTCCTGGGGAATTTTTGTTTTTTAACCTCTATCTTTGTCTATATCGTGACCTTTTTCCAAATTGCATGGTCTCGTAGATTATTTTAAATGTCATTGCTTCAGAAGCTTGAAGAACGTGATCGACCTAAGCCAGCCTACATGACTTGTAATTCGTTCCATGTGACACTAGGTTGCCTCCTTCGACCTTAAGTCTCCACATGTCCATCAGGTCCTATTTTTTAATAGTTCGGAAGCCATTGAAGTCACCACCCATACTTGTGAGTAGAAATTATCGATCGGTTTTAGTATTGTGCTTTTGCAAATTTGGAATTACGCATTTTGGAACTGAGAGCCACTATACTCGTTTCTGCAGCTGAAAACTCGGTAGCTCGATTACTGCTGCTGAAAACGATATAGTGTTTCGGCCACGCTCTTAATTGTATTTTACTCTATTACGCTTTCGTAGTAATACAATACAATCACAGTACAACCTTGCGGACTTATAGCCATGTGACAATCTATTTCCACCAACCAGAAAGATGTTAAACATGTCTGAAGTGAAAACCAAACTGGAACCCTTTATATTAAATCTGTGTTACAGCGAGAATCGAATCCCCTGGCTGGAAGACAAGAGTTTTACTAACTATATAAAATAAATGTTTTATTTATTTTATTAACAAAATATAAACATGACACCCACGCACTAAAACTAACGTCTTTTTTATAATTCAAGAAATACAATATCTCCGATTGGAAACAAAATTTGTATAATAGAAAATTTTACAAAATATGTGATCGTTAGGTTAATATTTTTTTGGCGTTATGTTTTTCTATGTTGAATTTTCATCATTGCTTTAGAATTATTTATAAATTCTTAATGCGAATAAAAAAAAAGGTAATTGCAGGGTTAACATTAATGTCGACAATTTTGATCGATTGTTCAGATCAGTCGTGTATTTTGACACGAAAACTGGCTAACAAGCCGGGAATTGACATTTCTTCTTCGGTATTCCATTTCTTGCGAAGAGACTTTTGATGTTTATCTTATTAAGCTGTGTTTGAAGAAAGCGAAGGAAATCGTATGTAAAAAAAATTCGATACTAAGTATATAATTTTATTTCTAGGGGTTTGAAGCGAGGTATCGACATTTTTTTTATATCAGGATAACTTCGACTGGCGTCGTCTTTTTTTACTTTTTAATATATTTATATTCTTTTGTGACTTTTTTGACAGCTGACAAGTTTTTAATCAATAAATGTGTAACTTATGAATATATTTACAAACCTTATTTGGAAGTCTTTGGAAAATTTATGATTATATATGAATAATACACACATATACCACACTCCATCTAGAGTCGAATGTGCTACTACTATATGTCGGAAGATCTACAAAGGTTTCTTTGTAGTTCGTCTTGCGTTGATAAGTTTTCTGGTTTTTTTTTTACAAAATATGTATTGTAATTTCTTTTATCAAACACTGTTTATTCCACTTTTTGTGACAGTATAACCCTACTTCAAGTCTTTCACCTCATAATCAGGGGAGCACAAAGTCTTGTTTATGCTCCCCTGATGATAAGGTGAAAGCCTTGAAACCGGTAGGGTTGTACCGTTACAAAAAGTGGAATAAACAGTGTTTGATAAAATAAATTACAATGTCTTTAAACATCTAAAATTTTAATGCCGTTACTATGGCATAAATAAAATATGTTTTTTTAAACTTTACTCTAAGTAAGTGCCTTATCTAATGGGCGCAGCCACACCTTCATATCTTTATACATACCTTGTTTTTTTGTAATATTTTTAATCTGTCAATAATCTTGGGTTCGAATCCCGAGTTAGAGCACCATTGAAGAGTGTCTGATCTCTAAATGTCGCTATATAAATTGTCCTTTTATTGTTATTATTATTCCAGCTTGTCTGCGTTTTCTTATCCATATAACTAGGAACAATTCTACGTCATTTGACTAAGTCTACTGCTGTTTGCTCCTAGTTGTGCTGAACATTTACATTTTTGAGCGTGTCATACAGTACGTCCTTATATATCTTTCGTTTCCCACCGTTCTTTCTTTTGCAGGCAATGAATGTTATCTCAATAATGTAGTGTGTTTCTCTTTCACTATTATTATTAAACGGTGTTTAAACTTCGTTCAAGATCTTTCCCTGTCGTGATAGGTAAATATGACTGAGCGCCAGTCTTTCCTATCTTAACATACATCTTTAGCCTTTTTTACATTCTTAACATCATACAACTTCTTCGATTTCGCTGACTTTCTACGTTTTGTTTCTTTCAGAATATCATTCACTTGATGTAACCATACTTTCCTTGGTCATCCACTCACATCTGCACTGTATATATTTTGTTATTCTTTCGTCATCTTAACGTACTCTTCATCTTACTTAACTCATCAGCCTTAAGTTCATATTCATCCCTTATCAATTCATTCCGTATTCTGTCATATTCGTATGTATGTATGTACGACTGACAACAAATTATTTGCCTACTTTAGGGTTCCTAAAACCGCAAGTTAAATTATCAAGACTGAAGATAATATTATCCCTCAATGTTTTCTCCCGGGCACGCTCTTCCACGCACCCTTATCATCAGATCGGACGTGTTGAAGATTACGATACGAGTGAATGCTTAAAAGTATATTTTTCTTCCAAATATTTCTTCACATTTTTTCATGAATATCGATTAACTCCGTTCGACATTCATCCAGACAGGCACACAGACAGACATGACGTGTATCCTCGGCACTCCCCCAGTCCGTGGGGAGAGTGCCCAACCCTTCCTCCCTCCGACTACTCTAGCTATTCACTGCTGCTCAATTTTTTAAAGAATAATAATGACTAATTCATTCTTCTCCGGTCGTCTGCCTCGTGACTCAAGGGTCGTGCACCCTGCAATGGGTTAATAAAGGCATTCCTGGCTGGATTCCTTTTTAAGTTACTAATAATAATTAAAGGACATAGTGCACAGCATTTGACATTTTAGTTGAGGAGAAGGTAGAGGGAAAAAAATGATAAAAGATGGACACGCTTTTTTATGTTTCAAATCAGCCAAAGAATCACACTTGTGAGGTGAGGGCTGACAGACAGTAGAAAAATGAAATATTAATTAAAACAACTCAAAAATCAGTACAGTTTTATAACTAAGATTGGTTCAAAATAAATTTCTGTAATGTTATCAACGTGGATGTGGAAAAAGAGTGAAATGATTCGAATAAATGTTATAGAAATGCGTCCACTGAGAAAAATATATAGAATGATAATTTTACAGAATACGGAATGAAGTCACTAGGAATGACTACGAAGTTAAGACCGATTTATTGAGTAAGATATATGTTAGAACAACAATTTTAAATGTAGAGCAAAGAAATTAAGTAACGCTAACAAATAAAGGTGTTTTTTTTGGGTGTGATAGGATTTTGAATTGGCCGCCAAGATCGTGCGATTTAACGCCTCTAGATTATTTTCTTTGGGGTTATGTTAAATCACAGGTTTACACCAACAAACCCAAGACTCTTGATGAACTTGAGACCAACATTTGTCGTGTTATTGGTGCCATACAGCCGGAAATGCTCCACCGAGTCATCGAAAATTGGCGTAATCGAATTGTCCAGTGCAAAAGAAGCCGTGGGAGCCATTTGAACGATATCTTGTTTAAATCATAAACGGTATGAAATATTCTTTCAAATTAAACCTTCAGATCCATTTTTGGTTTATTAGTTGTTGTATTATTTTATTTTAAATGCTATCGCTCTTAATGGGAAACCCATCTTATGATCGGTTAAGGTACATAAGCCATTAACCAGCCACGGTCAACATGTGAATGAAATTATCTTCAAATATAGTAATTGTCATTAAACAACATATCAGATGAATTGTAATACACAGCCATTTAAATAATTTATATGTGTTTTATTTCAAAAACAAATCCTATTACACCGAAAAAAACACCCTATATGTAGTGCAAATGTGACTGGAAGACTCGCTAGAGGAAGACTAAAGAAAATGTGGTTGGATCAACTGGATGATATTTTGAAAGAAGCATGCGTAGGAGAAAATAGATGAGGTAACAAAATAAATATACAATGCTAATATGAGTGGAAGACGTGGTAAAAGAAAACCAAGAAAAATATAGTTGGATCAAGTGATTGATAGAAAGAGAGAAATGTAAAAAGTTATAGAAATTGTTGGTATGTGTATAGACGTGGAAATGGCAAAGGATGTGTGTCAAGATAGGAAAGTCTGGAGCTCTTCCTCTGTGCCTACCCCGACAGGGAAATGACGTGATGGTATTTACGAGTATGTTATCAAATCTGTGGGGAAAATATCAATGTTGCATGCACTAGGTATTAAAGACGTCTGAACATACATACGTGGTTTTAAAATACGATGAAGAATAAATTATCATCATGAATACGGCGAACAGTAACGATTTGTATCAAAATGTTTCTTTTTTCATATCAAGTTCGATTAAAAATGTAACAATTTGATTAGAGGTGCTTGGCAACAGCGATCAACCGAAAAGTTTGCATGTTGTAGAGCAACAGGAAAAGGCAATATTAAAATTGCGTGTATTAGCCGTGGACACGCGACTGGGCAGGGCACGAGGCCAGGGGGCGAGTGCCGGCGTCTGGCAGACCATCAAAACCTTCCCACACCCGACTGCAGAATTCGACTTTCTCTCGCTCAACTCATATGTTCTAGTTGAACTCATATCAGACGTAGGTTAACTGAAACCTAGTCGATGTGAAGTTAGTGCGATCAAATTTTTCTCATCGATATACTAGCCTCGATGACCTCTGTTGTCTAGTTGCTAAGGCGCTTGACTTCCACCCGGGTGTTTCGGGTTCCATTCAATTGATGGTATCCAAAAAAAAAGGAAAAATGTCAAATTGGTCCAGTAGAGCCGTCAATTTCCAAGTTATAACCAAATGAAATTTTGATACGGAACGAGTCGATATTTTAATTTGATATGAATATTTTTGGATAAAAAATAGATTTCACGTCTAGGATTCCTTTTTATCAACCCAGGATGAGTCTAAGCTGTCTGTGGGATTCTCTGCCACTTATCTTTCTTAGCAGCTTCCCTCTTTCAACTGGTTTTACCCAGAGCATGACAGTTCTCTGTCACACCATTCAGCCTTTCTCCACTCTCTTACGCCACATAGCCTTTTCGCACGATCAATCTCCTGCACGACTATAAGGCTGAGGCCACACCAAAGTGCTTCGTTAGGTGCTAAGCTAGGTTTTACGTGAAGCATATACTAGGTGACTTCATCCTTGGCCACACCAAAGTGCTACGCACAAATTCATTTGACAGTTGGGAGCGGTTGAGTCCACACACGATGTCACTCTCAAAACTAACCAATTTCATTACAACTTACCATCTTCATTTACTTCCTGTGCAACTTCATTCCAAATTGATTTTATTACAGGTACATTTTTGTATAATTTGCTCGATGGGTTCCAAAAAGGCTCCCTTTTATACACAGCTGTTATTAAAACTTCCGCCATCTTGTAAAATCACTTGGTGACACAATAAAATTAACCCACACGTCTGTTCGCTAGGATACTCACTAGGTGACTTATCATCATGCAACGTAGCGCGAAGCGTGTAGTGTGGCCATTGCGATAGTATGCGGTGCGTTGGTTCGCTAGGCTATGTCGCCTAACTTGCAGCGTAGCTCTAAACATCAAGCAATGCTCCTACTTGTGTGGCCGAGGCCTAAGGGTGTTGAACGCTTCGTTACACCTTAGTCTCCGCGTGCTATTGTCGTAAATTGGACCATAACATATATTCTGCGGATAATCTTGTTTATTTTTTTCGGTAAAGAGACACGGATGGTCTTAACTAACACCTAACACGCTCAATAACGTTATTATTCAAGAACTTATCGCCGGCTTCCAGACATATCGATTTAGCCGGCCTACGTCGCAGTTTGTGCCTCCTTTGTCACATTCCCGGTTGGGTTCGTTATTTATTCATCAGTTTTGTGTTCTTTAAGCGATTCCGCTGTGGCAAATCGTCTGGATTGCATGCGAAACCGTTTTGAAACTGCACTTAACCATTCTGGCAATGAAATATGCAACATACGGGCGAGCGATGCTATTTTTACATCTAAGTCGATTTGGCTCGGCTAAAATTCGTCTTCGTGTGCGTCTTATTATTTTTTCGCGAAATTAACTTTAATTGCATATTGCATTTAATTTTTCTTATTTTATTCATGAAATAAAATGTGAAATAAAATTCATAAGTATAACATTTAACATTTATTTCTTGGATCTAAGAAAAGACGGTTGTGTTACTTTGTCGTGTCATGTTTATATTTTTTTTAATAAATTTAATGAAACACTTATTTTTTCTTTTGTATTAATCACTGTTTTATTTGAGTTCACTATCAGTTTCGACGACTTCCGTCTACCTCGTCAGGTAAAGATGAACTAAATTATGTCATAAATATATATTTTGTAATTGTTATACACATAGATACAGAAAAGGGGGAGGGGAGTAGTGTTAATAAGGGCAGGGGAGGTATAAACAACCAAATTAATTTGAATAATAGCATTCTGCTAAATATGTTTCCCGTTCAAAAACCATCCTTTGACGCCTACCTACTACCCTGTCCTTATTAGCCACTACCTCCTCCCCCTCCTAATATTTAAGACATAATTTCTGCTGACGAGAAAGACGAAGGTCTTTGAAACCGGTAGTAAACTCAAATAAAACAGTGGTTATTACAAAATAAAAAACTATTTACCAAGTGTCACTAAATGTTTTATTTATTTTATTAAAAAAATATTTAACATTTAATCTGAAAAATATTGAACATTTATTTTTTTGTTTTATTGTTATATTTTTATGGTTATGTGCGGTATATTGTGAGATGAATGTTTTGGTCTGTCTGGAATGATGAAGTGTGAGGAGTTTGATTTCGCATGATGTATACATATGTAATTGAGTGTCACTGTTTGTCAGGTTGATGAGAATGTGCAACGGGGTTTTATATAATCAAACATCGGAAAGAAAACATATACTTTGTATTACTAAATATGTCCAAATTCAGGAGTTATATTTTTATTTTAACTTTTGAAACCCCATATCTTTTAAGATTTGCAAAGTTTCGACACCTTTAAACTATATCTCAAATTAACATCAATGCAAAATAAAAAACAGAACTTAAGTTTGGGAATTATCAGTATTAAAAATTGCAATATATATTTTTTAAATTTTTTTATCCACTTTGCACAGATTTCTCCTGTTACACAAAGAGGGTCTGCTTCTAGCGTTAGCTTATTCGTTAGGAAGAATATCAGTCAGGATTCTTCTCACACTGCTAGACGGTACCGAGAATATATCAACCGTGTCATTCAGTTGGTTCAATATCTCTATACCACGCGTGGCTGAGTGTTTAGCCATGATATTCGTCCTGTAAGTTGGTATGTAGAACAGAGGGTGATTCCTTACACGGTTATATTTATTGGGTACATATAAACTTAGTGCTTCTAGAATCGCGGGACAGTTAAAGCAACCTTGGAAAACCTTTATTAGGAATATCGCAATGGATTCTTGCCTTCTTGTTTCGAGGCTTCTATAGTTACACACAGTGAGAAGTTCGGCATGGTGAGCATATTTTGGGTAATCGCCCTTTGTTTTATACCATAGATATCTTTGTTTTTTGTATTTGTTCTATATTTTTTTTTATATTTGAGCTGATGACGAGGCCAAACCGTAGATGTATATTCTAATTTGGTTCTAATTAGATAATTATATAAGTTTCGGAGGATATCGGTGCTGTTAAATTCTCTTGATATTCTCATTATAAAACCGAGTAGTTTGTAACAGTCCGATATCAAACGTGAGACATGGTTAACGAACGTGAGTCCGACATCAAAGGTTACGCCCAAATCTTTGAATTCAGAAACTCTGTTTAGTGCCACTCCCTGTATATTATACTGATGGTAGATTGGTGAAAACGATCGACTATAAGATACACAGACACATTTATTAATGTTAAACAGAAGATGATTTTGCTCACTCCAGGAGACTAGGGAGTCTAGGTCCTGTTGTAACTGTGCACAGTCGTGAGGTGAATTGTTCTTTTTGAAAATTTTCAAGTCGTCAGCGAACAATAAACATGTCGATATCTGTTATTCTACATATATTTTCAGTTATGATAAATGTAATTATATTAACCACAAAAAATAAATGCGGTAGAATTTCATCGCATATATTCAGTGCGAAACGAATTTTATTCAGCTTACTAAATCGTTCGATACTTTTTTTACCTCTGATCTGATTGTACGGATATTTTTTACTCCGTGTCGTATTGCAGCATTCACCGAATTAAGCAAAATGCCACAAAAAAGTATGTACGATAGCTCTTTGGTGTACTCGTATTGTACCTATACAAGGTGTAACTAATACTCAATCATTTATTGGTTTATTATTTTTCCTTTCTCCTGGTTCAATTCTCATTTATTCATTTGTGGTTAACTCTTATTTTGGCAAAGTTCAATTTATCCAAATATTAACGTTTTTTCTTGTTATATGGTAAGTTATGAAGGAAAATTGAAGAGAAAAAAATCACAACTTTTCCTTATAGTTTTTTTTATATGTAACACCCACGGTTACATTGCCAAAATATCAATTTTTATAAAACACAAAAATGGCTATAAAATGATTCTATTATCTAAAACACGAACAACATTTACATAGCTGAATTATCAACAAATAAATGGTTTGAATGCAATTTTCTCTACATGTAGTGATTAATAAGATATTTAAAGATTATTTACCCCAATTTTCAAAACGCACCCACGCTGTCCAGACATGTTGACCCGATGTCGTTTGAAAGCTTGTAGCGTTGTCAATATTTATCACCAGATGATACCACTGCACACAATAGTGCATGTATAGTATTTGAATGTGTTGCCATATTTGAAATTACGTTACAGTTTCTGGTATTTTTTTTTAAATCTCTAAATTAGTGTAACACCTGTGTTACATACAATATCATGATAAGGGTTAACCCAGTCAGTATACGCAATGGCTCGCGGATCATACGTCATATAAACTCAATAATGTTTGTTAGTTGACGATATTTTTGAATGCTTCATATCCACACTATTGATAATTAATTATACACGGAGTATCGGTCCGATTTAAGGACACCTCACTCCTTCATCGGATAAATGTAACGGGCATGGGTTATTTGTAGAGATTTGGCTGGGGTTATGAGGAGAAACAAAGTAGCACGGAAATGAGAGAATTTTACATTTATTAATGTTATATATACAAAAGACTGATAGGAGCTGTATAAATGGTGTAGAAATACGTGCATCGAGAAGAATACATGGAGTGACAAAGTATGACAGAATATGGAATGAAGTGATAAGGGATGAATGTGAACTTAAAACTGATGTGTTAAGTAAGATGAATAAGTGTACGTTGAGATGGTTTGTACATGTAGAACTAATGAATGAGGAAAGGCTAACAAAACAGATATGCAGTGCATACGTGAGTGTAAGGCGTATGAGAAGAAGACCAATAAAAGTATGGTTGGATCAAGAAAATTATATTCTGAAAGAAGAGAAAGTAAAAAGCCAAAAAAAAAAACTTAGAGGCTGTATGAGAAGGTGTATGGATGTGGAAGAGGCTAAGGATGTGTATCGAGTTAGGAAAATATAACTTTCTGTCCTCTCGGCCTACCCCGACAGGGAAATGGCGTTACGGTATGTATGTACGTCACATATTAATATACTTATAGTTTTGTCACACTCGTTTATATATTCATACAAAAAGAAAGGGTATATTGGGTCCTTACATGTGAAATTGGCGTTTTGTTTGGGAGGAACATAAAGTTGATTTTTTTTAAATATAATATATTTATTTAATCAAAGTATGTACCATTGCTATCTATGCACTTTTGCCATCTCATAGGTAGTTCATCGATCCCTTTACTAAAAAAACCATTCGGACGGGAATCAATAAAATCTTTGAAGTCGGTTTGGACTGCCCCATCGGAGTTGAATTTTTTCCCTTGCAAGAAGTTATCCAAATTTCGAAAAAAATAGTAATCTGTTGGGGCAAGGTCCGGAGAGTACGGTGGATGTCTTAGACATTCCAATTGAAGCTCTTCTAATTTGGTAGCCGTCTGTTGTGCAGTGTGTGGTCTAGCGTTATCATGAAGCAGCAGTGGCCTAGAGCGATTAACCAGCCTCGGTTGTTTAGCAGCTAGCTTTTCCATCATGGTTTGCAGTTGCTGACAATAGACATCTGCCGTAATCGTCTGGCCAGATTTAAGAAAGCTGTAGTGAACGACACCAGCACTAGTCCACCAAACGCTCACAAGTAACTTTTTTGGAGTCAATTTTCGCTTGGGGCATGGTTTGGCTGGTTCGGCAGGGTTCAGCCATTGCGATGAGCGCTTCCGATTATCATACAGGATCCACTTTTCATCACAGGTAATGATTCGATTCAAAATCCCTTCATTATTGTGCCGGTTGAGTAATGCAACGCAGCAGTCAACGCGCGTTTGTTGATTTGCTTCACTCAATTCGTGAGGTACCCACCTTTCAAGCTTTTTCACCTTCCCAATTTGCTTCAAGTGGATTAAAACAGTTTTATCACTAACACCGCAGCCTGCAGCTAACTCGGACGTGGTTTGCGATGGATCCGCTTCCACAATAGCCTTCAATTCTTCATTATCAACTTTCTCCACGGGGCTTGTTCTGCAGGTCGAAATTTCCAGAACGAAAACGTTGGAACCAAAAACGCACTGTGTTTTCTTTTGCGGCACCGTCGCCATACACATCATTAATCCTTCGAGCCGTTTCTGCAGCACTGGTGCCGCGGTGGAACTCGTACTCGTAAATAACGCGATATTTCAAGTTTTCCATTTTGTAAACTGAGTGACGCAAAGAAAAAAAACAATTGAGGAAAAAACAAATGAATTATAATTTTCGAAACACAAATACTTGAGTAAATAGCTGTATAAATTTGAATTTGAAATTCCTAACCAAAGAGAAGATATTTGAGATCAAAGTTGCCAGTACGGCAAAACGCCGGTTTCGTATGTGGGGACCTAATAGAGCTGCATATTCTGCTGCTGACCAGTAAATTGCAATAGTCGCATATTGTGCTGCTGATCAGCAAAGTGCAAGAGCTTACACTCATTAATGTGAGGTGCATGTTTGCGCGGTAACGCGCTGGACTTTTGTGCGGAAGGTCGTCAGTTCGAACCCCGCGCTGTGCTACTCCCCTCGAACGATACAGGCACTTTTTCCGCCTAGTGTTCGAGGGTTTTAAGGATACCTATACATTCGGTCATATCCATTCTTAAAAAAATGTAGTTACAATGATACTGCAAAGGATAGTAATCATAGTGTAGATGTAAACAGATCGGGTATTCTTAGGGTTTTGACTCCAAAACATAGTCTATTATTTCTTGTTATTGTAACTGACTGATTCGTGTAATTTCTTGAATAGTCTTACTACAATATTGTGATTAATGGCGGATTAAGTAGATCTGATTGCTCTTTGAAGATTGTTTCAATTTTAGTGGGTAGAGAGGGCTGTGGTATCTTGGGATTTGGCGTCATTAATATAATTAATGGTTAACGTACTAACTTAACATTCTACTGTTCTGAGCTCGATTTACGACACATGCAGAAAGTTTGAAGACCATTTTTCATCTATATTTGTTTTTCAACGACATATAGTACCTTTCATGAAATCGAAGAGCATTGTTGAAGTTCATATTTATTTCTCTACTGATTTTTTTTTATGGACTCCTTATTTTATTTTTATTTTCATTATTTTGTGTGTGTTACATGGTTAAACATGTTATATCTGGCTGGTTCATTGTTATGCAGCATTTATTTCAAGTCACCCAAAACATATTAGATTGATAGAAAATATTTATTATTAATAATTTATTAAAATGTATCTCGGGTAATACATTTCCATATTAAGTCTGCATTCATAAATGTTGAAATTTGGTTTATTTATTTTTATGTAAAAAGGAATAAAATAAATAAATAAAACACTTATTTTATATGTTGTGTTCACCACTGGTTTATTTTGGGTATACCTACCGGTTTCGAAAACCTCCGTCTTCATCGTCAGGTGAAGATAAACTAAATTGTTCACAATATATTTCTTCTGCAAGTGTAAATTATAAGAATGAGGTAGGGGGAGAGAAGTGGGGAGAGTTGTGATTCAATGGTAAATGGGGCGGGGAAAAAATAATCTAACGGGCAGACCAGGGTCTGGATATCCAAGGGGGGGATTTTAAATGGGAAACATTTAGCAGAGGGCTATTATTCAAATTGGTTTGATTGTTTATAATATCAAGACCTAATTTTATACTTTTTATAATCACGAGAATTTCTTAATTGTCAAGCTGTAATCTCCCTCGGCTTAAGCGTAGAATCCGCAAATCGAGATTTATATCAAAGGAATGGTTATTTTCAATTAGGTGTTTCTCATTTAAAATCCATCCCTTTGAATATCCAGACCCTGGTCTGCCCGTAAGATTATTTTTTCCCCGCCCCATTTACCATTGAATCACAACTCTCCCCACTTCTCTCCCCCTACCTCATTCCTCTTATAATTTACACTTGTATACTTCGGAAATTCTAGGATGAGTCCTGTGACAGCTCACAAATTTGCCCCAATAAAACCTTATGTAATGTATTTACCTAAATAACTTGCTATTTATTAGAATTGAGGCTTATACTAAAATTGATAAAACAATTAAAATTACTGAACATCGTTACAAGGTTGTATTGGGGCAAATTTGTGAGCTGTCACAGGACTCATCCTAGAATTTCCGAACTATAGAAGAAATATATTGTGAACAATTTAGTTTATCTTCACCTGACGATGAAGATGAGGGTTTTTGAAACCGGTATTAAACCCAAAATAAGCCAGTGGTGAACACAAAAATATGAAATAAGTGTTTTATTTATTTTATTCATTTTTACATAAAATGTAGCACCACAAAGTAAAACTAAAGTCTTTTCCAAGATTCAAGAAATATTTATTTTGAAATTATTAAGATATTTTCAGCGTAAAAATGTTTTAGGACATAATGTATAATATTCGGGCCAACAGCCGACCGGGGCGGTTCAAGGCTTTCGCAGACCGATCGATTGGACGTAATTATGCAGAAAGGTCCCAACTCGTATTTTACATATTCTGAGATAAATGAGAAATTTCTCGCCGCTTTATACGGGCTTGAATGGAACAAAAAACTTCCAAGTCGTATTATAACAATGATAACTCCAGTTAACGGACTTAATATTTTAGAACATACGAGTACAGGACTGATTTATACTTTTTAGATATTTCAAATAAAAAAAGTGTTTTGTGGGTTGGGCCCGTTGTGCATTAAGCCGTAAAAGTTATCTTGTGTCCCTTTGCTATAAATCAAAAATTGTCAAACATTGAGGCGCGACCCGTTTTATCATAAGTAATTATTATCTGGTGCCAAAACTGTTGATTTTGCTTTTATCGGATTTGAGAGAAAAATGATCTTTATTAAAAGAGTATTATTTATTGTTAATATTGTATAATTGTCCCTTACGTGTATTTTACAAAACATAGCTTAAAATCATTTTCTAAAAAATGATAGAAAAAACCACATCTTGAGAAAAACAACACAGTTCATAACTCATACGGCGCATAAAACCATCAAATTACGAGGGTCATCCAGAAAGTAAGGTTACAACATTTATGTAGGATCGAAAAATGCTTGTATTTAATTGAAATTCACATGATACTTCACAAATATATTAAAACTATTTTTCAACGTAATCGCCGTCGAGATCGAGACATTTCTGTCGTCGGGGCACCAGCTTTCGTATGCCAGTGTCATAGACCTCCGCCGCCAGCTCTTTCAGCCACTTCTTCACAGTTTCCTAGACCTCCTCATCGTTGGAAAATTGTTGGGGTGTAGTGACACACCCACGTCTCATCCCCCGTCACGATCGAGTCCAGAAAAGCTTCTCCCTCCTGTGCAAAACGATCCAAAAATTCACGCGCGGCGGTCACGCGATTTTGACGGTGCTCTGGTGTGAGCATTCTGGGCACCCATCTCGCAAACAACTTCTTGTAACCACGTTTTTCCGAAACAATATCACCAAGGAGACTTCGAGAAATGTCAGGAAATTCTTCGTGAAGGTTGTCAAGCGTCACACGGCGATCATTTCGCACTTGTTCTTCAATTTTTTGCACAAGTTTGTCAGAAATCACTGCCTTGCCTCGTCGTAAGTATCAGTACGGCCTTTTCTGAACAACCTTACCCACTTTGTGACATGTTGTCGACTCATCACATCACTACCATAAACTTCCACGAGCTTCCGATGGATATTCGCGGCGGTATTGTTCTGCAAAGTTAAAAAACGGATGACCGGGCGGATCTCGCACGGACGGGAGTTGGCGGGAGCGTGCGACGACCTTTCAGTCGGAAAAAAATACTGTGACTGAACAAAAATGGCCGACAAACGCGCGGGACCAAACAAACTGACCGTTAGGATCCCCTCTACACGCCAGGTGCGCCAACTTCGAAACACTAAAATTTCCCCCGGCCTCAGGAGCCCTTGTAACCTTACTTTCTAGATGATCCTCGTATGTTATAGTACAACACTAAAGGAAAAAATACAATCGACGCTAATATAGCAAGTCTTTCAGTCAACACTCAAGATTGAGGAAATGTCCGAGAAAGACCCTCCTGAATTTAACATCTTCATTAAAAATATCCATCAAACCTCGCAGGGCGTTGCCTAATTGTTGCATTCTTACGATTGATGATTAAGAACGTGCAATTATCGTTAGCAAAGTATAATTGTATTACAAGTTTGGTAATTTCACCATACTAATGTATTTGCCTATATGTATGCTATTGTGTAGGTTAATGTGTTCGTTACTAACAATTTATTTTATATAATCTTTTTACAAGTTTTGCATATGAATACCCGCATAGAATTTAATTTGATTACATACTTGTATATATATAACCCACAAACACCATTCTCCTGCAGCTATTAAAACGCGCGATAAAATTAAATTCCTTATTTTTTATGCGCGAATATCATTTATGAATACGTCCGTCCGCTCTCTATGGTTATATCAGAAAGTAAAGTTATATCTATTTCGCAGTTAAATATTCTGTTATACTCGTGTACTGAGTGTATCCACCGAGAAATTAAAAGCTTTTATTAAATAATGCTTCCAAGAAAAAGGAAGACAATACTTACGTTCGGTAAATATTTTTTCCGAAATAAAAAGTATTTCATATTTACTGTTTGTAATAAAAGTGCTTAAAATTATAAATATAAAACTGACGAAATTATGATAAATGCAGCAGAAATTAGATCGTTGCATAGTGTCTAGAAAAACAATCTATGACAGAATAATCAGTGAGGACGTTAGGAAATAATGTTGATTTAAAGATAATGGGGTGTTAAAGATAACGAAAAGATTGAGGTAGTTCGGCCACCTAAAACGAAAGAATGGTGAAAGATTTACAAACATAATATATACAAACAGTATAGAATTTTCGAAAATTGTGAGAAAATCGAAGAAATATGGCACGACCAAATTAATCATAATCTAAAAGAGGAAAGAGTGAAAAGCCTTTATAATAGGAGATTATGCACGATGACTTGTATGGACGTGGCAAAATCGAGAGATGCGGGACAGAATAGAATGAAGTGGAGATCTGATATCTCTGCCTCCGATAGTGACATTGCTTGATGATGGTGGAAAATAAATAATATCAGCTGTAGGCTGAATTAATAAGCATTTATTTGCAATATGTTAATTTAGAGAAATGCTCGCAACTTTCGGATAAAATGTTCCCACACAATTTTCTATGTGCCGAAATGTTATCACGCCAGTAAAACACGCGGTGGCCAGGCGTATAAAGGCGTAATATTCTTGTCCTCGCCATTAACTGTTTTCTATAATTTAAGAAATCCAATCCAAAAGCGTTTTTGATTCAGCAAGAACACAGTTATGCTACAACACTCATCCATGAAAGTCGATCTTACCATAAGCCGGTGTTTCACGTCCTCCAGCATTAGGGTAAGACTACAGATCTAGATATAACATCGATGGATGGTGTAAGACGGTTTATAGAAGACGAACCACAAAGAAACCTTTGTAGATCTTCCGATATGTGATATTAACACATTCGGCTTTAAGTTTAGTGTTGTGTATTGTTCATATAACATGATTTTTTATAAGGTCCCCCAAAAAGAGTTATTGTCAATATTGTGATGGTATGTCATATCATCGGACATTTTCATCGAGCGTTGACTGAAGTTTTAGTGAAATTAATAAACGTACTGCTTTAGTTTTGGGGAATTGTTAATGAATTTGTTTACTTGGGCAGCAGAGTATCCCAAGATGGCCGCTCAAAGGCAGAAATAATAAGTAGGATCCAACAGGTAAGAGTTGCTTTCAACAAGAAATCCAAGATATTTGAATCTCCTAACATTGATATCAATGTTAGGAAGAATTTAGTGAAAATTCTTGTCTGGAGTGGTCTGCTGTGTAGCTGCGAAACGTGGGCCATCAGCCAGAGCGAGTCCGGGCGTCTGGCTGCCTTTGAGATGTGGTGCTACAGGCGCATGGCCAGGGTCCATTGGTCAGATCACATCCGAAACGACGAGGTATTGAGCGGGGTTGGAGAAACAAGACAACTCCTAAATAGAGTTGCCCAACAACGATCCAGTTGGATAGGTCATAACATCAGGCACCCAGGCCTGCTCCTTACCATCGTCGAGGGAATGATTCAGGGCAATAACCATAGAGACCGCCCTAGATATAGCTACATGGACCGGGTGATCCGGGATGTGCGCTGTGGCAGCTACCAGGAGATGAAGAGACTGGCGGATGACAGAGATGAGTTGAGGGATCGAGTGCTTGGTGCAGACCAATCCTAGGATTGTAACCCAGAAAAAAAGAAACTGCTTTAGCCTTTTGTAATCCTTTGATGAACATCGCTCCATCAAATTATTTCTCTCGATCGACAGACAGCCTGTCAGTATAGTATATAATGTGCATTTGTATCGTATTTTTATTCGATGTCTCTCGTGACCCAGATAATATTATTTTTGCGAAACTTAATTTAAGATGCAACAGCGGCGCCAGCGAAAATTTATTCCGTCCAGACATTGCGTGCGGCCCGGCCCGGACGAAAGTTTCAGGCCGATTAGCGTACATTGTGTGCCACATGTGTGTATACCATACATACGAGTATTGAGTCATAACTGAATTACCTATCATCAAGTGAACTAATTATGGTGAGGGCTTTTCAAACTGATTACAGAGACAAAACGGTACAATTTGTAACTTGAAGGTGAACGCAGAAAACGTGGAAGTAGACAAATGTTGAAAATTTGAAATAGTCATTAATTATTTCAACACGGCAAGCGAACATTTTATTTGTGCAAAAAAATAGAATACACGGTTTTTATTTCTTTTAGTGTTTTCTGCGATTTCCTCCTTAGCCTAGTTGGTATCGACGGCTTCTTCAACAGCAAAGTTTTTTCTTGGAAAATACGACAAATTTTTAAATAAAATTTATTTTAAATAAAATCAATAAAACACTTATTTTCATATTTTTTAATCACCACTGTTTTATTTGAAAAACACGGGAGGTCTTTGAAACCGGTAGTGAACTCAAATAAAACAGTGATGAATACGAAATAAAAAGTAAGTGCAAACTTTTCTCGTTTAATCAGCGTTTCTCAACCGGAGTTCACCGGAATCCTCGAGTTCCACGAGAAATAGTGATGAATAGGTTAATCATAATGTATTTTTGTGTTGTAATTTTTTATTCGTCATTGAGAAGAGAAGAATCACAACAGGGAACAAAACATTGTTCTCCCTATCGGTGTTCAAGTCCAGAAGTGTCCATAGAAAAACCAAAGTCACCCTGTACTAAACAATTATTAGAACAGTGGTGGCATATGGATGCGAAGCATGGACACGTGACAGTTAAATCCGCAGAGTGGCTGGATGCCTTCGAGAGAAGAGTACTACGTAGGATCCTGGGCCCCTTGAATGGCGGCGAAACCTGGCGAATACGATACAACGACGAGCTGTATAATATCTACAAAGCTCCCAGGCTATCTGTACATGTCAGACTTAGCAGATTGAGATGGGCCTGACATGTGCAGAGAATGTCGTCATCGCGAGCACCCAAAATAATCCTGGAGGGACACCCCGGTGGGAGAAGGAGACTGGCCAGGCCAAGGCTGCGATGGGATGACATTGAGAGGGACGCACCCGGTTGCTGCAGCGCAGGATTGGAGGGTCGTGGCGGAAGACAGGAGGACTTGGAGGCGAAGATTGACGGAGGCCAAAGCTCGATATGGGCTGTAGGACCATCGAAAGAATTTTATATTCATAATTGTACTAACACATGTTCGACACATTATTGTCAAAATTATTCGATATCATTATAAAATCTTTAACCAGTTATATTGTTTAGAAGTATAATAATCATAAGAAATGTATTTAGTGACGTCTGTACGATATTGGTTATTTGTTTTTTTTTGTTTTGCGTTTACAGATATGAGGTTAATTTTTTATGGGAATGAAAACCTCCGTATAAAATCTCTTGAACCAGGCAGTTTGATTTAATTTTTTTTTGCATTACCTATCAATAAACTTGATAAAACGTAAGCTATTTTTTTTATTAAAATAGCTATTGGAAAAAATATATGTTTTCCTTATAAACTTGAAGTTTATAAAAGAGAATGAAATATATTAAAAATGATATACGAGTTTAATATTTTTTATGTTGGGCTTCGCTGATAAATGAATATTATTTCAAGGGTTGCGCAAAGGTAAAAAGGTTTGAGAAACGCTGATCTAGTATTTTTGCCCTATTGTAATGATGTGACCGCCCAGATCATTGATCATACTGGTTTAGAAAGAGTTGAGTAACTCCTGACTCTTCTTACATCAGAATTTATTGTCTGTTTTGAAGGTTTATTTTCTTTTGTAAGAGAATTTCTGCTTTATTTAAGCTGATGGTTGGGGGAGGGGGGCATTCAGGAGGATCATTTTGGGACGTTTGTGGGTGTACTGTGATGTTATGTCAATTTGTTTAGCGAGTTAATAGAGTTGGGGGTGGGCGGGTGTATATTTTCATAAAAATGCTCGGTCATCGTGGACCACTCAGAGCAATCCGCAGACCACATTTTGTGGGGCTGTGAGGAAAGTAGAATATCTCTAAAGAGAGAAGCTCCATGCTGGTATATGTCGGCTTATACTCTGATCTTGTGGCGACCAAGGAGTGTTACAGCTTTCTCCAATTTTTGTGAAAATGTTGGTGCCTCTGTAAATCTTTAAAGGCCTTCTGCAGCATAAAGAAAATATTTTTTTAAATATTTTTTTCTTCATTCATCATCTCTGTCCATTGTTTATGGCCTTCTGTTGGTGCCGACGCTATCCATTTCACACTCCGGTGTGACGCCAGGCGAGGCGCTCACCCCCAAGGATAGTTATTTCGTTAAAGTTTAAAAACATCTAATTTTCTTACGAGTATACGATCGCTCTGTAAGGGAACCTATTTCGTTCCTAAAGTCAGTGTGAGTAGATGCGGAACAAATGTCTCAAAAAATTTGCAAATGACGTCCCAAACCGTATACGTTTATTTACTACGTTGTGAGTTATTTCTGTCTCCCGTAACGTC
The DNA here is from genome assembly GCA_949825065.1 of Odontocerum albicorne. Taxonomy (NCBI): domain Eukaryota; kingdom Metazoa; phylum Arthropoda; class Insecta; order Trichoptera; family Odontoceridae; genus Odontocerum; species Odontocerum albicorne. Next base: position 6,826,929 of record OX463858.1, read on the forward strand.
GGATCCTAAGTCCGTCGTCGCTACTATTTTTTTCATACTCAGGTGTTTTGCCGCCGGATGAGTTCTTTTTTGCAATGCTTTCTTCGTTACTAAGTGACGTGGCGCTCATGGTAAATAAAAAAACGCAGGATGGAAACTTATTATTATTATTATGGGTTAAAAAAAGGGTCGTAAACCCGAATTCATAGTCCAACCTAAATATTTATTCTCAAACTTAAAATTTCGCTATTTGTGTTCAGGGTGGTGCGGCGAATCTGTACAAATTGAAATTTAAATATTAATTACTACAATAAAAAATATAGTTGAGGTTTAGTATTTAGCATTAAGATCGCACTACGAATTCGGGCTCTAGTCTGATACAAATACTTCCACAATTTTTATTTTTAACATGTGGAATTATCTAACGACTAAAAATATGTTTTTTATATATTTTAATGATACTAATATAATTTTTCTTTTCTTTTTTAGGTATGATCACATGACCCAACGCGGATTGTTTCCATATTAGGTGAGAAAACTACTAATATGTATGTACATTGATATATTTTATAGTTTAATAGACAATTCTAGATCTAAACCATCACAGGGATGACAGATCTCCACACCATCTCTTCTCGTCATACATGCTCTTCATTTTCTCATGTTTCTTATATTTCCCTCTATATTTTTCCATTCTTTCATCGGCCCACCTCTTTCTCGCACGCCGTTCATTACATACCATGCTCGATTATATTTATTTTGTTTTAAAGACGATTCTATATCAACAATAATGTTTCTTTTCTTTTCTTAGCAAATCTTTTATCATCGCTGTTTTTTTTACGAAAAATGACTTTTCATTTACTATATTTTCACAGGACAGAAATATATTTGTATTGTCCGGAAAGTAATGTTGTATTTTTAGGTTAAATTCAAACGCGATATTACATCAAATGCACGTAAATGATATTTTCAATGTATTATCAATCTCGCATGTCATTGAACGCTGGTTATTATAAATCAAAACAATGATTTGGTCGTCATCAGTGATAATTGACATTCCAGAGCGGACACCATCATCGAGTGCCATAGGACCATTATATATTTTTTAAACCATATTTGATGCACGATGGCTTACTGTGCCGTCTCCATACACTTAACATATCTTTTTTTTCGCCATACACTTGACACATTTCGATAGTCTTTTCATTTTTTTTCTTTGCGACAGAAAAAAACATGGAGTTTCGAAAAAATCACTTATTTTGAAAAAATATGCTAAACCTTTAGGTCAAGGCCACATCAAAGTGCTTCGCTAGGTGCTACGTGTTTAAAAGACTAGGTGTGACTTCATGCTTGGCCACACCAAAGTGAATTGGCCACACCAAAGCTGGCCACACAAATTCATTTGATATTTGGGAGCGGTTGAGTCAACAAACGATGCCACTCTCAAAACTAACTAATTTCATTACAGCTTACCATCTTTATTTACTTCCTGTACCGGACGGGTACAAATACTGTAGATAGGCACGTTGGTTGCCGCGTAGCGCTCAGAGAATCGACGTCGCGAATTCCGTAGCGAATATCCAATTGAAGAAGAAGAAGAGCAGGGAGAGATTCCTCTCAGGCAGTCGAAGTAGGGTAGAGGGTCTCAAGTCAAACACGGTAAAGTTGGTGGTACTGAGAATAATTATATTTCCAAAAATCCGGGGGGCCCTCTATATTAATGGTCAGTCGGCCGTCACAAGCGCCCATTGCCCGCGAAATACAACAACTTTCAGGGTTTGGGCCTTGCTTACGCCGACTGGGCCCCGACCTACTCCGATCGCCCCGCCCCGCAAGTCACTTATTCCAGTGCGGTCGCGAACGCGATCGGAGTCAAACAAACATACATTTTACATATAAACATTCTACATATTATTATAACAAAATAGCATAGAATTACATGACAGTTATACATATAAAAGGTTCATACACAGATGAAATAGACAAATACAAGTTTACATCAATTTTATATATATACAGATCTACACATAAATGTCTTTTTCCCTTATACCACACACACATACAAGGGTGACGGCACACGTCCGATACACTTCCTTGTGAAACTTCATTCCAAAGTGATTTTATTACAGTTACATTTTTCTATAATTTGCTCGATGGGTTCCACAAAGTCTCCGTTTTATACACAGCTGTTATTAAAACTTCCGCCATCTTGTAAAATCACTTGGTGACACAATAAAATTAACCAACACATCTGTTCGTTAGGAGACTCACTAGGTGGCTAATCGTCATGTAGCGTGGCGCGAAGCGTGCAGTGTGGCCATTGCGATAATATGCGGTAAGTTGGTTCGCTAGAATATGTCGCCTAACTCGCAGCGTAGCTCTAAATACCAAGCGAGGCTCATACCTGTGTGGCCGAGGCCTTAGAATGGAATGTTTAAAATTAAGTCAGCAATGAAAATTTGCTCCTAATGACAACCATCCATGAAACGCGAAACTATTTTCCACAGAACTTATTAATTTTTTGTCAACCCTTGATGTGATGACGTACGAGTATGTGTATTGGTTTTGTCAACCCTTGATGTGATGACGTACGAGTATGTGTATTGGTTTTGTCAACCCTTGATGTGATGACGTACGAGTATGTGTATTGGTTTTGGAATCTAAATTATATAAAATAATATTAATGATACTTATAAACTTACGTAAGGAAAGTGTATGAAAAATGTGAGTCAAATGGGTCGAGTATTTACTTTTCTTTATTTTATATTTGATACAGGTTAAACTCGATTACCTCACATAACAATAAAAAAATTACATGATTAAAAGTCTTAATATGACAACAGGAACAATGTTACTTATATTTAAGTTTATTGAAGATTTCAAGCTACCCACCGAGAAACGGAAGATATCGATATCGGTAAATTAATTCAACAAGGCCATTCCGTGTGCGAGTGTTGATCCTCTTAACTGTTCAGTTCGTAGTATGAATATTGGAAAGTTGAAAGTTAATGTGGAGGATATATTAGGAGATAAATTATGTGGACGAGGCAAAAGCTGTGTAGGTATAAGTGGATAAAAAGTGTCTAGATCTGTCATCCCTGCGTAGTCGAAAAGGGACACAGCATGATGATATAATGTTAACAATATTACTTCACGACAATTTTCGCCGTTGGCGTTTATAATATTCTCGATTTGAATGCCCTAAATTCTCAAATCTACAATGTAAAATAAATTAATTTAATCCGTGGCCTGGCGTGGGTGCTATCTGCTATCGCACTATTTTGGCACCCACTTAACGGTTCGGTTATTGCTAGCCGCAATTTTTTAAATATATTTGTTCATCGTCTGTCTTAATAATAATAAAGAGACAATTTATATAGCGCCGTTAAAAGACCAGACTCTCGCCAGTGGCGCCTTAATTCAGAAATGGAGCACTCTCATTTGATGATTAATATATTTATAAAAATAAAATAAGTTGAGTTCAATGATAGGAAAGTTACGGCTGCGGTCGTTGGATCGAGTGCTTCCCCGTATTTGCATATTTTTAACTTAACAAGGAAAGGCTTTTTTGAGGTGCATGGCCGCGCGGTAACGCACTGGACTTTTGTGCGGAAGGTCGCAAGTTCGAAAATATAACTGAACTGAACTATTGTATGCAACGAAAATCTAGTACATCATACTTGATAAACTAAAAAATAGTAATTTTTCCGTGTCTCTGAAATGTTTTACGAAAAACCCCAATGCTTGTTAATCCACACTCTCGGTATGAGTTTGACAGTATGTAGGAGGCCCTCATAATTCCACCGTAGCTGACAGATAATATCTCCCGACCGAGCGTTGTCCGCTCTCAATTTGTCTGCCGGCTTTCCTGTCCGGCCACTTACTTGGTGGTGTCTCGCGTGAGACCAAACTGCATTATCTTGGCTGGTATCTCCTTGCAGCTGCCTGCGAAACTGGACATTTACACGAAGGTGCAATACGCTCGTGGAGTTAATGCTATTGCGGACAAAACTTCTCTATTACAATGAAGTATGAATTTCTCTACTCATATTAATACATACCATCACGGCGTCTCCCTATTGTGGTAGGCAGAAAAGAGAGAGAGCGCGAGATTTAAATTATCTTAAATAATAGATTCATTAATTAACACATATAACAACTAATAAATAGTCCGTATGATATCGTTTTTTTTTAATACTGTTTTGATATTTCGTAAAAAATAGTCACTTTTGTAGTATAAGCTATTTTGGCTTGTTGTCGTTTTGGTGTTTGGAAGCTGAAATACATCACAACTTCTCGTGGGGTAATTATGAACCTCCTTATTGTATATCCCACCTTTTCGGGTAACAAATTATAATATGTAATCATTTAAAAATAAAGATTAAAGCATTCAAATTTATAGATTGCTATACCGTCCACATGTTCAGTTTACAAATATATCCTCAGTGAGATAAAGGCAAAAGCCTAGTTTACTGGGGATCTCTCTCTCTGTGGTTGCAGTCCTAAGACTGGTTTGCAGCAATTTCAACTCTTCTCCTCCATTCCTCCCTGTCCTGTGCGGCTCTTTTTAAATCTGTATATGTTGAGCAGCGCACGTCCACCGACAGGTCCTCCAGGTACTCTCGGCGTGGGCGTCCCCTAGAGTTTGTCCCCTCGGTCATACCCTCCATTATGGCATGCAAAAGGCCCTCTTGTCGTATTATATGACCGATCCATCTTGCACGCCTTTCGGACAAGATCCTGAGCAGGTGCCTTCCTCCTTCGATTCGTTGGAGAACCTCTTCATTCGTGATGTGGTCTCTCCAGGAAATTCCTAATAGTCTTCTATAGGACCACATCTCAAAAGCCTCTAGTCTCCGTCTATCTCTTTCGGATAGGCACCATGTCTCGCAGCCGTACATCAAGATACTCCATACATAGGTCTTGATGAGGAGTATTCTCAGTTTTAGGTCTATATTATTTGATTCTATTATTTTCGACCTTTTATTAAATGCAAGTCTGGCCTGATGTATACGGCTTTCGACCTCGCTCTTAGACCGACCGTCCCATGTTATTTTGCTCCCGAGGTAGACAAACTCTTTGGTGTTCTTTAGTGGGGATACGACAAATGAAAGACAACAAACCCAGATCCATTAAAATTGTATGTCCAAATCAAATTACAAATTACAATCAAATTAGGTAGACAAACTCTTTGGTGTTCTTTACTGGGGATACGACAAATGAAAGACAACAAACCCAGATCCATTAAAATTGTATGTCCAAATCAAATTACCTGTTGTTTTTTCGCAAATTGTGTATATTTCTTGTCATGTTTATTAATAAATAAATAAATAATAAATAAAAAACAAAGCAAATAATATTGTAAATAATTAAACATATGATGAAGGAATCCACTTGGACACAGGTCTTACCCAGTGAAATGGTTCTCTATGCCCTCGGACAAAATGGTGAGTTTATTTCTTGTTCTGTTAATTATTACTCTTTGGTTCGCCTTTCCATCAAAACAATTTTAAATTGTATAAGTTGTGTTGTGGATAGTAATAAATAAGAAAAAGGGATAAAAGTTGTCAAAAGTGGTATAATTGTAATCACGTATTGCCTATTTTAAAAGGCAGTGCTTTTCAGAAGTATATTATTACACTTCAGACAGTCTGTATCAAATAATACTCATAATTACAGTCTGCACCATTCAGCTGTCATCCATCTTAGTGAGTTTCTTCTCTCAGCGGCTCATCAACATCTACGGTGACTCAACACCGAGTCACGAAGAACACAGACGGCGGTCGTTGCTGTCAAAACCGTTATCAGAAGACGAGGATCGGGTATGCGCGCGAAATTCCTCGCGTCTTTCCTTCCACGAGGTCGTCACAACATTGAGTAACGCAATTTCGTAACTGTGCGCAAAAAAGCCGAACTATCTCGGCTGTGACCTTATCTGCGCATGTTGAAATGAACTAGTTTTTTTATCGAGCGCTCCACGCCGCTAACCTAAATACTTTACCGCAACAAACTGAGCGCGAAAACTTGCCGAGTAAATTTCTAATATAAACCTTCTGAAAAGTTTCAGTTTATTTTTAACCTTGTCAAGTTGTATAATATTTATAGATATTCCCTTTTTGTATTAGATGGGTTTTGTACTTGTGTTTTATGTGTAATTGTTGTCGCGTTTCGGTGTAACGTAGTAAATTGGTTGGGCACGCGTGAGTACACGTGGTTCGAAAGAAGCAAAACAGACCTATTGTGCAAGAGCGAAATACCTTAGAGCCGATCGGGCAATCGTTTCGCTCGATACGACTCTAATATACCATACCAAATGATAAGTTCTTTTTATGTACAGATGCTTCGACGTTTCATCTTGATTTAACTTTTCAAAAATATTATTACACCTGTCCCTCGATTAACGCGTTTTCTATTTACACGATTTCACCTTAATACGGTTCAAGTTTTGGACGTTTCATCAAAATTGATGGTTGGTTATATGTGAACACTATACATACACTACACTTCACCTAAAACCGAATGGGTTACTATTTACATTTTGGAAGGTCTACAAATGTTTATTTGTAGTTCGTCTTCTCTAACTCCTAGGCCAACCTACTAGTTTTTCCTTCTTCCTTTTTTAGGCTTTGAACTTTTTTTTTTTAATCCACTTTACACGAATTTCTCCTGTTACACAAAGAGAGTCTGCTTCTAGCGTTAGCTTATTTTTCGTATTCGTATAATAGTGATTTGATTATTGAAGTTGGTAAATTGTATTCGATTAGGTTTTTTTTTACGTTTGTACGTTGGTATTTATCAAAGGTTTCGGCTTTAACTTTGTGGAACTCCCTTCATATTAAACTATTTAACAATATATTTAACAATACTTTGTTATTCCGCTAAATACCAGTAGTTTGTGGTATAACAAAAGTAATTTATTGTCAAATATTAAAATGTAATTACTACTATATGTCAAAACATGGAATGAACTGATTAGGGATGAATAACAACTAAAGGCAGATGTGTCGAGTACGATGAAGATGAGCACATTGAGATGGTTTGGGCACGTGAAACGAATGAATAAATAAATACTAACAAAACGGGTATACAATGCAAATATGAATGAAAGGCGTGGTACGAAAGACAAAGCAAAGTATGGTTGAATCAAGTGAATAATATTTTGAAAGAAGGAAATGTAAAAGGCACAGAAATCGTAAAAGTTGTATGAGAAGGTGTGTGGATGTAGAAGAGGCGAAAGATTTGTATCGCGATAGGCAGTCTTGTGCTCTGTCCTCTCTATCTACCCTAACAGGGAAATGGCGTGATGGTATGTACAGGACACTTAAGTGTCGTTTATTTGGTCAATAAATAAATAAATAAATACTTTCTAGGCTTTGCAGCTGGAACCTCCCTTTTTTCGTTAGAAAGGGCTCAGTGCTCCTAGGATTTTCCTATTTAAACCGAAATCAAATGGTTATAAAATATATATTATGATATAGTCCTCTATAAAAAACGTATTCAAATTAAACAAATTAATAGCAACAATAAGGAATTTGTTTCAGGCTGAAACATGACCTACGTCACTAGAGGGATATCTAATTCCGGCCACCTCACCCGCCCTCTTAACCGTTTCCGCCTATTTCACGTATTCCATTTGATGACGCCATCCACTGTACCGGCCCTCTGTCTAAATGAAAACAAACGTTGTATGACGTTAGATGTATTTTTTTTCCATTCCTCGTCTTGTCGCAGTACAACCGTTTTATGTAGCGCAAATTTTAAAAACAAAGAAACCTACAGTTGAGAAAATCGTTATAAATGTATTAATTTGCATTTTTTTAAATTTATTTAATAGTATTAATAATTAAAGGTCAATTTATATAGCGCCGTTTAGAGAGCAAACTCTCCTCAAGGGCTCTCCAGCTCGGAACTCGAACCGACTATTACTGACGGATTAAAAATATTCTAAGTTAAAAGTGGGAAAATCGTGGCTGCTGCCATTAGATTAGATACAACTCCGAATCTGCATACGCTTAGAAAAACTAATTTGGTAAAAAAAAACTGTTCAAAAATTTACCACGAGACAACGAACCATAAAGAAACATTTATAGATTATAGATCTTCCGATATGTGGTAGTAATATTTTTACATTCGACTTTAAGTGTAGTGTAGTGTGTCACAAATTTTTCAAACAAATTTACCGTTAAAAAAATCCTAATTTTCAAAGATATTGATTTAATACTTTCATTCAAATAGATCTTGCGGATTTATGGATGGATATAAAACATTTTTTACATATCTATCACCTTTTGTCTTAAAAGTCTGGCGCTCTATTATTTCTGCCTATTCCGATACGGAGACGGTGTGATGTATATATAAATATAACCACGACCTCCATAGCCTGGTTAGTAAGTCGCTTCCTTTCCACTCTAGGGTCTTCTCTCTGGCTCCATCCCAACTCACTGCCTGCGAAGACTGTTGGGGTCAGCTCTCCTCGTCCTCAGATTGTATGCTCTTCTGTCACGGACTACGTCCCCCAGGCCGTGCCTCTGCATCAGGTTATCTTTTTGCACCATCCATGAATTATGTGGTCTTCATCTGGTTGTTATTCGAGGAAGATCCATGGAGATTGCCTGGTTCACAATGTGATAGGGTGCTCTGCGTCCAACGTGCCCATACCATCTCAATCGCCTCTCCTTCATCTTGCTGTTGATGTCTGTAACACCTAGGCTTCCACGAATGCGTGAGCTTTGTATTTTGTCTCCTAGGGACTCATCAGCTGACCATCTTAGCATGCGCATTTCAGCAGTTTCTAGTTGCCTTTTCCACTCGAGGGTGTCGGGTTCGATTCTTGATTTAAAAGCGTTTTGTTTGGTAACAATACGTGCAGATGCTAGACAGTTGTGGGAGTTATTTCCTGCCCATGTATGGTAGTATTTCGAACACGTACGATGACGAACCTTTTAAATACATACTATTATATTTTATCACTGCGACATTTTGTAAACATATTCACTAAGGCCGAGGCCACACCAAAGTGTTTCGTTAGGTGCTAAGCTAGGTGTTACGTGACTAATATACTAGATGACTTCATGCTTGATCACACCAAAGTGTTTCGCACAAATTCATTTGACATTTGGGAGCGTTTGAGTCAACAAACGATGCCACTCTCAAAACTAAGCAATTTCATTACAACTTACCATCTTTATTTACTTCCTGTGCAACTTTATTACAGGTACATTTTTGTATAATTTGCTCGATGGGTTTCACAAAGGCTTCCTTTTATACACAGCTGTTATTAAAACTTCCGCCATCTATTAAAATCACTTGGTGACGCAATAAAATGAACCAACACGTCTGCTCGCTAGGAGATTCACTCGGTGACTAATCGTCATGTAGCGTGGCGCGAAGCGTGCAGTGTGGCCATTGCGGTTGTATGGGGTGCGTTGGTTCGCCAGGATATGTCGCCTAACTTGCAGCGTAGCTCTAAGCACCAAGCGAGGCTCCTACCTATGTTGCCTTGGCCTAAGATCTTTAAATTATTTATTTCTCAATTTACAAAATTTTGATGCAATAAAAAAAATTATGATCCAATTTACTAGGATGCAACCTGTATTGAGTTGGGCAATAAATTGAACAACCAATAGGTACAAGTAATGCTTAAGCAATGTTATGGCAAATATACCACTATGACACATGCTAGTCGTCATGTGTAATAATAATAACGGCAATGACTAATACATACTTCCTTCCATCTTATCATCCTGAGTGCCTACTGTTTTGCTCTTTACAAACTTGGAATTTCTTTATCTTAACAGGAAATATCTCAGAAGAGTGGTCAGCGTCCACTTATGATAAGAACTGGGATACAAAACTGTGGTTGAGTATATTTCATTGAATCTTTTGAAAACGAGTCACTAGAGAAAATGGATGGTGAACCTATAAATAAATAAATAAATATAGGTTAACACATTCACTGCGTATAAAATGTCATACAGAGATGTTGAAAATTCGCGAATTTTTTAAAACTCATAACTTTGTTAAAAATCAAATTCTACTTTCTATTGAAACATCATATACAAGTGTATTACTTCGTGTCTTCACGTGTCTTCAAAACACATGAAACCGGCGACGAATCCTTATCGGGAGACGTTTATGAGTGCACTCAACATTCAAGGCTATTTTGTATGGACACGGGAGCCGTGTTCAACGCAGTGAACGTGTTAATTGATAGTAACATACTCGTAGTATGTACATGGAGTGGAATCATGGACCCTCAAAGTAAGTAATATGAACCGACTGGAAGCATTCGAAATGTGGATACACCGGATAATGCTACGGATACCCTGGACGGATATGGTCAGCAACACAAGGGTTCTTCAAAGAGCCAAAGTTGATAGAGAGTTGCTGACTAATATTAAAATCCGAAAGGTGTCCTACTTGGGTCATGTACTTAGAGGAGCAAAGTACAAATTACTGCACCTGATCATCCAAGGTAAAATAAAAGGCCGAAAAGGTGTTGGCAGGCAAATCTGGCTCCGCAATATACGTGATTGGACTGGTATAAGGGCGTTGGAGATCTTTTTCGAGTTGCCGGGGACAAAGATATCTACTCTCAAGTGATATTCAACGTTGGGGGGACCTGACATGACACTGAGAACAAGAAGATAGTATGTACATATTTAAATACATTCCAAAATCACACATATCTAAAGATAAATAGCCGAAAATGCATTGAAAAGAGAAACTATCAAAGGGTCTGAGCTTATCTCATAACGTCCCCTCGGCCGAGATGCACCACACCCATATAGTGCGAGCCCGGCCGCGAGGACACCAGATATTTTTTAGACCATACCTGTATCGGACGTATGCGTCACCTAAAATATGATTAATTTTTATTTTCTTGTTTATTTGATATTTTAAAGATGTTTTGTTTGATGTAACATACTTGCTGTGTACCGACCGTAATGAAATGTTCCTTATGCGTGGCCTTCGTGAGAGCTACTTACTATCAAAAGTCGTCCGGCCCATACATGCGAAAATGTGCGAAATACGTAATATCTCGCAAGCCATGACGGCATGCACGGGACAAAATAGGAGCTTACGATGAGCGATTAGCCGCACATAAGGAGCGCAAAACACCAAAAATATATTCTCAGTTTCTCGAACGTCAACTGCCTTTTAGTTACGACCAACTTCTACCTGCTAAAGAGGAATCTCTTCATCCTGCTACTTTTCACCGGAAAACCATAAAGTGAGCCGAAATCTCCGAGTATCGAGCGGCAGCCATCCACCTATTTTAATATTTTTACCGGTGATGTACAAAGTGGTCCTTCGAGCCGGATTTGCTGCATTGCTGTGCCGTACAACACCCGTGTACATGTAGATAAAGAAAAAAAAAGAAAATAAATAAGTGGCAGAAAAAAGGGAACTCATAAATACTAACATACCTAAGATTAACTCAAATAAATAAATATAGGTTCTTTGACAGCAACATAGTGTGTACATATATAAATAAATTCCGAAATCGCACGTATATCTCAAAATAAACTGCAGAAAATACATTTGAGAGAGAAGCTATCAAAATGTCCGGGCTCATTCCATAATATCCCCTCGGCCGAGGATAGGAGTTCAAATTTTATAGAAATAAAATCACATCTGGAAAATGATGTTCACACATGCAAACCACAATATGCGACCAAGTGTCTTCTGAAGGTATGTTATGCCTCTTCAGTCCTAAGATCAGCAGTATCTATAATTGGTGTCAAGGAAACAGCAAATAATCATTGCGGCCGAACCTATTCGTGCTGCTCCAGCATTATTGTGGAGTAAAACGCAAAAAAAAGTTTAGATAAATCACGCAATAATCATTAAATGAAATATCGTGATAATTTATAATATAGACAGAATTATCTTAACGCAACGAGAGATTATTGAGAAATCAATTTTACTCTTACAGAAATAGCTTAATCTTAATCATCATTCCCTAATGAGGCCAAGACACCATCGCTGGCACAAGGTTCTGCTACATGGCGTTGTTCTACGGAATCTTTGTCGTTGTGTTGCATTTCAAGTTCGATTTGCTTTCGCACATATGATATACTGCTTTCTCCATGTGACGACCTCCGTAACATATTTGATAAGACGCCAGATTTTTTTAAAAAAGGTATTCCAGTCTGGTTTTCACTTAAGGCCTATTCGACATCTTTCTGGTTAATTGGAAGTGATTGCCATGACAATTAGCCCGCCAGGTTGTACTGGATACGAGGAAAGACTTACAAAACAGATATATGGTACAAATTGTGAATGGATGGCCTGTGAGAACAAGACCAAGAAATGTATGGTTGAATCAAGTGAATGATCTGAAAGATGTGTGTCGAGATAGAAAAGTCTGTCGCTCTACCTTCTCTGCCTACTCCGACAGGGTAATGGCGTGATAGCTTATATGTATCATATGCATATCCTGTTGCATATAGGACGAGGAGCGTCAGAACTTGCAGTTTATCTGCATCTTCTTTCTTTATTGACCCTGATAACTAGCAATAGTTCTACGCCATTCTACTCTATCAGCCAGTAACAGTAACTATTAATGCTCTCATTGTCAGATTTGGAAAATAGTACTATCGGAAAATTTATTCAAAAAGCTCATTCCGTGTGCGAGTGGTAATGCTCTTAACTCTTTCACGGCGGGGGACCACTTAACTGGCCCATACATAATACGTGCCGTCCTGGCGAGCGGTCATTTAAGTGGCCACTAACTTTGCGTGTCGATATCTCAGTCAAAATTAAATCTTCTTTAAAATTTTTAACCTGAATATAAGACAAAACGTGTCCTCTAGTGACATCTCTTTTAAAATCATCAAAACTTCAAGTACTTGATCCATAAGAAGGATTTAAACAGACCGATTCGAGGCCGTCGAAATTTAAAGCATTTTAAATATTAGCGCCACACGTTCGGGTGTGTTGAAGGTCATGTTTCTAATGACGATTTCTCCCGATCAATATGACGTATTTTGCGTCGATATTTTTTTTGTAAGTACGCGTATTGCGTATTGAATTAATTGCCTTTTTCATTGTTTATGGATTATTGTTTTCTTCGATTATTGCTTCTTATATTGTCGCACTTTATTTATAGCTTTGATTTGGATAATATTACGTGTGTATAGTGTCAGCTAAAAAATGCATCGGCGCACAGTTCCACAGTAATCAGATTCGGGATAATGGTGAGTCATATTTTTATGTAGATACAATATAAATTTATTGAGGTAAAACACCGCCGCCTGTGGGACACACGAAAGATACTCGAGCCATCGCCGTAAAAAGGTTAACGACTCAGTTCGTGAGTATTCAACAAATGGGTAACTGCATGTCTGGTTCGGTGGATGCTGTTGAGATGAAGATTCTTTTCCGGTATATCCTTAATCTTAAATCATAATTGAGATACTGAATTTTCATTTTGTCTTAAGGTTTTTTTTTATAATTTAATTTATTTTGTATTTATGTTGATTGTATTTAATTGATTGTTGGATTTTTTCTTCTTTTAGTATTATGCTACACATTGGTAACGCCACGCGCCGTATGTGTTCTGAATTTTATTAATAAATGGAGTCGTTACTATTTTGTCCTTTGTTAATTCTATTACGATTTGTAAAGGACATATAAGTGTCGGTTATCTTTTTAGTAAATACATATTGAACAACCCTAAAAATTTCCAACATAATGGTCAGGGGAAAATTGAAAGAATACAGGGTCATTGGGAAGACGCGTGTCTTAAGATTGGGATAGGAGAACCTGTGGTGGTTCTTTTAACAGACAACTGTTCAATGGCGTTTTGGTAAAGAGGTACAAGTCATCAATTACTTATTTGTCAGTTTGAAGTTTTGCAACACTTGTATTCCTGAAATACAGACGTCAGGTAAATTTTATAGGTAAACTTTGAATACATAAATAATTTGTGTATTCAAAGTTTACCTTTAAAGTTTACCTGAGGTCTTCTGTATTTCAGGAATACAAGTGTTGCAAAACTTCAAACTGACAAATAAGTAATTGATTACTTGTACCTCTTTACCAAAACGCCATTGAACTGGGCATTCTTATTTTTAAATGTCTCGTACAGTACATTATTCTATTTCTTGCTCTACCCGCCGTGCTTTCTTCTACCGTTCCATCATCACGCCGTGTCTCTTGCTGGATAGGCAGAGAGAATAAATAATTAAATTGTTCTATTCAAGCACTCATCTCGTCATGCACAACCTTCTGTTCTTCATACTATATTATATATATATTCTTTTAACATCTGGTCAATTTTATTCAGCCATGTTTTCCTCGGTCTACACATACACCTTACACTTTTGACTCTGTATTCTCGCTTAGTGGTTCTTTCTGTCGACATGTCGAAACCATTTTAAAGCTCCTTTTTTTATCTTACTTAAAACATCAATTATATCTATGCATTCATTTTTGTGTCTCTCATATATTAACATTTCACTTTTTTTTCTTAGTGACCTACCTCCACAGCATTCATATTTTATCCTTCTGCCAAATCCAAGTTTCCTTTGTTGTTTATAGTTAAGGCATTAACGTTGTGGATGTTTAACGACATTGTAATTTATTTTTATCAAACACTGTTTATTCCACTTTTTTGTAACGGTATAACCCTACCGGTTTCAAGGCTTTCACCTCATCGTCAGGGAAGCACAAATATTTTATTTAAATAATTGTTGAATTGTAAATACTCGAAAAAATTGCGTGTTTTTTGGTTTAAATCATGTGCCAAGCAAGTCGACCATTCAGCGTGTAATGAATAATTTTGAAAATTTGCGTACACTGGGAAATAAAGCAAAGTCTGGGCGACAACGTAGCCAACGTACGCCAGAAAATATTGATGCAGTGAGGCAGAGTGTTGGTGGACGTCCGTGCACCTCTCATCGTCGCCGTGCACAAGAATTGGGAATGTCTCCATCATGTTTGTTAAAAATTATCAAAAAAAAATTGCATTTTTATCCGTATAAAATTCAATTGACACAAGAGCTACAGGAAAATGACCATAAACGGTGGCGAGATTGGAGTACTCGGGTTTTACAGGTCGGTATTATAGACGGCCACCATTTTTGAAAAAAAAAACATCTTACGAGGCACATTTCGACTTCGCTGGCTTTGTTAATATTAATGACGATAAATAAGCAGTAATATAAATATTGAAAAAAAGTAGTCTCTTATTATTTTTTAACCTTCCTGCATACAATGGTTAATACGAATGTGTTAACGACTAGGTGTATGGATGTGACAAAAGCAAACGAAGTGTGGTAGGATAGAAATAAGTAGAGGTCTGTCATTTTTTGTCTGTCTGGCTCAATTGGAACATGGCGTGATGGTCTAAAATTTCAACATCATTATTTTATCGCTCTCATATTTTCTCGATCTTTTAATAAATTCTACGCCATGGCGGCAGGAATTTTCCTTCTCTACGTCCGGAAACTTTTCCCAGTTGGAATAATGAAGTGCATCAGTGCCTATTTCCAGGCTGCTGCGGTCAGCAAAGATGGAACTCCCGTTTGTGGGAACCGGAATCCACTGTTGCAGCATCAACTCGGTTTCTACTTCTATGTTACACTTGTCTACCATAGATGCCTATCTATCGAGCTATCGAGAATCCGGAAGTGCAATATTGTATCGAAGTCGGTTCAGTTGGTGGATCGACTCTGATTTAGAACTTTTTGATTAATTTCTGCTGCAGAATTTTAATTAATATGGAAAGTTTTTGAGTTATATTTGAACATATGTATGAAATGTACGAGCTATATTTAACCTGTTTAAATTTTGCTTCTAAACATACTTTCTGATATCATTCCCACTTGAATGTATTAAGCCTGAATTAATTAACACTTTAATACAAAACGTTGAAGTAATAATACATTGCGAAACAGTACTACCAACACACAAGGGTGTGGGCTGAGAAACATCAAATATCCTCGCGGCCGGGCTCGCCCTATTGTGGTGTGTGTCTCGAGGGAATGTTATGAGATAAGCCCAGACCTTTTGATAGTTTCTCTCTTAAATGTATTTTCTGCTATTTATCTTGAGATGTATAATATGTGCGATTTTGGAATGTATTTATATATGTACATACAGTACCCGGTGGTAAGTATTACACATCGAGCTTAAGAAAGAGACTGTCGGCCATAATCGGCTAACTTCGGTTTTGTAGAGCGTCGTCTCTGTCATTCATACACGTGTTCCGTCGCGATTTCAGTCGTTGTCAAGCGTTCTAGGCGAACAGAGACGACGCTGTACAAAGCCGAAGCTAGCCGACATTCTCTTTCTTAAGCCCGGTGTGTATTACTTACCGCCGGGTTACTGTACTATGTTGCTATCAATAAACCTACATTTATTTATTTACATACGTTTCGAAGATTTTCACCTCTAGTTTAAAAGTTTTTTCGGAGTTGTTACCGTGTTGAGTTGGCTTCAATGAAGGCTGACGTTTAGATGGCGTTGCAGCCTTTTTTATATTCAGGGCGATGTCAGAAAACATTACCAGTTATTTATTTTTGACATCGCCCTGAAGATGAAAGCTATAACGCCTCCGAAACGGCGGTCGTGATTGAAGTCCACTCAACAATGGCAACAACTCTGAGAAACATTTTTAAGTAGTGTTTACGCATGTATAATTTGTTGTTCGTATTGTATTATCAAGATGAATGACGAGTGGAAGGGATTTATGTGAGATTTGTGATTGTGTGCGGTATAGTGTGGGATGAATATTTTTGGTGTTTCTGGAGTGATGATGTGTGAGGAGTTGAATTTCGCAAGATGTTTCCAGTTGTAGTTGAGTGTCACTGTTTGTCAGGTTGATGAGAGCGTGCAACGGGGTTTTGTTTTTGTGTAATCAAAAATCGGAAAGAAGTATCGATTTATTTTTCTCATGCTGAATATCCTCAGTGAGATACAGGCAAAAGCCTAGTTTACTGGGGATACGACAAATGAAAGGCAACAAACCCAGATCCATTAAAATTGTATGTCCAAATCAAATTATCTGTTGTTTTTCTCAAATTTTGTATATTTCTTGTCATGTGTAATAATAAATAATAAATAAAAAAATAAATTTTTTGCTAGTATGGAGAGATTTTTTAAGACTTCATTTCACTATAAAATTCACGTTTTACACGGTTGATTTGCACATATAGGATTGAGACGTGTTTAATACCAATTTTAATTATTTCATTAGCATCCTTTACGTTCCATCAGGAACACACGTATGCCAAAAAAACGCCTTCATCTTGACATTCCACAGCCTGGTATTTCACATTCTTCGAAATTATGGTCGAGCTAGTTCTGCGGCGATCTAAAACTTTTATTGTAACTTATTTTAAGGGCATTGAAGTAACTTTATCATTCATAAAAGATCCATCCCATATTTACCTGTTCGGAGATATTTGAGAAAACATCCATCTGTTTTGTATGGACTTGTATGAAACAAAACAACGTTAGCTCTCCAAGATGTCCTGGTAACACTTCGCAATATACCCGAATAACTAAATAATATGTTACGTTACATGCAAATGGACTAAAGTCTGTCATTCACCTTAATCTCTTGCAGGACTGACGCGTTAGTTCTCGATTAAAGTTTTGAGTTATTATGAAAACTTTGGTTGTCTGCATCAAAAATCAAGCGTGCAGCTGTCTTCAAAACTCAGCAACCTGTCAAACTGTACCTTAGGATAGTCTAATATACACGCATACCGTCGCGCTGTTTCCATATCGGGGTAGGCAGAGAGGAGATCGCCAGACCTATTATAGCGATACTCATCTTTCACCTGTTCTACATCCATGCACCTTCTCATACAACTCCTAAGATTTCTCTCACTTTTAATATTAACCTTGTTTCAAAATATAATTCACTTGATCCAACCGCACTTTCCTCTGTCTTCCCCTTCCACCCCTTCGAATCATATTTACACTGTATATTTGTTTTGTTAGTCATCCTTCGTTCTACGTGCTCAAACTATATTAGAGCGCCTGTCTTGATCTTATTCCATATAAACTCAATTGCAGTAATCAAGCCGAGAGACAATGAACGCATTAACCAGAGTCCTGGCCTCATTCATTGGAATGCATCTTATCAACCTAAGTCGTCTGAGGGCAAAGAAACCGGAGATGACCGTATTGAATTCTTCTTTGCACATCGAAACACAGACATGTTGTGATAAAAATGTTTCAAAAAAATAAAACGACATGGCGTCTTAGTATTTATTCCGTGCTTTAGATATTCGAAGCCTGAAATTAAAAACGATCTATAGTAAGGCTCCCCAACTTTTTTGTACACGTGATCTACTTGTTTTTGAAGAGCGACGTCGCGATCTATCAGTGTAAGGAAAAAATACAAAATTATAATAAGTTAACACTTGCCACCCTGTGATTGATAGCGAATGACCAGGACTTATATTTTATTTGATTATTCGACGTTTTAATACATAATAAAATTATTTTTATAGCTAATTACAAAAAATAACCTGGCAGACTTTGCATAATTTTAATTTAAAACATGCATTTTCAATGGACGCTTAGCGTCCAGCACCGTGGCTGGCGGAATTTTTTAGCACAGTAAAGCAAGTGTTAACATATCATTTATTTTGAGCAAAAAGGAATAGAGCATTACATTTACAAATAAGTATCATAGCAATAGACGAAAAATTTGATATATGCAATAGACGAAAAAGAAAAGAATTTTTAAAAGCATGCTACAACCGATTCGTAGATCACGGTTTACCGGTTGGGTTCTCCTGATGTATAGCAATTTCGCTGACTAAAAGTGTTTAATGTTGAATTTTTCAGCATCCAGTGTGACGTCAATTATTCACTATTATCAATTTGTGGACTGTATTGTATTGTATCACACTTTCGTTGTAAACAATAGAAACTGGCGGGCTTATTAATCAATCCCTTCCAACCAACCAGAAATGCGTTAATCTTTCCCTTCCTGTGCTATAAAAAAATCTGCGCGTTCCGGTGCTGTGTATTTAATAAACATCAATACACATGTAAAAATGAGCGATTTAAAATCGGAAAAATAAAAATATTCATAGCCAATCGCTTAAATGAATTAAATTTGAAGTCAAAAGTGATAATAATTGAAATTTAATTGCTGAAAACATGAAAAAAATATCGGCCGATGTTCACAAAACGGGTGAAGAGACCACCTCAAATGGATGCCCGAGAGCTACTGAAGCGAGCGAACTGAGATTCTATTTCTCGCGTTCCCATATACCGAAGTAGAGTGAGACGTGAATAGCGTCGCTTCCTCACCCATAGCGGTTTTACAGAATGAATATACCTACGTCACACACTGACACACGTTTGATTGTATTGGTAAATTTATTCCCGATTTTCACAAAATATCTCTGATGTGGCCGATAAGTGCTTATTATTATTAATATTAATTTTTCATTCAATGCGTAAATGTATTACGGAGGAATACCTAAAATCTGAACCCAGTATTTATTATATTTACGAGTATAGAGATATTAAAGTTTTTAGAAGCAATGTGTACTAGTTACACGTCACAGGGAAGGAAGGGTTAAAGAGGCATTAAATGAAAACCAGACTGGAATGCTTTTTAAAAACATCTGGATTCCAAGGAGTACCGAACCTTCAATCCTCAAGTTGGAATACAGGGATCTTACCAACTAGGCACCGAAGGTCGTGGCCGACTTCCGCGGCCTGTGTTTTGTGTCACATACCTGTGTGATCTTGTTTTGTTTTTTTTTTTTTTCAATATTTTTGACTGATGTTTTTTTTTTATCCTGGTAAATTTTTCCCTACCACCCCGATTAATCGAGGGTTTACTGCAACTACATTTTGTACCACTGCGATGAAAACAGGATCTCGTAATTTAGAAAGAGCTTCACGGTGCCTTGCATCGGACTATCTTTGGACTGAAAATCTACTCGGAGATTGTCCATGATTATTAGCCTTGGTTAATTTATTTCCGTCTTGTAAAAACTACGTGGCTTAAAAAAATACTCGAGTATAGATCGCACTGAATGGCAACTCGATTCGTTCCTACTATCAGTGGTACTGGGGAACTTCAAAGAAACATTTCAAGTTTTTTAAATTTAATATACACTGAACATCCAGTGGTCTAACCAAAAGCCAGATACTAAATTAAATCATAGGAGTAGTATGAGGTGTAGAAATGTGAAAAAAAACGATAGATGTATGTCGTGATGGGAAAGTGGTGCTCTCTCCTCTCTATCTACCCCGACAGGGAGACGACGTGATGGCGCGTATGTAACACATCGATCAATAAGTCCCGGGACTAACCAACAGATGGCGCCTCTAATAACAAATCCATACCATTCTCAGTTAGTACCAACATTTAGAAGTTACGTGTCAAACTTTCATGACATTCCGACATTGTGTCATTGAGTTACAGTGGTTTTAGTGACGCTACTTTTACTATTTTCAAAACATTGGAAAAAACGAATTTCGTGTGTTGATAAAACATTGCTTTTTAATGGGAAAAAATACCGTTCAAACTCAGCGATGGCTTGAAAAGGTTTATCCGAGCTGCTCCGTCGAAAACAACCATTTGTCGGTGGTATGCTGATTTCGAACGCGATCGTACAGGCACAAATGACGCTGAAAGCTCTGGTCGTCCAAATGAGGCTGTTACACCAGAAAACATTAAAAAAAACTCAAAATCGTAATGGAAAATCGTAAAATAAAGTTGCGTGAGATAGCTGACATCCTGAAGATATCATTTGGTAGTGTTTACACTAGTTTTCATGAACATGAAAAAGCTTTTTTCGAAATGGGTGCCGCGTTTGCTCACAATGGAACAGAAACAACAACGCATCGATGATGGTAACGATGGTCAAATTGCATGAGTTGAACTTCCATTGCTTCCGCGCCCCCCGTATTCTCCAGATTTGCCCCCCAGCGACTATTGGCTTTTCGCAGACCTCAAAAAGATGCTCCAGAGAAAGAGATTAGGCTCCAACGAAGAAGTGATTGCCGAAACTAACGCCTAGTTTGAAACCAAAGACAAATCGTTCTACACGGCTGGCATAGAAAAGTTAGGAAAGCGTTGAAATGTATGTATCGCTCTTGAAAGAGACTATGTTGATGAATAAAGAAGAATTTTGGCAAACAAATGTTGTTTTAGTAGTTAGTCCCGGGACTTATTGATCGATGTGTTGACTTTGTTTCTCTCAAACTTTTCGAGATCTCTTTAAATACTCGTATGTTGGAAGTTTCTATGTGCGTTATTTTTGTGTATTGGAATGGATTAATTATACGTAAATAATATATTTTTTATTTTCTGAGATTGCTTTTTTTTTGTGTGTGTTTGAACCTTTGATTACCTGAACCTTGAACTGTCTCAAGTTTGTATTTTATGTGCGGTAGGTGGTATGCGTGTGCATACTGCTTTCTGATATTTTTTGTATATGATTCACGTAAATGTTTATAATTTTTGTGACAAGTTGTATTTATATTCATGTGCACTCAAAATTCTAATTTGATTATTACTTTTGTAACTTTTTTCAATGGTCGATAAAAGACCGTACATTGTTAAAAAAAATTAACAAATCAGAAAGAAAACACAAGCAATACAAATTACCTATAAATAAACTCAAGTCATAATGCACAACATGTGACATATTAAGTCTCTTCGTACATAATACCCACGAAAAATGTATATCCAGTGGCAATTAAAACTTGTACCAAGGTTATTCCCGAAAAAAAAAAACGTTTATGTAGGTCACGTTGACTAGTCCGGAACACTTGTGCGAAGTGGGCCGGCAAATTGATTACACTCGCATGAGTGGGAGGTCAAAGGATCGGCCTGCTCCGCTTTTATAACTAGGCCAATCCTTCTGAAGGCGTCTGCTTATAACTATTTCAAACATTTATCTTTCTTCAAACTCATTAAACATGCTTCTGGTCGATTGATCTGTTTATTGGAGATTGGACTACATCGGACTATTGCTATGCTTTGCTGTTCATTCATTCATACGATCATCTTTAATTATTTTACGCTAAGCGAAATAAGTGGTGCACACTGTATTGCCAGCAAGAAAAAAACACCAAAGAAGCGTTTCTATCGAATCTAATGGAAATTATTGTTTGTACATTATTTTTGTTAAAAAGAGTTTAATTTAAACAAAAAAATATAAATAATCTGATATTTAGAAACTTGACAAGGGACAGCAGTCAGTTTTAGATCCTCACTGATCATAATTAATATTTGTTTTCATGTTTGTTCAAAATAAAGCGACTATGGAATTACGTATACTATTTGTTATTGTTTAGCTGTCAAAACCGTACAAATATTAGTGATATGAAATTTTACACTGTTGTGTAAATAATATCTACTTATTTTTGTTTATACGTTACTTTTCTTAATTTGTTCATTGTTTTACCAAATGTTCATCCACGGGGGTTTTCGATATTTTCAGTATGTCGGCAATCTTGCGTCATTGCCGCTTGTGGAGTAAGATGTATTGTTTCTAGGTGATCTTTTAATCCAGACTGTTACCATTTTTATTTTTTATTTATCACTAGGAATTGAACCCGAAACCCCAAGTACAAAATGTACCTCTTACCAACTAGAGGCCTGAGATAAATCACTATTTTAATGTGGTGGAATTCCGAAGAACTTTTTTTAGCTTAAACTTATAAAATAATGTTTGAAAGTTCTTTTAATGTTGAGATTAGCGCCCATGGGTTGGAATTCGTTAAACAATAGTGGGCATTTAAGAATCACTCTGTGTATAATCTTCAAATAGTGAAAACGTCGAATTTACTCGGAGGTAATAAATATTCCTAGGAATTTATTTAGTATGAAGAAGTTCGGGATCCGGATGTTTTGAAATAGATGCGTGACTTGTTGCCAAATGGCATTTTCTTTCAACCGACCAAGAAGATTTTTCGAGGTCTGTTGTGATTATAAAACTAAATCGAAATTAATTCATTTTTAGGTTCCATCGAGAATAGAGCCCGACACTCTCGGTTTGCAATCAACCTTATGATGTTTACAGGATAAAGTTGATTGGTTGGTTGCCATCGGTGCATAAAAATTAACCTTCTAAACGAATCATTTGGTATCTTGTATAAAAATATACATGAATAAAATGTAAATATCAAAAGTTTCGTCTTTAACTTTGTAGCACTTCGTATTAGAAGATTTAACAAGGAATTACGATGTTATTCGATTAATTATACTTAATTCCCGCGGCACATATTTCTTCCTACTGTTTCGGAGTTCTCTTCAGGCAGACTGGGGGTTTAGGGTTCCCATCTGAAGACAGCCTCGGAATAGGAGATATAAACACCTGTGTACTTAATTAATGGACGAATAAAGTAGTTTCTTGTTAAATGTTAAAATAAATTATATTTATTTTAACAAGTAGATATTATGATACAATAGATAGTATGATCAAATAGATAGTATGATCAAATAGATTGTATGATCAA
Source organism: Odontocerum albicorne (assembly GCA_949825065.1). NCBI lineage: Eukaryota > Metazoa > Arthropoda > Insecta > Trichoptera > Odontoceridae > Odontocerum > Odontocerum albicorne. The sequence continues at coordinate 6,850,365 of OX463858.1, forward strand.
ATCGATTGTATGATCAAATGTATAGTATGATCAAATACGAGTATATAGTATGATCAAATATATGGTATGATCAAATATATAGTATGATCAAATAGTATGATGTCTTACTTTAACCAATCCTTAAATTAACTTATTTTCTCATTAACCTCGTTTAACGAAACCCTTCATTCCAGGTGCGTACCAACGCGATTTCCCTTTATTTCACTCCATTGAAAGCGGAAGAATGTTCGTCTTCGCTCATGTTTCTTCCGATGAACGTTATTTTTATTCAAATACGATAAATCTTTTATCATCGTCGATTCGAACCCCTAACCCCCAGTTTGGAAGATAGGCATCTTACCGACAAGGCCACGGATGTTATCCTCATTTACAATTCGATAATTAATAACGAATATTCTCTGTTTTATTAACATAAAAAATGTTGATTGAAAATCATGGAGGCATGTGGAACAGAGAATGAAGAAAGTTGATTGAAAATTATGGGGGCATGTGGAACGGAGAATGAAGAAAGTTGATTGAAAATCATGGGGGCATGTGGAACGGAGAATGAAGAAAGTTGATTGAAAATCATGGGGGCATGTGGAACGGAGAATGAAGAAAGTTGATTGAAAATCATGGGGGCATGTGGAACGGAGAATGAAGAAAGTTGATTGAAAATCATGGTGGCATGTGGAACGGAGAATGAAGAAATACTAACAAAACAAATATACAATGCAAGTATGAGTGGAAGGCGTGGTAGAGGAAATAAAAGGAAACTATGGTTGAATCAAGTGTATGATAGTTTGATTGAAGGAAATGTAATAAGTAAGAGAAAGATGCACTGATAGTCTAACGCTCTGTCCTTTATCCCTACCCCAACAGGGCGGAATGGTTTGTATAGAATATAATGTTTTTTTTTTTTTCTCTTTGAAATTCGTGTTTATATGTTTTAAATGTTTGAATTTCCCACAAACGGCGCTTCGCACCATGTTCGTCTGTCCTTTTGTACTGAACAGAACAGGCGCCCACTTCGTTTCTCCCCTCCTCTGCCCGGCCTCCTTCCGTGGCTCCGCGCCCCCCTCTCGGCCTACGTCCCGTGGCCCGCTCGATCCATCTGCTCTCCCCTCCGCCGCGCGCGGCGCACAGTCAATGCGGACAGTTCGATACGTCAGCACGCGCCCGTCAAAGTACGCTGTTGTACGGTTAAATTACGCGCGAATTTATCCTTATATACGCTTGTCAAATTTTCACAAAAAGAACAATTCTCAAGTAACGGATTTCTAAGGTATTAACTCCATTAGTTGGTGAAGATTAATAAATACAATCGCGCCTTGTAGCGCGAAATCGCTTCGCAAATGGCCACGTGAAAGACGCTCTGTGTCCACGTTGCCGAGTCGGTATCGGCGACGGTTAATTTAATACACTTACAAGTATTATTGTGCATTTTGGTTACTGTTTATTTGCTGTGTGTGCGGTTTTGATAAATTGTGTTTCACAACGAAACCTTAGTGTTGAGTGTCATTATTCTTGTGATTGTGTTGTGCATTCGACAAGATCTCTAATTCTCACGTGTCTAGGTCGTTTTGTACGAGCCTCAGGAGGATTGGTGACATTTTGTATGTCTAACAGGTTTGATAACAAGAAAATACTGATAAAATAAGAAACGGTCGCTTTAAAATTCACCGTTATTTGTCATTTTTTAATGAAATCGTTCGTTTTTTGGTTTAGTTTTGATTATAAATTTGACAGCTGGTGCGTTGCGTGCTCGGGGTTGTACGGAGAATCGAGAATATTGACGAAGGCGTAACCGTTCAACGCGAGCTTCTAGAAACGCCGACCAAATGAAATTGAAAATAGCGTTTGATTATGTAAAACACGAGTTTGCGTAATTTTTAATAATGGAAAGTGAACCTTCTGTCTTGCCGGCGTCTGTTTACCATTTGGCTAATGTCACGGGGTCGGATGTCTGCTATCCAAGATCGATAATTTACGTGGAATTGTGGAAATGCAACGTGTCGTCGTAGACAATGTGCTTTCCAGATGTCAAATTCATTGCATTTTACTATAATTTTCAACTTATACAAAAAGCTAATTATTTCTACTTACGATACCAAACAATATGTGGGTTGTAGTTTAAATACTGAAATACAAAGTGGTTAACCTCACTTTTTGAAAAATTGTGGGGTTAACTATTAAAAAAATACGAGTTAACTAACTTATAGGTTATGTAGCAAAAATATATATGTTAACACTTTTGAATAAAAAAAATATTGTTAGTCACTTTCGATGTATACATACAACCTGGCATATGTATTACCACGTGGCAATCTCTCCCAAACAACCAAATAAATGTTATACATGTTATTTAAAGTAAAAATCAAACTGGAACCCTTTTATAAAAAAATGGGTATAAACTGGAATCACACCCGTAACCTCCGGTTTAAAGTCAGGTGTCTTATAACAATGCCACGGAGGTCATCATAGATTGATTCAACGTCATAATTATTTATTTCAATATGATAATAATTGTATTTAATTTAAGCTTAGAATACAATCAATTTATGTTACAGGCGTCGATTAATCTGTACTTAGATGACGTAGCCCAGTTGATAAGACGCATGTCTTTCAAACCCGGGGGATTGCGGGTTCGATCCCCGTTGGAACCCAGATTAAAAAAAAAAAAAAAAGGATTCCAGTCTGGTTTTGACTTAACGTATCTTTCAAGTTGGTTTGAAGACATTGCCACATGGCAATAAGACCGGTTGGTCTGTGTTCAACGAAAGTATAATACAATACCTTTGTCAATGTGTTGAGAATAGTAGAGATTTATGTGTAAAAAAATATTTAATAGCGACGAAAAAGTTATATTATATCACTTACTTGCGTGTTTTCGATACAATTTCAATTCTTATACATTTGAAATTAATTTTATCTGGACAATATGTTTCTCGGCATTAGTTTATCGCTATTTTTAGAATAAATCCTCACAAATGTTTATGAAAACTCCTTATCGTAATTCTCATCAATCCGAATGAGGAACTTCTCACGTGATGTTCTAGTGTTATCACTGCTGCTGATAACACGTGATAAGAAATAATACTTTTTTACTTTAAATTCCGTCCTCGGACCGCCACGCGCCACCACCAGACACGGCCAGTGCGCAGCGCAATGGATTGTGAACCTCTCGGACACTTAGGTGTATCTCTGGCACTCCTACACACGATCTTATTATTTCATCTATCACCAATTTTACTAAAAATCTTAAATAAGTTATTAATTTCAATACTAGTAGCCTAGACACAACTTAATCTTACTTATTGCACTAAAAACTTGAACTTTAAAAATGAACGCATGTATGAAGAAATATTAACATAGCAAATTTATAATTTTTACTCTATGACAATGATAAGGGATGAATATGAACTTAGAACTGGTTTGGGCAGGTGAAACGAATAATTAAAATCTAACAAAACAAATATACAGTGCGATTGTCAGTGGAAGGCACGGTAGAGGAAGACCAAGGAAAGTATGGTTGGATCATGTCAGTGTTATTTTGAAAGAAGTAAGAGAAATCGTAGGAGCTGTAAGAGACCAATTAAGTAATGAAGTGATACGGGATGAATGTAAACGTCTGCGTCTCCTGGTATACGTTGTCAAACTCGTTCGAGGATTTGTGAGCTGTCCAGCATTACTACAAAGATTAGCGTTAAATGTTCCTAACAATTATGATACACTAGACTGCGCCCGCAAGAACTGTTCTCAATAACATACGCAAGAACGGGTCTTCCAGCCGCTATGCCTGTTGGAAGGGCCGTAACTCTTCTGAACGGGACTGCTTCGGATATTGACATATTTCATATCACATTACCAAAAGCAAAAGTAAATTTTCTTCTTAGATTGAGCGCGTTAGAAAGCACTCATCAACATACTTAAGTGACTGAATATATGTGTATCATATGTTTGTGTGTATATACTCGTTTGTATGCATATGCATTTTTTTTTTCTATGTAATTTTTCTTCTTTTTTAATGTCTTGTATTTTTCAAAGTAATTGGGCTAAGCCTGTTTTGAAAAAATAAATAAATAAGGCTGATGTGTTGAGTTTGACGAAGAAGAGCTCTCTGAGATAGTTTAGACACAGGAAATGAATACATGAAGAAATACTAAAAAAAAACAAATATACAATTCAAATGTGAGTGGATGGTGTAGTAGAGTTAGATCAAGGATAGTTTGGTTTGATCAAGTGAAAGATGGAAATGTAAGAAGTAATATAAATTGTAGGAGTTGTATTAGAAGTTGTATGAATTTTGCAGAGGAAAAATATGCGCCGAGATAAGAAAGTCTGGCGAAACGGCGTAATTGTATATATGTATGTAACAATTATACCACTGAGGTCGTTAAAAAATGACGGGAATGAGAATTTGTATTGTCGAACATCCAAAATAATGTCGACAGAACGTGAAAGTCTTTCACTGCTTGATTTTAAGCCCGTTCTGAGGCTTAGAGACGTGGTCGTACTTTCTAAGGTTCAACTAATTATAAATCGAATGCAAACGTTTCGGATTCGTTCCTCGTTAGCATCCACTTAATATACTCGTAAATCACCGCAATCATGTAATGTAAACATAAGATATTGGGAAAGTAGTATTCGACTTAGAAAAATTACAAGTTTTAATGTCAATCATTCGAAATGTATTTCCAACATAATGCGAATATCGTAAATGAATGTTAAAGTAATATTTATAAACAGTTATTACTGTTGTAATAATATACCTTTTAAATTTCCTACAACTTGACATCGGAACTAACGAGCCCCGCCTTTTCGGTTGCCCCAATCTCCAGTCAATGAGCTTAAACTATTTTAATAGTAGGTACCCCTACTAGACACAATACTACTACACTGCATAGTAGACAAGACAGCGCTCGTGTGACGTGTTGTGCCTGCGTCTTATCTGGTAGATTCCATCTGGCCAGAAAGGGACGGCTGCACGGCGACCATGAGGTCCATGACATAAGCGCTGCGGTTCCCGCCAAAATATACCTATTAGTATCGAACCATCTACTCACAGTCGTACATGGCGGATGAACATGCACAATACGCACTTGCATGGTAGTCAATGGTTATTTAAACTACGATATTTTTACATTGTTTATTTATTCTTTGATTTATAATTACATGACTTAAGTATACAATATGATTTTTTATATTTTGTTAAGTACATCAATATATAAATATGTATTTGGAGAAGAAGATGGCGAAGGAAGTGGTATGTCGTGATGAGAAAATATTAGGCTTTTCTTTTTTTATACCCCAACACGGAATTGGCGTTATGCTGGTGTATTGTGTTATATTACCCATACCATCACGCCGTTTCCCTGTCGGGGTAAGCGGAGATTTCAATGTTGCCAGACTAGCCTATTTCGACACACATTTTTCGTGCCTTCTTATTCACTTGGAATTGTATGAGAATTGTGTAAGTTTGTAAAGTAGAATAGTCTGGTATTCTGTTCACTCTGCCTACGCTGAATTATAAACAATAATTTGCATGATTTAGATTAAAATTTTTAGGGATTAGTTACTCCATGGATTGTTTTTTTTTTTTTTGTAAACAAGTTTATTAATATTATATCAATGTTGAAATACCACTGATAACTTTTAAATTTATACTTTTAATTTTTAGATAACTTAAGCCCCTGTGGCGTCTGTAATCTCCGTTTTTTCGATAATCTTTTGTTACAAATATCAATGTCTACCATATATTGCAATCCAGTATTTATCAGTATTTTATCGAAATAAAGATTAAATTGATGTTTTTACTAAGCTCAAACGTAATTATAAGTATTTGATGTTAAAAATGTAATTTTTTCATAAATTATGTCTTTTTTTTTTTACCTGGCCTTTTAATTGCCATGTGGCAATCTCTTCCAACCAATCAGGAAGATGTTTTTATAGGCCCTAAGTGAAAACCAGACTGGAATCCTATTTAAAAAAATCTGGGTTCTAGCGCGGATCGAACTCGCAACCTCCGGATCAGTAGACAAGTGTCTTACCACCAGGCCACGGAGGTCATCTTTCTCATACGAAGATTTCCCTAAATGATAATATTTATATTTTGCAATCATTAAAATGTTTGTTCGTATTCATTTCGATAGATTTCCCATTTCAGTATCTTAATGCAATAAATAACGCATTCCTTTCAGTGCCCTGGTCTAAGTTAGTGTTTTGCTAGTGTCAAAATTGTTACAAACCATTTCAGTATGAACGTTGTTGGATATTTATATTTTATTAATTTAATAGCATTTTGTTACAAACTCGACTATAGTAGTTTCGGTACGCAGTTAACAATGTCTACGTGTATGTAACATTTTAAATTTAGATATATGTCATAATTATGCAATTAGACTTGAGACTCAAACGTATAAACAAAGTCAAATGATATCTAAGTTTTGAGCAAAATTGTATATGTATACATTATGTATCCTTTAAATGTAAAAGCGAAAATTTATATGTATTCTGAAAATGTAAAAGTAACTATTTATATATATTATACATACATGTATGTATCCTGAAAATGTTAAACCGAGAATGTTTATATGCATACATACATACACATATGTTACGGTAATAGAAAAGAAAATACGTTTGAGAGAGAAGTTATCAAACGATCCATATTTATTGCTAATAAGTTAAAAACTATTTTCAACTGCAGATGCGGTTAAGTACCTCATCTAATGGCCGCAGCCACTCCCATCCTATCCTTAAATTCAACTTATATCATCATCATCAGCCTACATTCATCCACTGCAGAGTATATGTCTCTCCAAGTTGTTTCCGATAAATCTCGTCCGTTGCGTATTGCTGCCAAGTAATCGCTGCTTGCTCAACTTATAAATACGTATTTATTTTGTAATCTGTCAATAATAGTGATCTCGGATCCCGATTTAGAGAACCCTCGAGGGGAGTTTGCTCTCTAAACGGCGCTCGTTTTATTATTATTATTATTCAAAATCGAGTTGACACTACTTCAAATTATTCTTATATCAAATACTTCTCCGTGTATGAAAAATAAAAGCTATTGTACCATAAATGGAAGGGGTTAAACTATATTATCTCCAAAAGATATATATTATATTTAGGGAAGAAAACTTACTCCTGAGGCTAGAAATATCTGAAAAACAAAATATTTAAATTGACAGATAACCAAATAAACTCGTTGCGATACGACTTGTATATATATTGAATCTTAAGAAAAACCCTATTGAGATGGTATTATTTGCGCTGCTGTGCCATACGATATTACTGGGCCAGTTTCCTTATTTCTCATCTTTACGATGTCTGTTGAATGAAACATGGTTAGATTGTTTAAATACTTTCTAAAATATAAATAATAATATATGTAAGCAATAGCCCAACCTGTTAGTTAGGTAATAAATTACAATGCGTTGGTTGTTTTACGCACTTACAACAATGGAAAGTCGTTTTTCTTAACATGTAATTATATAATATAAAAATATTTTAAAAGCTTGTAGCAAAAAATATAATTAATTAACGTTCATGTATACAATGTAATGTACTCAGTAAGTTATTACGTATTTATTTAACTTTCTTCTCTTCTCCCTGGCTCAATCCCAACTCACTGTCTGCGAAGACTGTTGGGGTCAGCTCTCCTCGTCCTCAGGTTGTATGCTCTTCTGTCCCCGACTACGTCCCCCAGGCCGTGCCTCTGCATCAGGTTATCTTTTTGCACCACCCATGAATTCTTTGGTCTTCCTCTGGTTGTTATTCGAGGAAGATCCATGGAGATCGCCTGGTTCACAATGTGATCGGGTGCTCATCGTCCAACGTGCCCATACCATCTCAATTGCCTCTCCTCCATCTTACTGTTGATGTATGTAACACCTAGGCTTCCACGAATGCGTGAGCTTTTTATTTTGTCTCTTAGGGACACACTTTAATAAAATAGAAGATTATAAAAATATATTATAAAATAGAAGTCCAAAACAGAGAAATAAAAACAATTTTACATCGAGTTTCGTCAAATCGTTGTCTGTAGAACTATTTATTAAGAACTTCTCATCACACACTCAACATCCGAATCATTCACCTATATGGAACCTACAAAATCTTTTCACTTCTCGCTTTCCTCCTGAAAAGCCAACTGGTTAAACAATTACGCTTGAAAAAAGTTTAAAAACGTACTTTATTGTATTATAATATCTTCCAAACAAGTAGAAATATTCTATCGAGTCCTACAGTTAAAACCAGACGGGGTTTTTTTTTTTTTTTAATCTGTGTACCAACGGGAATCAAACCCGCAACGCCGGTTTGGAAGAGAGGATTCTTGCCAACTAAGCCACTTAACATTGTACACATTATTTATCAGATTAGATTCGATGTTTGTATTTTGTCTAGGAGCCATTATTCATTCGAGACGAATTTCCGTTAGGAATTCTTGAGAATTAAGTTTAATTAACTAACAGTCAAAATAATGTTTTCTATCCAACGGAAGGACGGCGAGAAATGGAAGGAAATGGGCACGTCACCGGGAGGCTTTCATCCTGCAGTGGATAAACAATGGCTGAAAATTTATTCAAATACAGATAAAAATAAACGATGTTTTTTTGTAAAACTCATTACCTTTTTTTAATTGTGGGTGTTTATAAAGATAATAATATTTTTATTTAATACTCTCATCTCCATCGTTCCTCATTCCTGAGGATCGTGATCTATGGGATGTTCGAAGTACAGGTTGTGATGAGACGTTTCTAATCCTCTTGATTACTCGCCGTTTGCATGGCATTGTAGAGACTTCCCCAAGTCAATTCCTTCACCTGATCATTACTTCATCTTGATGGCGTTCTGCATCTGTCTCTACTTCCTGCACATATCCTATGACTATCAATTTCTTCTGTTTAGTATATGTTTTCTTTATAAAATGGACTCGGCACAAGTTTACTGTTTTAAATTGACACGGCTCAGTGCTGAAAACGCCTATAGGCGTTCATATAAACTTTGGCTGGGAGTTCGAAATACCCACCGTCGTTCTTTGATTAATCAATTTTTTACTTATGAATTATGCCAATTGGTCACAGGCCTTACCTAGTGAAATGATTCTCTATATCCACAAAATGGTGGGATTTTAGCATTGGAAGTTACTTTTTTATTTGTTTGTTAAAGCAATTTATACTATATACACTTGCTTAAGGCTATACCCATATGCAAATTTATTATTTAAGAACTTTTCTAATTTCTATATTGTGACTATAAGCTAACTTAATTTTAATTTCTTACATGTAATTTTGAATTATCTGATTATTTATTGTTATATACTTGTGCTCTTCGTTTCGAATTTCCTTCAAAGCAATGTAAATTGAAAATGTTTTATTGTAGATAGTAAAAAAAATATTAAAATGATCAAAGTAGGTGTCAACAGGCGACCTCCGTTGCCTAGTTGGTATGACGCCTGTCTTCTGTAACTTGGGTTGCGGGCTCGATTCCTCTTAGAACAGAGATTTATATAAATAAAAAAAAAAGAATTCCTGTCAGATTTTCATTTAAGGTCTCTAACATCTTTCTGTTTGGCTGGAAGAGATTTCCGTATGGTAATAAACCCGCTAGGTTGTACTATATAAAACAAAAATGTTACACAATGCAATATTTTACTCTGTATTTTTTGTCGAATATTTTATGAACTATAATGTTGGTGAATCAATCTTATGTTACATCATCTCGCTCGCATAATCGGAATTTGACCAGTTACGTGTCAGGCCAATTATGTTTATTTTTTGGTTATTGTATACAACAAAAGTGTAATACAACAACACAATACAATCAGACAATCTATATTTAATTTTTTTTTATAGAAACTTTAAAATAGATTATTTAACGACGAGACCCCACTCGACGGATTATATTACGAGTACATATTTATTATTATCGCCTGTTAATTTATTCATTTATGCGGGACTTACGTTCGTGGCCGACCGAACAGCTGTCGTCCTCTAGGTATGTCGGTTCAACACCAAGTCGGATACGTACAACCGCTATGCATTTTTGGAAACGTTGTCCGTCCTATAATCCTGATCGCCCATTACCTATTATTTGAGACTCGAACTTACTATTTAAGGGTGGATTGTGTCACAACTCATACATCCGTTAATTTAAGGAATGTTTGATTAAACAACCCTGCCTAAATCTCCGGAATTGAATGCTTATTATTATTATAATAGTAGCGATTTGATTCATGCCATACTTTCGAGCATAACAGTTAATATAGCGATACGAAAAAAAATCGCAGACCGATCTGAGACTGTTCGTAATACCAGTGTGGGACAATAGAAATTATATATTTTAGTACATAAATACCATCACGCCATTTCCCGGTCGGGGTAGGCAGATATAACTGAGCGCCAGACTTTCATAACTCGACTATCATCCTTCGCCACTTATACGTCCATACAACTACGATGTGTGACTTTTACATTTCCTCCTTGCAAAATATTCTAATGTCTTGATTTTCTTGAAAATTTTCATGTATTAAAATTTGTCCCGAAAACCTGACATTGCAAGTCAAATACGTGTACTGATGTATATCAGCAAGTCTTAATCCTACAATGCGCGATTTTTTTTATTTCAAAAATAAAAATATATTTATGCATTAAATATGTACTGGAACTTGGAAAATTGTTTTTTTTTTATTGCTTTTATATATTTATATTTAAAAAAAAAAGAGTATGGTTCATATATGAATCACTGCGCATTTGTAAGTTCATTATATGATATAATGATATAAATGAAATTATATATTTTACTTCACTTATTTTACACATATGTACTAAAGAATAAAAAAAATAAGCTTTCCTTGATCACCAATAATAAAGTAATTTGATTTCAAACTGGAACAAATCACAAAAGTCATCTACGCGCAACAAGTCAAACTTCAACTGCCAATTGACCGGTAAAACAGTTTTCTATTAAACCTATGTGGTTTTAAAGCATGGAGATTATTGTATCACATTTGTAACAGCGCATGAGTCGTTGTTTATACCACTCAACACAAAAATATTTAGAAAAACTTTGGTTGATTCACATGTGCATCATTGCGCACTGTAGGGTTAATATTTCCTCGGAAGATAATACAATCATTGATTATACTGCACTAAGTACAAAGGCGGCAGTCGAGTACATGTATAGGAGGTGTGCACTTGAAACCAAGTCCGCCGGCACCGAAGGTCGTATTTTACGACCTGCCGTTTTATTATTAGCTGTTTGCCAGCGTGACGCGAAAAAAAAAACTCCACATTTGCCGTATTGGATTTATTGTATTAGTATGGGACCGAGACGATAGTAAAGTCGACCAGGCACAATGCACTTGCAATCGATTAGTTTAAACCTCAAACATTATGTCAATCGGATTTTATTTCGTATTCAATTTTCAATAACATCTAATCAGTGAAGTTTCTTTAAATCGATCTCTCTTCGTTCGCATTCTCGTCGGTGATTTTTTTTAATTGGATCTAAAGATATAAACTTGTACTGCCGTCATAAGCAAAAACGCAGCTAATGGCAAAAGTAAAGTTTTGAGAAAACTGCACTTTTATGTTTTTCATTGCTGCATAAAAATGTCGTGACTCATAAACAAAAAAGCAGCAAACGTATAGGCACCTGCTGTCTTTTTGCTCATAAATCACATTTTATTGTTTTTTGCTTAGAAAAACCTAGTATTTTGTAAAATTAAAAGACATTATGTCGATTTTTGTGTTGAAATAAATGGTTTTCTGTTTTTTTTTATGGATTATGGTTCAGAATTCGATATGGAATATTGCCTCATACTTAGTTAAATTTCTGATTTTTTCCCCGTTAGCGGCGTTTTGGCTTATGACGGCAGTGTATGTCTAAAATGTATATATATTTTGACCCTTTAAACAATATGACTACGAATATTGATTTTCAAAACATAACAATTTAGTCATATACAGTAGAATACAACTTGGCTATTATTGGCACTATTATTGCCACATGACAATATCTTCCATCCGACCAAAAAATCATTTTAAATATCTTAAGTGAAAATCAGACTGGAATCCTTTTTTAAAAAAATCTGTGTTTCAACAGATGTTGAACCTGTTACCCAGGGGTTCGATGATTGACTTAACTAGACTACGGAAGTTGTCCTCTATACAAGTATATTTGGTCGTAAAAAATATTCAGAATACCGATCAAATTTACCCTAATGTACAACGTGACTGAAGAATCACAACAGGGAACAAAACATTCTTCTCCCTACTGCCGGTGTTCAAGTCCAGAAGTGTCCATAGAAAAACCAAAGTCACCCTGTACTAAACAATTATTAGAACAGTGGTGGCATATGGATGCGAAGCATGGACACTGATGGCTAAATCCGCAGAGTGGCCGGGTGCCTTCGAGAGAAGAGTACTACGTAGGATCCTGGGCCCCGTGAATGACGGCGAAACCTGGCGAATACGATACAACGACGAGCTATATAATATTTACAAAGCTCCCAGGCTATCTGTACATGTCAGACTGAGCAGATTGAGATGGGCCGGACATGTGCAGAGAATGCCGTCATCACGAGCACCCAAAATAATCCTGGAAGGGCACCCGGGTGGGAGAAGGAGAGTAGGCAGGCCAAGGCTGCGATGGGATGACGTTGAGAGGGACGCAACCCGGCTGCTGCAGGCGCAGGATTGGAGGGCCGAGGCGGAAGACAGGAGGAGTTGGAGGCGAAGATTGACGGAGGCCAATGCTCGATATGGGCTGTAATACCATCGAAAGAAAGAAATGTACAACGTGACTTTTTTATAGTTCCGGCAGTATTATACTTTTTTGCACAAAAATCTACAATAAATTTTATGAAATATCACATCGTGTCTATTTCACTTAATCATCGTGTCTATATCGCTTGTCGGAGCGTTAAAATTTCATGGTTGTATACCGGTTAAATTCACGATTGTGCGAGGTTTCATTGCTTACGGTGCGCATTATTGCGAAGGGGTGGGATCGGTACAATGCAACCACTCGGGCATGCATACCATACCACCTGCCTGTTGTTTGATCGATGGAAAGAGAATCGACGAAGTTATTTTTACTATCATATCAGACAAAATATAGACGACTGTTTTCAATAATAACAATTCATTTAGTTGTCAAGGTGCTATGTCTGTTTTTGATAACTCTAGTTTGGTGAGTTTCTAATTTCGAGAACAACTTGTAATTATTCAAAAAGGACCCTCGCCACATTTTACATGTTCTGAGATAATATAAGAAATGTCTCTCTGCTTTGTATGCACTTGTATCATATACAACATGAAAAAAACTTGAAGACGTGATTCAACCATAAAATACTCACTTCAGTGCTGAAAACGCCTATAGGCGTTCGTATAAACTTTTTGCAGGGTGATTAAAATGCCTATCGTTGTTCTATTCTAATTTTTTTGAGTGTAAAAAACAAGTGCGCCTAGAGTTGTCTTACTGCACTGACAGGGTTTGTAAATGTTACATGGCAATGAATGATACTTGTTTTTTTTTATTTTTTGACAGCACGGTAATTATAAAATAAATTATTCATCAGTCAATGTGTTAACGAGTATGATATTTTTTTGCACATACGGGATTAATATATGCAGTTTCGAATAAACAAAAATGTTCAGTTTATGGGTTGAGTCCTTTTTACATTTGCCTCCAACTATTATGATTCTGTTAGTGTTCATTGTGTGGTTTTTTTTTAATATAATAATTGACTAATAGTTCTAAAATTAAATAAAATGTTGACTTATTACGTATTATCAAAAAAATTATTCTTCTATGAGATTTAAATCAAACATAGATTTTTAAATAAAATACGCATTTGTTTTAAATCCTAAACTACTGTGATATAATATGCAACACGCAAGTATTAAAAGCAAAATGTGCCCGTATTTGTAAATAGAACTTCAGGGAAGACTTGATGCAATCCATAAACATGCTTTCGAATGTGGATGAAGTTTTTTAAAGTACATTGATCTATTTACATTTAAAGTACATTTTTAAAGTACATTCATCTATTTACATTATCCATAGATAAATATCAGTCACGGTTTTCTCATTGTTTACTACATATACATCGTCAGATCTGTAAGAGAATTCGTAAAATTACAGAACAAGATAACTAAAATAAAATGTACGATAATTTTACTCGGTGGAAATCCATATTAGAATATTTACCGATAAATGACTTTGTTATTTCACTTATTACACTACTCCCCGCTACACATGTTTCTATCTCCTATCCTGAAGCTCTCTTCAAGCGGAATTGTCCTGGTTTAGGAAAGAATTTAAAGAGATTATTTATTACTTTTTTGCTTTTGATTATGGCTTTGTGTATCTTTTATGTTTCTAAATTCATTGTTTTTTTTATAATTTTTGCGACGTATGTAAAACTTGAAGCTTACTATCTTTGTAATTTCTATTTGTCTATAATATGGTTTGCAAACTCTTATTTTTTTATTAGATAAACAACGCTTTAGTTCTTGTATTCTGGTGTCATTCCAATTTATGTACTTTCACCGACATATTCTATTTTATATACCAGATATTTATTGTTAAATAATCGTGAACAAAACGAGTTATTTTATTTAGCATCAAATTGTCTAACATGGCAATAATTAACGCAATTATAGCTCTGCCGGCTCAGTCACTGCATTGTTATTTCTCAGCGCACGGTCCGCAGGAATTCGGCCTTTCGACGCTATTACTCACCCACCCAGAGATGAATGAAATGAATCATACATTCGTGTATAGTACAATACTTCCAACCGGTGGGAGTCTCGAGAAGAGTGCCACTCGCAATGTATTGTATTGTATCACGATAGATAATGCAGCGACAACTTGGGTGGAAACATTCTTCCTGGAAGCTGTTTCTTTGTATCTACCTACGCACAATGTAATGTACGAGCTTTATCTGCAGCACAGATCTGGACCCACACAGAAACATTCGTAAAAAGCTGCCACAACCAAGTTCTATTCGTAGTCTTGTGACTGACATCTTTTGTGGTTGTGAACGTATTATACTATACTTGAGAAAATGTAGGATGGTCCCTGAGACATTTGAAATGTCATGTCTCAAAGGGATGGGGTAAAGTCGTTTTTTTTTACAAATCGAATCGGTTTTTTATAAATCGAAAAATTGGTTTTCTCTAAACTGACGTTTTAATTCCTAATTTTCATTATACTGACTTTCTAATGTATTGTATGATTTTTATCTATCTTTAAATAGGCCAAGATCCACTATGAATTAATACTAATTACGAACATTTCATTTTAGGTATAAAAAAATCTAATTATCGTATACCCCATCCATGCAGACTAACGTAGTGACTTTTGACAAACGTCACCAAATATTATTTGATTTTAACAAACTGCCACATTTTTGCTAATTTGTAACAAGATGTATTAATTTGTCATTATTGTTAGTTTTATGTAATGTATTTACCTAAATAACTTGCTATTTACTAGAATCGAGACTTATATTAAAGTTGATAAAATAATTAATATTATTGAACGTCGTTACAAGGGTTGTATTGGGGCAAATTTGTGAAATGTCACAGGGACCATGCTACATTTTCTCAAATATAGGGGTACCCAATCAATCTATCGCGGTATGGTTTTAAGTAGATCTTTACTTTTCTTACATTGCATATCTCAAAAAATATTGTTTTAGTCGATTCCAATAAGAAATACAACGAACTGAAAGAGTGAAATTAGCTGTATTTTAAAAGTGAAATATACCTTACTGACTGACAGACTATATTTGGAAATACACAATTAAAAAATATCCAATTTTGATACGTGTAACACAAAAAATATCTTGTTTTGACTCGACATAAAATATTTGGTAGAATCTGCATTTTCCTATATGAACATTTTTATATTAGAAATTCTTTAACATCTTGATAAATGTTTAAGATTATCTCTTTCATCGTATAATCCCAACTTTAACATATTGATAAGTGTTGAAGATTATCTCTTTCATCGTATAATCCCAACTTTAACATCTTGATAAGTGTTGAAGATTATTTCTTTCATCGTATAATCCCAACTTGAACATCTTGATAAGTGTTTAAGATTATCTCTTTCATCGTATAATCCCAACTTTGAAAATAATGTCAAATCTAGACAATACCAAACATCTCGTTAACATTACTTTTCCTTACGCCAACATTTATTATGTTGCTAATCTTTTTCTTCATAATATGATTCATTAGGACATTTAATATTGTATTATATATTTTTTTTGTCCATAGTAAATATTATATCTGATCATAATTTAGTTATTTTTCCTGTACATTAGTAGATCGCGACGTCGCCCTTCAAAAAAAGTGATTCACGTGTACAAAAAACTTGGGCAGCTCTGTGTTATATATGTACAGTCTATTCCAGAGCTAATTGTCTGTATTGAATATTATTCATATCCAATGAGAAGTCGATTGAATTCAGCAATTTCGTACAAAATGTTGGATGCATTGATCTTGATTGTCGTTTGACTATCGTCTGTTCTCGTGGTGAAGTGCCTCTGTTGACTGAATACTGTATATTAAGTGCATTCTCGGTTGTTTAATGTGTCTCGGCAGCGCTAACACTTAAGTTGTGTGTAGGAGCACGTTCATATACCCTCGATATTCCCGATATTGATTCCCTTTGCACGAGATATAACGTAACAATACTTACAATTTCTTTAAAAAAGTTTCTTACATCGTTGATATAAAATAAATTAATATAAATATATTATTTAAATTGTAATTTGTTTTATCAAACACTTTTTATTACACTTTATGTAGCGGTATAACCCTACCGGTTTCAAGGTTTTCACCCCATCATCAGGGATCACAAACAAGACTGAATTCTGTTCGAACTGGTACCGATATACACACTTGTAACGGTAAACATTCGGATTGGGAATTGTGGGTGGAGGGAGGCAGGAGACAACTTCAGCGAGCAGCGGTGACATTATGGGAATATATGCGTTTGCCAAATATCTAAGTCAGTGCATCGGTGTGATCTAAAATCTAAATATAATAAAAAGTATAAAAAAACTTCACGATGTTTTATTAAAATATTCGATTAAACTATATGATCTGGTCTCAACATTTGTAAGTGTTTGATCTTCAATACACAATTTTATTATTTAGTCCCGGTCAAGACCAGAGATTAATAATCGATAACTGATATTTTACTGTTTCTGAGATATTTCAATTTAAAAGTTGAATATACGCATCTGGACATGTATTTTGATTGTGTCTAAATAACATTTCCAGTTACTATCATTGAACATTTTTACCAGACATGCTCATTGTAAATTTGATGATAATCAAGAAAAAAAAAAACACTTTTTGAAATTGTGTTCTTACTAATTTGTGCCTAAAACATGACGATACAATCTGCCGTTCAGTTGAATTTACAGTAGAACGTCAGAAAAATAGTCGTTTATATAATAACCCGACGGTTTATCTATTATTTATCAAGAAAAATATTCGTAAGAATAACTAAGAAATGACGACCTCCGTGGCCTGGTGGTAAGACGCTTGTCTACCGATCTGGAGGTTGCGGGTTCGATCCCCGCTGGAACCCAATTTTTTTAAATGGGATTCCAGTCTGGTTTTCACTTAGGGCCCATTAAAACATATTCTGGTTGGTTGGAAGAGATTGCCACATGGCAATAAGCTAGCCAGATTAAATAAAAAAATAATGATAATAAATAATAAACTATACTTTTGTACATCGTTAAAGTTACATATGTTATTTAATTATTTTTCCAACCCTTTCCGTGGCCTGGTGGTAAGACGCTTGTCTACCGATCTGGAGGTAGCGGGTTCGATCCCCGCTGGAACCCAATTTTTTTAAATGGGATCCCAGTCTGGTTTTCACTTAAATCCCATTAAAACATCTGGTTGGTTGGAAGAGATTGCCACATGGCAATAAGCTAGCCAGATTAAATAAAATAATAATAAATAAATAATAAACTATACTTTTGTACATCGTTAAAGTTACATATGTTATTTAATTACTTTTCCAACCCTTTCAATCTATTGCAGTTTTGGTTAATCGTTATATTCAAAACTGAATTCTTCGCAAACATTGAGGGTCTATCCAGCGCATTTATATAACTTGAATTCAATTCGTTAGGCTCATCTACGAGCGGCAGCAATCCAATCTAAGCTCTGCGTTTCCACATGGTTGATAATCAACTCCCTCTTTCCATTCAGTGGTTTCTTTTGCCTTTTCCATTTGTCGTTTTTGCGTGACCGGTTTTTAAATGAATTCAACGCATGCCGCCAGCAGTGCATGTTGTATCATCTACCATCCGTGCTGGTTTCCCCCGGCAAGTCTGCGCGTCATCACTCTTCGCTTCATCAACAGTCGAGGGCGATCTTAGGACGTTATTTTGTCTTCGGTTGTACTCGCATACATACTAATAAACATAGCTACAGACTGACTGCTTACTACGGCTTGTCTGATAACACTTGGGGCTACTTTATTTGATTTGTCCTCATGAATACTAAGTAGTTAATAGTATCTTCTCAATGTTTATAGTTCTTGATGTTTGTTTTTCTATGCAAGTCTACTATTTTATAGTGGCTTCGTTTTACAGAGGACTTATTATTTGATTGTTAACGAGCTACTTCCTGTCTTAAGTGTACTTTCATTGGCCGTGCCTCTGATTCTATCAATTACCTGACTGTTCAGTAAGGAGAGCTTTGACATCGACTTCGTCTTCATCGTATAAATCGATTATTCCGAATCGATACAACAGGGTGGGTTATTATGTAAGGGATTTTGCTGATGCTTTGAATGATGCGAACCCTTTTTGGGAGATCTCAATAAAATTTATGATAATATCGCCTGTTGAGAATCAATCATAGTGGCGAAACTCCAAAAAATCGATTTTAGAGTTAAGACTACCAAATGGCACTAAAATGACTCCTCTTTTACGTGCATAAGTAGCGAAAGTATATTTCAACTCCTTGTCGCTTCAATGAGAAAATCGTATTTTTTTTAAGTTTTGCCACTATGATTCTCAACAAGTGATATATAAACACTACTTACATACACTATACTACACTCCACCTAAAGCCGAATGTTTTATTATCACATATATGAAGATCTTAGGTTTCTTTATAGTTCGTCTTCCTTGGTGAATTTTCTTATCTACTACGTTTTTCTTAATATATTCATATGTGGAGAAGTACCTAATCAGCTACCACCACCTTTCTAACTTTTTACGCTCAACTTATATAAATTTATTTTTTTAATAATTTTTATATGTCTATAATAGTGGGTTCGTATCTCTTGTTATAGTAAGATTAAGAGATGAACTCAAATATTTTGGACATGTGGAACGAATGATTGAAGAGAAGCCAGCAAATAAAATATACAGTCCAAGACAAACTTACAGGAAAATACTAAGAAAAGTACGGCTGGGTAAAGTGAATGATATTTTGAAAGAAGAAATGCATGTCAGAAATCGTAGGAGTTGTATGGATATGGAAAAAGCGAAGGATGTATGTCGCGATGGGGAAGTCTGGCATTATGTCTTATCTGCTTACCCCAATAGGAAAACGGCGTGATGGTATGTTTATTTTTTGTGGAAAACCCTGTAGTATGTCTATTAGTATCTTAAACCTCATTAGATGTCGAATCTATATTTTATAAATGACAAAATATATTTTCTTTATGTCATTTGACCGTTTCTTTTTTACTTCCCAAGTATCACCTTGATGTTCAGTTATTGATCCAAAACAACAAAGGATATTTGACAGTTTCCTGTTAACGGTTTGCTTAGAGATCAAAGCCGATTATTATTATGAAGGCATCCTTAACTTTGCCTATGTTGGCTGGCCCCTCGGGGGTACACAGTACACAATATCGAGTTAACATTACCATCTTTTAACTACCCCTTGTTTACATTAATTTCCCTCGTCTTTGTATGAACAGTTAATTAAGTGATTATGACGTTTACATTTTTTGTTTCACTTTACAAATTTTCTAATTGTAATGAAATTGTTTGTGTGTCACTATGGTAGCCGTCAATTTTGTTTGTCTAAGGTAATTAATTCTTTGTGCCTTTTGTACTCTGGTGGAAAAATAAAGAGTTGTTAAGGCAATTATTCGAGTTGTTAAGGCAATTATTAAAGTTGTTAAGGCGATGATTTATATGCTAGGAAGTTAACTTATTAACGCTTTTGTTATCATGTACATATTTTAAAACGTTATCTAATATCTGAGATTTTTTTTAAATATGTAATATTCGAGACTTGACACGTGTGCGAGTGTTGATGCCTCTTCACGTACGGGCTAGAATTTCCAACTCGTGCGATCGCTAACCGCAAGTTCCATACTTACTCCAATAGTTCATAAGCCGAAGGCTCGTTTAATAGGGAAAAATATAATGTTGTCACCCGCCCATGCTCTTCAATATGTCTGAATCATCGATTTGGACTTATTGAAGGGTAGCATACAAATGAAAAAATATGCATAACAGACAGTGAATTTGCTAAGATAATTAATTGCCAGTGTTGAACGACACGCTAAGAATAGCACACTTCATTCTAGAGTAGCTGTAAATTAGCCACGTTACTAATTTGTTCTTACTATACTTCAGTAGCATGCTACTTTAGATTCAAAAGTAGCAGTTTTACGAAGTAGCTTTAAAAACTCTTGTGATAATTATACTACGTTGTTCGAGAAGGAATAGCCTGAAGAATAAAAAAAAACGTAATTAAGCTTTTCTTTCTCTAGACCAGTGGTCCCCAACCCCTGGGCCGCGGCCCGGTACCGGGCCGTGGACCAAATGGTACTGGGCCGCGCAAGGGCCTGCTTAAAAAACAAAATTACTTTTGAAAAATCGAACATACCCAATAAAACTTAATTATAGCTTAAAATAATTATTCCGTTGAAAACCCCTTCACGCTAAGTTACCACCGACCTTCGGACAATACCTTCGAAATAAAACAACACCACACTACCAGATGCATGCCGCATGCGGAGTCGTCCTTGATTCCGAAGGCGGTCTTGCCGTAACTTAAACAAGGCAAATACTATATATTTTATATACTTTATATATACATAAGATGTCAAAAGTCATCCTCTGTCGATCGGAGATCGAGTCGAGACGTCTATCGATCGAGATTTGAGATCTTATCAATACTTAAAAAAGTGAAAATCGGGATATATACTTAACTGTTGGAAGCTTCCTTATAGGTACGAGCTGTACGGGACGTGGCTCTTCCATTTCAATATGTGTCTAAATAATAATGTACCGGGAGTCTGGTCTGGCAGAGCCAAAATAAAAACTTCATTTTTTGTTATATTTTAAATTTTGTTATTTTATATTGTACAAATATATTGTTATTAAATAAAAAAAAATAAAAAAAACTACATTCAATCAATGCCCCCCCCCCCCCCCCAGTGGGCCTCGGTAAAATTATGAAACGTTGACCGGTCCGCGGCGACAAAAAGGTTGGGGACCACTGCTCTAGACCACTTTGGGATATCGAAAATTATTGAAAGTAAATAAAGCGTATTAATTCTTGCTTATCACTTATGCAATTTGCATCCTTTTTTTAATACTTTGCATATGTATTATTATTTTTCTGTAAATTATTCAAAGCAAAAATATTGGTCAACAAAAATAGATACACTATTGGCCTCATTGATCAAATTCCGATGATGCAATCGAGGTGATGCAAAATGAAATTGATTCGCTAAAAAAGTATACTTAATATAATATTCGAAAAAAAATAGTAAATTTGCATGTGTATCATACACATGTCACTTAATAAATCCTTCCAATAGTATGTTTTCCTATACTTCATCTTATTGAACATAAATTTATGTGGAAGTTTATTTTTAATTATTAAAAAAATTACTATGAATTCAGTATAAGATTCAATTCAAGTAAAATTACTATGAACTCAATATAAGATTCAATTCAAGTAAAATTACTATGAATTCAGTATAAGATTCAATTCAAGTAAAATTACTATGAATTCAGTATAAGATTTAATTCAAGTAAAATTACTATGAATTCAGTATAAGATTCAATTCAAGTAAAATTACTATGAATTCAGTATAAGATTCAATTCTATGTGAGATTTATGATTGTGTGCGGCATAGTGTGGGATGAATATTTTTGGTCTTTCTGGAGTGATGATGTGTGAGGAGTTGAATTTCGCAAGATGTTTTCAGTTGTAGTTGAGTGTCACTGTTTGTCAGGTTGATGAGAGCGTGCAACGGGGTTTTGTTTTTGTGTAATCGAAAATCGGAAAGAAGTATCGATTTATTTTTTTCATGCTAAATATCCTCAGTGAGATACATGCAAAAGCCTAGTTTACTGGGGATACGACTAATGAAAATCAACAAACCCAGATCCATTAAAATTGTATGTCCAAATCAAATTATCTGTTGTTTTTCTCAAATTGTGTATATTTCTTGTCATGTGTAATAATAAATAAATAAAAATAAATTCAAGTAAAATTATTATGAATTCAGTATAATATTCAATTCAAGTAAAAATACTATGAATTCAGTATAATATTCAATTCAAGTAATATTCTTAAATATATGTAGTTATGAAGTTCGTAATTCGGTGCTTAAATTTATACTTGGAAACAAATTTGTAAGAAATACATCTTCCCCCTTTAATCAATTTATGGACATTTCTCCATTTAAACAGTTGTAAACGTGCGTTGTAATCAATTTATTTTTTCCAACATTTTGGTATAATTTCCGGTTTTATTACTGCACCCATTTTTATCCCATCAAACTAATAATGCTGTCAAGGGGAGAGCACCCCCATAGGGGCAGCGTACAATTTATCGTAATTGGGCTTTATAACTAAAACTAGAATTCTGACTTATAGCTTTTAGAATTTATTCACGTTGTAAATAGGTACATCGATTATTTTTTAATCAATATCAAATTAATAATGATAATTACTGATTAAACGTTAATAGCATTGCCCACCCTTTTATGATTGAGAATAGCTTAGTTAAGGGTATTTTTTTTAATTTTTATTTTATTTTAAAATTTCTGTACGTCATTACGATGTTAAGTAAATCACAATCTGCGGATAACCTTTAGATATGTGATAATATGAAAACCCCAATGTAGAACATCTTCCTAATTCATTCGTATGAACTCCTCAACACATTCGTATGCACTCCTCAACATATTCGAATTTATTGTGCGGACATTTTGAAGAGCATGCCAAAAGAGAATGAAATAAATTTTACGTATATGTATTAATGTTGTATATGATATACACGTGCGTGTGTACATATACGTTACATATTTATATACTTATATGTCACGCTCGTTTATGGTACATATTCATACAGAGAAAAGGTATAGAGATAGCGATGAACTCTTTTTTATTAATTTTTCGTGGGTACCATCGGGAGTCGAACTTCCTGGGTGGAAGACTAGTGTCTTACCAATAAGGCTATAGAGGTGATCCTGATAGTTAAATGCTATCTTAAATTGAACCAGTAAAAATTGCTGCCCAAAAACAGGTTCGTGAAAAGATGTGTAACGAAGAAACGCAAAAATTAACGAAGCAACCATTAATTACCAGCGATATAAAGTCGCGAAGGTTTGTATGGATATATCATGTAAACATATTTCAATTGACACGCTGAATACAGATTATTATGCAAACCCAGCAAGGTGGAAGTAAACCACTTGGCAGACCGAAAAAGAGACTTTTAAACAATGTGCATATAGATTTTAGGAGGCTGAAAGTGGAGGAAAACTGATAAGTGAGCAATTTGAAAACTGATAAGTGGCTTGAAGATTAAAAATATTTGGGAGGTTCGAGATCCAAACGAGATATTCGAGATAGATAGTGTCACATATTTTATGAAAATAGAGCATACTAAAATGGACGTAGTCAAATCGATGTACCGAGATATTTATTCACAAACCGATGTACCGAGGTATTTATTCACAAACCGATGTACCGAGGTATTTATTCACAAATCGATGTACCGAGGTATTTATTCACAAACCGATGTACCGAGGTATTTATTCACAAACCGATGTACCGAGGTATTTATTCACAAATCGATGTACCGAGGTATTTATTCACAAACCGATGTACCGAGGTATTTATTCACAAACCGATGTACCGAGGTTTTTATTCACAAAAAAATAATGTTTTTAGTATTCTGACAGTTGATTTTGTAAATGAGCTTAAAAAATACAATATGTTGTAATTTATTTTTAACAAACACTGTTTATTCCACTTTTTTTAAAAATAAATTACAATGTCTTTAAACCTCCACAACGTTAATGCCTTAACTATAAAAAAAAGTGGAATAAACAGTGTTTGTTAAAAATAAATTACAATGTCTTTAAACCTCCACAACGTTAATGCCTTAACTATAAACAACATACAATATGTTGTATTTTTTAAGAATATGTTCTTTTAAAAGTCATGCAACTCGAATATATTTTTAGCGTTGTGTGTCCTTGTTGCTGTTTTAGGTTTACTTAAATGCGTGATTCGTGAGAATGTTTTGCGAATCATAAAATAGATTTTGTAACTTCTTTAGGACCTTATAATGATAGTAATCTATCCCGTGTGTTGATTTTCATGAAAAAAACAACCTTCGGTCGTGTGGCACGGCTTATGATTGACACCTAATTTGCTTTGGTACCTGGTCATGAGAATTATCTTTTCAAGGTTGAAAAATATGTATTTTGGTCAGCATTGTGTGTGCTATTGCGGTAGTATCAATGGGCTTGGGAATATTCTAGGTTTGTCTTTATATCCAATGTTTGGACACCAACCCTTTAATGTATTGTCTATTGTTTTTATTTTTGTTTAATTTTCTAATTATAATCATTTTGACTTTATTCATTACTTTATCTACTAACTTCGTATTTCTGATGACTTCACACACGCTCTAGAGGAGAGTTTGCTCTCTTAAAGGCGCTATATAAATTACCCTTTTATGTTGTTTATAGTTAAGGCATTAACATTGTGGAGGTTTAAAGACATTGTAATTTATTTTTATCAAACACTGTTTATTCCACTTTTTTATGACGGTATAACCCTACCGGTTTCAAGGCTTTCACCTCATCTTCAGGGGAGCGCAAACAAGACTAAATTCTGTTCGAACTGGTACCGATATACACGCTTCAACGGTTGGGGGCTGGGGGGTGAGAAAGGCACGGGACAATTTCGGCCAAGAGCGGAGAGATTTTGGGTAAATAACTGTTCAACAGATGTTCCGATCGGTGTACTGATTTAGAAATTTCTAGGGCCTCTAATCTGTCCAATTTATTTCCGTCACCACTGATATGTAAGAATTTGGCATCATTACCCTTTTATTATTATTATTATTAGTATAATTATTAACAATTCGTCCAGGATTTGAGCCTTTTGAACGACACCTTTCCATCTCGGACGATCTAGAGTTTCTTGTCCTTTTCCGTTTTGTTTATTAATTTTTAACGATCGAAGCCAACAATAATCAAATTTTTATTACAAAAAAAATATAAAGGAAACAACATTTAAATGAAAATAGCAATGAAACATCAAAACGAAAAAGACTACATATATACAAAATAGTACAAAAATATGGCACTTAGACGACCTACTTATGACGACCTCCGTGATCTAATTGGTAAGAAAAGATTTCTTGTCTCTCAACACGGTAGTTGTGTGGTCGATTCACATTGATTTAAAAAAAAAGGGTTTATGTCTGGATTTCATTTTAAGCTTCTTTAATATATTAAGTTAGGTTAGTTGGAAGAGATTGCTACATGGCAATATATCTGCCAGGTTTTTTCCTTAAAAAATAACCAAGGTATAGAGCGGTGTAGACTTCCTCAGCGTGGAGTGGGCAGGTATTTGTGTGCTGCGGTATGCGAATGAGGACGGACTCATTATCCACATCCGATCGCCATTACACGTATCGACTGAATATTATTTATTATTATGCAATAGTTTTTTTCGCGAATTTATGTTATTGCGAGTCGGTCTGATCGTTATTGGGTCGAAAATATTTCATGTCCATATTTTGTGGTTATATATTGTGATATTCTTATAAAACGTTTGAAAACCTCCGATCGTTATTTTATTTTTTATATACTTAAAATTAATTGTATTATTTTTAAACTTCTATATATATAGTTCATATAATATAACATACGTATACAAACAAGAGTGTGGGTTGAAATATATTCGACGGCCTGGCTCGACCTCCTATTGGTGGGGTATATCTCTACCGGAAAGATATTATGAGATGAGACCAGACCGTTTGTTTGATAGCTTCTCTCTCAAATTTATTTTCTTTCCCGTTACTTGAACATCTATGTGTAATTGCAGGATATACATCCTGTTGTGTTATTAATAAACCTATTATTTATTTAAATTCATTTTACGGCAAAATCACAATTATTTATTACATTTTTGGCCCTGACTTTTTAGTTACTCTTAAATTTTAATGGGAGGATTATCAACAACGCGGAGTTTGTTTTATTTCGTGAACATGTTAAGAAAGATGCTCAATTTTTCGGAAGATGCTTCATATTGAATTTAATTATCACTGATGCTGTATTTTTTATGATATTGATTCCATTCATGAGCCAAGAGTATATATACATCAATTGTTGTACACCGTAACTTAATGAAATAATTTAGTATTTATTGAAATAACATCACACAATATACAGCTGTTAAAACTATTGCAGTACTCGGGACGAGTCATAGGCTACTTTCAGGATCTTTCGTCACTCCTTTCTGCCTACGGTGTTTCTTCTCCAGCTCGTCACTTCGAGGGTATGCCGACCCACCTAAACTCCAGCGATTTAATAATATGAGTACAATTCATGTAACGCCGTTTAGAGAGTAAACCTCTCAAGGGCGGTCCTAGTCAGGACCTCGAACCCACTATTATTATTGATAAATTAAAAATATTACAAAATAAGTATATATTATATACATGTTGGGTGTGAGGATAGGAAGGTAGTGGCTTCAGGCATAAGATTTGGTACGCAGATTCTCCTCAAAGGCGTTCTAACTCGAGATTCGAATCCACTATTATTGAGAGATTAATATTATAATATTAAATCAACACAAATCGAGTGCAAGGGTGTGGGGTTGGCTGTGGCAATTAACTTGGGCTGCTCCCTGTATCTGCATGTGTTCTGAAAAACGTGTTTGGCAAAAAAATCGTAAAACACTGACCAAGGGAAGACGTACCACAGAGAAACATTTGTCGAGTTTTCGATATGTGATAGTAACACATTCAGCTTTATGTGTGGAATGTTCATTGGATTTAAACTTATTATTTATTCTTCTTCTTCTCAGTGTCATGTAAGGTCCTCCCAACGTTGAATATCACTTGAGAGTAGATATCTTTGTCCCCGGCAGCCCGAAAAAGATCTCCAACACCCCTATGCCAGTCCAATCACGTATATTGCGGAGCCAGAAGATTTGCCTCCTGCCAACACCTCTTCGGCCTTCTATTTTGCCTCGGATGATCAGGTGCAGTCATTTGTACTTTGCTCCTCTAAGTACATGACCCAAGTAGGACACCTTTCGGATTTTAATATTAGTCGACAACTCTCTATCAACTTTGGCTCTTTGAAGAACCCTTGTGTTGCTGACCATATCCGTCCAGGATATCCATAGCATTCTTCGGTGCATCCACATTTCGAATGCTTTCAGACGGTTCATACTACTTGTGGGATACCTAACCTATTATTTAGTATCCCGCATCTGCATATGTTCAGAAAAACGTATTTAGTAAGAAAACCGCTGAAAACTTGTCAAGAAAAGAACGACGAACTACAAAGAAATCTTTTTATAATAGATCTTGCTATATGTGATAGTAACACATTTGGTCTTAGGTGTTGTGTAGTGTATTAATTCAAATAATTCCGTTGGCTACGAATTATAAAATCGAAACACAGTCATGAAAAAAAACTTTGACAGCCACTGTAATTGGAGGCGAGCGGTGCAGAAATACTTGTACGTGTCCCCCGCGAGCAGCCATCGTGGGAACGGCCTTGTGTCGGGCTCTATTCATCGCTGCACTTCTATTTTTGCACACCCCTGTGATAATAGTATTCCTACGATAATAACAATAATTCATTAAAACTCAACGGATTCATCCACTCGCCAACGCTTCTCAAAATTAACCACCTTTTAATCCTTTTACAATTAAAACTTTTTTAATACCATCTTGATTGTTGTAATGGAAGGGTTTATAAATAATTCTTTAAATTTATAGATTTATCCAGTTTGATACAATGTATCTACGGTAACAGGAACAAGTACATTTATCCCCCACTTGCCTTCTTATAACATATATTATATTATTATACTTGTCACGTGTAATGGAGGTTCATTCTCTCGCAACGTCTAATTTGAGATCGGCTTGTCTTATCAATAATCTAATAAGACCGTTATGGATTATATACTCTTCTAATACCGTTTTATACACTTATTATCTTGACCTAATCCCAATTTTATTCAATTTGAGATCGGCTTGTCTTATCAATAATCTAATAAGACCGTTATGGATTATATACTCTTCTAATACCGTTTTATACACTTATAATCTTGACATAATCCCAATTTTATTCAATTTGAGATCGGCTTGTCTTATCAATAATCTAATAAGACCGTTATGGATTATATACTCTTCTAATACCGTTTTATACACTTATTATCTTGACATAATCCCAATTTTATTCAATTTGAGATCGGCTTGTCTTATCAATAATCTAATAAGACCGTTATGGATTATATACTCTTCTAATACCGTTTTACACACTTATTATCTTGACATAATCCCAATTTTATTCCATTTGACACATTCCAAATATAGCGTATTCATTTTACCGAATTCGTTCCTCCAATATTACATAAAGCAATCTCTATATTTACCGTTCTCCATTTATGCGAATCGACTTTCTTCTTCTTCTAAGTGACCTGTCGGGTCCCCCCAACGTTGGCGATCACTTCGGCGAATCCGTCTCGGTCCTGAGCCGCCCGGAACAGTTCCTCTGCACTCCGGATGCCGGTCCACTCCCTCACATTCTGCAGCCAGGACATCTGTCTTCTTCCGGGCCCCCGGTGTCCCTCGACTTTCCCCTTCAATATAAGCTGGAGCAAGTGGTACTTCTCTCCACGCAGCACGTGACCCAGATATGAAATCTTTCTAACTTTTATAGTGGACAACAACTCCCTGTCAGCTCTAGCTCGCCTCAGGACTTCGGTATTTGTCACCATGTCTGTCCAGGGAATTTTGAGCATTCGACGATGCAACCACATTTCAAATGCTTCCAGTCTGTTCATTGCCTGGACTTTCAAGGTCCATGTTTCACAACCGTACAATAAAACAGACCACACATAGCATCTAATCATCCTCTGACGGAGTTTCAAATTTAAGTTGGTTTATTTGTTTGAACTTTTAAATGCATAAGAGTGACATCTATTAATTAACCCTTATCCATGGCATTGTAACACAGGTGTTACACTAATTATGGGATTAAAAAATAAAACAGAAACTGTTACGTAATTTGAAATTACCAATTTCAAATATGGCAACACATTCAAATACTATAAATGCACTGTTGTGTGTAGTGGTATTTATTTATTTAACACTTATTGCAATACAATCTGGCGGATTTATTGCTAGGTGACAATCTCTTCCAACCAACCAGACAAAAGTAAATGAAGCAAGTTACGTGGTCGCATAAATCATTCAAATGACTATCCATCCCCACGAAATCCATAAACATATACGCGAGAACATGCCCACGAACCCCACAAGGACGGACAATCACCCGAACATTATTTTTCATATAAAATGAGATATCGTCAATCAAAAGGGAAGGAAAGGATGGTGGAGAGGAAAGGAAAAGAAAAATCAGGAATGAAATCTGGTGATAAATATTGACAACGCTACAGCCTTTCAAACGACATCGGGTCAACATGTCTGGACAGCGTGGGTGCGTTTTATAAATTGGGGTAAATAATCTAAATATCTTATTAATCACTACATGTAGAGAAAAAATTATTCAAACCATTTTATTTGTTGATAATTCAGCTATGTAAATTTTCTGGTTTTAGATTATAGAATCATTTTATAGCCCTTTTTGTGTTTTATAAAAATTGATATTTTGGTAATGTAACGTGGGTGTTACATATAAAAAAAATATAAGGAAAAGTTGTGGTTTTTTTTCCCTCAATTTTCCTTCATAACTTACCATATGACAAGGAATCACCAAAGAAAAACGTTCATATTTGGATAAATTGAACTTTGCCAAGATAAGGGTTAACAATTTGGCTTCTAAACCGTAACAGCGGAAGAATCACAAAGCGAAAGGGATTCGGAATAATTACTGCAAATTGTAAGTTCTGTATTTTTCTTCTTCATATAATTCACAATTGTACAGGTCTTATCAGTTATCAATAATCACTTTATAGACGTATTATTGTGAAACGCCAAATAAAGCTTTTTAACTAAATAAGAATAGAATATCTAAAAATATCTAATAAAAACCCAATTTAGTCCTAGTCCACGACAGTATTTTAGTACCGTTTCTGATGTACGAGTATTTGAGTGAAACATAGACTTAGAAAAATAATGAAAAGTGCCGAATGAATGTTGTAGAAATACGTTCACTTAGAAGTATGCATAGGGTGACACTGTATGGCAGAATACGGAAAGAAGTGATTGAACGGAATGAAAGGATAAATGAGTGGTTCAAAAGCCAAGTGAACCAAGTCCAAAAATATTGAATTTATGATCACTGCATGAAAGGTGTGGGAAAAGCTTTAGTTTTTAGCAGAAAATGCTTTTGTACAAAGTAAGTGTAATAAATGTACTCAGTATAACACTTTTCAGAATTGCGATCATACCCTTACAGAATTAGAAACACTAAAATATGTTCAAACCTAGTTTACTCAAAACTAACCAGAATGGACTTGGTTCACTTGGCTTGTGAACGACTCAAATGTGAATTTAATTTTATTTGAGATGGTTTTGGGCAAGTGGAACGAATGAATGAAGAATGACTTATAAAAAAATAACAATGCAAATGTGAGTGGAATGCGTGGTTGAGGAACACCGAGGAAAGTATGGTTTGATCAAGTTAATAATATTTTTAAAGGAAAAATAAGAAGTAAGAAAAATCGTTGGAACTGTACGAGAAGGTGTATTGATATGGCGCTCTGTCATATCTGCCTACCTCAGCAGAGAAAATAATTTGATGTTTTTTTTACGTGCGGTTCATTTTGCGCGGTTTTCACTAAAGATATGTTTTCGTGGTACCAATATCCAACGAAAATTGTGAGATTACTTTATATCATATAAATACAAATAATACCGGCATCTCCTCTGTTATGCAATAAATAATAAGACGCATTATTCAGAAAGTTAATGTGGTTGTAAGACAAGACGATCAAGTTGAGATACCCCACTTAAAGCTGCGTGGATCATTTCGACGGGGCAAAACAATGGTGTCGCAAAAAACACATTTCGCTCCACTTCCACGAGGCGTAATGGATTATTCAAATGGCGGCCTGAGCTCGGCATTTTCTCGTGAGAAATTATTTTTCCCGCTCCAATCCTTCTGCTGGTTACATTTGCGGTAAATCTATCTGCCTGTTCTCCCGCCCAGGGGCGGCGCACACAGGCAGCCGATTGAAGCGACGGCCACCGGTTATTTCTTGAATCACCTGTCTGCGCTGACTGCCCCAAGACGTGGCTGGCGTCTTCGGGAGTCTTAAACCCTAGATTTTAACATTTTCCCTACCAGGCATGAACTAGGTAGTGTGTACCTATAACCAGAATTTTCGGATTTTTTTGTTTAAAATTTTTTTTTGTTAAAATTGATTATTCGTGATTTGTTGACGTTCTGTTATACGAGGCGTATCCAGAAAGTAAGTGTACTGAGGCTCTCACGACCGGATGGATTTTATTTTCGACATGTTGGCTACACTTCCGTGTAGCCTGACCCTTCCCCTCCGCAACGAGACCAGTTCGAGGTCAGTACGTTGAGAAGTGTCGACGCGACAACACGTTTTGTGAAAAATGTAAATCCAATCTCCCGCCAAGTGTGAAATACACGGCGTCATCCGTTATCTCGTTTGGAAGGGAAAACCTCCGGTTGAGGTTTATAATGAGGTGAAAACTGCATATGGTGATAAAGCTATGAATCGTACGAGTGTGTACAAGTAGTGTCGTGAGTTTAAAAACGGTCGTACGTCTGTGCATGATGATCAGAGGAGCGGAAGACCTTCAATTGTGACTCACGAAATTGACGAAATTGTTTTGGGACTGTCAAGGCATAATTTTAATTGAATATATGCCTCAAGGGGAGACCATCAACTCTGCAAGATACTGTGAGACCCTAAAAAAATTGCGGAGGGCGATTCAGAACAAGAGGAGAGGCGTGCTGACAAAGGGAGTCTGCCTGCTGCACGAAAATGCCAGACCACACACGGCCAACGCCACGAAGGAACTGCTCGCCTCGTTTAAATGGGATGTCCTGAACCACCCCGCGCATTCCCCTGACCTAGCACCTTCAGATTACTATCTCTTTACCTCCCTGAAGCTGCACATGGGTGGGAAAAGGTTTTCAACCGACGAGGAGGTAAAGGAGGAGGTGGAGAAGTGGATGGAGGGGTTGGCGGGAAACTACTTCGAGGAAGGCATCAAAAAGTTGATACCCCGCTTCACCACCTGCATTGAGAGGAATGGCGACTATGTTGAAAAATAGCTTACATATGTACTACGGTAACCACGTAATTTTTTTGTTTAAATAAAAAATATTGTAACCTACAAAAATTCAGTACACTTACTTTCTGGACTTACCTAGTACTTATTTTTTTTTTTTTTATAAAATCCAATGATTTTTTTACTGTTGGACATGCAAACTACGGGTGTATAACGCAATACACAAATTTCATTCATATGTAACCGAGAGTTGACTCATGATATAAAATAAATACTTGTTAATGTAGCATTAACAAATATTTTAAACTAGTTGCAACCCGTAAAATATTCACGGAAGTAAAACTAATTCTACGTTTATGAAAATATATATGCATAAATGTAAAATTTGTTTATATATATATATATCATTTATACATCGTCCCCTTTTACACCGGTTCAAAAATTGTTAGCAAGGTATTTAAAATTCGTTCAGTATCACGGACCCACCGAGATTCAAATTTCGAACTACTTTCGGAGATAATCCAAGTATTCCTCTCTCGCTCTCTCGTATTCAAAATTCAATTCTCGTATTATTTCTTTGGCGACAGCCGTCGTACGGGCTTTGGCCTTTTTATATTATGATATAGAAAGTTAAAAAATATTGAGTTAGCATTAAAATTCACAATTTTTAATAAACTTTTACGACACACGAGATAAAATGATGCCAAAAAAACATTGCTACACAAATTATAGCAAATTATGGGGAATCCACTAAAAAAATTGAATGACAAAAAAACACAAAAAATGCTAGCACACTAACCCTAGCGACACACCGACTGTCAAACGGATCACTTTGGAAAAATGAAAATATCTCGATCAGAAATCATCTCAACAAGTGACAAAAATATCCATTATCTACAGAGGTATCAGTATCTATAATAATTATAAAATAAACATATACTCGTATGTAAAATTAGAACTTCACTTTCGTCAATCTTTTTGAACTAAAACATTTTCAAACAAAAACTGACGAACAGAAAAAAGTTGTCATTCTAGATTATATGAAAAAAAGTTGTCATTCTATACAGGGGATTCTATTTGTTCGGAATCGACTACGATTGTGAAGCTCTCGAGATGATATGGGTCAATAGATGAAAAAAAAAACAATTTTAATAGATTTTTTTTTATTAATTGTTATGTTATTAAAACATTATAGAACGTCATGCTATGTAGTAATTTTATATTATAATTGTACACTCTTTTTGACTGGTATAATTTATTTTAAATTAAATTAAATGTAAAACGAAACCAGCGTACCTACACTATAGGGATAGTAGGGGGCCGCTTTACCTCTCGCCGAGGCTCTGCTCCCGCCCTCTCCGCCTTCGATGTGAAACAGATGATGCACTCGATCATCTCGGTAATGTGCCCCAATTTGGAGGTTTCATTATTTGAATTTGTGTTACGCAAAATGTGAATGTTCCTCGTACATACCTTGTTTTGAAATTTGGGTTTGAAACATTCGAGGCACTTAGGGTTGGTGTTTAAATGATAAAGAAAAAAGGAGCCCAACTAGGGAGTAATAAAAAGAACTGAATCATTCTCCAAACTTTCGTACAAAAAACGTTTTAGCTGCGTTGGCGGGTTATTTTTACGCTTGTTTCAGTAGTTGAAATGACCTGATTATATATTTATTCATTCTACACTTGTTTCAAGTATCGAAATAACCTGAATATATTAACATAGTTGCTCAATCAATTTGTTTTCTTTCTGAATTCATCATCACCTTCACTTTTTGTTCCTATTGAGGTAGACAGAGAGAATATATCTCTTCTCCATTCTATCCAGGTAGACAGAGATAACATATATCCTATCCATCACCGTCTATAATCTCCTACTATGAAAGCTTTTCACTCATCTCTTTAAATTTAATTAATTTGTCATGCCACATTTATTTTAAATCTTTCCAAAGTTCTCGTACCTTCTATACTACTTTCACAGATTACTTATTATTTGTAAAATATTCTAATATTTTTTATTTCAAAATCCTTTCATTATAACTCGAAGAAATCGATTTGGCTGTAAAAACCTTCCAATTGTTTATATTTTGACCATTAAGTGTCACTTGTAATAAATATTCTTCGTTTCTCAAGGAATTATAAACCACAAAACGCCTTTATTCCAGGCGATATTATGATAACGTAGAAATCAATATTGCAAATGGTAATTAATTTATTTAATAAGTCCTGCAAATTTTATAAGTAAATAACAAAGTGAGTCCAAATCCGGTACTTCCCCGTTACACTTATCCATATCTCGATTTGATTTGATCACATGCCAGGCCATGTGCACCTCCGAATATTACAATATGTACCTCACTCGTAATAAAAAACTCCTGGTTTGTATCGGTGTTATTTTGACATTGACGAGTATCTAGCGACCTCCCGTGTCGTGTTGCTGCCGTATTTTGTCGTTATCAACTCTCGAGACTCAAATTCTTTTGTTTTACATTTATATGGTTTAAAATATAATCAATTGACGCATGTTATTTTTAATACCAGTAATAATTTATGCGTATGACCTGCAGATATATATTCATTTTGATCTAAATTTCTTTCACGCGGCTTTGAACAATTTAAATGCGGACCTTCAATCGATTTCGGAGTGGACTGGGGAGCATGGCTTACTCATAAATCCTAAGCAGTCTCAAGCGATCCTCATTGGCAGCCCTCAGCTTCTCGGTAAATTCAACACTGACTTACTTCCTCCAATATTACGTGATGGCTCTATCATACCATTACATAAAACTGTTAAAAACCTAGGAGTGCTAATAGATAACACTCTCTCATGGCGAGTTCAAATAAATTAGGTAAGCCGAAGGATCTTCTTCAGCGTTCATTCCCTTAAAGTGTTGCAAAGATTCCTACCAACTAAAACCAACATTTTACTCGTACAATCTCTGCTCTTTCCGATTCTGGACTATGTGGACGTATGTTACTTGGATGTTACAGAGGAACAGCTGGACAAATTACAGCGTCTTCAAAATGTGTGTCTAATATTTATTTTCAACCTACGAAAGTACGATCATATAACTTCATACCAGAAGGCATTGAACTGGTTGAATGTTAAAAATAGACGCCAAATTCACATACTGTATCTATTGTATAATATCCTTAACTGTCCCGCGCACCCTCTTATCTCGCCGAAATTTTTCAGCATCTTGCCAATCATGAATTAGCGCTACGCTCAAACAGAGATTGTTTATTGACCTTTCCAGGTCACCGCTCCTCTTTCTTTACGTCGTGCTTTTACTGTCCATGCAGTGAGACTCTGGAATCAGTTACAAACCAATATAAGACTCGCTCCGTCTTTGGCATGCTTTTAAGAAGCGACTGAAAAAACTCTTAATTTCTAGTCAGTAAAATAACGTGTTTCATTCCTGATTTTTCCTTCCTCTCTACCATCCCTTCCTTTCCTTTTGATTGATGATATCTCATTTTATATGAAAAAGAATGTTCGAGTGATTGTCCGTCTTTGTGGGTTTCGTGGATATATGCTCACGTATGTGTTTATAGATTTCGTTGGGATGGATAGTCATTTGAATGGCTTATGCGACCACGAATCTTGCTTCATTTACTTTTGTCAGGTTGGTTGGAAGAGATTGCCACCTGGCAATAAGCCCGCCAGATTGTATTTGCAATAAAAGTGTTAAATAAATAAATAAATAATTTAGTACTAACTTTCATGTACGGGATTGAAACGTGAACGTTGCAGAAATACGTGCACTTGCATACGGATTGCAGAAATGCGTGCACTTGCATACAAGGAGTAGCTAATGTATGGCATAATACAGAATGAAGTCATTAGGGATGGTGAACTTAAGGCTGGTGAGTTGAGTAAGATGACATATGAGTCGTTTAGTATCAAAAACAGCAATCTGTCGATTTTGCGTGAATTGAGTTAAAACCGAGGAAATGTTCCTATCGTAAAACTACACATTTTTAAATGTTTACATGGTAAAAAAAACAACAATATAAGAGTTATTATTGTTTTTGTTACCATGTAAATATTTAAAAATGTGTAGTTTTACAATAGGAACATTTCCTCGGTTTTAACTCAATTCACGCAAAATCGACAGATAGCTATTTTTGATACTAAACGACTCATATACGAGTTTAAAGCATATATCATTGTACTAATATTTTAGTTCACTAAGGTATTATTAAAAAATGTTTCAATTTATATTTTTTTGATGTTTTTTGTCATACGTCAACCCTCTTTAAAATTATATTGGAATGAGCATTCTAAATCGCTAAGTAAATGGCTCTCATGTTTTTATCGAATTTCGTTTATTTAAATAATCATATTCAGCATTTAGAATTTTTAAATGACCTACGAATTGTTTTTTATATATTTAGTATTTAACTAATAAATGTGCGTAAATAATTTTATCATTTACTAAGGTGTCGCGCACGCCAATACGGGACGGGGTCGCAGAGCGGCAATCGGCGCAACCCCTAATATTGTTCCATTTTTTCATCAGATATTTTCTAAATATTATAACACTGCTGAAACATACACGTCCTTAAATTCCAAGCTATACATAATTTCAACCGTAACATAATCTCAACAACCACATTAAAATCATGTCCAACAACTCGCATCCACCCGCTCATAATTAAGCTGTAAAATCATGTCCAACAACTCTCATCCACCCGCTCATAATTGAGCTGTAAAATCATGTCCAACAACTCGCATCCACCCGCTCATAATTAAGCTGTAAAATCATGTCCAACAACTCTCATCCACCCGCTCATAATTGAGCTGTAAAATCATGTCCAACAACTCGCATCCACCCGCTCATAATTAAGCTGTAAAATCATGTCCAACAACTCTCATCCACCCGCTCATAATTGAGCTGTAAAATCATGTCCAACAACTCGCATCCACCCGCTCATAATTAAGCTGTAAAATCATGTCCAACAACTCTCATCCACCCGCTCATAATTGAGCTGTAAAATCATGTCCAACAACTCTCATCACCCGCTCATAATTAAGCTGAAGTCCTGGGTAGGGCCCTGCCTGTACCGCGCTGTATAACGGCCTTGCGATTGTCTCCAAAACTTTATTTCACATGTCAGGTTCGGTGTAAAAACGTGTTTAGACCAGATAGTATCGATACGGCGTGCTCTTATATAATCAATAAAACAAAGTGACTTTAAAGTAGATAAAATTGTTGTCACTTAAAACAGCTGACAATATGAGGAAATCAAATGTTATTCCACCATTACATAATCGATATTTATTTACGTTATTTAAAAGCCACGGTACGGTTAAAATATTTCCAGTTACTTTTTTTTATCCAATACCCTCGCTTCCATTCGAACTTTTTTCGTATCCATCCATTATGTTTTAAGTTTGTGGGCTTTTACTACTTTAAAATATTTAGACCTTGGAATTTATATGTTACCTTTTCGTAACACCAGTTACCCAAAGAGTGTTCCGAGAATTTGTTTGTTGTTTTTTTCTTTGTTCGTTAAATTGCGCCAGAAAAGCGAGCAGATAAAAATGTTCTAATCGCAACGTCCACAATAAATTCAGATGAAAAGTAATATTTCGGCAACCGCTAGGAATTAAACGCGGGACGCCTGAGTGAAGTAGGAGCAAGTATGCTTGTCAGTTGGTAACAATGCCGACTTCTTCATTTATTGTATACAATACAACCTAGAGGCTTATTATCATCTTCAAGATTAATATGTACACATGCATACATAACCTCATGCCATTTCCCTGTCGGAGTAGGCAGATGACAGAGCGCCAATCTTTCCTATATCGACACACATCCTTCACGTCTTCTATATCTATAACATACTCGTACATCTCATACAATCACGATTTTTCTGACTTATTAAGTTTCCTTCTTCAAAATATTTACTTGATCCAACCATACTTTCCTTGGCATTTCTCTACCATGCCTCAGATTTGCGTTATATATTTGTTTTGTTGGTCTTTCTTCATTCATTCGTTCTAAAGAGTTTTTCAAATTGAGCGTTTTTTTTTAATTCTTGTATAAAACACAGATGGCGTAGCGAACTTGCCTGGGTCTTGTGACATTTGAGAAGTGTAATGTATGACATTTATAAAAATGGAGTCATATACCATACAATACATCAACGCGTTGAAATTGTTGAATTATTTTATGTATTGTAATCTCCGGAAACGGTGATGTTAATTGGCCACCAAGATCATGTGATCTGACACCGTTGGACTATTTTCTCTGGGCTTACGTGAAAATCCAGGTATATAAGAATGACCCCCGATCAATTCCTGAGCTGAAGGACGAAATTATTCGCGTTATTGGTTAGTTAGAACCGCAATAATGCCAAAATGTCATTGAAAATTTTGACAAAAGAGTGGACATTTGGTGGATATTGTTTATTGTGTTTAAATGGCATACATTATACTTCAATGACCAATAAAAAGTTTTTTGAAATGAAAGCAAATTGTGTTTTATTCAAGAATTTAAAAATTAGAATTAACCCATTGTTGACGGGGGTGTTTATTAAAAATACTATATTGTTTATTAAAAAAAAAAAAAGCAAAGCAAATACGGCAGTAGAAATAAGAAGTTTAATATGTGATTTTTATATATGAAGTTGAACGTAACCGAAATGCACAAATATGTGCACACCGAGGCAATAGACGGTTTCTGAAACGCACAAATTTGTGCACACCGTAAACAAAAACTGCTCAATTTGAAAGACCCTTTACATGCCCAAACTATTTTCGAGTGCTCTTCATCTTACTCAACGCATCATCCTTAATATACAGTGCGCTTTTCTGAAATAATTATCCTAAATTCTTCAATTTGTATACTTCATCATTGCCATCCTTTCTATCATTTCATTTCCCCCAATATTTCAATGTTCCGTTAGTTTATATATATTTTACAGTTAAATTTCACATTGTCTTAAGTAATTGTATAGTCATTTTAATCAATTCAATCATGCTACTTATCGTCAACTTATTTTTTTTTTACTAAAAAAAACCTGTTGCAAATACGCCAATTCGTCCGTTATTGGAACATTGAATTTTCATCGTGAATCTAATTAGTTAGTTGCAGTTTAATTTACAATGCTATATTATCACAAACTGCAAATCGTAACGCATGTTGACAACGTGTTGTGCGTGTCGTCACCGCCGACCCATTTAATGTCTTAGCAAAATAGTATCATAATATGATATAAAAAAATGGCGCCAGGTATATGTTATATAAATATTTGTGTTGATGACACGACCCTTTTATCTACGAGTGTAGTCTCGAGATGAGATGACTTGATAACATCACCCGTACTTATCAGTAGAAACGTACATGTCACGATCCATCTCTAGTAGGGCAAGATAACATTGTGAAAATATCAAATATTTCACACAATACAATTTACGCATTATGTATCGTGTCTACTCTGTGTCATAGTGGTGTAACAGGTTTCGGATCGCCCGTATATATGATATTTGATTAAACGTTAAACTTTTACTCTATTCCGTAACTCGCGATAGTTTTCACTTTGCTCAAATGACCCACTCAGATTTAGAGAATATAATGTATTATTCTTCTATGCCTTTCCTTTCCTTATTTCGGCTTGTGTCTCCATAAGATATTGTCTAGGTATTCCCGATTTCTCTATCCTATCCAACATATCTTCTTTTTTCCTTTCATAGATTTTGTTGAAGAACTTAGTGCAAATTACCATAGTAATAATTCGAACAGTTTTGCGACCATGTGACTTATTATTTACTGCTGTCTGGTTGGTTGAAAGAGATAGATACCTGTCAAAAATTCCACCAGATTGTTTTTACAATACAATAAGTAAGG
The DNA here is from genome assembly GCA_949825065.1 of Odontocerum albicorne. Classification (NCBI taxonomy): domain Eukaryota; kingdom Metazoa; phylum Arthropoda; class Insecta; order Trichoptera; family Odontoceridae; genus Odontocerum; species Odontocerum albicorne. Next base: position 6,890,955 of record OX463858.1, read on the forward strand.
TAATGCAGAATTATTATTATTGGAACAGTAGCGTTATTAACTTAACCGGAATACCCCAAAGTTTTTTTTAGTTTTTATTTGAAGTTTTTGGTTAGCCTACGTTTGCTTCGAAACCATTGAAAAAAATATTGTTACAGTAGAATGTTGACAAATACATATGGTACGAGTATACTTAAACCTAAATCCTTTCCAGAAATATTGTTACAGTAGAATGTTGACAAATACATATGTACGAGTATACTTGGACCTAAATCCTTTCAAGAAATAACAAACCTTTTTCTTTGTGATTTCGACGAATCTATTTGAAGCGAATGTTATATTTTAAATATTTTAGCTCTAACTTATATTCAAAGCACGCACGATAGCAAAATTTAAATTTGTAGCGATGTATTCAAGCTTATGGAAGTGTGCTTTTATAATTTTCCGAGTGGAAAAGTCTCTCGCGAGTTCTTTGATGATGGCGACGCTTTCAGGAATTCGGAAAATCAATATTTTTCCGCGTGTATTACGATAAAATGTTGAAAATTTATTTAATTCCTATACCGATTTTTCTCGAATGTCAATTCAACACGAATAACGAAATAAAAATGACTGTCGATAGAATTTTTCCGCTATTACATATACAAACACACGTGGACTTTGTAAGTGACACGTGGATTTCATTACACAATCATTCCAAATTAATGGCGTTTCGATTATCCTCGGAACAAGCGCGTGATAGGAATATTATAGTATTTTTTTCCTTTGGCCAATTGAAATATCCGCCTCGGACTATGTTTACACATTTCGACCTGCAAAACCTGTTGGTATCCGATGAGGTAATATCATTATTTTCACCATATCGCGTCTGTCAATAGTAACGAGGACGAATATTATATTATGTTTATACAATATTTGATTATGTTTTATCAATATTAGTCCGATATTTCGGGGAATTCTTTTGAAACTCTTGCGCAAGTGTCATTTGGCGGCGTTCAAAGCGCTGCCTTTGCATCAGTATATATATTTTGCAACCTCCAAGTCCTTCGTCCAATATTGCATTCACACGGATAAGTTTTGCAATCGTCTAAGCATAAAAAAAAATATGATTACACCATGCCTCATTGATTTTTTGTATATCATTGTTTGGAAATGGTATATTTAAGTATGTATATTTTTCGCCTATAATGTAATATATTAATATTTAGCACTTGAATCGCGATATTTTGCAATATTACCAGTTTTCGATAAACTTGCTTTTAATAGGTTCTAATATATATCTGCCAAGAATATCACGAATATAATATTTAGTCGCATAAATAAACGACCTCCTGCGTGACCTTGTTAGTAGAAAAATGATTGGAAGTGTAACGTTGATTCCTGACGAGGAACCCAAAGAAAGGATATCATTTTGCTTTTTAAAATATATGTTGTTGATCAGAAGGAATGGTCTACTGTTCACAATCTTCTTTGTCGGCATCTCAATGTTGAGATCGTAACCCTCGTGAGATTTTTTTATCCACTTTGAACGGATTTCTCCTGTTACACAAATATGGTCTGCTTCTAGAGTTAGCTTATTCGTTAGGAATAATATCAGACAGGATTCTTCTCATACTGCTAGACGGTACCGAGAATATATCAACCGTGTCATTCACCCATTCATCCATATTTTGAGACGAACTTCACGAATGAGTCTTCTTCAACTTAAAATTGTTGTTATCTTGATATGAAGGACGGCCATTTAAGGTTATTATTTTCAACGATCAATTAAATATTCTTTGAGTAAGTGTTTACAGTCCAGTAAGATTTGGAATTTAACTCCCATTAATTAAAGTTGTTGTTATCTTGATATGAAGGACGGCCATTTAAGTTCGGAAATCGGTCATTTTGAACTATTAACTTTATAGTATGTTGTTTATTTCAGTGTAAAACATTATTATTTCATCATGATTTTAACGTCTGTTTTTAAAGGAACACTTTATACGAGTATTTACGTCTTTATTTGTACATAAACAACCTTTTATGTTTAATTTTCTCTTCATCGGTCGACTCGAATGTTAAGACTCGCCTTGAATGATGACCATTGACCCTGCAGTGGTGGTCTGCCGCGGAGTATCCCAGAATCGTCAATATTTATATTCGACCAAACACATTGGGCCTCTCGATGCTAATGAGAACAGCAAGTTTTATAATTTTTCGCACGTTTCACGTTTATATTATACTAAGGGGACACATACCCGTTCACACAGGAGGTGTTTCACTTAACACGACGATTTAACCTAAACCACAAGTTTTTTTTACTGTGACGTACTTGTGTTGAATGTTCTTAAATGTTCTACTCTCCTGCTTGATTATATTTTAACATTTTACTTAACACGACGATTTCACCTAAACCACAAGTTTTTTTTACTGTGACATACTTGTGTTAAATGCTATAAAATATTCTAGTCTCCTGCTTGATTATATTTTAAGATTTCACTAAACACGACGACTTCACCTAAACCACAAGTTTTTTTACTGTAACGTACTTGTGTTAAATGCTAATAAATGTTGTAGTCTCCTGCTTGATTATATTTTAACGTTTTACTGCATACATGAACATTTAACACATGTGACATACTGCCATAAAGCCACAGATATAGTATTATGTCTGTGGCTTTATGGCAGAAGTTGATATGTCCGATTTTCCTTACTTTACAGGAGAAGCAATATTAACTTTGATAATCTGTTAAAATCAGTACAAATAAGCATTTTTTAAGTTTTCCCAAACAATATATCTTTTGTTTGGATAATAACTGACACACCAAGTTTCACCACAACATGCTGAGAAATATTTTCTATAAATTGGGAGAATAAACACAAGATGACAAAAAAATGGACATATCAACTTCTGCCATAATACCACAGATGTTATCCTACAATTTATTAATGAACCCATTGTTTTTATATATCTCTTGAAAGATTTCAGTGTATCGGGTTTTATTTGCACCCATATCAATTTTTCTCCCAGTAGACATTTATCTTCACTGCTCAGCCTTCTAAAAGGTAGCTTATTTGTTTCTACATCAAAACCTTCCTCAAGGAATAAGTTATAACTTGTAGAACAGGATCAAATGTGGCTTCTTCGGGATCCATTCTGTAATCTTCGAGACTAGCGCGTTAATATAGTGACACTACTAGTATAGTCAAGACGTATCAGAATCCAATTTGAATATAAGACACCGTACACAGATAATATAGTACATTATCTTCAAGTGTTGTACTTGTTTGTAAGCACTTATGGAAGTCTCAGAAATTGCCGCTAGATCTATCTGGAAGGCTGTCGTTAAGCTGTGCTCACACCGTATTATCAATGCCGTTAATGTATATTATTTTTACGGGGCATATGTACCACCTTCATAATTTATTTGACAAAAATGAAGTGCTCAATGCAATATGATCTGTTAATGTCATGTGTTTTTTTGATACTATAAATTATTTCGTTACATTTAATTTCGAATCGACTTTAGTTTGAAGTTAATTCATATAAAACGTTTTATTAATTTTCATTTTTCAAATTTCTAGAAATTTCTAATTCAGTACATCGATCCGAACATCTGGTGAACAGTTATATCCCAAAAATCCCTCCTGTCTTGGCCGAAATCGTCTTGGCCAACCGTTGAAGCGTGTATATCGGTACCAGTTCGAACAGAATTTAGTCTTGTTTGTGCTCCCCTGAAGATGAGGTGAAAGCCTTGAAACCGGTAGGGTTATACCGCTACAAAAAGTGGAATAAACAGTGTTTGATAAAAATCAATTACAAAATTTTCATTTCACATTCGATCTCAGATTCTTCGTGTATTTTAGTATTTAAGTGCTTACGCTTGCAATAATTTAACTAGCCACTGCTTCAATCGGATGATCTTTTATAGCAACTGCGAAGTATAACTTCAAGCACTTTGATGTAAACCACGCATTCGACTAAAGAGGAAACCAATTTGGGATAGCCGTTAAAGAAAATTCAGATAAATTACTTGACTATAAAATAAGTCTTCAGCAAATTTGGTTCTGACAGTATAAAAATATGACTAAGCATTGCCAACTGTCAACTTAAATACCTGTTCATTTTAAGGTTTAAAGGTGATCAGTCAAGAATTTGGATATATTTTTTCCAATCAAAGATCTTTTTGAAATTATTATTGTCAGTCATTTTTTTTTTCAATAATGAAAAAAGTCTACGGTTTTCCGCTTCACTCGAGTGAAAATAAATAGCTACGTTTGAAAATAAATAGCTACGTTTGAAAATAAATAGCTACGTTTGATTATTAGATATATTTAAGTGTAATTTACCCCCTTCGTTAGTCTAGAGCAGGGGTCATCAAACTTTTTGAGAAACGGGCCGGATTGAAAATTAAAAAAACAGGGGCTGAACGAAAATTATTCTTATTGAAATCCTATTACAACATAAAATATTCTTATTGAAATCCTATTAGAACATTAGTTTACTTTTAAGTCGGGGGCCGGATGAAAAAGTTTGGAGGGCCGTAGTTTGGTGATCGCTGGTCTAGAGCAATAGTTCCCAAATTTCTTTCGGCCGCATACCCCTTTACCAAAAACTTTTAAAACCGTCGACCCCCTAGTAATTTACTTTACTTACTCAAATTAATAAGTTTGTACAGTACTCGATATTAAATATTTCGATAGATATTAAACTTTTCATTTTAATCACTTGTAATTAAAGATTGAAAAATATAAAAGGACTACGGATTATGGCATTATCTTGTGTAACATTTAATTTTGAAATTGGCACTGACGAAAATTAAAGCAAAAAAATAGACTCTTAATGACATATTTTACCTTTTCGTTCACAAGTTTGGTATGTAATGTGTTTTTATAAAAAATGTTTTTTTTTTTTAATTATTTTACTTCTTTATTAGGTATCTGTTGGAATCGTAGAATTTTTTTTTTTGTAGTAACAAACAAATAGCAGTAGTAAGGGGGGTCTATTTTTGCTGTCGTCGACCCACAATTTTTTTTATTGAAACTATCGACTCCTAGAAAAATCAAATCGACCCCAGGGTATCGACCACTTTGGTAATTCTTGGTCTAGGTCTATTGTATCTTTGCGGTTAGGCTCATCAACCACTCCACTCTCACTCCTCCAGACGGTGCGTACATTTAACAGTCGTTCACAATGTGATTATTCGTTTGCATCTCGGCACACATGCGAAATGAAGAGTTTTTTTCTGTTTAAGACCTTTCTTAAACTTTCGGACAATCACCCAGGACAAATTTTGTGAAAGGATGAAATGGTCAGTTTTCATTCTTATTCTTTCGTATAGTATTTTTAGTATTTTTCGGCATATCTGGTAGTTGGTAATTCGTACATATTGAAGAGCGTGATATGGAGACACTATTGTTTTCGGGCCTAATGATCGGGTTTAGAACTATCGAAGTAGACACGGAACTCGCGGTTCGTCATTACGTGTGTTTGCAACATTATCGCACTTGAAGAGGAAACAACATTCACACATGTTATATTGTTACCAGACTGGAACCTTTTTTTTAACATTCCTCCCGAAATCCCCAGGAAAAGTCGAGAATCTTACCAACTAGTCCATGCAGTCCCCATGAATGCATTAGATATGCGCAGGGCTCTTGACCACCCCGAAATTGATTAAACTTACCTCCATTCCTATATACCATTGACGTGTCAAACTAACATATCTCATATTTGCGTTATATAAGCAATCAATTACGCAAATACAGACTTTGTTCAAAAATAACGTTATCGGTTTCAGATGATTGTATTTTATCTTGTGACAGGTCATCTTAATTTATCTAACGCTCACCACAAACAATGCCGTATCGGGGACAGATAATTCATCTGTGCTCTGTCGATGACCTCTCCTATCGCTGCCACGGCAGATAAACCCACCCGAGGAGAGCCCACACAAAAGCCATCGCAGCCACCTCCCACGGCAGCCTCTTGCCAGATTAGATATGGCCTGTGGACCGGCGTCTTTAGAACTGACAATAATTGTGAAAACAAGATGATATTCAACATTCATTCACGTCCCGACACTCCACCTGTAATGGTAGATTTTCTTTGGTGTTAATTTAAATATAATTAGGATAGATTATACAAACTGTTTTGGCGTTATTAGATAATATCACACTGGTGATTTAATACATTAGGTATTCAAACAATACTTAAATACAATATTTACAAAAATAATTTATAAGCGTAGTATAAAAGGTACGAGAAGTTTGGATAGATATATGGAGAACCTAGAGAAACGTGGTGTGAGCAAATTAACCAAATTCTGGAAGACGAAATAATTGAAAGCCTTTATAATAGGAATTATACATGACGAGGAATATGAACGCGGCAGAACGTTTTTGATGTTTTTCGTAATACTAATAGTAAAAAGACAATTTATATAGCGCCGTTTAGAGAGCAGATTGTCTTCAAGGACGTGAATCTACAAATTGAAATATAATTTTTTTAACGACTTGATCAAGTTATTTTTACTCGAGTATGTTGAATTAATATAGTTTTTAAGCACATAGGTAATCTTTGTTTGTTTTTTGTAATAGTTCATTGTATAACAATTTGGCGAACTTATTCTCAGGTGGCAATGTCTTCCAACTAACCACACAAAAGTAAATTAAAGAAATTATAATACATGCTCGCAAAAATTACTTTTTCTTTATATATTTATACAAAATTTATAAACAATATTCATGATAAAAATAAAAGTGAGATATGATCAGTCAAAGGAAATAGGAAGGAATGGTAGAGATGAAATGTAAAGCGGGGAAGCTTTCATTTTCATTACACAGAAAAATGGTATGATTTTAGCCATTTATTTACTTTTGTAGTTATAAAAAGTAACTAAATCTGATTAAAAAAAAAGCAATACCTCAGTATCGTCAAAATCTTAGATGATATATGTTAGTTTGCTATGTACGATAACATGTTCGTTCATTTTAAGTGTTCTCGCTAAGTTAATTTTAGAAAATAAGAGAACTATTAAAAGGCAGCTAGCTGCTGAATTCAGAAAAATATAAATAATATAATATTGCCCAATTTTCGAAGAAAATATTTTTGAACGCTCATTCTTGAAACCAACACATGTATATTTTGATTGTTTTTCCATGTAAATGAATTTTAATCTACAAAAATTCGCTTTCCAGACTTTTTACAATAACACAAAAACCAACATGACCACCAACACCAATGTTAATTCTGAACGCGTTCGAGTCAATGAAATTTATACAGTTGTGTTCGTATTCAAATTAAAAGTAAACATTTTAACGATCATCAAACAAGAATTGTAACAAGAAATTCGTTTTTTTTATAATTTTTCAAATATATTTATTTGAACACTCTCTCATGGCGAGATCAAATAAATGAGGTAAGCCGAAGGATCTTCTTCAGCCTTCATTCCCTTAAAGCGTTGCAAAGATTCCTACCAACTAAAACCAAAATTTTACTCGTACAATCTCTACTCTTTCCGATTCTGGACTATGCGGACGTATGTTACTTGGATGTTACAGAGGAACAGCTGGACAAATTACAGCGTCTTCAAAATGTGTGCCTAAGATTTATTTTCAACCTACGAAAGTACGATCGTATAACTTCATACCAGAAGGCATTGAACTGGTTGAATGTTAGAAATAGACGCCAAATTCACATACTGTCTCTATTGTATAATATCCTTAACTGTCCCGCCGCACCCTCTTATCTCGCCGAAAATTTTCAGCGTCTTTCCAATCATGGATTAGCGCTACGCTCAAACAGAGATTGTTTATTGGCCTTTCCAGTTCACCGCTCCTCTTTCTTTACGTGTTTCATTCCTGATTTTCCTTTTCCTTTCCTCTCCACCATCCTTTTCTTTCCTTTTGATTGATGATATCTCACTTTATATGAAAAATAATGTTCGGGTGATTGTCCGTCTTTGTGGGGTTTGTGGGCATGTTCTCACGTATATGTTAATGGATTTCGTGGGGAGGGATAGTCATTTGAATGATTTATGCGACCACGTAACTTGCTTCATTTACTTTTGTCTGGTTGGTTGGAAGAGATTGCCGCCTGGCATTAAGCCCGCCAGATTGTATTGCAATAAAAGTGTTAAATAAATAAATAAATATACTCTTAAAAAACTTTGTATGCAATGAGCAGAATATGAATATTACAATAAAATATTAACATTGAATGCATACCAGACTGTAGAAGACATACAATAGTTAACAATTTGCAAAATGCACGTGAGTAACCGATCACGTGCATGTTAATTAAATGTAGCTGTCAAGTTTATCATTGTGCTTTTGATTTTATGTTGTCCGATGAAAAAACTATGGTATTTATACAGTTTTAAAACGTGATTGAATCAATTTCACACAAAATATAAAACCTTTAAAATATCATGGAGAAACCTTAATGAAGAAAAGGAAAGAAATCGATAGTTTTCGATTATATAGTGGCCGAATCATACATCATCGTTGCTGGGCCTCGTAATCGAAGATACCCTCGCCATTCCAACGTCAATTCGATTGGAAAGCGAAGATGTGCCGTGGATTTTTTTAAGTGAGTGAGCCGTTGTACACCAGCAAACCTACCGACTACACCGCTGTACTGGATCCGATGGCACATCGAAGTGAGACGATCGGACCACACTGGCATTTTTTTTTCTTTTTTTTTTGAAAGTATAGATATGACCGAAGTCATAGGTATCCTTATACCCCGTCCGTATACTAGGCGGAAAAAATCCTATGTAATTCGAGGGGAGTACCACAGCGCGGGGTTCGAACCGAAGACTTTCCACACGGAAGTCCAGTGCATTACCACATGGCCATGCACCTCTATTTTTAATTATACATATGGTACATATCATCACGCCTTTTCTTTGTAGGGGTAGCGCTAATGTGACCTCGGATAATCGAGATTCTACTGTACTAGTGTTTTTCCTAAATTTTTTTGTATTATCAACTGTCAAAATATTCATTGCAACTTGTAAACAAATGAATAAAAAAATTAATTATACATTACATATGTTATAAACAAATGAATAAAAAAAATAATTATACATTACATATGTTATATACATTACATATTATGTTATAAACAAATGAATAAAAAAATTAATTATACATTACATATGTTATATCCAACATTACATATGTTATATACATTACATATGTTATAAACAAATGAATAAAAAAAATAATTATACATTACATATGTTATATACATTACATATTATGTTATAAACAAATGAATAAAAAAATTAATTATACATTACATATGTTATATCCAACATTACATATGTTATATACATTACATATGTTATATTACGTATATCACAGTATTCGTTTTTAAATTTATAACAAACAAGATTTTTTCTACTAATTTTATGTAAATTTCGAGAATTATTTACTCTAGACCTAACCTTTTCAATCTCGATGGTCCGTTTTATGGGAAGGTAATTAGAGGATTTCCCACGGGCATAGATCCGCCACTTCCGGACTTTCTACAGCAATAATTAAACGATTAATTCATAATTAACTGGAATATATTAAAACATCTTAATGTGTTTTCACCTGTCGTTAATTTGCTTCTAATTTCGTGTTATTTTCTGCTTATTTTTTTTACACTAACCATTCATTTTTGTGATTGAAAAAATAACGGGTTCCAATTTTTAACCAAATATATATTTAACAAGAGATATGTCTTCCAAGACCTACAATATTAATTTTATTCACTCTCCACAAGTTCCAAGGAAATTTTCCGATTTAGTTACGATATATTTCAAAAGGACCTAATTCAAAATTTATTTATTCTGAAATAATCGACGAAACATCATACCGCTGTGTATAGTCCATTAGTTCTAAACCTTTCTAACCATTTATTTTATTTAACACTTTTTATTGCAAATACAATCTGGCGGGTTGATCATCTATCCCCTAAAAGATGAAAAAAAATTGGAACACCTTGAATTTTTTTGTTTAAAATAAATTTCTTTTTTTTTTCTTCTCAGAAAATGTGTTATTTTCTTTTTCTACGCACAATTTACTTTGATTTTCGTGACCCCTCTGATTTTAATCGTAACCCATAGATTGAGTAAAAATACACAAAAATACACTGACTTGACTTTTTTGCATAAACATGGCAATATTTGTGGCCTAATTGGTAAGACACCTGTCTTCCAACATGGGGGTTGCGGTTTCAATCCATTTTTTTTATAAATTGATTGCAGTCTGGTCTCTTTAACGTTGGTTCGGTAAAAGAGATTGCCACACGGCACTTTTACCCCCAGGTTGTATTGTATATGATGAAAGTTATTAATATACGATGATTGATCGATAATCTCCAATCCAAAGGTTGCTTATTCTATACCCGTTGAAACTCAATTATTAAAAAATGGGGATAAGTTTGCACTTAAGTCCTCTTAGACATTTTTCTGTTATATAGAAGGCATTGCCATATGACAATATATTCGCCAGGTTGTATTGCATACGACGAAGTATTATACAGTACAAAATAGCGATTTTTTTTATCAAACAAATTTCGTTCGTTTTTCGATACATTGTTACTATCGTTACACTCGACTTATAATATATTTATTTATTTTATAATATTTTTAATCTGTTTCATACTGGGTTAGTCCCGAGTTGGAACGCCCTTGAGAAGGGGTTTCTTTCTTAACGGTGCTATAGAAATCGTCCTTTTATTATTGTTTTCTCCGAATCATCCATTTCTAAATTTCATGTAACTGAACTGAACAATTTATAATTTAATATACAAATTTCTTTTTAAAATATTTTTGTAACTGACGTTTTGTGTTAATATTTTACATACTCGGACAATAAAAGAACCAAATACCTGTTGTCTGTCACACGTGGATTTGTTTTTTTATTTTTTATTAATTTACTTATTTGGATAAATTAAGCTTTGGTTGTCATGGGCTCTAATCATTTGCAGACGTTTAAAAATAACTGAAGTATTTGTTTATATTAAATTGATAAAATGTAAACATGATATTAGCGACATATTTTTTGCCATTGTTATTGCTGACCAGCGCTGTTCAGGCACTTGAATAGGTCAAATAATATTGATTGTCGTGCCGCTTTGTGGATCAAGGTCTCGTATTTGTTTCGGATCTGCTGATACGCTTTGAAATTAATAATTACGCGTCCCTTGTATCGATTTCTTACTAAATGGGAACATAACTTATTTCCGGGTTTAAACACGCCAATAGGTTATCGTCAACATTTTGGCTTTTACCCATTTATTTTAATCTTTTACTCTTTGAAAGAGATAAATACCGAATATACGCTCGTGATAGACTGCAATTATCATCTATCTTGTTAATCGGTTCACCGCGTTAAAAATCAAATTCCACGAATCCTGTGCGCGGCACAATTTCGGCGTTTTTTAATTTCTAAGTTTAAACGCGTATTTTGTTTAGAACTACTGATATTTAATTACAACACCAAGTAAACATGACACATAAGTAATTTTCTGATAGTAAATAATAGTCATTACTCTTAAGGAGACTCATTAAATAAAGGAGATAAACTTTAACATTACGTAAAATAAACAAAGGAATGCTACGATCAAAGCAATGATTCATTACACTCACCCAATCAAATGCATATAGCACTAGTAAAGTTTATTTACGTAAGAGAGACTCATCGCAGGACTCGATCCGCGCGACAGGTCGTTACATGTGACGCAATAGCTGGAAATATTGAGAAACCAAAAAAATTCAGCGCTCTGTTTATTCAACAATATCTCATAAACTAATATATTATTTGACAAGGTTTTCAGAGATGTCGCTAGAATAAAGATTATTTTAAATTTTAGTTCCATTTTCATTCCGGTTTTGTGTCATTTTTTTTAAGTATTTGTGATTTGAAACTTGGATTGTCGTCAGATCACAGGCGTTTGTGCTTCCCGCGAGGAACACGTTAATGAAATATGTATGTATCATAGGTACGTGTATTGATTTATTTTACACAGTACACAGTTTTATGAGATCAAACCCAAATTTACGATGAAAAACTACGAAGAAATATGAATTCAGATGTACTAAACGTAATACCAACCTGGAAGTGAATCTGCCAGGAATTGAACCTGAAGCGTTCATTTGTTTAGCGTAAATGTTAACCGTCAGTGTGATTGTTATTGCAACTGTTAGTTGCAATAACAATCAACTAGCGCCGTTCTCTCTTCCCGAGCGCTTTAACTCAGTTTTCTAAGCTACTATTAATGACAGATTAAAAATATTACAAAATGCATATACATAAATTGAGTGTAAGGATAGGAAGGTAAAGGCTGGGGACATTAGATCAGGTACTTACTTATTCACCCCTGTAAATGTTTAGAAAAAAATATTTTGATAAGATAACCGCAAAAAAGTTACAAAGGGAAGACAAACTACGAAAAACATTTGTAGATCTTCCGATATGTGATAGTAACACATTCAGCTTTAGGTGTAGTGTAGTGTTCATATATAAATATAAATTTTGATCAAACCTTCCTAAAAGGATTGTCTTCAAGCGCTTCTTAAAACTGCACACCTCACCCATATCTCGAACGTTTAGAAACAGACCATTCCAGGTCACAGAACCAGCAACTGCAAAAGTCCTGTCATAATAATACTTCTTCCATTTAGATAGATTCGAAACAACTAATTAACACGAACTTTTTTAACGTTTCACATTCTTCTTAATTTTTATTTTATTATTCTGTAAAAATTGTTACGATCATGTATCAAATGATTTCTAAGAATTCAATTTCGCCAGGTCTGAATCTTGTTATCAACTATTCAACCCCTGTCTCCATGTGGTCAAACATAAAAAAAATATAGCCCCATTCCGCAGGATCTAATTAATTCCCCTTAGACCCGTTCTCCCTCAGTATATATATTTTCATCAAATCGGATAGATATTCGATACCGGTTCATTTCTAACGCCAAAATGGCTCTTTTCGTTCCGGGTGAGTGCGCTCGCGGTGAAGAGAAATATTTTCGCCAATCGCTTGCGAAATACCTCGATTATTTCCACGATAACGTGCGGAAAATATTTCGTGCTAGAATCCTACAAAACGCTGCGTTTTGTAACCGCCGTGTTATTTTTTTTTACTTATATATTTCGTTACTTCTCGTGCAACTGAAATCTACGAATTGTTTTTGATTATGTTGAAAAATATACCGCTATACGAAATATTTTGAATTACGAGTATGTTTAGTTTAACTACACGTGAAATAGAAAAGTTTGCAATAATTAAGCGTTGTTCACTAGTCGATCTTTATTTTTTGCGTAACTTGTGTATGAAGTTGAAATATTTTCTTATTTATTTATTTAACACTTATTGCAAATACAATCTGGCGGACTTATTGCCAGACGGCAATCTCTTCCAACCAACCAGACAAAAGTAAATTAAGCAAGCTACATGGTCGCAAAAAATCATTCGAAAGACTATCCATCCCCACGAAATCAATGAACACATACGTGAGCATATGCCCACAAACGCCACAAAGACGGACAATCACCCGAACATTCCTTTTCATATAAAATGAGATATCATCAATCAAAGTAAAATGAAGGGATGGCGGAGAGGAAAGGAAAACATATCAGAAACGAAACACGTTTTATTACTGACTAGAAATGAAGAGTTTTTTTTCAGTCCCTTCTTAAAGCAAGGACAAGGACATTTTTTTGCTTTATTTTTTTGTAAAAAAAAAAACTCAACTGACCTTTTTAAACCTTTTAATTTAAACTAACCTTTTATTTTTTTTTAGTAACCACGTTAACCTCTTCATATCGATGAATTTTGCATAACCTTCATTATTGTATTATTTTAATCCATTGGACTGAATTTTAACTGAGATAATAAAATACGCTCTATTTCCTAAATTTGTTTTTTTTTTACATTTTTTTCTTCATGTGAAATTCACGTAGATTGTCTAAATAGGCGTAATTTTTATACCTGGTTTTGAAATCACTAAGTGAAAAATCTCATTGCTTTTTTTATCGTCAGTATATAAAATTTGCTATTACACTGTTATATATAATACTCGTATACCATTCTTCAATGAGGCATTAAAACATATATACTCAAACAGGACTCAAAATCTGCTGAGGTCGACAATATTATTTATCATAAGCACTATCTTAGATGTTTGGCAAAAAACGTGGACGTAGAAAATGACTGATAGGAACCGAATACATGTTGTAGAAATGCGTGCATTGAGAAAAATACACGAAGTGACAATGTATGTATAAGACGACGGAATGAAGTGATTAGGGATGAATGTGAACTTAAAATACAATAGATGTCTTGAGTAAGTGATTAGGGATAAATGTGAACTTAAAATACAATAGATGTCTTGAGTAAGTGAAAAGGGATGAATGTGAACTTAAAATACAATAGATGTCTTGAGTAAGTGATTATGGATGAATGTGAACTTAAAATACAATAGATGTCTTGAGTAAGTGATTAGGGATGAGTGTGAACTTAAAATACCATAGATGTCTTGAGTAAGTGATTAGGGATGAATGTGAACTTAAAATACAATAGATGTCTTGAGTAAGTGATTAGGGATGAATGTGAACTTAAAATACAATAGATGTCTTGAGTAAGTGATTAGGGATGAGTGTGAACTTAAAATACAATAGATGTCTTGAGTAAGTGATTAGGGATGAGTGTGAACTTAAAATACAATAGATGTCTTGAGTAAGTGATTAGGGATGAATGTGAACTTAAAATACAATAGATGTCTTGAGTAAGTGATTAGGGATGAGTGTGAACTTAAAATACAATAGATGTATTGAGTAAGTGATTAGGGATGAATGTGAACTTAAAATACTATAGATGTCTTGAGTAAGTGATTAGGGATGAATGTGAACTTAAAATACAATAGATGTCTTGAGTAAGATGAATAAGAGCACACTGAAATTATTTTTGCACGTGAAACGAATGAATGAAGAAAGATCAACAAAATAAATATATAGTGCGAATGTGAGTGGAAGGGCGCGTGGAGGAAGTGATAAAAGGAAACGTAAAAATTCAAAGAAATCATAGAAGTTGTATGAGAAGATGTATGAATATGGAAGAGGCGACCGATGTATATCGAGATACGAAAAGCTGGCGCTCTGTCCTCTTCCTACCCCGATAGGAAGATGGCGGGATTTTTGGATGTTAATTTTAAATCCCGAATTGCTGTGATATAGTATAATGTGTAACTAAATGTGCCCTTAATGGTATTCTGAAAGAAGGAAACGTGGAAAGTCAGAGAAATCGTAGAAGTTGTATGAATGTAGAAGATGCTAAGGATGTGTGTCGAGATAGGAAATCGATCTGTCCTCTCTGCCTACCCCGGCAGGAAAATATCGTGATGGTCTGTGCAAGTATGTATCAGTCTTAATTTTAAGCTCTGAATCGCTTTTGAATAATTTGGTTGTACTTTTTCTTGCTTTCTACTTTATGTCTTGAAATCCGTTATTTTTGTTCCTTATTATCATACCCGTATATTGTATTGAAGCATCATCCATTGCAGCGTAACAGTAAACATACTATAAACAAGGAAATGCGATATTGTCAAACGACCAGCCGTTACAATTATCCCACATTCCCGATATTACCGAACTGAACCAGATTTACAGTGCTGGCGAGTGCAAAGTTTATACATTATCAGAATACAGGAAAAAGTCACCCAATAATAATAAACGGACTGTTATGGTACAATGCGCGACAACAAAACAATTACAGATACCCTTTGTACCGTCTTTATATACAGGTCTAAATCATATTTGGATCATTACCATGTTTGTGTAACTTAATAGAAGAAAGGCACGTTTCGTTACTTCACTTTTTACTATCAATTGTTGAATCATACCTAGGAAATATATAGAAAATACAAACATACATACCATCACGCCATTTCCCTGTCGGGGTAGGCAGAGAGGACTCGATACACATCCTTAGCCTCTTCCACATCGATACAACCGTGACGATATCTCTGATTTTCTACGTTTTCTTCTTTCTGTCTTTCTCTTAATCGCCTTCCACTCACATCTGCACCGATTGTTCATTTCAGCAGGCATACAGTCTTGATAAATCATACCTCAAATTCCAGCAAGTGGGAATATATAAGTTCCAACATCGGCAACTTCAATCGAGTGCAGCATTTTTCTAAAGATTGTCGCGGCATAGCGCTTTTAGAATTTATATTTAATGAATACATTATTTTATAGCGTCTTATTATGGAAAATATTTATATAAGCCTGTAGCAAAAGGAGACGGTTATTTTTAAAAACCATTTTTTGCCACGCTAGGTGGGCTGTGTTCATTTAACCTTTCCTTCCCTGTGTTGGGTATCTTCTACACATTGCTTCTAATAACCATCAATATCTCTATAAATATAATAAATACAAGGTTAAGATTTTAGGTATTCCTCCATAATATATTTACGCATTGATTTAAAAAATAATATTAATAATAATCAGAATTTATCGACTACATCGAGGTGTTTTGTAAAGATCGAAAACAAATTCGCATTTAAACGCGGCGAACGCCTCGTCTTGACGATAGGTGAATAGTATGCGGGAAGCGCGACACTATTCGCATCTCACTCTTGCATACTAGACTGAATTGCGAGAACCTGAATTGCCTCAACGCCGCAAGCATATGCGTAAGCGCCGGGGTATGCAACTGTATTCCGCGCCGCTTCTAAGCTTGCAAATAGGTTGGACGTACGCCCGTTCCGTGAGCGGTGCCAGATGGTTTTTTAATGTTTTCAGCAAATAAATCTCAATTATTATAATTTTTTACTTCAATTATAATTAATTAAGGGGATTATCTATGAATGTTCTTATTTTTCCGATTTAAAATCGCAAATTTTTTATTGCGTACTCACTACCCAACACCGTAACACGCGTATTATTTTTATCACCGTAAGGGAAGGGTTAAGAATGAACAAGTAAAGATAGGGCTCGCACCCATGGCAAGACATTGGAACCCATATATCTATATGTTACACGGGCAACGCGCTGAATCTGTTAACAACTAATAAACTTCAGGAAAACCTATCGGATATGTAGTGCAAATATAAATGGGAGAGGAAGACCAAGAAACGTATGGTTGGATCAAGTGAATGATATTCTGAAAGAAGGAAATCGTAGAAGTTGAATGATCAAGTGTATGGATGTAGAAGAGGCTAAAAATGGGCGTCGAGACAAGAAAGTGTGGCGCTGTATCCTCTGCCTACGCCTACAGGAAAATTGTGTGATGTTGTTATGCATGTATGTAAAACTAATCAGCTTGGAAGCGGGAACCCCCTTGGGAAACGAACCCATGTCGCGAGTTTGATTATCAAGCATGCTGCCAACCGTTACAACACCTGCATTTAGAAACGTTTAAAATTATGTTTCAAAATGATGCATTATGAATTAAAATGTTGAGATAATTTAAAAAAAAAACTAACAGTTTATTGTGATTTTCAGTATAAAAGAACATATTTATGTTCTCAAGAGATTGTCGTTTTAATATTGTACATTTTTTATTAATTTGTGTCTATCGAATATATCGTTATTTTATTTTGTTTATTTATTTGGTTCGGAATTGCATTTTTTCCCTTTTTGACATACAACTTCTTCATTATCTGCTGGTGTCATGGGAAAACAAATTCCTCTATCGCCGACAGTTGTTGCATTGTCTGCGCGCGACATCCGTACCAGTCTGTAGCGTTGTGTTATCGCCCAATCACGCTGACGACATTCATCAAAGCGCCTCCCATCACCTGACCGGTCATCGTATGACGCCGTTACAATGAATCGACTCTTCTTGGCGCGGGATCCCTTCACCTGAACTATAGTTTTGGTATCCTGGATATCTGTTGCTGTTTTTTAATAGTGGACTTGGCCACCGTTCTGATCTCGCGTGCGTTCGATTTGTATACTATAGTAATTAATACCTCGCTTAACGAGTCCTCTCGTTATAAAGTTTCGGTATAACGAAGCTCAACTTCAGACTAATTGGAACTGTGCAAAGCGGTGGCGTACAGTGCTATTCCAGAAGTCTATGCAGAAGTCATGAAAGATATATTAAACATTTTAACTGAAGGTCTGAGCAAGCAATGATGGAAGTGATAACTGTGTGATTACCTCCGTGACCTAGTTGGTAAGACATCTGACTTTCAACTCTGAGGTTACAGGATCGATTCCCGTTGGAATCTAGATTTTTTAAAAAGGATTCTAATCTGGTTTTCACTTAAGACATGTTGAAAATCTTTCTGGTCGGTTGGAAGAGACATCCATATGGCAATACGCTCGCCGCCAGGCTGTACAGCGAAAATACAATATGATATCATCATTACCTATATACAGAGTGGAAATCATTTGTATGAAGCCACAGTGACAGAAATATTTTTTTCATGTTAAAATAATTTTGTGGTAAAATAAATGTTTTTGATGTAATAATCAAAATGGTTAAGATAAAAAGTTTAAACAAGTTAACATTTTATGCACTTGATATCAATACAAAAGGTGCAAACACAATTTATTAACACTTAACATGTGTAAATTGACTTCAGCAGATATAAATAAATACAATGTGTAAATATAAAAAAAGATAATCATTTTTGTAAATAAATCCGATATATTTTTTTCTCTTTTAAGATACGAAATATTTTCATGTTAAACGTTTTTTTTGTTTCGTGTTAAAAAAAATGTATGAAATTTTTTTTCACAGCATTTTTTGAGACCAGATTTTTTCCGTATTAACTGAGTTTTCATGTTAAACATTTTCTACTGTTTTGAATTAAACTCTGTACAATACCTTGCGTTTAGTCATTATTGGCTGTAAAAAGAATCTTTTTCGACTCGACGAGAATGTGATACGTAACGGAATTGTGATATAATCGTAATATAGTCGCATTGATCTTAGCGATTGTGCCCAATTATTCATCTCGGCTTTACGCTTTCATCTGTGTCGCTTGTAAGACGCCATGTAATTGCTTAGTTCAATTTATCTCCTTTACTCGTGTCATGTAATTGGCTTAAGTATCGCGAAATAATTGATTTCATGGTTTGTGTCTTTGTATTCAAATCAATTAATAATATATCTCCATTGTATCTTTCGAATCTGTGTCAGGGATGTTCTTTCGGAGAGGAATAGGACTGAATCGATCCAACAGGGCGGGATATTAATTATAAAAGGGTTTTTAATATTGCTGATCCCGTGAGATGAAATTACTAGTAAATGCCTCTAAACTTTGGAGATAGGGGGGGGGGCGTAACCAACTTAACAAAGAAGCTTAACACTTAAAGAAAACCTTTTTTTTTCTTTTTTAAAGTCTAATAAAAAAATAAGATCATGTAAAGGAATATGTTACTATCACATATCAGAAACTTGTAGTTTATTTTCCGTTGGTAAGTTCTTTGTGATTTTCTTACCAAATATGTTTTTTCTGAAGAAAACGCAGATAAGCTGCAAGTACTGACGCTCCTTAACCCATATGCAACAGGATATGCCTATACTGCCGTCATAAGCAAAAACGCAGCTAACGGGGAAAAAATCACAAATTTAACCAAGTATAAGGCAATATTCCATATCAAATTCTGAACCATAATCCATAAAAAAAATACAGAAAACTATTTATTTCAACACAAAAATCGACATAATGTATTTTTTAATTTTACAAAATACTAAGTTTTTCTAAGCAAAAAACAATAAAATGTGATTCATAAGCAAAAAGACAGCAAATGTCTATGCATTTGCTGCGTTTTTGCTTATGAATCACATTTTACTGCTTTTTTGTTAATGAATCGCGACATTTTTAAGCAGCAATGAAAAACATAAAAGTGCAGTTTTCTCAAAACTTTACTTTTGCCATTAGCTGCGTTTTTGCTTATGAGGGCAGTATAATAAATTGGCTTAAATAGTCATCTCCGGCGGTACCAACGTCAAGTACCGTGCTCACCCACTTAATATTGTGGCTTTTATTATACTCGTCACGGGTAATGGGCATTCTGAATATATAAAAGTGTTGGGAAGTACATTATATAATGGCCGCGTCCACCACCTTTCTATCTTTAAACTCAATTTATACATATTTATTTTGTAATATTTTTATTCTAGAAATATTAGTAGTTTCGAATCCCGAGTTAGAGCGGCCTTGAAGACAATCTGCTCTCTAAACGGCGCTGTATAAAATGTATTTTTATTATTGTTGTGTAACACCTATTCACGAATCTGCCATTGTACTTTAGCCGATGATGCTGGCGGTACGTGATGTCAGGCAAGGCGGCGGCGCCCGGCCGCTCTGGCCTGACTCGCCTGTGCCGGGCCCCCGACGGTGACTACGTTGCACGCCAAATTGGGTTACGTCCCGGGGCCGATATTCCTCTGCAGACATCACGAGTGCGCATTCCATGCGATAACAATCATCATTCCATCGTGTACTTTCATAATAGTTTTTCATCTACTTATTTGGTCTGCTGAGATAGTTTGGGTACGTGGAATTAATGAATGAAGAAATACTAACAAAAGAAGGCGTGTGAGGCGAAGATCGAGGAAAGTGTGGTTGGATCAAGTGAATGATATTTTGAAAGAAGGAATCATAGATAGTCCTGGATGTAGAAGAGGTGAAGGATGATGTAGAAAGGTGACGACCTCCGTGGCCTGGTGGTAAGACACTTGTCTGCCGATCCGGAGGTTGCGGGTTCGATCCCCGAAGGAACCCAGATTTTTTAAAATAGGATTCCAGTCTGGTTAACACTTAGAGCCTATTAAAACATCGTTCTGGCTGGTTGGAAAAGATTGCCACATGGCAATAAACTCGCCAGGTTAAAAAAAAAAAAGGATGTGTGCGTGTGTGTGTTTGTCGAGTAAGGGAAGTCTGGCGCTCTATCCTCTCTGCCTACCTCGACAGGAAACGGCGTGACTTATTTAGTCTGCACTGACTCATTAGTCGCTTCAATTCCTTGTAAATTTTGGCCTCCTCCAGACTTCGATTCGATGCAGATTGTCGCCAGATTTATTATTTCTTTCCTACCAATCTTTCCATTTTCTTCTTATTCGCGTTTTTTTTTATATTATATAAAGGAACATGTCCCTGTATCCGTAAAATAATTTCATCTTCTTTTTTTGAAATATTAATATTTGTAAAATAATTTCATCAATATTAATTAATATTTGTGAAATAGTCGTCAATATTAATTAATATCTGTAAAATGATTTCATCTTCTTTTTTGTTTCTATTCTTTTAGGAAATTCGACTCGCAACATTGTTGAAGAGATTTTAGAATGGGAGACTAGGTTTCTTCTTGAGACGAAAATAATTTCGAAGAATAACTGTAAAATTGTAAGTTTACTTATTTTGATTGTTTTTTTTTCATAAACCTTTCAGTATTACGTAAATATGTAGAACATCTTTGCGCTTGCGAGTAACTTGCCTCCTCTCAAGACCGCTCAAACTCACGGTATAAATTAGACGATAGTAATGCATATATGAATGGTTGAATTAAAATAGGCACTAAGTACCAAAAAAAAAAACAACAAAAAAAAACTAAGTATGCAGTCTCATTATATATGACATATAGAACGAAACTGCATACTTAGTTTTTTTTTTGGTACTTAGTGCCTATTTTAATTCAACCATTCATATGTATTATATAACGCTGTTTCGTAATAAAATATTACCCTAAGAGAACGGGTTTTTAAATTTATCACTAACAATTCACAAGCCCTACTAAATGGAAGTAAATTTAAAAAAAAAACCCGAGTCCGCATCAGTGATTCAGCTGATAATATTTTTTCAGATATTAAGTTAAAATAAAAAATCAAATAATGACGTAGGGTGACCAACGTAATTTGAATCATAGGAATTTATTTATTTTGGGAACTTTCCCACATTTTTATATGTTTTTTATAACGCTTTCTTTGTATACACACAACCTGGCATTTTTCGCCTCTTACAACCGACCAGAAAAATGTTAAAGAGGCTTCAAGCTGAAATTAGACTCGTACATTTAAAGAAAATGGGTATCAACATGAATCGAACCCGCAACATCTGAGCTGGATATCAGGTGTATTTCCGACAAGACCACGGAGGTCGCCTGTTTCAAACGTATCGTTTCGGAAGAAAATTGCAAAATTCTCATTTACGGAAGTAAAACGAGCATTAGTGAAAGTGTATGTAGTTCCAATGTATGATATAACACATTCGGCATTTCGTAATGTGTTATGTTAAAAAAATACAAAGAGATCTTTCGGAGAGTGGTCTTCAAATATCTCCAGTCTCCAATTCGTAGATAATGACAAAAATATGCATGTTTAAAATGATTGCCACATAAAAGTGTTAAGTTTGAACGATTAGTTAGCCGTCTATCCATGCAGTGTACAATGAAAAAAAATTAATTTATTAGTTACCTAATGTACCTATGCTTGTATTTTCATTATTTTAACATACAGACGATGGATTATTTTTTGCACGTCTCGCCACCTTGAGCACGTTCATGCTAATTTACAACTCAATTTAATAGTTAGCTATTTATAAACTCAACTCTTCAACTATAACGCACGGATGCTTTTCATATACGTGTATAATTACATTGTACGGGTGTAAAGGTTCAAGGAAATATTTCGCCAAATATGTGCATAACGTCAGAGCGTATAAAAACTAATCGTGTCAAGGCAGATGTTTACAATTTTTATACAGTGGCGCCATCTTGAAAAAAAATCATCTTTTTTCTATACTAGCTTAAAGCCGGGCTTTGATTGGTCTCGCTATTTTAGAAGTGTACAAAGTATCTAAAATTCAACTTTTTTTTTTATTTAATCGAAAAACGAAGTTAATTAAACTAAACTTATCGTTAGATGTTGACAGACTTGATTGCTAAAACACAAATTTTAAGAATTGGAACGTTTTATATGTAATGTAGAAAAGTAGAATATTGAATTATAATATTGGGTTGATGCAAAAGTATTGACCGTTTTTTATATATACAATTAAACATTTTTTTTTAGATTTGTATTATTTATTTAATCAATTATATAATTTCCATCAGTTCTCATAACCTTCTCCCATCCTTCTATCAACTTATTAATACCATTAGTATAAAATTCCGTGGATTTTTATGCGAAAAATGTAGTAAGGGATGTTTTTACCTGCTCTATTGTATCAAATTTTTTATCATTTAAAAATTTTTGCAGTGATCGGAATAAATGAAAATCGGAAGGAGCAAGATCTAAAGAATACGGTGGATGCTTGATAACATCCCAATTCAACTCATTTAGCTTGTGTTGGGTCATCATAGCCACATGTGGTCGCGCGTTGTCGTGATGAAACACTACCCCATTTTCTGTTTACCAATTCTGGTCTATCCTTTTGAAGGGCGATGTTCAATTTGGATAATTGCTGACAATATCGTTCTGTTGTAATTGTTTGATTGCGTTCCAAGAGTTCAAAATACAAAATAGTGAAAAATTAGTGAAAAATTTGTGAAAAACAATTAGTGAAAAATCCCCAGATCGGAATTTTGTAAACCATCTTCGTACCTGTCGAACTTTGATGACATCTGCTCCATACACTTCGCAAATGTTTTTGGTTGCCACACTCGCGGTATTGTCTTTACGGAATTCATAAAGTAAACAATGACGTAAATGCACTTTATCGACCGACATTTTGAAAACATACAAGGGCTCTTCACTGTACTCTAGCCAGGCCAAAACTGAATAGAAAGTAGAGGAAAAGCATCCTTTATACAATGGAATCATTTAAAAGAAGATACTATTCATCATTTCTTATCAGGGAATTTTTTTACCTGGGATCATAAAAAACGGTCATAACTTTTGCATCAACCCAATATATTAATTAATAAAAAACTTAGTCAATTGTACACTTTTTACTTGTTCTGTGTTTCGTTGAAATATTCATTGAAAGAAGTGTAAAAAAATTAAAGGGTTTATTTTAATGACCGACCATGAATTTGCAATGTTTGTTATTTGTAAAATATGATTCTGCACATCTCCGCGCAATGTTGTTTATGTGTGTGCAAAAAAAATCGAAGATCAATCACACAATAATACGACTTGAATATAAATAAAGGTGAAATCTTATAAATTTTAGAGTATTAAAACATTTCAGAGATTAATGTCTCATTTAATACTATTGAAATGATAAATTCGTCATGATTTGGTTACAAGTGATTTTCGTATAATTTAATGTTATGGCGCGTATTTTGCCATTTTGCCTTACATACGTTACAAATGCGTGTAAGAAATAAATTAAACTGAATTCAATGCTGAAATTTCCTTTAGAATTGCCTTATTTACGAAATCTGACGTTATGTCATAGATATTCTATAAGTATACGAATAATTTAATTATATGTAAATGAATTTCATTACTCCGAATCAGATATCAATTTAAAAGCGTTAATTTATCTTTACTGAGAACTTAATAATTGTCAACATGTCAAAGCAAATGAATAATGAATAATAATAAAATAATGAATAATAAAATATGAAGCATAAGCATTATATTTTATTCAAGGGGTTGTTCGTTGTAAGACCCAAAAGTTTCTAGTCCGACGATAAAAAACAGGCGATTCTTCTTCTTCCTAGCTCCATCCCAACTCACTGTCTGCGAATACTGTTGGGGTCAGCTCTCCTCGTCCTCAGGTTGTATGCTCTTCTGTCCCGGACTACGTCCCCCAGGCCGTGCCTCTGCATCAGGTTATCTTTTTGCACCACCCACGAATTCTTTGGTCTCCCTCTGGTTGTTATTCGAGGAAGATCCATGGAGATTGCCTGGTTCACAATGTGATCGGGTGCTCTGCGTCCAACGTGCCCATACCATCTCAATCGCCTCTCCTCCATCTTACTGTTGATGTATGTAACACCTAGGCTTCCACGAATGCGTGAGCTTTTTATTTTGTCTCTTAGGGACACACCAGCTGACTTTTTTTTTCGATATCTGACATTACAACGAAATTCGTACTTATTTTTTTTTTTTTGCGAGTGATTGATTTGGATGCTGTGATACACAGAAAGTATTCAAGGAGTGTAAATCTGAAAAAAAAAAACGATACTACAACTAGATATGAAGAGAAAACGTGTATTAAAACAGCAACAAAATGTATTTGTTTATATAATAACTTAGAATTCTAAATTATTGTATTAATTCGTTAATATATTTGTATGGTACCAAAAAAACTGATTCGTCATATATGACCGCGGGCCGCATATAAGGGGTCGCATGTGGCCCACGGGCCGTGGTTTTGCCAGCCCTGGTCTAAGTTAAACTGTTGAACGCAATCTTTCACTGTAGAATATGGCGGAGAACATTCTCCGTTAACAGTATCTAAACTTCGTTTAATTTCTGCCGAACTTTTCTCTTCATTCGGAAAAAAACTAGATAATTGCGCGATATTCAATTTTTAACATTTCAGAATGTAACGAAACAACACGTCTTCTGTCGGCTCTAGTTGGCATACTACTGAGGGTAGAGGTATGAAATTTGAACCGTAACTTTGCTTGACCATGACGATAATACATATACAGTCAGTTGTTTTAAATCAGGTGGGATTCCCAACTAAATTTGGTTTCATCTTCGCAAACACCTCAAATCATCCTTCTTAAATATAATCTATATCGATCTTGCATCAATCGATTCAGGTTCCCCGCAAGTTAACTAGATTTTTTTACTATCAAATTTGTTTTATTTTTAATATTGACAATCTAATGTGGTGAATTTAACAAACAGTAGTATGTTTTTTAATATTGTAAAGTAGATTTGGACAGGACATACACATATGGTACATGTATACTACCGTCATAGGCAAAAACGCAGCTAACGGGAAAACATCAGAAATTTAACTAAGTATGAGGCAATATTCCATATTAAATTCTGAACCATAATCCATAAAAAAAAATACAAAAAACCATTTATTTCAACACAAAAATCGACATAATCTATTTTTTTATTTTACAAAATACTATGTTTTTCTAAGCAAAAAAACAAAATATGATTCATAAGCAAAAAGACAGTAGGTGCCTATGCGTTTGCTGCATTTTTGCTTATGAATCACATTTTACTGCTTTTTTGTTTATGAATCACGACATTTTTAAGCAGCAATGGAAAACATAATAGTGCAGTTTTCTCAAAACTTAACTTAAGTAAACTGATCCAGTAGTGTCTTAGCGTAACAGGAATATGTAATGGAAATGAGACTTCATTAATTTCGTGAAGAGACCTCATTTCAGTAGTAACCGATAAAAATCCGATAAATTATTCAATAAAAATTATTTAGATATTTTTTATTATTCATACAGTGTGAAGTTGTATTTTATTAGAAAATATATAATATATTAAAAATGACGAAGGTTGCGTTTCTCCTTGTGGGTATTTTTAGGGGTGTTATTTGTCAAGTCGCGTGATGTTGCGGAGTACCCTCTTTTAACCCTACTAATTACTCTCTCTCGAGTGGGTGTGAAGTACTCTTGTTTCAATAATGTTGTGTATTCAAAAGTATCATGTTTCATTTTCTAAAGTTACAAGTTATTGTACTTAATACCATGGACAGATCTGGTCAGTAATTCAGTGGTTTTGAGGAGAGCTGACTGCAGTAGACAGCTGCTGAAAGATGTTAAGGTCCGTAAGATCTCATATCTGGGTCACATTCTGCGTGGAGATAAATATAGTGTACTCCAATTAATACTCATGGGGAAAATCGAGGGACATCGTGGTCCAGGTAGAAGGCAAACGTCTTGGCTGCGAAATATAAGAGACTGGACCGGAATGAGACGTGTGGAGGAGCTGTTCCGGGTCGCGCAAGACAGAGAAGCCTTCGCCAGAGTGATTGCCAACGTCGGGGGGACCTGACAGGGCACATCAAGAAGAAGTACTTAACAATGTCTATGTGTATCACCTTACCGAACATTACTTGAATCTAACAATATAACATATTTTATATACGTATTTTTTTATTAATTTTTATTGAAATATACCAAGAGATGTATGAAATATAAATATTTTTAAATCGACTATAAGAATTTATAAATTCAGATGTAAAACAGTTTAAGAGTGAATCCGCCAATAATCGAACCTCAGCCGCTCGCTTGCTTAGTGTTAATGCTAACAGTTAAACCACGCCCGCTGACATCAACGATGTCTAAAATCCAACCGTTAAAATGTTGCGTATATCGATTTTTATGACCGTAAAGCAATCAAGTCTACGTAAAATATCATTTCATATTGCAACGATATCTTGTCGAAGCAGTTTCACAAAACAGGGTATAAGTTAATGTTTATTATATAAGTTTATTATAATAAAAAGACAATTTATATAGCCGTCAAGACAGCAAACTCCTCAAGCAGCAACCCAGGATTCGAACCCACTACTTCTGTACTTCGTTTTACGAATGAGATACCTTCCTTAAAGGTTGTCCATAAATTGAAATTCCTTACATCGAATTAATTCTTTCCATAGAAACACACACTAAATCTATGTTACAAGACGTCTGTCTTTAATGTAGAAAAAATATCAGTGCAATATTTGAGAAAGGTCTCGAGCGTATTCTGAAATATGTAGGGAGCACAAAGAAAACATACACATTCGTGTATGTGTATGTATAGAATTTGTAGATTCGGAAGCAGGACCCGGGCGAAAATATCTATACAAAGTTTACTGGTTTTTGAAAAAAAAAATTAATCAATCTTCAAAGCAAACCTCTTGGTCATACAGCTCTTCTTATTTGACCTCAAAATTACGGACACTACATTTATCGAATGTATTAAAAGTCTTCGGAAAAATATTCCGTATATTGAATTGTTTTATGGCAAGCAAATTTGTTGATTGTTTTATCGATTCCGTTAAAAAAGGGTATTTAAATCGAAAGTATGGGTGTATTATTAACAGACTTTTTAAAATTATTTTTGCCGCCCATCTTACTAGAATATAAGTATTTCAAGCCTTGTACAAAAAGTTCGCATCTCGAGTGCTAGCAACATCGAGTAAGACACGTTTAATACTGGTTTCACACTCGGCCTTGAATTCTCTCCCCTTATATATAAATAAACAACATACCGGTTCATAGATCCACTTCGCCCTTGATCGCCACATCATCACTTCTGCGACTCGGGAGCGATTCGCGCCGTTCCAATAGCACCGCACCGCCAGGCGAGGCTTCGACTCCGACACAATTATATATTATTACGAGTATCAATGATGTTTCGCTGGCTTCGTGTCAAGGCTGAGTTAGTCGTGGTTATATGTCACATTTTGCCACATCATCCTGACAACGGTCTAACCGTAATATACCATGAACGAATTGAATTGTTTCTTATTTTATCAAGTTTGTCAATATGGCTGTGAAAAATGTTATATAATAACAAAAGGCCAATTTATAATGTGCCGTTTAGTGAGCAGATTCTCATCAAGGTGCACTATAATGTTCCGTTTAGTGAGCAGATTCTCATCAAGGCGCACTATAATGTGCCGTTTAGTGAGCAGATTCTCATCAAGGCGCACTATAATGTGCCGTTTAGTGAGCAGATTCTCATCAAGGCGCACTATAATGTTCCGTTTAGTGAGCAGATTCTCATCAAGGCGCACTATAATGTGCCGTTTAGTGAGCAGATTCTCATCAAGGCGCACTATAATGTGCCGTTTAGTGATCAGATTCTCATCAAGGCGCACTAACTCGGGATTCTGACCCATTATTATTATTATTGACAGATTAAAAATCTATCAAAATAAATGTATAAAAGTTGAGTGGTGGTGTATGCGGCCATTACATTACATTAAGCACTTCCCCGTATTTGCATATGTTTAGAAAAAAAAACATATTTGGTACCAAAAGCTCAGAAAACTTACCAAATGAAGACGAACTACATAATAACACATTGGGCTTTAGGTGTAGTGTAATATATAATCACAAATTTTGACAAGACCTTCCAAAGAGGGTTGTTCAAGAGGCAGATCATTCAACCACCCCTATTTGCACTGTATTCTTAGTCTTTCTTCATTCATTTGTTCTACATGCCCTAACAATCTCAAAGTGCTCTTCTTCATCTTACTCAACACATAAACTTTTTGTTAATTTTATTATTTTTTAATCGTCTTTCTACGTCTCGAATGTCTTCCTTTACCTTATAAAGATGTCATTAATCAAACGAGACATTCATCTCTCGATATATGAGCCTTCGACCCCGAGCACCTGATGACGCGGTTACATTGCGTTAGTGTTTAATTTTTTTCTTACTTTTTTCTCCAATTTTGTTTTTGAACACAGTATCTTAGAAAACAGTAAAGTCAACGACTTGTGTTGCGCTGTATATTTAACATATGTCAGTCACACCATAAGCTCATTCGTCCTCGTTACGCAAGGTTACAGACTAGTTTTCAATTAAGACCTTTTCTACATATTTCTGGTTGGTCCGAAGAGACTGCCACATAGTAATAAGCCCACCAGGTTATACTGTTTACCCCCGTGGATAACCCCCGTGGCCAAGTTGGTAATTCGCCTGTCATCTCGGGGGTCGCGGGTTTTATTACCGTTGGTACCTTTTTTTACAAAAGGTTACAGACTAGTTTTCAATTAAGACCTTTTCTACATATTTCTGGTTGGTCCGAAGAGATTGCCACATAGTAATAAACCCACCAGGTTATACTGTTTACAATGAAAGTGTAATTGGTTCATATAATGTATTTCTTGAATCTTAGAAAAGACATTTGTTTCACTGTGTGGTCTCGTGTTTATAAATATTTAATAAAAAATAAATAAAACACTTTTTTTTCTTTTTTTATTCACCACTGTTTTATTTGAGGTTACTACCGATTCCAATGGCCTCCGTTTTCCTCGTCAGGTGAAGATGACCATCTTTCATCAGAGGCACAGTTCATCTTAACCTGACGAGGAAGACGGAGGTTTTTGAAACCGGTAGTGAACTTAAATAAAACTGGTGAATGCAATATAATGTAATATAATATACTATAATGTATGGTTATGAGAATATCTTGGAATAGACATATGGCGTAGTGAGATAGTCAACTTGCTATGTGAAAAAATACGAAGAACAAATAAATTGAAGAATCGATTCACCTTGACCTTCACCATCTTAGCTCTGTCACTTGACTGATCGACTACTCCATGATTAGCGAGCTGTCAGACAAAGTGTTGGCACCTCTCATACCCTCCTCGGTCTCAAGGCTGGCTAGAGGCACATTTTGCCAACGTCATCCTGGAATGAAATAATGTCGCGGCCACAAATAAAACGAGACGTTTTCCATTTGATCAGCTGACAGTGTCGGTTGCCAAATATGTGACCAGCGATGTGGAACAACTAAGTGTCGGGAAAGAACACGATTAAAAACAAAGCGATACAATTTTTCTTATTCATATTCTGTATTTGTAAATTCTAGTGCCTGTTTTGTTGCGCGAAGCGAAATAATTTCGCCGAGGAATGAATTAAGAATAATAATTATAATCTTAATTTTTTCAGAAAGGAAATGTTTCAACGGTCGAAAACGAACAAAGGAAAAGTAAAGACGGCGCGCGTTGTTTTCAGTTGATTTTGAGGAAAGTGACTTGATTTATTTTTAAGAGGTTAAAAATAAAATGGCCGCCCAGTCACCCGGTCGGTCAGCTGTTTTTATATGGTAAAAAAATTGTAAACAAAGAGTAACTAAAAATAATACGTTGATTCTTGAATTAGTCTCTTGGATGCTTATGGCATATCAATCGCATGTTGATTTGTTTTGCCTTCAGCGGATAACATTCATTATACAATTTGTATAGTGTTATGCAAGAAAATTCATGGCGCATATTATAATGATTTCATTACTAATCGTATAATTATGACGTTTTTACATTTTTTATGTCTTGAATTATCTGACCAAATAATTATTATTTCGGAATTCACCTGTGTTTCCATTGCCTTAGCAGTTATCTCGGCTTATTGAAGATTTTTGCTTTATTTAAAATATCTCTTAGAGAATGTCTTCAGCGTTATTCATATTTCTTTATATATTTTTTTCTAGTTAGGGCTTTAACACTGTTAAGGTTTAAAGATATTTTAATTGGTTTACTAAAACGCTTTTTTTCAACTTAAGATAACGGTATTGCCCTACCGGTTTCAAGGTTTTAACTTCCTCATCAGGGGAAATCCTTGAAACCGGTAGGGTCATACATTTATATTAGGTCCTTACATATGAAATTGGCGTTTTGTTTGGGAGGAACATAAAGTTGATTTTTTTTTAATATAATATATTTATTTAATCAAAGTATGTACCATTGCTATCTATGCACTTTTGCCATCTCATAGGTAGTTCATCGATCCCTTTACTAAAAAACCATTCGGACGGGAATCAATAAAATCTTTGAAGTCGGTTTGGACTGCCCCATCGGAGTTGAATTTTTTCCCTTGCAAGAAGTTATCCAAATTTCGAAAAAAATAGTAATCTGTCGGGGCAAGGTCCGGAGAGTACGGTGGATGTCTTAGACATTCCAATTGAAGCTCTTCTAATTTGGTAGCCGTCTGTTGTGCAGTGTGTGGTCTAGCGTTATCATGAAGCAGCAGTGGCCTAGAGCGATTAACCAGCCTCGGTTGTTTAGCAGCTAGCTTTTCCATCATGGTTTGCAGTTGCTGACAATAGACATCTGCCGTAATCGTCTGGCCAGATTTAAGAAAGCTGTAGTGAACGACACCAGCACTAGTCCACCAAACGCTCACAAGTAACTTTTTTGGAGTCAATTTTCGCTTGGGGCATGGTTTGGCTGGTTCGGCAGGGTTCAGCCATTGCGATGAGCGCTTCCGATTATCATACAGGATCCACTTTTCATCACAGGTAATGATTCGATTCAAAATCCCTTCATTATTGTGCCGGTTGAGTAATGCAACGCAGCAGTCAACGCGCGTTTGTTGATTTGCTTCACTCAATTCGTGAGGTACCCACCTTTCAAGCTTTTTCACCTTCCCAATTTGCTTCAAGTGGATTAAAACAGTTTTATCACTAACACCGCAGCCTGCAGCTAACTCGGACGTGGTTTGCGATGGATCCGCTTCCACAATAGCCTTCAATTCTTCATTATCAACTTTGGTCTCCGGCCGTCCACGGGGCTTTTTCTGCAGGTCGAAATTTCCAGAACGAAAACGTTGGAACCAAAAACGCACTGTGTTTTCTTTTGCGGCACCGTCGCCATACACATCATTAATCCTTCGAGCCGTTTCTGCAGCACTGGTGCCACGGTGGAACTCGTACTCGTAAATAACGCGATATTTCAAGTTTTCCATTTTGTAAACTGAGTGACGCAAAGAAAAAAAACAATTGAGGAAAAAACAAATGAATTATAATTTTCGAAACACAAATACTTGAGTAAATAGCTGTATAAATTTTAATTTGGAATTCCTAACCACAGAGAAGATATTTGAGATCAAAGTTGCCAGTACGGCAAAACGCCAATTTCATATGTAAGGACCTAATATTAAGTTGATAACGCAGTGTTTTAGTAAACCGATTACAAAATTATTATATTTTTTTATTTTAGATATAGCAAAATATATTTATCAGCAGTAATGATCTTGGAGGCACAAAATTAATTAAAAATATGAATTTTAATGATGGATTTATCTCGTTTTATAAATTTATTTTCGAACTTAATTTTCATGTTTTTCAATAAATAATAACTATAATGTTAATTTATCAACAAGTAAACTGATCTGTTGAGTAAGATGAAGAAGCGCCCTCTGAGATGGTTTGGGGGTGTAGAACAAATGAATGAAGAACAATTAAGAAAATAAATATGCAGTGTACATGTGAGTGGAAGGCGTGGTAGATGGAGACCAAGGAAAGTGTGGTTGGATCAAATGAATGATATTTTGAAAGAAGGAAACGTAAAGTATCTGTATCGAGATAGTTAAATCTGGCTTTCTCTGCCTACTCCGACAGGGAAATGGTGTGATGGTATGTATGGTTGTGTGTAGTCATCATTTTAATTCTGTATTTTTTTTAACCTGTACACCGCGTTAAAAATCAAATTCCACGAATCCTGTGCGCGGCACAATTTCGGCGTTTTTTAATTTCTAAGTTTAAACGCGTATTTTGTTTAGAACCACTGATATTTGATTACACCACCAAGTAAACATGACATTCAAGTAATTTTCTGATAATAAATAATAGTCATTACTCTTAAGGAGACTCATTAAATAAAGGAGATAAACTTAACATTACGTAAAATAAACAAAGGAATGCTACGATCAAATCAATGCTTCATGACACTCACCCAATCAAATGCATATAGCACTAGTAATGTTTATTTACGTAAGAGAGACTTAGTAATGTTTATTTATTAACATTACGTAAAATACACAAAGGAATGCTACAGATCAGATCACAGGCGTTTGTGCTTCCCGCGAGGAACACGTTAAAGTAAATCTTACGAACCGTTAGTTTAAAGATTTTTTACAGTTATATTAAAAAGGTAGGTTACTGTATTTTGTCATTTTGTTTTTTTAGATATTGTACTGAATAATCTAGTTTTATGATAATGAGGACATATATTAACATAACAGGAAAACAAATATAGAAACTTGAAGGATAATACCAAAGAAACCGTTAGAATCACCGAAACGAGACGCGTCCAAGCGCATCTCCACCAATTACCGTCCATTTTTAGTCTTTACTACGCCTCGTGTGGAGAATGGTGACTACATCTTATTTCCAGCCTTATCCAAAAATATATATTATACCCGTATTCCTCTGTTAACAAAGTTGCCATTGTTCAGGGGCACAAAAAGAGTTGTTAAAGGTCGCGTCAATGACATCTGCATACGCATTTGCGAACTTTGGCACATAAGAAACATCGCTTGAAATGCATTTTTCCGTCTCTATAGGTTGCCATTTAAATCGCAGTGTTTTGTGCTCAAATCGACTTTTAATGGCGTAATATTCTTCAATTTACTATAGTGCTTCTTTGTTGGTTCCTTGTGTAGCAAATTAAGATGTTTTTCTCTACCGAAAGTTTTTTTATTTTATTTATTTATACTTTTAAATTTCAACAGTGATATGTATGATACAAAACACTTCCATGCCTAACTAAGCGTATATGCACGACCTAAGGCAGGTAGTTGATACGAGTATAAAACAAAACAAATAAAAATTTCATGGAAACGTATATAGAGCAATCATAATATATAATATTATTTATAGTTCCAAGGCTTGAATACTGTGGAGGTTTAAAGACATTATAATTTATTTAATAAAACACCGTTTATTCCACTTAACATAATAGTATAGCCCTACCAGTTTCAAGGTTTTCGCCTCATCATCAGGGAAGTACACAAACAGTCATAAGTACAAAAATCTCAACACAATCACATTATACAAAAAAATAGTTCTAAAGGTGAAATTGAGGTGAATCGAACGTGTTGATTGATACGTATGGGCGATCGTAGGCTTCCAAAACGCACCTTATACGGGGAAGTAATAGACACGCGAAATATTGGTGGGCAGACGAAGCATTACAATGATAGTCTGCAAGAATCGCTGACTATGTACAGGCCTGAAGTCTGTTTAGCAGGTGGCTCAGGATCGTGGTGTAAAGTGGATAACCCATCTGTTCTCGAGGTGATAGCGCCTTAACAGCTAGACGTGTGAGAGACTATCAGCGTGCTGCGAACATGTGTCAGTATTACCAGGCGACTCGGCAGGTCTGATCCACGCTGTTTCTCACAGTAGATCTCATGATCAACGTGAAGAAACAGTTCGAGATTAACGTTGGATTGACGAGGGGTTCTTCGACTACGAGGCCCAACAACGACGACGATACAAAAAAAAACATTTATATATTGTATTTGAAAAAAGACGTTTGTTTCACTTTGTGGTGTCATGTTTATTGTTTTGTATAAACAGAATTTAAATTATAATATTATAGATAGAAACATTTATTTTACAAAGTATCATCATGTTAGACACAAAATGGTAGACATCAATCCACAAGAAAAAGGGAACTGCGCATGAAATACTTCTCTTAGACAGATTAAAGGCCCTAGAAATTTCTAAGTCAGTACATCGATCCGAACATCTGGTGAACAGTTATATCCCAAAAATCTCTCCGCTCTTTGCCGAAATCGTCCCATGCCTCCCTCACCCCTCAGCTCCCAACCGTTGAAGCGTGTATATCGATACCAGTTCGGACAGAATTTAGTCTTGTTTGTGCTCCCCTGAAGATGAGGTGAAAGTCTTGAAACCGGTAGGGTTATACCGTTCCAAAAAAGTGGAATAAACAGTGTTTAATAAAAATAAATTACAAACTTCTCTATT
This sequence comes from Odontocerum albicorne, assembly GCA_949825065.1. Lineage (NCBI taxonomy): Eukaryota > Metazoa > Arthropoda > Insecta > Trichoptera > Odontoceridae > Odontocerum > Odontocerum albicorne. Next base: position 6,926,249 of record OX463858.1, read on the forward strand.
GCGTGATGTCGATTCGATTTGAGTTGTCATATTTTGTTTGAATTCTAGTTACTATTTTTTAATTCCAGTTTTATATTTACCGTATCTTTGAATATCTCGTATGGATTTTGGTTATGCTACTACCTACTCAAATTTTAGTTGTATTACTTAAAAACAAATTAGTTTGTTCCATTGGTTTAAGACTCAAAACAAGAACAATAAATATGTACAAATATATGGCCAACAACCACACTAAACGATGTTTTATCTGCCCTTTGCATTCCATACTTTTTATTTCCATTACCGATTTAAACGGCACACTATTTCAACGTGTGTAAGAACAAAACAAAAATATTTCAAACCTTAGAACAGGGGTTCGCAAACTTTTTTGAATTATATCACTAATGAAAGTCATAAAGAGTGATGTACCGCAAGTACTTCCCTCAATTCCGTATTTCGCCCCCTGCCCTTTTATAATCAAATTTTCTTAATACAGGTACCTATTACTATCCTCTTTGCTCATTGTGTAATTAATGCCGAGTGGAATTCGAGTTTAGAAAGTTTATGTATACAACAAAAATTAAGGAATACATATACAGCACCCCCGACAGACAATTTACCCCCATAGGCAACCGCGTATCTCCCATAATAAGCAGTTACGTATTATTAATATATTTATAAAAAGTCACACACGTCATATATAATACATTCATATTTTATTTTTTATTCACCATCATTTCGCCTTCATTATTTTTCACTCACATCCATTCAATATATTACCGTGTGTGACGACGCAAACCCACAAATCTATGTATATTCGTATGTAATATTATGTATATACCATCACGTTTATATAAGTATTTAATCGTTTTATTATTTCTCATAACCATTCATCAAAATTACATTTCTCAAAACTTATCCTTTCCCGATTCCTGAAAAGAACCAAAATATCAAAGACTTCATCCGATGAAGGAGTAAGGCGTCCTACCATTGGACCGAGACTCCGAAGAAGTTATTAATCACTTGGGATACATATGGTAAATAATAACTCATATATGTTTAATACTCATTATTTCCATAACTTAAAGATGAAACCTAAAATATTCGTTCCATTAGACTAGGGCCCGTATACCGTTCGTTCGTTGCTGTGCCTCGTAGTCGAGGATCCACTCGCCATTTCAACGCCAATTCTGTTGGAAAGCGAAATTGTGCCGTAGTTTTTTTGTAAATGAGTAAGCCGTTGCACGTCAACAAACTCACCGCTATAATGGATCCGATGGTACACCGATGTGAAACGATTGAACTACACCTGCATGTTTTTTTCTTCTCTTTTTGAAAGAATGGATATGACCTATGTCAAAGGTATCCTTATACCGCCGGATAGTAGGCAAAAAAATCCTTTGTCATTCGAGGGAAGAAGCACAGCGCGGGGTTCGAACCAAGGACCTCCGGCTATGCATTTCTAGGCTCTTATATACCACGATACTTGAGAAATTGTAGCATGGTCCCTGTGACAGTTCACTAATTTGCCCCAATACAACCTTGTAACATAACGACGGTCAGTAATTTTAATTATTTTATCAACTTTAATATAAGCCTCGATTCTAATAAATAGCAAGTTATTTAGGTAAATACATTACATAAAACAAACAATAATGACAAATTAATACATCTTGTTACAAATTAGCAAAAATATGTCAGTTTGTTAAAATCAAATAATATTTGGCGACTTTTGTCAAAAATCACTACGTTAGTCCGCATTGGCTAGGGATGGGGTATACTATAGTTGAATTTTCGATTTTTTTTATACATAAAATTAAATGTTCGTAATTAGTATTAATTCATAGTGGATCTTGGCCTATTTAAAGATATATACAAATGATACGATACATTAGAAAGTCAGTATAATGAAAATTAGGAATTCAAACGTCAGTTTAGAGAAAAACAATTTTTCGATTTATAAAAAAACTATTCGATTTGTAAAAAAAAAACGATTTTACCCCATCCCTTTGATACATGACATTTCAAATGTCAGAGGAACCATCCTACATTTTTTCAAGTGTAGTGCTGCGCGTATCATAGTTTGCGGACCGTCGCCTTAGAGTGTCTCTGACAATTATTTCAGTAATTATTTCCGTAAATTACCCTCAGCTCACAATGCAATGCGTTTAAACGTTCCGGTGTCGCACTTCCATCCTGTATCTATCCGGGAGTGAAGTGTTAATTCTGGATGTTCCGTCCTGACGCTTCGCAGACACCCTACTCCCATTTCTCATCCCAGTAGTCCCGTCCTCTTCGTATTTTCATGTACACTTGTTCTCTTACAAAAAGTGGCTGTCGAGATAGATATATAACCACACCAGACACCACACAGAATTATAAGTACTCGTATTTTAGTTCAGGGCCGTTGGTTTTTTTTCGGAACGATTCAAAAATAAAAATGTATTAATATTTTTATACATTTTCTATTATGTATAAATAAATTCTTAAAAATATACATCAATACATACCATCACGTAATTTTCCTGTCGGGGTAGGCAGAGAGGACAGAGCGCCACACTTTCCTATCTCAACACATCCTTGGCTTACACATCCATACAACTTCTACGGTTTCTCTGATTTTCTGCATTTTCTCGTCTAAGAATACCATTCACTGGATCTAACCATATTTTCCTTGGTCATCCTCTCACACGCCTTCCACTCACTTTTGCACTGTATATGTATATGTCTTGTTAGTATTTATTCATTCGTCCGTTCTGCATGCCCAAACCATCTCAACGTGCTCTTCTTCATCTTACTTAAAACATCAGCCTTTAGTTTACATTCATCCCTTATCACTTCATTCCGTATTCTGTCATACATTGTCACTCCATGTATTTATTCTCAGTGCACGCATCTTTACAACATTTATTCGGCTCCTCTAGATTTTTTTCCACGTCCACGTTTCAATCACATACATCAAAATTCACACCAAAATACGATTGTGGACCATCTTAGCAGATTTTCATACTGTTTTGGTTTGAGTAAGAGTATTTTAGTGCACATTTTTTATTAGAATAGCTTACAATATTGACAGGCAAAAATAATGTACTCATCATGTATTTTCCTTGTTAATTGTTTTTTTCATTTATACATAATAAAATATCTACTAGCTAGTTTTCCGTTAACCGTTGCATGTTAAGTTAATGAAATGTGTTAAAAACATTTTTGATGACAAAAAACTGTGCAATGGTACTTTGAATATATTATTATCGCACATGTTTACGGTATAACTCTACCGGTTTCAAGGTTTCACCTCATCATCAGGGAAGCACAAACAAGACTCTTATTTGTGCTCCCCGACTATATTCACAGCTGTTTTACACAAGTTTAAAATGTTGCGGATTTTTTTACCTTGATGAGTTGATTTAAACGATGTCCAACATTTCGAAGGCACTGCATTCTTTGTATTTAAATCTTCTTCTCCCTGGCTCCGGACTACGTCCCCCAGGCCGTGCCTCTGCATCAGGTTATCTTTTTGCACCACCCACGAATTCTTTGGTCTTCCTCTGGTTGTTATTCGAGGAAGATCCATGGAGATTGCCTGGTTCACAATATGATCGAGTGCTCTGCGTCCAACGTGTCCATACCATCTCAATCGCCTCTCCTCCATCTTACTGTTGATGTCTGTAACACCTAGGCTTCCACAAATGCGTGAGATTTTTATTTTGTATCTTAGGGACACACCAGCTGACCATCTTAGCATGCGCATTTCAGCAGTTTCTAGTTGCCTGGAGTAAGAGTTATACATCGTCCAGCATTCGGAGCCATAGATGAGTGCGGGTCTGACAATCGTTTGGTATACTTTTCCTTTTAACTTTACTGGCATTTTCGGATCACATAGAACTCCCGTCATTGATCTTAACTTCATCCATCCTCCTGGACGAGTTTGTTTCCTCTGCTTCACTTTCTTCGTATTTAAGTCGATGTAAAAAATATTACCAAATTTAGTAAGAACAAAACGAACGTTTACCTAGCCACCCGCACTAGTGACTGCAACGTGTACACGATTTTGGCATACTTAACCACTCGTTTTCACATTGTGGCTGCGAGTGCGGGTTTGACGTCGCCCTAAAGATGAAGGTGGAACATTTGCTGAAGGTAGGCTTTGATTTAAGCTACCTTAAATATATATTATATGTGTTGTAGTTGAATGCGATTGAGTCTCAAAAGTGAACGCTTTCATACGAAACAAAAATTATCGAGAAAGCGATTTGTTAATTCCACTGTTTTGTTCACATTTAAATTATTCCTTATGTATAGGAATTAAGGTCTGATGTGCTGAGATAGATGAAGAAGAGCGCTTTAAAATGGTATGTACGTAGAACGAATGAATGAAGAAAGACTAACAAAGCAAATATATAGTACAAATGTGAGAAGATCAAGAAAAGTATAGTTGGATCTAGTTAATATTATGTTGAAAGAAAGCAACGTAGAGATTAATCGTAGGAATTGTATGCATGTGGAAGAAGCGAAGGATGTATTTCGAGATATGAAAGTCTGATGTCTTGACTTATCTGCTTACTCCGACAGGGAGATGGGGTGATATAATGTTTGTATAAAAAGGAGTTCGTCACGTTTGTTTTTGTTTCTTAGATTAACATTCTGAATTATCATTGAATATCTCGCGTCGGTCCTGCATTTCGGTTACAAGCAGTAAAAATGAAAAGATCATGCCATTTCTAAAAATACTCCGGAGACGGCGTCGAGTCGTATTCTCTCACGAGTCTTGCCAGCGCATTACGGCCCCAGCAGCTGTGTATACTCGGTACACCGAGTGGAGACGTCCAGTATGTGTACTCGTACATCTGATGGCGTCTCTTTTCACATTGCCAAGCGCCGCCACTCTTTTTTCAACTTCCCGACTGACTGCACTCCGTTGTTCTCGACGTTCACACGCCCACAGTGGGTACATCATATGTCACTTTAGATGACTTGTATATATAATATAATGCCTGCTGCTCCTTTGGTGATTTCTGTTAGGCACTAGTTATTCTTCGCAGAAAATGAAACAAGCATTTACATATGTACATCACGCCATTTCTCTGTTGTGTCAGTAACTTCTCTCTCTAAAATACAGTTTCTTCTTGATTTCCTTTTTGATTACTCTTTCTACCGATACACAGACTTTCCTATCATGACACATATCCTTAGCCTCTTCTACATCCATACACCTCATACAGCAACGATTTTCATCCTTTAAAAATATCATACGCTTGACCCAACCATTATTTTCTTAATCTTCTTCTACCACTTCTTTCACTCACATTTGCTGTGCATATTTTTGTTTTGTTAATCTTTCTTCATTCGTTCGTTTCACACGCCCAAACCATCTCAGAGTTCTTTATTCGTCTTTCTCAGCACATAAGTTTTAAGTTTGCAATCATCCCTTATTACTTCATTCCGTATTCTGTCATGCATTATCACCCCATGTATTAAGTGGACACATTTCTACAGCGTTTATTCGGCTCTTTTCACTCTTGTTACGCGTCCACGCATCAAAATGGCACTAAAATACTGTTATGGACTTTCAGCTTGGAAGATTTTGATACTGTCCAGTTCGAGCATATATGGTTTAGTGCTCTGTTAACTTTGTTTCCTTTTGCTACACGTATCGCAATTGACTCTTTTCACTCTTGTTCCACGTTCACGTATCACTCCCATACATAAAAATCGGTAATAACATACTGTTATCGTATTGTTTATAGTTAAGGCATTAACGTTGTGAAGGTTTAAAGACACTAGTTTATTTTATCAAACACTGTTTATTCCACTTTTTTGTAACGGTATAATACTACCGGTTTCAAGGCTTTCACCTCATCTTCAGGGGAGCGGAAATAAGACTTGTTTGTGCTCCTCTGAAGATGAGGTGAAAGCCTTGAAACCGGTAGGGTTATACCGTTACAAAAAAGTGGAATAAACAATGTTTGATAAAATAAATTACAAATACTGTTATCGACTTTCAGCTTGTCAGATTATGATATTGGCCGGTTCGAATATATTGTTAAGTGACCCATTAACTTTGTTTCCTATCGCTATACGCTTTATTATCCCTCGTAATCTAAATCTCTCCATCATCTGAGGAAATACTACCTTAATAGCAGAATTCCTCAACTTGTTCTAATTTATCTTTACTCACCCTTATATCGCATTTATTCTCTTCACATCTCGCATACATTGTACTTATCAGACTCCTGTCAGTAGTTCATCCTCGTTTTCCGACATCCTCGTTCTACAACAATGTCATCAGCATTCAGCAATTTGCGCACATTCTCATGTTTTAGATTACTTGTATCGATAATGCCTGTTACGCCTCCGTTGATTTCTGTTTGGCACTAGTTTTTTCGCGGAAAATCACAGGCGTCACGCCATTTCTTTGTTGCGTCATGTACTTCACTGGAACGCCGCTTAAAATATAATTTATTCCCGATAGTTCCTTTTTAGTCTCAATTGCATTATGTCGTTTTATAAAATATTTCGATCAATATACTCGTAGATCACACTGCCAATACCATTCATTTGATTCAGCCATACTTGCCTTGGCCTTTCTCGACCACGCCTTCCACTCACACTTACGCTGTCTATTAGCTTTGTTAGTGTATCTTCATTCATTCGTTCTTCATGTCTATATAAGTTATTTTATGTTTATATAAAACTTGATAATATTTTGTCTTCCTTTCTTACTTCTTCTTCTTCCTAGTGTCATGTCAGGTTCCCCCAGCGTTGACTATCACCTGAGAGTAAGCATCTTTGTCCCCGGCAGCCCGAAAAAGATCCCCGACGCTCCTTATACCAGTCCATGTATATTGCGGAGCCAGGAGATTTGCCTCCTGCTAACACCTCTTCGACCCTCTATCTTGCCTTGGATGATCAAGTGCAGTAATTTGTATTTTTTTCCTCTAAGTACATGACCCAAATAGGACACTTTTCGGATTTTTATATTAGTCAGCAACTCTCTATCAACTTTGGTTCTTTGAAGAACCCTTGTGTTTTTTAACCCTTTCTTACTAACAGTTGAAAAAATGTTTATGAGTTTATAAGATAACGGTGTTTATTTAACTATGGTATTTTTATAACGCGCTTTCCAAACGGAATATAAAATTCTTGACATGTTCGGTAAAAGCAACCGCACATTATATTATGTGAACACATAAAAATATTATTTCCGTTATGCGTTTCTAATTTTTGTTTCATATATCTTGCTATATTTTCTTATTAAAAGTGTAATGTTTCTACTAACGACTATTTATTGATAAAAAATATTTACTAAAATAGTCGTATTTGCAAGAATTATTGAATTGATCAATTGACAAAAAACAAAAACTTATCTCTCGTACTAATATTGTTAGTGATCAAAAAAATCTGATGTTTTGAGTAAGATGGAAAAGAGCACTCGAAGATGGTTTGAACAGAATTACTGAATAAATACTAACAAAGGCGGAGGCGTGGTAGATTGAGACCAAAGAAATATGGTTGGATTAAGTGAATGATAATTTGAAAGAATAAAGCGCAGAGTCAGAGAAATCGTAAGATTTGTATGAGAAGGTGTGTGGACGTAGAAGAGGCGGAGAACATGTGTCGAGATAAGAAAATCTGGCGCTCTATCCTCTCTGACTATCCTAACAGGGCAATGACATGATAATATGTATTAAAAATGAACAAATATTTAGTGTCTCTCAACAAAAAACTGATGTTTTGATTCAATACATTATTGTTTTTTAATTAGGCCTTTTTGATGTTTCTCTCATCTCATGACGAACTTCATGACCTATTTAGTAATACTTCCGGGTTCTTGGTTCACGTTGGGACTCTTCCGGGTTATTGGTTCACGTTGGGACTCAATTTATTTGAAAAAAAAATTTGTTTGTCTTTCACTTTATGTCGCATGAACATGTTTCTAGTTGTTTGGTTTTTAATGTTGGCCTCATGAACATGTTTCTAGTTGTTTGGTTTTTAATATTGACCTCATGAACATGTTTCTAGTTGTTTGGTTTTTTTTTAATGTTGACCTCATGAACATGTTTCTAGTTGTTTGGTTTTTAATGTTGACCTCATGAACATGTTTCTAGTTGGTTGGTTTTTAATGTTGACCTCATGAACATGTTTCTAGTTGGTTGGTTTTTAATGTTGACCTCATGAACATGTTTCTAGTTGGTTGGTTTTTAATGTTGGCCTCATTAACATGTTTCTAGTTGGTATTAAAATATTTTAAATAATTTCATTTTTGTTAAACCTTTTATTTTCTTTTCAGTGCAACTCATAAAAAATCGAATCTTAATATGTTGCTTAACTTAAATAACAAAACTTATTTGAACTAGAATTGTTTATCACGGTACAAACACAAAATAATCAAAAAGAAAACATATTTCAAACAATTAGACATTTAAAACACTTTTTACCTTATTTTCAGTGCAACCCACTATACTCGTAAAATACTATTTGCCTTTGGTTCCGCATTGTGTTTTCCTGGTTTTGAGAGCCAAGTTGTTTGTTCATTCATCACCAGTCGATATATGTTATAAGAATTGCACCAGGAAGCTACTTGTGCGAAAATTGCAAGGTTTTCCAGAAGCACGAGGCCGCCCGTTCATCAAACTATCAGGATATTAACCTTGGCTCTCCCTCCGCTTATGATCAAAGAACGAGAGGTCAACGATAAATATTACCTGTCGAAATGTATCGTCATTTTGTTTCCGGATATTGCTTTGCATTACATTTGGTTGAAAAATAGGCGGCCTACTAACTAGACGACCTCCCTCGCCTGTCTTCAAACCCAGATTTTAAATTGTATCAGTTTGGTTTTCTTTTAAGTTATCTTTAACGTTTTTCTAATTAATTGGAAGAGATTGCCATATGACTATATAAGCCAGGTTGTATCGTGTACTAAAGAAATGGTCATGCAACCCAATATATTTATTTGCCTCCATTTATAATACAGCTTAAAATTGACATTTTAATGTAAAACGACAATTTATTGAGCGCCGTTTAAAGATCAAACTCTCCTCAAGGGCGCTCTATCTCGGAATTCGAGCCCAATTTTATAAACTGGTTAAAAATATTATATAATATTGTAAATATACGTAAATAATTTGAGTGTAATTATAGAAAGGTGTTGTCTGCGGCCATTACATTGAATAGTTATCTGCGTATGTTTAGAAAAACAAATTTGGTAAGAAAACCGCAGAAAACTTAAGAGAAGACAACCTCCGTAGCCTGGTTAATAAGACGCCTGTCTTCCAACCCGGAGGTTGCGGGGTCAAATCCCGCTTGAATCAGAAAAAAATCCCAGTCTGGTTTTCACTTAAGGCCTCTTTAATATATTTATGGTCGTTTGGAAGACATTGCTACATGGCAATAATCCCGCCAGGTGATACTGTATAGAACGAAGGTATAATATAATACAATACATAGAAAACATAGAAACCTTTGTATTATAGATCTTCCGATATGTGGTAGTAACATATAGGGCTTAAGGTGAAGTATGGTAGTGTATGTGTTTAGTATTTATGTATAATCATGAAGTTTGAAAGTATAGGGTCTTTCAAATTGAGCGTTTTTTTAAATTATTGGATAAAACAGATGGAATCGCGAACTTGCCTGGGTCTTGTGACATTTCAGAAGTGTAATGTATCGCATTTATTAAAATGGAGTCGTATACAGTACAACAACGCGTTCAAATTGTTGGATTACTTTATGTATTGTAATCTCCGAAAACGGTGATGTTAATTGGCCACCAAGATCAAGTGATCTGACACCGTTGGACTATTTTCTCTGGGATTACCAGAAAATTCAGGTCTATAAAAATGACGCCCAATCGATTCCTCAGCTGAAGGACGAAATTATTCGCGTTATTGGTGAGTTAGAATGGCAATTATGCCAAAATGTCATCGAAATTTTCGACAAAAGAGTGGACACCTGTGGAGCTGCAAGAGGTGGACATTTGGCGGATATTGTTTTTTTGTATTTAAATGTCATACATTATACTTCAATAAGCATTAAAAAGTTTTTTGAAATCAAAGCAAATTCTGTATTTTATTCCAGAATTAAAAAAAAAATACAATTAAAGAACCGCTCAATTTGAAAGACCCTGTACATCCAAAAAAGGATTGTCTTCAAGTGATTCCTTAAGCTACGCATGCCACCCGTATCACATTAAAATGTAATACATTCATTGCACCCCACATCAGATCAGCAACGACAAAATCTCGACGATAGCAGCAAAGACAAAACCCCGAAGAAGAAAATAATCGAGCTCTATTCACATCTATTTCTATTTTATTGTATGTTACGCCGTCACAATTCATATAATGAGATTATTCGCTTTTTTAATTAAACTTCACTCAGAATTCAAATAATATTACAGAAATAGATTAAAATATAAATTCTAAGAAATCTTATTTACAAAATTCTCTTTGTATTACGTTTTTCGATCAATTTGATTAAATGAAGTGTGAGATCGCCTTGTTCGATTATCGGGTTCTTCCTGGATTCAGGAATTTATTCCCCGTTAAACGTAATAATTTATTGGACTTCTGTGCGAAACACGGGAATCTTTCCAATATTTATTGAACGACACTCACTACACTTCGAGTATACTGTGTGATAAGTATGTTTTTTTTCTGAATGTATTAAACGTTGGAAATCTGCCTGCTACCTTTACACAAAACAAGATAATCAAGTTAAATAAACTTATTCCATCATTAAGAAGTCAAAGAAACTATCAAAAAATATTTCGTTCTGAAACTGTTCCTCTGAAAACTGAATAAATTCTACGAAGAAAGCTTTGTAGAATGTTTCGTTATCGCTTTGAATAGGAAGGAAAAAAGTCTTGATGTCTACACACTATTAACATTCTTTCACACCTCTTTGATCACATTATATGAATTTATAGATGGTTACGGCTTTAACTTTGTGGAACTCCGTATTAGAATATTCAACAATAAATTAATTATGACCTCCGTAGTCTAGTGCTAACATTTTGAATTCCACCCAGTTTCGGGTTCGATTACCGATCGATGGTACTAAAAAAACAGACAGTCGAATATCCGGTTCGTTTGGTAACAATACTTCGAGTTCGCTGGTACCAACACTCGCACGCGCCTAACAGTAAGGCCTCGGGTCACACACAGAGGAGCCTCGCTTGATGCTTAGAGCTATGTTGCGAGTTAGGCGACATATCCTAGCGAACCAACGTACCGCATACTATCGCAGTGGCCACACTGCACGCTTCGCGCCATGTTGCATGACGATTAGTCATCGAGTGAATCTCCTAGCGAACAGACGTGTTGGTTAATTTACAAGATGGCGGAAGTTTTAATGTCAGCTGTGTATAAAAGGGAGCCTTTTTGGAACGCATCGAGCAAATTATAGAAAAATGTAAATTATAATAAAATCACTTTGGAATGAAGTTGCGCAGAAAGTAAATAAAGATGGTAAGTTATAATGAAATTGGTTAGTTTTGAGAGTGACATCGTGTGTTGACTCAACCGCTCCCAACTGTCAAATGAATTTGTGCGTAGCACTTTGGTGAGTCACGTAAAATTTAGCTTACCCCCTAACGAAGCATTTTAGTGTGGCCTCAGCCTAAGTAGTGTAGCCAACGTTCAATGACGACCACGAGCTCCGTGTCTATTCCGGAGTTTCTAAACCCAAAGGTTCGCTTACTAAGACATATATTATCTCCCAGCCACGCTCTTCAATATGCCCGAAACACTTATTCGAATAGAAGGGTACCATACGATAATTAATTAAAATAAATCATTAATTATTACATTAATCCTCGCTACACTTGGTTCTACATCCTATCATGTGGCTATCGTCAAGCTTATTCCTCCTAAAGAGAGCCTCGGGATAGGTGATAGAAAAACATGTAAGGGGGTTTAATGTAATTCATGGATTTAAGTAATTTATTGGTAAATATTCTATGCAACTTATCAAATGAAAATTTGTTAAGGTCGCGATTTATAAACAGTTACAAAGGTTTCATTTTAGATTTTACAATCTACGCGTGAATCACGCCTGGCGTGTTATTAGACCGTAAATTTTTATGTCAGACTTGTCATTTTGAGAATATCCATCATCCCGTCAAGTGTCAGTTGCCATATTTAAAACTATTTTTTGTACCAATTATGAAAATCAGTTAAAATGTTACCAAGGTACCGTCGTGTTTCGCAAGTTACGCTGGTAATCCGGTCTTTGTATTTTCACGTATTCGCTTTTGTTGAAAATGAAAATAAAAACATATGATTAATATGTACTTGTAGACCAATAAGACCTCATTATCTGAAGATAATCAACGTCCTTGCTTTTAATCAGTCGCTTTGAATATTAATAAGCGCGTACTCAACACAATACTGAAATAGCAATTCCACTTCTCAATAACGGATGAATGACTGTTATTCGCGTTGCACCGTTCTGCGGGTCAGTTTCTTCAACCGTTGAAAATAATTCTCAAACCACCTTTGCATTATAGTGATATCTTGGTGTTCTTTCCGTTTAAAAAAATCTGCCATTGATTTTAAATATTCGCACTTTACAGATTAATCAAGTATAGTAAATATATTTTTATAATTAATATTAACCGTGCATCTGCTCTTTTTTAGTGTAATTCAAATAATTTAAATTAAGTTTGATCCCAAAACTGCTCACGCTGTTATAGGGAACAAAATAATAAGTCCCCATCCAGCGCAACATACACTAGAACATTCGGTTTTTTTTATGAGCGCGACATCACGTAGTGACGAAGCAGTGACTATCCAAAGGGTGTCGACACACCTGAGTGTGGAAATAATAGCAAGATTAACACTTGCCTTACTGTGCTAAAAAATTCCGCCAGCCACGGTGCCGGACGCTAAGCGTCCAGTGAAAAATGTGTGTTTTAAATTAAAATTATGCAAAGTCTGCTAAGTTATTTTTTGTAATTAGCTATAAAAATCATTTTATTATGTATTAAAACGTCGAATAATCAAATAAAATATAAGTCTTGGTCACTCGGTATCCATCACAGGGTGGCAAGTGTTAATAAAATTTGTAATTCAAATCAATTAAAGTATTATGTTTCATGAGTCAGTCGGTTTTTTTTTTTCAAAACTAAATTTATCTCACAAACTTCTTGACAACCTCTGTGGCAAAGTTGGTATAACACCTGCCTTTCAACTCTTAGACTGCAGGTTTGATTCCAGTTCAAAACACATTTTTTTCAAGGGTCTAGTTTGGTTACTCTGTAAGGCCTCTTTAGTACCTACCTTTCTGGTTGGTTGTAAAGGATTGCCACATGGCTATAAAGTATAATGCAATACAACTTATCTTTGTTCATCTAGATTTTGAAACTTACCATACATACCGACACGCCGTTTTCCTGCTGGGGTAGGCAGAGAGGACATTGTGCCTTATTTTCCTATCTCGACACACATATTTAGCTTCTTTCACATCTAAACACCTCATCATACAGTTCGAACGATTTCTCTTCTTTCTAAATATAATTTACTGAATTTAACCATACTTTCCTTGGTGTCCTTTACCACAACTTTTATTCACATTTGCACTGTTTATTTATTTTGCCAGTCTTCATTAATTCTCAGAGTACTCTTCTTCGTCTTACTCAAAGCTTTTAAGTAGAGTTTACCAAGTTTGACTAAATGTTTTTATTTTCTCAAAATAAAACCTATCATCAATACATAAACAAATCCGTGGTTTTTATTACATATGGAAAGACGTTTTTCAATATATGTATTTTTAATTTGAAATCATACCGAAGTTATGCAAACGTATATGTTTTTAATTTGAAATCATACCGAAGCTATGCAAACGTATTTGTTTTTCATTTGAAATCATATCGAAGCTATGCAAACGTATTTGTTTTTCATTTGAAATCATACCGAAGCTATGCAAACGTATACGTTTTTAATTTGAAATTATACCGAAGCTATGCAAACGTATATGTTTTTAATTTGAAATCATACCGAAGCTATGCAAACGTATTTGTTTTTAATTTGAAATCATACCGAAGCTATGTAAACGTATTTGTTTTTAATTTGAAATCATACCGAAGTTATGCAAACGTATATGTTTTTAATTTGAAACCATACCGAAGTTATGCAAACGTATATGTTTTTGATTTGAAATCATACCGAAGTTATGCAAACGTATATGTTTTTAATTTGAAATCATATCGAAGCCATGCAAACGTATATGTTTTTAGTTTGAAATTATACCGAAGCTATGTAAACGTATATCTTTTTAAGTCTAGCGAATAATAAATTATATAATGGTAAAATTTAAAACTTTAATTCAACGTCAAAATTAATTTTCTTTTAGTAAAATATAATTAAAACACTGTAAGAGTCGAAACGAATTATTTCTAAGTTTTAAATTTCATCAAAGACTGGAGTATATATCAAAGCTTACCTTGTAATATATTAGTAAGACTCGCGGGTATACATATCGTTGTACGAGTACATCTGAAATAAGCGTTTCGAATATTTCTATTCGTTTCATAACTAACCCGATATTCTTGTATCTGTAATGAAATATTGAAGCGATCTAATTAAAATATAACTGATTAGTCAGCATTAACGATTACATGTCAAAGAGAAGATTCTCCGTAGACAGCATCTAAACGTCGCCTAATTAGTTTGTCGTCTATCTTCCAATCCATGGATTTCGGGTTCGATTACCGTCGGGGGACACATTTTTTTAAAATTGAACTCCAGTCTGGTTTTCAATTCAAGCCTCTTTGACGTCTTTCTATTGGCTGGAAAATAATGTCACGTGGCATTAAGCCCGCCAGGTTATCCTGTATGCAACGAAATTTTCTATACAACTTTCGTTACTTCAAAAAATTTGTTTAAAATTCTCAATTCACTGGGCATTGAGGGTTTTTGGTACTGTTTTAAGGTTCTATTTTTCATAATTCAGAATCTGAAATTTGGTGGTGCCTATTCACCTTTACAGAATGTGTATTGTGGAGAATCCCGACTGCGAGTGTAGTCCGGATGATGAGACTATAGATATTTTTTTCGTTTTGCCTGAAAATAAAACTTATATTAACCACTCAACACGATAAAAAAGTATCTTCGAACCTCCAGTGAAAGCGTCATCCTATCCCATCGATAGGCACCTTGCCACTCTCAAACCATCCTAGTGTGGGTGGATAGCGTTTTAAAAACAAACAGGAATTTCGAAATCTCCTCCAGGTCCTAATGGCACGAATACTTTCCACGCCAGTTTTCTCCATTCCTTCCTAGACTCGGCGCAGTATCGAACAGGCCGCACTGACCTTCTCAATCCGGCATCCAGTGAGAGAGCACCCAGCGCGCCAGACCCGTTCTGCAGATAACAACGAAGGCCTTGATCGTCCCGTCCCGCACACAATGTTGCACATGGAAAACGAATCATTCTTGTTGTTTACTCCGTACTTCCATCCGAGAATAGAACGGCATCACCGCTATTGCCAGGTCACGTGGGCTTTTGTATCATAAGACACTTGTATATAACTATGTTTTGCACGATGATTACTAATATTATCTATTGAACCTCTGTATCTCTGCCCATGTCGTGTCTGCATGTCTGCCTGTTGACCAATGTTCAAGGCGTTTCCTCCTCGCTCCTTTCGAAGCTTGTCTGATTACTTCCGAGACTATCTTAATGGTTATGTTGTATACGTTTATAAAATTGTTACGATGTGTCATTTTTGTATTTAAAAAAAATCACCTTCCGCATGCGTGTTTTTCTTTTAATTATTTTATGTACATATTTCAATTTGGCACACCTGGCTGACTTATTGCTGTACAGCAATTTGTTTCAACCAACGAGCTCATATTCGATCGTTAATCAATGACAAAAAAATATTCGTTTAAATTTAAATAAAAGCAAACAAATTACTAATATCTTTCAATAATGGTAGGACTTTGAGCAGAGGTGAAATGTGTGTATCGAGATTGGAAAGTCTAGCGATGTCATATCTCCCTATCACAGCACGGAAACGACGTGTTGGTATGTATTTATGATATGTATGCAGGGCCTTTCAGAAGACGGAGGCTTGAGTGGCAGCTGTCATGGGCCTCACAATTCGAGGGACTTCAATTTTCAACTTTGTTCTTCTCCGTAGAGAATTTGGAGAAATGGGGGGCTCAAAAATGTCTGTTGCCCCGGGCCTCACGTTTTATTTGAAATGGCCCTGTATGTAAGTATATATTTAAAAAAGTGCTCTTTAGGTGACACCGTATTTCGAAACAACACTTTACAACTGATCATCTATTTATTTGAAAGATTTTGGACATGACACAATATTTGACAGTTAATTTTTTAACTTAGCACTTTTAGATATTACAAATTAATTTTAATGTTTTCAAACAACCAGGTTGATTGCCGAGTGCTTTAGCCTGTGGATTATGAATGCCCTTTAAGTCTACGAATATAATTACATCAAATAGAAAATATTTACAAACTCGTACTACGGAATGATATCGAAGAAAAGAAATGCCACCGAATCTGATCTCAATACTCAAAAAAAATCATGAATACTATTGGCATCTATAATGAAATGGCGTTTCTACTTATTCATTTCAAAAGTGAACGCTCCGTGAGCAGAAAGAACCAAAGTACAAGTAAAAATGAAAGATCACGACTTAAATAACGAATTCTGACGTACACATTACGTCAGATAAAAGTGTGTGACGTAATTTTCTTCATTGTGTTTAAATATTAAAATTCAATTGTATATTCGTGTCTTTTCTCTAAAATCACAAAATGACTCATGTTATATATTATGTGTCAAAAGATGTATAAATTATTTTTATCTTAAATAAACTTTGATTTACGGGGTGTTACCTAAGTTTCTATTTCCGCCTAGCTGCTCTCTTGAATATAGGTACATATAAAAATAATCCCAACGTTTTCGCACAAGTTCGTGGATCCTTGGAAATCCTGTATCGTGTATCGAGCAGCGAATGCGATGGTGCTTGGAAGCCCTCTATCGTGTCAAATCTGTATCGTTTCAGCCACAATTCATTATGGTGAAAAGTAAAAATTCGCAAGGAGTGAGATCAAGTGAATGGAGTTTGACATCCCAAAGACTTACGAACTTCTTAGCTTATGACTTCTCGAGGACTGTTGTATCGTATAATAAATACCTGTAATCTACAGAACGCTCCAAGAATTAGTTTTATATAGTCACTTAAAAATATATGCAATTCCATTACACCGTTTCCCTCTTAGGGTAGGCAGAAAGGACAGAGTGTCAGAATATCCTATATCCCAACTAAATATTTCGCATCTTCTACATCCATACACATTCTCATACAAATCTTATCTTCTTACATTTCCTTCTTTTAAAATATCATTCACTCGATCCAACCATACGTTCCTTGATCTTCCTCTACCACACCATTAACTTGCATTGGCATTGTATTTTTGTGAAGTCTTTCTTAAATCATTCTTTCCGCTTGCCTAACCATCTCATTCTTCATTTTAACATAAGGTTCACATGCATTCCTAATCTAATCACTTCATTCCGTATTCTGTCATAGATTGTTACCCAGTATATTCTTAGTGGACGCATTTCTACAGCATTTATTCGGTTCCTTTCATTATTTTTCTAGACCCACGTTTCACTTCCATACATTTAAGTTGGTACTAGTATACTTTTGTAGACCATCATTTTAGCAGATTTAGATACTCGACGATTTGAGTATATATATTTTAGTGCCCTATTGACGTTGTTTCCTGTCACTACGCGTTATTCGATATATTTCGTTGTTTATACATCTGAGAATATACTAGCTAAAAAGCAGAATTATCTTTCATTGTTCAGCCATATATCGCTGTGCAAATTTCTTATATACAGTTGTGCAAATTTTACTTCCAATATATCAAAGTTCGTACTAAAATACTGTTGTGGACTATTAAAACAAATTCTTGTTTAGCACATAAAAAGACACCTGGATGCTGAGCAATCATGCCACGGCGCCAGGAACTATTTACACATGTGTTTGTGACTTACACTTGTACTGGGTGTATTCAAGTTGGGTTATGTATTCTGTAATTAAAAATTGCCATTTGCCGTGCGCTACGTTCGATAACACACGTTTTATAAAATAAATCCGTACCTTGGACACCTTGGCCTTACAAAAAGTGAACCGAGATAAATCATTGTGTTTTTCCTTGTGTCAGTTTCGTTGTTTTTCGGCCTCGACAAGAATGTCACTGTGCTGTCGCTGGCTGCCGACCGTTCACCCGTGAATATCGTATCGCGTGTGTTTGTTCAGCAGTGACCGTGCGCCTGTCTCAATGTGTCCATCCATGAACGGATGTTGGAATTGACACATTTGTCACAGAAAGTGAGAACTTTGGTCAAGTAAAAAATAAAATCAATGAAAAATAAGTGTTTCCAAATTGCTAAAGGAATGAAATATTTTTAGTTCAATATATGTGAATCTGCCTGTTGAACGAACATAATGATAAAAATACAATTTATATAGCGCCGTTTAGCGGGCAGATTCTCCTCATAAGGCGCTCTAACTTGGAATACGAATCCATTTTGACAGATTAAAAATATAACAAAAAGAAACAAGCTGAGGGGTAATGTAAACAAACAAATATACAGTGCAAGTGTGAGTGAAAGACGTAGTTGATGTACACCGAGGAAAGTGTGGTTGAATCAAGTGATATTTTGAATAAAAGTCAAAGATGTCGGTGTTGTATGAAATTGTAGAAGAGGCGAAGGATGTGTGTTGAGATAGTAAATTCTAGAGCTCAGTTTTCTCTGCCTACCCCTAGAGGTATCTGCCGTGATGATATGTATTGTTAAATATGGCTACTAAATCTTTCCTTATTCATCTTTAAACTATAATACATAAAAGTTCTTAAAATAACTATAATATATTAAACCTGGTTTTATAATAGCTAAGATTATTTTTGGTGTTATTCTTTTAGTTGTCACTTTCAATCTATAGAATATATTATAATATATTTAAAAAGGTTTTATCTTTTATGTTATTTGACAAGAGTGCCCTGATTCTTTCAGTTCTGCTTCACTGACATATAAATAATACGCATTATAGCTCATGAATACTATCTCAGAAATCAGAATGTCGAGAGCATAACCCACTATGCTTCCCACCTTGAACCTTCTGCGCCAGACACGATTAGAATGCCTGCAGGGTCGGGTCCCCTCGCCTCGCCTTGTCGAAAATACGACGTGCTCTGCGCGGGGCGAACTCCTCACTTCCGAGCATTCACCCGTGAACTTCCTGCCGGTGGGTACTATATTTAGAGAAACACTATACTACGAGTACAGACACTGTGTACAGATGCGTGCGGTGACGTGCCTTGCGCGTGTTATGCTCGCTACATGCGTTAATTGTTGCTTGTCCTATGTGCGGAACTTCACCCAAATGAGATTATAATTAGCGCCAAACGAAAATTTAAAAAAATCATGAAAATATACACAAAATACTTAATATAAGTAAGTATACACCGATAAACGACACAATCACACATGTGACACAACAAAGGAATAAGTACTCCTCAAATCACTGACATAAGATATAAACTACGCAGTAAAACACGCAAATTAAAAATATAAAATTATTAAAAGACCTCAGTTCGTTCGTTCGAAGCAACTCTGCATTGGGGCATGTGTAAGGAAAAGAGAGAACTCACATCAACTTAAAAGTCAAGACAACTTTTCAAAATACTTCCTCCAAGTATACACATACAAACAATATATTCACACACATGACACAACAGTGGAATAGGTACTCCTCAACTCATTGACATATACACAAATGGGTGGGAACCCACAAAACACTGATGGGGATAAATCCAAAGACCTAGTTTAAGTAAATAAAAAAAGAAGTTTTCTGCAGTTTTGTCACTAAATATGTCTTGGCACATATGCAAATGCGAGAAAGTTCCTAAAAGAAGCCGCTACCTTCCCATCCAAAATTCTACGTTCAAACCTAAACACTGAAAATACTTCGCGTTATTCTGGATTTGCGTTATTTGAATTGCTGGCGTTTTAAAAACACAAACAATAATTTAACAAAATCCTTTAAAATAGGTAACTAAAATAAATAAATTTTATTATCAGACTTTTGTAGCAGTTTAGGCTTTTTTAAACACAGTGTTTTGAAACACTACATACAAAGATAGATTAATTTCGAGTTCGGCCAATGAAGTAACGCAAAACTGTATTTCCTGCTTTGTTATATGCATGTGGCAATCTCTTCCAAACACTCAGAAACAGGTTGAGGAGGCCTCAAGTTAAACCCTGACGATTTTTTAAATCATGATTCCAACGGGAATCGAATGCGCGAATCCCCGGGCTGGAAGACAAGCAACTTAACAGCCAGGCCTCGGAGGACGTTATATCGTTGCTTGTATTGAAATATATATAGTATTAACTGAACTTGTAATTTATTTTTATCAAACACTGTTTATTCCACTTTTTTGTGACGGTATAACCCTACCGGTTTCAAGGCTTTCACCTCATCTTCAGGGGAGCGCAAACAAGACTAAATGCTGTTCGAACTGGTACCGATATACACGCTTCAACGGTTGGGGGCTAATGGGTGAGGGAGGCATGGGACAATTTCGGCCAAGAACGGAGAAATTTTTGGGAAATAACTGTTCAACAGATGTTCGGATCGGTGTACTGACTTAGAAATTTCTAGGGCCTCTAATCTGTCCAATTTATTTCCGTTGCTACTGATATGTAAGAATTTGGCATCATCGATAGAAAAAGTATGGTTTTCACGGTGACAATAATTAGCCATTTCAGAATAAATTAGAGGATTTTGTTAAGGCGGATTTGTGTTCACGAAATTTCTTTTCAAAAGATCTTCCTGTCTTTCCTATATAGAAATTATCACAGTCAGCACGTAAAAATTTATACACACCACTGTTGCTAAGTATTCCATTTTTCCCTTTCCCATTAAATAAGAGTTTCCGGAGATTAAAATTAGTGTAAAAAGCTGGCTTTAAATACTATATATAATCTTTTATAAGTTTCTTTTTTGTTTTTTTTTTTAAGTGAATAAATGAGGCTTCCAGGTTAGCCATTATTTGTAGCAATTTTTTTGATGGTGTATATCGGTACCAGTTCGGACAGCATTTAGTCTTGTTTGCGCTCCCCTGAAGATGAGGTGAAAGCCTTGAAACCGGTAGGATTATACCGTCACAAAAAAGTGGAATGAACAGTGTTTGATAAAAATAAATTACAATCTCTTTAAACCTCCACAACGTTAATGCCTTAACTATAAACAACACATTAACTGAACTTTTGTCCAAATTTAATATAGTCGCGAACGTACGAGTATGTATATTATGCCACTATTATGTGCGTAACAAATCTGTTGTGTATTATTTATTATTATCTAAAAATATAATAGATAGGATTTAAATGATATCTAAAACATATTGATTACATTACTGATTAACACATTCAATGATCATTTTAATTAATTTAGAGTGAATAACTTCTGTGGTCTTTGAACTGTGTAACCCGAATAGGTCATTGTATGTATTTGAGTTAAACGCGTTGATTTATGTCGATATTAATTATACATTCTGAAGCAATATTTATTTATCCGATAAATGTCAAGAAAGTCGATTGTGTAATGAGAAGAGTAATTAACGAACAATCATAAAATTACCTAAATACATCATAGGTTCAAGTTGAACTTCGAGCTAAACATTAACTATAAAATACTTCAAAACATGCGTCGAGTTCTTATTGACATATGTTGATTGTTTGATATTGTCTTTCTTCTTTCCTCTGTCGTCTCATGTCAGTTGGGGGCTCATTTGGGACTTTTCTACACCTTTTCACCAAGTGCTACAGCTGCATTATTGGTCCGAACCCTTGTATCTGTTTTCTGATTCCTTGTATTTAGCCGAAAGGAATTGTTTCTGTCATATTTGTGGCGGTTCTCGAAATCTCAAAATCGTCAAATAGACAAATTGTACTCTGCACACTTGACAACTGTACAACATCACGTCGTATAGCGTGCGTGCGATTTGGGCAGACATTAGACATGCACACCCTTTAATATGCAAGTAATTTATCTACATCCATAATTTATATACACGTACTTGAGCAAAAAGGACCTACCCATTTGTTAATATGTTAAGACTTAAGTATGTACTTAATTATTATTTAAATAAAAATCAAAACACATATTTTAAGGTTTATATATGTATGCATTTATTTCCACTGCTTAGATTATCATTTCGGCTTGCTAAGCCATTATTAATTAATATAAAATACAGAAAATAAACAGTTATAATCAATCATAGATATCATGGATATTGATAAAATATAATCAATCATGGATATTGCCTAAAATTGTATGAGAACAGAAACAGAAATTCCATAAAACCACTATTGGTCTGAGGAGAATCTCCTCTCTTATAATAATAATAATAATAAGACAATGAATAAAACGTAAAAATTTATTACAATTCGGGTGGTACATATTAATGATTTTACAGTTTTATCCTTAGGATTTCAGTACCTAATAAAAATGTTTGCGGGTTCGATCCCCGCTGGAACCCAGATTAAAAAAACGGGATTCCAGTCTGACTTTCACTTAGGGCCCATTCAACACATATTTTTGGTTGGTTGGAAGAGATTGCCACATGGGAATAAGCTCGCCAGGTTAAATCTTAAACAACGTTAAGAATTAAATACCCATATAAAACTAATGATTCATGAGTCTTCTATGAAAGTACTGAAAAATAGAGGACCTATTTACATTGCCTCACGATCCCACATCCATTTAAAGCTTGTGTTAATATAATAAGCTATGAAATTAAATGACTTCCAATTATATGTTATACATAGATTAAAAAAAGTTTACTTAAACTACCAAACAAATTATTTTTACATAAAATAACGTGTTTTTGATTCAACGAGGCAGACCTTGCGACTTTTATGTAACGTGATCCAACTGAAAAAAAACTAGGGATAACCCGTACTGTGTACGCGTCTAAGTTAATCAATTACAGCGTGAAAACTAGTTACCCGGGGTAACTAGTTTTCACGCTGTAATTCGATGTTGACGCTAGTATTTACTGGACAGATATCAAGATAGACAGATTGCCTGTAGTAATTATGTGTTCACTCGATGTTACTCCGACTCTTGTTGACGTCCATACTCATTAGACTGTCATAAGAGCTACGTCAGCCGAGCAGTACGAGTGCCTTCACACTATGGTATAATGTACTACACGAGTACTTGGCACTACAGTTCCGTTTCACCTCATTCAACAGGTGCCGCCATTTTTATTTATCCTTTTACGAGGGTTGCTACTTAAGTTTTGAGATAGACGAGTAAAAACAAATATTTATCATCGAAAATGTCTTTATTGTTTTTCAAAATACTCTCCAGGAAGACCAATTCACTTTTGCATGCGTTTGAACCGATTTTCGAAGCACTTTTACCACTCCGAATGAGATAACTTCAAAACATGCGTTTTGATCGCATCAACCGCAAAAAGTGTTCAAAAAGTCACTCGTTCGAACCGATGTGGGAGAGTTCGCATTGTCGTGGTGGAGAATGATCCGTCTTCGGCGGTTGGTTTTCCTCATTTCTCCGAACACTTCTGGCAAACAAATGGTGGTGTACCATTCAAAATTGACCGTACGACGTTCACGAACAAATCTTTTTGACGGCCAAATGTTCATGCAATATTGAATGTATGCGAGTGAAACTAATGCCCAAACATGCCTCAATCTCACAATAAGTCACATGACGATCTTACAATATCAGTTCATGCACAGCATGGATGTCTTCTGGCACAACAACCGATTTTGGACGACCTTCACAAAATTCGTCCTGGAGCGAACTACGACCACGATTGAATTCGGAAAACCAGCGAAACAGTAGCCCGGGATGGTGCTTCATCACCAAAAGTCGAAGCGAGTTGATCGGCACACTGTTGTTGAGTTAGTCCACGTCGGAAATCATAAAAAAATATCGCACGAAAATGTTCACGATTTAATTCCATTTTTGGCCGAGATGAATTTTTCAAGTCACTGTAAACAACACAAATAGCACTCTTATGATAAAATTTTCTAAGCACGTATACCATTAAAAACGTCAAACTTTACGATGCTGATGTCAGATTTGACGTATCTACACTGGTGTTGCCATATCTCAAAACTTAAGTAGCAACCCTCGTATCTGTTTCATGTCATTTATAGCGCAACCATTCATGTTTATTATGATTAGTTATCTACCTCGTATCTTTTGTGGTCGGGTTGTGGCAGAATTGCTATCAATTTTCAAAGTTTCCAAAATTAAATATTCGCTCAATAAATTGTTGATTTTTCGGTACAAGTTTTAATAACTCAATAATGTTGATTTTTCGGTACAAATTTTAATAAGTCAATAATTGAGAATATGGCGTAAAATCCATTGTTTTATTTAAATACTTCGAACAAGGACGACCTCTATGGTAAGTGAGACGCTTGCCTTTCAACCCGGGGACTGTTCGATTTAATATCCGATTTTATTTAAACGGTTTTATTATGGTATTCGGACATTAGAAACGAGTGCATGCATGGATAAAAAAATATTTCGAGTAAGAAGAAGAAAGGAGTTTTAAGATGGTTTGGACATGTGGAGAAAATGTATAGTTAGCGAATATACAAGTCAGAAGTGCAAGTTGTAGACCGAGGAAAAAGTGGCTGGACCAAATGGACATACGAGTATTTCGAAATAAAATATATTATTTTTTTGGTAAAGTTTTTATGCAATATTGCTTCCTTTTTTTAATAATTTGCATTATGTATTGTTATTTTTCTGTAAATTATTCAAAGCTGAATATTGGTCAACCAAAATATATACACTATTGACCTCATAACTAATCAAATTCCGATGATGCAAGCGAGGTGATGTAACATGAAATTGATTCACTAAAAAACTATAGTTTACATAATGTTCGCAAAAACATAGTAAATTTATAAGTGTATGCGTGTCACTTAATAAATCCTTCCAATAGTATGTTTTCCTATACTTCATTCTATTGAACATAGATTTATATGGAAGTTTATTTTTCATTATTAGTTTTAACTTATTAAATAATAACTAAGGATTCAGTTTAAGTAAAAATCCTTTAATATGTGTATACACAGTCTGTTCAATGGATAAGGTGACTGATTTTATTTTCACGTAACTACCAACGCTATCTGTGGATGAATAAATGAGTTAACTAGCGACAACTAAAAATAAACTGTATTTCATTTCCCGTCAATCACTTTTCGCATTGGACTGATAGTGTATATATGATACATACTATGTAGCTAACAATAAACCTATATATTTTTATTTTTTTTATAAAGAATAGATATGGCCGAAGTTATAGGTATCCGTATACCCTCGAACACCAGGCAGAAAAAGTGTCCATGTCATTCGAGGGGATTAGTACAACGCGGGGCTCGAACCGACAACCTCCCGCACGGAAGTCCAGTGCGTTACCGCGCTGCAATGCAGGCAGGTATATGCGACTCGACCTTAAGTGGTATTCCGAATAAACCTAATTTGAAAAAGGACAATATCACAGAAAACTTATGGGGCTGGCCCTTTTGTGATATTGCCCTCCTTTTTCAAATTTAGTAAGTTTGGAATACCCCTGAAGATGAGCCAAACTCATATGACTTGAAACTATAGTTCAGAAAATGTAGGATGAGTCCTGTGACAGCTCACAAATTTGCCCCACTACAACCTTGTAACGATGTTCAGTAATTTTAATTATTTTATCAACTTTAATATAAGCCTCAATTCTTATAAATAGCAAGCTATTTAGGTAAATACATTACATAAGGTTGTATTGGGGCAAATTTGTGAGCTGTCACAAGACTCATCCTAGAATTTCCGAACTATAGTTGGGTTTTAAATTTATATTTTGAAATGGATTAAACAAGTTTTACAATTTGTAAATATATTTTAATAAACGTGAATTTTCACAGTTGGTAACGCAGAAACTCGAAAAACCATATATACTCGTATATTTATTTTATTTTAAGTACTTCCTAAACAGTCGACCATTTAGGGGCGGGCCGGGGCGGGGCGGCCTATGTTTATGAATATTCAAATTAATTGGTGCGGTCAAGCGTTCAATTCTCCCACTTCAAACGGAAAATGAAGTCGTCACATGATCATGTGTTGTGGCGCATAACACCGCATTAACAGTTGACAGCGGAGTTGTGGCCATCCATCCCACAGCGGGGACCAATCGAAGACGAGGGCAGAGGTCCAACCAGCTATGGTACCTCTTGCTCTTGCTCTGACGTCAACCGAGACATTCGATTCAATCAGACTCCCGCTCTCTCCCTGCGCTCTGCGCTCTCGGCACATTATCCAATTCCACAGAGTTATTTATTGCATCGCAACGTAAAGATATGAATTATTCCATGTCAACTTAACAAATTTTCCACCTTACTCGTAAGCAAATTCGGGGAAGTACCTAATCTAATGGCCGCTGACATTACATTCCTATCCTTACACTCAACTTATGTGAGTTTTATTTTGTAATATTTTTTATCTGTCTGTAATGATGGAGAGTTTGCTCTCTCAACGCGCCTCTGCAACATCTTTGCGGTTGGTTGAAAGATATCATCGCCACACAGCAATAAGCCCGCCAGGTTGTACTGTATACAACGAAAATGTAATACAATACAACAAAAAAACGTTAAATTTATGTATTGTAGTTAAGTTTTCAGAAGTCATGACTTGTTAATTAATCAACAAAATTAATCAACAAAACATTAATCAACAAAAATCATCTTTTAAATCTTCGATGATATATATGCATGTCTTCACATTATATTCCAGGACTCATGTTTCCATTCCGATCCCATGAAGAAACTTGGTGGGTATACTATATAACATAATATTAAAAAAAATATCGAATTAGTTTTTCGGTTTTCTTCGATACTTGAAAAATTAAGAAAATCTTAAAGAAAATTTTTAGTTTGATTTTTGCTGACTTCAAATTACATATGATTTGAAAGTAAATTTTAAGATGAAAGAAAATAAGCCGTTAACGAGTAATATACAATTCAGGAAAGATCAACGATAGTGTATTTTTAAATCATACGGATTTTTTACATTTTTGCCATTTATCAAGATTTTATTAAAAAAATAACTACTTGCAAAAATAGTACTAACAAAAAAGAAAATATAGTGGGATAAGTTAATATTTTTATTTAAATTGCGATTATTTAACGTTGAATGCCCCGTCCCGTCCTATGTGTAATTTAATGTTGTGTTATTGATGTAGGAGATGAACAGTTTTTTTTCAAACTTATAAATTATTATACATGTCTAGAATATACTTTGAACATTCCTTGACCCCGCCTGGTTACTGCCTGCATAAAATTTTCCTTGACGTCAATAGTGTTGCTTCGTTTTTTCTTTGCATTTTTAAACCCGCTAATTACAGAATTTTTAAACACGCTAATTATAGAATTTTAAACCCGCTAATTATAGAATTTTTACTGCAACTAGGACGAAGGCTTTCTGTATTGTAATGTCAAAACATAGTTCTCCTTTCCTATTCTGACTTTTGATAACATTAAAATAACCATTATAATTGCCTACCTCCAACGTGGAAAGGAAAGTTAAGAAGGATAAAGAATTGAATCCGCCGGGAATCGAACCTGGCGTTTAGCGTGAATGTTCACCATTAGACTCACCTCCAAATTTCGCTAGGGAACACAAAAGTAATATTTTTTAGTAGTTATATAATTTTACCAATAAATTTAATCAGGTTTTCGTTTTCTCTGCCCTTTAGCCTCTGTCGTATGACTTTTCCACGTTATAAGTTTATCGCACTCCCTCCAATAAATATGCAGTAGCGATGCGAAGAGATATTGTCCGAAGACACGATAATCCCGCGTGGACTATAATGGTTTGATACGGAGCGCGTTATTATTCAACCCAGTTAAATGGACGCCGATGACCTTTTACGGTCCTTTGCAGCAAAAAGTGGCGACTAGTGTCAGAAATGCGCTATCCACTGTTTCATTATTTGCATATCGTATTTTTATTATTCGGTTAATTTCGCTCGTTTTTTTTGCTGAAACCCTGTGGGACAACTTATGCACATTGAACGGTCGCATTGTTTTTGAAATGAACTCAAAAGTTATCAAGGAATCAAACATTTGCCATGCAACCGTTTAGTAATGTGAATCGAAGTGAAAATGTTCACTTTTAGAATCTTAGTAAATTTTTGGCAGGCATATACAATTAGTATATGCCTGTAAAAAATTGGTGTAGAAATGCTTGCACTGAGAACAATACGTGGTGACAATCTATGATAGAACACGGAATGAAGTGATTAGTTGAGTAACATGAGGATGAGCTATCTAATATGGTTTGGGCACGTGGAAGAAATGAACGAGAAAGGCTAAGAAAACATCGCAATTGTCAGTGGAAAGCGTGGTAGAGGAAAACAATTAGATCAAGTTAATGGTATTTTGAAATGAGGAAATGTATGAATTAAGAGAAATCGTACGAGCTATATAAGAAACTGTATGGATGTGGAAGAGGTGAAATATGTGTGTTGAGATAAGAAAATCTGTCGTATCTATGAAATTTGTTAAAGAAGAACGCAATGTACGAGTATTATATTTAAACTTGGGACGTTGGTCGTACGAATTAGTAAGTGGTTATAAGATAATATTTTGGAAAAATTAGGATACATAATACATTATTAATGCCAAATAAAATATCTAAGTGAATTATATTTTTTCTAAATTCAAGTCAATTATTAGTTTATTTGTGTTTTAAATTTTATTAATTTGAATCTTTACAAATCTTCTAATTTTTATCTAAAATAAATTAATGCTTGTAATTTATTTTTATCAAACACTGTTTATTCCACTTTTTTGTAACGGTGTAACCCTACCGGTTTCAAGGCTTTCACCTCATCTTCAGGGGAGCACAAACAAGATTGTGCTCCCCTGAAGATGAGGTGAAAGCCTTGAAACCGGTAGGGTTATACCGTTACAAAAAAGTGGAATAAACAGTGTTTGATAAAAATAAATTACAATGTATTTAAACCTCCACAACGTTAATGCCTTAACCCTAAACAACAAATGAATGTTTATTGTTAAATTCCTTTCAAATTGACATCAATGTATAAAACATTGTGTGCATCTTGATTTCAATAAGCTGAAAGTTTTTATGAGTCGTTTTCCGTCGACAAAGTTAAAAAATGAATGATATTTTTTCGCGACAATTCAAAACTACTTTGCGTCGATTATTTTTTTTAAATCAATTGTATACGAGTTATAGGTTAGATTGTTGCTGATTTCCGATAATTGTATCAACTTTTAATTCACAAGGCTGTTTGTTTCCTTTGTACCTAGGACTGGTACTTAACACATTCTTGTTTATCCTACCGGTTTCACGAGTAATTCAAGTGGACTACTTCACCTTTCCTATGATACATTCTCAGGTGTTGGCGCATAATTTAGTTCGGAAAAAATACCAGTACGTATGTTATATTGATTTGACCTTTCAAAATCAGTGAGTTTTTATAAAATTTTCTGGTCTAGTTTTAACGAACAAATCGATTCTGTCGACTCAATTAGTTATTTTATAATACAACTTGAATCTCATACCGATTTATTTGATTGTCATTGCAACTTGTTTTTTAATTAGTTTTAGTTTCAACAAAAATTTTTTACACGTGTACATACCATGTGTTTTTTTTCTGTTTGCTAATTTTGGACAATTTGTACCACATTCTATCTAACACATTTATTTTATGCACAGAAGAAACTGCAAGGACAAACGCTTATTTCTTTTTTTATTCATTAACACAAATATATATATGTATATTATATATAATATATTGTTTATAGTTAAGGCATTATTAACGTTGTGGAGGTTTAAAGACATTGTAATTTATTTTATCAAACACTGTTTATTCCACTTTTTTGTAACGGTATAACCCTACCGGTTTCAAGGCTTTCACTCAATATTTCAGTCTTGTTTGTGCTCCCCTGAAGATGAGGTGTGCACCTTGAAACCGGTAGGGTTATACCGTTACAAAAAAGTGGAACGAACAGCGTTTGATAAAATAAATTACATATGTGTTTTACATTATCCAAGTATGATGAAATAAGATACAATCTTATTAAATCCCTTTGCCTACATCTAGATAGTAATGGTTACCTAACATCTGCTAAAGTGCTCTGATTAATGGTGGCGATGGCCTCCGTGATGTCTTCATCTCTTAGCAGATCGAATTCTTAAAACTCGATAGTTAGTGATGAATATTCATTTATAAATGTTAAGTTAAACTAGAACATAAGACATACTAGTACATAGGTAAATTAGGTCATCTTTTAGAACATAAGACATACTCTTACGTAGGTAAATTAGGTCATCTTTTAGAACATAAGACATACTCTTACGTAGGTAAATTAGGTCATCTTTTAGAACATAAGACATACTCGTACGTAGGTAAATTAGGTCATCTTTTAGAACATAAGACATTGAGCTATTCTGTAAGCGTCATGTAAATATTTGATAGCAGAACCTTTTGTGAGATCGGTGCATTTGTATGTTACTCGTCTACACGATCTGGTACCTTACATTGCGACCATCTGGTCGCCGTCCTAGAAATACACCCTAAATATGCATCATGCCTCTTTATGTCGAAGGCAACATTATTTTTAAGGATAAGGTACTTCAAAAAGGTAGAAATATAATAATTCATAATGTATGATATATCATTTGAAAAAATCAAGCGTGCGTCCCAAGTTCGATTTATGCCTGATTCACTCTCGGACTGGTTTTACGCTTAGGCTATTTTATATATGTTCATGTTTTACTGTAGTTTTTATAAGCTACATAACCATATTGAGCTCTTGTTAACGACATTGGTATCCCTTAACCGCCCTTATTTTATGTTAAGTTAATTAGGACGTGTTCTGAAAGTGGTCGTAATGATCGGGAAACAGCGCTATACCGCAATTGACCATTATGACAGTGTTTATAGTAGTTGCTGGGTGTCTTAGTCGAAGATCCCTCGGCATTCCAACGTCAAATCAGTTGGAAAGCAAAACTGTGCCGTGGAGTTTGTTTTAAGTAAGGAAGCCGTTGCACATCAGCTAACTTTCCGGCCACACCGCTGTTCTGTACCGATGGCATACCGTGAGACGAACGGAGTGCACCGGCATGTTGTTTTTTTTTTTTAAGAATAAGTATGACCGTAGTCTAGGTATCCTTATACCCCTGAATATTAGGCGGAAAAAATGCCCGTGTCATTCGAGTGAAGTACCACAGATCGAGGTTCCAACCTTCCGTACGGAAGTTCTGTGCATCAATGCTCGGCCATGCACCTCAGTGGTTTTACTCGTAAGGTGAAGAGATGTTTTTTTTTCAGTTAACTGTGACTTAAGTTATTAGAAAATATGTCCAATATGTGTTGGATCGTTACTCAAGTTATAGCAGTTATTGTTTAAGTATTTGAGCGCACTAGTGACGCTTTTGTTTTGGAACTTAACAAAATGGCACACAAATACACCAAATACTACGCCGACAAATGCACTGTGCCACCGATATACATGTTCGCCCCGATAATTGACTCGTCGATTTTTTACAGTCTGCTCTTGAATTCGCCGTGAAAGTGCCGATCTAAAAATAAACCGTTTTGTGATTCGGTTCACTGATCGATTCAGGTATGCTAATCGTCCGTGGGGCCTTCACATGTTCAATAATACATGATCGTGTACACACGTACAGCTATGCCTCGATTCAGCCGGCCGACTCGTCAATACTGCGGCGCGTTCACACGGCACCGAATCGATCGTTTTCTCAAATCGATTTTCCCTCGTAGCAATCGATTTTTCTCCACTCGATAAGGTTTGTTGCTGTATATGAAAAAAATCCGTTTTAGATATTAGATTTTGCCAATCACTGCCTATCGTTAGTTTGGATAAAAATCGAAAGGGGTGCTAATGGTGATGCATGTCTTCATATGGCAACATCGTGATCGTACGGACTTTTTCTCGAACCCGATCCTTCGTCACCTTATTTCCCACATTTCAATTAGCGTTCAGTTTAGGACTTTTTTTTTCAAGAAGATGAAGAAGATTGTATTTAAAAAAAAGTTAATTTCCTGTAATCATTGCGTTCGAATTAGAATAAAAACTCTTTTCGATAAAATCACGTCGAGTGTGAACTGACCCTTAAGTTAGTTATGTTTTTATTATTCCGAGGGATTGGACTAAATATCCAGCCTCGTTAAACCGATCAGTGAAATAAGGCTGTATGCATGGTATACTCGTATGTATCACGGCGGGGGAAAACAATAATCAAAGTGACGCCACATTATTTCTGAAGAGAACTGCTTGGACACAACATGTGAGCAATTTATATTTCATTGTGGCTCAAAACTGTGTCGAATTACAACTGGAATCCGTCACACCTCAGAGATATTGAGATATTGAAATTAGCGCCTGAGCAAGATTCTTGGAAGTAATCTTTGCCTAAATTTAAAGCATTAGATTTTAATTACGTTGACATGTTATGAACATGTCAAAAAATAAAAGAGAGATTAACAAAATAGATACGTAGTGCAAATATGAGCGGAAGACGTGTAAAATGAAGACCAAGGAAAGTATGTTTAGATCAAGTAAATAATATTGTGAAAGAAGGAAATATAAAAAAACAGAGAGTTGTATGGATGTAGAAGAAGCTAAGGTTGTGTCGAGATAGGGAAGTCTGGCGCTCTATCATTTCTGCCTATCCCGACACGGAAATAGTGAGATGGTATGTTTGTATGTGACAATTTATATAAAGCCGTTTAGAGAACAGACTCTCCTCAAAGGCAGGCGGGCGCTCTAGCTAGAACTCGAAATTAAAACTCAATAGAAAACAATATAAATAGTTTGTAATTTATTTTTATCAAACACTGTTTATTCCGCTTTTTTGTAACGGTATAACCCTACCGGTTTCAAGGCTTTCACCTCATCTTCAGGGAAGCACAAACAAGACTAAATACTGTTCGAACTGGTACCGATATACACGTTTCAACGGTTGGAGGCTGAGGGGTGAGGGAGGCATGGGACAATTTCGGCCAAGAGGAATATCGGTACCAGTTCGAGCCGTTGAAGCGTGTATATCGGTACCAGTTCGAACAGCATTTAGTCTTGTTTGCGCTCCCCTGAAGATGAGATGAAAGCCTTGAAACCGGTAGGGTTATACCGTCACAAAAAAGTGGAATAAACAGTGTTTGATAAAAATAAATTACAATGTCTTTAAACCTCCACAACGTTAATGCCTTAACTATAAACAACAATATAAATAGTTTTTGAATCGTCACACATCGCCGAAGTACGGGTACAATCATGGAAATGTAAAATTTGCGACACTCGGCAAATTTATCCTATTGAAAATTCGATACACTATTTTCCTTTCCCGGTGGCGGGGGGGGGGGGATCTTTCAGGTCTCTCGCATTTCAGTATTGAGATGTACATATTATATCATATTGTATATTGCGATTCGAGCGAAGTATCGAGTATGCCGCCCCGCTGGTCTCGGCTGATTTCAATCAATGTCAGCAGCGGAAACATAACAATGATTTATGCAGCGCGTCCGATTCAATCAAGACCCAGCGGCGAGATCTGCTTGAAAAGTCTAATCTGGAGTCACGGCACGTATGCGAATTTCTCAATGTCAATCAGCTTCAATACTCGCTTTTCTTTACAAATATCGCTGTGTTTCTCGCTCCCGTTCGTGACCAATATCATCACTGAAATGCCTTATTTCCGATTGTCGTTCGTTTGTTACGTCGTTTCCTTAACGACCAAGCTGTTTCGTAGAATCTGCATTCTGATCTATTCGTAATTTGGAATGGTTGTTCCGAAGGATCTGTTTCAGAAATATCTCAACGTTCGCAATCCAACTATATTGTGAAAGTTGAGATATCAATATTTCACAGTGATATCAGTTGCGGTTTTGACAAATTCAAATAATCGAACTATGTCGTAGAATCTGCATTCTGATCTTGAAATTATTCGTTATTTGGAATGATTGATTGTTCCGAAGGATCTGTTTCAGAAATATCTCAATTTTCACAATACCACTATATTGTGAACGTTGAGATATCAATATTTAACAGTGATATCAGTTGCGGTTTTGACAAATTCAAATAATCGAACTATGTCGTAGAATCTGCATTGTGATCTTGAAATTATTCGTAATTTGGAATGATTGATTGTTCCGAAGGATCTGTTTCAGAAATATCTCAATTTTCACAATACCACTATATTGTGAACGTTGAGATATCAATATTTCACAGTGATATCAGTTGCGGTTTTGACAAATTCAAATAATCGAACTGTGTCGTAAAATCTGCATACTGATCTTGAAATTATTCGTTATTTGTAATAATTGTTCCGAAATCAATAAATCCAAATCCAAATAATCGAACTATGTCGTAGAATCTGCATTCTGATCTTGAAATTATTCGTTATTTGGAATGATTGATTGTTCCGAAGGATCTGTTTCAGAAATATCTCAACTTTCACAATACCACTATATTGTGAAAGTTGAGATATCAATATTTAACAGTGTTATCAGTTGCGGTTTTGACAAATTCAAATAATCGAACTGTGTCGTATAATCTGCATTCTTATACTCATTTTGAAGTTATTCATAACTTCGGAATGATCGTTATATAGGTTTTCTTTCGGAAATGGGTTCCATAAAATACGTGTGCAGACGCATCCCTCCCTATCCCATACACTGCATAATGGGGACAAAAAACACAATACGTAGAGAGAACACACTGGGATTATGTTTTTTTAATAAATCCGGTGCGAGCCTGTTTGCACCGGGGGCCAACTATCGTGCTGATAAGCCTTGTACGAGTATGTAATAAGCAAGGCAGCCCAATACAACTCCCTCCCAAAAAAAACTTACAATTCATCAATTCAAATTCAAACGAACAAACTGAATCGCAAAACCGACATCCTGATATTCATTTTGAAGCTATCCGCAACTTTTTGAATGATCATTTCAGAGCATCGCGTTAGGAAATGTCTCAACTTTCACAATATCACTATCTCAACAATGGTTTCAGTTGTTGAAGTTTCGGCAAATTCAGGGAAAACATTTTTTTATCTAAAATATGATTTATTTAAATTGCAACAAAAATGTTTTAACTCGATAAAATGTATAAGGTTCGTATTTTTTTTACCTTATAACTCTTCTTCTTCTTTCTCTTGGTCTAGGTCGTATGACCTGTTTGTGACGGTGGGCTATCCCAGGGATGATAACGTCCAGCTGTCCTTCCATATTTTCGGCGGCCTTCCTGGTAATCTTCTGCTGCTAAGGTTTTCAGATCTTGGCAATTTCGCAAGTCTCGTATCCTCCATGCGGTCTACATGATCCCTCCAAAAGCGCCTTCTGCTTCTTCCCCACCTCACTATGTATTCAACACCACAGACAGACTTTATCGTCTCCTTTCTGATCCGATCTCTGAGAGTTCTGCCTGCGTGAAGCGTAGTGTTCTCATTTCCGCCACTCTGAGAAGGTTTTTTTGTCCTGTTGGTATCGGCTCTCACTTCTATCCCACATGTCATGATGGGGCGGACGCATGTCTTATATATCCTGACCTTACTTTCGGTTAGCATGTTTGTTTCTCCATATAGTGTCCCGCAGCCAGCCAGCCTTATAACTCAACATATTTAAAGCCAACTTACGTTTCTGAATGCTTGGAACATTAATTAGTATTTAATAGTTTTCCTGTAAAAATTCTTCTATAATTTTATCTGCTTTTCTTATTTTTTTTACCTTTATCAATATAATTAAAATTCATTGTATATTTTCAAAATGCTCATATCGTGCCTTTCTTTATCACTAGTCATTTGAATGCTTGCCCGACTCGCTGAGGTGAGGGCTTACAAGAGTCTCTCCAGAAGAGCAAACTTGTCGGAAGGTGCAACAGAACAGCGATATAATACAATACATCCGTGATCTCGCGGAACCGGTCACATAAAATTGAAATTCTCGGAATTGCGCAAACCTGATTTTACACAAAATGTCACTCGGACCATACAGCATTACCCGGAGCGTGTGAGACAGGATTCACATTTCAAACTCTTATCGTTATACTTTGTAACAGCTGTCCAATATATCAGTTTTTTTTCATAGATTTTTATGTAATATAATCTTCATTGCCATTAATTTTGAGAGCTGCTCATGCATTGATTGGATCATAAAATAAACGTCGTCGTTGCTGGGCTTCGTAGTCGAGGATTCCTTCGCGATTCCAATGGCAATTCAGTTAGAAAGTGAAGATGTACGTGGAGTTTTCGTGGATATCTTCTTTGTCTCCTCTTTAAGTGAGTGAGTGACCCCAGCAAACTCGCCGGCCACACCGCTGTACTGGATTCAATGGCACACCTGATGTGAGACGACCGGCTTTGTGTTCCTTTTATTAAAGAATAGATATGACTGAAGTCATAGGTATCCTTATACCCCCAAATACTATGCGGAAAAAATACCTGTCTCATTCGACGGGAGTAGCACAGTGCGAGGTTCGAATAGACGACCTTCCGCAAGGAAGTCCAGTGCATTACCGCACGACCATCCACCTTGCGATAATATCACAATGGAATTAATAATTCGCATGGTAACAGATAAAAAAACATATGTATGTACACGTTTATACATATTTTTTTATTAAAACTAGAAATAATCAAATAAACAAAATATATAGTCTTCGATTCGTCAGTATCGATGATGATACGAGTATAATAATAAAAAGGACAATTTATATAGTTCCATTTAGAGAGCAAACTCTCCTCAAGGGCGCTCCAACTGGGACTCGAACCCACTACTATTATTGACATCAAAAATATTACAAAAAATATCAATAAAGAAAAAAGAATAACCAAACAAATAAATATACAGTGCAAATGTGAGTGAAAGGCGTCGTAAAGGAATACCAAGGAAAGTGTGGTTGGATCAAGTGAATGATATTTTGAAAGAAGGAATGAAAAAGTCAGAGAAATCGTAGGAGCTATAAGAGAAGGTGTATGGTTGGAGAGAAGGCGAAATACGAATATGTGTGTCGCGATAGAAACGTCTGACTTTCTCTCTCTCTCTCTCTCTCTCTCTCTCTCTCTCTCTCTCTCTCTCTCTCTCTCTCTCTCTCTCTCATTGCCTTCCCGACAGGGAGACGGTGTGCCGGTATGTTTAAGTTGAGTGTAAGGATAGAAGGGTAGTGAGTACTCCCCAGGATATGCAAATGTTCAAAAAAACTTATTTGGCAAGCAAATCGCAGAAACCTTACCAAGAGAAAACGAAATATGAATCCAGAATACAGACTTGAAACGTCTCATATTGAATATCTTACGAAGTAAAGTATGTGTCGTTTAAAAATTCGTAGAAACAATCAATTCTCTAACATGTTTTTCATTTCCTTTCGTGTGTTTTATTATTCTTTTATCAAACATATGTTGTCCTTAATATTTCTTTCTCCCCCTAATGCTTTTCACTTGTTCTGGCTGTAAAAAAATATGCCATAGCTAAGTAGCAAACATTTGAGCCACTTGTTCGTTTGAGTGACGAATGTTACCAAGTTCTCGCCACTCACGACCATAATCCTCGACCGTGATCAACCCAAGATCCGGCATCGATTTCCGATCACAATCTACGACGACGACCTTGCGAGAAATATTACATAATATCCAATATACAAATTTCAATTCCTTTCTCATCTGCAATCAACATTTTGACATTTACAGTTTTTGATGTACGTTTAAATACTGAAATAAGACAGCCGGCATTGTGACATTTGATTGTAGTCAAGAATGGCGACCTTTGTGATAGTTACTAAGATACATTCAAACAAAAAAATAGACATATTTGCTTGTATTTTTAAAAGTTGCATCATTCATACCTAACTAGACTTGCAAAATATTTCATAAACATGTTTTTTTTTTCAAATAGCTAAAGAAAAGTGTTTGATCTTTTCCAGTATTATGTACGTATATATCCAAAAAGCATCTAACCCACTAAACATATTTTAGTTTCATAAAAGGGTCACCCAGAAAAGAAGTTTACAACATTTATGTAGGATCGAAAAATTCTTGTATTTAATTGAAATTCACAGGATACTTCAAAAATATATTAAACTATTTTTCAACGTAATCGCCGTCGAGATCGAGACATTTCTGTAGTCGGGGCACCAGCTTTTGTATGCCAGTGTCATAGACCTACGCCGCCAGCTCTTTCAGCCACTTCTTCACAACTTCCTCGACCTCCTGATCGTTGGAAAATCGTTGGGGTGTAGTGACACACCCACGTATCATCCCCCGTCACGATCGAGTCCAGAAGAGCTTCTCCCTCTTGTGCAAAAAGATCCAAAAATTCTCGCGCGGCGATCACGCGATTTTGGCGGTGCTCCGATGTGAGCATTCTGGGCACCCATCTCGCACACAACTTCTTGTAACCAAGTTTTTCCGACACAATATCACCAAGGAGACTTCGATAAATGTCAGGAAATTCTTCGTGAAGGTCGTCAAGCGTCACACGGCGGTCATTGCGCACTTGTTCTCAAATTTTTTGCACAAGTTCGTCAGAAATCACTGCCTTGCCTCGTCGTGAGTATCAGTACGGCCTTCTCTGAACAACCTAACACACTTCGTGACATGTTGTCGACTTATCAAATCACTACCATAAACTTCCACGAGCTTCCGATGGATATTCGCGGCGGTATTGTTCTGCAAAGTCAAAAAACGGATGACCGCGCGGATCTCGCACGTACGGGAGGTGGCGGGAGCGCGTGACGACCTTTCCATCGGAAGAATTTATTCTGACTGAACAAAATGGCCGACAAACACGCGGGACCAAATAAACTGACCGTTAGGATCCCCCCTACATGCCAGGTGCGTCAACTTCGAAACAAAAAATTTCCCCCGGCCTCAGGAGCCCGTGTAGCCTTACTTTCTAGATGACCCACGTATTTAGATAATTAAACCTGCTTAGATGATAAGTCACAATAGTATTTTGGTGCCAATTTTGATGTATGGAACTAGAAAATATCGATAAGAAGCCGAATAAATGCTGTAGAAATGCTTGCATTGAGAAAAATACACGAAGATGAAAACGTATGATTGAATACGGAATTAATCAATAAGGAATGAATATGAACTTTAGGTTGGTATTTTGAAAAAGATGAAGAAGAGTACTCTGAGATAGTTTGGGCATGTCAAACGAATGAATGAAGGAGACTAACAATACAAATACGTAGTGCAAATGCAAGAGGAAGGCGTGAGAGAGGAAGCCAAGGAAGTATGGTTGGATCAAGTGAATGATATTTTGAAAGAGGGAAACGCAGAAAATTTGAGAAATCGAGAAGCTTTTATGAGGTGTATAGATGTAGAAGAGGGAAAAGCGCTCTCTGCCATACACCGACAGGGAAATGGCGAGAAGCTTTTATGAGGTGTATAGATGTAGAAGAGGGAAGAGCGCTCTCTGCCATACACCGACAGGGAAATGGCGAGAAGCTTTTATGAGGTGTATAGATGTAGAAGAAGGAAGAGCGCTCTCTGCCATACACCGACAGAGAAATGGCGAGACGGTACTCGTATGTATGTAAAATTAGATATATTAAGATAATTAAATTATTGATTGGTAGATATTCCTATGGTATAAGATGTTTTAGGCTAGACTCCGCTGCAGGCCAAGCGAATTTCGTCACGTATTCCCACATATAGCCGTGTTGATTACCAATAATGTCTGAAGACGAGAACTGCAACGTTCTCGAAGCGTCGACACAAAAAATCGCAATATAAACTCCTGATAGACCTTTTGCCTTCATTGTATTATTGAAAACTCGTTATTTCTTAAATTATGAGAACGAATCTTTATCGTAGTTTTAATAAGAAAATGACATTTAAAAAAAGTTAATAACGTCAAAATGCAATGTTTATAACAAAAACTCAGTGTTGTTACCAATCGAAAGAATTGTAACGAGCAACAATAATAATAAATTCAAATATGCCGAACAACCGTTTACAAATTTAAAAAACAAAACGATTTGGACTACAAACTTGTCAATTTCAGTGTTGCAATATTATTATTTATGTTGCAGAAATGACAACAATCATTGTGTTGTCACCTCCATCAAACTCGCATTATACATAATGTCCGCTGGCACAAGAGTATCGGATGTTTGCCAACAGATTTGCAGCTATTTCGGTTCATTAATCCCTTTTTATACGCCCTGGCCGTCCCATGGCCCAGCAGTCTCGCAATGGATGTCAAATTAGAAAGCGGACCTGGTACGAGTACCACGCCACGTGCATTTCTGTCAATACATTTTTCAACTTCTATGTTATTATTTCAAAATAATGCCTATCAGCGATTTAGCTGTGGACGTTGTCGAGAAAGTGGTTTTTATAATCATCATTATATTCGTATTGAACCTTATAAATATGATAATTTATTATATTCAAGTGTTTTTGCAGTAGACAGTGAACAAACCTGTGTCTAGTTGAGAGAGCTTTATTTATAAAGCCCCGTTATTGCAACAATTGTGTTAAATTGATCCAATACAACTGGTAACTTTTTATACAGGTTGTGATAGCCATATATAGTTGTTTATAGTCGATAAAACTTTTCTAAATGTTTAAGCGATTGACCAAAATGACTAATATAATATAGTGGATTTAAAGCGATCTTTCGACATATTTTGTTAGTTAAAATTGCAATCTTCGAAATTCATTATTTAATTATTGTATTTTTTCTATTGTAATAGGAGCGAAGTTTGGATAAATAAAACCTTGTGAAGTAAGAAGCTATATGAAGTGTTGAAAACGAAAACATAAAATAAAAATAATACCAGTGAATCTCAGTTTTAAGAAGTGTTTCTAGTGCAGTGTGCAGTGCGTTATCCTGCGGAGGTGACGCCTAGAAAAATTCCGCAACTCTCCGCAGTGGAAGTGAAGCGACCGAGTTGCAAAATGGAATCTCTACCGTCTGTCTTGAACAGCAAGAAGTCGGAAATGGCGTTTCACCAGGAACATTTGTTAATCAATATTTTGAAAATTTTTAAGAGACTAGACTTTATTTTGTAGCAAAATTTTAAACAATTCTCAAACGTCCTTATTACCAGAATCGACCGCACCATCGCCGAAGGAGTGGGTCATGTAGAGTTTAGAGAATCAGAATCGACTAATTCCATTAAACTATTTTGGTTCGTGCTGATAATAAGAAAATCGACTGTTGAATTTAAAAAATGTGATCACATTTTGTGCCAAAAAAGACGGAGTGAAGATTACACCAGCCAAAAAAAAAAAACATTTTTAGTCAACTCATTTAATCGAGTTCAATCGTAGGCATTTAAAATACTGAAGAAAACAGTTCCTCGTAGTTTCAATTAAGGTAAACAAATCACATTCCGATTCACGCCTTTCTCCGAATACAACAGTTTCCATCATCATTTCATCGAGAGACGTAAAGTGGTTTCAAAGTGATTGATATTCATTGCTGGTCAATCCAATTGCCAAGAGAATGGTAACGGACCGCACCTTAGGTTGGTTCGTTCCATTAATGAAATTAGTCTTATCTTCTGAACAATGCCAGTGTTGAAAGAACAAGTCTCGAGCCACTTCGCGTCAGCTATAGACGCGGAGGGCTTCGTACACCTGGACCTGGAACTCGAAGAGCTGGAGATGGCCGAGGAGGCGACCTACGGAGACCTGAAGAGCGCCACCACCTTCCAGGACATCTGGAACAAGGGAAGCCACGCCAAGAGCTGCAAGGTCAATATTTTATTTACTCAACTGTTTGGTGATAATTTTCAGCAAAGCTTTTATTTGTCGAGGTGAAGGGTGGTGTTTTAAGGTAAAACAGTGTTTATTCATTTATAACATAGAGCTTTTGTTTTTTTTAATATTTTGCTTGCATTGTTGTGCAAAGCACAATACAACTATGAGGCAGTGCATATATCTAAAAACAGGATCTTTGATTCCGTCGTTTACTTTTTTTTATCAACAAATTCAGTATAATTGTCTCAATTTACAAATCGGCCCGCTGTATTTTTTTCACTTTTATATATAATTTGTCTTGCTTATTATTTTTGCTTAGATGTTTTTACCTTCGTACATTGTGCACTGACAAACCAAATGTAAAATATTCCGATTATTTCATATTAATAACCTTCTATGTAACATGTATGTATGTTGATCTTTTTTACTATTTTTAATTCATCTTTCCTCGGATCATTATCTATCAATCGATAATGTACTTTAGAGAAGATACAATATATTTATTTAAACCTTGTTATTATTTTTCAACACTGTAATTTTTATTTCGTCATATGTTTTAATTAGACTTTTAATTTGAGTCTATTCATGTGTTATAAATTCAAATTATCTTATCTTTTTTTTCATCTTCAAATACAATATATTATGAAATAATCGTGTTCATGTGGGATACATTCAGTTTGTCTTCTTTTTTTTCATCTTCAAATACAATATTATGAAATAATTGTATTCATGTGTGATGCATTCAAGTTATCTTCTTTTTTTCCATCTTCAAATACAATATTATGAAATAATCGTATTCATGTGTACATTACATTATCTTCTCGTTTTCCATCTTCAAATATAATATTATGAAATAATCGTATTTATGTGTGATACATTCAAATTATCTTCTTTTTTTTCATCTTCAAATATAATATTATGAAATAATCGTATTTATGTGTGATACATTCAAATTATCTTCTTGTTTTTTACCTTCAAATACAATATTATGAAATAATCGTATTCATGTGTGACACATTCAAATTATCTTCTTGTTTTTCATCTAAATAAAATATTATGAAATAATTTTATTCATATGTGATACATTCAAGTTTTTTCATCTTCAAATACAATATTATGAATTAATCTATTCATGTGCGATACATTCAAATTATCTTCCCTTTTTTCATCTTATGTATGTTCATGTGTATGTGATATATTCAAATTATCCTCTTTTTTTATCTTCATATACAATATTATAAAATAATCTTTCCAATGTGGAGTATGTCCGAACGGTTATTTTTATTATATTTTTTATGTACTTGACTTATGTTCGTCAAACAATATTTTTACGATGAGAAATTCTTCAAATTTCTTTTTTCTTGCGGTGACTGATATTAGCTTCGTTTCAAATATTATTTGCAGACATAAATCTGCTATGCTGGCATGAATGTGCTTGGCCGGCATGAACGTGCTATGCTGGCAGGAATGTGCTATGCAGTACGTTTCTCGGTATCAGTTTATTAGACGATGTCCTGTAAGCGATAAATTCTCATGGTCATTCGGAGTAAAACTTACTTTACTAAGTGTTGCTTCAAATATGAATGATAAAGCTGATCTTTTTATATAAATTCAAGACCCTATTTTATCTATTTAGTTTTTTTCTTATAATCATGAATATTATTAAACAAATATACAAAGTCCCTAAACAGATTAACTTATCAATTGTTCATGTTTTAAACTACACACGTGACACTACGAAAACATTAAACAGCACAAAGGCAAGCACAGGGTTATGTTGTTATTATGTTATTATGTTATTGACGGGTTATTATTACTTTCGAGACATTTTGGCATTTATTCACACAGTTACTTCTCCGTGTTGCTCTCACACGCAACGTATAATCTCCAGCCAGATCTCAGCGTCCGGCGTTAATTTTGTGTAGCTCTGTAGCTCCTGGAAACGCATGCAGAGGGCAGCTATTTACGATGTGAAGAGTCCCCACTTGTACACATCGTATATAGTGCAGCTCACTCCACATCTGTTCAAAGTGCACTTGAAAGGAGTAGCGCACTCCATTCAGAGTGCACTACTCCTTTCAAGGTAGGGATAAACCAGGCAACTTCACCGTCGAATCACCTATAAGATGCCTGTTCTTTGTCACGCTCCGTCCAACGAGATCGACTTCATTTATCGACTTGTTGTAGATTTGATTCAGAATCTTTCAGATTAATCGACAGGAGGTGAGACGATGTAGTGGTGGTTTCCTTATTCCCGTAATTATAGGCATTCTTTTCCATTCTTTAATGATAGTTTCTTCACGAATTATATCAGGAGATAGAATATTTGCCAGCACTGAAAACCAATACGTAGACATTTCAGTTGCTTTGCAAAAAATCCATGTGAGTTTTAGTTTATAAACCTAGTATAAAAATCCATGTGAGTTTTAGCTTACAAATCTAGTTTAAAAATCCATGTGAGTTTTAGCTTACAAATGTAGTATAAAAATCCATGTGAATTTTAGCTTACAAATCTAGTATAAAAATCCATGTGAATGTTAGCTTACAAATCTAGTATAAAAAAATCTTGTAGAAAGACCACGTGTCGTTTCACTCTTTGAAAATATCTTAAATCAATTTGATGACACATTATTTATGGCGTTGTGTGTGATTTATAATATTTTCTGCGAAATCCGTTCACATTAAAATATATATCACGATATACACCAATGAGAGGCTGTGAATTTAATCAATATCACGATATACACCAATGAGAGGCTGTGAATTTAATCAACTGGAATTATGG
Source organism: Odontocerum albicorne (assembly GCA_949825065.1). NCBI lineage: Eukaryota > Metazoa > Arthropoda > Insecta > Trichoptera > Odontoceridae > Odontocerum > Odontocerum albicorne. Next base: position 6,970,862 of record OX463858.1, read on the forward strand.
CCGATAATAAAACTACATGACATATATTATTAGTAAAAAAATGTTTTATCAATTAATTCCTGCCAAATGAACCCATGGAAAAAAAATATTTTATCACTCACAGACATACCTAATTGGTTATCGTTTTATTATAATATGTATATTTATTTATTTAGTTCAATGTACCATTAAAAATAGTTCAAATTCAAATAATAATTTTGAATGCACTTGAATACAAAATTGACGTGTCCCAAAAAGTATAAACATTTACATGAATTATGTACATAAAAACACATCAGAAAGGAGTACGCACATGCATACTATCCACCATACATATAATACAAACATGAGACAGTCAGTGGCTCAGGAGACCCAGGGCCGTAACATACAAATTAAAAATAATCTGGAAAAAATTAAAACAAAAATATGTATTAGTATGATTTATCCACATATCGAAAATTCAACCTTTTGTTTAAAAGATACGCGAATTTTTTACTTGGGTTGAGAATGACTTGGTATAGTAAAAAAATCCCAGATACATTCAGAATCTGTCTGGATATCACTAGCAAATTGTGCTATGCATTAATAAATAACTTTACCCTCGTTGATTCCCTCCACAGCTTAATTTGTTAGTAGCAACCGACGTGTTTTACTATCCCTTCTCCGTCTGAGCTGGCGAGTCGCACCGCACCTCTCACCTCTCACGCCGGCAACTCTTGTCAGATCACGACATGGCTAATTGTTGAAAATTTTAATTGGCTGCATGTCGGTAAACATTATCCATTGTCTACGTCAGCTGTTGCCAAACACGATACTGCTGTTGCTCTTAAACAAATCTTTGGTCTTTCTACTGGACCTTTTAACGCAAATTTGTATCTATATAACTGTAGCATGTCATTAAAACTTCGCCTGTAAATTACAATATTCCTTATTTACCAAACTTTGTATATGCTAAACGGACGGGGACGAGGGTTTCGACTACAAATCTTATACGACTACAAATCTTATAGCACCACTCGTAGATTTTATAAAGCACCACCTGTTGATGCATATATAAATTGTTAACTGGAAAAATACCAAAGCCTTTTTTAATTGACAAACTTTTTTTTTAATGTACTGGACAATTATTTTACGGCGTCGTGAATTGAGATTCTTTAGGTGCCGGATTCACGAACTAAGATGTTTACCCTTCCTGTGCTGTGATGTGTAACTAGTACACATTGTTTCTAATAACTTTAATATCTCTATAAATATAATAAATACTGGGTTCAGATTTTAGCATAAGTATCGCTATAGTATATTTTGTAAGCAAACCTAAGTCACTTTCAAGGGAAGCATAAGTATCGCTATAGTATGTATATTTTGTAGGCAAACCTAAGTCACTTTCAAGGGAAGCATAAGTATCGCTATAGTATATTTTGTAGGCAAACCTAAGTCACTTTCAAGGGAAGCATAAGTATCGCTAAGGTATGTACATTTTGTAGGCAAACCTAAGTCACTTTCAAGGGAAGCATAAGTATCGCTATAGTATATTTTGTAGGCAAACCTAAGTCACTTTCAAGGGAAGCATAAGTATCGCTATAGTATATTTTGTAGGCAAACCTAAGTCACTTTCAAGGGAAGCATAAGTATCGCTAAGGTATGTACATTTTGTAGGCAAACCTAAGTCACTTTCAAGGGAAGCATAAGTATCGCTATAGTATGTATATTTTGTAGGCAAACCTAAGTCACTTTCAAGGGAAGCATAAATATCGCTATAGTATATTTTGTAGGCAAACCTAAGCCACTTTCAAGGGAAGCATAAGTATCGTTATAGTATATTTTGTAGGCAAACCTAAGTCACTTTCAAGGGAAGCATAAGTATCGTTATAGTATATTTTGACATTTAATAATTTTGTTGTTTGCTTGTTATTTGATGTAATTGGGTTAAGGTTATATCAAATGTAAAATAAATATTATTTCCATATTATTTTAGATGCGTTATCATTATTTGAGATGTGTACTTTTCTTATTTTGTTTAACATAACTTCACTTTTGACGTGTTTGGCTGGATAGTATACTCGTACCAATTTTCACAGCGAGTCCAAAAAAACTTCTCACCAAGTTTACTGTTCGCTTTGATGGCCCTGGAAGCCGGTTCGCATCCAACAGCAACAACTCTGCATTGTTATTTAGCGTTGTTTGTCCAGCGTACTTGACAGAAACTGCGGCTTTCTCCGTTGTGAGTTACGATCGGGCTTTCATAATGTAGTTCTCTAGCTCTCGAAACTACCTGCCATTTTAACGAGGTTCACTCTCGCATACCCGTAGAAATACAATTCACAATTTTGAGAAAGCGCAAAATCTGCCGTCACGACTTTGCTCTCTCAGAATTTTACACCCTGATTGTTTTCTTGCAGTTATTTAATTTCACCTGTACCGAGACGTTACAAGTAATGGTATGTATGTATGTGTATTTATTTATTTTTGTGATCGATGTTCATATGAGAAAATAGCCGCCCTTCCACCCTTCACCGCGAATCAACTTTAAACGCCACAATATTGCTATATACCATACATAGAATAAATCTATAATAATATGCCACATTAGTAAATTGTTTGTTTTCAATAAAAAAAATTAATGTTGGCATATTTTTTTTAAGTATTGTATTATTTCTTTGATTAATTAATGAATACCTTTAACTTACTACATATTATCGAGAATGTGCAACGTGAAAAATGGCATCATCGATTTATTTTTAAATGTCACATTGTTAAATATTTGATTGTGTATAAATCGACTATTTGCATATTAAATACACCAAGCTGAGAAAGCTACTTTAGCCCGTCACATGTGCTTGCAAAATAATCTTATATTGATTTTAATACATAATTAAATATGATTTGACATCTCAAGGGCGGATTATTTATTATAAAATGTTATTGTCAAGAACTTTATAATAATTATATAACGCTATATATATATATATGTACAAAAATAATTTAAATCTAATGCTGAATTTCGCTAATTGAAAATATTCAACATTTTTAGTTAATGTGTATTTTTATACAGTTATTACTGGCATTAATATCGATTTGAATTACGACTATTGGAACAGTTGAGTAAAGAAAGAAAACCAAGGTACACGTCGTCTAAAACGAGTGTTCCAACTTAAAACGAAGCCTTCTTTGAAAATCAATTCGCTATTTATTTTATCCCCTCTTATTCATCAAATCCTCCTAGTCTAGTTGAACTCGATAGCAATGTGGTGATATTATTGACTCGCATCCGGGGGCTTCGGGCTCGATTCCCGATGGCATTTTGTAAAAGAGTTCGTCCGGTAACAGTACTCGCACGCACCGAGCGGCCGTATCGCTAACACATTCAATGACAAACCGCGAGTTCCGAACCTACTCCAGAGGTTCTTAACTCGAATGTTAGCGGGGCAGAAGATAATATTGTCCACGCTTTTCAATATGTCCGAAATACTAATTAGGATATATTTGAACAGTACCATACGAAGAAATGAAGATTTATTAAATTACAATTTCCGTGGCCATTTGGTAAGACTCCTGTCTCCCAATCCGGATTTGGCAAGACTCCTTTCTCCCAATCCGGATTTGGTAAGACTCCTGTCACCCAATCCGGATTCGTGTTATGAAATATTTATGTAATAAAAATTTCCATTAGATATTTTTATTACATAAATATTACATAACACGATTCACCAAGTTAAGAAATATTACATTTTGTTTTATGATAGATAAACGTGTATACCCAATTGAAACAATTCAGTTGGAAAACAAAGCTGTGCCGGGGAGTTTTATTTTCTTTTTTATTTTCTCTTTTAAGCCAGTAAGTCGTTGCACATCAGCAAACTCACTGACCACCAACGTTCCCCCTAATTTTTTCATTGTGTGTGCGGCCCATCAACTTATATGTGATTTATTCGAAATACGTAACATACCATAATACGAGTAGGTAGAGTCCACGCGGCGTAAGGAAAGAATCTGTGACTGTATTGTACTATAGCGTAGGTACACAGAGCGTGTGATTTTGTTAGTCAACTCCTGTGTGCTGATTGGTCAGTTTCTAGAATTAGTGTGTCATCGTGTCAAAAAAATGTTTACAAGTTCATTTCTTTGAGATGTGTGCGGAAGATGGAAACATGTGTGCGGACAATTTTTAACAGATGTGCGGCGGCCGCACACGCGCACACTTTAGAGGGAATGTTGCTGACCACACCCCTGGACTGTATTCGATGGCACACTAAAGTGAGAAATTCGGAGCACACCGGCATGTTGTTTTTAAAGAATGGATATAACTAAACCATAGATATCCTTATACTCCCGAATACTAGGCGGAAAAAAATACTCGTGCCTCGAGGGGAGTAGCGCAGTGCGGGGTTCGAACCGGCGACCTTCCGATCGTAAGTCCAGTGGATTACTTCTTTGGGGATAGCTGAAGTTGTGACACTTTTACCCTGATATTGCAAATTAGATTAAATACATTACATACGCTATCCTTTATTCAGGTGGCCGATTTGTTTGACGGCCAATATCAAGGCTTTAGCGCGAACCAGCTGTATGGCTAATATTTATTTAGAACGGGGCCCAGGGGCGTTCGCAAGCCTACACGGCACATTTCTGACGACAGTGTTTTGGTGAATTATTGCACAATTTTAGAACATTGGTAGTTAACATTTTCCAATAAGTATATGTTATAATATTTATATAGTGCTGATAAATAAACTGCACCTGATCATCCAAGGTAAAATAGAAGGCCGAAGATTTGTTGGCAGGAGGCAAATCTCCTGGCTCCGCATTATACGTTATTGGACTGGCACAAAGGGCGTTGGTTTATCTTTTTCGGCCTGCCGGGGACAAAGGTATCTGCTCTCAAGTGATATTCAACTTTGGGGAGATCTGACATGACACTGAAAAGAAGAAGATAAATAAATAATGAAACTTGAAGGGTATTTCCTGTGTTGTGGGACATATAACCGCTTTTGAAATAGAGGAAACGGTTTTTCATTTCGGACCATCTGTTATAATCATCATACACATACGAGTATATCCATGTATCGCTTTCTTCCACAGTTTGTGTTGTATTTGTGCAGAAGTATTATGAAAGGATCTGTTTTCTTTGTGAATTTGATAGTAAAAGGTATTGCAGACCGCAATAATCACTAGTTTATAAAAAATGTAATATCACATGGAATCTTTCTAATTCCTTCACCTTATCGGATTTTCTGAAATCGAAGTTTGGAAAAGGGGAGTTTTTAACGATTTCGAACATTTTTTTATATTTCAAGGCAATTTTACACATGGCAAGAAATATACATAATTTGCGAAAAACAACAGGTAATTTAATTTGGATACGCAATTTTAATGGATCTGGATTTGTTGCCCTTCATTTATCGTGTCCCCAGTAAACTAGGCTTTTGTAGTTATGTATCTCACTGAGGACATATAGCATGAAAAAATAAATCGATACTTCTTTCCGATTTTTTATTATATAAAACCCCGTTGCACATTATCATCAGTCTGACAAACAGTGACACTCAATTACACATGCATATATCACGCGAATCAAACCCCTCACAATTTACTCCAGACAGACAAATACGTTCATCCCACAATATACCGCACATAATCATAAACAAATAACAAAAAATACCACACTCAAGAGCTCACACAAACTTTTGCTACAAGTCATTCCTCTTGCAGGTCCAAGTATTCAAACTCCTGTCGCAATAACAACCACGCTCCGATCGACTGCCTAAATTGTTTTCCTCCTTTTGCCTTTATTGAATTCGGCATTATATATATTAGTTGAGTGTAAGGAATGAAAGGTATTGTCTTCGGCCATTACGTTGGGTACTTCCCCTCATCTGCATATGTTTAGAAAAACATATTTGCTAAGAAAACCTCAAAAACTTACCAAGGGAAGACGAACTACAAAGAAACGTTTGTAGATCTTCCGATATATGATAGTAACACATTTGGTTTTAGGTGTAATGTAGAGCGTGTGAAGTCCTTCCTAAACCTGCACACGCCACCCATATCTCTAACACAGACCGTTCCACGCCACAGGACCAGCAATGGCAAAATTTCGGTCAGAATATCCCCCCCCCCCCCATTTGGATCAATTCTGAACAAGCAATTTATTAGATGATGACATCGGCCTCAAAGTTCTTCTCTCCGAAGGAACATGTCTAAGACACAGATTCGAAAGATACAATGGAGACATCCTATTAAGGGACTTGAATTTAAAGAGACAAACTATGAAATCATTCGCGCCACTTGAGACAATAATTTATCGTAATGAAAAAACTCATTCTTGATACTTCAATCGATCCAAAAAACGTAATATATTTACTATGCAATGTATGTTGGTACTGATGTTTTTACAGCCGAATAAAGATAAACATTGTAGTTTAATATTTTAAAACATTTAAATGAAACGCACCGTCATTTATTTTCGTTTTTATTCCACTCTCAAACCTTCGTCACTCCACTGTCAAGAGTTTCGGAGAAGGGTTCCCCATCAGTGGCCACACCTCTCGTTACTAAAAACGAATATAAAAGTATAATATGCGATAAATAGCGAGTTATCGCAACATTCACACTGCCCGACCCTCGGAATATAATATTTTTTTATGTCAACATCCTTAGGGGTGTGCCACTGACTATTCCATAACCCGCATAAATGCATTAAATCTGAATAAATCGCGCGATATTTCCCGACAGCCCGTCGACATTGTAGAGCGGAGCATACATAGATACATGTTAGACGCGACACGTATTATTGAGTCTATTTCAAATTTCAATCAATCTTGAAGAAAACATATCTCAGCAGATCAACATACTCGTATGTTATATGTATGTATATATATACTAGCATAATTTGGCTCCACGATCTTTTGCGCCGCGATTTTTAGATGACCATTCTCAAAGTGTGATCCCGTTGCGCGTATCAAATGTTTCTGCTTTTGTCTCGATCCACATATTGCCGAGGTGCAAGAACATACAGGAGGCCTTTCCTGTGACTGTTTTTGAAAAATACTATTGAATATGTTAAATGTATCTAATGGGAATACTAGACACTTGAATGTAATCGTTTTATCAAGAATACGTAGGTATAAACAATCAAAGAAATACAAGACAGAACTTGACTGGTAAACTAGATAGAATACGAAGATATCTATCTGTTTCTTTTTTATTAATTTATCTTCTTATTCGTCGTTCATTTTCTTTTCGATGCTCTAAAATGGTACTGCAATAAAACCACTTCTGTAAGCTCCTCAATCAAGGGGTGCGCCGCTTTCTACCTGCTCTGTCCTGAATCCGTACATACTATCACACCATTTCCCTGTCGGGGTAGGCACATAGGAAATATCGTCAAATTTTTCTATCTTGACACACAGCCTTCCTCTCGTGTACATCCATACACCTCATACAATTCATTCGGTTTCTCTGACTTTCTACGTTTTCTTCTTTCAAAACATTATTCGTTTAATTATAAGTTGATCACGATATATTACTTAAGAAAATGCACAAACTTGGCTTCAGCGATAATCTAATTGGATTATTTGCATCTTACCTAAAAGAAAGATCTCAATACGTAACAATCCGTAACAAGTCTTCTGTGGAATTTATCGCAAGATCTGGTATACCACAAGGATCCAATTTAGGTCCCCTACTATTCCTCATATTAATAGACGACATTCAGAATTCCATAAGTCACTCGACATGTTTATTGTTCGCTGACGACTTGAAAATATTCAAAAAGATCAATTCACCTCACGACTGTGCACAGTTACAACAGGACCTAGACTCCCTAGTCTCCTGGAGTGAGCAAAATCATCTTCTGTTCAACATTAACAAATGTGTCTGTGTATCTTATAGTCGATCGTTTTCACCAATCCACCATCAGTATACTATACAGGGAGTGGCACTAAACAGAGTTTCTGAATTCAAGGATTTGGGCGTAACCTTCGATGTCGGACTCACGTTCGTTAACCATGTCTCACGTTTGATATCGGACTGTTACAAACTACTCGGTTTTGTAATGAGAATATCAAGAGAATTTAACAGCACCGATATCCTCCGAAACTTATATAATTATCTAATTAGAACCAAATTAGAATATGCATCTACGGTTTGGGCTCCTCACCAGCTCAAATATAAAAACAATATAGAACAAATACAAAAAAAATTCCTCAGATATCTATGGTACAGAACAAAGGGCGATTACCCAAAATATGCTCACCATGCCGAACTTCTCACGGTGTGTAACTATAGAAGCCTTGAAACAAGAAGGCAAGAATCCATTGCGATATTCCTAATAAAGGTCTTCCAAGGTTCCTTTAACTGTCCCGCGATTCTAGAAGCACTAAGTTTATATGTACCCAATAAATATATCCGTGCAAGGAATCACCCTCTGTTCTACATACCAACTTACAGGACGAATATCATGGCTAAACACTCAGTCACGCGTGGTATAGAGATATTGAACCAACTGAATGACACGGTTGATATATTCTCGGTACCGTCTAGCAGTATGAGAAGAATCCTGGCTGATATTATTCCTAACGAATAAGCTAACGCTAGAAGCAAACCCTCTTTGTGTAACAGGAGAAATCCGTGCAAAGTGGATAAAAAAAAAAAAAAAAAAAAAAATAACACATTTTCTTTGATCTTCGTTTAGCATGCCTTCCACTGCATATGCGGTATATAATTTGTTTTGTTAGTCTTAGTTAATTTATTCGTTCTTGCAGGTCTGACAATCCAAACGATTGTCAGACCCGCACTCCTCTATGGCTCCGAATGCTGGACGATATATAACTCGTACTCTAGGCGACTAGAAACTGCTGAAATGCGCATGCTAAGATGGTCAGCTGGTGTGTCCCTAAGAGACAAAATAAAAAGCTGACACATTCGTGGAAGCCTAGATGCTACAGACATCAACAGCAAGATGGAGGAGAGGCGATTGAGATGGTATGGGCACGTTGGACGCAGAGCACCCGATCACATTGTGAACCAGTCAATCTCCATGGATCTGCCTCGAATAACAACCAGAGGAAGACCAAAAAATTCATGGGTGGTGCAAAAAGATAACCTGATGCAGAGGCACAGCCTGGGGGACGTAGTCCGGGACAGAAGAGCATACAACCTGAGGACGAGGAGAGCTGACCCTAACAGTCTTCGCAGACAATGAGTTGGGATTATTATTATTATTCGTTCTATATGCCCAAACCATTTTAGAGTGCTCTTCTTCACCTTAATCAATACATCAAACCTTAAGTTCACATTCATCTCTTATCATTTAATTCCGTATTCTGTCGAATATTATCACTCTATGTATTCTTCTAAGTGTACGCATTTAAATCAGCTTTTTTTAAATCTTGAATTGAATTGAATCTGATCAAAATTGGCACCAAAATACTATTGTGGACTATCATCTTAGCAGATTATGATACTGTCCAGTTCCAGTATATATGTTTTAATGATTTATTTACTTGTCTTCTGTAATATCTCTTTTTTTTCTACTTGAGTTTCTCTTGCTACCGCTGTCACCAAATGTAAATTTTATTGACACATTCGATACCTATGTTTGAGGGTCGCTCCCACAAAGGGGTCATTGCTAGGAGGGTCACACTCTCTCTTGGCAAGCAGCTGACCGTATGTTTACATTCCGCTCGCTATGGCTCATACATCCACACCTGCATACACTGTACTGTGTTTCGTACACCGCTCTGTGTACGTTATGTTACATCACATTTCTAAAATTGGCTCTCATCATCCCGCTGCCAGCATGCTATGCAGCTACAAATTACGATCTTGAAACGATTACGAAATCACGCGGTGGCGCTTCTCAAGTATGTTATCTGCTTTCATCCAAGAGTACGCAGTTAACTTGTTCAAGGTCAAATATGTTCATAATGATTCATTCAATAATTTTATGCTACATGTTTCCAGCAGGAGGCCCAGAGTATGCAGTCCCAATGTTAGGACAAACTTGCATGTGTAGTAAGTCCTGCATAGCCCCACAATCACATTCAGTGCTTCTTTCATTCAAGAAACCCCACCTTTGCTTGTTCACCTCTTCTCGGAGTCTATACAGTGGTAGTTAAGTGGGCTAAGGCAGTTGGTCTCCAGGTGCCATCTTTTCCGAGAGCTCCACCAGTCAGTCGTCAGTTTTTTTTCTTTCCGTTTCAGAAAACGCGCTTAATCCCGAGGAACTGTCAGTTCTTCCTCAGAAACTGTTCCTGGATTTCAATCTTGACATTGCTGACTGGTGTCCATGTAATGGGCGGTGTTTTGAGCCATTGACTTGTTTTGTCCTTTCTATTTATATACCGATCAATTGGTATATTTTCTTCACTAGTGTTGCTTTTAAGTATTCTGTTATTATCATCCTGGTTTCGTTGATTAATATTTACTAGTTGCAACCCGTGAAATATTCACGGAAGTAAAACACATTCTACATTTATGAAAATATATATTCATAAATATAGAATTTGTTTATATATTTATCATTTATACATCGTCCCCTTTTACACCGGTTCAAAAATTGTTAGCTAGGTATTTAAAATTCGTTCAGTTATCACGGACCCACCGAGATTCAAATTTCGAATTACTTTCGGAGAGAATCCAAGTATTCCTATCTCGCTCTTTTGTATTCAAAATTCAATTCTCGTATTCTTTCTTTGACAACAACCATCGTATGGGTTTTGGCATATTCATACTATGATATATTTATAATTGAATGTATCAATGTTGCAGAAATAGAGCTAACGTTTGTATGCTTTAATAAAAATCAAATAATACGATAACACTTGAACTGTCGTTATTTCACAACATCTTCGATGTGCCTTTTTTTTCTTCTTTGTTTTATTTTTACCACAAAGTTAACCTATGAACTATTGTACTATCATAATAAATATGTTATGTTCTGTGTTATCAGAATGTTGTTTTTCTTCTCCTTCATCGCGTACTCAATTCTGAGCGTCGTGATCTTCTGCTGTATCTCGATTTTGGCGCACCACCTATATCCACTTCTCCCGGTACTAGCCCATATTTGAATGCAACGCTTAAATATGATTCTGTTAACTCCTTTATTTGATCCGCCCTTCTCATAGGACACCTTTATCGTAATCTCCTTCCCTCAACTGTCTCCGTGATCACCAAATCTTCATAATTCTTTCTAGCAACTGTCTGTATGCTAGAATTCGTTTTCTGTATGTTATCAAAAGTCTTGCGATAATCTCCAATTCTTGGATGATGGAGACGTTGGTGCGCCTTGCAATCCATGGGATACGTAGCATCCACCTAAAACACCACACATTCAGATGTGCGTCAGCATCTATCATGTTTATTTCCTTCCTTCTCTCCGTCCATGTTTCCACTACTTACAAAGCCATGGAGATTATTAATGACTTAACCAGACGGATTTTGGTTCTTCTGAGTATAGACCTAGTTAAGTTAATGTATTTGTCAGACTTGTCATAGCTGATTTTGTCATTCCAATTCGTCTTCGGATATCTGTTTCACATCCTCGATTCCTTGAAATAAAAATACCTTGTTCGACTAATTCGATGTATGATAAATTACTTTTCCAAAATAAAGGCTGGATATTTTCTCTATTTTCTATCTATTCCAAAATAAAGGCTGGATAATATGCTTTCGACAAAGTTGATCACGATATATTACTTAAGAAAATGCACAAACTTGGCTTCAGCGATAATCTAATTGGATTATTTGCATCTTACCTAAAAGAAAGATCTCAATACGTAACAATCCGTAACAAGTCTTCTGTGGAATTTATCGCAAGATCTGGTATACCACAAGGATCCAATCTAGGTCCCCTACTATTCCTCATATTAATAGACGACATTCAAAATTCCATAAGTCACTCGACATGTTTATTGTTCGCTGACGACTTGAAAATATTCAAAAAGATCAATTCACCTCAGGACTGTGCACAGTTACAAAAGGACCTAGACTCCCTAGTCTCCTGGAGTGAGCAAAATCATCTTCTGTTCAACATTAATAAATGTGTCTGTGTATCTTATAGTCGATCGTTTTCACCAATCCACCATCAGTATACTATACAGGGAGTGGCACTAAACAGAGTTTCTGAATTCAAGGATTTGGGCGTAACCTTCGATGTCGGACTCACGTTCGTTAACCATGTCTCACGTTTGATATCGGACTGTTACAAACTACTCGGTTTTGTAATGAGAATATCAAGAGAATTTAACAGCACCGATATCCTCCGAAATTTATATAATTATCTAATTAGAACCAAATTAGAATATGCATCTACGGTTTGGGCTCCTCACCAGCTCAAATACAAAAACAATATAGAACAAATACAAAAAAAATTCCTCAGATATCTATGGTACAGAACAAAGGGCGATTACCCAAAATATGCTCACCATGCCGAACTTCTCACGGTGTGTAACTATAGAAGCCTTGAAACAAGAAGGCAAGAATCCATTGCGATATTCCTAATAAAGGTTTTCCAAGGTTCCTTTAACTGTCCCGCGATTCTAGAAGCACTAAGCTTATATGTACCCAATAAATATATCCGTGCAAGGAATCACCCTCTGTTCTACATACCAACTTACAGGACGAATATCATGGCTAAACACTCAGTCACGCGTGGTATAGAGATATTGAACCAACTGAATGACACGGTTGATATATTCTCGGTACCGTCTAGCAGTATGAGAAGAATCCTGGCTGATATTATTCCTAACGAATAAGCTAACGCTAGAAGCAAACCCTCTTTGTGTAACAGGAGAAATCCGTGCAAAGTGGATAAAAAAAAAAAAAAAAAAAAAAAAAAAAAAAAAAAAATATTATTATAGATTAAAATTATAGAAGGATTCTGAGTGACTTCAATGCTTCAAACAAGCTTTTCTTAAATATTACTTTAATTGAAAACATACATTTATATACTCGTAGATTCCCAAAAAATATAGACTTTTACACCGTGCCGTTTACTTGAACTTGCTGCAGGAATTTGTCATACCTCGCATTCGTGAGGAGTTTAGGGATGAAGATGACTTTCATTTACAGCAAGATGGTGCATCTCCCCCTACTGCCGTGATGTGAGGGCAACTTTGATGCAAATTTGCCGAACAGATGGATTGGACGAAGAGGTAGCATTGAATACCCTCCGTGCTCCCCAAACCTCACACCAGTTGACTTTTTTTATTGGGACTCATCAAATATAGTTTATGGCACAAAACCGGCAACAGTTAATGAATTGAAAGCAGCCATTAAAAGAGAATGCGCCCAAATAACAAAACAAATTATTCGTGATGTTTGCAATTCCACGTTATCAGCAGTGCATGGACCATAACGGCTATCAATTTTGGATAAAGCACTTGGAATAATTGAAAAGAATATTCGTGTGTCTTTTATAATTTGGAGTTTTGATCTTTGATGTACCTTAATTAATACTGAATTTGTAATTGATCATTTAAACTGTATATACGTTTTTTTTAGACACTTGTATTGTAAGCCATTTTATGTTTTCAGACACCTTGTAAGCCTTTTCACATAAGAATTTATTAATAATGAAAAAAATGCAGCACAATATCCATCAATTAGAGCAATTGGTATAACTAAAAAAAACCACGCGTCTGTCTTCTTTAATTTGGAGTTTTAATCTTAGATATACCTTAATAAATACTGAATTTATAATCTTTCAAACTGTGTATATATTTTTGGAGACACTTTGTATTGTAAGCCATTTGAGAATTTATTAATAATGGAAAATGCAGCTGTATATTGACCAGAATGACCATCAATTGGAGCAATAAAAAAATCCATGTGTCTGTCTGGAATGGAAATGAAATTTCTGGAAGGAAAGGAAATGGAATGGAAATGGAAATTTCATGGAAAATGCAGCAGTATATTGACCAGAATGACCATCAATTGGAGCAATAAAAAAATCCATGTGTCTGTCTGGAATGGAAATGAAATTTCTGGAAGGAAAGGAAATGGAATGGAAATGGAAATTTCATGGAAAATGCAGCAGTATATTGACCAGAATGACCATCAATTGGAGCAATAAAAAAATCCATGTGTCTGTCTTCTTTAATTTGGAGTTTTTATCTTCGATATACCCTAATACGTACTGAATTTATAATCATTTTAATGTGTACATTATATATTTTTTTGGGACACTCTGTACCTTTAAGATACAAGGACGTAGAAGAAAAGCGAGGAAACAAATAATGGGAAGCAAAGCACGCAACTCGATTCAAAATAAAAATAACTCCCTAGTTTTTCCGTGGTTTGCTATTTGAAGGTTATTTATTAAAAAAAAATAGCAATATTGTATAAAAAAAAAACAAATTATTAATTTGTTTATGTATCTTCAGATCAAACGCGGCCTTGAAATATTTTTTGTTGTAGCGGAAATGGAGCCAAAACGCCGAAAAGAAACCAATATTTATATTTTTTCCACTCGTACCCAAATACCTTGAATGAACACAATCGAGAAACCGAATCATTTTTTTGCCGTGGATTTTTATAAAAATAAAATAAATGATGATGCGGATTGCCGCCGAGTTTGCGGTTTCGCCAGGTGTCGCGATCGCGTTTCAATTTGTTTCGCAAGAGTCGTGAAAAAAATTTCAATTCACCGATGCTGAGTTTTGTCGACGACGAATCAATTTAAATATCACCTCCTTTCTGACTTCGAGGACTTCGAGAAATCTTATGTTATTCGATTATGGATTTTTGGCGAATTACTAAATACGTACACACCATCACGTTATTCGCGGGGTAGGTATATATATATGATAAAGCTCCTAATTTTCCTATCGTGACACACCGTCTCAACTACAATTTCTCTGACTACATTTCCTTCTTTCCAAGTAGTATCTGTAGTTATATAAAAAAATGTCACTCCATACAACCTCCTACTGACACTTCGATGCTATACTGCTTCTCCACGGTATCTCATAGAGACATGGCTGCCGCGTTGACCAATAAATGGTATAAATTAAATTTAAGATTGAGTATTCATAAAAATTCTCCCTTTTCGATATTTGTATACCTTATTTGAATAACAATAAAAAAGCAGTAGTGAATGCTTCATACATTATATAAGGTATAATACAACATTTTTAACAATTAATATTAGGTCCTTACATATGAAATTGGCGTTTTGCCGTACTGGCAACTTTGATCTCAAATATCTTCTCTTTGGTTAAGAATTCCAAATTCAAATTTATACAGCTATTTACTCAAGTATTTGTGTTTTGAAAATTATAATTCATTTGTTTTTTCCTCAATTGTTTTTTTTCTTTGCGTCACTCAGTTTACAAAATGGAAAACTTGAAATATCGCGTTATTTACGAGTACGAGTTCCACCGTGGCACCAGTGCTGCAGAAACGGCTCGAAGGATTAATGATGTGTATGGCGACGGTGCCGCAAAAGAAAACACAGTGCGTTTTTGGTTCCAACGTTTTCGTTCTGGAAATTTCGACCTGCAGAAGAAGCCCCGTGGACGGCCGGAGACCAAAGTTGATAATGAAGAATTGAAGGCTATTGTGGAAGCGGATCCATCGCAAACCACGTCCGAGTTAGCTGCAGGCTGCGGTGTTAGTGATAAAACTATTTTAATCCACTTGAAGCAAATTGGGAAGGTGAAAAAGCTTGAAAGGTGGGTACCTCACGAATTGAGTGAAGCAAATCAACAAACGCGCGTTGACTGCTGCGTTGCATTACTCAACCGGCACAATAATGAAGGGATTTTGAATCGAATCATTACCTGTGATGAAAAGTGGATCCTGTATGATAATCGGAAGCGCTCATCGCAATGGCTGAACCCTGCCGAACCAGCCAAACCATGCCCCAAGCGAAAATTGACTCCAAAAAAGTTACTTGTGAGCGTTTGGTGGACTAGTGCTGGTGTCGTTCTCTAAAGCTTTCTTAAATCTGGCCAGACGATTACGGCAGATGTCTATTGTCAGCAACTGCAAACCATGATGGAAAAGCTAGCTGCTAAACAACCGAGGCTGGTTAATCGCTCTAGGCCACTGCTGCTTCATGATAACGCTAGACCACACACTGCACAACAGACGGCTACCAAATTAGAAGAGCTTCAATTGGAATGTCTAAGACATCCATCGTACTCTCCGGACCTTGCCCTAACAGATTACTATTTTTTTCGAAATTTGGATAACTTCTTGCAAGGGAAAAAATTCAACTCCGATGGGGCAGTCCAAACCGACTTCAAAGATTTTATTGATTCCCGTCCGAATGGTTTTTTTAGTAAAGGGATCGATGAACTACCTATGAGATGGCAAAAGTGCATAGATAGCAATGGTACATACTTTGATTAAATAAATATATTATATTAAAAAAAAATCAACTTTATGTTCCTCCCAAACAAAACGCCAATTTCATATGTTAGGACCTAATATAAAAAAATTAATGTTTAATAAAAATTGTAACAAAACAATGAATGAAGTATACTATCCCTGCACTATCCAGTTGACGTATATGTTATGTGATTTTGCGGTTTGATTTTAGTTTAAATGTGAACATTTCTGGGGTCCGAATTATTTGATCACGCGTTTAAATCGACTACGTGGATAAATTTTGCGGTATTTCGAAGTACAAAATTATACATATCATCACGCCGTGTTATTTGCGGGGTAGGCAGAGATAACAGATTTTCAAACTTTTCTATCCAACCACACAACTTTCGCCTCATCTGCATTGATACGTCTCGTCATGCACAATCTGCTGTTATTCAAACTTCTCACTTTACTTTTTTTTTAAATATTTTTAGTCCATTTGATCTAGCCATGTTTTCATCGGTTTACCTCTTCCACGCACACCTTGCTTTTCTAACTTGTATACTGTCTAAGTCATTCTTTCGTCATTCATTACATGTCCAAACCAACTAAAAGCTCCTTTTTACATCCTTCTTAAAAACGTCAATTTTATCCACGCATTCATTTCTGATATCTTTATTTCGTCTTCTTTCTTTCCGAAGAAGAGCACGGTGATATAGTTGGGGCATGTGGAACGAATTAATGGAGAAAAACTAACATAACATATATAGTTCAAATATAAGTAGATATCGTGTGAGAATAAGACCAAGGAAAGTATAGTTTGAACAAGTGAATGAAATTCTGAAATAAGAAAACATAGAAAGTCAGTAAACATATAAGTTGTATGAGTAGGTGTATGAAATATATGGTTATGGAAGAGACTAGATTTTGTCAAGACAGGAAAGTGTCGCTTTGTCCTCTCTGCCTATTCCGATAAGGAAATGGCATTATCTATGTTTGCACAATGCTCTATACCTATATTTATTTATTTCCAAGTCATATTATTTAGATTTCGTAAATCTGTTTGGAGATCTTAAAATAGTGTTTTTTATAGTGTTTTAATGCCTCAATAATAAATAACCGTGTTATAAACATCTACCAACCGATACAATTTAATTTATAAACATCTACCAACCGATACAATATAATTTATAAACATCTATTAACCGTTACAATATAATTTATAAACATCTACCAACCGATACAATAGAATTTATAAACATCTATTAACCGTTACAATATAATTTATAAACATCTACCAACCGATACAATAGAATTTATAAACATCTACCAACCGATACAATATAATTTATAAACATCTATTAACCGATACAATATAATTTATAAACATCTACCAACCGATACAATATAATTTATAAACATCTACCAACCGATACAATATTTATAAACATCTGCCAACCGATACAATAGAATTTATAAACATCTGCCAACCGATACAATAGAATTTATAAACATCTACCAACCGATACAATAGAATTTATAAACATCTACCAACCGATACAATATAATTTATAAAAATCTACCAACCGATACAATAGAATTTATAAACATCTACCAACCGATACAATATAATTTATAAACATCTACCAACCGATACAATAGAATTTATAAACATCTACCAACCGATACAATATAATTTATAAACATCTACCAACCGATACAATATAATTTATAAACATCTACCAACCGATACAATATAATTTATAAACATCTATTAACCGATACAATATAATTTATAAACATCTACCAACCGATACAATATAATTTATAAAGCGTTGTTAAGAAATCATCTCTAGAGCACTTTTACAATACAATCTTATTCAAAGTATTAATTAGCTTTACTGCGAAGAAGTGCAGCGTGCTAAGTGCAAATCTATACTCTAATTACTAAACTCATTAAAATAGCTGTAATAGTCTCTTAAATGTGAACACACTTTATGGATCAATCCATTAACAAATAGATCGCGGAATCCGCTCTGCATACATCAAAGCATTAATATTCCTTATCTACGAGTATGTACAGTGAACTGGTCGGCTTCCGCCCCTCGCTCTGATTCTCAGCCGGAATTCCATTCATTCCAAGACAGCATCGAGAGGTCTTCATTTTTACCACATTCCCGAGGTATACGAAGGCCGTTCAGCCGATCTAAGTTCCGCATACTTCGCTAAGATTGCAATTCATTTTGTGTCCTCCTGTGCCTTTCGCTGCAACCGGCCGGTGCTGTATGCAATTAGCTGTTGTTGAATATCTTTAAAATGCCACGATGCACATTTTTCACTTCACCGAGGCAATAGGAATTCATTATGTCAATATACTCGTATTTAGTTTTTTTTTTTTTTTTTTAATATTACCTTGAAGTAATACGGCTTTAAGATAGATTTTAACAATAATTTTTGTACACACATACAAAGTTTAATTTGATTTCAAAATGTTTTTTTTTTAAATTTTAATTGTACTTGATGTACATCACCGGTACAAAGACTAAAATAGGCGGACGGTTGCCGCTCAATACTCGGTGATTCCAGCGTCACTTCGAGCCTCGGTGATTCCGGTGTCACTTCGAGTCTCGGTGATTCCGGCATCACTTCCAGTCTCGGTGATTCCGGCGTCACTTCGAGTCTCGGTGATTCTGGCGTCACTTCAAGTCTCGGGGATTCTGGCGTCACTTCAAGTATCGGTGATTCCGGCGTCACTTCCAGTCTCGGTAACAACTGAGTGAAGAGATACCTTGTTGACTGATAGAACTTGGATCGAAATAAAACAGAGTACGAAGTTTCAGACGAGACAATACATTTATATGAGGTAAAAATAGTGTGCGTTGGAGGAAAGACCTTTATTCTCCTTCCGAAAAAAGGATATCAAGCTGTGATGGTACTCGTATATGTACGAGTGTTTTATAATCTGTTATAGATTTAGTTAAAACTGTAGGTTAAATAAAACTCGCCGACAATATTGATCCGTGGTTAACCTAAAAAACTATACGTGGCACCGTGTTTCCTTACATTTTTTTTCTGTTAAAATTGTAAACATGTTTTTCTCGCGTCGTAAACCACATTTACACGACAATAATGTTATAAACATGATTGGAATTTTTTCAACGCTATTTTTTTGTCAAATTAACTTTTTACCGTATGTTTCATATTCAAAATATTATATGATACGAGTTTTCTTCGAAACATTATGGTTATAAGAAATTATTCTTAATTTTTTTTATTAAAAAGTGATGTATTTATTACTTTACAATCCACTTGTCACTTGAAAAAAAATATGGTAACGAGTAAATTCAGTAGTAAATGGTGTATTTTGTTAGTTTTTTTTTCCTGGAAAATTTGCCGAATTGTACATATATTTGAAGGTACAATTTTAACGTAAATAAGGCGATAAAAAAACAGTGTCCTTGTATATATGTTAAAGTTGTCGAAATACAATATTACGTTTTTGCTTACCGTTGACTATACAAGCGCAAGGAAATGCCTAATATGATCGCAGCCGCCACCTTCCTATCCTTACGTTCTACTTATTTTATATTTTGTAATATTTCGACAGTAGTGGGTTAGAGCAGTGTTCCCCAATCGGTGGTCCGCGGCCCGGTGCCGGGGCGCAGAGACTTTCCGCCGGGCCGCAAACAGTATGTCAAATTTCAAAAAATTCGTCATGCAAAAATATTAAATATAGGATTTTTTCGCTTGACGTTGACTTGTATTTTTAGTAATTGTTAAATAAATATAATTGGTATGATAATGCGACACGATGGCCGCTGGTTTTCTCAGAATGGACAGTCATAAATCTTCTCAGATACACATAGGGAGAACGGAAATATTTGCTCTTGGATAGTGAACTCGGATGCAAAACCCTACCTAAATATATTTCCAAGAATTTCATAATATATAATTGTTTTCATTTTGGAATGGAAGGTGAGAGTTTAACAGTACATACAAGTAAAATAATGTCAGAGACAGCACTGCAACCAAGAATATCCAATATATTAGCAAAGATGCAACAGCAGGTTTCGCATTAGTTTGTTGAAAAAACCCCATCGTTTTTGTTAAATTTTAATTGTATCAGACAATGTTACAATTAAAATTGTTTAACTGTTATATGTATATTTGTTAATTATAGTTACATATGTCCATCTGTCACAATATAAGATTAAAAAAATATTAAATAAAAAAAACATTTTTATTTCAGTATTAGTGGTCCGCGAAAAAAAAATCCTTTTTTTACCGGTCCACAGGTCTAAAAAGGCTGGGGAACACTGGGTTAGAGCATACATTCATATCAACACGCCGAATACCTTGCAGCGAGGCAAAGATAACAAATCTCCAAAATTTTCTATCCATGCACACAACTTTTGCCTCCTCCACATTCATACATATCGTCATGCACAATCTTCTATAATATTATTCATACTTCTCACTTAACTTTTTTTTTATCTGTCCCATTTGATTCAGCCACGTTTACATCTTACACGCACAACTTACACTTCTGACTTGTATACTCGCTAAGTCATTATTTCGTCATTCATTCTCTCCACATGTCCAAAGCACCTTAACCCTTCCCTTACGGTGATAAAAATAATACGCGTGATCCGGTGTTGGGTAGTGAGTACGCAATAAAAAATTAGCGATTTTAAATCGGAAAAATAAGAACATTCATAGATAATCCCCTTAATTAATTATAATTGAAGTTAAAAATTATAATAATTGAGATTTATTTGCTGAAAACATTAAAAAACCATCTAAAAACATTAAAAAAACGCTCACGAAACGGGCGTACGTCTAACCTATTTGCAAGCCTAGAGGCTACTAGTGGCGCGGAACGTCTGTCGCATACCCCAGCGCTTACGCCTTTGCTTGCGACGTTGAGACAATTCAGGTTCTCGCAATTCAGTCTACTATGCAAGAGTGAGATGCGAATACAGTGTCGCGCTTCCCGCATACTATTCACCTATCGTTAAGACGAGGTACTCGCAGCGTTTAAATGCGAATTTGTTTTCGTCTTTACAAAACACCTCGATGTAGTCGATAAATTCTGATTAGTATTAATATTATTTTTGAAATCAATGCGTAAATATATTATGGAGGAATACCTAAAATGTTAACCTTGTATTTATTATATTTATAGAGATATTGATGGTTATTAGAAGCAACGTGTAGAAGATACCCAACACAGGGAAGGAAAGGTTAAAGCCGTTTTCTTCATCCTACTTAAAATATCAATTTTATCCATGTATTCATTTTTGACGTTTTTATTCCGCCTTATTTTATACATTGACACTGCATTTTTTCTTTTTAATGCTCGTGTCTCCACAGCATTAATCTTACTTTTATCCTTCTGCCAAGTCCAAGTTTAACTTCCAAACATCAAGGTGAGCACCAGCACACTTGAATGTGCTGTCATTTATGCTGCTTGTAATATAGCGCGGTTGTTGTATATTACATTAATTGCTCCGTTTAGCTTGTCCCGCATCGCTACCCTTCTTTCAATGTCCCTTTTAATAAAAATTTCCTTTTATAATGATTATTCTTATATACTGCTTGTTGATGGTGCCGGCGCCTGTACTCGTATTATCGATACCGGACCGCAGCCTAAAATTCTTTTTAATTTTTCATACTTAAGAAATTCTGTGATATAAGCACTAAATGGCGCCGTAGACTAAATATATCGATACCTTCCGAGAAAAAGGGCGCAACCATTAACGCGAAAATTTTACGGGAGTAACAAAAAACTGGAATATTTTATTTCCCGAAATTTAAATAATGATTTGAATCACTAACTTAAAACATTTTTTTTAAATAAATAATATCATTTTGTCCTTAAAAATGTACACGTTTGCTCAAAACGATGAAAATACTTACATACCATCACGCCATTTCCCTGTCGGAGTAGCCAGAAAGAATAGATCGCCAGATGTTCCTATCTCGACCACATATTTCGCCTCTTACATCAATACACCTCTGACTTGCGAGGTTATGGGATTAGACATCTCGAGGACTTGCGAACTTATTAACTTTGGACTTCCCGAGAACTTGAGACCTCGTATATACTACTGTATCGTATAATATCTATCATTCACAGTTACTAAAACATAGATACATACCGTTACGCCGTTTCCCTGTTGGGGTAGGCATAGAAGACAGAGCACCAGACTTTCATATCTCGACACCCATTTATCGCCTCTTCTATTATACGTCTATACAACTCGTACGATTTCTCTGACTTTTTACGTTTCCTTATTTCAAAATATCGTTCACTTATCCGGCCATTCTTTCTTTGTTCTTCCTCTACCACGCATTCAACTCGCATTTCCAATGTATATTTGTTTTCTTAGTCTTTTATTAGTTCTAAATTCCCAAACCATCTCAGACGCTCTTCTTTGTCTTATTTGATACATCAAGCTGAAGCTCACATTGATCCATTATCACTTCATTCCGTATTATGTCATACACTGTCATCTCATATATTCTTCTCAGCACTCGCATTTCTTTAATATATATTCGACTCCTTTCAGTCTTTTCCCACGTCCACGTTTCATTCCCATACATCAAAGTTCGTACTAAAATGTCGTGAACTATTTTATTTTTTATAATTTTTTTTATTCATTTTACACATGACAAGAAATATACATAATTTGTGAAAAAACAACAGGTAATTTAATTTGGACACACAATTTTAATGGATCTGGGTTTGTTACCTTTCATTTGTCGTGTCCCCAGTAAACTAGGCTTTTGCCTGTATCTCACTGAGGACATATATCATGAAAAAATAAATCGATACTTCTTTCCGATTTTTGATTATATAAAATTATCCCCGTCGCTCATTCTCATCGACCTGACAATCATGTTAGCAAATATGTGTACTGTTGACATTAAGTTATATGTTTTATTTCTTTTTACATCTGTTTCGTTGTTGTCATACCTACAATGTTCGTCTCGTATCGGTCTTATTTTAATGGACTATTCGTTTTTTTTATTTTATATAATATTTTGATCTCGTTTCACCTTGTTCTGTAAGTGAGGTCGGATTAGTCACCGAGGGCGCTGTGTAGCAACGCCCCGGCGGTGGGGGCCAAGGCGGGCTCCCCTTGGGCGGAGCGCGGGGGCTGCCGTCTGGACTCTTGACCTATTTCGCCAGTGTCTGCTTCTCAGAAACTCGACCATCCGTTGTTTATTGGATATTAATCGAGTGTGCGAGATTGGACCGTGGACGACCTCAATTTAATGCGATAAATAATGTATAAGACGTCCATTTATTCGCTCCGGAAAAGGCTCCATGAGTCTGAAGGAATCGTAGAAGCTTGCTTTGTTCAAAATTCGCTGTAAATTTAATTTACCGTATTGTTCTTCCACGTTTTATTTCCTCTATCGGAATGTAATATTGTCGTGATCTACGCACGCTCAAAAATTATAGTTGAATCTGTTGTAGGAAAATTTGCGTGTTTCTTTTCAATTATTGAAATTATTTCTTTAAGAACTTACTCTTATGAAGAGACGCCATAAACAAAACGCATTCATTCAAAATTCATAGTAAGTTTATAGACCTACAAACTGTGTTATAGACAAAACGTTAACTCAAAAGAGTTAACTTTTTGTCTATAACACATTTTGTGATTTATTTTTCTTCTATCAATTACATAAAAATAAAAATAATAATTAATAACTTAAGGACCGGTTAATGCGACGAGCTCTAGATATGAGTGGTTTAGAAGCCAAGTGAACCAAGTCCAAAAGTTTTGAATTTAAGGTCACTGCATGAAAGGTGTGCGAAAAGCTTTAGCTTTTAGCAGAAAATGCTTTTGTACAAAGTAAGTGTAATAAATGTACTCAACATAACACTTTTCAGAATTGCGATCATACTCTTACAGAATTAGAAACACTAAAATATGTTTGAACCTAGTTTACTCAAAACTAACCAGAATGGGCTTGGTACACTTGGCTTGTGAACGACTCATATGTTAGTACGCCTTTCGTATCGCTACATTCGCAATTATACCCTAATCGCTACCATTTTAGATATACTCAATTTCATAGGCGTGTTGCGTAAAACCGGCCTTTATTTAATAAATATCTTAAATTCATAATCGATTTTTTAATGAACTGTTCATGTTAAAATATCCACTAAACCTTGGTTCTACAAAAGAAACCTGTCCAAACGAATTGTGTCTGTCATAGGCAGAATAAGAATAGGCCGCTGTCTGATAGGATGCCACCTATATTAAATCCATATAAAGAAAATCCTTACATGCAAGTGTGGAATAGGCGAGGAGACCCTCGACCATGTTTTCTTTCAGTCTCCTCTGCGCATCGTATACAACCTTGACTCAATTGTACACTCCTCCATTTTAAAAGGAAATAATTTTTTTATTTCTTAATAATTCACATTTATTCTTTTATAAACAGAAAACACACTTCTTGAAAATACATTTTATTTAGTTTTGAAAATTACATCCTTTAAATAACTGCCATTTTGCTCTTCACACTGAGGCGCTCTTTCTAAGGCGTGAACCATCACCTGTTGTAATGTTTCTTGGCATATTTCTTCAATTTTTTCACGGATGTTGACCTTCAATTGTTGAATGGTTCGAGGATTGTTACGGTATACGCTATATCTTTCAAATATCCCCATAGAAAGAAGTCTGGAGCAGTTAAGTCAGGTGAGAGTGACGGCCACTTGATTTCAGAGATTCGCGAAATTATCCTTCTTCCAAAAAATTGTCTTAAGAGTTCAATTGTCAGGCGAGCTGTATGAGCAGTAGCACCATCTTGCTGCCACCATACCTCTGGTGTGTCCTCGACTGCAGGGCGCACGAAATTCTCGAGCATTTCTCGATGCCTTTCGCCATTGACGGTTAGTGGGTTTTCTGTCTCATCTTCAAATAAATAAGGTCCAAGAACTCTTTCCGCATTTACACCACACCAAACCGTTACTTTTACGAGGTGCAGAAATTGGTTAGTTTTGAGAGTGACTCGTGTGTTTACTCAACCGCTTCCAACTGTCAAATGAATTTGTGCGTAGCACTTGGATGTGGCCAAGCATGAAGTCACCTAGTTAGTATATGAGTCACGTAAAATCTAGCGAAGCACTTTGGTGTGGCCACGGCCTAAGTAAACTTGAGTAGTCCGACAGCGTTTGATGTTATCTAACGTTTGAAATTTTATAATTGAGATGTCATTCCTTTTGTACTTTGGTTGTCAAAATGGCTTTTCTCTTAATTACTCGAGTCCATCTAGATTGATTGGTTGATATGACAGCGGGCCTATACTGTAGACATTTAATTTGATTTGCCTTTCAAGGTGTCGTTTTACAATTATATGTTATGTTGGTTTCACGCTTCGCCTCATTTTATGGATAAAACAGGGTGAAGGGATGTCATTCTAATTGAAATAAAAAACATGACGTCAATTAATATTAGATTTCTTTTAAAATTATCTTTGTCTAGATAATATAGCCTTGATATTTCGATTTCCTTGCCCTAGTTGCTAGGACGCTTGTCGTCCACGCGGGATTTTCAGTTTCGATTCCTGATCGTATCCAAAAAATATATTCCTGTCTGAAAGTGAACTCGTCAATAGGCTGTTGTTACCTATCTGCGTTCGAAAGTACTGCAAATGCGTACAACGATGAACCTCGAGCATACACCAGTAGGTTTGAACCCGAAGTAAATATTGTTTTACGGTCATGTTCTTCAACATGCCCATATATTGTTATACCAATGCGTTATGTTGAAAACCAACGTAATATGTTGAAAAACACATACATACGTACCATCACGCCATTTTAGAGGACAGAGTGCCAGACTTTTCTATTTAGACACGCATCCTTCGTCTCTTTTGTATCCATACAACTCCTACGACTTTCTACGTTTCCTTCAAAATATCATTCTCTTCATCTTCCAACCATCTTTTACTCGGTGTTCTTTTCTCACGCCTTCCTCTCACATTTGCACTTTATATTTGTTTATTGAAGAGTACCTCTTGCAATTGAAATAATGAGTGGTAAAATACTTCTCATTTACTCTGGGGTCGATTCCCTATGGTGACAAAACATATTTACTATGGATTTTACACTTAGAATTTCCAACATTATTGTGGAAAGTGTTTTTACAAAATGGCAAAGAACCCGCCTAATAATATTGTATTTAATAAAAGTGTAACAAAGTAATAAACGTGTAAATATCTCTTGTTTACAGATAGCGACGGCAATACCAGAGAAGCCCGCTGTAGTTATGGAACAACAGCAGCCGCCGGCCCGCGCGGCGACCCCGCCCCCGGCGCCCTCGGCGCCGGGCGCGGCAGGGGCGCCGCGGGCCGCGCCCTCCCGCCCGACGGCGCCCGCCCACCCCGCGCACCAGCAGCACCAGCAGGCGGCGCAGCATCAGCGTGCGCGCACGCCGCCCACCTCGAGGGGCACGTCCATCTGCCATGTCAGAGAGGCGGACCTGTTCCCCAAGAAGCAACTGGAACTTGATGATCCGGACCTGGTTGTGCCATTCAAGACCGTGTGTGGGGAGGCAGTCGAGGTAAAATCAATGCATATATCCATAGCCTAGTTGTTGATCACTTGTCTCATTATGCGGGTTTCGTATTCGACTCCCGATGGTGACCAAAATTGCTATTGATTAGTTAGGCTATATATTACAAAAATCTTACGTACTTCAAGACTGAGGTGCATCGTGCGGTAATGCACTGGACTTTCGTGCGGAAGGTCATCGGTTCGAACCCCGCGCAGTGCTACTCCCCTCGAAATAACGCATTGCATTTTTTCCGCCTAGTATTAGGGAGTATAAGAATACCTATGACTTCGATCATGTCTATTCTTTCAAAAAAAGGCATAAAAAACATGCCTGTGTGATCCGATCGTCTCACTTCAGGTGTGCCATTGAATTCAGTACAACGATGTGACTGATGAGTTTGCTGGTATGCAACAGCTCACTCACACACACAAAGAGGAGAAAAAAAGAAGAAATAAACTAACTCTCCACGGCACAGCTTCACTTTCCAACTGAATTGACGTTGGAATGTCGAGGGGATCCTTGACTATGAGGCCCAGCAACGACAAACGTACTTTATACTTGGCAATCGAGACGAGCACGATTGTTGCTCCCTTTCGTGTACTCTGAAATGCTCAATCGTTCAATCCTGGATCCGCACACCCTCATGTAGTGTGAACACACTTTTCCGAGCCTCATTGGAAGACTCCATGCTAGGCGCTCTTTTAGTTTTATGCACTTTTCACGGTCGCGTCTCGCAGTCTCAAAAAGGGTCACCCCCTTAGCCACTCGTAATGCTCCTGTTCCACTCCTGCAACTTAAGTCTGGCTAAGTATACAGATTTGAGACTGAACTTAAGCCCATCTTTGTATCCTTCTTTTGGGTCACCCTGGTCTCTTTTCTCTAACTTAAATTCAGAGAAGAGTACCTGCTCGACAATTCGAGATTCCGGTATTTTAGCAATGTGTCCTGCCCATCATGCTGTTTTTATTATTATTGCTTCTATGCTACAAGAATGTCCATATGATAGAAGAATACATATGATGGTGATGTATGTCAGAATGCACAATGAAGTAATTACTAAGGACTGATGTAATAATGAAGAAGAGTACTCGGTGAATAATTGGGCATGTAGCAAGAATGGTGAAGGGAGAATGGAAAAACAAATGTCAGTGTAAGGCGTGATAAAGGAAGGTCAGAGAAAGTGTGGTTGGACCAAGAGAATAGAATGTTGAAAGGATATGTAAAAAGTCAGAGAAATCAATATCGGTTGTGAAGATATTTCTCGACCAAATAGTCTGGCACTCTGCCTTCTCTGTTTACTCCAAATGGATAACAGGGTCATGGTATGTATTTATGATTATGCATGCGGATTTACTCTTAGAGGAAGTTTAGCAACTATTTGGGACAACCAGTTATTTTACAACCTGTTCCTTCTTCTTTTCCCTTGCCTTATCCCATCCATTTGGGGCTATTTGGACCTTTTTCCTCCATCTCTTTCGATCTCGCCAATTACTCGGCGATATTGTCCTTTACTTTCTTATATAGACTTCTTGGGTCTCTCTCTCTATATAGACTTCTTGGGTCTCTATTTGGGAGTCTCAATTGTTTAACAACTCTATTTAAATGTCTAAATTGAGGCAGTTCGTTGCCATTGTTTTCACCCAAAAGTAAAAATTTTATGACCTAAAATAAATAGAATTTGAACACTTTTAGACTTAAGAGATGGTTCCTTTGTATGATTAAGAATTAAAAATACTTTACTTGTATTGTATTGTATTACACTTTCGTTGTATACAGTACAACCTGGCAGGCTTATTACCATGCGGCAATCTCCTCCAACCAACCAAAAAGTTGTTAAAGAGGCCTCAAGTGAAAATCAGACTGCAATCCATATTTTTTAAATCGGGGCTTCAGCGGGATTTGAACCCGCAACCTCCTCCAACCCAGGTTGAGAAACAGGCGTCTTACCAATTAGGTCCTGGAGACTACTTGGTCCGCAATCAAAATATATAAAAGTTTAAATAGTTTCGAAACTGTCAACAACTTCTTCAATACACAAAAAAACACATTCAATTCAAAAAAACTTCCACAGAATTTTTTACCCAATGTCTCAACCACTTTCATGAAATTGTTGAATCCACAGAAGCTGTTTATTATTGACTGTAAATCTTGGCACATTCCTAATAACAAACCCATTAAATCACTTTTGTTTAATGTGAAATTAAAAACTTACTCCATTTAGAATGTCGACTTATAATTTTTTTTTATTTTCAGTTCCTTGGAAGGACTCAGGATGGAGTTTTGGCTTTGTCCAACTACAGAGTATTTCACAAATCAGCGCAGGGCATCACCACCATCACTCCCCTGAAACTGGTGGAGATTGCTGATGTCAGAGAAATATTTTATCTTCACATCATGTGCAAGGATGCCCGCAGTCTTAGGTGAGAAAACTTTCATTAAATGTTCATATTTATTGAACACTGTTCATAACTTTTTGAGATATCTTGAGCAAAATTTATGATTATATAGGTTGTTTTTTTGGGTTTGATAGGATTTGTTTTTGAAATAAAACACATATAAATTATTTAAATGGCTGTGTATTTGAATTCAATTGATAGGTTGTTTAATGACAATCATCGTTTGAAGATAATTTCATTCATATGTTGACCGTGGCTGAAGGTTTAATTTGAAAGAATTTTTCATGCCGTTTATTATTTAAACAAGATATCGTTCAAATGGCTTCCACGGCTTCTTTTGCCCTGGCCAATTCAATCACGCCTATTTTCGGATACTCGGTGGAGCATTTCCGGCTGTATGGCGCCAATAACACGACAAATGTTGGCCTCAAGTTCATCAAGAGTCTCGGGTTTGTCGGTGTAAACCTGTGATTTAACATAACCCCAAAGAAAATAATCCAGAAGCGTTAAATCACACGAATTTGATGGCCAATTCAAAATCCTATCACAGCCTTAATATGAAAACTACACATACACTACACAGGATATAAAGCCGTATGTGTTACTATTACTTGAAAGATCTCTAAAGGTTTTTTCTAGTTTGTCTTCTAATATGTTTTTCTAAACATATGCAGATGTGCGGAAGTATCCAATCTAATGGCCACAGCCGCCACTTTCCTGTCCTTACACTCAAATTATTTTATTTTTTGTAAACCTTTCAATAAAAATGGAATCGATTCTCGATTTAGAGCGCCGTTGAAGAGTGCCAGCCTGCTCTCTAAAATCGACACTTATAAATTGTCCTTTTACTACATTTTGTACTCAATTCGTACTGAATCTACACCAAGTCTCCAAAGCAAGTTTCTAAAATATTGAAAAGCTGACAGATTAAAGACCAATGAAATCAAGTTTGAACTATAGAAAATTTGCGAGTTTTGTAGTAGTTGAATTTTGGAAATGTACTAAACAGTTTAAAAACAACGAATTTGCGCAACTGCTAAATTATCATAAAACTATTTTAACACGTTGACTGCCGATTACACATTTGTGCGTAATGAGAGGAGAGCGCTGGGTGCCGATCATGCACTTAAGCATAATATCAGTATGTCACTTCTATTGGTCGGTCTGCCGCCGGCACCCGTCGTAGCGCGTTGTTTGTGCGTCGGCACTCAACGTGTTAAGTGATGCCTGTAATTAATTTCCTCCCCTCCTCTACATTAAGATAAGTTAAGAATTATGATTGAAAGAAATAGATGAAGCCGTTACCCTGCACCTCTTACATATGCGAGAGAAAGTCGTGATGTTCGTTGAATTAATATTTTTATTTCTTTCCATTATTTCTATCATACTTGAAAGTTAACACGGAGGACTGTATAATGGAATGAAGGGATTATTTCTTTCAAAACTTATTGAAGAGATAAATATTGTTTAGCTCAACTCAAATGTCTGTCTTTACACGATTAATGATTCTATTTAAGAATGAATGTGGCTAGGAATGCATGTCAGCACCATGTTTTCTTCTAGCTCTGATGCATGTTTACGTTCTGACCTTGTTATGGATAAAATTATCTATATTGTTTAGTAAACATGACTTAACACATTGTGTAAGGAATGCAATATCATATTAGAATCAGTTTATGTAGGGGATGGTTCATTGATTTATACGAGTAAGAGATGTAAATAGAAGATCTGAAAATTAATGTTGTGAAATTGAAAACTATAGTGTGAAGTGTGAGAGGAAAAGTGAATGCGATGTGAGGGTGAGTAATGAAAGATTAGGGCAGGTTGAGGAATTTTGATATTTAAGTAGATTTTTCTGGACGATGGCAGAGTTATGAGGGATATTGAACACTATGTAATGATAGAAAATGAGTATCAATGGGGCACTGAAACATACATAACACATCGATCAATAAGTCCCGAGACTAACCAACAGATGGCGCCTCTCTAATAACAAATCCATACCATTCTCAGTCAGTACCAACCTTTAGAAGTTACATGTCAAACTTTCATGACATTCCGACATTGTGTCATTGCATTACAGTGATTTTAGTGACGCTACTTTTGCTATTTTCAAAACAATGGAAAAAACCGAATTTCGTGTGTTGATAAAACATTGCTATTTAATGGGAAAAAATACCATTCAAACTCAGCGATGGCTTGAAAAGTGTTATCCGAGCTCTGCTCGGTAACGATGGCCAAATTGCATAAGTTGAACTTCGAATTGCTTCCGCACCCACCGTATTCTCCAGATTTGGCCCCCAGCGACTATTGGCTGTTCGCAGACCTCAAAAAGATGCTCCAGGGAAAGAGATTTGGCTCCAATGAAGAAGTGATAGCCGAAACTAACGCCTATTTTGAAACCAAAGATAAATCGTTCTACACGGCTGGCATAGAAAAGTTAGGAAAGCGTTAGAATGAATGTATCGCTCTTGAAGGAAACTATGTTGATGAATAAAGAAGAATTTTGGCAAACAAATGTTGTTTTAGTAGTTAGTCCAGGGAATTATTGATCGATGTGTTATATACTGGAACTAAGCAGTATCAAAATATGCTATGATGATAACCCACAACAGTATTTTGATACAAATTTGATGTATGAGGAGTGAGCGTGGAGATGGAAATAGACTGAAACGACCTAAACAAATGCCGTAGAAATGTCTACACTCATAATAATCACGGGGTGGCAATTTATGACAGAATATGAAACTAAGGGATTAGAGAAGAATGTGAACTAAAGAATGATGTATTGAGTTGAGTAAGATGAAGAAGAGCACTCAGACATGGTACGGGCGCGTGGAACGGATACACGATGAAAAACTTGCAGAATTAATATACAGATCAAATCTGGTGTGGTAGAATAAGACCAAGGAAAGTATGGTAGGATCAAGCTAATGATATTTATAAAGAAGAACATGGTGTGATGGTATGTGTGTATGTATAACTTGTGTTAAGCATGTATGACCATGTTTGAAAATGATAATGTGTCTTATCAAAATGATAACATGTCTTATCAAAATGATAACATGTCTTATCAAAATATCTTCGAACCAATCAGAAGGATGTTAAAAGACCTTAGTTGTTTTTCGGATTTGTGAATCGAGCCAGATACTGATAGTCGAGCATTCTACCAAATAGGCCACGGAGGTTGTCAACAACTCAGTATATTGTGATTTATCTATAATATATCATTTTTATATCGTTTTTTCTATTCATCCCATGAACATATTTCTGTTTTGAACAAGTCACGGATTATTTTTGAAACGCCTGTTAAACATGAGACGTGATAAAAATATTATCTTTACAAGTTACAAAGGTTAGTGAACTTAGCAAATTTTTATCAATATTCCTTGATTACCATATATTGTGATTACTGAATTTACTAAAAAAATATATATATAAATTGTTTTTATGTAACTTGATCAAGTTCATCATAACTTTACGAACAATTCTTAACTATAACAGATTAATTATTAAAAAAGAATGTCTTTTCAGTTTAGGCATTTTTTCGAGTTGCAACAAAACATTTAGATCAGGCCTAATCGGTAAGACACTTGCTTTCTACTCAGGGGTTTTGGATTTGATTCACAATGGATCTAAAAATGTGTTCCATGTTCTATTACAGTTCATCTGGTAACAATACTCATGCACTAGATAGAGGTTTTGCTGTGTCTTCACGTGCGGTAGTATTATGAACATGTGCAGTGGATAATTGGAACGTTCAAACAACAATGTTGCTTACTGGGTAGTTAGTTTTACCTATATGTCCTTAACCCAAACAATCTATTAACTGGACTGAAGACAATATTGTCTTCCGGCCAGGCTCTTTAATGTGTCCGTATCGCATATTCCAATATGTTGAGGGGCACAAAACCATACAAAAAATATGGATAAAAAAAGGGTTTTAAAAGAGTTATGAAACATGTGTATATGTGTGAAATGAATGGAGAGCGAGGAAGAGGTAGAGAGAGGAAAGAGTGGTAGGAATAGTTTTAACTGAGAGAAAGGTAGTAGTGGTATGAAAAACAAAAGATGTGAACGAGGCGAGAGCTATATACATGGATAGAAAAGAGTAGAGATCTGTCCCAAAAGGGACACAGTGTGATGGTATGCATGTAGGTATGTAACCACATATATCTGATTATAATGTGCAGAAAATTGCACACTTAATTAAGAAACAATATTTTTAAATTGCCTGATAAAAAATATTTTATCTACTTGAAACATTTTAGGCCTGGTATAGATAGAGTGGAGGGGTGCTTATCGATGGGACAGGATAATGTTTTCACTGAATCCTTTTTCTTGCCAGTACTATGATTTTTCGATACATAATGGAGCGATTGCAATTTATTTTTATCAAACACTGTTTATTCCACTTTTTTGTGACGGTATAACCCTACCGGTTTCAAGGCTTTCACCTCATCTTCAGGGGAGCACAAACAAGACTAAATGCTGTTCGAACTGGTACCGATATGCACGCTTCAACGATTGGGGGGTGAGGGAGGCATGGGAGGATTTCGGCCAAGAGCGGAGAGATTTTTGGGATATAACTGTTCACCAGATGTTCGGATCGATGTACTGACTTCATCAATCAAAGCTAACTAACATTTCATAATGGAATCTTGATCTTTCCCAACATTAGATTATATGTACGTACAAGAGCAATAAATATATAAAAGATATATGTTTATTGGTCTTGTTTATATCTTTATTGTATTTATAATGTAAAAAAGAGAATATTTTTACTGGATAGATCATATTAATCATGAATCGAAAATTTTCAACAAAAATTACTGCCAAGTCATGGCCTAAATTTGCAGAACAGACAAAATAAACAGAAGAAAATATATTTTATTATGTAAAAAAATTGGCCTCTCGTATTTATAAATAGTGTCTAATTCTAAGAATGCAGACTGGAATTCTGAGAATTGTTTGCTGTCGATGTTTGCGAATATACATTGTTTTCAAATTCTTTCCAAATATTTGCTCTGTTGGCAGAACTGCCAGTTAAAGCATAAAATACATTTTATCTTTGCGCATTTAATTTGGTGTGATAAGCGAAACCGCAGGTTTTTTGTCATTATTTTTACACTTAACACATTTATAAAAAATGCTTTATCTCTGGGACAAAGTGTTTAACTTTGATAAATCAAATTTAAAATAAAACAAGCATTGAATTGCGGTTATTTTTGTTTGACCTTTAGCGGCGGGTTACCCCTTGTGATCGAATATGATTGTCAGTCAACTTGAGGATGGAAGACGTCTGTGTGTGTGTTTTTTTTATTGTGTACAAGTTATTGTACTTCAGCAAGCACACAGTCTGAACAGATCTCCTCAAAGTTCCAAGACAATCGGCAAGATTCATTTGCTACAGCCTTTCATGAAACAGAGTTTTATATAGCACTATTTTTGTATTGCTTAATAGCGCTATGAGAATTTATGATACGCAGCATATAAACTACAGAAAAACAAATTCAAATGTAAAACCAGTCCGTAAGTGAATGGGCACCTACTTGCTTAGCGGAAATGTTAACCGTTAAATCACGGGCGCTAACAAGTCAACTCGAAAATCAAACTGAAACAGGGTTCTAAGTGACCCCAATAAAATATTGTTTCATCATCATTCTGTAAATTCCGTCAAGTATCCAGGGATGACCAACATGCACAGATGGTGATTTAATTAGATGTCTACTCCAGTGGTTTTAAACCTGATGGCTTAATTTTATTGTATTATGCTTTCGTTGTATAGTACAGTACAACCTGGTCGGTGGCCATGTGGTAATTTCTTACAATTACCCAAAAAATGTTAAAGAGATCTGAATTGAAAATCAGATTGATACCTTTTTTTTAATTGAGTACCAACGGAAATCAAACCTGTAACCATCAGTTCGGAAGACAGGTATGAACCCCGTGGAAGAAATTGGCTTGCTGATCGTGCAAATCATGGACATTTGATAGATGTTATTGAAGAATCTATTACAACTGTTACCCCCCAGAGATTGTAGCAATTATTACAGTAATATGTATATGAAATTACCATCAGCTGCTGCAGGAGAATCATTATACATTAAGTATCTTCATATGTGAGTTTTTGTATACATAATTATGAATTATGATGAACTGTTCATTACTTGCAGTTTGTACATCTTTGTATTTGTTAACAAAATGTGAATTTGATTAGCAAAAGGTTAAATTTGAAGTGCAAAACCTTTATAAAATCTTTACATTGATTTATATTTAATTTATTTTTATCAGTACTAGCTCTATCATCAAATTTTCTATTTGCTAGAGCTACACTTTCTGTAATCTTACGCTTCACTAATCCAGATTATCCCTTAATCTGGATGACCTCCTTCCTATCAAACTGGATTATCCAGGGTTTTCATCACCATTTGATAATGAAACCTCACTTCGGAATGATGTCACTAAATAAATTTAATTACAAGAAATATCTGTGGTCGGTATATGTATCATTTGGATTGCAAAAAATGTACAATTTAGTAAGAGATGTTTTTGCAATCCAAATAATAAAAAATCAATGGTTTTATAACCAATATAAAATCTATTTTACTGAGGACAAGATAAATAAAAAGCAGCAAACCCTGATCTATATAAATTGAGGGTCCACTTTTTTTTTGTTGTTTAAATTACCTGTTATTTTTGTTTTTTTTTTTGTTGTTTGTGTTGTTTTTCATAAACTATATATACTTACAATTACTTGTCTAGCAAATAAGTAAAAATTATATATTATTATTATTGATTTATGAAATTTTCAACTTGAGAACTTTTACTCACTCGAAGCTTGCTTTTTACAGATTAGGTTTCGAAATTGGTTCCTCACCCTTCCTCGGATCAAAGCCAACCATCTTCTCTATCAGATTATTACCCACCACACAATTGGGTCCGTCAATACTGCATTAGATATTTGTAAAGTTCCCAACACCTTCAAAGTCATTTATATGTATACCCATGGTGCTGTAGACCAGTGTTCCCCAACCGGTTTTGTTCTACGGTTTTGTTGACCAGTGTTCCCCAACCCAAGACTTTCCGCAGGGCCGCAAACAATATGCCAAATTTCAAGAAATTCGCCATGCAAAAATATTAAATATAGGATTTTCATCCATGTCCTCAATAAAATCGAAACAAAGGAATAGACTGGACGTGAATGCAGCACTTCGTCTGTCAGAGACAGCACTGCAGCCAAGAATATCCAATATATTAGCAAATATCAACAGCAGGTTTCGCATTAGTTTGTTGCAAAAACCCCATGGTTTTTGTTCAATTTTAATTGTATCAGACAATGTTACAATTAAAATTGTTTAACTGTTATATGTATATTTGTCAATTATAGTTGCATATGTCCATCTGTCACAATATAAGATTAAAAAAATATTAAATAAAAAACAATTCTATTTCAGTATTAGTGGTCCGCGAAAAAAATTTCCTTTTTTTACCGGTCCACAGGTCTAAAAAGGTTGGGGAACACTGCTGTAGACTATTGAGATCTAGGGTCAAATTCACGATGCATCTCCAAGTATTAGTCCTGAGTACCGGTGTACCAGTCAGAATTATTCGTCACTTCCGTCTGCTTGATTTGTGGACATCCTCGAGCCCATTTTCTCTCTTAAAGACCAGTCTAGATTTTTTATTACTTGTAATGTGTGTTCGACGTAAGCCAGTTTTTCCAACTTCGTCATGTAAACTATATTGAGTTGGTAATATTACCTTGATCAAAAAGTTTTAGGACCGGCCACCATGTGGCGCTGTCAGTCACCCAATTTTAATTCTTTTTTTTTTTGTTAGGTTATCACATCTATCATTGACACTTCCCTCCTAATTTCAGGGTCATAGCTTGACATTTGCAAAAGTTACGCTGTATTGAGTACATCTACCTTTGTGCGTGTTTTCGATTTTTTACAAGTTTGAAAATGGCATCAACTGTGGCTCCCTGCGACTTTTTCCTGTTCAACCGACTTAAAAAACCGCTTCGCGGAACGCGTTACAGCACCCGAAAGGATGTCATGAAAAAATCGAAGACGGCTCTGATAGACATACCGAAAATTGAGTACCAGCGGTGTTTCGAGGATTGAATCAAGCGCTGGTGTAAGTGCGTTGCAGTCGATGGGGAGTACTTTGAAGGGGACCATATCGATTTTAATGAAAATATTTTCGATTTTATGAATAAAGTCCTAAAACTTTTTGATCAAGGTAGTATATTGAATAGTCTATCAAATTCTCAATTTCGTTTAACATTCTTGCTTACTACTCGTATTAATATATTTTTTTCTCAATTTTCTGGCAATCTTCTAAAAATTGTATTTTTTGTTGCCTGGAATCATGAATCAATAGAATTATACCGTGGATACAATGTATTGCTTGAACGTTTATAATTTAATCAAATTATTGACATTCCCCTGTTAACAATAACCGATTATGATCTGTAGGTCATGTGTGTGTCAACAGAAAAACTTGGCAATTATGATAAATCAACTACAGGTTAATAGGCAAAATATTTTCATTCATGACGTGCATGATGCGAAGAGGAATATACATATTTATTTATTTATTCAATGAACAATACTTAACTTGTTCAGTACTGGGGACACCCCCTGCGTGTCCGCACAAACATACACCCAGTGCGTACGACACCCCAGGTGTGTTCTGTCGATAAAAGGTCTGTGTCTAGGCTAAATTTCTAAGTACGGCATGTATTGACATAAAACTTTATTCATAGTTAATGTGTTAATGCACAAATACATACCATCACATTGTTTCACTGTCAGGGTAGGGATAAAGGACAGATCGCCAGATATTTCTATCACAACACACCTTATGCCTCCTGTACATCCATCCCTACAATTTCTCTGACTTTGCCCTAGATGTGTCCTTTACATTTGTCTATTTTAACTAAAAAATAATACTATAGTTCGGAAATTCTAGGATGAGTCCTGTGACAGCTCACAAATTTGCCCCAATACAACCTTATGTAATGTATTTACCTAAATAACTTGCTATTTATTAGAATTGAGGCTTATATTAAAGTTGATAAAATAATTAAAATTACTGAACATCGTTACAAAGTTGTAATGGGGCAAATTTGTGAGCTGTCACAGGACTCATCCTAGAATTTCCGAACTATAGTGTGTGTGTGTGAGTTAAAAAAATATAAGATACACAAAATAATATTACACGTTCATCATCACCCTATATCTGGCATTCCACTCAAACATGGGGTCCGCCGGGGCTTATGAAAGAAATAAATTTTGCATTGTGAAAAAAATATTATAATTATTTATTAGATATTTTGAGATGTTTTAAGTGAGATGAAGAAAGGAGCTTTAAGATGTTTCGGACATGTTGAGATAGTAAATGACCAAAGAATGAGTAAACTAATATACAAGGCAGAAGTTCAAGTTGTGTGTAGACTAGGTAAACCAAGGAAAACATGACTGGATCAAATGTGTGTAGACTAGGTAAACCAAGGAAAACATGACTGGATCAAATGTGTGCAGACTAGGTAAACCAAGGAAAACATGACTGGATCAAATGTGTGTAGACTAGGTAAACCAAGGAAAACATGACTGGATCAAATGTGTGTAGACTAGGTAAACCAAGGAAAACATGACTGGATCAAATGTGTGTAGACTAGGGAAACCAAGGAAAACATGACTGGATCAAATGTGTGTAGACTAGGTAAACCAAGGAAAACATGACTGGATCAAATGTGTGTAGACTAGGTAAACCAAGGAAAACATGACTGGATCAAATGTGTGTAGACTAGGCAAATCAAGGAAAACATGACTGGATCAAATGTGTGTAGACTAGGTAAAACAAGGAAAACATGACTGGATCAAATGTGTGTAGACTAGGTAAACCAAGGAAAACATGACTGGATCAAATGTGTGTAGACTAGGTAAATCAAGGAAAACATGACTGGATCAAAGGAACAGAATTTCAAAAGAAGGTGAAGTAAATAATATAAGATTCTGCATGACGAGATTTATGAATGTGGAGAAGGTGAAAGTTGTGTGTTTGAATAGCCTGTCTATCCCACAAGGGACACGACATAATGATATATATGTATGTTATTATTTTTTTTTTTTTAGCATATTTAATATTGGAGTTAGTCATATTCAATATTAGAGTATACTTTTATTAGCATATTTAATATTGGAGTTAGTCATATTCAATATTAGAGTATACTTTTATTAGCATATTTAATATTGGAGTTAGTCATATTCAATATTAGAGTATACTTTTATTAGCATATTTAATATTGGAGTTAGTCATATTCAATATTAGAGTATACTTTTATTAGCATATTTAATATTGGAGTTAGTCATATTCAATATTTGAGTATACTTTCCTACATATGTTTGAAATGCCATTGAATAATATTAATTGCATATCTACATAATGAGGGTGCAATGTTCGGCTGGTAATGT
This sequence comes from Odontocerum albicorne, assembly GCA_949825065.1. Taxonomy (NCBI): domain Eukaryota; kingdom Metazoa; phylum Arthropoda; class Insecta; order Trichoptera; family Odontoceridae; genus Odontocerum; species Odontocerum albicorne. Next base: position 7,010,609 of record OX463858.1, read on the forward strand.
ATGTCTAATTAACAGTTTGCATGTGTCATAATTAATAACTCGCCATCTGTCACACTCGTCGATCCATTTCTGTTCTTGTTTCCTGTGTTTATACCAAAAACAAATTATACTAAATCAATACACCCCCGAGGGAAGGCAAAAAAACAAAGATGAGATAGATCATAAATAATGTTGAGTGAATATCAGTTTTAAGGATTATTTCTTTACAAGTTATTTGGAGGTTGTTTATGATAATAAGCAGTGAAGTTGAAAAAAAGAATTGTGAATGAGCGAGATAGTCGGAGCAATGTTAATTGTGAATGAGCGAGATAGTTGGAGCAATGTTAATTGTGAATGAGCGAGATGGTTGGAGCAATGTTTATTGTGAATGAGCGAGATAGTTGGAGCAATGTTAATTGTGAATGAGCGAGATAGTTGGAGTAATGTTAATTTGTGAATGAGGGAGATGGTTGGAGCAATGTTCATTGTGAATGAGCGAGATAGTTGGAGCAATGTTAATTGTGAATGAGTGAGATAGTTGGAGCATTGATGAGGAAATATTACTGAAGAACACAATAACAAGTTATTATAGTTGAAACAATGGTTTGGTCAATTATTAAATCCCATAAAAAGGAGCATTCGAGTTATTAAATCGAAATGAGCTGAACCTATCTGAAGAAGTGTTGAACCAATGTAATTAAAGTGTTTTCTTCATCCCCAGATGTACATTCATGAGTGGTGAACAATGCCTGGAGTGGCAGAGGCGGATAGAGGCCGCCTTGCAGCCACCCGCTACCTTACAAGGCCTGTTTGCTTTTGGGTTCCGCGCGTGGGCCGCGGAACCGGAGGGAGACAGTATCATGAAGAAACTGAGTGTGCCTGTACCGACTAACTTACATCAAGACTTTTGGAATGAGGTAATTATCACTTCTGATTATTTACTAACAGAGTGGTCCCCTCTCATTCACAAAGACGGAGGGTGCGCCGCGGATGTTGACCATAGAATAAGTGTGGGATGGATGAAATTCAGATCGGTAACAGGAGTCTTGTGTGTCCCAAAAATGCCTATAAAACTAAAAGGAAAGGTATACCAGACTATCGTTAGACCCGCAATTATGTATGGCTCAGAATGCTGGACTATGTACAGCTCCTATTCTAGGCAACTTGAAACAGCAGAAATGCGAATGTTTAGGTGGTCGGCAGGAGTATCACTGAAAGATAAAATTAAGAACTCACGCATTCGTGGTAGCCGGTAGCCTTGGAGTCAGTGACATAAATGGTAAGCGGGAAGAGCGACAGCTGAGATGGTACGGGCACATAAGACGGAGACCACCAGACCATACTGTAAATCAGGCAATGTCTGTGGATCTTCCTCAACAGCTGTCCAGAGGAAGACCAAAGAACTCCTGGATGACTCAATGCTCCAAAATCCTGCAGAGAAACGGCCTAGATGGAAGCGACACCCAGAACCGAAGAACATACAGCCTGAGAACGAAAAGAGCCGACCCCAACAGCCTACCTAGGCAATGAGTTGGGACAGTGCCAGGAAGAACAAGAAGAAGAGGGGTCCCCTAGCTTTTTTGGCTCGCAGCTCCTTTAGTGTGTCAGAATTTTATCACGGAGCTCCATAACACCTAACAATGTGTTTAAATTTGATTATAAATGAAAGAAACATTTAAATTGAAACAAACAAAATGGTATACATTAGTTTCATTCTTAAACAAATGCATGTATTTGAAAAAAATAAGACTGTTGATCATTACAGTTTTTTTTTAATTTTCCTTAGAACCTCCAAGATTCTGGAAATCCTCTCTCGCTCCAGGGTGATGCACACTTTAGGAAAGTGCTGTATTGAAGTGGTTGAATAATCCAGTAAATATAATTATCTCTAATACATAAAATCTGAAATTTTCAGGTGAAGCGCCTTCAATTTGACCTGCAAGGCCATTGGAGGGTGTCCAGAGCCAATATGGATTTCAGGCTATGTCCTTCGTACCCTCCACTCCTGCTGGTACCGACTCGCGTCTCTGAGGAAGCTCTGGAGACAGTGGCCAAGTTTAGAAGTTCCAGGAGAATACCAACTGTTGTGTGGAGGTCAGTACTCGTTTTGAAGAATTTTCATCTTATTGAACTTTTCTATGTGTTGCATTTAATCTATTTTACACATTTATCATATGTCTTTGTATAGGAGCAAACATAGTGTATCCCTTTCAAGCCTGAACGAAAGAAACATTTTATCTTCTTTTAACTCAATATTTTCTCATTAGACAGAGCGTATGACGCTATGAGAACTTCAAAACAATAACGGCCTTATTATAACTAACATGCATGATCCATGCTGGCATACTGCGAAAAAAAGTGCGGAACGAGCTGGAAAGAGATACATGGAGATCTTGGAACATATAAGCCGCTGATATAGGGGCCCTACTGTATGTAAGTGTTAAGTAAGATGAAGATCACGCTGAGATGGTTTGGCCATGTAGAACGAATGAATGAAAAAAGTATAACAAAACAGATATATAGTGCAAATGTGAGTGAGAGACGTGTGAGAGGAAGACGAAGGAAAGAATATTTGGATATTCTGAAAGAAGAAAATGTAGAAATTTAGAGAAATCGTTCAAGTTGTATAAGAAGGTGTGGCAGAGGTAGAAGAGGCAAAGGATGTGTGTTGATATGGGAAAGTCGGGAGCTATGTCGTCTCTGCCTACCCCGACAGGGAAATGGCGTGATGGTTTATATGTATGTGTATGTATGTACTATATGTATAATGAATATAAAAGAAAAACAGTGGAAAATAAAAATAGGGGCAACAAAATTTTACATTATTTTAAATACAATAAGTTTTACCATAATTTTTATCATTTTATCTGTATAGCTTCACAAGCAGTTGTCGAGTCATAAAATGAGTATCAAATATGTTTGAAAATACCTTTTAACAACTAAATGTCTCGCAAAAATCTAAAATATGTCAAAAAACTCAGCAAATAACAAAAAAGTACCAAAGAAATTCTTTGACAAGTATCCAGTGGTCACACTAACAATTCAAGATTGGCTTCTATACCGACTTAAATACTTGCATTGTAATTTAAATAAAAGTTCAGACTATTAAAAAATTCTCAAGTTTCATTGTGAAAATTTTATCTTATTTCAGACATAAAGGTAATGGTGCTGTTATAGCCCGCTCCTCGCAGCCTGAAGTGGGCTGGCTCGGGTGGCGTTCCAACGAAGATGAACAACTCCTGGCTGCCCTGGCCGAAGCCTGTCACACAGGCAACATCCGAGACACCCCAAAGAAAGTTCTCATCGTGGATGCCCGCTCTTATGCCTCTGCTGTAACAAATAGGGCGCGCGGAGGTGGCTGTGAATGTCCGCAATATTATCCGTGTGCCGAGATCCAATTTATGTGTTTACCCAATATACACAGTGTGAGGAAGTCTGCGCAGGCGTTGCGAGCATTAGCGGCTGAACCTGCTGACCATGCTAAGTAAGTTTTTCAATATTCTTTTATTTCCAGCATGATGGTGCACCTCCCCACTACCATAGCGATGTAATTTTGATAAAAATTTGCCAAACAGATGGATTGTACATAGAGGTAGCATTGAATAGCCCCCACGCTCCCCAGACATGCCAATGGACTTTTTTTACAGGAACTCGTCAAAGATAAAATTTATGGAACAAAACTGGCAACAGTTAACAAATTGAGAGTAGCCATTGAAAGAGAATGTGCCCAAATACCAAAACAAATGGTTCGTGATGTTTGCGATTCCACGTTATCGGCAGTCCATAGTCCATAGAGTAGTAATCATTCAAAATGTGTATACAATTTGAGTAGTAATCATTCAAAATGTGTATAAAATTTGAGTAGTTATCATTCAAAATGTGTATACAATTTGAGTAGTAATCATTCAAAATGTGTATACAGTTTTTGGGACACCTGTATTAATTTATTAAGCTATCAATTAAGTTGAGGAATTCTGGTATTTGGGTATTATTTTCTCAGATGATGCAAGAGTTAAAAAAGATATTGAACGGCGTTTGACAATAGGAAACAAAATCAAAGGGGTTCTAAAGCAAATATACTCGAACCAGTTAGTATCAAAACCTGCTAAGATGATAGTAGTCTTTTGGTGCCAACTTAAATGTATGGGAGTGAAACTTACTCAACAGGGAAACAGCGTGATGGTATCTATGTATGTATCACATTCCAAATATTATCTACATGTAAAGGATAAGAAATGTGAAACCAATTTGCCTGAGTATGTGGAGTATTTTGATGTATGGTTGCGAGACATGGTGCATAGGCGAAAGGGATCGATATTGGAGGCCTTCGGGATGTCGAGATGTGTTTTGAGATTAGGTGAATAAAGTGGTTATTTCATCAATTGGAAGCAAGTAACATGCAGTGCAGCCATTGCAACTGCTGCTATGAAAGATGACGCCTTTTGTCAGCATTCCGAGTCTCTTCTTCTTGACCTCTCTTCAAAAGTAATTTGACCACCTTGTAAGTCTGTGATTTTGTTCCGTGACAGTTTTTGAAGTCAATGCAGTTGATAACCTTCCACTGCAATCTTGAACATCCAGTCACCCACGTTTTAATTTGGATATAATTTATTTTTTTGAGGCTTGGAATTTTTCAGCCTTCCCTCATATTTAATTTTGAACTTCATTAGACGTACAATCATTATAAATTGAGATTTGAACTTCATTAGACGTACAATCATTATAAATTGAGATTTAAGTCACAATTGTTCCCAAGGTCATCCATTCCAAATTCTTTACAATCATTCAGTGAGAAAATATAATTTACGATTTATTTATTCTATTTATTTTAATATAAAGCTTGTTATAATGATGGTCGTGTGTTCCCGGCAGTTGGCACTCAGTGCTAGAGCGCTCCCTATGGCTGCAGTCAGTAGGCGGTCTACTTAAAGCTGCGGGGCTTGTGGCGCGTGCAGTGCATGTCGCCGGACGGCCCACGCTTGTGCACTGCTCTGACGGCTGGGACAGGACACCGCAGATCGTCGCCACTGCCCAGCTTTTGCTGGACCCCTACTACAGGACCCTCGAGGTATGTTTTGTTTTTCTTTACTCTTTTTCACGATACATACCATTCAATGAAGTAAGACTACTCTGGGTGACTTTATTATTTTATTTTGCACTTAATGTTACTTTTTAACAAACACACAGGGGCCTAGTGTCTGGTCTTTCAACCAGAAGTTTCGAGTTCGATATCCAACAGTGACTAAATAAAATTAATCCCATTCTGTTTTTTTTTCAATTATGAGTCTTAACCGTTTTAGTGCTAAGCAATTTTTGCAAAAATGTATGAAAATTGCTATACATATATTGATTAATTTAGAGGAAAAAATAATGATGTCAAATAAAACACTCTAATTTAGACAAATATCAATCAATTTTAATAATTCTCTTTGCATTATAAAGAAAAAATGTTTATTGATATGAATATGAAAAAATAAACATAAAATATCAATATTATTGTATTTTATTTCTTTTTGAAAATAAAAAATATAAAAAAAAATAGCTCAACAATTATGTTTTGCCGCACAAATAGCGTGTAAGCCTTTCCTACAGCGAACGCAAATAAGGCGGGATCACTTTATCCCACTCCTGTTGCTACACACCGCGCACCGGCATAAGTTACGTCCCGGTAATGTTTGATGAAGATGGTTGTGTTGACACGCTATTTTTATGATTCATCCACTCCTTTTCGATATCCTCAATAATTTTCGATGTGAATTAGAGCCGGGTCATTTTTTTTTCGGTAGTGTTGGAAACATACAAAATATAAGAGTTGAGCACCATTCTTCCAAATATGTTGAATACTACTTTTTTCCAATATTTTAGGGTTCTTCGCTCGTCCAAATACACGTACAACATTTTGTCAGATTCGTCCACACCTCCCATGTATTTGTTGTAGTCATCAATCATGCTTGGTTTCACCTTTTCGTATTCAAAATTCCCTTTCTTTTTCTTGATCGTCACACTATTAGTTATTATGCAGATGCATTGGATGAAATCAATATGACTGGGTTTGGTTTGGACTTTTTGTCTCTGAATGAACACATATAAACATTTTCATGTGCTATGTATTTGGCTTCTATAATAATAGCACGTGACATGGTTATTTTTTTAAATAATATAAAAAAACGGTAAAAAGTTATTTTTAAATGTATAAGAATGCACTCTCGTTACAAATTACGCGCGAGGTTAGAGTACGTCCACTCCCACGGAGCACCAAAAACACACTGAAACTCGCAGCGTTTTGGCACTGCGTCGCAATTTTCGATACAAACATCGCAGCGCTTTTGCGCCGCGTAGCATTCTAACGGTTAAACATCGCCACATAGCAATAAGCCTGCACTAGGTAATATTTTAAAGTACAAAAAATATAATATTGCAAATTAATGACTTTTTATTTGGGCTACCCATCCTTAAGGATATCCGTTTCAATATGTGTGAAAGTAAAAAACAATGATTGAAGGAATAAAAGAACAGTAATAAAAGGAAGATCTTTAAAATGTGAGCGCTGCTTTATTGTGAAATCTGACGTATGCTGTTTGTATTTCGGATACATAAAGGGCTGCTTATAAATAAATTGAGTTAAAATAATGTCCAAAATTAAGATATAAAACCGAAATGTCACTTTTGAATAACAAATCTACGATCCATCAGACCATTATTACAACTTGCAATAATTTTGGACAGATTTTAAGATAGTGACTCGGGACAAGTCGAGGAAATAATGAATCGAGGATAAGACATGCAAATAATGATGTAGAATAAGTTCAATGGGGCCCATGGGGCATGAGTCACTTACTCTAGTTAGTGACTAAAATAACAGCCAAATGGTAAAAAGCTCATCAAAATATAAATACAGTCTAAATTAAATCTAAAGATCCAATGACAAGATGCGATAGCATTTTCTACATAGATTTAGACCATAGGTTCTCAACGTGGGCGATAACGCCCCCTTTTGGACGTTTGAGACTTTCAGGGGGGCAGTAGAAGACCCAGAGAAAATTAGGGGGTGTTGAGATTAAAAAAATATTGTCTAAAAAAGACAAAAAAAAAAATCACGCAAGTAAACTTTAATATTGGTTAATTTTTGTTATTGTATGTTTAATCATTTTTATCACGTGTGTGAAAATTCACATATTTCGGTAGTTCGGTATTTCGGTAAAATGCATCAAATTCAACCTTCTCATTAGATAATTTATAAATTCAATGTCTTTTGAATGTTAATAAAAATACTTTTCAATATAATTAAGTATGCTTATGTTTTAATTGTTCTCATTGAAACAGTCTCCTTTAAACTCAGAAATAGGCTAGGGCCATACCATACCATATCCTATCTTACGACTATAGTATATAATATAATATTACACGTTTAAATATAATCGTGGCAATAGCTGTTTCAGATTCGCAAGTAAAAAAAATTGGGGGGCTTTAGAAAATATTTCTTGAAATGTTTCAACAGTGAATTTATTACTTAAATTCAATTAATTATTTTTTTTCAGGGTTTCCGAGTGCTAGTAGAGAGAGAGTGGCTGGATTTCGGTCACAAATTTGCAGACAGATGTGGACACACTGTAGGATCAGAGGATCTCAACGAGCGGTACGTTATATTTTTTCCGATAATTTCTTGCAATTTTGAAGTTGAAGCGATGTATCATAGTTTTGGTTAATTTTTATTTTATCGTCACTTTGTTTCGATTATGGGATACAATGCTGGTTTGAAGTGGAATCCGTCATCTCTGTTAACCATTTGACAGTTTTGCCCGAGCGTGACTCGGGCACGAAGCTTTTTTTTATACTGACGAGCCCGAACGAGACTCGGGCTCGTTAGTATTAAAAAAACAGTTTTGCCCGAGTCACGCTCGGGCAAAACTGTCAAATGGTTAATATTGTTTGGATGTTTGTAGACTTCTATTGCCTCTGATTAATCGAGCATGATAATTCTTTGGTTAGCCAAGTATTTTCGATTCGAGTGAGAAATGGTGGCGTGTCTCGAAGTGTTCAGTCAAAGCTGATTTTTCAAGATAAGCAAGTCTGCAGGCTCTCTCATGTTTTAATTTTATTTTGCTCACCGTCTCAACAATTGAATCTGTAGACACCGTTTGTTTCTAAAGGGTCGCGGTCTTTGGGAGATGTTATTAAGTTTTTCAGCTTTGACTAAGTACTGAAGATTTAGGTCAAAGAGCTTAAGGACAATATGTATTATTTCCCATTAGAAAATACAAGCTTATTTTAAGTCATTTAAATCATCCCAAATCATTAACTAAAATGTTTTTATTTATTATAAAGCATATTTGTTCATTTCTTTGCAGATGTCCTGTGTTCTTGCAATGGTTAGACTGTGTCCACCAGATCCAAAATCAATATCCTTGCAGTTTCGAGTTCTCGCAATCATACCTGATAAAACTGGCTCAACACACATACTCCTGTCTGTTCGGCACGTTTTTGTGCAACAGCAAGAAGGAGAGAATAGCTCACCGTGTCGCCGAGAAGACATTTAGTGTATGGAACTTCCTCACGGGACCGGATTACAGAAACCATCTTTACGAGCCGAACGGGGATGATGTTCTGTTTCCCGCTCACTCGGCGAGGGCATTGGTGGTATGGGCAGCCGTTTACCTGGGCGCCGCACCTGATACCCCTGCTCCTCTTCAGCCACCTCCACAAGGAGCTCCTCCTCCAGTTGAAGAGAGCAGCAATCCACCAGCGACTGCTAATCCAGTGAGCACAGGTGAGACAACAATACTGATCCTGAATAATGGACTATATTTAGTATAATATTTACTTTGTTATGTTATGTGTTCTGTTTTTATGTGATATAGTACTTGTTATTGTCCGAATGGTGAATGGATTACCTAAGTTAGATATTTTCCGAGAATTTCTGTATCGTAATGTTGGAAGTCCTTATATTAATAACTCTTAAAAAAAGTGTCGAGTTAATAACTTATTCTATTCGAAATAACTTATTCTATTCAATTGATAAGAGCAATGGTCTGTAAACTATGGTACATGTATTAGTGGTACACGAGCCCCTGTTTAGTGACACACGAGCAAACAAACATCAAAATACTGAACTTCCATATTTCAACATAAAATATATTAAAGCCGGCTTGTATTAGCGGTATTTATTGAAGTAACCTAGGGTTACCCAATAATTTGATATTTGATAAGTGCCTATCTAAAGTTTCTTTAGATTTCATCCTTAAATTATGTAAATAAGGTCTATTGAATCTATAGGAGGTATTATTTCCTATATCTATTTGTTGTATACATTAACTTTTTAAACTCAAATTCTAAGATATATATGTAATTATATAATATAATGAGTAAAAAGGTTAGGTAAATGTACCAGTATTATGTTAATTTGTTTATGGAGGGGCAGGGAGTGGTGGAGAGACCGATTGGGGTACTAGTGGTATACCACTTTAACTTGGTGTGGTACATTAGGTGGTACAATTCAAAAAAAGATTGCAAACCCATGGATTAAATTGAATTTCAAGTATTAAAATTATTAAAACATACAAGAAAAAACATATATTTTTTTTTTATTTATGTGTGATATGACCATAACTGTCACCATGTAATGTTATGATATAAAAAGATGGGTCGATTACTATCTATGCATATAACTAAAAAAATAACAAAAAATACTATATTATTTAGTAATTTTATTTACTTGTGTATCATGTATTGTGTACTTATTTATATAAAATATTTTATTGGCATTTAGCAATATTCCTACTATATAATAATTTTGAATTTATGTTACATTGTTATTTATCAAATAATTTAATATACAGCTTGGCCCAGAATAATGTGCACTTTTAAAAATTCATAATAAAACAATAGTTTGTTGTAGTCAACTTTAATTACTGCAAACATATATTATATAATGAAAGGTTGGGAGTTAATTTTTAAAAACAATGTCAAGATGACCACTATCGCTTCGACGGTATTACGGTTTAAATAAATCGAAGCACGCACCTACATGTTTCCTGAGATATCGTTTCGATCTCTTGAATGTTTTTGTTTCAATTGCAGCGGATTGTTGTTGGGATTATTTTTGTATACTCAACATTTTAGGTGTCCCCACAAAAAAATTGAGTGGGGATACCAAATCAGGACTCTGTGGTGGGCACACAATGTCACTCCTTTGCGGTATCAGTTTTCTGGGGAACATCTCTTAAACCACTTCCAGACTGTTATTTTGACGTGTGACAAGTGACCCCATCCTGTTGACACCGCGTCCTTGAATTGTACCCTGGAAATTCTTACATTTACAGTCAAAAACTCGCAGCATTTGAATGTAACACCCCAAATTAACTGTTATCGCTTGACCTTAAGCATCCTCAAAGAAGTAAGGAACGATGATTCCCAATGCTGACATGGCTGTCCAAACTGTGTTACTTGTGCACAATGAAGTGGTCTCTGATTTTCAGTGTTAGGTTTTCATTGCTCCAATAACAGCAATTTGGTTATTTGACAAAGACATTCGTATGGAAATGTGCTTAGTCTGAAAAAGAGTATGTTGTTAAACCCGGAGAACTGTCGGAACATTTTATGTAGTTGAACCACTTAACCCAACTAAGTCTACTTCATTAAAATCCTGAACAAGTCGAATTTATAGAGATGGAGTTTTAAGACAAGCAATAAAATTTGCTGCAACATCCTACACAACATCGCTAATGCGAACGAAACAAAAGTGCACTTTATTCTGGGTCATCATGTATATTATTGTCCTAGTTCTGTGACGTCTATAATGTGTGTTCTGATATTTTCAGGTGTAATGACCAAAACGAGATCTCACGGAGACCTCTCGGCCCTAGCCGAACCCGGTAACAATACGTACAGGAGGTCTAGTGACCCCAGCATCACTGTGGACCCAATGTAAGGGATATGCATGTTTCCTTCCTTCGTTAGTTTATTTCTTTTTCCCATCCTTGTACTAGTTCTGTGTCTTGTAGAGTTTAAATACAAATAGAATTCTTTATTTCTGATAATTTCTAAATCACGTAAATTAGATAAGTACCTAATCTTTTTAATTATATTTACTTCGTATTTTGTCCAACACTGTTAATAGCACTTTATATAACGGTATAACCATACTGGTTTCAAGATTTTCTTGTTTGTGCTACCCCGATGATGTGAAAACCTTCAAACCGGTAGGGTTGTACCGTTATAAACTACAATTTCTCTAACGTTCTACATTTTTTACTTCTAAAATACCATTCAATTGATCCAAATTTATATTTCCTTGGCCTTCCTTCCTCACACCTACTCGCATTTGCACTTTATATTTGTTTTGCTAGTCTTTTTTCATTAATTTTTTCTACATGTCCAAACCATCTCAAGAGGGATTTTCATCTTATTCAACACATCAGCCATATGTCAAAGGGATGCACGCCCGAATAATCAAAGAGGCAATATAAATATATAAACATCAAACAATATTAACAGAGATGACAGATTTCACCCCAAGTCAGCATGTTATCCTATAATCAAATCAAATCAACGACTTAATGTAAATTAACAACAAATTCAACAAGTCACGCAATCGTTCACCCGTAGTGAAAAGGAACCATGCGCTCACTTTATCGTTGCGAACCGTGATGGATAGATGTACCCACATTATGGTTGCAAACTGGGATGGACATATGTGCTAACATAACGGTAGCGAATTGTTATGTACCCATGCTCTTACATTGCGGTTGAGACTCTGCTGTAGGCCAATTCGCTTCCACTTATGGCAAAGTTGACTACGAACAAGCCCTCAAGATGATAATTGCAATGTTTTGGAAATGTCGGCATCATAGGCTAAACCACAGGGTAAAACACTCAGATAAACTTATCCTTCTTATTATATTCCGTATTCTGTCATGTATTCTTCTCAATGCATGCATTTCTACAGCATTTGAAGACTTAAAAAATAGTGAAATAATTTATCCTGCATGCCTAATAATATAAAGGTCTGGGTTAAATAGTTCTGACAAATTAATACATAATCGTAACTGTTATTTAAGCTTCTGTTTATCCTCTTGGAATTGGGGCTTTTACAATGGTCAAGATGTGTCTTAACTTGTCAGGATGTGGAGGATGCGGTCCTCGTTTTAACTTTTTTCTCATTAGGTTGTTTATATTTGGTTACAGGAAACTCAGTACTCGGAGCCTTTCTGGGACTAATACATCGGAGGGGCTGGTAAACAACAATGAGAATGGGGAACAGCTGATTGATGTATATTCTGATGAGACAGAAGTGGCATTAGAAGAAAGCCAACAAATTGTAAATGGAACGTGCGAAAACTCCAGTGACTTGGAACAATCCAACTTTGTACAAATGCAAAATATTATCAACAATTCCGAAAGACATATAAATAACACAGTCCTAAGACCTATGGTAAATGGGTATTCCAAAGTAAACGGTAACGTTCCTATACTTAATAATGAATTGTCGAGCGATAGTAGTGATATCGTGACGAGGAGTATCGATTCTAATTCAAACACAAAAACAGACGATTATGAAATAGATTTACTCAATGGAAAACTAGAAGAAAGCACCATATTCGAGAATGGTAATACGTCGTTGTTGTTGATCGAAGATAGATTATTAATCGATTCCCCAGATCAGATAGACGGACTGGTCGAAGCTAGTGATTATGTAGAACAAGCCGTGGACACAATGGTCGATTCACCTCAACAGGATTACGAAGAGAGGCCCGCAAGGATAGTCACAAGTGGAGTAGTTTTTAAATCTGGTGCGATACAGTTGGGAGTTACACCCTCGGACGAAGTTCCAGTGTTTTTAGAATCAAATATCTCAGACTCTGGTGAATTGATGGGGCGGATGCGAAACGAGAGTTTGACATGGCGCAGTGTTTCCGAGTGTAGTCAGCAGACAGACTCCAGCAGTGGTTGTGTAGATCTAGGTGCTGAGTTGAATTCCGCTGTGTCGCCCAGTCTGGATGGTATGGGACAACGTGGCGGCAGTATGAGGAGACAGCGGCTAGATTCTGTTCAGAATGGAGGACTTAATGATACGGCAGCCAATTTATTGGAGGCAGAAATAGGTGAGCAGTGTGTAATATTTGACTTTTATTTTTTGTCAATCTTTTTTTTACACCCACCACAGTTATTTGTATTGAAGACAACCCCTCCTGCGTGTTATTACACCCACCACAGTTATTTGTATTGAAGACAACCCCTCCTCCTGCGTGTTATTACACCCACCACAGTTATTTGTATTGAAGACAACCTCTCCTCCTGCGTATGATTACACCCACCACAGTTATAATTTAAATATAAATTTCAACAATTAACAATAATGAGTTATTAAAAAACATAACCTCTTATTATTTGTTTTATCAAACACTTGATTCCACTTTATGTAACGGTATAACAACCCTACCGGTTTCAAGGTCCTCACCTCATTATCAGGGAAGCACAAACAAGACTGAATTGTGTTCGAACTGGTACCGACAGACACACTTCTAACGGTAAATATTCAGATTGGGGATCCCCAACCCAAATATTTACCGTTAGAAGTGTGTATTCAGAATTCGTCTTGTTTGTGCTCACCTGATGATGAGCTGAAGACCTTGAAACCGGCAGGGTTATACCATTACATAAAGTGGAGTAAACAGTGTTTGATAAAACAAATTACAGTACCTGGTAAGCAATACACATCCGGCAAAGAGACTGATGGTCATAATCGGCTAACTTGTAGTGTCATCTCTGTCGCACGATGCGCTAACAGTCTCGCGACGGAACACGTGTATGAATGACAGGGACGACACTCTACAAAGCCGAAGTTAGCCGATTATGGCCGACAGTCTCTTTCTTAATCCCGATGTGTATTACTTACCGCCGGGTACTGTGCAATGTCTCCACAATGTTAATGCCTTACCTATAAATAATATATAACCTCTTATGTATTTTTACATTATCAAAAATACTAACTAAATCAATTCAATAAGTTTGATCTTAATCAATTAGTCTCTTTATGTTGTTATGTTTTTTTAATTATGACGAATCAATATGTTTAAATCTTTTCTAGTTATTTTGTTTTTGTCATCTTTGTTAATTTGTGAATGTTTATGTTTGTGGAGTGTTACATATTAGGTGTACAAATAAGTTTCCGCCGTTTTTTATAAAAAAATGGGCATTTATTGTGAAAGAACGGAACCTCATGTTTTATTCGAAGTAGTACCCATCGCTTGCCACTACTTTTCCCCATCTTTCTGTCAGCATACGAATACCGCGTCAGTCATCATCATCATCTTTTGAGGCTATCCACGAATCGACTCAATTTTTGGTATCTTCATATGATGTGAAGTGCTGCTCAGACAGGCCATGCGTCATCGATCAAAACAAGTGGTAATCAGAAGGAGCAATGTCTGGTGAATACAGCGGGTGGGGTAAAACTTCTCAATTGAGTGTTTCCAAATAGGTTTTGACCGGTGCCGCAACATGTGGACTAGCATTATCATGCAGGAGAATAATTTTGCCGTGTCTGGCGTAGTAGTGGGCGCGCTTTTCCTCGAGTGCTCGACTCAATCTCATCAATTATGTTCGGTAGACAGCCCCAGCAATGGTTTCATTCGGTTTGAGCAACTCATAATACACGACACCAAGCTGATCCCACCAAATACACAACAAGAGTTTTTTTCCATGAATATTTGGCTTAGCCGTAGATGTTGAAGCATGACCAGGGGATCCCCATGATTTCTTCCTTTTTGGATTATCATAATGGATGCATTTTTCATCACCAGTGACTATATGGTGCAGAAAACCCTTTCGTTTATGCCTGGCAAGCAGCATTTCACATGTGGAAAATTGGCATTCAAAGTTTCTCCGTGTCAGTTCATATGAATCCCAATTTCTTTGTTTTTGAATCATTCCCAATGATTTCAACCCATGTGAAATTGCTTGTTGAGTCACTCCTAATGTAAGTGCAAGTTCTTCTTGCGTTTGGCACGAATCTTGATCCAATAATACTTCCAATTCCGCGTCTTCGTACACTTTCGGCCTTCCGCTACGTTCTTTGTCTTCGATGTCAAATTCACCGTTCTTAAACTTTTGAAACCACTCACGACAACTTCTCTCACTTAAGGCAGCCTCACCATATGCTTCTACAAGCAATCGATGCGCCTCAGCTGCAGATTTCTTCAAATTGAAGAAGTAAATCAAAAGTTCCCGCAAATGACGCTTATTCGGCTCAAAACTTGACATTTTCGAACACAAAAAAATATGTTATACTGATAAAAATTCACTAATATTTCAAGGTCATGTTGTTGACAGATGTCCAACCTTACGATAATGACATTTTACATCTGACAATTTTAACCATAACTTACTGGTGGCGCCAACTTTTGTCAAACGGCGGTGACTTATTTGTACACCCAATAGATTTAACATTTTCGGGAGGAAAATGAGAGAATTTTTTTGTTGTTAAATTTATGATGATTAATAGAAAATACCTTGTACTCATCGAGTATGATTGTCAGCCATGGAAGTAAATTTATGATGATTAATAGAAAATACCTTGTACTCATCGAGTATGATTGTCAGCCATGGAAGTAAATTTATGATGATTAATAGAAAATACCTTGTACTCATCGAGTATGATTGTCAGCCATGGAAGTAAATTTATGATGATTAATAGAAAATACCTTGTACTCATCGAGTATGATTGTCAGCCATGGAAGTAAATTTATGATGATTAATAGAAAATACCTTGTACTCATCGAGTATGATTGTCAGCCATGGAAGTAAATTTATGATGATTAATAGAAAATACCTTGTACTCATCGAGTATGATTGTCAGCCATGGAAGTAAATTTGTGTATATTGGATTATTGTGGCTCGACACATCAATACCAAAATTCCTATAGTAAATTTCAAGAGGATTGTTAGAATTAATCTGCTGCAACCTTTTGTTGGGCAGATTTATACAGCACTATTTTGTTGGGCAAATTTATATAGTACTATTTTTGTGTTATTTTATAACATAAGTTGTTTATGAGCTACAGAAAAACATAACTTCAGATGTAATATGGTCTAAGAGTAAGATCAGTTTGGAAATGAATCCATCAAGAATGAAACCTGGAGTGCCGTCCCCGCTTGCTTTACGGTGAACGCTAACCGTTAACACAAATATTTCAAAATTAATGTTAATTTTAGATTATAAAACTATGTTTTGAATAGATATTCTCTGAAAAATATTCAAAAATACTCGCAGTAAAATAACCTCATAGTTTCGGAGATTTTTTAAATATCGGCCTCAAAAATACCCTACTCATAAACCAAAAGAATTAAAAAAAAACTATTTTTTTTCGAAGAACATTAAACAATACATCATTTTGTTATTACATTAATCCCTGTAACACGTGTTTCTACCTCCTATCCCGAGGCTCTCTTCAGGCAAAATGAAATATCCCAGTTTATTTCGAGAGTGGTGCTTTGGGTTAATACACCACAAACAATCACGATGAAACACGACACCAGTCTGACCTAAGCATTGCTCTCATTACATATGGGCATTATTCAGCCTGAAGAAAGAGAAACATGTGTCTCAGGGATTAATTGAATTAATTAGTAGAATAACAAAGTTATTGATTGTTAAATATGCGGGCAAAGTTGACTACAAACAAGTCCTGAAGATGAAAATATGCTGGCAAAGTTGACTACAAACAAGTCCTGAAGATGAAAATATGCTGGCAAAGTTGACTACAAACAAGTCCTGAAGATGAAAATATGCTGGCAAAGTTGATTACAAACAAGTCCTGAAGATGAAAATATGCTAGCAAAGTTGACTACAAACAAGTCCTGAAGATGAAAACTTCAAAGTTTTCTTAACGTTGGCATCATAAACCAAATCACTCGGTACAGCACTTTGAAAGGCCTTACTGAACTATTCAGTAAGATACTTGTACGAGTTTTATTTATTAATAAATATATTTTATTTTAGGTAAATTAATATATGCCGAATCAGAAGCAAGATTGTTGGAGCAGGAACAGCAACAGAGTATCAACACCAGCCCCACGTCGCACGTGGCCGGCCACAGAAGACAGAAGTCCGATGGCGGCAATACAGCCGGCCACTTCGAGCACTACCCTCCATTCATGACTTACATGAGAGCTGAAGAGGCCTTGAACTGCTCAGACATGACGCTGTGCCCCAATTCACCACACAGGGCGTACAGAACCTATTCTGCCGGTTGTAAGTTCATTTTTATAATACATATAGAGACAAAGGCGAAATTGTGTACACTTTATATTAGATCTTGAGCAGTCATTATGATCGCTCAGAACTCTGTTGAAATTTTTCTTTTAGATGCCTGGGAACTCAGTAAGCATACTTACAACATAATAAACCTTATGAAATAAATTTTTTATTTTTGCAAAAAATAAAACATGTTTTACGATCTCGAATCTTTTATTTATTAGTGGCTTCAATTGAAAATAAAACCAATATATTTCCGCAACATATAAATTGAATATACATGTTATATACACGTATATGATATATTTATTGCCCGCTAGGGATTCGACAAATCGGGTGCCCATCCTACGCCATATTTGACCTGACATTGAAAGACGTGGGTCAACCTGACTGAAGGCGTTTTATGGCAATCTGTTTTCTTATAGGGTGAAATGATGATGATTTGTGTTTTTTTTTTTTTACAATTTTTAGACCCCAAAAAAATCGATAAATTCGACGTGCATCGAAATTTTTCGTTATTTGAACACCTAAAAATTAAAACAATTTAGGAACGAAATCTTGAACTTATTTTACATATGAGATAAATTAATATTATTTTTTGATGTTTTTGCAGCTAATACTATGGGCCGGTGGCACGGGCGTTCCGTATCTGTGCCGTCATCTCGGGAGAGCACGGATTGGCGCGCTGAAGTCTGTCAGGCATGTTGTTGCAACTGTAACTGTACATTACACAGGCAACCACTAACACCTCAAGCCAGAAAGCAAAGGTAATTCTTCCTTCAATACTTTTAATTAAGACTAGACGACAGCAAATTGTTCCAGATGGTTAAAATAAAATCATTGTAATGTACTGAAGTTCGGCACCAACATGCAGATTTATCTGTCCAAAATGAGTCTTTTAGGGAGGTGAAATGACGCTTTAGGAGATGTGTTCCTTAAAGGAGAGATGATGATGATTTGTTGATAAATAAAACTCGTTTTAGATCGCAATGCGGAAAGAGAAATTCTATTGGTAGACGTAGGTATTTATATCATTCTTGAATGTGTGCGGGAATGCGCTCGCGATATGCCGCCGTCTAGTTTCTGCATTCGCAATACGATTAATGTCGTATGTAGGTATCATTCAGATTTGGGAACTGGCGCGACAGATGTGCTGCCCTCTCGCTCTAACATGGAATGCGCTCCGCGCTTGACAATGAGTTGAATGACCGGCGTGTGGACCTTGTACTTGTTTGTTTTGAATTGTCAAGGTATGCAAAGGTCGCATCGCCGGTCATTGACCGAGCGCACGAACGCCACAACGCCATAATGAATGAGACTTTTAGTGCATGTACATTTAAATTCAGTGTGAGGGAAACGGCTGAGAGAAATATTATTCGGCCCCGTAGTTGATATTTGAAAAATTTAAACTACATAGGTAGCCGTCATCCTGCCAGAGTGTTGGTCACATCGTGCAGGAATGTCTAATATATTAATTCCTGGGAGAACTGGAGGAGATCTATCGGGCTACTTCTGAGCGTTGTATCATGGACTAGAAACCTGAATATTCTATTGTGATAGAGAAACTATACCTTGTACTATGGAAGGGCTTAATTGTTCTGCTCTTGACTGCCTCTGGAAGAATTTTTACCATGAAAAATCTAGCAAAAAGTTTAACAACTATTATTTAAGCATTTAAAATATTAAATTCTTTGAAAATAGTTGTAAAAATGATATAATTCTTTCTCTTGTTCGAAATACACTTATATTTATACAAAACAATTGTTTATTTATTGAACAGAAATGGCACCAATATTAGAATGGACAGGCTAGGCTGCATCTTGGATCCGGTAGATGGACTGGTCTGTCCACAGAGTCCTGTGCAGCATCGATTACACCAGATCATTCAAGATCACAAGGTCAGTCTTATCATTTCCCCATTCCGGGATGTTTTGATATTTTATTATTTTAATTTAAGACATTAAGGTTTAGTTTTCTCGAATGTAAATCTAGATAAAAATGTAAACTCCCCTAGATAAAAATGTAAATCTATTAAGAATATATTATTTATAGTTGAAGGCATTAACACTGTGGAGGTTTAAAGACATTGTAATTTATTTTATCAAACACTGTTTATTCCACTTTATATTCTATAACAATAAGAATTCTTAAGAATTAACAAGATTCTTTAGTTTATTTATTAACAAAATAAACAACACTTAAGTGTAAAACAAAAGATAACATATCAACATCTTCTAAAAAAAAATAACATTGCAGGATACATATTTCTTTCAAAAATAACAATGCAGGATACATATGTCTTTCAAAAATAACAATGCAGTATACATATGTCTTTCAAAAATAACAATGCAGGATACATATGTCTTTCAAAAATAACAATGCAGTATACATATGTCTTTCAAAAATAACAATGCAGGATACATATGTCTTTCAAAAATAACAATGCAGTATACATATGTCTTTCAAAAATAACAATGCAGGATACATATGTCTTTCAAAAATAACAATGCAGTATACATATGTCTTTCAAAAATAACAATGTAGGATACATATGTCTTTCAAAAATAACAATGCAGGATACATATGTCTTTCAAAAATAACAATGCAGGATACATATGTCTTTCAAAAATAACAATGCAGTATACATATGTCTTTCAAAATATGATGCTCCATAATACCAATGTATAGTATTATGGAGCAAACTTCACTTTGCGTGTCGCTCCAATATAGTATTATGGAGTGACACGCAAAGTGAAATTTTTTTTTGAATACAATCAATTAAATTTATTCGACAATACAAGACTTGAGTAGGAGAAAATAAAATCTCTCAAAGGCAATGAGAATACAAAGTTATAGGTAAATTATTATAAAAAAAAATACTTAAGATAAAATGAAATAACCAGTCAAGATCTGAGATTGAGGAAATACCGAAGAAGGACCCTCCTGAACTCAACGATATCCACATTACGAATATTCAGCAAACTAGACATGGAGTTACCCAATTGTTGCATTTTCACAATTGATGCTATTGACACATTTGAATAAAAGCTTCAGTATATTTCTAGCAGGAGCGTGGAAATCAATTTGAGCCAATATATAATATCAACGATATTGTAAAAAACCTTTTACAGAACATCAAATCGAATATGTTATATATATATATTTTTTTTAAAGAATAGATATGACCGAAGTCATAGGTATCCTTATGCCATCGAACACTAGGCGGAAAAAGTGTCTGTGTCGTTCGAGGAGAGTAGCACAGCGCGGGGTTCGAACCGACGATCTTCCGCACAGAAGTACAGTGCGTTACCACGCGACCATGCACCTCTTACAATAATATTTGATGAATAATTCTTATTTGGGATTCTCCTTGTGTGATGATCAGTGCCACATGGGCAGTTTGTAACTTGCACTCCCCCTACGGTCCCCCAATACGTAATTTAAAAAATGCTAACCTTTTCTATTTCGGATGATGATGTGTTTCACGCCACACAACAAACCACTACAGTTTACATATTGATTTTTTTCTCCACAATTGCATCTATCTACAATGTCATTGAAGTCCATAAACATGTGTTTAGTCTGATATAATAATGAAAAACTTCATTCTGTGGAAGGGTTTGTTAATTATGTACATACGAGGCATATCCAGAAACTAACTGTACTGAATTTTTGTAGGTTATAATTTTTTTTATTTAAACAAAAAAATTACGTGGTTACCGTAGTACATATGTAAGCTATTTTTCGACATAGTCGCCATTCCTCTCAATGCAGGTGGTGAAGCGAGGTATCAACTTTTTGATGCCTTTGTAGCGATGGTCGTTATCAATGTAGCATGTGTCCTATTAGGACGTGCTGATGATTTTGATATCGACATCGCTATATTCGTTTTAGTCGATTCTGCGTTCCTTCTCGTTCAGGGTCATCAATGTAGCGGGTTGCTTATCTTGATAAGTCGTGATGATTTTGATTTGTATTTATTTAAATATAAATACTCAAGAATGCGGATGAAAGCGAAAGTGGACAGCGGGCAATCAATAATAAGTCTTGACAGTTGAATGATTGATAATAATAATCTTTATTTCTCGGCACGCGGGTAATTTATACAAATGAGTGAACCAGTTCGCGATACATATTCTGTCTTAGTCTAGCGCGTGCATTGGCGGGTAGATATTTATTTGTATTCGGAGATGGCTAGACAGGTCGCAAATACTATAAAATAGTAAACATTGTTGTTGTTCCTGGCGTGTGACAATCTGTAAATACTTCATCGGTCATTGACCCTGTATGTTTACTATTTTAACAATAATTAATTTAATTTAATTATGTTTAACAATTCACTTATTTATTTTGACAATTAAATATTTATTTAGGTAGGTATCCTACACCTTCCTCGAAGTAGTTTCCCGCCAACCCCTCCGTCCACTTCTCCACCTCCTCCTTTAGCTCCACGTCGGGTGAAAACCTTTTTCCACCCATGTGCTGCTTCAGGGAGGTAAAGAGATAGTAATCTGAAGGGGCTAGGTCAGGGGAATGCGCGGGATGGTTCAGGACATCCCATTTAAACGAGGCGAGCAGTTCCTTCGTGGCGTTGGCCGTGTGTGGTCTTGCATTGTCGTGCAGCAGGCAGACTCCCTTTGTCAGCATGCCTCTCCTCTTGTTCTGAATCGCCCTCAGCAATTTTTTTAGGGTCTCACAGTATCTTGCAGAGTTGATGGTCTCCCCTTGAGGCATATATTCAATTAAAATTATGCCTTGACAGTCCCAAAACACGGATGCCATGATTTTCTCGGCTGAAATTGTGGTTTTAAACTTTTTGGCGGAGGGTGAAGAGGTGTGACGCCACTGTTGAGACTGCCTTTTGGTTTCAGGCGTGTAGTGTGCAACCCAAGTTTCATCTCCAGTAACGATGGAGCGGAGAAATTCATCTCCATGGAGTTTGCAGTGCCTCAAAAACTCTTGCCTTTTTACAAAATTTCGCACTTGGCGGGAGATTGGTTTGACATTTTTCACGAAACGTGTTGTCGCGTCGACACTTCTCAACGTACTGACCTCGAACCGGTCTCGTTGTGGAGGGAAAGGGTCAGGCTATACGGAAGTGTACTCAAGATGTCGAAAATAAAATCCATCCGGTCGTGAGAGCCTCAGTACACTTACTTTCTGGATACGCCTCGTAAATAAAATAATTTAAAGTTACTGTTTTTGTTAATCATTAGTTAACTAAACTGAAGCATTGAACAGTTGTGGTTATCATTAGATTTTAAATATGATATAAAGTGAACGCATTCTTCCATAAAGCATTAATCTTATAATTGTCTTTGTACACATTTTTATAACCTATTTATGAATCTTTGGGAACTTCCTTCTGGTGTTATAATTTTGTAATTTATTACATATAGTTTTTATGACTAGCTTAATATGAATGAAAAGGAACTCTATATTGAATATTATATTGTTGTAATTAACAGATGAGAGAAGAGATCCTTCTGAGGGAATTGCACGCGGCGAGAGTAGAACTGTTGCAAAGAGCGGTTCGGAATTCTCGACAGACTCCCGACCACACAGTGAGTTGTCTCTCCTATCTTCGTACATATAATACTTACCTAATATTATTTCTATCTGTCCTTATCTCGTTGTTTCTAATAGATGATAAACACAATGTACACGTGCCATCTAAAGGAATACATCATCGCCATTGTTATGGGAAAAGTCATTTGTTTCAAGTTAATTGTTTTAAATTCAGGATTTTTTTTAAAAGAGCTGTTGTCACTGTTGCTATGAAACATCTGTCGTTTTAACTGTAGACACACAAAATTATTTTAGTTTAAGAAAAATTTAATGTATCTTAATTTGCAGGGTTAATCTTATTAATTGATTTGGTATTTATATTGTAGAACTCCATTTTATTACAAAACGAGTTTAATGGCTTTTCCCAGAATAATAATAGAAGTGTTTTATTTTTTAATTGTAATAAAATTTTTAAATCTGACGTGTTAGGCATGAGAGAATGTTGATGTTAATAAATTGACTATGCTGTTAAAATAACATTAAACCATCATCATCACATTTCATGCGTAATAATTGATATACAGTAGAGCGCTGATTATCCGAGGCTCAATTATCCGTGAGTTGGATTAACCGTGGTCCTCTGTATTCAAAATTTTTTTTTTACGTATTTTCAACAAACTTCCACATTTTGAGAATTACAAAGCTTGGATCTAAACTATCGATAGTTTACATTATACCAATTGACTAATGCTAGTGAGTTGGCGGTGTCACACCGGCACAAAAATATGTGTATCTGGGACTGCCTTATGTAATTGCCGTAGTATGATATAGTTCAGTGGTTGTATCTGTCAAACATTGAGAAAGCTTGTTCATGCACTCATCATGCTTAACAAAATGTAGCATTTCAACTCTTAAAATCATTAAATCAATAACTTAATTTTGTTTAACTGTGTTTTTCAATTATCCGGGATCGAGTGTTCTCTAATCACCACGGATAATCAGCGCTCTACTGGACATATTTAGATAGCCATAAACTGACACCTCGTTTTTTTTTCATAAAACTATTCATGTAAGGAGGTAGGCTGAAAACTTTGCAGACCCAAAGAAAAAACACTCGAGTATGGTTGGATATATTTTTATTTTTCAATATAATCTCCTTGAAGCTGAATGCGCTTTTCCCAGTTTTATCGAAGGATTCATCGAGGTCTTCAAAATATTGTTCCATAGCCGCTATTACAGCATCGTTTGAGTTTATTTTTTTCCCGCTGATATGTTTTTTAATATTAGAGAAGAGGCGGAAGTCTGACAGTGCCAAGAAGCAGGTGAATACAATAGATGACTCGTCAATTGGAAGTTAGTGACGTGTAGCCGTAACCATTGTAACTGTCGCTGTCTAAACCGGCGCATTGTCCTGGTGAAAGATGATGCCTTTTGTCACCATTCCGGATCTCTTGTTTTTTTTATATTCTCTCAATTCAATTATGAGGCGAGTGCATTTAAACTCAGCTGCCCACTTTTTGGATGATCTCCCAATTATGAGGCGAGTGCATTTAAACTCAGCTGTTCTCCCAATTATGAGGCGAGGGCATTTAAACTCAGCTGCCCACTTTTTAGATGTTCTCCCAATTATGAGGTGAGGGCATTTAAACTCAGCTGCCCACTTTTTGGATGTTCTCCCAATTATGAGGCGAGGTCATTTAAACTCAGCTGCCCACTTTTTGGATGTTCTCCCAATTATGAGGCGAGGGCATTTAAACTCAGCTGCCCACTTTTTGGATATTCTCCCAATTATGGGGCGAGGTCATTTAAACTCAGCTACCCACTTTTTGGATGTTCTCCCAATTATGAGGCGAGGGCATTTAAACTCAGCTGCCCACTTTTTAACCAATGTATATCGATGAAGCAGGCTCGAACAATATTACAAACATCTCTTCAAAGGTATGTTTCTTTTAAAAAAAAATGTTACCCTCAATATTATATTTTCACAAAAATGTCAAATACACTGTATTTAAACAGCTATTAAAAGTAAATGAAGATTCCGAGTGATATCAGATTCGGAATAAGTAACGAAAATGTTCACGTTATAAATAACAATAATAAATTGAGATCAGCTAGTTCTAATTTTTTTTAGGTTGTGAATTTTTCAACTTGTCATATGGACACCAGAATATTTGGTATATAACCTGTTTTATGAATTAGTATAAGACACGAGGTGTCAACTTATGGCAATAAATAAGTTATTTTGATGCTGGTAAATTAAAAAATAATTGTTGTTTATAGTTAAGGCATTAACGTAGTGGAGGTTTAAAGACATTGTAATTTATTTTTATCAAACACTGTTCATTCCACTTTTTGTAACGGTATAACTCTACCGGTTTTAAGGCTTTCACCTCATCTTCAGGGGAGCGCAAACAAAACTAAATGGTGTTCGAACTGGTACCGATATACATGCTTCAACGGTTGGGGGTTGAGGGGTGAGGGAGGCATGGGACGATTTCGGCCAAGAGCGGATACGTCCGAACATCTGGTGAACAGTTATATCCTAAAAATCTCTCTGCTCTTGGCCGAAATCGTCCCATGCCTCCCTCGCCCCTCAGCCCCCAACCGTTGAAGCCTGTATATCGGTACCAGTTCGAACAGCATTTAGTCTTGTTTGTGCTCCCCTGAAGATGAGGTGAAAGCCTTGAAACCGGTAGGGTTATAGCGTTACAAAAAGTGGAATGAACAGTGTTTGATAAAAATAAATTACAAAATCAAAAATAATTATTTCAAATTAAATTTTTGCACATGTTATGAAACCCTAATGGAATGACTCTTTATTTTCTTCTAGATCTGCTTTTTTTCATGAATTAAATTATTCAACTTCCTCATATCATTTTGATTTTATTCATTTCACACTAAGGTCCGAATTCATAACTTGACTTAAATACTAATTTCAAACCTTAAATTCAGAGTAGCTCTTATAAGGAGTAGAATGAAACCACGTGACTCCCATATTTAAGGAAACTATGACAAATTTGTATAAAATTTAACTTGAAACACTAATTTCTTAGTGATAAAGTTCAGACTATGAATTTAGGCTTTATATTTTACTCGTCTTAAAAAGGTTATTATATAAACTGTTAAAAATAATTATTCAATCTTCAAACAGAAATGTTTAATTATAATAACAATCAAATAATATGAATTCAACTGTCATTATAATTTATTTACCCTTAAATTTTCAATTGTTAAATTCTAATACTTTTGTTGAATTTGAAAGCTATATTTTTTAATGCAATTTTATAAATGAAAGACATCTAATAATCTCAAAAATCAATTAATTTCTTACGTACTTGATACTATCGTACAATTTAGTTTGCCTATAATATGCTTTTTAGAAATATGAACAAAAAACAAAATGATATAAATTAATAAATATATTGAATGCAAATAGATGTTATTGGGCACATTTAAACTGGATTCCAACTTGAGTTACAGTCATACTGCGAGTTGGCTCGCCCAAACTTCTCTAAAACTTGCAATAAATCAATCAATTTATTTTTTTATTTATTTATTTATTACACATGACAAGAAATATACATAATTTGTGAAAAAACAACAGGTAATTTAATTTGGACATACAATTTTAATGGATCTGGGTTTGTTGCCTTTCATTTGTCGTATCCCCAGGCTTTAAACTAGGCTTTTGCCTGTATCTCACTGAGGATATTTTGCATGAAAAAATAAATCGATACTTCTTTCCGATTTTTGATTACACAAAAACAAAACCCCGTTGCACATTCTCATCAACCTGACAAACAGTGACACTCAATTACAACTGGAAACATCATGCAAAATTAAACTCCTCACACATCATCACTCCAGACAGACCAAAAATATTCATCCCACAATATACCGCACACAATCATGAGAATAAAAATAAAAAACATACGGAAACACAAAAACAACAAAATTTAAAACAACAAGAAGAAACCCACACAAATCTTTTCCACGCGTCATTCATCCTGAAAGCCCAAGTACTCAAAATCCTGTCGCAATAACAACCACGCTCCGATCGACTGTCTAAATGGTTTTCCTACCTTTACCTTTATTGATTAAAAAAAAGATACAGGCAGGCATCCTAATAATCTAACTCGACAGACTGTCAAAAACAATTGATTGCAAACCCTGTCATCTAATATATACATACACACATATACACTATGGTCTACCCAAAGGTGGTTCGTGAGCTACAATAACTGTAATTACTGAATATTTTTATATTCAAAACAAATTCATTACTAATGTTACTTAACTTTTTTTACATTTTAAGTCATATCACAACAATACAAGTATACCAGTTAATTCACTGTCTATAAAATTTGATTAAAATTCACTGTTTGTTTTTATGAATTGTTTTTTTTAACACTACGAATGCTTTTTTAAAATGATTTACTATACTATTTTATATTTATATCATTTTTAACAATTGTTGTGACTTTTATGTTTTTAAAAATTGTATTTTTTTCCTCTCCTCGGATTTGAGTGATTTTTATTAATCAGACCTTCCACTTTATATACAAATTTCTAACTTTTAATGCGTTTTTTGTATGAACTCTCATTGCAGATTTTTGTATCCCATATTTATACATTTTTTTCACTCATCATTTCAACTGTTATCTCTGTAACATTATTTTCCCATATTTAATGATTATTAAAGATAGTGATTGAAATTTTGTATTCCATTTTGAAGGAATCTGTTTGGGTTTCTTATCAATATCAAATTTTAATACTGTGATTTTTTAAACCCGTGTTCATTAAGTCAAGGATTTTGTAAACAACTAAAAATTGTTTTATATAACTCTTATCGTTGTAAACAGTACAACCTGGGGAGGTTTATTGTCATGTGGCAATCTCTTGTAACCAACCAAAATACTATTAAAGGTGTTAAATGAAAACCGGACAGGAACCATTTTTAAAACAAATTAGATTCGATTCGAACAGGAATCGAAACCATAATCCCCGGATTGTAACATAAGCATCTTTCCAATTAGGCCATGGAAACCGAGCAGAATTTACCTTGTAACAATATACGTGGGTCGTCCAAAAAGTAAAGAACGTTTTGGCATAACTAAATAAAAACGAAAGATATCAACACAAAACTTTATTTACAAAGTCACAGTACCTTACTCTATTTTTCAATGTAGTCGCCGTAGCTGTCAAAGCACTTATTGTAACGTGGAACCAATTTTTCAATTCTGATGTTATACTCTTCTACCGCCAAAGATTTGAGCCAGGATGTCACTTCTTGTTTGAGGTCTTCATCGTTTGCGAACTGTTTTCCACCCAAAAATTCCTTTAGTTTCGGAAATAAGTGAAAATCACTCAGTGCCAAGTCAGGGCTGTAATGAGGATGTCCAAAAAATTTCCACTTAAGACGTTGAAGTTCGCGCTATGTTCATGCTGATGCATGAAGCCGCGCATTGTCATGAATCAAAACCATCTTTCCCGACAACATTCCACGTCTCTTGTTTTGGAAGGCGCGTCTTAGTCGTTGAAGAGTTTCACAATAGGCCTCTGAATTTATTGTGTGTCCTCTTGGCATAAATTCGACGTGGATCAAACTCTTTCGGTCCCAAAAAACTGTTGCCATCACTTTTCTGGTGTTGAGATTTGGTTTTTCTTTTCCGAGCACACATTTTTTTGTAGCCAAGGTGCTCTGTCACTATTTCATGTAGGAGTGATCGTGAAATTTGTGGGAAAGATTCATGTACTGTGCTTAAAGTTGCCTATAAATTTCGAAAGGCCGAACATTTTGTGCATTCAGAAAACGAATGACACTACACACTTCACATTTGGCGAGATTTTCGATGGGCGCAGCCATTTTGAAAGGTTACAGAACAAAGGCGCACGACTGTTCAGCAACAAAACTCGGCTCGCACTGAAGCGAGGGAAGGAGCTAACTGGCGCGCGTACGATCGCGGTAGTGGGGGATCGGCGCAGGGCGTGGTGCGCAATCGTTCTTTACTTTCTGGAAGCGCCTAGTAATAATCCTGATGTATTTTGATGTGTTCTCGTACAAATGTTGATTTTTTTTTTTTAATTCAATTTCTTTATTTATAAAATATACAAATGATTTGACGTTTCTGTTCAATAAGCATATTATTGATTTATAATTTTATGCTCGGTAAAATGGGCCCTTTTTAAAGCTAAGAATTGACTATTTTAAAATTATTTTATGTGTCTGAAATAAAATGTTTTATGAATATTAAGGATTTTGGCAACAATAAACTAAAGTTGTAGCATTTTGGATGAATTTTCAGGATAACGAGGACGATGATAAAGAATCGTCGACAAAAACAAAAGTCGATAAAAAGATATTGGAAGCGCATCTGGAGCAATTAGCTAAAGAGGACGCGTACTTTTACGAAATGTTTATCGAGCGACCCTCGCTCGATAAATACTGGGTTAGTTAGAAAAAAATATAAACTCTGAGAATGAGAATTAATACATTCGTTATGTAATTTTATTGCGGAATGAATAATAACTTTTTATAACTAATTCAACCATCTATCTCATGAGTTGTCTTGTGTAATTCGTATTAACTTTTAACAAAAAAACCAAATATAAATTGGAAGGGATTTTGTATATTTGGTGTGTTCCCATGTACTGTATTTTCATAAGTTTTGTGTTTTGAATATTGGGTAATTTCAATCGAGTTATATTTTGTATCTACGAATATATAAATTTTTTGTACGGTTATTAAACTTTTTTTTATTTATTTTACACATCATATAAAAAGCACAAATATCAAAAAAATCTGTAAATAATATAACCAGTATATAATATTTTATATTTATGAATACATTTTTATCTACGATTATTAGGGAATATATTGTGAAACCCCGTTTTTACGTTTTTGAAGGGACTGATAAAAAAAACGTAATTGGAGGGAAAACGTAGATTCGGGGCTAGAAAAAAAAAATGTAAAATTGAAAATAATTTTTTATTTAGATAATCGCGCAAATCGAAAAACTTTTTTCAATCGATTCATGATTTTTTTATTATCGTAGCCAAAGTTGTAATCTAAGTTGTATCCTCAAATCACGCGCGAGTGAAACATGTGAACCAACATGTTTATTCACTTTTTCGAGAATTTTGCTTTTCTCTTGAATCGATAATATTTTTCTTTGCTGAGACATCATTTGAAGGGATTCAACGAAAAATTAAAAGAAATGAAAAAAATGTAAATTGACACACGACAATTGAAATTGTATGTACACGACCGACATGTTTAAAACACAAGCATAGATTGACCAAATACATATACAGTCTGCCTGCCTCTGATTCGCTAAATTTCCCACCAATTGCATCGTATTACACGACTCGTGTACCATAATCTTGACCATGAGCGCTGCAGGTGCACACGTGTCTATAAATAGAAACATATTTCTGCTTCCTAATATTCATTTCAAATATTTTAAATCGTCGCGCATTTAATTAAATATGTTTATAAATTGATTTGCATTTTAAATATTTCAAACGTAAATTGCGGGAAATAAAAACGTAAAAACGGGTACTAAATGTACTAAAATAAAACTGGATTGGAAAAATTGAACGCAAATAGCGGGAAAACGTGAATTCCGGGCACGTAAAAACGGGGTTTCACTGTATTGTACACTTATTTAGCTTTTTTTTTTATTTATTTACATTTTATAATATAAAACAGTGTTAATATCAAGTATAAAAATAATTTTTGTCTATTAACCACTTGACAGTTTTGCCCGAGCGGGACTCGGCCACGAAGTTTCTTTTTATACTGACAAGCCTGAACCTCGTTCGAACAAATCTTGTTTCGACTTGTTGGGAGTGTTTCTCCCGAGCATCGTTTGGGCAGATCTTGTTTCAACTTGTTTTCTTCGAACGGAATATATTTTCGTATAGAATTTATTCGTATACAGTTTGTCATTGTGTTACGTCGCGTGTTAAAAATCCGACTGAAGTGGTTAATAATATGTGGCGAGTATATAATATTTTATGTAATTATTTATTTATATTTCGTAATGTAAAAAAAAACAAACTTACAAAAATAAAAATATTTTATTTTCTATAAACAATGAATAATTATTGTGAATTTTTTCAAATTAAAAGGTGCCTATTCGTTACATCTTCATTTTCAACTACTTTAATAAGGAGTTTGCATTCAAAATTTATTCTCAGTTATTACAAAGTTTAAATATTTCATTAATTCTTAAGATTAGAGTTTGAATAAAAATCACTCATTAAAAAGTTAGAGTTACTAATTTTTTTGTTCAATATTTTAAATATTTAAATAGTGAAATATAACATTCACCGAGCACTGTCATCTTTGATTACTTTAGTCAGAATTCATTATCAAACATATTTATTAATTATATAAGAATTTTTCTATTATATATATTTATGGCATTTATGATGTAAATAACACATCGATCAATATATCCCGGAACTAACCAGCAGATGTCGCCTCTAATAACAAATCCATACCATTCTCAGTTAGTAACAACCTTTAGAAGTTACGTGTCAAACTTTCATGACATTCCGACATTGTGTCATTGAGTTACCGTGGTTTTAGTGACGCTACTTTTGCTATTTTCAAAACAATGGAAAAAACAGAATTTCGTGTGTTGATAAAACATTGCTTTTTAATGGGAAAAAATACCGTTAAAACTCGGCAATGGCTTGAAAAGTGTTATCCGGGCTCTGCTCCGTCGAAAACAACCATTTGTCGGTGCTATGCTAATTTCAAACGCGGTCGTACAGACACAAATGATGCTAAACGCTCTGGTCGTCCAAATGAGGCTGTTATACCAGAAAACATTAAAAAAAAACTCAAAATCATGATGGAAAATCACAAAGTAAAGTTGGGTGAGATAGCTGACATCCTGAAGATATCATTTGGTGGTGTTTACACTATTTTGCATGAACATTTGGTTGTGAAAAAGCTTTTTTCGAAATGGGTGCCGCGTTTACTCACAATGGAACAGAAACAACAACGCATCTATGATGGTAACGATGGGCAAATTGCATGAGTTGAACTTCGAATTGCTTCCGCACCCACCGTATTTTCCAGATTTGGCCCTCAGCGACTATTGGCTGTTCACAGACTTCAAAAAGATACTCCAGGGAAAGAGATTTGGCTCCAATGAAGAAGTGATTGCCGAAACTAACGCCTATTTTAAAACCAAAGATAAATTGTTCTACACGGCTGGCATAGAAATGTTAGGAAAGTGTTGGAATGAATGTATCGCTCTTGAAGGAAACTATGTTGATGAATAAAGAAGAATTTTGGCAAACAAATGTTGTTTTAGTAGTTAGTCCCGGGACTTGTTGATCAATGTGGTATATTATAAAAGTTTATATTTGGTCAGTTATTTTTTCAAGTTAAATTTGAGAATGGGTTTCAAATAAAATAATTTTCAGTTCAAATAGTAGTATATTATACTCGTAATTTTATGAATACATATTTAATATAAATTAACAAAATGTACATTAAGCAATATAATATTGTGGAAACGTAACTTATTTGGGATGACATAACTTGCTTGCTTGCAGACGTAGTTTATACCGTAACATGTTGTTTGTTTTTATTGACGTGAATATGACAAAGCAGCAGTTTGTTCGCTGGTTTCGTCAAATTCATTTTATTCCTATTTACAGATATATTAACACTAATGTATATAATTATGGAAAATTCTGATAAAAATCAATATGTAATTCATATACAATGCATGCACTACTACTATTCAATGTTATTTTTTTTTAGAAGTAATGTTTTTTTGCATGGTAATTTATAAAAAAATAGGAATTTCCTATATTTTTAATATTTTGCACTATTTTTCGGTGGTGAATATTTACTTTATTTGGAAAACTTACATAATATAAGATAATGATCTGATGTTTTGTGGACTGAGGTCTCTTAATCTCTTTTTTATTGATCTTTATAGATAGCCTTGTCTTTTCCACCCCCAAATTAGAGACTGTCTTAGAGAGTCAAAGCTAATTTTGAAAAGCTAGCAATGTTACACTTGTGTTAAAATCAGAAAAAAAAATATCATCTTTTGAAATTCGTAATCACATAAGTAATTTTTTAATGAATATTTATTTAAACGTATGATTTTTTAGGACTACTGTCCACCTTCGGACGCATCGTCAGTGAGTGCCGACCCAAGCCAGGGAGGGCAGGCGTCCGACAACCTCTCCATCCAGTCCCGGGCTGCGTCCGTGTCTTCTAATGGGCCAGGCAACTCCACGAACGGGGGAAGCGGCGTACTGTGGGTGCCGGACCATGCGGTATCTCGCTGTACGCGGTGCCACACACACTTCTGGCTCGGAAAGAGAAAGCACCACTGCAGGTCATTTGATTTGCATCTCATCTTTTGCTTTTGCAGCCAGCTAGCTATCTGCGTATTAACATGTGATTTTTCATCAAATGTTAGTTTATAAGCCAAATACAGTAAACCCTCGCCAATCTGTTTAAAGTCAATATAAATTTCGAAATGAAATACCAAAATAAAGTTAATTAACTTTTCTTAAAACAGCAACAGAGCTCTGTTAAGATAAAACTTGACAGCATTTTCGAACCTTGAATAAATTATTGTATTTTATATTTTTTAAATAAAATCTTTCTTTTTTATTTTTATTTTCTTCAGTTTCATCAATACTCTTATAAATATTATATTTATTTGACTTCTAAGATTTTTGTCTATGGTTGACAATCTTATGCTTCCCCATCCTCGAGTAGTTTGGATTGACGAAAGGTTACTTTACATAAATTACTGTTCGACTGTCAACAAGTTATAATTCATTGGATTTCTCATTTAACTAAAGCACCAAGAAGACATACGACTTCAGAATGGTCATTCAAAATTTGATCACCAAATCAGTAGTACCAACATTTAATATTCATAATAATAATCTCACATCACTTGCAGTTCATATCACAATGCATTTGCTTCCTCATGCCTATAACTAATAATTCTAAGTATCTTTCCAATCTTTGATTAGATGTAGGTTCTATCATCTCTCTCATAGTTTATATTTTATAACACCTCAAATTGCACCTTTCTTACATCAATTCTCCATCATTATTTTCATTAAACTAATTCATAATTTGTAACATAAAAACGATGTCATTTTAAGATCGCTTGTATGCATTTTTACATTAACGCAAAGGCCAGTATAATGATATACTGATCCAAAAGGTGGTAAATTTACCACATATGAACCTATTAAGTTCTTCTAAGTTCCAATTGCACTTCCTTTGTAATAAAGTGAGTACACACTCATTTCAAGATCGCTTGTATGTATTTTTACATTAACGCAAAGGCCAGTATAATGATATACTGATCCAAAAGGTGGTAAATTTACCACCTATGAACCTATTAAGTTCTTCTAAGTTCCAATTGCTCTTCCTTTGTAATAAGGTGAGTACACATACCAGTGTCAAATTATCCACTCCATAGGATTTCACTGTGGTAGGTTCAATTGAATTCCCAGGCGTTAAGACAGTGATTTTTTAGAGATGGTACGAACAACTCTGCCAAAGGTTAGTATTAGATAGTGAGGATCGAAACTTTTATCTGCTTTCACCTGTCAACAATTCAAAATGTCTGGATTTTGCCTCGACAGGAGTTGTGGGCGCATATTCTGCGCAGAGTGTTCGGAAAACACTACCCCCCTGCCCAGCGAGCAGCTCTTCAGCCCCGTGAGGGTCTGCGCAGAGTGCTTCGCCCAGCTGGCACCGTCCCAACAGACGGTACCTTCCGCACCCCATGAGAGGTGAGCTATCTTCTTCTAAGGATATATTTGTTTTATTTATTTATGTCAATCATTTCAAAAGAGTATTTGCAGTCTTAAGGATAAATATAGGAGCTTGTATCGAATATAGTTCTTACCAAACATAGTACTTTACCAAAAAAATTTAAAACACGCCAATATTGATTCATGGCATGTGATTTCATTTTATCCGTCATATTATCATCCACTCACAGGCAAATAGTATAATGTTTGTTGTGTGAATATTTTGTTTATAAAATTTCTGATGAATTTATTATAAATGATTAAAACATAACATTTATACACCGATAAAACGAGAGTTTTTTTTTTGCAAGCCCAATCGAATAATTTGCCTAAAATTTATGACCTTCGTAACCTAGTTGCTAGAAAACTTCTAATTCGTGAATTTTACTTTCGATTCCTGATGGAACCCAAAAAAGCGTCGTTTTTTTAAACATAAGGTCTTCAAACATCTCTCTAGTTGGTTAGAAGAATGTGGTCTTTTAACATCTCTTTGGTTGGTTATCTGTACAATGAAATAACCTTATTAGTTTTACTAGTTTGAATTCAATTCTCACAAATAGCTTTATTGGATTCATGGATCAATAGTATTTAAAAAAAATTAAGTTGATATAAAAATTCAATGATCCTGTCTTAGCTTTAAATCTCCTACATATACAGTCAAACCTCGGGTCACGAACACCTCTAGTCATGAACAAATCGGCTTACGAGCACAATTTTCCAACAAATTTCGACTCGACCTGCGTATAATGCTTCGACTCACGAATTAGTTGTAACGACGCATTACGCATTAGTTGTTATCAGGTGCGCACATTGTGAACATTGTTTGTCATTGCATATGTTGTTCTAGATACAATTTTTTTTTGCTTTATATATATATATATAATATACAGTATATATAAAATATATTTTGCATTAAATTAACCCTCATTATGGCTCCCAAGAAAATGAATTTCGGTTTTCGAACATTTCGGCTCGCGAACGGAATCAAAGAACGAATTAAGTTCGTAACCCGAGGTACCACTGTATTAAAGTTGAGGCATTCATTGCACAGTAAATCTTAGGTATATTTACCCATAGTAAGTTTTTTTAATATTTAATTCCTAATCAACTAATCTAGAATCAACCGCAAATCATCAAATAATCTTAGAATTAATCTCAAATCATCAACTAATCTTAGAATCAACTGCAAATCATCAACTTGTCTAGAATCAACTGCAAATTATCAAGTAATCTAGAATCAATCTCAAATCATAAACTTATCTCAGAATCAACTGCAAATCATCAACTAATCTTAGAATTAATCTCAAATTATCAACTAATCTTAGAATCAACTGCAAATCATCAACTTGTCTAGAATCAACTGCAAATCATCAAGTAATCTAGAATCAACCTCAAATCATAAACTTATCTCAGAATCAACTGCAAATCATCAACTTATCTTAGAATCAACTGCAAATCATCAATCTGAGAAAATGAGTTTTACTTGATTTATAAAAACCATAGATGTAGACAGTGCTGTCGTTCTAATTTCTTCTAATGGTGTCATAACTCAACTTACTCTGTCTTTGTGTTACCCTTATTCAGAAGTGATTATTGGGTCTTATTATATCCATCATAAATCTTATGTGATGTCTTTACCCTCCTCCATTTTCATCCTTAAACGTCTTGACAAAATGTCTTCTTGCTGAACCCTTCAATATCCTTTTAGATTTCCCTTCAAGTTTTTTTCTGTTATTGTTGCTCATTCATAATATAGTACTGCGCAGCCTCATAAGCAAAAACGCAGCTAACAGGAAAAAAACAGAAATTTAACTAAGTATGAGGCAATATCCCATATCAAATTCTGAACCATAATCCATAAAAAAAATACAGAAAACCATTTATTTCAATACAAAAATCGACATAATGTCTTCTTTAATTTTACAAAATGCTAGGTTTTTCTAAGCAAAAAAGCAGTAAAATGTGATTCATAAGCAAAAAGACAGCAAGTGCCTATGCGTTTGCTGCGTTTTTGTTTATGAATCACATTTTACTGCTTTTTTGTTTATGAATCACGACATTTTTAAGCAGCAATGAAAAACATGAAAGCACAGTTTTCTCAAAACATAACTTTTTCCATTAGCTGCGTTTTTGCTTTTGAGGATACATCTCATTTATAATGAAATTTACGGAATTATAAAAAATATTTCGTTATAAAAATAGTATTAAAAAACCATTTATTTCAGAATGAAAAACTGTACATAGACACTCAATTCAATATTTACAAAAAATGATGTTATGTTGTAGCAGCATTCATAATTGCATTTTCTATACACAAAATTGTTGAATAATATTTTCCGGGATATCAGTGCTACAGGATAGATATGTTAAGCCCGAAACTTTTTCAATATCATAACTTCTGAAAATGAAACCTTCACATCAGGTGGTGTAACTCCATTTTCATTAATATCGTCTCCTGTACTGTATTTTTACTACACGTATAAATCTCAGATCCAAAGACTACCAAAATTATGTCCAATTTGGAGGTAAAATTTCAACTTAAGGTGTTCTAGCTTGGAGGTTAAATTATGTAGTGAAAAAATCTTTTTTCAATTATCAATTAAAGTAAGATTCTCTTCTTTCATATCTTTTTATTTGGGCATCTAAATTCATTCGTTAAATATTACTTGTTTTATCCAAGCCCGTTGTTCACAATGACGAACTGTGAACGAATAAATACGAAAGTATATTCCGTTCGGAGAAAACAAGTTGAAACAAGAAAACTGCCCAATCTGCCCAAACGACGCTCGGGAGAAACACTCCCAACAAGTTGAAACAAGATTTGCCCGAACGAGGCTCGGGTTCGTCAGTATAAAAAGAAACTTCGTGCCTGAGTCCCGTTCGGGGAAAACTGTCAAGTGGTTAAGACATGTTCTTTTATTGACATTTATTCGATTCAACAAAAATTATTTATTTTATTTCGGTATTCGTTATAACGAGATTTTACCAGTGTTATTTAAATTAATAATTTTTCTTTGAACAGGTCCTCAAGCAATGAGAGATCCATCAGTGGCAGCCCGCCATCCTCGGAGAGGAGAAAGCCCCCTTCTTCGGGCTCCAACCATAGCTTGCCGTCCGATGTAATATATATTTTATAATAGACTATTGTGAGTAATACTATGTTATACATCCAATATTACATGCCATCGCGTAACAACACGCAACATGCGCTCGCTTACTTTAACAGAGCCTTTACAATAGAGCAAAAGCCTGCAATAGAGCAAAAGATGCATCAAAACTAAAGCCCTGTACTCTATTTGTAGTTATTATAGTTTCATATTAATGTGATGTCTCACATTGCGTTAGAACAAGTCAAGGTAATTTTATATCTTGGAAGCATGTTTACGTCGGATGAGCGTGTCAAATGGGATATTGAAAGAAGTATAGCAGTAGGCAATATGTGTGAACGTTGGGTTATACACTCTGTTTACCGATCGGAGCATTTCAAGAGATGTTAAACTGACTGTTCGTGATGGAACCATTGTCTTTCGGCACTTGGACATGGCAAAAATGAAATGAAAATAAGACAGATGGGGTAAAATGAGAGTGTTGCGTAGAATGTACGGAAAAACATGGTACGATGAATGAGGACATTAAAACAGATGTGGAATTAAAGAAGATGCGGTGCTTAATATGAAGAAAGAAGCATTGAGACGGTTCAGTCACTAATAAAGAATGAATGATGAAAGAATCACAAAAATTATTTATACGAGGAGAATATAGAAAGTACGAAAAGTTTGAGAAGGCTTAGAAAAACGTGGCACAACTAAATTAATAAAATTATGAAAGAGTGAAAAGCCTTTATAATAGAAGAGTATCCATGACGAGTTTTATAAAATCGAAGTGGACATTTGTTCTCTCTGCCTACCCTAATAGGGTAATGGTGTGATGGTGACGATGATAACATATCAAATACAGCCAACTAAATAGAATATCTTGAAGCCCTTGAAGCATTGATTTGCAGCTTCGGAGCTATAATTAAAAAAGAGGAAAAATATCAGTAGACCGCAGGCCACTCTCTTTCTCTCACACATGCATAGAAGCTATTTTTAATTATAATAACTCTTAATTAATTTCAAAGCCAGATGGTATCTCTGTTACTCTAAAATCCATCAAACAGTAGGCGGTATAATTCAGTACTCGTTTGGTATCTCTGTTACTCTAAAATCCACCAAACAGTAGGCGGTATAATTCAGTACTTGTTTGGTATCTCTGTTACTCTAAAATCCATCAAACAGTAGGCGGTATAATTCAGTACTCGTTTGGTATCTCTGTTACTCTAAAATCCATCAAACAGTAGGCGGTATAATTCAGTACTCGTTTGGTATCTCTGTTACTCTAAAATCCATCAAACAGTAGGCGGTATAATTCAGTACTCGTTTGGCATCTCTGTTACTCTAAAATCCATCAAACAGTAGGCGGTATAATTCAGTACTCGTTTGGTATCTCTGTTACTCTAAAATCCATCAAACAGTAGGCGGTATAATTCAGTACTCGTTTGGTATCTCTGTTACTCTAAAATCCATCAAACAGTAGGCGGTATAATTCAGTACTCGTTTGGTATCTCTGTTACTCTAAAATCCATCAAACAGTAGGCGGTATAATTCAGTACTCGTTTAAAGCTTCAGTTGCCAGTGCACTTTGCCCAACTATTGTATATGGCTCGAACTCATGTTGTCAATGCGTGTGTGACATAATCACAATGCTGCGTGTACAGTGTGCAATCACAATGCTGCGTGTACAGTGTGCAATCTGCTAATTCATTTATTAACACGCAATATTATTTGCCTTCTTTTATCACTCATTGTTTCAATAAATTTTAACCATAACACGAGATTTTTCATAAAAATGCTTTCACATTTATCAATATTCATATTTTGCATTACAAATACAAGATTTCACTGTTCCAAATAAGGATGAAAATTAATTTAGAAATCTCAAAAGTATTTGATTTTTAATTCAACAATTTATTTGTCTCTTAAATATGACAAAAAAAAAATAATCAGTACGTTGTTTATTTTGCACACTGTTTTTTTCGATAATTTGACTTAATCGCTTCATTAGTGTGCAAATTATCATGGCATTTTATTTTTATTGACTAAAAATTAAAGTCACATCTCAAAAGTATAACATTAGTAATATTCATTCATTATTATTTTTTTAAATTTTTATTAATTTCTATATTAAGGTAGTTTTTACTCTCCATGTAGAAAGTCGTATAAACTCGCAATCCAATAAATAGTAAAGGAATATTAATCTAAAAATTTGTTAAAAAAATATGAAAGGAATGTCAGATACAATAAATACCTCGAGAATTTGAAAATTATCCAGGTATTTATTGTCTCTCTCTCCGTGGTTGCAGTCCTAAGACTGGTTTGCAGCAATTTCAACTCTTCTCCTCCATTCCCCCCTGTCCTGTGCGGCTCTTTTTAAAGCTGTATATGTTGAGCAGCGCACGTCCACCAACAGGTCCTCCAGGTACTCTCGGCGTGGGCGTCCCCTAGAGTTTGTCCCGTCGGTCATACCCTCCATTATGGCATGCAAGAGGCCCTCTTGTCGTATTATATGACCGATCCATCTTGCACGCCTTTCGGACAGGATCCTGAGCAGGTGCCTTCCTCCTTCGATTCGTTGGAGAACCTCTTCATTTGTGATGCGGTCTCTCCAGGAAATTCCTAATAGTCTTCTATAGGACCACATCTCAAAAGCCTCTAGTCTTCGTCTATCTCTTTCGGATAGGCACCATGTCTCGCAGCCGTACATCAAGATACTCCATACATAGGTCTTGATGAGGAGTATTCTCAGTTTTAGGTCTATATTATTTAATTCTATTATTTTCGACCTTTTATTAAATGCAAGTCTAGCCTGATGTATACGGCTGTCGACCTCGCTCTTGGACCGACCGTCCCATGTTATTTTGCTCCCGAGGTAGACAAACGACATCACTATTCTCATCTGGTGTTGCGCTCGGCCAATTTATTGTATCAATCATTAAAATATTCTTTCAAAATGCATTCTCTGCGAGTACGAATCCAGCATAACTGCTTCATAAAAAATATATGTCGAAGATGTTCCAGAATCAAACCATAAAATATACTCAAATTACATCATATCAAAAAAACAACTCTTTTTGATTGACTGGTTTTAAATGTATATATTTTCATTAATTGCTTCATACATTATTTGCAAAGCTTTCATATACATGACATTTTCTCTTTGCAATATAAGTATTTTTGATTACATAAATAGTTCTGAGTCAATTTAAAATCAATGTTAATTCATATTTTTTATGTCAACTTAATTTTATTCCAAAATTATTCAACTCTTGCCTGTGGCATAGTAAGTTGATTTATCAAGACTTATTTTGTCACCTAATACTCAGTTTCGAAGGGCTTTATTTATGTGACCAGATTATACTATTTTATGCTAGCTCAAAATATATTTTCTATGTGAATTTGTTCCTCTATTAGGTGAGACATCTCAGTGAGAATTGCAAACAAGCAGCGGGAGACCAGAACATCACCAGCAACTCTCAAGTGACCACAGCATCTAACTAATCCCCCGGCATCTCCTCGCTACGGCAAGAAGCGGCGCGGCGCCAACCAATCTTCTTCCACACTCCTCATCTCACCCCCTCGATCGCTTCAACACTCGGCCCGTACAATGTGTTAAACTGTGTGATATATATGTATGACGATGGGAATCGCAGAATATTCCTAGTTTTTAGGATAATACGATTGCCTCCCTCAAAGGTACAATAAAAATGATCGAAATAATCTTAAAATATATTTTTTTCAAGCTGAAATCTTTCTTATATTTGTTTTTAATAAGAAATGCATATTACGAAAGATTATATTTGTTGCAGTGATAAAAAAATATTATTCCTTTGATATGACACCTTTGCTGTTTTTTTGTGAAAATATAAAGATATTTTATAGTATGTATCTGACACGCTCTTTTACAATGAAATATGTACATAATACATTTAATGTAATTTGACATTTGATCGATTTTGTAACATCACCTGGACATTTGCCAATTTTGTAACATCACCTGGACATTTGCCAATTTTAGAGTTTTACAAAAATATTTGTTGCATTTTACATTGCTGTTTAAACATCTCGGTTCCATAGATCTTAAATTATAATTTTCAAATAATGATTATTTAATTCTTATTATATTAAAATTATGCACTTTAATTAAATAAATCAACTACAAAAATAAATATGTATGATTTAATTAGTAATCACAAGTTTTCTTTTTAATTCACTGAACTTGTAAAAATGAGTGTTATATATTTGATTAATACCAGGGCATATTCGTTGCAAAGTGTTCCTGAATCCTGTTAATAGTAATTTATAATATTCTCAATTCATAAAAAACGTACGGAAGCAATTTTAAAAAAATAATTTTTATTATGTAATTTAATTAAATTACTCAAATAATCAAATTTTTATAAAATACAGACTGACCCATAAGTTGCGCTGCAATGCTCCTATTCAAAGCATTGTCATGGATTTTGTGGTTTCAATTCTTGCACCAACCGAATTTTATACAAAAAGAGGTGCAATCGCTTCTTAACCTCTCCGTGCGAACCGCCCCAACCGTGGGGCCATAAAATACTGAGTCAGATAGCGTATAGCCCTGCGGTTGGGGCGCAGTGATTATTTCTCGAATATTCCCAGATTATGTCAGGATTTGGACTACCAATGACATATATTTATGATACCACATAATTAAATAATTTATCGGCTAGTTACATGTTTTACCAACTGAACAAACGATGTTTTAAAATTTTAAAAATATCCTACTACTCGAGAGGTTAAAATGCATTGTAGTGTCGTTCGAGACATTCCAAGCTGAGCTGAATGTCGTCTGGTTGAAGTTGATTAATCCTGAGCAGCGCTCTCTTATTCGCCTTTGAATATTCTCATTAGTGCGGATAGTATCTTCCTCGATCTTCCAGCTCGAGACAAGTCAACAACTACTGATCCCTGCTGTCAAAAACGTGCAATTAATCTCATAATCGTCGATCTTACTGGAAAATGCATTGTATGTGAAATATACATTGTATTGGAATAACTGACTTGATTTACGGATTATTAACGCTTGATATTTGAGTTTGTTTTTCTGTTGTCAAATTCGTCATAATAAAACTTAAGAAAACAGCCTTTTAAATCATCTGAAAAGAAAATAACCTAAAAAATTACGTTTGTTTGAAACTTGAGCATGGCTTATGGGCTTCCCGTAAATTGATACTATAAAATAATATTCCTAAAATGATCATTAATTGCGTTCGTTTTCCTAATGCCGTGAATTGTTTCAAGTGCTTTTTTTTTAACGTAAATCATGATTAAAGTTATATTTGCATATAGCATAGAGGAAAATGTATTGACTGTATCGAAAAAATAAATATTACAGATTTTTTATACCATTACTTAAAAAGATCCTAATATGATGTGATTAAACCTTAAGGAATGTAAGTACAAATTAGCGAACCTTTTAATTTACCACAAATAAATATGGATGCAATTATTTGCACTGTGTATAATAAGAGCGTTATAAATTATCTTATGAAGAGAAATTGTCGTAACTCTAGACTTTGGTGAAATATGCAAAAGACTAATATAATATACAAATGTGAATTTTTAATTATTCTTACAATAGAAATGTTTAATTCTGACATATTTATATTACTGTTACAAGTTTGGTGTTGCCATTTGAATTTTAACAGCTTTCAATTATAAAATGTTTCTTTTTTTTTTTTTTTTTTTTCACATTACACTTTCACCATCTCAATAATGAAAATCGATCTTAATTTTTACATACTCGTAGCACAGCTGTCATTAATGGCGTATGTCTGAATGTCAATGCAAAATCCCTCCTTTAGTCTCGTTTTGGTTCCATTCAATCAGTGTGTGACTCAGAATTAATCTTATTTGGAATATCAAATATTTATAATCAATAACTCTCCAATTGTTAACTTCAAATCCTTCAAACTAGTAAAATAATCTTTATGCAACTGCGTAATTATTTTACTTCCAAAAACCTTTTTGACTCATTGACACTCGTACATTGACTTGTCACAGAGAAGACATGTAACAGAATTATCTTCATCCTAAGCCTGTAACAAAATTAAACTTATTTATTTATAAATACTCGTTTTTCCTTTGTATATTTCCGAAATTATTTTGTACTGTGAATATTGTATATAAATAAAATTTGTGATTAAATTGCTATATTTTCTGGTGTAAAACTATTATACATTACGCTTTAAATATGTTTACAATACTTTTTTATTTATACATATGAATATTAAATTTTGTTTAAAAATGTTTATTTGCTTAATTCAATTTTATCATGTTTCCAAGAAATATTTTTTATATTTGTAAAATTCAACAAATTTATTTATTTTCTGCGATCAACAATAACGCTAGTTTAGTTTGCTATGCAAATTCAAATATATTTAAAACAGCACATTATTTTTATCGAACTTATAATTTATTTTTCTTTTTTTGCAGTATTTTATTTTATTTTTACTATAATGCACAAAGCTATTTTTAAGTA
Organism: Odontocerum albicorne; assembly: GCA_949825065.1. Taxonomy (NCBI): domain Eukaryota; kingdom Metazoa; phylum Arthropoda; class Insecta; order Trichoptera; family Odontoceridae; genus Odontocerum; species Odontocerum albicorne. Next base: position 7,054,779 of record OX463858.1, read on the forward strand.
ATTTTGTTGATGTACAATACATACATGTTTCATTTTCAAAACTGGGTGATGAAATTTGGTATTACCTAATGAATAACCCAAAAGCTACGTAAAAATAATACTCTGGTCTTTGGTTAACTTCTGATAAATGACATTTTACTTTTTCCGAAGCGGAAATATTATTAAAACATTGTGCCAGAAAAGATAATGAAATTATTTAATTACATTAAAGGTGACAAAACAAAATATTCTTAACTCACAACTTATAATTTTTTTAGTGTGCAATATTTGTGGAAACAATTTCAAAGTGTCCACAGTGTGTAGATGTTTCGCATCTTCCACCTGGAAACGCTTTGCAAAAGTATTTGGACTTTTGGTAAAATTGTTTTTATTTAATCTTACAGTTTTTTTAATGATAATAAATACACCCTTAATAAAAATATTATACCATTACCCACTCAACTAAAACTCGAGTGAATTAATGATGTTGATACTGACCTTCTTCTTCTTCCCAGTGTCATGTCAGGTCCCCCCAACGTTGACTATCATCTGAGAGTTAGCAACTTTGTCCCCGGCAGCCTGAAAAAGATCCTTAACGCTCCTTAAACCAGTCCAATCACGTATATTGCGGAGTCAGGAGATTTGCCTCCTGCCAACACCTCTCCGACCCTCTATTTTGCCTTGGATGATCAAGTGCAGTAATAGTTGATACTGATATCTGAATTAAAAGTTATGTCTCCGATTATGTCACCATAGTGACGCCATCTGAGTGTAAAGGGTTTAATAATTAAATTTAAAGTCTTTAAATCACAATTTGACTAAAGACCACAGGTTAGGTAAAGGGTTTAATAATTAAATTTAAAGTCTTTAAATCACAATTTGACCAAAGACCACAGGTTAGATATTGACCATAAAAATTACATTTTGTAAGAAATATTTAGAAAAAAATTATATTTTTTTTTTAGAAATTATTCTTTACTTTGCTCAATTAAAACCCGCGTTAATTTTTTCTAAGAGACATTAAGGAAAGAATATGTTCACTAAGAACCCTCGAGGAATAATTGATGTGAGACAGAGAGTGAATATGACTGGATGTTTTGTGATACATGAAGGAAGGATATCTAATATCAATGTTGTTATTTAATATTTAAACTTGTACGTGAGTGAATTGACAAATAAAGTGAGATGACAGTATGGTGTATAGTGTGATGAATGTATTATTCGATTAGAACAACTAATCAATCTAAATTTGTTAGAAATCTACATCAGGTTCTTGATGAAGAGTGTTGCGTTGCCATTGTGATAATTATTTAAGAAAAATGTAGTGAATTTTGTGTGATATATGAAATATTTGGTTTAAATTTATTTCGAGATGATTTGTCATGTTGATATATGTGATAGAATTTTATTTATGGTAGAAAAGTGTGTAGATTGACGACAGAGAGAGAGAGTATGTAAATACTGAATCTAATGTGATAACAAATTAGTGTAAAAGATTGAACGGTGGATTGATTGACTGTATGGATGATGAACAAGGTGTAGCAAGTCAGATTATGAGAAGGGAAATTAAGATATAAATTTCCTTTTTGCCATCCCGTTACATATTATGGTGTGACGTGCGTATACTATTGCCAGTGATGACGATTTTGTACAGTTATATACGTGATGTGTGACTGGTCTACTCAATATGATTGGTGAAATAAATAAATTCTGTAATAATAACTTGTATATAAATCCAACATATCAGCACACGAGAATTGGTTTGATTCAAAACCGACATGTTTTTGATTAAACGCCATTTCCAGTTATGTAAAAAAAAATATTACCAAATTAATCAATTCTGAATAAAATTCAAAAAACCAAATACGCAATTTTCTTCGAATATATTTCAAACTGATTGTGTGAAGATATGTTGAATGTGAAACCAGAAAATATAGCAATTTTTATTTTAATTAAATATCAAAGTTTATTTTACAAAAATAAGTTCTTGGAAGATTTCTTTGTAAAAAATGTTTATTTAAACAATAGTAAAATGCTCATATTATTTTTGTAAAACAATGTTACAAAGTAGAATTGTAATTATTCTAATCGCTGTTTGAGATTTATTTTTTTATTTTATCTTTTATTACAATAGCTAAGTGAACCCAGTTTATAAATGTAAATATCGCAGTTTTCTTAACTTTTGTTACATCTGTTGTGAACCAACTATAAAATAATAAATAATTAAAACAGCTAATTGAAAATTAGAGGATTGCCCGTACGCGACGTGACGTAACAAGCTCATATTGAGTTTTAGAATAGTGATTAATTATTTCATTAAATTTTTTTAATTCAAATATATATTGCGTTGTTTCCATATTGTAAATGTTTTAACAGGAGAAAAAATGCAAAATATGTATGCAATTTACTGGCTAAGCAGACATTTCACAATGAACAGGTTCAAGCAATAAGAAAACGCCGATGATTAAAAAATAAGGGGTCATTATTCCACTAAGTTTGTGATTTTGTACTTGTTTAGTTCAATTTTATCAGTATCAAAAAAATAATGACATTACTCAGAATACCTTTTCATCCTGATTTTTCTTTGTATTACACTTTTGTTGAATACAGTACAATATAACGGATTTGTTTCTTATCACAAGGTATTATATTTTTTTAAATATGTTTTAATATGGCTGCTGTGGTATCTTTTAATATGGCTGCTGTGTCACATCACTAGTCGACACGGCTGCCATATTATCTCCTGTCACTGATCTATTATAACAACCCTTCATTATAAATAACTTAACATAACCTAACTTAATTTGATAAACTCCGGTTTCTCTATTGCTTGAATGTTTCTTTTCCTGTGGAATGTCTAAATATAAAGATTTGGTAGTAATTTATGCCGATTATATTTAATATCTAAATTTTCTTGTATATCGATGATAATAATTTCTTTGTACATTTTTATTCCACTTTCCCCCCAATGAGGAAGGAGCGCTAGAAAGACTTTGAATAACCTAGAAACGTAAAGGTTATTCTGTATATCAGAACTGCCCATGTGATTGTACAGAAATAGGAATATAATGCTGACATCAGCGGAATGAGATAATTAGTTTTAATGAAGATGACGACGCAACTAGTTAGATATTCCATTTCTAATGGGAATTTGAAAGTATCCATTTAAAAAGACCCTCTGCCCTCCAATTTGATAAAATTTACTCATTTTTTTTATCGAGCTGCCACTTGATATCACCATTTCGCTTTTTTGATTCATTGAAACTAATTTGCAATTATAAATATATTTATATCTGAAAATTAAAGTTACATTTAATTTTTTTTTTCCATTGTCAAAATGGGATACTGATCTATTAGTAAATTTGACCATATTTTGACTAAAAATATTATTTTTCACAATGGTTTCCTCTCCGGCAGAATGTCTGTTTAAAAAACTATAAATGTATGTAGCTTTTAATTTTTTTAAAAGAAATTTTTCAATATTTATATTTGAAACCTTCTAAAATATTGAGATTTTAGCATAAAAAAAATGCAATCTAAGACTCTGGAATCAATTTTGTGTTTTGTCGTGGATTAAGCTCCGTACACTATGAACACTCGAGGGCATTCAACAATAGTTATTTACTATTTATTAGATGAGTTTTCTCGATGTTTGAATCGACAACAATTCAACACTCTCTTTATCGATCTTTCATTACATACGAAAAAGTTATCGTAATCTGAATTCCGATTACAATAGCTTCGTGTAATATATTGTTTATAGCTTGATATATATTATAATACATATAATCAACCTCTTTGCGAGACTCTGATGGAATTTTAATTATTTCGTACGACTCTTAAATAAATATGTTCCAATACACATTTTTATTTTTGCACTTTGTTTTTTTTTTTTTTTTGATTGCCAAATATGATCATTTTATTTTGTATTTTGAAAACTTGTTTTTTTTTTTTTTTATTTTGACCAATCGACCAATGTGTAATTTCTTTTTTTCCTTTTTCAATATTAATTTCAATAACAATGATAACCAATTTCAATAACATGACTTTGTATTATTACTTGACAATATAATTAAAAAAATAAAGGGACTAATTAATGTACAGTATATACTTTTTTAGGTGATTATTGCTAATGAAGTTTTCACATTTATCTTTTGCTGTATCTAAGAATTATTGTCATTTGGCAATCTCTTCCGACCGAACAAAAATATACATATTTTTTAAAGCTTTAAATGAAAACCAGACTGAAACCCTTTTTGAAAAAAAAAATTGGGTATCAACGGGAACCGAACCTGGAGCCTCCTAGTCGGAATACAGGTCATACCAATTAGACTGCAGAAGTCGTCAAATATGTATAAACGATTTAAAAAATCATTTTTCAATACGTGATATACACGAAAACCACATTTCTTGAGATTGTCATATGGTCTCACAAAAAGACAGTGTGTGGTATTTATTTACCTTAGAACAGGATAATTCTAGTGACGCGAGACTCAGTCATTTTTCATATATACATAATTTGAATGAAGATTTTCATTTAGTTACATTATTCAATGGACTGGTTTAGTTTAAAAATATTGTTTATCACTAAAATTTAGTACATATGTCTAACATAATTCTTTTAAAACTGCAATATAATTACATAGTTACCAGAAATTATATTTATATTAATTACTCGTGTGCAAAATGTTCTTCAAAAGAAACAAAAAACATTATTTATCTTAATTATTAAATAAATAAGCTTTAACAACAAATTACATATGTATTTGAATAAGAATTCATATTTTAATTCTAAAATGAAAATAGTTACATCAACATTTTAAAAATGTATATATTTTTTAATCAATAATTCATTTTCAAGTCAGTTATAATCAACATTTCGTCTTCGGGTTAAATTCTGAGGAAACGTCCCGTATGGCCTTCATATTGTTAGACAACACCTATACTATTAGGCGCGTCTTTCCCGCGATCCCATCTCCAGCATCCGTGGCACGCAAATACTTAAACTTCAACTATCGATAATAAAGGGAAGAGTTGGAGGTGATTTTGTCATGTATCGAGTAAAAATGTTTCGAGATTTACAAAGAGGAAATCTAAAATATATATTGTATTACACTTTCATTGTACAAAGTTACAGTACCCGGCAGTAAGAAATACAAATTGTTTGTAGAGCGTCGTGTCTGGCGCACGATGCGCTAACAGTCCGGTATCGTAGTCACGATGCGGTTAGTGCATCGTGCGACAGAGACGACGCTCTACAAATTATGTGTATTACTACTTACCGCTGGGTACTGTACAACCTGACAGATTTATTGCCATCTGATAATCACTATTGAACCAACCAGAAAGGTGTTAAACAAACCTTAAGTGAAAACCAGACTGTAACACTTTTTAAAAACAACCGAGTACCAACGGGAATCGAACCCGTAACAACTGGGCTGGAAGACAAGCGTTTTATTAAGTAGGTCGTTAACAGTGAATTTTATAATATTTTTACTTCAAAGCAATGTACACCTGAAAAATTATTAGGTTTATTAATTCCAAAAGATATTTGGATTGTCAAATGATAATATGAAGTTGCGTATTGCAAATATAAATAATTAATTTTCGCACTCGATTGGCAGCATTCTAGAACTGTAAATGTATATTTTTTATAGTATTTATTTCTTCGCTCTCATTTGCTGTTAATAAATGCTTCCCTCATCAAACCATTAATATTCTTTCTTTGTTATTTTTTTTTTTTGTCATTAATGTTAATTTGATGTAATTAATGTATTTACAGATTTGGAATTAAAATAATATTTTAAAAACTTTATTTTATTTTTATTTATTGCTTATTATTTTTTTATCCCTCATGTACCGTAATAATAAGAAATTGAACTTACAGTGCCGTATATAAAATATAGTTGAATTTTTTAATAAATTCTGATTTTTATTGTATTTCAAAATGTTTTAATTAATAAATATCGCAATATGAAATATCGATAAATATGGGTTAAAAAAATATTTTACGAGACGCTCATCCATCATCTCTTCTGTGTCAAATAAAAGACACAAAATCTGACTTTACTGGGATATTTAATTTTTGTAAAATAAAGTATATTTTTTTCTAAACACTGCAAGTATTATATATATTCAAATTCAAAATTAATTAAAAGGTGCCGAATAATAATAGTATTAAAAAAGGTACTGTATAATATTGACCTCTATTTCTTTTGAAGGCATCCAAATAACTCCTTCAGTAGTTTTTTCGGATAAAACAATATGTCACAAGATTTAGGCAAAAAAATTTATTTATATTCTCATTTTGAAGCGTGTCATTTAGACTCGGTTTGAACTTGTATGAGTGAACGTCATGGTGTTCGTCATACCTCAGTATATATTGATATTACAGGTTTTGAAATTCCATGTTAAGCAGTACAGCAACAAAACATTCTAAGGATAGTTCAAATCACTATCTAAGGATAGTTCAAATCTGAATGAGTAACTATCTAAGGATGCTTCAGATCTGAATGAGACACTATCTAAGAATACTTCAGATCTGAATAAGACACTGTGTAAGGATGCTTCAGATCTGAAAGAGACACTATTTATGAATGCTACAGATCTGAATGAGATGCTATCTAAGGATGCTTCAGATCTGAATAAGATACTATCTAAAGTTGCTTCAGATCTGAATGACACACTTTAAGGATGCTTCAGATCTGAATGAGATGCTATCTAACGATGCTTCAGATCTGAATAAGATACTATCTAAAGTTGCTTCAGATCTGAATGAGACACTTTAAGGATGCTTCAGATCTGAATGGGGCACAATATAATGATGCTTCAGATCTTAATGAGTATATTTCTTTAGATCTATAGAGGATCTAAGGACAGCGTGATTATAGTTTTTGTGTTACAAAATATAGCATACCAAGTCAACTTATAAATTGCTAAATTTCATATATTTTATGCCATTTAAAACATGAAAATGAAATTGCTACATACCTGAGCTGAACTTGAATATGAATTTTGAGCTCTGATTTGCAAAAAATTCGTTATTGAGAATTGCAAGGATTTTTTTTACAAATCGTTAACTTTTTTTTTTCATAACTGAATTACCTCAGTATTTAGGAAAAAAACTGATAATGATATACGTATGCCATTGTTGAAAAGCATAAAAATATTAAAATAGAAGAGTATCTGAATTTATTGTACATTAAATTGTAAAATTTATAATGTAAATATTTATTTTCTATAAATACTGAGCAATTTATTATATAATTTTTATATATATATCTGGATTAACAAAATCGTCACTACTCTGACACAATCTGTAAAAAAAACATTTTTTTCTTCATCCCTTTATTCAAGCAGCAAAGTACAGAAAAGCGCAACTTTACAACTACTTTTAAGATTAAGTATGCTAATGTAGCTGGTTACTTACCTATCCTGAATGTGAAAAGTCTCAACAGGCCCAAAGTAGCTTTGGCCATTGCACTGACATAAAAAGTTAGATAGAAACCAGTGCCTCTAGCATCTCAAGGAGAGAATTAAGAGTACAGGAAAAGGCATGATACATTTCGCACCCTTTGTTGAATGTTCGCTTCGTTTGCTTTTAACCTGTTCACCGCGTTAAAAATCAAATTCCACGAATCCTGTGCGCGGCACAATTTCAGCGTTTTTTAATTTCTAAGTTTAAACACATATTTTGTTTAGAACCACTGATATTTGATTACAACACCAAGTAAACATGACACTTAAGTAATTTTCTGATAATAAATAATAGTCATTACTCTAAAGGAGACTCATTAAATAAAGGAGATAAACTTAACATTACGTAAAATAAACAAAGGAATGCTACGATCAAATCAATGCTTCATGACACTCACCCAATTAAATGCATATAGCACTAGTAATGTTTATTTACGTAAGAGAGACTTAGTAATGTTTATTTACGTAAGAGAGCCTCATCGCAGGACTCGATCCGCGAGACAGGTCGTTAATGCTGGAAATATTGAGAAACCAAAAAAATTTGGCGCTCTGTTTATTCAACAATATCTCATAAACTAATATATTATTTGACAAGGTTTTCAGAGATGTCGCTAGAATAAAGATTATTTTAAATTTTAGTTCAATTTTTATTCCGGTTTTGTGTCATTTTTTTTAAGTATTTGTGATTTGAAACTTGGATTGTCGTCAGATCACAGGCGTTTGTGCTCCCCGCGGGGAACAGGTTAATGGAACTTGGATGAAGTCACCCTTAATCTAACATTATATAATATCTATGGTTTCTAAAAAGTTGGTATAGATCCTCTCTTTTGATAACCGTGGATTGGTCATTTTTCGTTATATAGTGCCTTCAGATTCATGTATACCCTTCCTCCAGACAGTGCAAAAGGTACACGGATACCCTCTGCTAGTTAAATCAAGTTGTGCATCCCCGTGCGACTAGAATAAATATGTTGGAGATGCATCCTCAAAGGAAAGAATAGAGTGACTTCCTTACGGTATATTCTTTATAAACAGCTATTTCTCGCATTGTGAATTAATTAATTACTAACCTTTGCTCGAAAAGCAGGAATTTAAAATGAAATACCTGTAATGGAAATTTATTATATAAAAATAATTTCTCCAGCACTCAAATTATATTATATCACACATTCGTTATTATATACAGTATAACCTGGCGGATTTTATTACCATGTGGAAATCTCTCCCGACCAACCAGAAAAGTGTTTAACAAGCCTCAAGTGAAAATCGGATTTGAAACCTTTTTAAAAGAATCTGGGTACCAATGGGAATCAACCTTGCAACCCACGGGTCGAAAGACAGTTATCTTATCAACCAAGTCACGGAAATTATCAAATCATACAGTTGTTAACAAAATTTTAGGGAATTTTATAAATTTACTAGAGAAGTTTGTGTAATCTGAAATCACTATATGAATACTAAAAAGCTAAACTAATATTGTAAATCTTTGTGTCAGAGTACTAAGTTATCAGCAAATAGACATAAAAAATTGCTTCAAATTAGACACATGTTAATTTTTTTTCCTTTGCTCAAAAATAATACTTGTTATCTTTATATTTAAAAGAAAACCATAAAAGTTTATTATGCACATTGTGCAGGAGTTGCTGGTGGTGTGTATACTCATATTTGACAATTAAATGGTATTTTTGAAACTGCTGTTTCCTTCCAACAAATAATATTGCAAATAAATATTATATAGGCAATGTCAGTCCAAAGATTGGACGTTTGTAAATGAATAATAAAGATGTTATTTCCACAATTGATATTTATTGTTTTATTTTAACTTTTCCATAACTCTTCTCTACCTTACCACCTAAACAACCCTAGCCACTGGAGAACTCGTGATTTGTGAATCACATGGTTAACAATACTACCCAAGACAACAACACTAGTACATGTGAATATTGTTGACAGACAAACTCTTTTACCAGACTGAGTCCAAATTTCTTCTGGATACCATTTGTTTGTTTACCATTCTACGGAGGTCAGCACTTCAACCTACTGCTTTGCACATTAACTCACCTGGGTTCCTCGCACAGTCAATAGTTTAAATGTATGTTGTTTATTGTTAAGGCATTAACGTTGTGGAGGTTTAAAGACATTGTAATTTATTTTTATCAAACACTGTTTATTCCACTTTTTTGTGACGGTATAACCCTACCGGTTTCAAGGCTTTTTTGTGACGGTATAACCCTACCGGTTTCAAGGCTTTCAATAATTTCAATAATACTTAGCAACAGTGGTGTGTATAAACTTTTATGTGCTGACTGTGATAATTTCTATATAGGAAAGACAGGAAGATCTTTTGAAAAGAGATTTCGTGAACACAAATCCGCCTTAACAAATCCTCTAATTTATTCTGAAATGGCTAATCATTGTCACTGTGAAAACCATACTTTTTCTATCGATGATGCCAAATTCTTACATATCAGTAGTAACAGAAATAAATTGAACAGATTAGAGGCCCTAGAAATTTCTAAGTTAGTACATCGATCCGAACATCTGGTGAACAGTTATATCCCAAAAATCTCTCCGCTCTTGGCCGAAATCGTCCCATGCCTCCCTCACCCCTCAGCCCCCGACCGTTGAAGCGTGTATATCGGTACCAGTTCGAAAAGCATTTAGTCTTATTTGTGCTCCCCTGAAGATGAGGTGAAACCCTTGAAACCGGTAGGGTTATACCGTCACAAAAAAGTGGAATAAACAGTGTTTGATAAAAATAAATTACAAAGTTTAAATGTAGATAAAAGAGATAAAGAGAACCACAATTTGACTGACTAAAATGTTGATAGTAAAATTATTATATGAGTTATAACTTTTTTTTTGCCTTTTAGGGATTCCTTATACTCTAATCTTGATTTCCACCTAATCAAAACAACCTCTCCATCTTTTAAATATGGATTCATCCAAGTTAAAAAATAAAGACCATGTTTTAAAGATACACATTTTAATTTCAAATCCTTAGATTTGTTCGATATACTTGTACATAGCACATTAATCCATCCCATCCTCAATCATTGGTCGACGATTGCGACTTTTTAATGGATAATCATTAAGGGACTTAAGGTTTTACCATAGTTCAGTGATGGGTAAGCTATGACACGCGTGTCAGAGGTGACATGCCAAGACATTTTGGGTGACACGCATCGTTTACGGACGATCTTCGCCCAACGAGCTATGCGCTTTCTTCACTCGTATATTTACGACTCCACTGGAGGGGTAGTGGGGGTTCAAGCGGTAGTGGCTTGCAACATTGCGGCGTTATTGTTGCAACAGTGCCCAACCTGAATTTCTGCCGTTCTGACGTGTTTCGCGTCTGATATTTGTTTTACAATACACTACCATAATTCCCATGTGTTTGTTGTTTGTACGAAATGTTTAATAACGACACTGTTCAACAGCAACACTGTTTAATAACATCACTGTTACATAGGTAAGAAACCTATTAACCTTTTATACAAAAAGACTTGTACGAAAAACCAACCTTCAATTGAAGATTTAGCAAATGCAATTCAGCAACAAAAAAGTCACTATAGTTCGGAAATTCTAGGATGAGTCCTGTGACAGCTCACAAATTTGCCCCAATACAACCTTATGTAATGTATTTACCTAAATAACTTGCTATTTATTAGAATTGAGGCTTATATTAAAGTTTATAAAATAATTAAAGTTACTGAACATCGTTACAAGGTTGTATTGGGGCAAATTTGTGACCTGTCACAGGACTCATCCTAGAATTTTCGAACTATAATGTAAATAATTATTTGTTTAATAATAAATAAATAGTTCAAAAACGAAACTCTTTCATTTACTAGGGATGCAAAAACTATAAATATTCCTAGATGTGACACAGCACCCGGGTCAAGCCAGGTTTTTTCAGAATTTTGACATGCCGAGCTGAAAGGTTACCCATCACTGCCATAGTTTGTTTATCCAGTTATCATCACAAACTCTAACAGTCTACAAATCGATGTGTGAATTTTATAAGTTTTTAAAGCCACGAGAACTCGCTGATCAACGAGTTTCATCAGGACCAGTAATTTCATCGATCCCTTAAGTAAGTAATAATGATAATAAAAAAAACTATTTATATAGCGCCATTTGGAGACCAGACTCTCCTCAAGAGTGCTCTAACTCAGGATTCGAACCCACTATTATTGACCGATTAAAAATATAACTTTTTTTTTATTTAAGCTTATGTGCATCAAACAAGTATGTAACAAAATGAATATATACAAGTTGGGTATAAGGATAGAAAGGTGATGGCTGCGGCCATTAGATTAGGTACTCCCCCACATCTGCATATGTTTAGAAAAACATATTTAGCAAGAAAATCACTAACAAAAGAAAACAAACTACAAAGAAACCTTTATAGATTTTCTGATAAGTGATAGTAATACATTCCGCTTTAGGTGGAGAGTAAGTGTTCATAAATGTTGATAAGACATACCAAAAAGGTTTGTCTTCAAGTGCTTCCTAAAGCTGCACACGCCACCCATATCTCTAATACTTTTCGACCTTGTTCTATATTGCAAAAAGACATCAGCACAATATACGGTTCATTAAAATATTACAGACCTTATAAAAAATAAACATGTATAGAATAAAAACCAGATTTGTACGTGTTTATATAATTATTTAATTAGATGATTACTTTTTTCTAGCATAATTTTCCATTTCATTTTCAATAATTTGAAATAATCACTCTTGTAACATTCAAAATCTGTATTTTCTTATAATATATAACTGAATAATGTTAATCATTAGTCATTGTACAAAACATACTATTATTCATATATTTTCGATATTATTTGACAAAATGGTTTAAATGAAAAAATGCTTCAAAATAATTATGTCACTTGATCTTGGATCTGCAATTATCATTTAATTTTGTTTTTGACAAGACAGATTGTTTTGACCAAGCAGGTTTGATCTGCGGTTCCTATCATGATCTATAAAAGAGGCCCCAAATTTTATGGCCCACCAAAAATAATATAGTGTGTAATATTATACTTCGGTTATATAAAGTACAACCTGGTGGGCTTATTCCCATGTGTAAATATCCTCCAAGTAAACAGAATTATGTTAAAAGGACCTTAAGATCCAGAATGGAATTATTTAAAAAGAAATCTTAGTTCCCCACAACCCCTTGATTGGAAAGCAGGTGTCATACCAACAAGGCTACGGAGGTTGTCAATTAAGTATTGTCAAATATAAACATATACATAATGTCACCATGGCGCTAAAATAATACTTGGAATGAAACTAATTGATTAACAATGTATATTCAGGGTGTCCCGTAAATCAATGTCAAGCCGGTATCCAGGAAAAGGCCAGCTTATGACGGTTCGGAATAAAAAAAATCTCTAGCAAAAACCTCATACTTTTCAAGCTATGGGCATTTTTTTGAAAATCGTAAAAGTAGCTACCCTGCGCCAAATTTTTATATGCTGTGACTACAAATTGCCATATTTTATGATTTTAATGGTAGTATCGTAATCCTAGATAGCCCTGCTATTAGTCGGAGTCCGATATAAAACTAAAAAAACCTGCACGTTTGAAAAAAAAATGTTTTTGTCCGATCATAAAAATTAATATTTTTTATCAGCTAACTTTAACTCATCATACTGTAAAAATAATGCATTAGGTGTTAACATAAGTTGTGTCCGTTTTTTTCCAATTTAAAAATGAGCACCAAAAGTTAAACAAAATGGTAAATATTATACGTCATTCGAAAGAAAATTTTCTGCTCTACAAGATATTGTGTTTGATTTTACGTTATATATATATTATTTTATTTGATTACAAGCCTTCAAAATGGAATGTCAAGTAGACGAAAGTGAGCATTTTCGACACCTCATTCTGTTCGCGTTCAATCGAGGGAATAAAGCTGCCAAAGCTGCTCGCGATATTTGCGAAGTGTACGGTGAAGATGCTATGAATGAAAGGACAGCTCGTCGATGGTTTTTGCGTTTCAAAGATGGTAATTTCGACCTGAAAGACATGGAGCGTTCCGGACGACCAGTGGACTTCGAAGAGGACTGCTTAAACCATATTATTCATGAAGATCCCCTTCAAACATTGAAAATGTCGAATTGGAAAAGTGTTATCATTAAATACAGAAATTTTATTTTTTTAAATTATTTAAAAAATGTAGGTATGTATTGTACCATTTTGAAATTCTGACTAAACAGGCCATCTTTTGATGTACTATAACTTGCCAGGTTAGCTTAGTACATTATTTTTACAGTATGATGAGTTAAAATTAGCTGATAAAAAATATTCATTTTTATAATCGGACAAAAACATTTTTTTTTTCGAACGTGCGGTTTTTTTTAGTTTTATATCAGACTCCGACTAATAGCAGGGCTATCTAGGATTGCGATACAACCATTAAAATCATAAAATATGACAATTTGTAGTCACAGCATATAAACATTTGGCGCAGGGTAGCTACTTTTACGATTTTCAAAAAGATGCCTATAACTCGAAAAGTATGAGGCTTTTCCTAGATTTTTTTTTATTCTGAACCGTCATAAGCTGGCCTTTTCCTGGATACCAGCTTGACATTGACTTACGGGACACCCTGTATACATTTTTCATGTACAATGATTAATATAGTTTCCTATATAAACTTATGAATAATATTATCTCTCTCTTTATCTGCTGGTGTTACACATCAATGGCGTAACGAGGTACTGTGCCCGGCGACAACATGAATAATTTGCACCCCCTTGTACAGAGTGTAAGTTAAGTGTTGTTCGGAAATAAGGTGGAAACTCAACTGCCAAAGCAAAACCCGTACGTGAAAAACTATACTTCAAATTCAATTTATTTCATAATGTTAGAAATTTCACGCTCCACGGTGACAATATCATTAGATGAATCCCTTTCAGACAAAACATTGAACAAGTATCATTAGTATAAAATTATTAATTCATATCAATCTCAAACAAAAGGATATTATAAGACATTTATTCCACAGCTTCCAGCCAAAGGCCATCTCAAGGGTTGTGACAATAAATTAATCATATGAAACTGCAAAAGGTTTTGGTTTTAACTTCTTCTTGAAGAGACACAAATTTATATTTCTGTCAAAAATTTCTTAGTTTTTAGAACTTAACAACTGCTGAATAATTTCTTTTAAAATCACTGCTGCGTTAAAAAGTTTGTCTATATTTAGTATTCAGAATTCTTAAAAAAATAATAAAAACATGAGAGCAGATATAATTCACAATCTGTACTGTTAGGCCACTCTGGGCTCGTTATTTTTTTTTCCCATCCTAAGAAATTCAAATGAAATAATGGTGATGAGCATTTTGAGCACCCAGCAAATTTATATAACATATGAATACTATAGGCATTTTCAGCACTTAATGTGTTAAGTTTTTCCTAAAAGTAGCACTGTTAAGACTGGATAGGAATAGTGACAGTAAATGAAACCTCGGCTCGTTTCATACAAAAAATACGATACAGTAGAATGCCGATTATTCGGGGCTCAAATATCCGTATGTTGGATTAACCGTGGTCCACTGTGGAAGAATTATTTTTGGTAATCCAGAAAAAATTGTGTATCCACATTTTGAACGAACGTCCACATTTTGAGAATAACAAATCAAGGACCTAAACTGTTATAAAATCTATGGATTAAATTATACCAATTAACTAACTCTAGTAAGTTGACACAAAAATATGTGTATCCGGGGCTTACCAATATAATTGTCTCAGTATGATATAGGCGTTTAGCAGTTGTATCTATTAAACTTCGACAAAGCTTGTTCGCATACTCATATTGCGTAACAAGATTTATCTACCATATCTCCCTCTCTCTCTTCCTTGGCATTATTAATCCCACATGGTGGTGGGGTCTGCCCTTCCGATAATTCGCCGCCACTTCGCCCGATCCTGTGCATCTTCCGGAGCAATATCCGCGTCCCTCATGTTCCACCCAACCACCTCGCGCCACCCGCGCTTGGGTCTTCCTCGGGACCTCTTACCAGGGACATTAAGTGTCTGCGCCCTGTTTCCTATATACTCTGGCGGTCTTCTGCCGACATGTCCATACCATCGCACCTTGCTCTCTTGAATCTTGTCAGAGATGTCGCGTACACCTAGACTTCCACGAATGTAGGAGTTTCGGATCCTCTCAAGCCTTGTGACACCAAACATCCATCTCAACATTTTCATCTCAGCTGTCTGTATGGCACGGACGTGCCTTAGGGAGGTATTCCAGGTTTCTGAGACATATGTGAGCACAGGCCGAATGACACTCTTGTAAACTAGCCCCTTGAGTTTGACGGGCATCTTTTTATCACAAGTCACACCGGGACTTCCGGCCATTTCAGCCAAGCTGAGAATATTCGGTGCTGAATATTTAAATCTAGGTCTCCTGATGAGTGGATCATGGTCCCCAGGTACTTGTACTCCTGACACTTTTCTATTTGTTGGCCACTGATGTTGATTGGTGTGTCATTCAGAACCATATACATGGTTTTTGAGACGCTTAGCTTCAGTCCACCACCACTCAACTGGTCTCTCCAGGCCTGCAGTGCACCTTCCAGCTGTGCTCTATTATCTGCGCATATTGCGACGTGATTCGCGTCATTTATCTACCATATCAACTCTTAAAATGTTTAACTAAATAAAAACTTTATTTGAATTAACCGTGTTTTTCAATTATCCGGGAACGAGTGTTCCCCAATTACCATGGATAATCGGCGTTCTACTGAATATGTTTAGTTTTTTGTAGATAATTATGCTTTCTTTGTACGTCCTTTCAAATTTAGGCACGCCTTTTGAAAGTAACACATGTCCTTTTGTCTGAAATACTAAGAAAAAAAAATCCAATTGTCGTACGAATTTGTTGATATAGTACAATGTTTTGAACGAAAGGGCTTGATATATGAGTGGTTCAAAAGCCAAGTGAACCAAGTCCAAAAATATTGAATTTAAGATCACTGCATGAAAGGTGTGGGAAAAGCTTTAGCTTTTAGCAGAAAATGCTTTTGTACAAAATAAGTGTAATAAATGTACTCAATATAGCACTTTTCAGAATTGCGATCACTAAAATACCTTACAGAATTAGAAACACTAAAATATTTGAACCTAGTTTACTCAAAACTAACTTTGCTTGTTCACTTGGCTTGTGAACGACTCATATATGTAAAAACCACCTGTAAAAAACAAAATACAAAACCTTGTGTTACAAATGTTATGAAAGCTAAAATATATCTATTTTTTTATACTTGATAAATATACAAAAATATATAAAATACTTTGCACATATTTTAAAATATATATTTCCTTCCATACACGCGGCGATACAATAACAATAAAATCTCTATTTTACAACACAGTTCAATTTGCCTCTAAATCTAACCAATTCCATCTACCAAGTATTTGTGTATATGTGAAAAAATGTAGTTATTTAAATAACTTAAGGGATAGTGATATTTTAATATTTATACATAATTACATCTTAAAAATTTCCGCTTAAATTAGTCGAGCACTTTGTTAAAATCAATTTCCAAAAAGTGTATAGCCTATTTATAATCTCTTACAATTTACTTACTAACTTAAAGCATTTAACCATTCATAAATGTCTTTCTACACCAAAGTAAAAAAAATTGTCTGTGGTCTCCAATTAAAGTCTGATAAGTGCCGAGATATGTATCCACCATTTCATCAAAAAAACTTGTAGAGATTATATTCAATTGAAATTTAAGCCCGAATTCATAATACGACTTAATATTAAACCTTATTAATTTTTAATTTACGATAGAAATAAATAATTAAAGTTGAATTTTGTACAAATTTGTCGGAAATACCTAAAATAAGTATGTCACATGGTTTCATTATCGCACTTTAAAGTTTGAATCGTATGAGGTACAATTTTTAATACAAATCATGAAATTTTAAAGAGTCTAAACCGTATGAATTCGGGCCTTATTCATAGACTGAAAGACTTTAATTTCCAGAGATGTTATTTAACTCTTTCCCCGCGGGGAGCACAAACGCCTGTGATCTGACGACAATCCAAGTTTCAAATCACAAATACTTAAAAAAAATGACACAAAACCGGAATAAAAATTTAACTAAAATTTAAAATAATCTTTATTCTAGCGACATCTCTGAAAACCTTGTCAAATAATATATTAGTTTATGAGATATTGTTGAATAAACAGAGCGCCGAATTTTTTTGGTTTCTCAATATTTCCAGCATTAACGACCTGTCGCGCGGATCGAGTCCTGCGATGAGTCTCTCTTACGTAAATAAACATTACTAAGTCTCTCTTACGTAAATAAACATTACTAGTGCTATATGCATTTGATTGGGTGAATGTCATGAAGCATTGATTTGATCGTAGCATTCCTTTGTTTATTTTACGTAATGTTAAGTTTATCTCCTTTATTTAATGAGTCTCCTTAAGAGTAATGACTATTATTTATTATCAGAAAATTACTTAAGTGTCATGTTTACTTGGTGTTGTAATCAAATATCAGTGGTTCTAAACAAAATATGTGTTTAAACTTAGAAATTAAAAAACGCTGAAATTGTGCCGCGCACAGGATTCGTGGAATTTGATTTTTAACGCGGTGAACAGGTTAACACTTATCAGATTTTGACCAAATATAACGGTTATTATTAATTTCTGACAATGAACACTGCTATATACAACTCATTTAATGATAAAATGTTAGATACTTAAATGATTGCACTAATCAAAAATTATTTTGCATCTGACTGTACAGTAGTCCCTCCGTATCCACTGTTTCAGTTACCCGAGGTTCGAAAATATTAAATTGAATATTCTAAAATATCATCAGAGGGCCAACAGTAGCTTAATGCTCCATTACAATGCCTACATCATTATCCTCGCTTCATCGCAAGAAGAAGAATGAGTACAATAAAAGTCCTTTAATTAGAATAATAATTCTTAAATCGAAATTTTCCCCATCTTCTAAGTTCTGAAATCAACTTTTCGTAATAAATTCTACCAATAATTCCTAAAAACGCATACTTCATAATGTTTTTTGTCAAAAAGCATTTATGAATTCTAATAAATAAAAAATTTACACACAAAGTACGGATCCACATAGTTAGTAACCGGTAAGAACGCCGGCGTATTAAACACCTTTAATCATTTCACTAGTGAAAATTAATTTGTCAAAACCTTTGTTCAAAATGTTCAAATGCGCGACCAAATAAAAACCAATGATATCATCATATTTACATTACGCATGCAAACATAATAACATAACCATGTCAATATCAAATAAGTGACAATTATAGTTTTTTTTTTAATTCGTATACGGATGCTATACTTGACATATTATTTTGATAGTAAGAAAAAATGGCCACGATATATTTTTTTTTAACCTGGCGAGTGTATTGCCATGTGGCAATCTCTTCCAACCAACCAGAAATATGTTTTATAGGCCCTAAGTCATTGAACTCTTCTCTCGTCGAAAATTTTCAGCGTCTTTCCAATCATGGATTAGCGCTACGCTCAAACAGAGATTGTTTATTGGCCTTTCCAGTTCACCGCTCTTCTTTTTTCACGTCGTCCTTTACTGTCCATGCAGTGAGACTCTGGAATCAGTTACAAACCAATATAAGACTCGCTCCGTCCTTGGCATGCTTTAAGAAGCGACTGAAAAAACTCTTAATTTCTAGTCAGTAAAATAATGTGTTTCATTCCTGATTTTTCTTTTCCTTTCCTCTCCACCATCCTTTCCTTTCCTTTTGATTGATGATATCTCACTTTATATGAAAAATAGTGTTCGGGTGATTGTCCGTCTTTGTGGGCATGTTCTCACGTATATGTTTATGGATTTCGTGGGGATGGATAGTCATTTGAATGATTTATGCGACCACGTAACTTGCTTCATTTACTTTTGTCTGGTTGGTTGGAAGAGATTGCCGCCTGGCAATAAGCCCGCCAGATTGTATTGCAATAAAAGTGTTAAATAAATAAATAAAAAATAAGTGTTAAGCAGACTGGAATCCCATTTAAAAAAAAATCTGGGTTCCAGCAGGGATAGAACCCGCAACCTCCGGATCGGCAGACAAGTGTCTTACCACCAGGCCAAGGAGGTCGTCAGATATTCCCAGCCGTCAAAAAGTGCCGCACTTATATTGTGTAATTTGTAATCCGATTTTTGTTTACAAAATTCAGTTACTTAAATTTGAAATTAATGGACTTTTACTGTACAGTACAAGATATTTTGAGACAGAGAGAAACTTCTATTGCAATATATCGTTATAATTGAGATAGAGAGAGTAAATACACTGCCGTCATAAGCAAAAACGCAGCTAACGGGAAAAAATCAGACATTTAACTAAGTATCAGGCAATATTCCATATCAAATTCTGAACCATAATCCATAAAAAAAAAAACAGAAAACCATTTATTTCAATACAAAAATCGACAAAATACTAGGTTTTTCTAAGCAAAAAAGCAGAAAAATGTGATTCATAAGAAAAAAGACAGCAAGTGCCTATGTGTTTGCTGCGTTTTTGCTTATGAATCACATTTAACTGCTTTTTTGTTTATGAATCACGACATTTTTAAGCAGCAATGAAAAACATAAAAGTACCGTTTTCTCAAAACTTTACTTTTGCCATTAGCTGCGTTTTTGCTTATGAGGGCAGAATAGCAATATATCGTTGTAAAAGTACTATTTTATTATTTAGTTATTGTTATTAATCTTGAACTGTGCATAATTTATAAATAAAACTTTATCATAGGTACGTAAAGGAAAAACCATAATACATGTAAGGTTCGGTACTCTGCATTTTAGGCCGGAACGTATATCTTACGAATAAGAGGGGGATTACTGCTTATCATTATCAATGTAATTTTGGGTCGGGAATCGAAACTGACCTATTATGAAGGAGTTTGTAAAAACAAATTACTTTTATTTTGATTTTTAAATTATTTACAACTGTTTGAAATTTTAACGTTCAGATTATTATAGAATAAAGTTAATAATAGATTTGAATAATGTTTTGTTTGTGGAGTGAGAGGTGTGTCAGAAAGATTACAGACACTTTGCTTTTATCTAATTCTGATGGCTTGCTCAAGTATGGAGTGGGTTCAAGTGCAAATTTACTAGTTGACAGTTTGTAGCGAGAAAGCAGTTATTTTAGAATCTTTCATATGTAAATTGGTCAACCTTATTCATATATCATATCATAGTGTGGGATAATTCCATGATTGAAAAGGAGGGTATATACGAGGCGTATCCAGAAAGTAAGTGTACTGAGGCTCTCACGACCGGATGGATTTTATTTTCGACATGTTGGCTACGCTTCCGTGTAGCCTGACCCTTCCCCTCCGCAACGAGACCGGTTCGAGGTCAGTACGTTGAGAAGTGTCGACGCGACAACACGTTTCGTGAAAAATGTCAAACCATTCTCCCGCCAAGTGCGAAATTTTGTAAAAAGGCAAGAGTTTTTGAGGCGCTGCAAACTCCATGGAGATGAATTTCTCCGCTCCATCGTTACTGGAGATGAAACTTGGGTTGCACACTACACGCCTGAAACCAAAAGGCAGTCTCAACAGTGGCGTCACACCTCTTCACCCTCCGCCAAAAAGTTTAAAACCACAATTTCAGCCAAGAAAATCATGGCATCCGTGTTTTGGGACTGTCAAGGCATAATTTTAATTGAATATATGCCTCAAGGGGAGACCATCAACTCTGCAAGATACTGTGAGACCCTAAAAAAATTGCGGAGGGCGATTCAGAACAAGAGGAGAGGCATGCTGACAAAGGGAGTCTGCCTGCTCCACAACAATGCGAGACCACATACGGCCAACGACACGAAGGAATTGCTCGTCTCGTTTAAATGGGATGTCATGAACCATCCCGCGCATTCCCATGACCTAGCACCTTCAGATTACTATCTCTTTACCTCCCTGAAACTGCACATGGGTGGAAAAAGGTTTTCAACCGACGAGGAGGTAAAGGAGGAGGTGGAGAAGTGGACGGAGGGATTGGCGGGAAACTACTTCGAGGAAGGCATCAAAAAGTTGATACCCCGCTTCACCACTTGCATTGAGAGGAATGGCGACTATGTCGAAAAATAGCTTACATATGTACTACGGTAACATATGTAAGCTATGTTTCTGGATATGCCTCGTATTAGGTGTTAACATAAATTGTGTCTGTTTTTTCCAAATTAAAAATGAGCACCAAAAGTTAAACAAAATGGTAAAGGTTATATATACGTCATTCGAAAGAAAATTTTCTGCTCTACAAGATATTGTGTTACATATATTATTTTATTTGATTACAAGCCTTTAAAATGGAATGTCAAGTAGACGAAAGTGAGCATTTTCACAACCTCCTTCTGTTCGCGTTCAATCGAGAGAATAAAGCTGGTCGCGATATTAGCGAAGTGTACGGTGAAGATTCTATGAATGAAAGGATAGCTCGTCGATGGTTTTTGCGTTTCAAAGACGGTAATTTTGACCTGAAAGACAGAGCGTTCCTGACAACCAGTGGACTTCGATGAGGACCGCTTAAACCATATTATTCATGAAGATCTCCTTCAAACCACCGTAGAATTGGCTGAGCAGAATAATTGTAGTCATATGACTGTATACCACCATCTTAAATCAATGGGAAAAGTCCAGAAGTTCGGCGCTTGGGTTCCACATGTTTTGAGTGAAAACAAAAAAAAATCAACGTTCGACAATTGAGGTGTCGAAAATGCTCACTTTCGTCTACTTGACATTCCATTTTGAAGGCTTGTAATCAAATAAAATAATATTTGTAACGTAAAAGCAAACACAATTTCTTGTAGAGCAGAAAATTTTCTTTCGAATGACGTATAAACTTTACCATTTTGTTTTACTTTTGGTGCTCATTTTCAATTTGGAAAAAAACGGACACAACTTATGTTAACACCCAATATATAAAGGAAAGATCAGGTTTTGATAACACATCTACAGCTTTAGGTACCGCATATCAATATATATATTTTTTTAACCTGGCGAGTATATTGCCATGTGGCAATCTCTTCCAACCAACCAGAAAGATGTTTTTATAGGCCCTAAGTATTAACCAGACTGGATTCCTATTTAAAAAAATCTGGGTTCCAGCGGGGATCGAACCCTTAACCTCCGGATCAGCATACAAGTGTCTTACCGCCAGGCCACGGAGGTCATCGATATTATACAGCAGATAAGTTTTACCTTGTAAACATGCAGTAGCAGGAGAAATAATTTTCAGAGGGGGTGCATGTAGAGTTACTTTTAATCAGGGCGAGTCATATTGTGGTCTTGATTTTCAAGAAATAGTAAGTCAATCAATGGAGCAGTGTGTGTTTCTCAAATCATCCCATATTACCCAGGAAGGAGAACTAAATGATTTTGTCTGTGACTTACCACTCAAAATAGCAAGCAGAATTCCTCGGTTCCAGACTGCAGCAGTGGAATATTTTTAAATAGAGCACTTAAGTCACTAGTTCTAAAACAAGAAAGCATATTTTGAGATGAAACTGTGGATTTGCACTGATGTGAATGGATTGGCGCTTGAATTTTGAGTACAACTAATCCAAATGAGTGATGGCTTTTTATTGATGTATCTAAGAGTAACCTAAAAGCAGTTCTATTTTATAATGGAAACAAAATATGTATACATGCTGCGTGTGTATAAAAAAATGGTACTTTTCCACTGGATTCAGAACTCCAAAAATCACCTTTCTTCAAAGTAAAATAACAAATATGAATAATAGAAGATTGTGCATGACGAAATGTATGAATGCGGAGGAGACGAAAATTGTGCACTTGGATAAAGGAAAAGTTTGGAGATCTGTTCTCTCTGTGTACCCCGTAAGGGACGCAGGGAGGTAATATGCATGTATGTACCTGTCTTAAGCCAGATGCAGAAATAATTTTTTATGTTATAGAGTTGTGTTATTGAAGTTGTTTATCATGGAATTAAATTTAATTTAATATAATCCAAGCTCATGTTTGAAGGATATTATTTTTTAATATGGCAACCATATCCACTAATAGGGATGGGACAAGATGATATTTTCACTGGAGCTTTGAAGATTCCATATTTTTTAATGTTGGCATTTTTGTTTTTGTAGAGGCACTATCTGTGCCTTCTTATTGGATGGTATTTTTATTGAGGCATGAAGAAATACTACCTTGATCAAAAAGTTTTAGGACCGGCCACCATGTGGCGCTGTCAGTCACCCGATTGGATTTTTTTTTTTTGTTAGGTTACCACATCTACCATTGACACTTCCCTTTAAATTTCAGCGTCATAGCTTGACATTTGTAAAAGTTACGCTGTACTGAGTACCTTTGTGCGTGTTTTCGATTTTTTACAAGTTTGAAAATGGCATCAACGAGTTTGCATAAAATTTTGTGTGAAAAACGGATTTAACGGTCCGCAGACCTTGGAAATGTTGGAAAAGTGTTTTTCAGTGGCACGAACGCTTCAGAAGTGATCGTGAGTCGGTGGAGGATGACGAACGCAATGGCAGTCGAAAACATCGATAAAATCAAAGAAATGTTGGCTGAAAACCGCAAATTGACCATCAGAGAGCTCGCAGAGGACTTGAACATCGATTATGGATCCACTCAAGACATTTTGGATAATGATTTGGGCCTCAGATGTGTCGCTGCAAAACTGGTGCCGAAAGACCTTAATTTCATGCAAAAAAAGGACCCGAGTTGAAATCGCGAAAGACATGATTTCCATGAGTTTTTGACCAAAAACAACACGAATACTATCCAGCAGCCTTCGAATTCACCTGATCTGGCTCCCTGCGACTTTTTCAAGTTCAACCGACTTAAAAAACCGCTTCGCGGAACGCGTTACAGCGCTCGAGACGATGTCATGAAAAAATCGAAGACTGCTGTGATGGACATACCGAAAATTGAGTACCAGCGGTGTTTCGAGGATTGGATCAAGCGCTGGCGTAAGTGCGTTGCAGTCGATGGGGAGTACTTTGAAGGGGACCATATCGATTTTGATGAATAAACTTGTATTTTCGATTTTATGAATAAAGTCCTAAAACTTTTTTATCAAGGTAGTATATGGTGTGATGGGCAGGGATTTTGAAGTTTTCGTGGATAGATATATTCACGCTGAGGGCTCGCCGCCATTCCAAAAAAAGAAATAAACTCACTCTGTAATTGGATAAAAGTATGAACTTGGTAATAAGAATTACATTTATACGACATCAATTGTTATTAAAAAAAAAGGTTATGTGTGGAGTGACGAAGTACCTATTGATGGGATAGGTTGATGTTTTCATTGGAGCTTTGAAGATTATTTTTTTCGTGTTGAGTGGTTGATGTTTGTTTTTATAGGGCTACATCTGTCTCCTCACTGGATGGTGTTGTCCTTAAAACGGGAAGGAGTTATTTGGTGCGATGGGCAAGGATTTTTTTAGGAGCCGTGGAGAAATTGTTTTTCCCGCCACCAGTCAACAGAAAGAAATAAATTATTCCTAATATGAGAAACATATGAACCTGACAATAAGGATTTGATTCAACTGTTATTAAAAAAAAAAAACATTGTACGGTCATTATCAGAGCCGCGTTTGCTAACAGACAAACATAGACCAAGCCAAAGGGTGTGACTAAAGCTTCATAAATAGGTTATATAAATATATAGACAATATAATTGAAGTTATATTGTTGGTAATGTCTAACAAAAATATTATGGCCTATGTATGGCTAGTATGTAGTATGGGTAACCCTAGATCATGGTTTGAAGGTACTAATCACATGGCCATGCAATGGGTAACCCTAGATCATACTTTTGCAGGTACTCATCACATGGCCATGCAATGCATAACCCTAGATCATACTTTTGCAGGCACTCATCATATGGCCATGCAATGGGTAACCCTAGATCATACTTTTGCAGGTACTCATCACATGACCATGCAATGGGTAACCCTAGATCATACTTTTGCAGGTACTCATGCAATGTGTAACCCTAGATCATACTTTTGCAGGTACTCATCACATGGCCATGCAACGGGTAACCCTAGATCATACTTTTGCAGGTTCATTTCACATGGTCATGCTATACGTAACCCTAGATCATACTTTTGCAGGTACTCATCACATGGCCATGCAATGGGTAACCCTAGATCATACTTTTGCAGGTACTCATGCAATGTGTAACCCTAGATCATACTTTTGCAGGTACTCATCACATGGCCATGCAATGGGTAACCCTAGATCATACTTTTGCAGGTTCATTTCACATGGTCATGCTATACGTAACCCTAGATCATAGTTTGCAGGTACTCATCACATGGCCATGCAATGATTTCATCTAGATATATTCTATCCTGTATTGACCTATGTTGCAATGGCGGCACACAGATATTTGTCGTTATTTAAAAAAAAAAAATATTGTATTATATTCCAATTTCGTTGTATACAGTACAACCTGGCGGACTTATTGTAATGTGGCAATCTCTTCCAAACAACCAGAAAGATGTTAGAGGCCTTAAGTGAAAACCACACTGGAATTAGTACGGTTTACATATACGACAATCTCCGTGGTCTGATTGGCAAGACGCCTGCCTTTCAACTCGACGGTTGTGGGTTCGATTCCAATATTTTTTTAACCCTTCCTTCCCTGTGATGTGTAACTAGTACATATTGCTTCTAAAAACTTTAATATCTCTATAAATATAATAAATACTGGGTTCAGATTTTAGGTATTCCTCCGTAATACATTTACGCATTGAATGAAAAAATAATATTAATAATATTAGCACTTATCGGCCAAATCAAATATTTTGTGAAAATTGGGAATAAATTCACCAATACAATCAAACGTGTGTGATGTAGGTATATTCATTCTAAAAAACCGCTATGGGTGAGGAAGGGACGCTATTCACGTCTCACTCTCACTCTACTTCGGTATATAGGAACCCAAGAAATAGAATCTGTTCACTCGCTTCAGTAGCTTTCGGGCATCCATTTGAGGTGGTCGCTTCGCCCGTTGTGTGAACATCGGTCAATGATTTTTTTCATGTTTTCAGCTATTAAATTTCAATTATTATTACTTTTGACTTCAAATTTAATTAATTTAAGCGATTGGCTATGAATATTCTTATTTTTCCAATTTTAAATCGCTCATTTTTACATGTGTATTGATGTGTATTGAATACACAGCACTGGAACGCGTGGATTTTTTTAGCACAGGAAGGGAAAGGTTAAAAATAATTTACTTCATTATTCCACGAATTCCATTAATCTACGCAACAAGTATTTCTACGTCCTATCTTAAAATTATTTTGATATAGAATTATCACGGTTTGTTATGAAAGCAATGCTTTTGAAATATTTCAGAATTTGTATCATAATTTCAAGGAAAGTAAAGTTAAAATTTTACATACATCATAAAAATTATTAAAAAAAAGAAGTTAGAAACATTACAGATAAATAAAGATATAAGGAAAAATAAAACAGTATTTAATAACCAAAGAATGCAAAAGGTTTCACCATTCCTAATTTTTTTTCACACTTTCGATGAAACAAGACACCTTAACGAAGAGAGCCTCAAGATAGGAGGTAGAAACCTGTGTCGTGGGGATTAATGTGATTGATTAGTGGAATAATAAAGTATATAATTATGAAATATTCCATCAAGTTTTTTGAATTCCATAAAATGAAAAAAAGGAGATATAGTGGCCATAAGATATTTCTAATAGTGATGTGTATGGAAGCGACTTTATTAATCTTAAAAAACCAATTTCAGACATCCCACGGTGTTATTTCAGACATGCCACAATGTTATTTCAGACATGCCACGATATTGTTTCAGACATACCACAACGTTATTTAAGACAAGCCACGATGTTATTTACAGAAATATGAAAGTTACATTCATACATAGAGAAATCTGGTGATATGTTACGAATCTTCAAGGACAATAATTAATTCAACAAACTTAAATAATATAATAAAACAAAAACTAAAATCTAAATAATTAAAAATATATTTAAAGAACATATTTAAAAATTCAACAAATTATAAATCAAATATAGATTTGGCAACCTGTAGCTACAAAATAATTCTTATGCACTATGGAAAAAAATTAAGAAAAATGTACACTTTTTTTTTTATCAGTAAACATGCAACAATTAAAGTATTATTATTTTTTTTCAATTGTGTCAATAATAAAAATTGCAGTAATTAATTATTTTTTAAAATCATAATAGTACAAAATTGTTGATCATTTTTTATTATACATTTTTATATAACAATTGAAGTGATCAGAGGAGAGAGTTTTCAAGTATAGCGGTGGGTAGGCAATGCTTAATATAGTGCATTTAAAATGTCACACACAAAGAGGACATGGAAAAACTTGTGGTCACTAGCAATTTGAAGAGTCACAGGAGCAACTAGATTCATCCATCTTGTTACATAGCTCATGGAGTGATCATTGTGATTCCTGTCATAGCCTCTGAGGACTCTTCTAGATCATAGTTTCCCAAAGAGGGCGCTATTGCCTGCCTGTGGGCGCTGGAGGGATCTAGGGGAGCGTTGCTGGCCCCAAGGTAAATAGGGGGGCTTTGAGGAACAATTAGGCAATAACAAGACGCTAAAAAAAATGATCACTTAAACATTTTTCAGCAAACACTTATCCATATGACTATACAGACACACTTAGTCATACATTGTAAGATTCATACCTAACAACCGTTCGTAAATGTTGGTCCAACAGTCGTGTGATATAAGTGTAATTTTATTTTACATGGTAACGTACATTGTAAAATGTAAATTACAAACTGATCAGTCTAAAAAACAAGGTGACAGGTCTTAACAAGTGAGTGTTAGCATGTACGTATTATAGTTGCGCGCACTTACGCGGGTTCTTACAAGTCCATCTTGCAGCGGCAGGAATTTGTGCACGTTATGTCAAGTTTACTGTACAATACTAAAAATATGTGAGAAATCTTAAATCTCTATTAGACTGTTTGAAAAATTGTAAAATTAAAAAATTACAGACACACCTAAATTTAGAATTTAATTATTAATTGAGATAGAGATAAAGTTTTCCCGAGGGGTGTGCTGAAGTTATCTTTAACACTTGCCTTACTCTGCTAAACAATTCCGCCAGCCACTGTGCTGGACGCTCAGCATCCAGTGAAAAATGTATGTTTTAAATTAAAATTATGCAAAATCTGCTAGGTTATTTTTTGTAATTAGCCATAAAATAATTTTATTATGTAAGTCCTGGTCCTTCACTATCCATCATAGGGTGGCAAGTGTTAAAAAGGGGGCAGTGAGTCAAAATGTTTGGGAAACTCTGAACTAGATTAAGAATGCTATAGGCCTGCTTTTATCACAAGCTTTACAGAAAGTGGAATGTTGAACGGACTGGAGATGAATTCCATTCCAATTGTATCAACAACACCAGATCTATATTGTATCAAGCTCAGAAAAATGCAACAATGATGGCATCGGAACCTCCTTTCAGCAGATCTTCTTTCAAGCAACTAACGTGCCACAGTGGACAAGCCATCAAATGCAGCATTGATTGAATGTCATCACAGATGTATGATCTCGGGTCCTCTGTGCCAATCCTACATCTAAGGAAATTTTATTTTGATCTATCCACACGAGTGCGTATGCGATTAAGAGATCTCCATATGGCCCATGGTAGGTGGTGTCACACTGGCAGGCACTCTGAGGGTTGCATCCATATCCACAGGCTTTCAGTTCTAACTCTCCAAGAATCAACATGCTCACTATCCGCATACAGGAATTCCAGTATGGGTCACGTTCCTCAGCATCGAGGTCGTGATTCAGAAGCAAAATATTTGTTTGTGCAGTCTTTGTGGCTACTGCGTATCATTACAAAGATGAAAAATCTTCTCTCTCCCTGGCTCCATCCCAACTCATTGTCTGCGAAGACTGTTGGGGTCAGCTCTCCTCGTCCTCAGGTTGTATGCTCTTCTGTCCTGGACTACGTCCCCCAGGCCGTGCCTCTGCATCAGGTTATCTTTTTGCACCACCCATGAATTCTTTGGTCTTCCTCTGATTGTTATTCGAGGAAGATCCATGGAGATTGCCTGGTTCACAATATGATCACGTGCTCTGCATCCAACGTACCCATACCATCTCAACCGCCTCTCCTCCATCTTGCTGTTGATGTATGTAACACCCAGGCTTCCACGAATGTGTGAGCTTCTTATTTTGTCTCTTAGGGACACACCTGCTGACCATCTTAGCATGCGCATTTCAGCAGTTTCTAGTTGCCTAGAGTAGGAGGTATACATCGTCCAGCATTCGGAGCCATAGAGGAGTGCGGGTCTGACAATCGTTTGGATGAAAAATCTTATGTGGGAAAAATAAATTGGTGATATTTTTAGCAGGACCGATGTATCAATTACAAGACCCTTGTAAGGACTAACTATTATAAAGTTTAAAATTCTTCACACTATTGTCACCTACAAAACTAAAACCGAGTGTGGACCAGATGAAATCCCAATGGAGATTATTAAGTTCACACAAAGGAGTCAAAGACATATCAGAAAAAGATCAACGTCATGGTTTCGTCCCACCATAAGGGACTGCAGTGCGAAATGTCGGCGATTCATTTGACGCAAGATATAGACTTTTGGTGTAGTGATCACCAAAGTCAGGGTGATCAGATATGGCTTTAGACCAGATTCCCAAAGTGGTTTATACAGATCTTCGAGGGTCGATTTCGACTTGCAGGGGGTCTATATCAGCGAGAAAAGAAAATGGGGGTGCACGAGATGTAAATGGGGGTCCACGTGAGCAGATCTCATTTAGGCAGATCAACAATATTTAGGCGTTCCGTAAACGGCCTATTACATCTAACACAGATAGTGAAAGTATCGAGTTTCATAGTGTGTTTTATGAGCGGCGCACACATGACACGGTCCAGTCGGATACTTTGATTTGTAACAAGATGTATTAATTTGTCATTATTGTTAGTTTTATGTAATGTATTTACCTAAATAACTTGCTATTTATTAGAATCGAGGCTTATATTCAAGTTGATAAAATAATTAAAATTACTGAACATTGTTACAAAGTTGTATTGGGGCAAATTTGTGAACTGTCACAGGAACCATGCTACATTTTCTCAAGTATAAGCAATACATTCACCAGATGTATTTGCATCAAAATATCAACTAAGATGAGCAAGAGAGCCTGTTTAAAAAAACATAGTTCCAAAAGTTTTTCCAAAAGTTCATTTATGTATTTTTTTGTGTAACATCCCTTCTCCGCTGATCACTTCATGTACAACTCTCCAAAACACATATTGACATGCTTTCAATGTGATTTTTGTGAGAATTTCAATAATGCATTCAAAAATATGCTATCTAATAATATTAATGATAATATCGCACCCACCAACCAAGTTCATTGCAGAATTAAACTAATATTGACAGTTTTCTTATCTGAACTAAAGAATTATGAGTAATTTCTCGAATCGTGAACTAAAAAAAACTGTTTACATAAGGAAAATGACTGGCAGCAAATATACTTATAAAAAGGTTACATTTTTATGTAATAAATCTGTTTTGTTCGAAAATTTGGTTGCTAAAGGTTAAACATACATATTGATAAAACTAAGTCATTTTAAATTTTTGCATAAAAATAATTTCAACAACTACAAATTATCACAATTCACAAAGTATATGTGTAAAATTCGGTTGTATCATTAAGAATGTTAATGATAATTTAAAATAAATAAAATAAACTTGAAATAGATATAAAAAAAAGCAGAAACAATTCAAGTGAATTGATCTAACTCTACTTTGGGTTTCTTCATGTCTTATTTTGTCAGTGCCAAATTGATCTAAATGTTCCATTAACACATTGTTTCGCTACCTTTTTAGCCTTGCGACCATCCAAAAGATAAAAAAAAATTAAGACTTCGCAACCTTTTAAAAACTTAATATCTTGTTGATGCACGAGCATATGGCTGCACAAATGTACTTGCACAAAGATGATAAGTATTATCAAGCAAATATATCTTACGACTTTTAAAAATAAATGTATATTATTTTCATTTGAACACTTAAGTTATTTTTATTTTCAAGGCCCTCCGGTTAAGAAATGATGCAATAACTGCTGAATTTAAATTTAAAATAACGGCAGTGCTAAAAAGTTTGCCAGATTTAAAGTTTTCATAAAATACTAAAAAGGCGAGAGCAGGTATAATCCATTCTCACATACCCCTGCAAATTCTATCAGTACTGTTAGGCTAATCCGAAATCGGCTCAAGGCACCTGTCTTTGTTACACAACATTAGCGAATATACAGGTATTCAGAGTTGAAGAGCTGTTCCGTGCCATCAAGACATAGATATTTTCACATAAATCAGAGTGATCGCACTTTGTCAGGGAACCTGACAAGTCACAGAAGATTTTTTTTTAACATATAGGCCTTTTTACATCTTTCTGGTTGATTATAAAAATCGGCCACATGGCTATAAATCCATCAGGTTGTACTATATACAACAAAAATTTAAAACAATATAGTCACACCACCTCTATAATATTTATAGATGTTACTACAATACATTAAAAGGATATGAAGTGACTGGTCATATTGGAAGAGTAAAAGATCAACAATGGACAACACAGTTTTGTTAAATCAGAAGACTAAGAAGTCCACTTTAAAAGTTATTTAATTAGGAGATTCAGAAAATTATTGGTCAATGTGATCGCGATGAATAGAATGGAATGCAGAAGCTGCAGAGAAGCCTGATGAATTATTGGTCAATGTGATGGCGATGAATAGAATGGAATGCAGAAGCTGCAGAGAAGCCTGATGAATTATTGGTCAATGTGATGGCGATGAATAGAATGGAATGCAGAAGCTGCAGAAAAGCCTGATGAATTGCTGCACCTGCCGATCACATTGGAGACTAACTGTCGTATTGATGACATTTTACTTAACATATCTGTGGTATTTTATGGACCAAGGTAATCCAGATTTGGGTAACATTTTTCATATCTTATGGTTAAAATTCTGGTTTGCACAGGGTATTGATGCAACCTGGGTTATAAGACAACCTTTGTCAGCGGCCATAATTTAACAGTTAGCATTCACATCAAGGTGAAATCCCAAAATTCTGCTTAACTTCTAAACGAGTATGGCCGTACGGCATATGGCGAGCAAATTTTTACCTCAAGAGAGTATGGACGTACACGGTACGTCCGATGTTTTTATCCCCGAATACATGAATTTATCCATAAAACGGACATGGCTCAAATGTTTTTATCTATTCAATTATTTTGTATATGGCGGCCGCAATTACGATATTTATATTACTTACAAAATCTATTTTTTATTTTACTTACAAAATCTCACTCGCTTAGAGGTTAATGCAGGTTAAACCTGCCAATCGTCTTGGAACATTGATCTCCTTGTCATCAAAACTATAAGTTTGATCTTTAAAGACTGTGAAACTGAACTGTAACAGCTTTCACACAATAAACCAATACACGCACAAGTATCTTCTACCCACAAGATGGTTCACAATCATAGTCAATCTCGAGAGATAGCCTATCATATAAGACAACCCTACTATAACTAAAAAACTACAATTCATTGATTTTCTCTTGTTAATTGAATTTCTAATGACTTCTCTGAGAACAGGAGAGATACGCAGAATATCAAATGTGTACGATACAACACAATAAATATCATTTATGATATTTATTTTATTTATTTTTTTATTACACATGACAAGAAATATACACAATTTGAGAAAAACAACAGATAATTTGATTTGGACATACAATTTTAATGGATCTGGGTTTGTTGCCTTTCATTTGTCGTATCCCCAGTAAACTAGGCTTTTGCCTGTATCTCACTGAGGATATTTAGCATGAGAAAAATAAATCGATACTTCTTTCCGATTTACACAAAAACAAAACCCCGTTGATATATGCTCAACTTTTAAGTCGTGATACTTAATACCACTATGATTGTTGCTTTGAAAATCATTTATGATATATGCTCAACTTTTAACTCGTGATACTTAATACCACTGTGATTGTTGCTTTGAAAATCATTTATGATATATCCTCAACTTTTAACTCGTGATACTTAATACCACTATGATTGTTGCTTTGAAAATCATTTATGATATATGCTCAACCTTTAACTCATGATACTTAATACCACTGCGATTGTTGCTTTGAAAATCATTTATGATATATGCTCAACTTTTAACTCATGATACTTAATACCACTGTGATTGTTGCTTTGTAAATCATTTATGATATATGCTCAACTTTTAACTCGTGATACTTAATACCACTGTGATTGTTGCTTTAAAAATCATTTATGATATATGCTCAACTTTTAACTCATGATACTTAATACCACTGTGATTATTGCTTTGAAAATCATTTATGATATATGCTCAACTTTTAACTCGTGATACTTAATACCACTGTGATTGTTGCTTTGAAAATCATTTATGATATATGCTCAACTTTTAACTCATGATACTTAATACCACTGTGATTGTTGCTTTGAAAATCATTTATGATATATGCTCAACCGTTAACTCATGATACTGCGATTGTTGCTTTGAAAATCATTTATGATATATGCTCAACTTTTAACTCGTGATACTTAATACCGCTGCGATTGTTGCTTTGAAAAAATCCCTTGAATCACTTCTGCTCCGGGTTATAATATGTTAAGAAAACTACATACAAATATGTTAAGAAAACTATATACAATATTAGTTTAATAATCTGAAATAAATCTGCAACTATATTTAAAAACCCTGAAGCGTGTCAGATGAATCAGTTCGCCCCTTTAAATCCCTACACCAACCCGAATGTAGTTGGACCGCTTCCGTTCGTTTCGTATTTTGCATAATACCCACGTCATCTCAAGCTGGAGCTCTGACTTGATGAGCTATCGGGACTCTGTAGATGATTCGGGGCATCGGCGAAAGCAAACTTAAGTCGGTAGGCTTCTGCGACGAGAATTCCTATGTGCGAGTCCTGCCAGGAATGTGTCGGGACATTTTGTAAAAGTATCATTAACCCTTGGAAGTCTTTCTCTTGCATCAGTCTGTCTCTCCAGTGCAGGAGGAATGCGGCGCAGACGTAAAGTTGGAAGGTGGCGAATCCGTCGGACTCAGCGAGGTACGTGTCCCAGAGGCGGATGGTGCACGGTAGCGGCAACTCGCGAGTGAGTAGATTATTCATCCAACGGAAGGAGAATTGGAGATAGTCGACTCCGTGACTCTGAAGATGTTGATGCAGCGGCAGGTCTATTCGTCTTATCAGTTCTTTCAGTTGATTAACCTAGGGGAAAAAGAAACCAAATTAAGTACAAAAACTTAAAATAAACCCAAGTTTCAGTCAGGTTTTTTTTATACACAAGTCTATAAACATCTTTCTGGATTATTGGAAGAAATTGTTACATAACACATCAATCAATAAGTCCCGGGACTAACTACTAAAACAACATTTGTTTGCCAAAATTCTTCTTTATTCATCAACATAGTCTCCTTCAAGAGCGACACATTCATTCCAACGCTATCCTAACTTTTCTATGCCAGCCATGTAGAACGATTTATCTTTGGTTTCAAAATAGGCGTTAGTTTCGGCAATCACTTCTTCATTGGAGCCAAATCTCTTTCCCTGGTGCATCTTTTTGAGGTCTGCGAACACCCAATAGTCGCGGGGGGCCAAATCTGCAGAATAGAGTGGGTGCGGAAGCAATTCATAGTTCAACTCATGCAATTTGGCCATCGTTACCATCGACTTGTGAGACGGTGCATTGTCCTGATGAAAGAGAACTTTTTTCTTCTTCATATGGGGTCGTTTTTTTGCAATTTCTGCCTTCAAACGCTCCAATAACGCTATGTAATATTCGCTATTGATGGTTTTTCCCTTTTCAAGGTGATCGATGAATATTATACCATGCGCATCCCAAAAATGCGGAGGCCATAACCTTGAAGGCTGAGTTTGAACGGTATTTTTTCCCATTAAAAAGCAATGTTTTATCAACACACGAAATTCGGTTTTTTCCATAGTTTTGAAAATAGCAAAAGTAGCGTCACTAAAACCACTGTAATGCAATGACACAATGTCGGAATGTCATGAAAGTTTGACACGTAACTTAGGTACCAGCGGGAATCGAATCCACAACTCCCAAGTTGGAAGAGAGGTGTCTTACCAACTAGACTATGAGGTAGTCATTATTCATATTGATTTTGCAAAGTAATTCTGATTTTTTACTTTCTTTTTGTAAAAAAAATAATTTATTTACATAATTTTCTTTCATAATATTAACCCTTCCCTTATGGTGATAAAAATGAAACGCGCGCTCCGGCGTTGGGTAGTGAGTACGCAATAAAAAATTAGCGATTTTAAATCGGAAAAATAAGAGCATTCATAGATAATCCCCTTAATTAATTATAATTGAAGTTAAAAATTATAATAATTGAGATTTATTTGCTGAAAACATTAAAAAACCATCTGGCACCGCTCACGGAACGGGCGTACGTCCAACCTATTTGCAAGCTTAGAAGCTACTAGCGGCGCAATATACAGTCGCATACCCCAGCGCTTACGCATATGCTTGCGGCGTTGAGTCAATTCAGGTTCTCGCAATTCAGTCTAGTATGCAAGAGTGAGATGCGAATATAGTGTCGCGCTTCCCGCATACTATTCACCTATCGTCAAGACGAGGCACTCGCAGCGTTTAAATGCGAATTTGTTTTCGATCTTTACAAAACACCTCGATGTAGTCGATAAATTCTGATTATTATTAATATTATTTTTTAAATCAATGCGTAAATATATTATGGAGGAATACCTAAAATCTTAACCTTGTATTTATATTTATAGAGATATTGATGGTTATTAGAAGCAATGTGTAGAAGATACCCAACACAGGGAAGGAAAGGTTAAACATGAATTGACACAACAATCTATCTTGAAACACTAACAAGAAATTTAATTTAATCCAATCAAACAATATTTCCAATCACACGGCAAATAATGAATAAATTATCATAAATTAAAAAAAACAAGTTATAAATATTTTTGAAGTCAATAACCTGATTTATCTTAAACCGTTATAGTGTACAATAGAAACAGAATTTATTATAAATGGACGTTATTATGCAATTAGGACCCAGCCCACATTTTACCTGTTCCCAGATAATTGAGGAAACATCACGCCACTTTGTATGGAACAAAGAAATTAAAATAAAATTTAATTACAAAATATCCATTTTACTGGCTCGATATTTTAACAAACACTATTCGACATATAAAATAAAACAGAAAAATTGAATTGCGGGTTGGGTCCTGTTTACATCAATATGTCCAAATTATTTTTTTTTTGGCGGAGCTTTTCAGAGAGTATCAGGTCCTGAACATAGCCAATTTACATCTCAAATCCATTCTCTGGCACTACCATCGAGAGGAGGGGAAGATGCAAACTCAGCAGACACACATGACACGCATGGCAACTAATGAAATGTTCACCATCCCTAGAGTTAAAACCTCTTTTGCCCAAAGGCAATATGCTTATTTGGCTCCCATTACATACAATGGCGTGCCGACTTCAATAAAGGTAAAGGTAGGAAAACCATTTAGACAGTCGATCGGAGCGTGGTTGTTATTGCGACAGGATTTTGAGTACTTGGGCTTTCAGGATGAATGACGAGTGGAAGGGATTTATGTGAGATTTGTGATTGTGTGCAGTATAGTGTGGGATGAATATTTTTTAGTCTTTCTGGAGTGATGATGTGTGAGGAGTTGAATTTCGCAAGATGTTTCCAGTTGTAGTTGAGTGTCACTGTCAGGTTGATGAGAACATGCAACGGGGTTTTGTTTCTGTATAATAAAAAATCGGAAAGAAGTATCGATTTATTTTTTTCATGCTAAATACCCTCAGTGAGATACAGGCAAAAGTCTAGTTTACTGGGGATACGACAAATGAAAGGCAACAAACCCAGATCCATTAAAATTGTATGTCCAAATCAAATTATCTGTTGTTTTTCTCAAATTGTGTATATTTCTTGTCATGTGTAATAATAAATAAATAAATAAATAAATGTTGACTAGTTGCAACCCGTGAAATATTCACGGAAGTAAAACAAATTCTACATTTATGAAAATATATATTCATAAATGTAAAATTTGTTTATATATATCATTTATACAATGTCCCCTTTAACACCGGTTCAAAAATTGTTAGCTAGGTATTTAAAATTCGTTCAGTATCACGGACCCACCGAGATTCAAATTTCGAATTACTTTCGGAGAGAATCCAAGTATTCCTCTCTCGCTCTCTTGTATTCAAAATTCAATTCTCGTATTCTTTATTTGGCGACAACCATCGTACGGGTTTTGGCCTATTTATACTATGATTCTAATGCATATTAGAATATTCTAATGCATTCGTATTGGTATTATATTTCAATTTATGGATCTGTGTATGTCTCAAAGTGTTTGATAAAAGATATGGGTGGCGTGTGACAGCACTAGAAGACAACCCTTTTCGGGAAGTCTTATCAAAGTTTGTGATTATATATGAACACAGCACTCGCAAAACATTACACCTAAAGCCCAATTTGTTACTATCACAAATCGGGGAAGTTCTATGAAAATTTCTTTGTAGTTCATTTTCTTCTATTAAGCTTTTTCATCAAAATATTTTTTTAAATATACGCAGATGCAGGAAAATTTCTAGTCTAATGGCCACAGTCACCACTTTTTCTATTCTTACACTGAATTTGTTTTTTTTTTTTATAATATTTTTAATCTGTCGATAACAGTGGGTTCGAATCTAATGAACATTACATTCCACCTAAAGTCGAATGTGTTACTATCACATATCGGAAGATCTACAAAGCACCCTTGAAGAAACTCTGTTCGCTAAACGGCGCTATATAAATTGTCCTTTTACTATTATTACTAAAAATGCGAGTTGATTTATGGAAAAAATTGTA
The DNA here is from genome assembly GCA_949825065.1 of Odontocerum albicorne. Taxonomy (NCBI): domain Eukaryota; kingdom Metazoa; phylum Arthropoda; class Insecta; order Trichoptera; family Odontoceridae; genus Odontocerum; species Odontocerum albicorne. Next base: position 7,093,257 of record OX463858.1, read on the forward strand.
TTTTCTGGAATTGTTTTATACAAAAACAAATATATAGTGCCAATCTGAGAGGAAGGAATGGTAGAGAAAGATCAAGGAAAGCATTGTTGGATCAAATGTATAACATTTTGAAAGGAAACATAAAAAATCTGAGAAATCGTAGGAATTGTAGTGTACGGATGTAGGAAAGGCAAGAGACGAGTATCTCTGCCTATCTGACAGGAAAATGGTGTGATAGTATGTATGTATAGTACCCGGCGGTAAATAATAGACATCGGGCTTAAGAAAGACTGTCGCTTTGTAGAGCGTCGTCTCTATTGCACGATGCACTAGCTGTTTGTGCAACAGAGACGACGCTCTACAAAGTGAGTCTCTTTAGAAAGAAACTGTCACTTTGTAGAGCGTCGTCTCTGTCGCACGATGCACTAACTGTCTGTACGACAGAGACGACGCTCTACAAAGCGACAGTCTCTTTCTTAAGCCCGATGTGTATTACTTAACGCCGGGTACTGAATATATGTATCTGGAAAAGACTTTTATCTGGAATAGTTTTTCATCACTCATTGTTTCATCATACTTTTATTTATTTTCGATTAGAAAAAAGTAGCATTGAATGTGATTATGAGGTTATAAAGGATTTACGACACATGCTAACTTGTTACAATATCTAGGTTACATGCTCAGGGCAATACCTGATTGATGCAAATGATAGGGCAATTTGTGTCACCTCCCACTGGAGATAAGTGGTATAATTAATAATAATTAATGGTCCAGACAAGGAAATTAATAAATTAGATATCAGCGTATTCCCAGTTGCAATTATCAACCAGCAACAAGCGAAAACTGAACAATTAAAAACCTTACAAAAATCACTATTATCACTGTAGGATACCTACCTAAATAAATATTTAATTGTCAAAATAAATAAGTGAATTGTTAAACATAATTAAATTAAATTAATTATTGTTAAAATAGTAAACATACAGGGTCAATGACCGATGAAGTATTTACAGATTGTCACACGCTAGGAACAACAACAATGTTTACTATTTTATAGTATTTGCGACCTGTCTAGCCATCTACGAATACAAATAAATACCTACCCGCCAATGCACGCGCTAGAGTAAGACAGAATATGTATCGCGAACTGGTTCACTCATTTGTATAAATTACCCGCATGCCGAGAAATAAATATTATTATTGTTCATTCAACTGTCAAGACTTGTTATTGATTGCCCGCTGTCCACTTTCGCTTTCATCCGCATTCTTGAGTATTTATATCTAAATAAATACAAATCAAAATCATCACGACGTATCAAGATAAGCATTTCGCTACATTGATGACCCCGAACGAAAAGGAACGCAGAATTCAACTAAAACGAATATAGCGATGTCAACATCAACATCATCAGCACGTCCTAATAGGACACACGCTACATTGGTAACGAACATCGCTACATCACCATCACATTGGTCCTATTGAGATATGCAAAAAGAACAGACTTCCACTTCATTATATTGTATTGTATTACTTTTGAAAAACAAGACTGAAATGAGCCGAAGAAATGCTGTAGAAATATGTGCACTTAGAAGAATACATAAGGTGACAATGTATGATAGAATATAGAATGAAGTGATTAAGAATGAATATGAACTTAAAACTGGAACAAATGAATGAAGACTAACAAAACAAATGTACAATGCTAATGTAAGTGGAACACGTGGTAGAGGAAGACCAAGGAAAGTATGGTTGGATAAAGTGTATATTTTGAAAGAAGGACATGTGAAAAGTCAGAAAAATCGTAGCAATTGTATGAGAAAGTATATGGATGTAAAAAAGGAGAAAGATGTGTGTCACAGTAGAAATGTCTGACGTTCTCTCTTCCCTGCCAACCCTGACAAGGAGACAGTGTGATTGTATGTCTTACACTTTTGTTGTATAAGTACAACCTGGTGGTTTTATTGCCATAAGGCAATTTCTTACAACTAACTACAAAGGTATTAAACAAGCCTGAAGTGAAAATCAGATTTTTCTAAAATAAATCTGGATACCAACTGGAATCGAATCCCCAGCCCCCAGGTTGGAAGACAAATGACTTATCAACTAGGCCACGAACGTCTTCATTCTATTCTGGCGGCACTCATCTTTTGCTTATGCTACTTACATACATCTCATCATGCATACTCTCTTATTATAAAACCTTTTTACACTTACCTCTTTCAGAATTTGATCCATTTGGTTGTTACGTTTTTCTAGACCTTCCCAAACTTCCTATACCTTCTGCATCTTCTTTAAAGCCGCATTTTTTTCTAATGTCTTCATTATTTTTTCTGTCATACGTTGTTTTTCTCCTCATTCTCATTCTTACTGCATTTATCTTACTTTCATCCCTTTTTACCGCATTCAAATTTCGATTCAATATGCTTATGTTAAGACCCAAATTCTTTTATGAACAGCCAACTTTGCTTCTCTTGAAATGCTCTGGTATAACCCACCATTTACTATATTGCCTGCTGCTACTGTTCTTTAAAAATCACACTTCCCATGACCATCAGATGTTTACATATTTTCAAGATACAAAATTTCCTCAACTTGCTGTAATGCAAAAGTATCAAGTCAGTTAGTTAACTATGTATTTTATGATTAAATTTCATCTAGAAAAAAAAATCATTCCAAATAAGATACTGTAAGGCTTCCTCATATATCAGGTCTGTAAATATGAAATGGAAATTTTTTATAGAACATACACATTTATTGTATGAAAATGGTAAAAAATATTTTATTCCAAGTATTGCCCATCACTAGCTAAACATTTTTCCCATCTCTCTGGCAATTTGGGGATGCCACGCCAAATAACCTCTTGCTCTTTTGAGGCAAACCAATCATCGAGCCATTTTCGTAAATTTTCGCAAGAAGTGAAACGCTGCTCAGCAAGTGCATGTCCCATCGATGCAAATAAGTAGTAATCGGATGGAGCCAAGTCTGGTGAGTAAGCCGCATGCGAAAGTATTTGCCAACTAAACGCCTCAATCGTTTCCTTGACCGGTTTTGCTGTGTGCGATGGTGCATTATCATGAAGCAAAATCAGTTTGTGTTGCCTCTTTTAATATTCTTCGTTTCTCACGTCAAAATCGCCACTTTTCTTCTAATGGTAACAGAAAATCAATGCTGTCCGCAAATCGTAGTTTTCAGGCACAAAAACAGACATGTTCAACGCTATGAAAACATATGTAGTTGTAATAAACTTGTATTGTTGTGAGTTAAAAGTCTTTGACAAATGAAAACACAAGAAAAAGGCACCAATGATGCTGTTTGACAGTCACTATATTGACAACTAGAGCCATCTATGAGCAAATTCCAGTTTCATATTTACAGACCTGATATTTCAAAATAATTAGACCGTGGCCTGCACATATAAATCCATGTAAGAATCTAAACTCGTATTCAAAAGAAAATCTCTAACCTTATGTTGGATTCCCAATTGTGCAAATATATAATTATCCTGGATACTGTCTAAGAACTTGGACAGGCACCAGAAAGAGTCTGCCTCGATAATTTGCTGCTGCTCCTTGGTTAGGGTGTCCACCTGCCAGTTATCCAAATCCTCCCCGATTGGCACCACCTCTTGCAGGAAGACCATAAAGAAAGGTGTCACCAGGTCGTTGATACCTTGAACGTATCCCGAGGCTGGATGTCTGATAGCCCAAATGTACAGAATCCTCTCGAACATCATCTGAACTGTGGTCTGTTGGAACAAAGCAACTAATGGGCTCATTCGAGGGATGTCGATGTGTATCTGTCGATATGTCTCGTCATCTCTCTCCGCCTCGTAGTACTGCTTTACCAGATGCCAGTAATCGAGACGTTTCCTATCTAATACCTCCTGCCTCCGTTCAGCCTTTGCTGGTAAGTAGCCAGACAGAAGTCGCCATGTTATGGCTCGTATCTGAAAAATTAAAAAAAAAATTATTTAAAAAAATAAAGTTCATTCCTACGAGGACAACTGTTGAAAGAATTCTGTACACAGCAATAAATCCCTCTTTAGTACATAGCCGCCTTGACTACAACTCATCAATACGGTCTCCTCATTACGCCGCCCATGCACAAACTTTAGAATGTGTACAAAACAAATTTCTAAGATTCATAAATTTTAAACTTGGAATACCGCATGAACAAAGAAATTATCCCAACTTATTAAATGCAATGAAACTCTTGAAGCTGTGTGACAAAAGAAAAACAGCCGATTTAGTACTGCTATACAAAATCATTCACTCAGTGATTGATGCACCTCACTTACTCCGCAAGCATTTCATTTCGTATTCCCACTAGATCCACAAGACAGCTCAATCCCTTTTATACCGAAAATTGCTATACTAATTATAAAATCAACTCCTCTATAATTCGTATGCAAAGACTTGGAAACGAGTTTTGTAACAATTTAGATATTTTTAATATAAGTATATATAGTATTCACCAGAATATCACAACAATATTTAGAAATAGCTACTAACTTTAAGGACAATACTTTGCCTCTGGAGTTGAGAAACCCTACATCAACATGTGGAAGGTTTCGATTCTGCAAAGCAACTTGCATCTCGTTCTACAGGTGAGCCCGTGTGTTTTCTATGTCTTAAGATCTATCCATAAAATTCTCAAAAAATCCAATTTTTGTTCTATGTAAGCATTATTCCACTAAAAACAAATCTGAGTTCTTTACCTTCATAAAATAAGTCTTCGACAATTACGTAAGTCTGCTTGGTGAAGTTTGGTAATATTTTATGGTTTACATACATATATTGAACTTAAATATACACACATATTAAATAATTTTAAAACAATGACTGTAATTTATTATTATTACTGCTTTTTGTACCTTCATGCTAGTTTAAGATAAAGTTTTGTATTTTTTATCAATAATTTTAAGTACTTGTATAACCTCATGTTCATTTGTATATAAAGACACTGTTGTGTCGTTAATTAAATAAAATAAAATAAAACAAGTTTTTATTGCCCTTTTTAGTGACTTGAAAGCAAACCGATTTTCCCCACAGGCGATAATTGATCCTTGATCTTATTGTGAAAATCCCGCAATCGCATAATATTTAATTAGATTTTTCTCAAGCTACTCAAGGCACGTGATATTGCCCATTCATTTAAGGTAAGGGAAGTTGCCAGACAAAGGACTCATCAAAGGATTATCCAAGGCACCGTACAGCGTGGAATCTTCAACTAATTTTAACACGCCTGTTGAAGTGCTACAACTCAGCTTCTTGCATTGTTGACGTGTTTATATGTGAATTTCACGGATGTATGTCAACTATCAGTACAGGTAATGAGCCTAGCAAGTCGGCTGATGTAGACCGTTTATCTTGTGCTGAATAGAATTATGTGAACATTTGATTAAATAAAAAATGGAACAAGGAGTACAGAAAATCATGTCCCACTTTAGTGAAGAAGCTACCACAAACAGGGATAAAAATTAGTAAATCAAAGACAGTTGTCATGGTAATCAGTAACTCTTAAATTTAGTGTAATAATTTAAATAATTTCATTTTTTATATTATTTAACACGCCATATTTTGTCATAATATTTTAGAGTAATATATACATTTTTATCATGGTTTTTAACAAATAAGTCGTAATTTTTTTTAACTGTTTCATACATTGTAATTTCTTTAGTCAAACATTGTTTATTCCACTTTATATAAAGGTATAACCCTACCGGTTTCAAGGTTTTCGACTTGCTCCTCTGATGATGAGGTGAAAACCTTGAAACTGGTATGGTTATACCGTTATATTAAGTGGAATAAACAGAGTTGGACTAAACAAATGGCAATGTCTTTAAACTTTCAGTGTTAATGCCTTAACTATAAATAAAATGTTTCATACATGTTTTTTTTGTACTTGTTATATTTGTTTATTGTACAAATTAGGGAAACCTATAATGTGCAAAGGACTTTAAAAATACATTAATAAACGGAGTTTAAATTGTTTCAAGATTGGTCATTTATTTGTTTTCTTTTTACTTGAATTTAAATGAATATTTGTTTGTAAAATCTGTCATAGATGAAAACAGTTTATTCTATCCAAGATGAACGGGTTGGTTGAAAAAAAATGCTGTATATAATAATCCCGCTAGTTTACCATGTGTTATACATGGTACACGAAATAATAAAAATAAACAGTCTTGAAATGGCCATAACTCTTGATAATCAATTTTTTTCTACTTAAACTAGTTTTTATCACTCATGTCAAAATGTTAGTATAATAATATATTTTGATAAATATAAAATGATAAAAATATTCTTATCTGGTATTTGAATATTTTATTTTTAAATTCTATATATAGAAAAAAAGCATGTAAAAACAAGCCAAGTACTAATAAAATTGGTTTACAAGAAAAACATGACATAAAAATATAAGTATTGATAAAATATATATAGAGTAATATTATAAATGATTCTCACCTTGACTGGCACGCCAGACCAACACAATTGTTTCAGTTCATTGAGATCCAAGACTTCAGCCTCGCTGAGCTGTCTAAACCTATCTAACTTTGATTCATAATTCTCCTCTTTAGCCGCTAATGTCGGGAATCTGATGGCCCTGGGCCGGCCAGGATAATGCCTCATAGGAACCGTGGGAGAAATCGGCCGATTCGAACGGTTCGGAGACAAACCTTGGCCCTTTTCACTAGAAGAACCGGGCGGATTAGAAGCGGCTGTATCAGATTTCTTTGTGTCATTTTTTGATATACCCGATTTGACTTCGCTTCTATGTGTATTGATAACATTTAATGCTGCTGAAAGTGATATAACTTTAGATATTTTGGTATTGTCCATACCACACACGATATCATCGTCTCCCGCATCCCATGCATCGTTTACTGACTCCTGGAAGTCTTGGAACGAAGAAGATCCCGACATAACCTTACCGAGTCGACCTTCTTTCCTTGGACTCAATCTTCCGGGCACGGCGCGACTGTTTTTCTTCCAGAATGAATTTTTCTGATATTGATCATAATTTTCCTGAACTTTTCCCTCCATAACACACTAACTCCATTAGCTTGGCCTGATTAGTCAGGAAATTAGTCCATCACGACTGATTACGATAGTGAGCTGTCACAAACGCACAAAACAATGGGACGCGAAAAAATACTTTTCCCAATTACGGTATTGTAGGGATTTTTTAAAGTAAATGTTGCCATTCATAATAAAAAAAATAATAAAGCGGGAAAATGTTTAAACTTTCGAAGTTTATTTAAAAGAATTTAATTATACCCAAATTTTTAAATAATCAACATAAATTATGATAATTAGCTAGGTTTCTTTACGACTCAGATCTGATTTATTTATCCTTCCAGAAGTAATATTTATATGATTTTGACATTTTTTATCGAGCTTCCCGCCAATCGACACTAGAATCATATTTTTTGGCAAATGGAAATTTTTGCATTTGTTATATAACTTAAAAAGCTATAGTGTTCTCTACCTAATTTCTATGATTGCAAATTATGACTAGAAGCACGTAAAGGGCACGGGATACAATGTATATTCTCACATAACCCAAAAATCTATACCTTTGTTATTTATTAGTCATGTATTTTTTATATTGTACAATCGAACATTTTTTCAAAGTTAAAAAGTAGATTTTTGCCAAATAATTTCCGAGTAACAATGTATTTTTACCTATATCCTTCATATATGTATTATTTGTAACTATTTTAGTCCACCTAAGTGAGAACACCAAGAAAATGGCTTGAAAAGTGTTTTAACTCTTAGGCTAAATTATTCCCACTTAATCACAATCTACTCAAAAACTGCATAAGGTTGACTATGATTTGATTGTAGCACACTCGCGATACAGCAGGTCTTGCATATTAATTTTTCTCAGATTGTTAGGCTGCTTGCTGTCAACCATTGATTGATTGTTATAAAGTTCACGCAAACAAGCTCTATGCATACTATGGATAATGGATATATTACTGTAAAGAAAAAGTTTTCCCTACCATTCATTCAATATTGGTTGAAACTTAAATGTAAAAACACAATTTGATGAACACCTATATTATTTGATGATACCCATGTTATCAAAGCTCTTTTCTGTCAAAATCATGTTATGGTGGTTTGGAGTGATAAAAGATTTATTAAAAAAAATTATAATGCAAGCATGAGGGAGAGTCGTGGTAGAAGATGATAGAGAAAAGTATGGCCGGGCCAAATGGATGAAAGTTTGAAAGGATAGGTAAGGAGTAAGAGAAAAACAGAAGAAACTGTATGAGAAGATACATGGATCTCGAGGAGGTGAAGGAAGTATGACAGGAAACTTTAATGTACAAATCTAAATCTATCAAGAACACAACAAAACACTTCCATCTGTAGGTATGTGAGGCCAAGGCTACAAATTTCCTTATCGTAACATTGTTGTATACATTGATAACACTTTTTTACTAAAATACTGATAAACTGGTAAAAATGAAAAGACAGTATTCTAAAAGTTTTTTTATTTCATATAAAAAAAGTCAACATAACAAACTTAAAATGAAGAATAATCACAAATCAACTCATCAAAAATGGAAACCACAAATTTACGTTTTGTAAAATTCATGTTTCATACAAATATTGCAAATTGTAAATATATTCAATTCCTTTGGAAAAAATGTACACAATGAACATAGATGGCATTTTAATTTTAATTATTATATCTGAATTATATTTGAGGATGATAACTACGTTGTTTTCAGTCTTGATCATTTTACTTTTCTTTGTTAGAATTTCAAATGAGAAATAGCACAAGACATAGGACTGGACTTGATACAAAATTTAGTGTAGAACCAAAATACAACAATGACCCTAATTTTCTCTCTAAAAAAATCTTATTGGGAGAAATTATAAAACAGAACACACATATCAAAGCCCATAGACAAATTATATTTTTAATACGATTTGTAAAGTTTATTATTAAAGTACAATATTTTAGAGTATATTTTCAAATCATTAAACCCTAGGCTTCATAATATAGGAGGAAGTCCCATGAAGTGTAGCAAGTCAACAATTTTTTTTAATTCCTGTAGGAATAGAAATAATTATAGTTGCTGAAGTAAATACAATAAAATTCCATTTTTCATATTTCCAGTCAAATACTGAGCAATATTCATTTTTCAACCCGTATCTAATCAACATTTTTCAACCCATATCTAATCATTTTTCAACCCGTATCTAATCCTTTTAATGTGTGTCGCACTTTTGCTTGTATTCTAGCTCTTTCGAATTGCTGGATGGGAGTTGGAATTTAAATAACGGCCATTTAAAAAAAAAATATATTTCATACATTTGTTTTCCCTTTACAAAAATTTTGACATTTAATGCTATGTAAAATAGGTGAACATTTCTCAAGATATCCAATTCTTACTTTGTTAAAAAGCTTTAGTTATTTTTTAAACAAGTGGTTAGTTATAACTAATAAAACATGCATTTTTATAAGAGCTATACAATTTATTTATATGAAAAACTAAATTAACAAACTTCGATTAAATTATTACTGTTATCACTTTTACAATTTTCGCTATTTCAATTGGCAATGTGATGGCATAAAAATATATCTAGAATAATTTTTTCAAACAGAACAAACTGCGTTAAAGTGAATAAGCGTAAATAGCGAGGGCATAAATGAGGAAACACTGTATATTGAATCCTACAATAACTATAAAAGAAATCATTGATTTTCGAAGTGAATATTCTGTACTTATTCTAAATCAAACAATTTTCAACCCTACAATAAAGATAATTTATTTTATACGATGGATAAACAAAAATGTTTTTTTTTTCATTAAGGAACTGGTCATATGAATTGATAAGATTATAGATAAAAAAATTAATACAAGCATTTATGCACTGATAGGAATATTTCAGTGTCTGGCTGTTTTTCTAGCATTCAATGTTATTGTATAAAATTCATAATAGATTGTTAGAAATATTGTAATATGTTTTTACAGCCTAAAATGGTTTTGAGAAAGGATTTTAATAATCAATACTACAATATTTATTTATTTGGACCATAAGTATCGAAAATGACAGTGTTGGTGCCTACCTTGACATATGTATGCTTAATTTTGGACTTAGCAGGTTAAGGATAAAATGCTAGGGAAATACATGCACTAAGAATTTTTTGTCAATATATGAAAGAATGAATGAATGCATAGATAAAATTGATGTTTTAAGTAAGATGAAGAAAGGAATTTCTAAGATGGTTTGGACATGTGGCGAGAATTAATGACTAAGCGATACAATACATGCACTAAGAATTTTTTGTCAATATATGAAAGAATGAATGAATGCATAGATAAAATTGATGTTTTAAGTAAGATGAAGAAAGGAATTTCTAAGATGGTTTGGACATGTGGCGAGAATTAATGACTAAGCGAGTATACAAGTCTGAAGTGTTGGTGGAAGAAGCAGACCGAGGAAAACGTGTAAAGGTAAAGTGAGACGTATGAATAATAGAAGATACGTATAACTAGATATATGAATGTGGAGAGGAAATGTGCTTGAATAAAAATGATGTGCTTGAATAGAAAATGATGAAATCTATTCTCTCTGTCTACAAGGAGTACAGCGTAATGATGTATTTAATATATCGTCGCTTAGCTAACAACACCGCGCAAGTCGAAAATTAACGGTTTTCACATTTGAATGTCATTGGATAGATCTTTTTAGCGCACGTTGAACCATCAACGAGATTCTAGAAATTTTAGCTTTTAAAAGGCCGTAATTTAAAAAAATGTAACACCGCGCAAGTCCGTTTCCTCGACAACACCGCTCAAGTCTTCATTCCGTCATAATATTGTGTTCGACTTGCAACTTTTTGCTCCATAAAAAGTCGTGTTCTCAGCGATGTTCCCTATTACGGAGATGTGGTGGAAAATAAACAACGCCAAAATAAGGCTACAAAGAATCCAAATAAATGGCAACGAAAACTAAATAATGAGCTAAGGATGAAAGGTGAGAGTTATTTAGGATACAGATGAGACAGAAAGGCAAGTCAAGATGAAAAATTTAATGTGATGCAAGAAGTATTCAAGCCTGCTCGGTCTTTGGAACCACCTTGCAATTATTCGTTTTGCAATAAACCAAAACTCAGAACACATGGAATAATAAGTGAAAAGTCACGAAAACATTTATTTACATTGTGGAATAATATGAACAGGGACCAACGGAGAGCATTTGTCTGCTCTCATGTTTTGAAAACTGAAAAGAAGATAATAAAAAATAAAGAATCGAAAAGAACTGAAAGCCGTACATACTTTCTCACTATCGATAAACAACATTACGAAGTACGTAAAAAAATTTCTTGGCTATATTTGGCTACAAGGAGTGGTTCATTAGATACTGGTAGGGAAAAACTAATTGTGCCATGCCTCCAGATTCTACAACTTCTCAGAAAGGACGAAGAGCACCGAAGTAAAGTGATGCTCAAGAATATTTAGAGAACTTATTAGCAGGTCTTCCAAAGATGTCGTCCCATTACTGCCGCACAAGTACGTCGAGGGAATATTTGGATCCAATTTTCCAAAATATGACCGTCTTGTATAATAAATACAAAGAGACGTGCGAGTTCGAGACCAAAGAGTGTGTTTGAATTTGATCATATACTCGTATTTTTTAAACGTAACTTGAGTCTGTTTTATCCAAAGAAAGATCAATGTGACCTTTGTTGTAGCCATAAAACTGGAAAGATTTGGTTTATAAATCTATTCGTTCCGGTAAGAAGGCAGGTGACCCTGTGGTTATAAATTTACGCATGTTGGAGTACAGACCTAATGGCACAATATGGTATAAACTTAATTTCGATGGTGAATAACAGCCTTTACCGCAACGTCCCAAACCAATTCACAATATCAAGTCAATAAATCAACTTCCGAAATTGTACACATCTCGATTACCCATTTCAGACCGAAAATACCGATATGCAAGATTTAAAAAGCGTATTGCCATCTAGATGTCATTCTTTCTAAGATGAATTACCACATAATAAATAAATATTATGCAATGATATTTTTTTTTTTATTAAACTCTTTCTTCGAGTTTTTAATTTGTTTAACTTAAAGGAACGACTAGAAAACGCAAGTGAACTGATTGAACAAATGTTTGACTAGGGAGTAGACAAGATATAATTTTACTAAGTCATTTAAATAATCATTTTAATATATTTTTCTGTTTTTAAAATGACATTACCTACTCTCGATAATGTTATTTCGTGAAAAAGTTCTTTATCTACCATTATATAAAGTGACTACGAGTAAACAATTGATCTCGTTGTGATTGTACCATACACGTAGTTCCTAAACCTAGTTTGTAAGTGTAAGAGTTATGTTACAATATTACTTATTATGTATGTAGGCACTTTCCTAATGTGTGTAAGCAGATAGAATACTCGTACCTGCTGTTGGAAACAAAATACTGGATAGAAAATAAAAGTAATGTTTGAATTTTATAAATGTTTGGTAGCATCACCCCTTAGCGTCATCCTACAGGTAACACAGTCTAAGTCTATTTTATATTTAGTAAATACAGCTCAAGTCGAAATTAAACATGAAGCTCAACTTAAGTACGCCTTTAAATGTATTGAAATGAAGTGTTTATCCATAAATGTCGCACCTATTAAAACTGCAGTCCAATTCCTCTTGAATTCTATAAAATAAGCAGTTTTTTCGTCGTCCTGTAAAATCAACAAAAATGACTTACGCGGTGTTGTTAGCTAAACGACGATATGTATTTTTAACCAATTTAATGTAATGAAATAAAATATTGAATGCATCTTTTTTTCTGATAAGAACAACTTGAGATTTTTTTTATCAACAGTCGATTTCATTTTTATCAACACAGTATTTGTATAAAACAGACGTAAAAAACCTTATCAATGACAAATGTACAAATATAACTAAAAAATATAACATGCGAATATTATTGCTCTCACTATTTTTTTTCTAATCATAGGCTTTGCTTCTACAAAGCAATAACGCCTATTTATTGGACACATATGTAATAAACTCACCGGGAACATGTTGGACAATATTCAAATTGACAATTCCTACAGTACTTTTAACAATTCCTACACTCGTAAAAGAATTATAAGTTTATAAGATAAAAAGAGAAAAGTAAGCTAGGGGATTGAAAAGTTTTAACAAACTGTGCTAAAGTAAATGTAGCATGGTCCTTGTGATGTTTAAAAAATTTGACCCATTACAACCTTGTAACGACGTTCAGTAATTTTAATTATTTTATCAACTTTAATATAAGCCTCGATTCTAATAAATAGCAAGTTATTTAGGTAAATACATTACATAAAACTAACAATAATGACAAATTAATACATCTTGTTACAAATTAGCAAAAATATGTCAGTTTGTTAAAATCAAATAATATTTGGCGACGTTCGTCAAAAATCACTACATTAGTCTGCGTTGGCTAGGGATGGGGTATACGATAATTGGATTTTCGATTTTTTTTATACATAAAATTAAATGTTCGCAATTAGTATTAATTTATAGTGGATCTTGGCCTATTTAAAGATAGATACAAATCATACAGTACATTAGAAAGTCAGTATATTGAAAATTAGGAATTAAAACATCTGTTTAGAGAAAAACTATTTTTTTATTTAGAAACAAATTATTCGATTTGTAAAAAAAAACATTTTACCCCATCCCTTTGAGACATGACATTTCAAACGTCACAGGGACCATGCTACATTTTCTTAAGTATAATTTCTCGTACTATTCAAATGAATGATTTTTTCAATAAGAAACATATTCTGGAACTCTTCTTTCAGAGGTGCGCTAGAAGGAACTCACGGTAGCTCTTATTAAATTGAGACGCATTGATTATGATAAAATCAAATTTACTATTTTTTCAGATGTCTTTTAAAAATATATATTGTGAAATGTCTTCGTTGTCTTTTTGAACGTCCTGTAAAATAATTCAGTTGCTTCTAAGGGTTTCTGTAATAGAAGAGTTGCCTTGAGACAATAATGAAATTTCAGTACCCAAAAGTTAAAATGGCATCTTTTATTGATCAAAAGCTTCGTTTGATTATGTATAGTGAACATGTCGAAAGTACGAACCCTTGCTAAATAACTAAGCTTTTTTTCGTACACCATTTGCGTAACTTTTGTAATTTGATATTCAACAGCAAAACAAGCATGAATTTCTTTCTATTTTTAAGCACTTCATGACAGACACATTATTTTCTTTTCTGTTCGTATTATTCAAATTTTTTTAACTTTTCACTTATAGCAACTTTATGAAGTCTTTTTGCAGTCTCTGAATCACCAGCATCACTAATCTTGCATTTTGGACGCATTGTAACTGCATAATAAAGGTTATTTGAACACAAACACTGAAATACCAGGAACAATGCAATCAAAGCAAGAGATGCAGTACGACTGATCACGTGGGTGATTTGAGATGAATCTACAAGGTTTTGGTAGGCTTCCCTTAATTGTCAGTGGGTCTGATACACTGGGAGATTTAAAAAAAACGCGAGAGGTTGACCGTGGATACGAGAAATCACAGCTAATAGGGGACTACCGTATATATTAGGAGCACACCCTTAACTTAATTTCAAAGACATGTTACTGGAAATATTTCATTATAATAAAATAATGAATTTTTGTTGGCCAGTGTAAATATAATTTCATTACGTTACTCGTATATTGATAAAAATGTATGAAGCCAATATTTAAAAAAATTTATGAAACATTAATATTGATTTGATATCAAGCTAATACATAGTTAGAAAATGAACTTTGATATCGTTTGATTATTATAATAATCATTTAGAAACTAATTGAATATATGACTTTCTTCACAATTCGACACAAATACACATTTTCATTGACTTACAGGCTACAAGTAGCGCACTTTGTTGTAGGAGTAACTGCAAAGTAGCATTGCTACTATCTTTTACTGAGCTGTTTCAGTAGCATCTTACTTTAGATTGAAAACTAGCCATAATAGTGCTACTTCTTCAAAGTAGCTTTAAAAATGCTGCAAATACATAATACGAATCAAGTTGTTACAGTAATGTAGATTCCCACTTGACTGTGTCATACCCAAAGTTTGCTTGTGTAAATTTCACCACGTTGAAAAAAGAGAGTAACTGCAAAGTAGCATTGCTACTATCTTTTACTGAGCTGTTTCAGTAGCATCTTACTTTAGATTGAAAACTAGTCATAATAGTGCTACTTCTTCAAAGTAGCTTTAAAAATGCTGCAAATACATAATACGAATCAAGTTGTTACAGTAATGTAGATTCCCACTCGACTGTGTCATACCCAAAGCTTGCTTGTGTAAATTTCACCACGTTGAAAAAAAAAATGTACATTAAGCAACCTAACAATCTGACTTGACCTACCATCTGAATAAACATTTTACAAGCTCCGTTTCATGGGCATATTATGGTAATATCAAGGTCGACCATGAAGCAGCTCAAGGGTAGTTCACTGTATGACTTCTATTAAGGAAAACCCCTTAAGAATTATTTTAAGATAATTACTAAGCAGTATTTTAAAAAGAAGCACTGCAATTAGCTTACTTCATCATAAAAGTAAAGTGGTGCCGTTACTATTTTTTTTTAACATTTTGAGTAGCATGCTACTTTAGAGTAAGAAGAAGTTGTAACAATGTTACATTTCCAAAGTAACTTTCCAAAAAACATTTCTTAAGTAACTGTTGTTAAATAACATAAGATATATATAAACTTCAAAATAAATCATTTTTTTTCTAAAATAACAATGCAAAGTCAAACATCAAAGATTACCAATCATTATTATCTACCATTATCATAAGCACAAAGCTACCATTTTCAATTATCTATTCTTTCTTACTAGAGCTGCTTCCTACAATCTCATACACCTGAGTTTTTTTTATCAAAGCTATCTTAATTTCAATGCTAAATGCTTTCAGCTAATATATCCTTTAGATAGATGATTTGTTGCTTTTCATTATATACCAGCTAGTGCTGAAGTCAAACATGTCCCAGACAAATTGTTCTCATTTAGCTATTTGGAGTGTTTTGAGCGTGGACCCTTCGCAGACTGTGGCTGCCTTGCGGAGCGCGGTGGAGGGTTTGGACCCATGACTGACTCCTTCCAATCAGCTTCTAGCCTCACGTATACTCCACCTGTAGAATCAAAGTGTTTTATTTACAACAGATGATTTTATTATGTCTTTAATTAGCCACTTTACAGAAGCACAATGTTTAGGAGTAATGTGCGACATCTTGGTGTATCTCATTTCAAATTCCAAGATCATGGGTAAACTTATTACTATTTCACTATAACAATAATTTAAAAGAATATTTCTGTGACGTTATGGCAGAAGTTGATATGTCCGTTTTACCTTAGTTTACAGGAGAAGCAATATTAACTTTGATAATCTGTTAAAATCAGTACAAATAAGCATTTTTTAAGTTTTTCCAAACAATATATCTTTTGTTTGGATAATGACTGACACACCAAGTTTTGCCACAACATGCTGAGAAATATTTTCTATAAATTGGGAGAATAAACACAAAATGACAAAAAACGGACATATCAAATTCTGCCATAACGCCACAGATTTCATAATAAAATAAAATAATTTCTTTCAAGTTTTTACTATAAATTGCAATTTTTATAAAACGTTTTGCTAAACTTTTCTTGGAAATGCTAACATATTAGTTTTATTCATAGTTTTTCAATGTCCATTAGCCATGACAAGTGTAATAAAAGGCACAGTACAAATTGAGAGATTGAGGTACAGTATCCGGCGGTAAGTAATACACATCAGGCTAAGAAAAAGACTGTCGGCCATAATCTGCTAACTTTGGCTTCGTAGAGCGTCGTCTCAGTTATTCATACACGTATTCCGTCGCGTCGTCGCGTACCGGACTGTTAGCGCATTGTGCGACAGAGACGACGCTCTACCAAGCCATGTATACTACTTGCCACCGGGTACTGAACGCATCGATTGTGGAATAAGTAATATATATAAAGTACCCGGCAGTAAGTAATACACATGGCTTTGCAGAGCGTCGTCTCTGTCGCACAATGCACTAACAGTCCAGTACGCGACGGAACACGTGTATTAATGACAGAGACGACGATCTACAAAGCCAAAGTTAGCCGATTATGGCCGACAGCTCACCAAAGAGGATATTTCTAGGGCATGCAAGCTACATGTCCAGTATAAAATGGTTTTACCCATGGGCTGCTCCATCCTGTGGTTCTGGTTCGAGACCCGGCGGGACAGCAGCGCCCTCATCTGGCGCCCTGTCCTCTCCTCATACTGCCGCTGGTGGTCCTGGTTGCTACGGGCTGAGAGTGCTGCTGCCCACTGCCTTCCCCCTCCCCCTGCGCACCTCCTACGAATATTCAATTTAAGGTCAGAAAAAGCACTTTGAAAACTTGAGTGAATCTTGTAATTTAATAAAAACATATACAGTCAAACTTTGGGTCACGAACGCCTCTAGTCACGAACAAATCGGCTTACGAACACAATTTCCGAACAAATTTCGACTCGACATGCGTACAATGCCTCAGCTCACGAATTAGTTGCATTACGCATTAGTTGTTATCAGGTGTGCGCGTTGTGAACATTGTTTGTCGTTGCGTTAGTTATTCTTGATACAATTTTGTTTTGCTTTTTATATATATAATATACAGTATATATAAAATATTGTCCAGGAATATGTGTATCTAGGCCAACTTATTTCCTTTGTAGGTGGCATATCGGAGGAAATAGCACGAAGGACAAAACTGGCGTGGAGCTCATTTGGACGTTTGAACAACATCTTCAAAAGTAATCTCCCAATATCCTTGAAGCGAAGGGTCTACAACCAGTGCATTCTTCCAGTACTTACGTATGGCTGCGAGACATGGACGCTCATAGTAAAGAACACGCAAAAGCTCCAGACCGCACAAAGGGGCATGGAGAGATGTATGTTAGGATATACTAAAAGAGACCGTAAACGAAACACCTGGATTCGCAATATAACAAAGGTAGAAGACGTTATAAAGGTGTGCAAAAGAATGAAGTGGCAATGGGCCGGACATGTAGCCAGAATGTCAGACTCCCGATGGACATCCGAAATAATCCAATGGTATCCAAGAGGCATAAAGAGGCCTAGAAGAAGACCGAAGGTACGCTGGATGGACGAAATCAGGAAGCATGGCAGCATCACGTGGCATCGGCGAGCAAAGAACCGAACTGTTTGGAGTCAACTTGGGGAGACCTTCATCCAGCAGTGGATCGACCCTGGTTGACAATGATGATGATGATGATGATATATAAAATATATTTTGCATTAAATTAACCCTCATTATGGCTCCCAAGAAAAAGTGTTTCGGTTTGCGAACATTTCGGCTCGCGAACGGAATCAAAGAACGAATTAAGTTCGTAACCCGAGGTACCACTGTATACCCAATGTTTATAAACCATAGCTGTACTGTGCTATAGTGTGAAAAAATCTCAAGATTTATCTCCATGTTAATAAAATGGTGGCAAAACTAGTGCTCTATAAAAGTTATGTAAATAGGACCACATAATTATAAACTGGATTTCCAATTGGTAAAACCATATTCACATTACTGTATTACGAAATAATCTTATTTAGATTCTAATATTATAAAACCGTTCACCATCACATTACAAAACATATTTATTTATTTGTTTGCACAATGTATGGTTAATTTCAACGATTAAAACATATATAATATATGAATTAAAATTTACAGTCCATGTGATGCAAACATTTCAGATATCACAGAAATTATAAACAATATCATTCAAAATCAGAATACTACAAACACAACACAATAGGTCAGGGCTCATAAGGCCCAGGGCCATACCCTGCATATAAGATTACAAAAAAAACTGTTGAGAAAAATTAAAAACACGCATACCCATGATTCACTTACTCGACACAAATCAATAAAAAAGTTTAGTAGAAAAAAATCCATGACATGATGCTATGGCGCCGGATTCATGGTTTAGATACACAAAAACCAGATTTTTTATAGGCATTAAAACTATCTCCATATATGTTCGAAACTACAGCATACTTATTATCCAATCAATGGAATCTAATTAGAGGAGAATTAGAGAAATAATTATAGTTCGGAAATTCTAGGATGAGTCCTGTGACAGCTCACAAATTTGCCCCAATACAACCTTATGTAATGTATTTACCTAAATAACTTGCTATTTATTAGAATTGAGGCTTATATTAAAGTTGATAAAATAATTAAAATTACTGAACATCGTTACAAGGTTGTATTGGGGCAAATTTATGAGCTGTCACAGGACTCATCCTAGAATTTCCGAACTATAGTTCTATAATTCTCACCCATGAAATCCTAATATCTTGTACTTTTTGAGGATATTTGTAAGTTAATCAATTTCAATAACTTATCTCTAGATTTAAATTATTCTTGGAGTTGAGCTTTACTGAAGTAATTTGATTTATGTGCATGCATAAAGTTATTGACAATGTAATAATTAAAGGTGCACCACAGACTATGAGTGCTATGGATCTTTCTAAGGAAAACCTGACAGAAAAATCCAGGCGTTTTAGGCTGGAAGTTGGGCAGACATTTAACAGCTCAGTGCTGTAAAAATCTATTTCTTTAGAAAACTTAGATGCCTTAGAAAAGCGGCAGTGAAGTTTGCTTTAGACCTCTATGGTCTGTGCGTACTGAATGTGAGTGATTAATTATATTTATTATTATTATTATCACTACAGACAAGCAAAATGAATGCTGTTAATATATATATCAAGTTTAACTGATATACATGTATGTGTATATCATATTTATAAAGAAGAAGCAAAGGAAACAAAACACCACTAAATTAACAATACTGGGTTTGTACTAATAATTTTTAAACTGGTTCAATATCACAGCACCCATTACACTATTGGACAGTTTGTTCTAAGATTCCACAGTTCGCTGAGCAAATCAAAGTTTCTCTGGATTATTGTAGAATCTAAATTCTATGATATCTTTTTAAATGTGTTTTTGATTTTTTTAAATTGGTTCTGAGCATTCTGAGCAATGACTGCTATTTTTTTTTAAATATATTTTCTGCCCAATGCATCAAGTAAGAAGTCAAATTAATTAATTACCTTCTAGTCAAGAGCCGTGGTTTCCCCTTCCTGAGGTTCCTTCTTGCGGTGCGTTGCCTCTGTGGGCAGCTCTCCTCGCTGTGGCTGGACTCCTCGCTGCTGCTGCTACTGCTGCTGCTGCTGGATGAGGATGAAGAGGTGCTACTCTCTGAAGAGCTTGAGGAGGCATCTTCATCTTTACTGGACTGATTACAGCCATCTCCAACAACTGATATCTGAAATATTTTATTTGTTGCTTTACTCATTTGATAACTGGAAAACCATTATAATGTATTGTATTACACTTTTGTCATATATTGCCATGCCCCTTTTTATGACTCTTCTATGACCAAGTACTACCCCAAAGGGGCTTCAACAGAGGTCTAATGGTTAGTGGACTTTGTAAGTAATCTCAGTTCTATTTTCTGAGGCTACCAGGGTTATGTCTAGTGTTGGTAAAGCAATATTGTAAAAGAAGTACTTTTACAACTATTTTTCAATATAAAAGTTTTGCTACTCTAAACTTAATGGCTACTTTAAATCTAAAGTACTCTATCCTTAATCATTCTCTGGCCTTCATTGTTCAAGTATCAGAGCCATATAGAAATTTCGATAAATCAAAACTATAAAAGAAGTAATGGTGTTATTTTACAGCTACTCTTAGGACGAAGTAAGCTACTTAACCTTACTTAAGGAGACTCGTTAGTTAACAACACAGAGTATCAAACCGTCGTCATTACTGGACCTCGTAGTAGAGGATCCCCTCGCCATTCCAACGTCAATTCAGTTGGAAAGCGAAGCTGTGCCATGGAGTTTATTTTTAAATGAAGTAATCCATTGCACACCAGCAAACTCACCAGCCACACCCCTGTACTGAATCCAATGGCACACCGAAATGAGATGATCAGAAGACACTGGTAGGTTTTCTTTTATTTTTTCCTTTTTTTGAAAGAATAGAATGACCAGTCATAGGTATCCTTATACCCCCAAATACTTGGCAGAAAAATGCCTGTGTCATTCGAGGGGAGTAACACAGGGCAAGGTTCGAACCGGTGACCTTCCGCAAGGAAGTCCAGTGCATTGCCGTTCAACCATTCACCTCAATTAGAATCTAGAGCAAAGATTCCCAAAGTGGTCTATATGGACCCCCAAGAGTCGATTTAGACTTGCAGGGGGTCTATGGAAGCGAGAAAAGAAATTGGGGGGGGGGCATGAGATGTACATGGGGGTCCACGTGAACGGATCCCATTTAAGCAGATCATCATCAATATTTAGGCGTTCCATAAATGTCTTATTACACCTAACACAGATTGTGTTTACATAATACTTATATTAGACATAGAAAATACTTATATAAAGAAATCGAACGCAAATCATTGAACGTGAAGATTTAAGACTATTCCTCACTAATTTGAAGCCAAATATTGAACCATTTCTATCAGAGCATCAGGTCCATCCCTCTCATTAACAGTATTATTTGTGTATTCATTTTATGTAAGAATTTTACTAGGTTTTGATTTGTTTCATTCCAAAGCCAAATATTTACTTGCATTTTGTGTCTTTTCAATAAAGGTATGAATAAAAATTGTATGTGTTTTTCTTTTTTACAATTGTCCACTCTACAAAAAACCTTATCAAGGTGAATAGCACTGTGTCAGCTGTCAAAAACACATTTAAGTTAATAAGTTTACGAAAATTCAATATTAGGCAGGCAGGGGGTTTACGGAAAACAAAAAAATCGGCGAGTGGTCTACGGGGCGAAAATGTTTGGGAAACTATGATCTAGAGTGTCATGTAGATTGCTCTTAAACAACTAAGAAAAAACAGCTAAAAAAATTACAGCTTCTTATAGCTGATAACTTAAAAACACTGTTTATAAATCTTTTTGACCATGATCCGTATGAAATTATCTTTTTCTTTGATCACTAAATGAATTATTTACCGTTCATAGTTTAATATTAAATTTCGTTAGCTTTCATCAAAATTAAAATAAATTAGAATATCTTACAACTTCGCACCTTGGATGAACTCTTAGACTGAGCAACTTTGTTTCCGTCAGATGTTGAAGACTCGGTATTTGATGAGGATGTAACCGGAGCATTGATGGACGTACCTGAAGTGGCTCCACTTGATTGCTTGCTCCCTGAGGGGAAAATCAATTATTTATATTTATTTATAATCTAAAAAGATTAAATTACATTTTCAAACCATATATTATTTTAACTTTGTATTTTACTAATCAAATGGTGTAAGCCAGTGATGGGTAACCTTTTTAGCTCGGCGTGTCAAAATTCTGAAAAAACCTGGCTTGACCCGGGTGCCTTGTCACATCTAAGAATATTAATATTTTTTGCAGCCCTAGTAAATGAAAGAGTTTCGTTTTTGAACTATTTATTTATTATTATCGAAAAGCAAAAACAAATAATTATTTACATTATAGTTTGGAAATTCTAGGATGAGTCCTGTGCCCCAATACAACCTTATGTAATGTATTTACCTAAATAACTTGCTATTTATTAGAATTGAGGCTTATATTAAAGTTGATAAAATAATTAAAATTACTGAACATCGTTACAAGGTTGTATTGGGGCAAATTTGTGAACTGTCACAGGACTCATCCTAGAATTTCCGAACTATAGTGACTTTTTTGTTGCTGAATTGCATTTGCTAAATCTTCAATTGAAGGTTGGTATTTCATACATTTTAAACACAAGCAAGCGTTACAAACTTCGTCAGTCAGTCGGTTTCTCTACTGAGTGGTAACTCAGAAATTCGCTTAATAATAGCATCTTTATTTTGTATATCGTGAAAAAGAACTGGTGCACATCTTAGAAAAGTATCTTTAATAAATTCTCCTTCACTGAGGGCGTTTCCATGTTGTGCTATGGACTGTGCAATGGAGAAACTTGCTGATGTTAAATAGTAGAACCTCTTACAAAGTCCAGTGCAGTCGTAAATATACGAGCCAAGAAAGCGCATCGTTCGTTCTTGGGCGAAGACCGTCCGTGAACGATGCGTGTCACCCAAAATGTCATGGCGTCTCACCTCTGACATGCGTGTCATAGGTTACCCATCACTGACTAGTTTCAAGTGATAATCCTCTCTTTAAGGCATAACATATATTAATGTATACATTGTTCCCTAGAGAACAGAGTATTACCTCTCAAAACTAGTTGGCGTATATTGTTTAAGTGTTAAAATAGTAATTTTATGAAAGGAAAAAAGTTATTTTATTTATTGAATCTTTAAAAAATATATACAATATAACAGCTTTTTGAGTCTCCTTATTAGAGTATTTTCTTTATTTACCACTGACCACTAGCAAATAGATTTTAAACATTTAATTTACTTTATCATCACACGACAAAGATGACAGAAGAAGTCTTTAAAACAGGCAGTAAAACTAAATAAATAAAACAGTGGTGAACACAAAGAAAAAGTGTTGATCTTCATCGAATCAATTGATTGTTCCGAATCGAGCCAATAGGGTGAAGTATTATAATAGAACATAGTCTTATCTAATGGATGCAGCCACCATCTTCCTTTCCTTACACTCAACCTAGAGATGGACTCAGAGGACGTATCTCCCCTTTTATGAGAGCTTTTAAATTATTAACATAAAACAGAGTGTATTCATGCATACAATTATCAAGGCAATAATGCTACCTTATCTCTTAGAAAAATTTAATAGGGCTATAGTTCGGAAAATCTAGGATGAACCATATAACAGCTCACAAAATTGCCCAAATACAACCTTGTAACGAAGTTCAGTAATTTTAATTATTTTATCAACTTTAATATAAGCCTCGATTCTAATAAATAGCAAGTTCTTTAGGTAAATACATTACATAAAACTAACAATAATGACAAATTAATACATCTTGTCACAAATTAGCAAAAATGTGGCAGTTTGTTAAAATCAAATAATATTTGGTGACGTTTGTCAAAAATTACTACGTTAGTCTGCATTGGCTAGGGATGGGGTATTCGATAATTGGATTTTCAAAAATCGATTTTAATTAAATGTTTGTAATTAGTATTAATTCATAGTGGATCTTGGTCTATTTAAAGATACATACAAATCATACAATACATTAGAAAGTCAGTATAATGAAAATTAGGAATTAAAATGTCAGTTTAGAGAAAAACAATTGTTCGATTTGTAAAAAAACTATTCGATTTGTAAAAAAAACGATTTTACCCCTTCCCTTTGTGACAAACGTCGCACGGTTCATCCTAGACTTTCCGAAGTATAGATATTTTCATGGCTATGAAACTAGAAGCCGAGAAACTCTTTTATTAATCTCGAGTCTTAATCTGACATTGTTCGAGGGATCTTTCTCATACTCAGCCAGCAAATGCTGTAATGAGTGAATAGTAGCACCCTCAGAAATGCTCTGAAATGTTATCTTCTAAATAGTTTGTGATTTTTTTGTTGTGATTTGCACTCATATTTGATTTCTCTCATTTCGCTAGTGGTGAATCGGGGGTTGTGTGTGGGTTCTCTTCTCATTAATTTTTATATTACTGCTTATTTATTTTAATATTTCATAGGTGTGAATATCATTTTCTATTTGTAATTTTATTTTGATAAAATTTGGACACCTATCAGCTTTTTGCTTTTTTCGCTGACAATTAATCTGAGGTGGTATTTGTGGGTGTACTTTTTTATTTTTTCTGCCATTAATTAATATTCTGTTTTATTCTTAATCACGTACAAGGGTGCGGGCTGAAAAACATCTGATGTCCTCGCGTCCAGGCTCACCCTATACAGTCAAACCTCGGGTCACGAACAAATCGGCTTACGAACACAATTTCCGAACAAATTTTGACTCGACCTGCGTACAATGCCTCGGCTCACGAATTGGTTGTAACAGCGCATTACGCATTAGTTGTTCTCAGGTGCGCGCATTGTGAACATTGTTTGTCGTTGCGTTCGTTGTTCTTGATACATTTTTTTTGCTTTATATATATAATATACGGTATATATAAAATATATTTTGCATTAAATTAACCCTCATCATGGCTCCCAAGAAAATGAATTTCGGTTTGCGAACATTTCAGCTCGCGAACGGAATCAAAGAACGAATTAAGTTCGTAACCCGAGGTACCACTGTATTGGGTGGACCAGACTTTTTTTATAGGTTCTCTCTTAAATGTATTTTCTGCTATTTATCTTGAGATATATGTGTGATTTTGGAATATATGTTGTTATCAATAAACCTATTTTAGAATATATGTTGTTATCAATAAACCTATATTTATAAAAAAAATTATATATGTATATTTATTTTATAATATTTTTAATTAAATCCAGAGTTAACAGCATTTTTGAGAAAAGTGCGGTCTCTAAATGGCGCTATATAAATTGTCTTTCATGTTATTATTTATTTACATTGCTTATAAATCAGTAATTTTTTTTTAACTAAAGTAAAATTCTTTTGGAAATAAAACTTCAAATGTCCATTTTATCTTAGGTAATAATATATACAAACCTTGCGATTTATTGGAAATATTCCCAGAGTACATTTTCCCCAGAAGACCAAGAGGGAGACGAGGAGGGGCTAGTTTCAGTCCGTCCCACCAGAACACTTCTTGACCATTCAGTCTGCTAGAGGCATCCCCGCTTTCTAAAATATTAAAATCATATTCCACATAAATAATGCAACAGGTAATGATCGATAAAAACAAAGGTTCAGAAATATATATTACAGTTCCAAAGGAAATGACTAAAGTGAGAAACATTCCAGAGATAACGAGAACGATGACCTCTGTTGCCTAGTTGCTAAGACGCCTGTCTCCCAGTCCAGGGATTACAGATTCAATTCCCGTTAGAGCCCAATTTATTTTAAATACGATTCCAGTCATGTTTTCGCTAAAGGCCTCTTTATTAGTTTGCTGGTTATATTATATTTATATAGGTTATATTATATGGTCCTATAGAAGACTATGGGAATTTCCTGGAGAGACCGCATCACAAATGAAGAGGTTCTCCAACGAATCGAAGGAGGAAGGCACCTGCTCAGGATCCTGTCCGAAAGGCGTGCAAGATGGATCGGTCATATAATACGACAAGAGGGCCTCTTGCACGCCATAATGGAGGGTATGACCGAGGGGACAAACTCTAGGGGACGCCCACGCCGAGAGTACCTGGAGGACCTGTTGGTGGACGTGCGCTGCTCAACATATGCAGACTTAAAGAGAGCCGCACAGGACAGGGGGGAATGGAGGAGAAGAGTTCAAATTGCTGCAAACCAGTCTTAGGACTGCAACCCAGGAAGGAATTATATTTAGCACGTACTGTTACCTTATAAACTCTTTTACCAGACTGGGTGCTTTTTTTTTTTTTTTTTTTTTTTCGGGTATTATAAGGAATAAAACCTAAAAATCTCAGATGGAAGGTTGTCTGTCAATGAAGAAGAAGAAAATAAGTACAAGTTTTAAAGTAGTGATCTTCTGCATGGGCAGTTGCCAGTTTTTCATGCAGAATGTCACCAAGTTCAGTGTAACTACCTAACCAAACATTTCATCATATTTGGTGTTAATTTTTTAACTCTCAATGCATTTTCCCAAGTAGCCCTTAATTTCATTGCATTCAATTACACTTTCGTCATATACAGCACACACTGGCGAGTTTATTGCCATGTTACAATCTATTCCAACTATCCAGAAAGATGTTCAAGATGTCTTAAGTAAAAATCAGACTGGTATCCTTTTTTATATAAAAAAAATGGTTGCCAACAGGAATAGAACTTTTAAACTCCAAGTTGGAAGACAGATGTCTTACAAACGCCATGGAGGGTGTCATCTACCACCATCACCAGCTACTGATGCTAATAATAACTAAATGTATTGATAATTCGTTCACAAACCGTACTTACCCCTTGTAACGAGGCGAATTAGCTGCTCCGGGAATCCCAGCCGAGGTGCTGGAGTGGATACGACCTCTTTGTACTCCCCGTAAATTCCCATCACGGCTATGTCATGATCAGATTTTTGCTCTGGTGTATGATCTCTGAATTGGCAGCCTTGCTGAAACTTGAACCTCGTCAATTTCTTAGACTATGAAAAAAGAAACTTTAAAGAAGCTGACCGCTATAGTTAGATCAATACGGCACTTTCTAGATAATGCTTTGTTATGGATAATGGGAGAAGGGTTGTTAAAAAAAATACCAATTTTTTTAGGTTAAGATTTTTTCAAATTTATGCAACAGTAGTGCAAAGAGCCATCCGGCTCGAAATTACAAAAATGCAACAAGCATAAATTTATGATAGTAGAAAGTTGAGTCAGAAGTGATGAAAGTAATAAATTGATAATATATTATGGAGCTCTAGAGGAAGTGGATAGAATGCAACAAGCATTGGAATATAATAAATTTATGATAGAAAGTTGAGTCAGAAGTGATGAAAGTAATAAATTGATAATATATGATGGAACTCTAGAGGAAGTGGATAGAATGCAACAAGCGTTGGAATATAATAAATTTTTGATAGTGGAAAGTTGAGTCAGAAGTGATGAAAGTAATAAATTGATAATATATAGTATGATGGAGTTATAGAGGAAGTGGATAGAATGCAACAAGCATTGGAATATAATAAATTTATGATAGAAAGTTGAGTCAGAAGTGATGAAAGTAATAAATTGATAATATACGATGGAACTCTAGAGGAAGTGGATAGAATGCAACAAGCATTGGAATATAATACATTTTTGATAGTAGAAAGTTGAGTCAGAAGTGATGAAAGTAATAAATTGATAATATACGATGGAGCTCTAGAGGAAGTGGATAGAATGCAACAAGCATTGGAATATAATAAATTTTTGATAGTAGAAAGTTGAGTCAGAAGTGATGAAAGTAATAAATTGATAATATATGATGGAGCTCTAGAGGAAGTGGATAGAATGCAACAAGCGTTGGAATATAATAAATTTATGATAGTAGAAAGTTGAGTCAGAAGTGATGAAAGTAATAAATTGATAATATATGATGGAGCTCTAGAGGAAGTGGATAGAATGCAACAAGCATTGGAATATAATAAATTTATGATAGTGGAAAGTTGAGTCAGAAGTGATGAAAGTAATAAATTGATAATATATGATGGAACTCTAGAGGAAATGGATAGAATGCAACAAGCATCGGAATATAATAAATTTATGATAGTGGAAAGTTGAGTCAGAAGTGATGAAAGTAATAAATTGATAATATATAGTATGATGGAGTTATAGAGGAAGTGGATAGAATGCAACAAGCATTGGAATATAATAAATTTATGATAGTAGAAAGTTGAGTCAGAAGTGATGAAAGTAATAAATTGATAATATATGATGGAGTTATAGAGGAAGTGGATAGAATGCAACAAGCATTGGAATATAATAAATTTATGATAGTGGAAAGTTGAGTCAGAAGTGATGAAAGTAATAAATTGATAATATATGATGGAACTCTAGAGGAAATGGATAGAATGCAACAAGCATCGGAATATAATAAATTTATGATAGTGGAAAGTTGAGTCAGAAGTGATGAAAGTAATAAATTGATAATATATAGTATGATGGAGTTATAGAGGAAGTGGATAGAATGCAACAAGCATTGGAATATAATAAATTTATGATAGTAGAAAGTTGAGTCAGAAGTGATGAAAGTAATAAATTGATAATATATGATGGAGTTATAGAGGAAGTGGATAGAATGAATGCAGAACTGAAATTATTCTAAATTAAATTGTTATACTGAATTTATAGCTAAAATAAAGGGATAAAAATATATAATTTCTCAGCAGAATTAGAAATAAATTGTTGAAATTCAACAAAATTGGTGTTATAATGACATCATGTCTAAATTATTGTTCAAGTGTTCTTTTACGGAGTAATGAAACTCAATTGAGGAAACTTCAAATTTTACAGAATAAGGGGGTGAGGGCTATTTTAAAGTTAAGTAAATATGCTAGATTTAAGTACTCGTATTTGCTTTCTAAAAACTAGATATGTGAACGGTAAAACATCTATAATTTCTAATGTCTTGGTCTATGTTTACATAATAATTTGTTGCATTAAAGAATACTTAAAAAGGTGTGATGTACAATCCAAAGTCCATAATTACCTCACGAGAAGTCGTGATGACTTTCTGCTTCCAAAAATCAAAATTTTATTGAGTCAAAATAATTTATAGGTACTACAAAGGTTTTAACATTCTTAACACTTGCCGTACGGTGATGGATAGCGAGTGATCATGACTTATATTTTATTTAATTTCTCGAAATATACTGCTTGCAGGGTCTTCATACTTTATGTATTCCTCATCGAAACCTCTATGATTTGAATGATGTCATTAGGAAACAAAACATTCATAGTTAATTCAACAGAAATTAATGATTTTAAATCGCGAATTGACGAAATGTCAAACACTCATTCTTTTTTGACAGTTCGTTCCAGGGGTTCGTCACCAGTTTTATAATCCTGATTGTTATTTTTAATTTTTATCTGGTATGTTTTTTCTATTATCATTTTTTATCTGGTATGTTATATTGTACCATTACTCTTTTTATAATAAATGTACATTTTATTTATAATTTCATTTTCAAAAATATAATAATTGAGATGGCGGGAAATATCGACGGCGATGATAGCGATTTGGAATTTAAGGCGACAGGCAATATATCAGAATCAGAAGATTTTGTCGAGGTACAGGATGAAGTATATTCTGATTTGGAGACGAGTGAAGAAGACGAAGAAATATTATTTACATCAAAACATGGATTCGAATGGAGTTCATTACGAGTACCACCTCAATCTTCGAGGCATCGGTCGGGTATCAAATATTCTCATCGAAGATTCTGGACTGAGAAATTCAAGTATAAATGTACATTCCATAAAAGATATGTGTTGTCTGTTTGTAAATGAAGAGGTGGTAAAAGTGATGTTTAAGAAACAAATCGTCATTTAAATCGAATTCATTCAGAAAAGAACCAACCAATATCAAAAGACGAGTTATATGAATTCATTGGAATATTGCTCGCACCTGGCAGAAATCGAACACGAAAGCTATCTTTGAGTGAATTGTGGATAAGTGAAAGTCCCTTTTGCCAGTCATTTTTCACAACAGCTCTGTCTCGAGATAGATTCATCTATATTTACAGTCATATTCGTTTTGATGATAAAGAAACCCGAGAAGAGAGATATCAGGGTTTTTTCAGATAAATTAGAACCAATTAAGTGGATTTCAAAAATGTTTATGGATATGTGCAAAAGCAATTATTCTCCATCTTCGAATATAACTGTAGATGAACGTTTGCCAAACTTTAGAGAGAATTGTTCATTTCGCGTGTACATGAAGTCTAAACTTGGTAAATATGGCATCAAAATCTGGGTTGCTGCCGACTGCGGCGGCATATGACGCATAACAAATTTACAGGCTTATTCTGGTATGATAAATAATCGTAGAGAGATAAATCAAGGTAACTGAGTAGTTATAGAAATGGTTCAACTGCAGTATGGCACGAACAGGAGGATAACCACAGGTATTTTTATTACCTCCATCAAATTAGCCGATAATCTTTTATTAAAAGGTTTAACTCTAACTGGCACGCTTCGAAAAAATAAAAGAGTAATCTCACTTGAATTTATACCGTCTAGAGAGAAAACAATCCATAGTAGCTGAAAATAAAATACTTGTTTCGTGTGTACCACAAAAAATAAAGCAGTATTATTATTATCCACTCAATTCAATGATGCAGAAATTGATTATTCAGAAAAACAAAAGCCACTATAGTAATTATACATCATTATAATAATACGAAAATTGGAGTAGATACGGGAGACTAAATTACTTGAGAGTACTCTTGCTCAAGGTCAACGAGAAGATGGCCTTTCCGTATTTTTATGGAAATTATAGATATGGCTGCATTGAATGCATACCTCTTATGGATAGACAAATATCCAGAGTGGAAACAAAATAATTAATACCACCGAAAACATTTCAAAAGAGAGTTAAGTTTGGAATTGGCAATGCCCAATATCTTAAAAAGGAAAAATAGCAACAACAAGATGCTTTTAATACAGTTTTAACATATTGTGGCGAGTCAATATCCGAAACATTAGTAAATAATACCCTGTTGGCACCCCGTGAGGTCCTCAAAAGAGGAAGTTGTGGGTTTTATTAAAAACATTCGAGAAAAAAAACCAGGCTATTCTGCAATATTTGTCAAACACGTGCGTGTTTAGTACGTAGAATAGAGTAAAAAAAAAAGTGGTTTCATGCCCCAATTGCGATAACTTTCTCCACAGGATTAAACTTTGATTATATGATATGTTTGTCCTATTTTCAAATTTTCTGTAGTGTTTATATTTTCCAAATTGCATAAATTTTATTGATTTGAATTTCGTGTTTGTTTGTTTATATATAATTTTGAATTTCGTGTTTGTTTATACTATATAAATTTCTCGCCCTAAAACCTTGATTTTTGAATTTATATATTCATTTTATATTTTGTTTATATGTTATTTATTGTCTTTATTCGAATTATGGTTTTATTGCCAAAAAAATACACGCTACATTTTATTGTATAATTTTATGAAAAAAAATTAAAAGGCTGGAAATCTCTTATCACGCATGCGCATTCTGAATGTTGCGCAGACCGAACGACGCAGCGTAAAAATAATATTCTTATAGAAATGCCTTTCTGTTTTAGCTCTTATTTTATCATTTCTTACCTTTATTTTATATTATTCGACATTTTATTACATAATAAAATGATGTTTATAGCTAATAACAAAAAATAACTTAGCAGATTTTGCATAATTTTAATTTGAAACATACATGTTTAGTGTACCCTCAGTGTCCAACGCCGTTACTGGCGTAATTTTTTAGCACAGTAAGGGAAGTGTTAAAAGGTTGGAGACCTCTTTTCAGTCATGCGCATTCTGAACGTTGCGCAGACTGAACGATGCAGTGGGAAAATTATATTCGTATAGAAATATCACTTCTCTGTTTCAACTATTATTTTATCATTTCTTACACTTATTTTATATTATTCGACATTTTATTACACAATAAAATGATGTTTATAGCTAATTAAAAAAAAAAACTAATAGATTTTGCATAATTTTAATTTAAAACATACATTTTTAGTGTACCCTCAGTAGCCATCACCGTAACTGGCGTAATTTTTTAGCACAGTAAGGGAAGTGTTAATGAAATGCAAAAAAGTATTCAAGCATCCAGAGTTTTCGTTTTATATATTTAGGAATGTAAGTTCACAGATGTTAAATAATATATATAACACATCGATCAATAAGTCCCGGGACTAACTACTAAAACAACATTTGTTTGCCAAAATTCTTCTTTATTCATCAACATAGTCTCCTTCAAGAGCGATACATTAATTCCAACGCTTTCCTAACTTTTCTATAACAGCCGTGTTGAACGATTTATCTTTGGTTTCAAAATAGGCGTTAATTTCGGCAATCACTTCTTCATTGGAGCCAAATCTCTTTCCCTGGATCATCTTTTTGAGATCTGCGAACAACCAATAGTCGCTGGGGGCCAAATCTGGAGAATACGGTGGGTGCGGAAGCAATTCGAAGTTCAACTCATGCAATTTGGCCATCGTCACCATCGACTTGTGACACGGTGCATTGTCCTGATGAAAGAGAACTTTTTCTTCTTCATATGGGGCCATTTTTTTGCAATGTCTACCATTAAACGCTCCAATAACGCTATGTAATATTTGCTATTGATGATTTTTCCCTTACCGACGCAAAAACTCCTGTTTATTTCACGTAAACAGTACCAAACAGCGCTCTGAATCATCGATGCTTTGTTATTTCTATTCCATTGTGAGCAAACGCGGCACCCATTCCGAAAAAAGCTTTTTTATGACCAAATGTTCATGCAAAATAGTATAAACACTACCAAATGATATCTTCAAGATGTCAACTATCTCACGCATTTTAACTATGCGATTTTTCATCACGATTTTGAGTTTTTTTTATGTTTTCTGGTGTAACAGCCTCATTTGGACGACCAGAGCGTTCAGCATCATTTGTGTCTGTACGACCGCGTTTTAAATCAGCATACCACCGACAAATGGTTGTTTTCGACGGAGCAGAGCCCGGATAACACTTTTCAAGCCATCGCTGAGTTTGAACGGTATTTTTTTCCATTAAAAAGCAATGTTTTATCAACACACGAAATTCGTTTTTTTCCATTGTTTTGAAAATAGCAAAAGTAGCGTCACTAAAACCACTGGAACTCAATGCCGGAATGTCATGAAAGTTTGACATGTAACTTCTAAAGGCTGGTACTAACTGAAAATGGTATGGATTTGTTATTAAAGGCGCCATCTGTTGATTAGTCCCGGGACTTATTGATCGATGTGCTAAGTTAATTAGATTAAATTTAGTTAATATTTTTTTTTAAACTAAATAAAACAAACATATAAGCAAAGGTCTGTATAACAAAATTAGATAATGTAATTTCACTACCTTATTTGTGTAAAAAATAACACCTCTTGGACCTTTTATTATTATGAAAGTATATTTATCCCATGAATTCAATTAAAAATTCAGCACTCTACATATTTTTTTATTATCGCAAGCAAATGATATGTTCAAGTTAATAAACTAATGAAACATTAAAATAAACATAACTCTTTACCGTGGCATGGGTAAGGATTTGGAATCTGTAGGCTCGTTGACTGCAGCAAGGATAGCGTCCTATTGGCAGGCACGTGGGCTTTGCAGGGTCGGGAGAGAAGAACTGGGGCATGTCCATGTGGTAACAGCACCATTCCATCTGGAAGATAACTCAGCACTCAAACATTGAACACAATAATTAGATTTGAAATATGTAGTATATTTCTCTTTCAGACTCTAGATAGTTAGTGGCAAAAAAAGAGGGAGGTATTTTTGGCATTAGAGACATCGTCACGAAAAGGGGACTGCTAAATGAAACTGAAAGTGTGGACTGTTTTTTATACCTAGCGTTAACAAGCTGATATTACCGGCATATATTGGGTGTTAACATAAGTTGTGTCCGTTTTTTAGAAATTTTAAAATGAGCACCAAAAGTAAAACAAAATGGTAAATGTTATACGTCATTCGAAAGACAATTTTCTGCTCTACAAGATATTGTGTTTGCTTTTACGTTACATATATTATTTCATTTGATTACAAGCCTTCAAAATGGAATGTCAAGTAGACGAAAGTGAGCATTTTCGACACCTCCTTCTGTTCGCGTTCAATCGAGAGAATAAAGCTGCCAAAGCTGCTCGCGATATTTGCGAAGTGTACGATGAAGATGCTATGAATGAAAGGACAGCTCGTCGATGGTTTTTGCGTTTCAAAGACGGTAATTTCGACCTGAAAGACATGGAGCTTTCCGGACGACCCGTGGACTTCGATGAGGAACGCTTCAACCATATTATTCATGAAGATCCCCTTCAAACCACCGTAGAATTGGCTGAACAGATGAATTGTAGTCACATGACTGTATACCGCCATCTTAAATCAATGCGAAAAGTCCAGAAGTTCGGCGCTTGGGTTCCACATGTTTTGAGTGAAAACAACTAAAATCAACGTTCGACAATTTCTGCTGGTTTGCTCGCGCGTCATTGAGCTACGCATGGCCACAAGCAAAGGTTCCTTTACCGCATCATTACTGGTGATGAAAAATGGTTTGAAAATGGTGATGAAAAAAAAAATTGTGATGAAAAATGTTTGAAAGGGATGTTCATGAATAATATGGTTTAAGCGGTCTTCATCGAAGTCCACTGGTAGTCCGGAACGCTCCATGTCTTTCATTTCGAAATTACCGGCTTTGAAACTCAAAAACCATCGACGAGCTGTCCTTTCATTCATAGCATCTTCACCGTACACTTAGCAAATATCGCGAGCAGCTTTATTTCCTCGATTGAACGCGAACAGAAGGAGGCGTCGAAAATGCTCACTTTCGTCTACTTGACATTCCATTTTGAAGGCTTGTAATCAAATAAAATAATATATGTAACGTAAAAGCAAACACAATATCTTGTAGACCAGAAAATTTTCTTTCGAATGTCGTATAACCTTTACCATTTTGTTTTATTTTTGGTGCTCATTTTTAAATTGAAAAAAAAAACGGACACAACTTATGTTAACACCTAATAGATGTAATTTTGGCCTTAATAACTCTATTCGCTTTATGGCAAAGCTAGTATAGCAAAAATTCTAGACTATGCTAGCTCGGGCACTTACACCGCATGCAGGACACTGACTCTGCAAGGAAAGCTTTGTTCAGCATTCCATGGGGCGTAGGAGAGAGGGAAACGAAAGCTGAGATGGCTGAATAGTTCAACAGAGAACTGCCACATAATGGGTATAACCAATTTAGAAGAGAGACACTGCTGAGAGACAAAGATCATTGCTGGACCTCGTAGTCGAGGATCTCCTCGCCATTCCAAAGTCAATTCAGTTGGAAAGCGAAACTGTGCTGCAGTGTTTTGTTTCTTTTTCTCTTATCTTTAAGTGAGTGAGCCGTTGCACACTTGCAAACTCACCGGTCACACTGCTGTACTGGATCCGATAGCACACCAAAGTGAGATGATTGGAGCACATCAACAATTTTTTCCTTTTTATTTGAAAAAATATTTTTTTATTTATTTTCTCAAAACAGGCTTAGCCCAATTACTTTAAAAAATACAAGAAGTGTTAACATTAAAAATAAAGAAAAATTATATAGAACAAAAAATTATTATATAAAATTAAAAAATAATGTATATACATACATATATACACACACACATATTCAGTCACTTAAGTACGTTGATGAGTGCTTTCTAACGCGCTTAATCTTAGAAAAAAGTTTACTTTTGCTTTTGGTAATGTGATATGAAATATGTCAATATCCGAACCAGTCCCGTTTAAAAGAGTTAAGGCCCTTCCAACAGGCATAGCGGCTGAAAGACCCGTTCTTGCGTATGTTATTGAGAACAGTTCTTACCGGTGCAGTCTAGTGTAATTGTTAGGAACATTTATATATGACTGAAGTCAGAGGTATCCTTATATCCTTGAAGTCAGAGGTATTCTTATATCCTTGAAGTCAGAGGTATCCTTATATCCTTGAAGTCAGAGGTATCCTTATATCCTTGAAGTCAGAGGTATCCTTATATCCTTGAAGTCAGAGGTATTCTTATATCCTTGAAGTCAGAGGTATCCTTATATCCTTGAAGTCAGAGGTATCCTTATATCCTTGAAGTCAGAGGTATCCTTATATCCTTGAAGTCAGAGGTATTCTTATATCCTTGAAGTCAGAGGTATCCTTATATCCTTGAAGTCAGAGGTATCCTTATATCCTTGAAGTCAGAGGTATCCTTATATCCTTGAAGTCAGAGGTATCCTTATATCTTTGAAGTCAGAGGTATCCTTATATCCTTGAAGTCAGAGGTATTCTTATATCCTTGAAGTCAGAGGTATCCTTATATCCTTGAAGTCAGAGGTATCCTTATATCCTTGAAGTCAGAGGTATCCTTATATCCTTGAAGTCAGAGGTATTCTTATATCCTTGAAGTCAGAGGTATCCTTATATCCTTGAAGTCAGAGGTATCCTTATATCCTTGAAGTCAGAGGTATCCTTATATCCTTGAAGTCAGAGGTATTCTTATATCCTTGAAGTCAGAGGTATCCTTATATCCTTGAAGTCAGAGGTATCCTTATATCCTTGAAGTCAGAGGTATCCTTATATCCTTGAAGTCAGAGGTATCCTTATATCCTTGAAGTCAGAGGTATCCTTATATCCTTGAAGTCAGAGGTATTCTTATATCCTTGAAGTCAGAGGTATCCTTATATCCTTGAAGTCAGAGGTATCCTTATATCCTTGAAGTCAGAGGTATCCTTATATCCTTGAAGTCAGAGGTATCCTTATATCCTTGAAGTCAGAGGTATCCTTATATCCTTGAAGTCAGAGGTATCCTTATATCTCTGAATACCAAGTCTGAAAAAAGCCTGTGTTATTCGAAGGGAGTAGCACAGCTCAGGGTTCGAACCGGCGACATTTCACAAGGAAGTCCAGTGTGTTATCGCGTGGCCATACACCTCACGCTGAGAGGCATAAGCAGAGTGGAGGACAAGCAACTTACCAATTAGGCCACGGAGGTCACTGAGAAAGAGAGGAATATAATACTATTATATTTCTTCAGAAATATAATAGGTTAGTCAATAAGTTTTGAAAGCGACATCTATGGAGTAGTAGAAAAACCAAAATTTCTACGCCATTTTAATATTTCATCTTTCATAAGAACGTACTCAAAATTTCATTTCGATCTGTCAATTCATTCTTTGTTTACAAGCCATTTGAAGTTGACGTGTCAGTGTATTTTTTAACAATGGAAAAATCCGAATATCGTGCAGTGATTAAATTCTTTATTTTGGAAGGTTTATCGGCTACTGAGATCCATGCAAAGATGGTGAAAATATTAAAGGAGTCTTCTCCTTCATTTCCAACTGTTCACCGATGGGTTTTGGAGTTTAAGCGTGGCCGTACAAGCGTTGAAGACGATCCACGCTCAGGACGTCCAAAAAGTGCATCAACACCAGAAATCATAGCGAAAATACAGGATATGGTTTTGGAAGATCATCGATCGACTGTGGATGTGATATCTGACACCATAGGCATCTCACATGGAACAACATGGCATATTTTGGCTGAAGTTTTGGGTTTCAAAAAACTGTGTGCACAATGGGTGCCGCATTTGCTAACAATGCAACAAAAACACGTTCGAATGCGACTTTCTGAGCAACATTTGGAGCAGTTTCGAAAGGATAAAAAGGATTTTCTGCGTCGATTCATCACTATGGATGAGACTTGGGTCTACCACCATGATCCTGAATCAAAACAAGAGGCTAAGGAGTGGTGTGAACCAGGCACTTTGGCTCCGAAGCGAGTTCGTGTCCAGAAATCGGCCAAGAAGGTGTTAGCGTCAGTTTTTTGGGATGCAAAAGGAATTTTATTGATAGATTATCTCCAAACTGGTAAGACAATCAACTCTGATTATTATTGTGACCTTTTGGACCAGTTGGATGAAAAAATTTGTGAAAAAAGACCCGGTTTGCAGAAGAAAAAAATCATTTTTCATCAAGACAATGCACCTGCTCACACAGCTCAAAAAACCATCGCGAAAATCAGTGAATTGGGGTACGAATTGTTGCAGCATCCACCCTATTCAGATTTAGCTCTCTCTGACTTCTGGCTGTTCTCACACTTCAAAAAATTCCTTCGTGGAAAGCATTTTTCATCAAACGAAGAGGTTATAGCCGTCATAGAGGAGTATTTTGCAGGCCTTCCAGAAAGTCACTTCCGTGATGGGACAACAAAGTTGGAAGATCGTTGGACCAAGTGTATTGATCTTATGGGAGACTAAACTGAGCAATAAAAGTGATTTCCCCCCAAAAAAAATGTATTTTCATTTCCGCTTTCAAAACTTTTTGACTAACCTAGTAGTACCTACTCATGCATGACTTTTTTAAAACAATACCTGATAAATAGGGAAGTAATTGTCACAAGTGGTGCATTTAAGGAAATGACACTCGCCCCAGAGTCGCCAGTACACTTTCCTCCAAGACTTCATCTCGCTGTATAAAGATGTGATGCACTCACTCAAGTTCCAGCCAAGGTCCCTGCAACAACCGTGATATATGTATATTGTTAGGAGTATATTTATTCATTAAATTGATAAATTTATAAAAATGGCGAACCATAGAAAATCCATCCTGAAATAATCACACCGCTTACTTTATTGCTGACGCCAATTCTAATACAAGTTAAATTAACCAAAAATTTTGTCCGTGCCACAACAAATGCGTCATGACTGAATCATAAAGGCGAAATTTTTAAAGTAAACAAAATGCCGCCAAAGGGTCTATTCTTCTCTTAAAAAACACCGACTTTGCAGGTGCAAAGCGAATACGCCGTGTATGTTTACCCTTCCGTCTCTCTACCTCATACCGCTGATCTCTCTGGCGCACACAGGAGTCGAAGTGTGACATTACCTTGACCAGTTTAACTGTGATTAAGTATTGTTATTATTAGCAAATACGTAAGTTTTGATAGGGGCGGTAACGGGAGGAGCACATTAATTACCGGCGTTAACTTCGAGTCGAGAAGACAAGTTGTCTTTCTGACTAATTTGGCGTCTTCAATAAGTTTCTAGCTACAATTTCTTAGAGAAATTAAAGTTTGAGGGAATTGGTTATTATTTCTCTTTGAATGGAATTACTAATAGGATAGTAGGTACATAATTAATCTATTAATTAATGGAGGCGACTTCCACCTTTGTCTAATTTCGAAAATTCTGTTTCTTGGAACACCAAAGTTAGAGAGATTGTGTTATTATCTCCAATTGATATATATCATCAGGCTGAGTGAACCTCTTCTACTATACAAGCGTTCCGATCCTGTTGCAAGTATTCCTGGGTTTGCTGTCCAACACGCGGCCAGGAGTCCGCCATATCACGGTAGCTGGTATGTTATATCTCCGCAACTTCAAGAAAGACGCGGCGAATTCCAACGGTGTACACACACGCACAAACGATAATTGAACGATATATCTTCAAATTAAAGGGAGAGACTCGAACAAGTATTTTTGTTTTCATTTATATTAAATCCTTTGTTAATTTTGATTTCAATTCAGTAGTATTGATTTCTAGGAAGTCTTTAGAGCTGTCCGTAGAGACAAAATCGCTAATTGCGAGATTGCTTGTTATTTCTTTCGTAAAACTCTTCAACGAGTTTACCTGGCAGAGTCTTAGGCCGTGGCCACACATGAAGGAGCCTCGCTTGATTCTTAGAGCTATGTTGCGAGTTAGGCGACATATCCTAGCAAACCAACGTACCGCATACTATCGCAGTGGCCACACTGCACGCTTCGCGCCACGTTGCATGACGATTAGTCATCGAGTGAATCTCCTAGCGAACAGACGTGTTGGTTAATTTACAAGATGGCGGAAGTATTAATGACAGCTGTGTATAAAAGGGAGCTTTTGTGGAACCCATCGAGTAAATTATACAAAAATGTACCTGTAATACAATCACTATGGAATGAAGTTGCACAGAAAGTAAATAAAGATGGTAAGTTGTAATGAAATTGGTTAGTTTTGAGAGCGGCATCATATGTTGACTCAACCGCTCCCGACTGTCAAATGAATTTGTGCGTAGCAATTTGGTGTGGCCATGCATGAAGTCACCTAGTATATGAGTCACGTAAAATCTAGCTTAGCGCCTAACGAAGCATTTTGGTGTGGCCTCGGCCTTACTAAAATTCAAATAGAAATTGGTCCTGCCTTGATCAGTGGTCAGGTGGTGACAATAAATATGTTATAATTCTTTAACCTAAATTCTTCTTTATTTCCATTTATATTTTACCTTTCCCTCTGGTCGAGCTGGTGAGAGTCGAGTCTGATCTTTAACGAGTTCAAGAGATAAAATAGAGTTCTGTTCTAATCCCATCGCTGAGCTATGCCAATAAGGGGTATTTCTTTTAAAATAACATTTTCAATTAATAAAAGTAGATTAAAAAGAGAACTAGAGAAATACATCTAACAATACAATAGTAAGATTTAAAAGCATTTTTCGTTTAGTTTACATGATTCTTTTATGAACGGTCTTGAGCTAACAACTTATCACTTAAACATATAAGGCAACAAGTATAGACATGACAATAAATTACATTTGAAGAAGTCGTGGGAATTTGTGCCATAAGATTTCTAACAGAAGTACTAATTTTCGGAGGCAAATAACAACCAGGACTGTCTTAATAAATTTAAGTGCCCTAGGCTAACAATTTCAGGTCCCCTTTTTCGTAATTTAAAAAATCTCATTTTTATTTTTCTATCAGAATAATGGTATTATTACGATATATGTATGGTTTTTATCAGATTAGTACTTATGAAAATTTCATTTATAATATTTTGGTTTACAATATATTTAAAAAAAATGTTTTATTTCATTTTAAATAAAATTTAGTACAAAATAAATG
Organism: Odontocerum albicorne; assembly: GCA_949825065.1. Classification (NCBI taxonomy): domain Eukaryota; kingdom Metazoa; phylum Arthropoda; class Insecta; order Trichoptera; family Odontoceridae; genus Odontocerum; species Odontocerum albicorne. The sequence goes on from OX463858.1 coordinate 7,134,385, forward strand.
TATACAATGAAATGAAATCTTAACAAAATAAACTTGTTCCTTATTTATTTCTGCAACCTTATTTACTTCTTCTTCTTCTTAGACTTTCTATAGACTCAAGAGTCTGTTACTGCAGGATTGTCCTCCTGTGATGCTGAACTCCAGCTATCTCTCCATCATTTCGGGGGTCTACCTGGTGGACGCCGTCCATCCGGCACCCCATGCAGAGCTATGTATGGAATTCTTGTGGAATTCATTCTTTGTACACGTTGTTACCAGTATCGTCGACGCTGTCGTCCCCATCTGACCACATCTTGGACCTCACAGACCTCTCGGATTGTGGTGTTCCTTACACGATCACGCAAAGTCTTCCCAGCAATAGCGCGTAGAGTTCTCATTTCCGTTGTCCTTAGCATACTTTTTGTCCTGACAGTGTCCGCCCTCGCTTCGATGCCATATGTGAGGATAGGTCGCACACAGGTCTTATAAAACCTTATTTACAATTTAATAAAAGTGCTAAAGACAATTTCATCAGTAAATAAGACATTAAAAAAAGGACCCTTGTGAATTCACGGCGGGCGATGTCCATCGGCACGTGGCACCCTAGGGCTGTTGTCCTATTATCCCAATAGTTAAGATGGCCCTGATAATAGTACTTACTATACAATATCTCTGAGATAATTTATTATATTATGTTCTTTGCTTATTGTCTGAGTAAGTGGATCATCAGTGATGGATTTTAGTATATTTCAGCTTACAATAGTGCACCAGTGCCAATAAGATGGATGCATTACATAGCTGATATTCATATATTATCAGAACACTAGAATTACTCATTGATCACTATAAAAGACAGAAGTTTTTATATACAACACATTTTTCAAGTATAAGAAATGAATTTCTTTACAAAAAACGTGTTTGTGTCAATAACATCAAAAGTTACCTTGAATGAGCGCTAATAATGTTCCCTCGACGGTCAATACTCATGTTAAGTGGCTGGCAGGGGATTCTGTCTGCGATCTGCTTTGACAGAAGCTTACAGCAACTAAAATCAAATGTGGACAAGATTGAAGAAATATAAAAGTAATATCACTTTTAATCTTTGAGAAGACTCAGACTATTTTATAACTATTAAAAACAGTCAACACAAATCACCTCCGGTTCTTTGATTTGAAGACATCAAAGATTCAACATTGGCCATACTACAGTCCTCTAAACTTCCTTATCTTGCATAGATTCACCCCATTGCCAAATCCTAGGGCTACAGCATGTCTTTATATACTGTCAGCCCATTACATACAGGGTGTCTCGTAACTCGACGTCAAGCCGGTTTCGAGGAAAAGGCCAACTTATGACGGTTCAGTGTTAAAAAAAATCTTGCAAAAGCCTTTTACTTTTCGAGTTACAGACATCTTTTTGAATGAAAGTAGCGACCCTGCGCCAAATGTTTATATGCTGTGACTACAAATTGCCATATTTTATGATTTTCATGGTTGTATCGCAATCCTAGATACTCTTAGCCCTGACTGTCGGAGTCCGATATAAAACAAAAAAACACTTCACGTTCGAAAAAAAAATTGTTTTTGTCCGATCATAAAAATTTATATTTTTATCAGCTAACTTTAACTCATCATACTGTAAAAATAATGTACTACGCTAACCTGGCAAGTTACATAAAAAAATGGCCTGTTTAGGCAGGATTTCAAAATTGTACAATACATACCTAATATTGCTTTAAAAATAATTTAAAAAAAATAATATCTGTACAATGATAAGTTTTCAATAATTAAAGATCAAATTCAACACGTTTGAGCGAGACAAACGATAAAGGGCATGAACGAGTTAGAGTAAGACAGCTAGTGTCACCATTTGACATGAACTACAGTGAGACAGATAGTCACCATTCGACGTAAGTTAATATGACGCTACATTGAAAAGTGTCATCATTAAATACAGTAATTTATATTTTATACATTAGATACATTAATTAAATTTTTACTCCTTTAAAGATAATTAAAAAAAAATACTGTATTTAATTATGACACTTTGCAATGTAGCATCATATTAACTTACCTCGAATGGTGACTATCTGTCTCACTGTAATTTATGTCAAATGGCGACACTAGCTGTCTTACTCTAACTCGTTCATGCGCTGTATCGTTTGTCTCGCTCAAACGTGTTGAATTTGATCTTTAACTATTGAAAACTGTTACCATTGTACAGATATTATTTAAAAAAAATTATATTTAAAGAAGTATTAGGTATGTATTGTACCATTTTGAAATTCTGACTAAACAGGCCTTTTTTTATTTAACTTGCCTGGTTAGCGTAGTACATTATTTTTACAGTATGATGAGTTAAAGTTAGCTGATAAAAAATATTAATTTTTATGATCGGACAAAAACAATTTAATTTTCGAACGTGAATGTTTTATATTGGACTCCGACTAATAACAGGGCTATCTAGGATTGTGATACAACCATGAAAATCATAAAATATGGCAATTTGTAGCCACAGCATATAAACATTTGGCGCAGGGTAGCTACTTTCATTATTTTCAAAAAAATGCCCGTAACTCGAAAAGTAAAAGGCTTTTGCAAGATTGTTTTTTAACTCTGAACCGTCATAAGCTGGCCTTTTCCTCAATATCAGCTTGACGTCGAGTTACGGTACACCCTGCATATACATGAGCGACCAAGTAGAACAATGCCTGATGAAAATCAACTTCTTCTTCTCTCATATTTCTTTCTCACAGACGAATGCTCAGTATCATCATACATGATACAGCCTGAGGAGTAAGTAGCCTGATGTATCTTCTCCAGTCCTCCCGGGAATTAATATATTGGTGTATTGACTATTCCACATGATCACTAGGGGAACTCAAGGAAACCCCACTAATACAAGACATGTACACAGCAACCATACCCACACTTAAGACGATTCAGGGTGCACCACAATCTTTGTGGAAGGTCAAATCTTTATAGAAGCACGTAAGAATCACTCGCGAGGTGGAGATTTCTGACTGAGGGCTGATTCCACTACGGTTGTCAGCTATGTGGTGAGCTTACATTTCTCTCAACTGATTGTTATCCTCGATTCAGAAAGGTTTTCAGGATCAAAGGATAGCAGGAACATGCATTGAGAGTGCGTCATTTAGACATAGCTTTTGGTACTCCCTCTTATGTTAAGTTTAATTGAAATTATTGTATAATAAATTGTGCACAATTTTAATTACTCAGGGCCAAAAGTATCATTTTTATAGAGAAAATTAATTGAAAAATATGCCTAAAATAATCTTTAAAAAATATTTGTGTCATATTATATAAGGCCTAGAAGATAATGCCTGTTTTTCATCCGGAGGTTTTGGGTTGAATTTCGAAGGAAAAAACAAAATAGAATCCCTGTCTGATTTTTTCATCACATTAAGACCTTTCAACAACCTTATGGTTGGTTGGAATAAATCATAAAAAGCTGTAAGCCAGACAAATTTGATTTTATACCATAATAATGCAATGCACACATACCTGCTACATTTGTAAAGGGTTGCTAATGAGCTGTAATGTCCCCTGAGGGTCTCCGGAACAGGCTCTCCTAAGGACATGATCATCTTGCAGAAGAGTCTAGATTGAATTTTGTCCTTTTTATCTTTGATGGCCTCCAGCTCTGTGTTTGTGTACATCGCACCAAGTCTAATAGAAATTAATAAATCTAAAATGTTTTTTTAATGATCACAAGAGATCAAAGTAAGAGTGGAGATGTCATGGAGTTGCTTTTTCCAAATGATGGATCTCCTTCCCAAAAAGGATTACAATTCTCAACTTCCGTATGCGAATTTTGCATTGCTACACATTCTTCATACTTCTCTACAATGTTTAAGCATGGATAACCCTTTAGATTGCAACAAAGAAACTAAAAGCTTTTGAAATGTGGTGCTGTCGAAAAATGCTGAAAATCTCGTGGATTTACGAATCTGTAATGATGAAATCTTAAAACCAATGAATATAGATAGATAATTATTATCCACGTCAAAAGAGAAAGTGAGACTACTTTGAAGATACTGCAAGAGGAAAAATACGAGATCCTTGAACTAATATTGCAGTAGAGAATTCAGCACAGACGCAGTTCAGAAGAAAATGATCAAAAACCTTTAAATAAGATAAACAAAAACAGCTAATACTCGTACAAACTTGCTATTTTTGTTTTTCTTATTTAAAAAATTATAATTATAATAAATTGTAACAATCAACTGTCACTGTTTTTTTTAATATTAGGTGTTTACATAAGTTGTGTCCGATTTTTTTTAAATTTAAAAATGAGCACCAAAAGTAAAACAAAATGGTAAATGTTATACGTCATTCGAAAGAAAATTTTCTGCCCTACAAGAAATTGTGCTTGCTTTTACGTTACATATATTATTTTATTTGATTACAAACCTTCAAAATGGAATGTCAAGTAGACGAAAGTGAGCATTTTCGACACCTCCTTCTGTTCGCGTTTAATCGAAGGGGATCTTCATGAATAGTATGGTTTAAGCGGTCTTCATCGAAGTCCACTGGTCGTCCGGAACGCTCCATGTCTTTCATGTCGAAATTACCGTCTTCGAAACTCAAAAACCATCGACGAGCTGTCCTTTAATTCATAGCATTTTCACCGTACACTTCGCAAATATCGCGAGTAGCTTTGGCAGCTTTATTTTCTCGATTGAACGCGAACAGAAGGAGGTGTCGAAAATGCTCACTTTCGTCTACTTGACATTCCATTTTGAAGGCTTGTAATCAATTAAAATAATATATGTAACGTAAAAGCAAACATAATAGAGCAGAAAATTTTCTTTCGAATTACGTATAACCTCTACCATTTGGTTTACTTTTGGTGCTCATTTTTAAATTGAAAAAAAAAACGGACACAACTTATGTTAACACCCAATACAAAACATACTCCTCAAAATATGCAATCAGCTACACATCTAACAAATCATTTTAGAATATTTTTCGATGTTCAAAACAAGTTCACCATCAAAGTGAAGAGAAGTTCACTTTCAAGTTCAAGACAAATTGAACTATCGAGTTGAAGACATAGCTATTCCTTTATTTTGAGATACATTCGATTTTAATATATCCAGAATTTAAAATGTCAATGTGTATTCATTAATTAATGTACATATAGAGTTTATCCTTTCATTTTATCAAACTATTTAAAAACATTATTTTAAATTAATTTTTCAATTCCTACTGTTGTAAAAATATTTTTATTTGTAGGTAAAATACATTTTTTATCTGTGAAAAAGATAGAAGAATATATGTTGAGGTACTCGCATATAATTACTCGCGAATATTATGTTGTTTATTTCTTCTTGTACAACAAATGACCCGGACCTTGTGAGCCCTTGCCTGTTGTGTGAAGTAATATGCATGTACTTTTTTTACTGTAAATTGTACGAGTCTTAAGAAACTTATATTACAAACAAAATTTACTCTCAAAATAAAGTTAAACATTAAGCTCTAAACAAAGTTTTCATACAAGCATAACATAATTCATGTTATTTTTCAATTTTTATTGCACTATCGAATCGTTTTTAGCAATCTAAAATGTGTTGAATTAAAAAAAAACATATCACCCATCTAATCATTTTAAGTAATCTAAAATGTGTTGAATTAAAAAAACATATCACCCATCTAATCGTTTTAAGTAATCTAAAATGTGTTGAATAAAAAAAAGCATATCACCCATCTAATCGTTTTTAGTAATCTAAAATGTGTTGAATAAAAAAAAACATATCACCCATCTAATAATTTAAAGTAATCTAAAATGTGTTGAATAAAAAAAAACATATCACCCATTTAATCGTTTAAAGTAATCTAAAATATGTTGAATTAAAAAAAAATATATCACCCATCTAATCGTTTAAAGTAATCTAAAATGTGTTGAATTAAAAAAAAATCACCCATCTAATTGTTTTTAGTAATCTAAAATGTGTTGAATTAAAAAAACACACATCACCCATCTAATCGTTTTTAGTTATCTAAAATGTGTGTTGAATTAAAAAAAAACATATCACCTTGTTAAAATGGTATCGTTAAGACAAGCTAAATTTGTATTGGTCTTGACTATTTCACTCATGTGACTATGGCAGTACATCAGACAGTCGTGAAGAAGTGGATCCATCTGAAAGGCAGGATATAGTATATGTAATACGCTATTGTTATTATTTAACATTTTTATTAAGTGCCTGGGGAATATACTCAGTAACATTCAAGCAAAAGCCTAGTTAACTGGGGACACAACAAATGAAAGGCAACAAACCCAGATCCATATTAATCGTGAATCCACATTAAACTCCCTGGTGTTTTTCACAAATTATATATTTAGAAAATTTCTTGTCATACATATAAATAAAATAAAATAAAAATACTCCAATTTCTTTCAATAAATCAGCTTTTGGTTCATAATGATAATCGGTATCCATGACTGTGTCTTCAACTCACAAAATGAAAATAGATTTTGTTTGAAAACAACTAAAACTAAAATAAAATATAAAAATTCAAGGAAAATAAGGGCAAGGGTGGGAATTGTAACAGAATTATGGAGGAAGAATTGTTTTAGATTAATAATGCTTCAACAGTTTTTTTCTTATATATTGACTCTGTTTCTATTGTAACAACCTCTGTGGCCTAGTTGGTAGAGTGCTAGACTTTCAATTCAGGAGGGGGTTTGGTTCAATTCTTGACAGAACCCAAAAAAAAGGGAGGGCCCACGTCAGGTTTTTTAGATATTTCTTTTTAACATCTTTCTAGTTAATTAGGAGAAATTGCCAAATTACAGTCAGCCCGCCAGGTTGAATTTTATACAATCAAATAACAATTGTGATTTTATAAGTGATTTCAAAGTCAGTGAATGGTCCTTCGAAAAAATGACGTTTCTGATCTAGATGCTCTTTTTTAGTGTAATGTGATCATGGTGGGATTTAATTTGTCTTCTGTTGAGGTGTGGTTTTCATTCATGTGTTTTCTCTGCATACGTAAGTTTAATTTTTTTGTTTTGTGAAAGCTACAATCCTTAGAACGGGCATACGCGTATCATTATCAGACATGATAATGTTTAAAGTATAAATTAATCTCTCTCCCTGGCTCCATCCCAACTCATTGTCTGCGAAGAATGTTGGGGTCAGCTCTCCTCGTCCTCAGGTTGTATGCTCTTCTGTCCCGGACTACGTCCCCCAGGCCTTGCCTCTGCATCAGGTTATCTTTTTGCACCACCCATGAATTCTTTGGTCTTCCTCTGGTTGTTATTCGAGGAAGATCCATGGAGATTGCCTGGTTCACAATGTGATCGGGTGCTCTGCGTCCAACCTGCCCATACCATCTCAATCGCCTCTCCTCCATCTTGCTGTTGATGTCTGTAACACCTAGGCTTCCACGAATGCGTGAGCTTCTTATTTTGTCTCTTAGGGAGACACCTGCTGACCATCTTAGCATGCGCATTTCAGCAGTTTCTAGTTGCCTAGAGTAAGAGGTTTACATCGTCCAGCATTCGGAGCCATAGAAGAGTGCGGGTCTGACAATCGTTTGGTATACTTTTCCTTTTAACTTTACTGGCATTTTCGGATCACATAGAACTCCCGTCATTGATCTAAACTTCATCCATCCCACACTAATTCTATTAAAGTATAAATTAATAAAAAAAAAATACAACACAACATAATTTTTTCCCATTTTGAATTTCAGTTGAATAATTTCTATAAGATTGTTTTTAATTTTTTTATATTTTTAAATTTATATTTGTAATGGAAACTACATGGTATATATTTTATCAGTCTAGGCTGGTTGGAAGAAATTGCTACAAAGAAATCAACACTTCAGATGTAAAATGTAAAATAACAATTTGGATAAAAGTTTTAAGAATCTTATGAATTGTTTTTTTTTTCTATCTAGAAGTTAAATATTACTAAAAGGCACTCAAAACATTCAAACGTTGTATAACACTTTCATTGTACACATCAAAAGATGACAAGTTTATAACTTTATTGCCATGTGCCAATCTATTACAACCAATTAGATATATTTCAAAAGTCTAGTGTTAACCAAACTGGAACCATTAAAAAAAATCGGGAATCAAACCTACAACCACAGGGTAGGAATACGTGTATCTTAACCAACTTAGGTATGGAGGTCATCATTATCATAATAAAGTTAAATAAAATTTAACCCAAAGTTAAATATATATTTTTTCCATGAAAATGTACTACTTATTTATTATATACGAGTACAATAATATTTATAAACGGCATCTTTTAAAAAATCAGAATATATTTAAAAAATTAAAACAATTACAAAGAAACAGGCCTACAAAACTAAATGTCATCAACACAATAAGGAGTTGTCCAAAGGCGGACAGTTCGCACTGCACACCAAACCAGGCGTCACTCTTGACATCTATAGAATGTGTATACCATAAGCATAACCAAAAGTAAAACTCATCCCCACAACAAACAATTTCAAACGAGTTGAACAAACAAAAATTAAAAAACACAGATTTAAAAGATCAATCATTGAATATTCATTCATTCAACTACATCTGTGGTTAAGTTTGAAGGAGACTTGTCTTTTTAGTTAATGGTTTTGGATTTGATAAGCAAAGAGTGTTAAAAATACAACCACTACATTAACCACTTAACAGTCGGATTATTAACACGCGACGTAACACAATGAGAACTGTAAACGAATACATTCTATACGAAGATATATTCCGTTCGGAGAAAACAAGTTGAAACAAGATCTGCCCAAACGATGCTCGGGAGAAAGACTCCCAACAAGTTGAAACAAGATTTGCCCGAACGAGGCTCGGGCTCGTCAGTATTGCATCGATCAATAAGTCCCGGAACTAACCAACAAATGGCTCCTCTAATAACAAATCCATACCATTCTCAGTTAGTACCAGCCTTTAGAAGTTACGTTGACGAACTCTCTTTCATCAGGACAATGCACCGTGTTACAAGTCGATGGTAACGATGGCCAAATTGCATGAGTTGAACTTCTCCAGATTTGGCCCCCAATGACTATTGGCTGTTCGCAGACCTCAAAAAGATGCTCCAGGGAAAGATATTTGGCTCCAATGAAGAAGTGATTGCGAAACTAACGCCTATTTTGAAACCAAAGATAAATCGTTCTACACGGCTGGTATAGAAAAGTTAGGAAAGCGTTGGAATGAATGTATCGCTCTTGAAGGAGGCTATGTTGATGAATAAAGAAGAATTTTGGGAAACAAATGTTGTTTTAGTAGTTAGGTCCGGGACTTATTGATCGATGTGTTATATGATAAAAAGAAACTTCGTGCCCGAGTTCCGCTCGGGCAAAACTGTCAAGTGGTTAATGTGGATATTCATTAATTTGTAAATTTAAGTAATTAATTAATTTTTAAATAAAAAAAACAACAAATTGTAAAAAATAAAAACCTCACCTGCAAGAAAGATGCAGAGACAAGGATCGGTACAACATTTGTCGGGTCCAAGATGGGCCAATCAGCAACGAGAATGGTTTCCTTTTTAACCCACCTCATGAGCCAGTCGAATATCTGGATGTCGCAGTGGACGGATATGTCCATGTCCTCCAGCTTCTGTCCAGAGGTGACGTCGGCGAAATAGCCCATCTTGGAGACGAGCAGTTTTTGCGGACAGCGAAAATCACGTTTCAAACCCTTCACTTCGTCACACACGTGTATTTCTACTTCTCCGCTAAAAAAAATATACAAATATTTTTTTTTCAGACATGAACTAATCATATTTTTATTCGGTAATTGCTGAAACGAGCGGTGCCACTTTTTAGGGGATTGTCTGTTCAGAGTGGGGGGCACCAATAGGCATGGAGACAGTAAAACGGTATAGAATCAACCACTGTAAAGCAGGCCGAGTCTAGGTATTTTGGCACTTGAGGCACCCATTCTTAAAAGCACCTAAAAATAAGGCGATAATTTGTATTCAAACACTGTCGGATACGGGTAAAATAATTGTAATTTTTTCTCTTATAAATGAGCGATTTTTTGCTTGAAAGGGAATATAAATGTGTAAAATTACTGAAGTGATTCGGAAAACAGCTTCGTATTTCTCGGATCGATGTTTTTAAGACAAAATTTTCATTGCAACTTCAGTTAAAATGTGCTTAATATGTATTATTATCAAAGGTTGCTTGAGCGTTTTTTCTGCGTCATTTTCAAGATGGAACAAAATTAATTGTCCTTTCGGTGCTTGATGCTTTTTTACTATCGCTAATGAACAAACCGCTCTGGAAGGCCGATTCCACTGAAGACGACCAAATCAGGGCTTTGATCGACAAGAACCAGCGTTCTACGACACTAGAGATTGTTGGGATACAGAAAATGTTGAGAGATTAATTTGGCGAAGCTTAGTTACGTGAATCTCTACCATGTTTAGGTATCACAAGGTTTGAGTAAAAAAACTTCGTGGATCGGATCTCCGTAGTCGATTGACTACAAACAACACAACGAAAACTAATAATTTTTAAAGGAAAGGTGACGAGTGACGAAAAGCTAATCGTCTTCAATAATGTCGAATGGAAAAGGTCATGGAGCAAGCAAGATGGACCACTTTTAACCACCCAGAAAGCAGAGCTTCGTTTGAAAATGGTCGTGCTCTATATCTGGTGGGATTGGAAGGGATTCGTCTACTACGTGCTGCTTCCACACAATCAGATGATCAATTCGGAAAAATATTGCTGAAATTTTGAAGATGTCAATATCCGAGGTCCTATTAAAAAAAGACAGCCCGCGCAACAAAGAAAAATCACTTGACAAGTTAGTCCCACTTATTGTCAGTCTGAATAGATAAATATTTATTTGCTCAATAGTTGTATTAAATGTTATTCCAGTTAGCAACTTAAAGATATGAGTTGCAAACTGCAACAGTCGCTATTGTAAATACTCACTCTCCTCTGGGCAACAGTTTGTCCCCGGCCGTAGAAGACTTTCTTCTCCCCAACTTGTCTCTTGATGGTATGCCCATTCTGTCTTTGGACTCTCTCTCCGTTAGAAATCCTGAAAAAATACCATCACAATATTGAACTTATCCAAGGATATTGTGATATATATAACGCTAGTTGTACGCATTGTATTTGGTTAATTAAGAATATCTACAATAAAAAAAATGACAAGTCTACAAGTCATGAATGAGATGAGAACGATATATACAAGAAAATCTCAATAATTTAAACATGGCTGTTCAGGATTAAAAGACTGAAGTTGAGAGACAAATTCTGTAACCCACTTGCTTGACCCTTTCTTCCCTGTAATGTGTAACTAGTAAACATTGCTTCTTAAAACTTTAATATCTCCATAAATATAATAAATACTGGGTTTAGATTTTAGGTATTCCTCCGTAATACATTTACGCATTGAATGAAAAAAATATATTAAGTAATCATAATTAGTACTTATCGGCCACATCAGAGATATTTTGTGAAAATCGGGAATAAATGCACCAACACAATCAAACGTGTGCCAGTGTGTGACGTAGGTATATTCATTCTAAAAAACCGCCATGGGTGAAAAAAACGACGCTATTCAGATCTCACTCTCACTCTACTTCGGTATATGGGAACGCAAGAAATAGAATCTCAGTTCGCTCGCTTCAGTAGCTTCGCCCGTTTTGTGAACGTCGGTCGATGGTTTTTTCATGTTTTCAGTAATTAAATTTCAATTATTATCACTTTTGACTTCAAATTTAATTAATTTAAGCGATTGGCTATGAATATTCTTATTTTTCCGATTTTAAATCGCTCATTTTTACATGTGTATCGATGTGTATTGAATACACAGCACCGGAACGGGCGGATTTTTTAGCACAGGGAGGGAAAGGTTAACGTGAATGCTGACCGTTTGACCATAGTCTTCAATATCTACAATGTAATTCATTTGAGCAGGGGCTTAACTAGGTGTTTTAACGCCCAGCAAAAGAAAGCGCCCTTTACATATCTTTCATAAGAATTTTTTTCATTGAATACGTATTGACGAGTTTGTATGTAGGTATCTATAAATGTCCCTTTAATACTTGTAAATATACGAAAAAACTAACTGAAATTCTAGTATTCCTCATATTTGACAGTTGGCAAGGAAGGTCTCACAATCTAAATTTATATAAAATTAAAATAAATGAAAAAGAAATACATTATGGTGTGATGTGAATGAATGTAACTCACCACTAAAGCTTGCCGGCTTCTTGATGTCGAGAGCGCTAAACAATGAAGGCTTCTTCAGGATTGGCTGATTCCCCTTCACTTTCGACAGCTTCGAATGACTTACCATGTAAGAGAGCACGGAATCTAAAATACCCTCGTTTAACACCTGAAATATAAAATTATTATTGGCTCTTTAAATGGTATGCTACCCCATAGCATCACACGTTTTATACCATTTAAAGAGCCTATGTCACTCCAAAGCAGTCACTTTTGAGGAAAGGGGTTAGCACGAAGCTCTTCCCTCCGCGCGTTTCACTGACCAATCTATTTTTACAGTTTTCGGCTGAACTCACGAAGCAAAATGTGTCCCTTTTTTTTGTTTTTTTTAACCTGGTGAGTTTATTGCCATGTGGAAATCTCTTCCAACCAACCAGAAAGATGTTTTAGAGGCCCTAAGTGTTAACCAGACTGGAATCCTATTTAAAAAAAATCTAGGTTCCATCGGCGATCGAACCCGCAACCTCCGGATCGGCAGACAAATGTCTTACCATCAGGCCACGGAGGTCGTCCTTGGTCCCTGTTTAAGAATTATTCTCTTTTGGTGCGTATAAATGATTAAATAAGACTATCTAGTTCATAGGTCGGCAACCTTTTGTTGTAAGAGGGCCAAATATTTTACGTGGGGATACGTGCGGGCCGCACTTGGGCCATAAGTCATTACAGTATATGTATCTACAATATTTGTGTACAAATATTTTAGTTTTAAAAATAAAACATTTATAAAATCAATGAGATTTTTGTGGCTACATTTGACTTGCAAGTTTTTTTTTTTAGCTTGCATTTTTGAAGTAGAGACACGTAGTATTGCGTCTAAATCTGAATCTTACGGGCCGCACCAAGACGCCTCGCGGGCCGCTGGTTGCCGACCGCTGCAGTCTAGTTTGTCTGCAAATCAAGCGGATGAATCATAAGAAATGGACCCCGTCTGACCATTTTTACTTTTCTCATAATTCTCTCTTCTTCTTTTGAATTAAATAATTATAACCCTAACACTGGTTGTTAAAAAAATAAAGCATTTAGAGAACAAAGCCGATTTACCGCGATCGTGAAAATATTATATATTTAGGAAAGATCACAATCGAGATACAATTGTGATATTTTCTTGTGACTTACAAATTTTATGCATACCGAGCCGGTTGTTAAAATTAAGTAAGAAAGAAGACAACACTAATTTAGAAGACGGTTTCATCTACATACTAGCATATCGTTTTCTAGTGACGAACCAATTTGATATGTAGCGAACTGGATATACGAAATTGATCATGTGTTAGTTAAACTGAAACAGAACAATTTCCAACGTACCTCAGACAACTTTGACATCAAAATGGTATCCATACAATTTTCTTCCATATCGGTCTTTGAGTCTTTCTTCATTGAGCATTGTTTCCTCGGAAACGTGGTGAGTGAATTTCGTCTGGGCTCGGCTGTAAAAAAAGATGTTTTTAATGAATTTATAATAAGATAAATCTTATAGGACTGTTACTCAGGGCCGTCCTGAAAAATTGTGGAGCTGGGTACAAATTTTGGGCGCGATACCTTCTTACATATTTATTTATACCTACATACATATGTGTAAGGGGGGAAACAAGTCAAGTGTTATTGCCCAAATATTTTCACCCATAAAATACCAATTTAAAATGTATTTATTTATTTCACACAAATATTATCATAAATTGATGGATGTATGCTGTAGATTGGTTATAAATATTTTTATCATATCGAATGTGTTACTATCACATATCGAATCTGTTACTCTCACATATCGAATGTGTTATTATCACATATCGAATCTGTTACTATCACATATCGAATCTGTTACTATCACATATCGAATGTGTTACTATCACATATCGAATGTGTTACTATCATATATCGAAAGTTCTACAAAGGTTTCTTTTTAGTTCGTCTTCCCTTTGTGAGTTTTCTGCGGTTTTCTTACCAAATATGTTTTTTCAAAACATATGCAAATGCGGGGCATAACCGCAGCTACAACTTTCTTATTTTTATACTCAATGCATACATATATTTATTTTGCAACATTTTTAATATGGCTTCAAATTCCGAGTTCGAGCGCCCTTGAGAAGAGTCTGATCCCTAAACGGCGTTATATAAAATGTCATTTCATTATTATTATTATTTGTGGAGTGTCAATGTATGAAATAAAACGGAATGACGACATAAAAATGAATGCATGGATAAAATTGATGTTTTAAGTAAATGGGGAACTAAAGAATGACTAAGCGGGTGTACAAGTCAGAAGTGCAATGTATATATGGAAGAGGTAGGACGAGAAAAACAGTGGCAGAATTAAGTGGACCTGTTTTTGAAAACAAGTGTGACAAATATAAGAGTAAGCATGACGAGATGTATGAATGTGGAAGAGATGAATGTTGTGTGCTTAGCTAGAAAAAATTAAGATCCGTTCTCAATGCCTACTCCGAATGAAATACGTGATAATATTGCATTAAAAAATAACTCACCTTTTTTAAGTTTACCAAGAAATTGTGGATCTAAATCAGATATGATAAAATTGTTGCTGGGTCCACATTCAAAACATTCCAACGCAGCTCCACCTTCAGAACCTCTTCTGCCAACATTTGGATCTTCTGCCTTAGAAGGACAGATTTCCATCATTATCTTAACCATTGGGTTCTTTTCCAACTCGTCCCAATCTATTTTCAAACCGCTGGTAGCATTTTCATCACCGCCCTCGACGCATTCATACACTTGATAAGCAGTTCTCATAAAATCGAAGAAATCTTTCATAGTAATTTCTATTTTAGGTGAAGTAGTAGTAACTTTAGAAACAACAGTTGTATTCGTGTTTATAACTTCAGTAGCATCTTGAGTTTTTGACGTATTCTTTTTTGGAGATTTTCTCGCTGACATCGGTCTGTTGTGGTGATTTTCCGAGGCCATTTCGGGGACCAAAGTTTTCTTGTAGCCTCTTGGATACTTACGACAAGGATTGATGTGAATATTCAACCGCAAAATACACAAACCATAATATTATTTATATTTACTAAATTTTGACAGTATTTCAAATTTCGAATAATTATTATAAAAATAGGAACAACCACAGATTATTTTTTGTTATTATTTATGGATTAAAAACAAAAGAGTAAGCACTAGTTAATGTTTTGTTAATTATCTATGACTTTTTATATATTCACAACTTGGTTAACTCGATAAATTGAATAAATATATTCGTATGCGAATCGATTAAGGCAATTATTTATCACGTATTTTATTTTTAAGCAGTCTTGTTTTCTAGGTTAATGGTCGAATGTTCAAGTATCGATCTAACATGAGTTCTTGCTTATCTGTTACTATGGAGGCAGTTGTTTATACTAAACAATCCCATTATTGCATTTCCTCGAAAATACGAGTACACCCACCCCTCAATTTACGCGTTAGGTCGGTTCCAAGAAAATTTGCGTAAATCGAAATCGCGTAAATTGAGAAATTAAACTTATACGAAATTGAATGATATGTTCGAGAATAATTTGAGAAGTTCGTATAAATTTCGAATAAAGGTACAAAAACGCATAAAACGAATCTACCAACTTAATTAATTAATAAAATCAATTCATTATTTTAGAATATCTCGTACAGTACCCGGCAGTAAGTAATACACATCGGGCTTCAGAAAAAGACTGTCGGCCATAATCAGCTAACTTCGACTTTGTAGAGTGTCGTCTCTATCATTCATACACGTGTTCCGGCGTGATTTGTCAGTCGTTGTCAAGCGACAGAGACGACGCTCTACAAAGCCGAAGTTAGCCGATTATGGCCGACAGTCTCTTTCTTAAATCCGACGTGTCTTACTTATTGCCGGGTACAGTTTTTGCAATGTAAATACGGGGTATGGATTGATTGGGTGGGGAGGAGCGTCCAAAACCATAATTGGTAGAATTGAGAAGGTGCTGAAACTAATAATCAAGGTTATATTGAAAAAACCCTTGAAATATCCAAGTGAAAATTTTAAAAGACTAGCATTCTGAGCATAAGACAAATGTATATAATGAAATTGGTTCTCATGATTCACAAACGCTCTGGAGGTCATAGGATAATTGACCATATTTATCAGACCAGTGACAATAGTAGATGGAATATACTTAGTCTTAACCCTACAGTGCGCAATGATGCACATATGAATCAACCAAAGTTTTTCTAAATATTTTTGTGTTGAGTGGTATAAACAACGACTCATGCACTGTTACTCGTGCGCTGTATGTGATACAATAATCTCCATGCTTTAAAATCACTTAGGTTTAACAGAAAACTGTTTTACCAGTCAATTCGATAGTTGAAGTTTGACTTGTTGCGCGTAGATGACTTTTGTGATTTGTTCCAGTTTGAAATCAAATTACTTTATTATTGGTGATCAAGGTAATCTTATTTTTTTTCTTTTATTCTTTAGTACATATGTGTAAAATAAGTTAAGTTAAATATATAATTTAATTTATATCATTATATCATATAATTCACTTACAAATGCGCAGTGATTCATATATGAACCTTACTCTTTTTTTTAAATATAAATATATAAAAACAAAAAAAAATGTTTTATGGTATTTTTCATGTTCCAGTACATATTTAATGCAAAAATATATTTTTATTTTTGAAATAAAAAAAATCGCGCATTGTAGAGTTAAAAGGGTGAGCACTTCTTTTGGTCATTAGCATCTTATTTTTAGCACCTTGGATGTATAACACATTTTCATTTATTATTTTAAAGCTCAAATATACACTGAAAGAATGGCTCCTTTCTCAGGACATTTTTTGAATCTGGAAAATGTTGTTGCACGTTAAGAAATAAATAATGGCGGGTATCTTATTTCCTTTTTGTTCATGGATTCTTGTGTTAAAATGGAGATTTCTTAGTATTTGTACATCATATCCCAATGTGAGTGTCCTTATTGTTTGTGGTATTTGCTATCGTTGATTTTTTTTTAATTATGTTCCTTGAAACTTGAATAAATATAATGAAAATTTTCAAGATTAAAAATAAATATAAGCACAAGTATTATAAAGTAAAAATGTTCTTCAGCTTTAATCAGATTGCACATAAAAATAAAATAAATGTAAGATTATTAGACATAATAATGTATCATAATTACAATGCCAAATAATAAAGTTTTAAAATAATAGTGGATGGAGTGATACTAATTTCTAGGAAATTTTAAGTTCTAACAAAATACATTCTAAGGTTTCGATTTTTTTTAAATTATAACACACATTACATTAGACAAAAATCGCACTCCTAATTTCGATATGCTAGTGTTTTTCTAATCACCCAGTATTTTAACAACAATACAAACGTGCGCTCTGCGCGAACCAATCGTGTGGCATTCTAAAACTAATACCACTACATAACATACGTTGTGTAATACAGAGAGTGTTACTCACACTATAGCAAAGTGAGTCTTCTGGCTGAATGATCTATACTAATTATTTGAACTGAGAATAAAATGTAAGTAACTAAATATTATTGCAAGTTTAGCTATTTATTACGTTGTTGGTTACTTCTTCACGTGCACTCACTCCCCTCCTCAATCAGTGCAAAGCACCCTGATTGAGGAGGGGAGTGAGTGCACGTCGTCCTGATATAACATTTACGTAACAAAAATCAAACAATGTGAAAATCGATTATCTTTAAAAAAATATTTTTCTTAACCGCGTTTAAGCGAAACTGCGTAAAAACAATGCACGTTAATCGAGGGATATGTGTATAAATTAAACATTGATTAAATAAATGTCCCCAAATACATACTCGTATATGGCAAATGCATGTCTTCAGATGCACGTTTATATGAAAAAAGGAACTAACCCACAAATTATATTTTTATTAATTTAAAATATCAAGTCAAGATATCTAAATATGTACGTGTAAAAATTTGCATATGTTGTATACAAAAATATAAACCATCACGTCATTTTCTTCTTAAGGTAGGCAGATATGACAGAGCGCCAAACTTTCCTATCACGACATATTTCCTTCGCCTGTCCACATGTCTTCTTGTTAGAGCTAATTTTATTTCTCTAACTCCTTGCCTTTCTTCAAAAATACTTTCATCACTTTCACATTAATCCCTAATTACATTTCTTATTCTGTCATACATCGATACATCCATTATCTTCTAAGTAAATGCATTTCCATTGCATTTACTCGCCTTTTTTCTCAATCCAGTATGCCTAAAAATATCAACTCGATTAAATAGCTACTTCATAGTTGAAAACCGATCTCAATAAGTTGTTTTCATGGTGTCAGAGTAATAGAATGCACTTGAACTCTAAGAAATGCCATAAGATTATTGTCTTCAAGACCAAAAACCCTATAAATTAAAATTAGGTTAGTTTAGTTATTTAACCAATAAGGAGTGCCTGAAGAGACACTTCCGAATATCCAATTCTTGAATTGAAAACCCGCAAGTCTTTCGAGGACTTTTAAAGAACTTTTAAGAACTGATTTTGAATTTGTTATTGTAGTTTTTAAAAAAAAAATTTTTATGATTTTTCCCCATGCTGAAGGAGATTTATAAAGTTGCGCCTGTCTGATCCCGTCTTTTATATTTTGTTTTATATTTGTCTTTCAATACGTGAGGTTTTCAATTCGAGAGGTGCATGGCCGCGCGGTAACGCATTGGACTTCCGTGCGGAAGGTCGTCGGTTCGAACCCCGCGCTGTGCTACTCCCCTCGAATGATACAGGTACTTTTTCCGCCTAGTATTCGGGGATATAAGAATACCTATGACTTAGGTCATATATACATTTTTTTTTAAATTATTTGTCTTCGGTGTTTGTATTTTTTTGCGCAGTGCGCCTATGGACGCCCCGTTGTCGGTAACATGTGATTTTGTAGAATTAGATACATGTTCTTTCTGATTTTAATTGTGAATATACTATATTCTGTTCTTCGTAATTTGTTGAACACTCACTACTGGCTATTTCATTTTAATTATTTTTGTTATAAGGTACATTATAGCGTATATGATATAATATAACAAAATAAACAAATATATACGAGGCATATCCAGAAACTAACTGTACTGAATTTTTGTAGGTTCCATTTTTTTTTATTTAAACAAAAAAATTACGTGGTTACCGTAGTACATATGTAAGCTATTTTTCGACATAGTCGCCATTCCTCTCAATGCAGGTGGGGAAGCGGGGTATCAACTTTTTGATGCCTTCCTCGAAGTAGTTTCCCGCCAACCCCTCTGCCATGATTTTCTTGGCTGAAATTGTGGTTTTGAACTTTTTGGCGGAGGGTGAAGAGGTGTTACGCCACTGTTGAGACTGCCTTTTGGTTTCAGGCGTGTAGTGTGCAGCCCAAGTTTCATCTCCAGTAACGATGGAGTGGATAAATTCATCTCCATGGAGTTTGCAGCGCCTCAAAAACTCTTGCCCGGCATTATTTATTTCGCACTTGGCGGGAGATTGGATTGACATTTTTCACGAAACGTGTTGTCGCGTCGACACTTCTCAACGTACTGACCTCGAACCGGTCTCTTTGCGAAGGGGAAGGGTCAGGCTACATGGAAGTGTAGCCAACATGTCGAAAATAAAATGCATCCGGTCGTGAAAACCTCAGTACACTTACTTTCTGGATACGCCTAGTATTTCGAGTACACGAGTCACAAAAATCAACCTGGTGGGTTGGATCTGTCTCACGGACCGTAGTTTGGCCATGTCTATGTTGGACCATACAACGGCCACAAGTGAAACGACCCCCGTGGCCTTGGTGGCAAGACGTCCGTCTTCCGACTCGAAGGTAATGGGGTTGATAGCCTTTGATACCCAATTTTGTCTTACAGACTAGTTTTAATTTAAACCATATTAAATATATTTTTTTTAGTTAGAAGAGATTATCACCTAGTAATACTTGTATTGTCTTGTATCACACTTTCGTTGTATACAGTATAACCTGGCGGACATATTGCTATGTGGCAATCTCTTTCAACTAACCAGAAATATGTTAAAGAGGTCTTAAGTCAAAACAAGACTGGAATCCTTTTTAAAAAACCAGGATACCAGCGGAATTTGAACCCGCAACCTCCGGGCTGGGAGACAGGTGTCTTACCAACTAAGGCACGGAGGCCGTCGAACTCGTACTGTAGACAACGAAATTGAAATTTAAAAAAATAAAAAATTAAACAAAATAGTAATATTAGAATATATCATACAATCATTTTAATTGGTTTTATCAAACACAGTTTATTCCACTTTTTGTAACGGTATAGCTCTACCGGTTTCAAGACTTTCACCTCATTATCAGGGGAGCACAAACAAGTCTTGTTTGTGCTCCCCTGATGATGAGGTGAACGCCTTGAAACCGGTAGGGTTATACCGTTTCAAAAGTTGAATAAACAGTGTTTGATAAAACAAATTAAAATGTCTTTAGCCCCCGCGGGCGATAATATACTACCTTGATCAAAAAGTTTTAGGACTTTATTCATAAAATCGAAAATACAAGTTTATTCATTAAAATCTATTGGTCCCCTTCAAAATACTCCCCATCGACTGCAACCCACTTACGCCAGCGCTTGATCCAATCCTCGAAACACCGCTGGTACTCAATTTTCGGTATGTCCATCAGAGCCGTCTTCGATTTATTCATGACATCCTCTCGGGTGCTGTAACGCGTTCCGCGAAGCGGTTTTTTAAGTCGGTTGAACAGGAAAAAATTGCAGGAAGCCAGATCAGGTGAATTCGAAGGCTGCTGGATAGTATTCGTGTTGTTTTTGGTCAAAAACTCATGGAAATCATGTCTTTCGCGATTTCAACGCGGTCCTTTTTTTGCATGAAATTGAGGTCTTTCGGCGCCAGTTTTGCAGCGACACGTCTGAGACCCAAATCATTAACCAAAATGTCTTCAGCGGATCCATAAGCGATGTTCAAGTCCTCTGTCAGCTCTCTGATGGTCAATTTGCGGTTTTCGGCCAACATTTCTTTGATTTTATCGATGTTTTCATCGGTTTTCGACTGCCACTGCGTTCGTCATCCTCGACCGCGCACCTGAGAACAACTAATGCGTAATTGCGTAATGCGCCGTTACAACTAATTCGTGAGCCGAGGCATTGTACGCAGGTCGAGTCAACATTTGTTCGGAAATTGTGTTCGTAAGCCGATTTGTTCGTGACTAGAGGCGTTCGTGACCCGAGATTTGACTGTACAAGGTAAAATGAGCACTTATTGTGATATACAACAACCGCTCAGTATTAACAGTATCGAGAATGGCAATACATGATATTATATTGGTGCCCACCATGATGTATGACTTGGCAGAAGAAGGATAAGAGAAAGATTAATGGTGTAGAAATGTGTGATCTAAGGAAATTGTATATCAATGTTTGAAAGAAGACTAAATGAAGACGTCAGATATGAATGCATGGATAAAATTGATGTTTTCATTAAGACGAAGAAAGGAACTTTAAGATGATTTGAATATTTAGAGAGAACGAATGACTAAGTGAGTATATAAATCAGAAGCGCAAGGAGGTAGACCGAGGGAAACGTGGTAGGACCAAAGGTTTTACAGCTCTATATCAAGACATCCCAACCCAGTCATAAAAGCCCTCGGTAACTACAACGCGAACGCTAGATACAGACACACTCGCCCGAAATCAATACTGAAAAACATCCCCCCGAATCCCCCTTCAACCGTAGACGTTCCCTCAAACGACCCTCCAATCGTCACTCTGAACACCCCCCCGTACTCCACTCCGACTGAGACAGCACCCCCGGCAGACAATTTACCCCCATAGGCAACCGCGTATCTCCCATAATAAGCAGTTTCGTATTATTAATATATTTATAAAAAGTCACACACGTCTCTCCCATATACCTACATATATAATACATTCATATCTTATTTTTTATTCACCATCATCTCGCCTTCATTATTTTTCACTCACACCCATTCAATATATTACCGTGTGTGACAACGCAAACCCACAAATCTATGTATATTCGTATGTAATATTATGTATATACCATCACGTTTATATAAGTATTTAATCGTTTTATTATTTCTCATAACCATTCATCAAAATTACATTTCCCAAAACTTATCCTTTCCCGATTCCTGAAAAGAACCCAAATCTCAACCAAAATATCAAACAGTCAGACTTTATCCGATGAAGGAGTAAGGCGTCCTACTGTTGGACCGAGACTCCGAAGAAGTTATTCAACACTTGGTAGGACCAAATGGGCAAGATTTTGCGGTGCATAAGGCCAGCGGTCGCTAAACTTTAGGACCTCACGGACCACTAATAGAATTTTTTAGTGTTAAATATACTCGTATATTAAGAAAAAAAGTGATCAAAGAACACATAAATTATACCTAATTAATAAAATAAAACTATTAATTGTAACCTAATTATAAACGCTTTATTAGCCTCCCTTAACCATAATGTAACATTCGTGGTAAGAGGAGCTTAAAAAAATAATATCTCACTTAATAGGCTGTACATCAATTTTAAATTTTATATATTTGTAGATAAAACACTTTTACATTTAAATACAATTTTGTGAAAAAAATCGTGGAATGTACTCTTTATAAAAATGATGATTTCACGACAAGCGATCTGATTTTTTGATCCGATATTGCAAGAATACGAGAGATGTATATAAAAAGACTTTAGTTAGAAAAATACACATGATATTGAAACAGCACTACATGTACTATTGGTTGGGTAGATATAGCAACACGTGCAAATGCAGCTAGCTACACGTCTTACGAGATTGTCATGATTTCGTGCATCTTGCATCGTTCATCCGTGCAAGTCACTCATTTTTCCGGGTTGGTTTGCTGTGGATTAAAAAATGCAAATAATGTCCACATTCTGCGGGCCAGCGAAATTTTCTCGCGGACCACCACTTTGGCGACCGCTCCATAAGGCGATATTTCTTTAACACGTGAGTCATTTTTATGTTTATACGATATGTACAATACTTGTGTATAAAATATTATCTTAATTTCTAAATGTAAGGCTCTTATTACAGCAGAGAGAGAACATATTATCTTAATTTCTAAATATAAGGCTCTTATTACAGCAACCATCTTGATAATAAGCTATCGGTTTGTTTGTACTTTTACCATTAAACTCGGCAACCATATCTCCCATTAGATTATTTATCGCTTCCTTTGTTTATAAAGATTGAGACGTGCTATATACACTCGTACTGATGGAAATGCTATTGTAATATTTGTAGATGATATTTCATTTGAAACAAATAGCGATAAAATATTTTATTTGACAAACATTAAATGTCGTCATGTAAAGCAAGAACTTAATTTATTTTATTTTAATTCTTTTGTGTACATCAGTGGTTCCCGAATTGTGCATCGTGGCGCCCCAATGCGCCGTTAAATATCCCAATATTTTTCATAGAATGAAACTTTTTTTTTAATAAGACCATCGATGTGCCGATGCGATTATAGGAAGCTAAATCTATTATACATACTTCTAACGTTAACTTATTTAAAAATGTGGTCCATTTGATCCAGCCAGATCATATCTTCGACGCACTCATTGCACTTCGGACTTGTATTTTTTTGTTTAGTATATTTTTCTTCATCTATTTTCCCCATATGTTCAAACTGCCATATATTTAACCTGTACACCGCGTTAAAAATCAAATTCCACGAATCCTGTGCGCGGTACAATTTCGGCGTTTTTTAATTTCTAAGTTTAAACGCGTATTTTGTTTAAAACCACTGATATTTGATTACACCACCAAGTAAACATGACATTCAAGTAATTTCCTGATAATAAATCATAGTCATTACTCTTAAGGAGACTCATTAAATAAAGGAGATAAACTAAACATTACGTAAAATACACAAAGGAATGCTACAGATCAGATCACAGGCGTTTGTGCTTCCCGCGAGGAACACGTTAAACTCCTTTCCTCGTCCAACTTAAACATCCAATTTTTCATGCATCTATTTCTGATGGCTTTATTCTGCCTTATTTCATATATTGATACACCGCAATTAGTATACTTCTTTCACGCACTTCTGACTTGTACACTTGCATAGTCATTCATTCCCTCCAAATGTTCAAACCATCTTAAAGTTTCTTTATCTTACTTAATACATCCATGTTTAGGATCTAGTCCTTAAGGGAAGAGATGATTATGATTTGTTGATAAATAAAACACGTTTTGGATCGCAATGCGATAGAAGAGTCCAATTTTATTAGTAACGTAGGTATTTATATCTTTTTAGAATGTGCGCGGGAATGCGCTCGCGATATGCCTACGTCTCGTTTATGCGAATGCAAAACGATTAATTGTTGTATGTAGGTATCATTCAAATACGGAACTGGCGAGACAAGCGTGGTGCGTTCTCTCTCTAGTATGGAATGCGGTCCGCTCGGCTATGGGTTGAATGGCCGCCGTGTGAACTTCGGACTTGTTTATTTAGATTTATCGAGGAATGCGAAGGTCATTTCATCGGTCATTGACCGTATGTATGAACGCCCACAGTATTCCGAGTGTGCGACCGCCACACATGCATTTATGTTTAATGTCTTCTTCCATACATTGAAAGTCCACACATTTTCCTTAGTGCACGCATCTCTACAGCATTAAACTTACTTTAATCTTTGTTCTGCCAAGTCCAAGTTTGCTTTCCATGCGTCAAAGCGGGTACCAACACACCATTATGAATTGTTATTTTTGCTACTTTGAATATTAGTGCTCCGTTTACTTCTCGCTACATTTATTTCAATATCCATTTCAACTCGTCCATCACACGTTAACATACTCCCTAAAAGAAATAATAATCATCCCCGTAGTTAATAAAGGGCAAAATGAGGCTTTGGGGTAGCAGGATTATACTTTAGATAAGGAGGAAACCGTCTAGTAAGATAACTAGAGTACCTTATCATTCTTCACCTCTGAAAGGATTTTTAAAATATTAGAACAGTTTAGAAATATTCCGTTATTATAATCTTAAGACATGAACATGTTTCTAATCTTATAGTTAATGGATCCTGCCGTTAAGAGAGTTAATCCTGTTGTTTATATATAAACCAGTGTTACTCAAAATATGGTCCGCGAACAGTTTGATATTCACAATTTAATATATTTCGTTAATTAGACAATTTAAAGAGTTTTGCATTGTTTCCTTTGAGTAGAATTGTCGTCAATCCAACCCAGATTGGGTAAATTAACGAAGAATAAGCCAGCTTATTTGTCTCATTCTAAATTATATATCGACACGTTTAAAAAAAATTATAATTGTATTATTTTTTTGCCCACAGTATGCCTTCGACAAGTCCTCCGATTCTTTGGGCACATTGTTCGTGGTTAACCTTTTCAGACCTGAATTATTGTTAAGGGAGAAAAAAATTATTTAAGAGTGGATTAGGCTTCATCGGGGTTTTAATAAAAGAAAAATGTTTTTTTTTTTAACTAGGGAATTGAACATGTGCATAATTATGCCCAATAGGTCTCAACGTACACAGACGACTGAAAAGAGAATCTTGTTGCATAGGTTTTTAAAAGAAAATTTGACGTTATATTATGCTATTCGTTATATTATTTTATTCGTTATATTATGCTTTGAAATAAGTGTGCATAATTATGCACACAGAGTCTGAATGAGAAAATTTGGAGAGGTTTTTGGTTGGAAGGACGACGCACAAGAGTAAGAATCTGAATGCGTTGGACTGGCCAAGTGAGAAACACAACTGGACTACCCTTAACAACTGCTCTTCGAGCCGCGGAGTGTAGGGATGGATGGAGAGGAGTCGTCAGAGGCTATCATGGTAGTCACGATACACAACAATGAGCTACACAACAGCATGTATTCCTTTTATATCGTCGTTGTTCTGCGTAAAGGGGTTTAAGTCCATTTTTGCTTAAAATGACTTTTTGATGCCATTTTACTTAAAATAAAAATATATACACATGGAAAAAACAAGTTCTACCCCAAAACAGACAAGGCGTGATGATATATACACATATGTTTGTTATTGTATTTTTCTTAACAATTCAGTGTGAAAATAAAAAAAATATGAATTTTACTATTTTATCTTTGTTTCAGTCATTTATATTTATTTAATTTCACATAAATAATAATGGACCCGATGGTTTGGAAGGAAGAAAACAAAAACAGTAATAAAATAATAATTTATATAGCGCTGTTTAGTGAGCTGACTCTTCTTAAGGGACCTCGGGACTCGAACCAACTATCGAAAAAACCTGGTCCATGAATACAGACAGTTTGAGAAACACTGTAATCAACAATACGAAAAATTGTCATAAGAAACTTTTTTTTAACCTGGCGAGTTTATTGCCATGTGGTAATCTCTTCCAACCAACCAGAAAGTTGTTTTTATAGGCCCAGACTGGAATCCTATTTTAAAAAATCTGGGTTCTAGTGGGAATCGAACACTAAAGTAGATAATAAATAAATTAAATGAACACGTACAAAACTATACAATTTTTATAATATTTCTGATGATTTGGAAAGGAAAGGAAAAGAATGGAGAATATAGAAGGGTCAGAAAAGGAGGGTCAAGTAAACTAAAAAATCTTAAAACTAAATTATTTCAGGTTCGGAAAGTATTTTTGTACGTATTTCTCAGATTTAGTGCATTATGTAAACAACTTAGTGAGTTTATTGCAATGTAGCAATCTCTTCCAATCAACCAGAAAGATGTTAAAGATACCTCAAGTGAAAAAAACTTGAATCATTTTTAAAAGAATTCGGGAATTAAGCCCACAACTCCCGGGTTGGGGCACAAGCATCTTACCAACTAGGCTGCAAATGTCGTCATTTTTTGAAAAAAAAAATGACACTCCTTCTGACTACCCCTAACAGGGAAATGACGTTATGGTATGTACCAGAGATAATGCAAAATATGTATGTGTTCTAAAATGGTAGATTATTTTAAATCCCTAAGCAAATACGACAATTCAAGATTTTTTTTAAATGAACCCTTAAATATAATACTATCTGTATATTTTTTATCTGTATATGATAAAGATACCTTATGTGAAAACCACATGAAACATTTTTAAAAGAAACCGGGAATCGAAACCGTAACTTCCGGGGTGGGACACAAGCGTCTTACCAACTAGGCTACGAAGGTCGTAATTTTTAGAAAAAAAAATGACACTGTCCTTTCTGACACTGACTTTCCTAACAGGGAAATGATGTGATGGTATGTACCAGAGATAATGCAAAATATGTATGTGTTCTAAAATGGTAGATTATTTTAAATCTCTAAGCAAATACGACATTTCAAGAAAAAAATTAAATGAGCCCTTAAATATAATACTATCTCTTTTTATCTGTATGGTTTCTGAAAAGTATAAGTAATTAGATATTCTGATCCTCTCTAAATATTGTATAATAACAAAAACACCGCCACAAACAAATGTCAAAAACTGCAGAAAGCCATATTAAAATTATTTTAATATGTAAAAAGGAACATGTCATCTTTTGATATATTTTTTTCTGCTTTTATATATTCATTGTTTATTTTACTATATTGCAATAATTTTGACAAAACAGCAAGAATGACGGTATTGTCTTTGATATATATTAACACGTGTAAGGATATAGGGTGAACAAATCGAAATAAAGAAAAATTGAATAAGCTCAAATGACGTGTGATATAATATTCTTAAAAATATTAGCGGCTGTGGTTTAATGATTAATATTAATACTGAGATAACGAGTTCCTCAGGTTCGATTCCTGACGGATGCACTTTCAGACTGGTTTAACTTTTAAGAAATATTATTTTTATATTTTATTATTAATTTTCTGTGACTTAAAATCTAGTCATAGCGTTTTTGAGGAACACAAAAAAGTGCTATGTGTCAGTCTAACGAAATACTGCAGCCTATAGGAATAACGGCATTGTCTTCGATATTTATTTACACGTGTAAGGATATGGGGTGAACAAATCGAAATAAAGAAAAATTGAATGAGCTCAAATGACGTGTTGCTAGAGGAAACAAAGTAAACCTGCCTTTAAATTGATTGATTTGTTTAGTACTCTTTAACGTCCTTTTGATCGCCCTTCAGGAGAGTTTTCTAAACGGTGCTGTATAATTTATACTTTGATTATTCTTAAAAATATTAGCGGCTGTGGTCTAATGATTAATATTCATTCTAAGATAACCTCAGGTTCGATTCCTTTTAAGAAATCACTAAAAGGAATCGAAACGAATCACTTTCAGACTGGTTTTACTTTTAAGAAATCTTATTTTTTAATTTATTATTAATTTTCTGTGACTTAAAGCTACTCATAGCGTTTTTGAGGAACACAAAAATAGTGCTATGTGTCAGTCTAACGAAATACTACAGCTTAGACTTGCTGGCCGTCTTGGAAGCTTTTATCTACTTGCAATCGGAACGGAAATATCGGAACTTTGGGTTTGACTCTCAAATCATTTAACATTTAAATTTATGTTTTTTAATGTAGCGTATACGCTGCTTATCATAAATTCTTATAGCTCACGGTTCTCTTTGCCTACTCCGACAGGTGAATGGCGTGATGGTGTGTATATATTTTAATATTTTATTGGATAATTATATAATTAGAAAAGTACTGGAAAACTCATTTTCCTTATTTCTTTGATTCCTTTTCCTTATTTCTTTGATTAAAACTCATTTTCCTTATTCCTTTGATCCCTAATCCTTTTGTTAATCTGAACGGAATATAGACCGTTAATAGATGTTCTTGCATAAAAAAATAGTTCATTGGGTTATAGTTCGGAAATTCTAGGATGAGTCCTGTGACAGCTCACAAATTTGCCCCAATATAGCCTTGTAACGATGTTCAGTTATTTTAATTATTTTATCAACTTTAATATAAGCCTCAATTCTAATAAATAGCAAGTTATTTAGGTAAATACATTACATAAGGTTGTATTGGGGCAAATTTGTGAGCTGTCACAGGACTCATCCTAGATTTTCCGAACTATAGTAACAGATACTCGTACAGCAAGGATTTTCTGACTAGTGTTTTAATGCATACACTAGCTTATTTAAGATACGGTACGTAACTTTCTAAGCAAACCAACACCTCCGCTTTCGAAGAACTGAGAATCCCTGACAGATTGTCGACAATATGTCTTCGACGAGTCCTCCGATTCTTTGGGCACATTGCTCGTAGCCAAGGATACATTCTGGAGAGGTTTGCGGTTACTGGATGTGTGGAAGAATGATGCACAAGGAAGAATCCTAAAGCGTTGGACTGACCAAGTGAGAGACGCAACTGCCCTTCGAGCCACGGAGGGCAAGGATGTATGGAGAGGAGTCGTCAGATGCTATCATGAGAGTCACGATTCTCAGTCATGAGTTACAACAACATAATGATGATGAAGTAGCTTTCAAGAGAACTTGAAGATATTGCAAAGCGAAAAATGAACTAAAGACTTATCTTTCACTATAACATGCTTTTGAGACGGAAGTGTTTGAATATTTTTCTGTCGGTGTGTCAAATAAAATCGTTAGGTTACCTGCTAAAATTCAATTTCGATAGTTAGTTGACCATCAGTGGACGAGTTAAGTAAAGTTTGTGACAAACTTGTCACAACATGATCGCGGTCAAGTGAGAACCGTGCTTTAGTTATAATTGAGTAAATAAAAATAATATCATTGGAAATATTTGTAATGACTATTTCAAAATAATATTTCAACATTGTTCACGTGAATCATTTATTCACTGATAAACACAACAATTATTTACATTCAGCACTATCAACTGCTTTCGACAATATTTGACATTCTCTTAGACAACATTTTTAATTATGTAAATTGATTTGTAATTGTCTCCAGTCTTTTGACAAAAATTATTGAATCGATAAGATAAGACAATGTAAACTGATTTTGTTTGCTACTGTGCGAGTAAAAATCTATGATCGTTTTAGTTTTAAAAATAAACCAGTTAACATAAATAATTATTGCCGTTTATACGTCGGTCACAGTAATAACAAATAAAAGTGCGCTGTAAATGTTTTCAATACTTGTAGATTTTTCGCATTTTTCACTGATGTATTTTTGAGTTCCTTAAGATCATTTTTGATATAAGATGCTTAATTCAATTGATATTTTTTTTGATAAGTAATCCACACACACACTATGATAATTTGGAGAATGGCAGAATGACTATCGTTGGGACAGAATAACGTTTTTACTATAGCTTTGAAGGTTCTATCGTGTTGTGTGGTTGATTTATTTTGCAGAGTTCCCATCTATGTCTTTTCATTGGATAATGTTATTGTTAAAGCGTGAACACGTTATCTGGTGCGATGGGTAACGATTTTTGTAGTTGTCGTAAGGAGATTGTCTCCCGCCAAGAGGGCTCACAGTAATTCCACAGAAATAAGTAAACTCTGTACGCAATGAGATAAAAGTACGAATCTGGCTAAAATGATTATATTTCCATATTAACACATTGATTAATAAGTCCCGGGACTAACTACTAAAACAACATTTATTTGCCAAAATTCTTCTTTATTCATCAACATAGTCTCTTTCAAGAGCGATACATTCATTCCAACGCTTTCCTAACTTTTCTATGCCAGCTGTGTAGAACGATTTATCTTTGGTTTCAAAATATGCGTTAGTTTCGGCAACCACTTCTTCATTGGAGCCAAATCTCTTTCTCTGGAACATCTTTTTGAGGTCTGCGAACAGCCAATAGTCGCTGGGGGCAAATCTGGAGAATACGATGGGTGCGGAAGTAATTCGAAGTTCAACTCATGCAATTTGGCCATCGACTTGCGAAATGGTGCATTGTCCTGATGAAAGAGAACTTTTTTCTTCTTCATATGGGGCCGTTTTTTTTACAATTTCTGGCTTCAAACGCTCCAATAACGCTATGTAATAACACTTTTCAAGCCATCGCTGAGTTTGAACGGTATTTTTTCCCATTAAAAAGCATTTTTTTTTATCAACAAATGAAATTCGGTTTTTTCCATTGTTTTGAAAATAGCAAAAGTAGCGTCACTAAAACCACTGTAACTCAATGACACAATGTCGGAATGTCATGAAAGTTTGACACGTAACTTCTAAAGGTTGGTACTACCTGTGAATGGTATGGATTTGTTATTAGAGGCGCCATCTGTTGGTTAGTCCCGGGACTTATTGATCGACGTTTTATATACTAGAGGTAGCCCACAGGTCGATAGCGAAGCAATTTTTGGTCGATCGTGACCGTCTTCATAACTTACTATATGGCGTGCAATGT
The DNA here is from genome assembly GCA_949825065.1 of Odontocerum albicorne. Classification (NCBI taxonomy): domain Eukaryota; kingdom Metazoa; phylum Arthropoda; class Insecta; order Trichoptera; family Odontoceridae; genus Odontocerum; species Odontocerum albicorne. Next base: position 7,165,836 of record OX463858.1, read on the forward strand.
TGCTAAATCTCATTACTCGCTTGCACTGGTGAACGCAGTTAATTAGTTGTATTTTTTAATATGTAGATATGCCAACTCCAAATAAATGTATTTATGTAATTTAGCATGTATGTATAAGTTTTATTTACTTGAATATTTTTTCAGCGAAGTAAATTCCGTTTATACTTGTTAATAAACCATTAGTCATTAGATATCCTTTTTTAACATGTGTGTTACGTGTTAATATGTAGATTGCGACATTTTTTTTACGCAAAAAGTTGATGGCGACTGCAAACAACTTGGTCAGCTCTGCTATAAACTATTATTAAAAAATGATTTGAGATACTAAATCCAAAAATACAATTTAATGGCGTTTTGGTAAAGAGGTATGTTATATTGTCAGTTTGAAGTTTTGCAACACTTGTATTCCTGAAATACACACCTCAGGTAAATTTTAAAGGTAAACTTTCAAAGTTTAACATTAAAAATTTACCTGAGGTCTGTATTTCAGGAATACAAGTGTTGCAAAACTTCAAACTGACAAATAAGTAATTGATGACATGTATATCTTTACCAAAACGCCATTCAGTTGTAAAAGTCACTATAATAAATTGAATTTGAACAAAAATAACATTAACAGTTTTTAATTGTTTGAATTTCAAAAATTTAATATATATTCGTTAATAATTAATTGAAAAATAAGTGCAGTTCAGTTCACCCTGTTACAAGAAGATAAAAGTGTCGATACACCGCAACAGGGATCAAAATATACAACTGTAGTGCACCATGTTTCAAGTCATTCAGTTCAGAGTGCTCGGCTCGTACGGATGTCTTCTAATGTAGTGTTTTAGTGGTTAAATCGCGGATTTTTTAAAGTTTGTTTTTAATATTTAAAAATGAATAACTTTCAAGCAAATGTTGATGGTCGTATGGGGAAAACATTTAAAAGCTACGACTATCCTATATACCAAAAAAATGGCCAAAGGTACTTCGGTCCACCACCTTCATGGAATGGCCCGGCTCCTAAAGGGTGTGAAGTGTATTTGTGGAGACTTCCGCGTGACTGTTTTGAGGATGAAATTGTCCCAATTTTTGCGACAGTCGGAAAAATCTACGAACTTAGAATATTAATGGATTTCTCCGGATTAAGCAGAGGTTTCGGCTATTTGAGATACACGACACCAGAAGCTGCAAAGTTAGCCATCGAACGACTACATAACCATTCCATCAGACCTGCTTTCAATATTGGTGTTTGCAAGTCGACAGACAATTCGAAACTTTTCGTCGGTGGTCTGCCGTGTACTTTGAAGGAAGCGGAAGTTTTTAAAGAATTCAGCAAAGTCGTCGCAAATCTTGTTGGTGTTGTGATGCATTCCAATTCATCTAAAAATGGTTCTCGATGTTACGCATTTTTAGAATTTCAGAACCATCAAGCCGCGTCTACGGCAAGACGAATTCTGATTCCTTTGACCATCTTCGGAAGTAAATTGGTAATTGATTGGGCAGATCCTGAACCAACTGGTGATGGACAGGTGAGCAATGCATTTTAATTAACATTTTACTGATATAATAATCTGATCTATGTCGCCCAAGTTGGTGTGGTATACTCGTAAATCTATGTGGCTTAGTTGGTGCGAAACCTGTCTTTCAACCAGGTAGTTACAGGCTTGATTCCCGAAAGTACTTGTTTTTTTTTTAAATCAGTCTGTTTATCACTTCAAGTATCTTTAACCGCTTTCTGGTTGGTTGAATGAGATTGCCACCTGACATTAAGTTTCCGCCAGGTTGCTGTGTACGACGAAAATGTAATACAATATCTTCCAATTTTGGTTCAAACATCGCTCCTGCTCGTAAAGACATTATCTAGAATCATAATAAAATTTTAAATGAAGCAGTGTTTGCATTATAATTATTGATTTTCACAATTTTTTCAATGGTGATTTAAGACTTGTAAGGACTTGTAAGAACCCGCGTAAGTCGAAAGTGCACGCAACTACGTGCATGCATACACCCGCTTGTTAAGACCTGTCGTCTTGTTTTTTAGACAAATCGGTTTTAAAATGCATTTTACAATGTACGTTTGCTTAGAAAATAAAGCAACCCTTATACGACCGCTGAACCAACATGTACGATTGGTTGAATGAATTGGTTTAATTATTTGATGAAAAAATGTTATGGAAACTATTTTTTGAAGCGTATCTTTAACAGCTTTTCGGTTGGTTGAATGAGATTGCCACCTGGCATTAATTTCCGCCAGGTTGCTGTATACGACGAAAATGTAAAACAATATATTTCCGATTTTGGTTCAAATTATGACAATGTGTAATACGTATTTCGTTGTGTCCCTTGTGAGGTAGGCAGAAAACAGATTTCCACACTTTTATAGTCAATGGGGCACTAAAACATATATACTAGAACCGGACAGTATTAAAATCTGCTAAGATGATAGTCCGCAATAGTATTTTGGTGACATCTTTGATGTATGGGAGGTAAACTAGGTCGTGCTGTAGAAATGCGTGCATTGAGAAGAATACATGGAGTGACAATGTATGACCTATTGAACACTCCTCTAATTTGTCTATTCTTGTTTCAAATGTATAAATCATAGTATAAATAGGCCAAAACCCATACGATGGTTGTGGTCAAAGAAAGAATACGAGAATTGAATTTTGAATACAAGAGAGCGAGAGAGGAATACTTGGATTATCTCCGAAAGTAATTCGAAATTTGAATCTCGGTGGGTCCGTGATACTGAACGAATTTTAAATACCTAGCTAACAATTTTTGAACCGGTGTAAAAGGGGACGATGAATAAATGATATATACATAAACAAATTTTACATTTATGAATATATTAGGTCCTTACATATGAAATTGGCGTTTTGTTTGGGAGGAACATAAAGTTGATTTTTTTTAATATAATATATTTATTTAATCCAAGTATGTACCATTGCTATCTATGCACTTTTGCCATCTCATAGGTAGTTCATCGATCCCTTTACTAAAAAAACCATTCGGACGGGAATCAATAAAATCTTTGAAGTCGGTTTGGACTGCCCCATCGGAGTTGAATTTTTTCCCTTGCAAGAAGTTATCCAAATTTCGAAAAAAATAGTAATCTGTTGGGGCAAGGTCCGGAGAGTACGGTGGATGTCTTAGACATTCCAATTGAAGCTCTTCTAATTTGGTAGCCGTCTGTTGTGCAGTGTGTGGTCTAGCGTTATCATGAAGCAGCAGTGGCCTAGAGCGATTAACCAGCCTCGGTTGTTTAGCAGCTAGCTTTTCCATCATGGTTTGCAGTTGCTGACAATAGACATCTGCCGTAATCGTCTGGCCAGATTTAAGAAAGCTGTAGTGAACGACACCAGCACTAGTCCACCAAACGCTCACAAGTAACTTTTTTGGAGTCAATTTTCGCTTGGGGCATGGTTTGGCTGGTTCGGCAGGGTTCAGCCATTGCGATGAGCGCTTCCGATTATCATACAGGATCCACTTTTCATCACAGGTAATGATTCGATTCAAAATCCCTTCATTATTGTGCCGGTTGAGTAATGCAACGCAGCAGTCATTGCGCGTTTGTTGATTTGCTTCACTCAATTCGTGAGGTACCCACCTTTCAAGCTTTTTCACCTTCCCAATTTGCTTCAAGTGGATTAAAACAGTTTTATCACTAACACCGCAGCCTGCAGCTAACTCGGACGTGGTTTGCGATGGATCCGCTTCCACAATAGCCTTCAATTCTTCATTATCAACTTTGGTCTTCGGCCGTACACGGGGCTTGTTCTGCAGGTCGAAATTTCCAGAACGAAAACGTTGGAACCAAAAACGCACTGTGTTTTCTTTTGCGGCACCGTCGCCATACACATCATTAATCCTTCGAGCCGTTTCTGCAGCACTGGTGCCACGGTGGAACTCGTACTCGTAAATAACGCGATATTTCAAGTTTTCCATTTTGTAAACTGAGTGACGCAAAGAAAAAAAACAATTGAGGAAAAAACAAATGAATTATAATTTTCGAAACACAAATACTTGAGTAAATAGCTGTATAAATTTGAATTTGGAATTCCTAACCAAAGAGAAGATATTTGAGATCAAAGTTGCCAGTACGGCAAAACGCCAATTTCATATGTAAGGACCTAATATATTAGGTCCTTACATATGAAATTGGCGTTTTGCCGTACTGGCAACTTTGATCTCAAATATCTTCTCTTTGGTTAGGAATTCCAAATTCAAATTTATACAGCTATTTACTCAAGTATTTGTGTTTCGAAAAGTTTACAAAACAGTTTACAAATCAGTTTACAAATCAGTTTAAAAAACTTAGTTTACAACATGGATAACTTGAAATATCGCGTTATTTACGAGTACGAGTTCCACCGTGGCACCAGTGATGCAGAAACGGCTCGAAGGATTAATGATGTGTATGGCGACGGTGCCGCAAAATAAAACACAGTGCGTTTTTGGTTCCAACGTTTTCGTTCTGGAAATTTCGACCTGCAGAACAAGCCCCGTAGACGGCCGGAGACCAAAGTTGATAATGAAGAATTGAAGGCTATTGTGGAAGCGGATCCATCGCAAACCACGTCCGAGTTAGCTGCAGGCTGCGGTGTTAGTGATAAAACTGTTTTAATCCACTTGAAGCAAATTGGGAAGGTGAAAAAGCTTGAAAGGTGGGTACCTCACGAATTGAGTGAAGCAAATCAACAAACGCGCGTTGACTGCTGCGTTGCATTACTCAACCGGCACAATAATGAAGGGATTTTGAATCGAATCATTACCTGTGATGAAAAGTGGATCCTGTATGATAATCGGAAGCGCTCATCGCAATGGCTGAACCCTGCCGAACCAGCCAAACCATGCCCCAAGCGAAAATTGACTCCAAAAAAGTTACTTGTGAGCGTTTGGTGGACTAGTGCTGGTGTCGTTCACTACAGCTTTCTTAAATCTGGCCAGACGATTACGGCAGATGTCTATTGTCATCAACTGCAAACCATGATGGAAAAGCTAGCTGCTAAACAACCGAGGCTGGTTAATCGCTCTAGGCCACTGCTGCTTCATGATAACGCTAGACCACACACTGCACAACAGACGGCTACCAAATTAGAAGAGCTTCAATTGGAATGTCTAAGACATCCACCGTACTCTCCGGACCTTGCCCCAACAGATTACTATTTTTTTCGAAATTTGGATAACTTCTTGCAAGGGAAAAAATTCAACTCCGATGGGGCAGTCCAAACCGACTTCAAAGATTTTATTGATTCCCGTCCGAATGGTTTTTTTAGTAAAGGGATCGATGAACTACCTATGAGATGGCAAAAGTGCATAGATAGCAATGGTACATACTTGGATTAAATAAATATATTATATTAAAAAAAATCAACTTTATGTTCCTCCCAAACAAAACGCCAATTTCATATGTAAGGACCTAATATTTTCATAAATGTAGAATTTGTTTTACTTCCGTGAATATTTCACGGGTTGGAACTAGTTAATGATATTCGTATGCAGAAGACAGTTTTCGTTGCTTCGTTTTAATATTTACCACCGTGGAAAATCGCATAAATAAGTAGAAACAATGGTCGGAAAATTTTGAATGGCCAAGAAAACAGATCAGACTTAAATCCTTAGTTAATTCCAGATGTGTGCCCCTCGTTGTACGTGATAAATTGTTTTTTTTCCCTCGAGCTCAAGGCGCGATGAGGTCCTCCAAAAAACCTTTAGCGGCCTCCCGTTTAAGAATTGCTGTTCCATCCAATCCAAATTGTCGGAAACTCTTTTTGATGCCATTTATGATAGATTCGGGTTCAATTTTATCCCAGATTCTTGCAATCCATTATTCTAAGAGGGAAACTGAAAGTTTTAGAAAATGGTTTTCTGGTATTAGTCAATTGTTATATTATTATCTTAAGCTGTCCTCCAATAGTTTGTTATATAACAACAAATCCCAATACCTGCAAATGTGGTGTTATTCCAACTGATATAACTGAATCGTCAGTTAATCCCTTTATCCTTTTTTTGACATCTGTTGTGAGGTGTCCCCGAAATGCTGTAAGTACGAATATAAATAAACATCGCGCTAGCCTTTTTTCAGGATCCCGGTTGTTGTCCTCATACTGTCATACCATCACGCCGTTTCCCTGTTTGGGGTAGGCAAAGAGAACAGAGCTCTAGACTTCTCTATTTGGAAACATCCTACGTCTCTTTTATATCTCATACAAGTTCTACGATTTATCTGACTTTTCTTTCAAATAAATGCAGGCTATACATATCTCAATATAACGAATATGTTTTTGTTGAATCGAACGAACTTTTTCATCCTGCTTAACACAATTTTTTATTTCATATTTATCTTTAATACAGTCAAATCTCGCTATAACGAATATCGAAATAATGTTATTTTCAGTATAACGAATTATTTTCGCAGTCCCGAACAAAATTACTTAACAGGAGTGTTAAAAGAATATCGTTTTAACGAAATAAATATTCCAGTAAGTATAGTGATTTTTTTACTCAATACGGCCTAAACAAGAATTCCATAATTATTTAAAAATTAGCATTACATGTAACATCGCAACTTTACTTCGGTTTGGATCGTCTAATTTCGGTCTCTCGTCTAATGTCGGAATAGATTTTTTTCGATTCAGTGTTTACTTTTGATGCAAGCGGGCGGGCGCATCGCGTCGAATTGTTAATTGAAAGTACACGTACATTGCGGTTGATTTAACATATTGTTGACTATTTTCATTGTGCTTACTTACTATATATGTACTTGAATTTATATCTTCCATTTTGTATTTTTGTGTTTCAAAACTCGTGTGCTCTAGTTTTATATGCAGGGGTTTTCTTGGTTTTTTTTAAATGTCCTTTGTGAATTTTCGAGTCATTGTGTCAACTTTACATCTCCACCCAGAAAGAGTCTGCCTTTCTGTGGAATCGAGAGTCTTTTTTTTAATTTTATTTTCTATAATATTTAATTTTAAATTTACATGATTTGAATTGGAAGGCAAATCATGAAGTTTTAAGTACACAACAATGTCAAAACCCTTCCATTTTGTGGATATAAAAAACCGCTTTACTAGGCAAGACTGGAATCCTATTTAAAAAAATCTGGGTTCCTGCGGGGATCGAACCCGCAACCTCCAAAACTTATATATGTATATAATATAACAATAACTTGGATTGTGATACTATGTTATATGTAAGTTTTTATCGTATAACATATACTGATATTTTTAATAATAGTATAAAAAATAGTTATTTTTATTTTCGCGACTGGGTATCACGACCTACACGTTGAGAAATTATGACTCACACAATTCCAACTGCACCCTAATCTCAACAAACCAACCAATATCCAACAACTAATTATTGTACATATTTTACATTGACATCAGTTATTTATTTTATATGTTCAATTTTATTTGATTTTATGTGTGGTCTAATGATTTTTTTTCTTTTAGGTGAAAAGTATATATGTACGAAATCTTAATAAAGATACACCCGATTATGTTCTAGAAAAAATGTTATTGAATATTCTAACCCCCCTTAGAATTAAGAAACTGAAAAAGCTCGGAGAAATAGCCTTTGTCTATTTTCACAATTTGTCCACTGCAAAGACTGCTTTGTCCAAATTGCACAATTATAAATTGGACAATAGATTATTAGATGTCCAATGGGCCAAACCTTGCATAAGAAATAATGGTGGACCATCGGTAGTGGACACGAAATTACAAAATTCTAATTTGAAACAGAAGAATAACAAATTGATAAACTCGCCAGTCCCAAAAAATATCACGATGGGCCAAGTGCCAAAAAACATCACTATCGGTCAAGAGCCAAAGAACATCACGATAGGCCAAGAGCCAAAGAACATCATTATGGGTCAAGAGCCAAAGAACATCACGATTGGCCAAGAGCCAAATAACATCACTATGGGCCAAGAGCCAAATAACATCACTATGGGCCAAGAGCCAAATAACATCACTATGGGTGAAGAACCAAAGAACATCACTATGGGTGAAGAACCAAAGAACATCACTATGGGTGAAGAGCCAAAGAACATCACGATGAGCCAAGAACCAAATAACATCACGATGGGCCAAGAGCCAAAGATCATCAGAATGTACCAAGAACCAAAGAACATCACGATGGGCCATGAGCCAAAGAACACCATGATGAGTCAAGAGCCAAAGAACACCAGGATGAGTCAAGAGCCAAAAAACACAAAGCCAAAGAACACCAAGGTGAGCCGAGAGTCAAAGAACATCATGATGGGTCAAGAGCCAAAAAACATGATGGACCAGGAGTCGAGGAACATCATGATAGGCCAAGTGCAAAATAACATCATGATAGGCCAAGAGCCAAATAACATCACCATGGATCAAGACTCGAATATGACATATTCATACGACAGGACGCAAGACATGCAACAATCCCAACAGTATCAAGAAAATGGATACTCAGTAAATAATTTTACTGATGCTTCTTATTCTAGTTTGGTCGCACAAGTTAATTACGAAGTTTCTGTTATCAGAGAAATTTTGAATTACGATGTTGAACCAGCTGAAAAACTGAATATGATCAGTAAGAGGTAATCTATAGTATTTAATTTAATTTATATTTTTAAGGATAGGGAAAGTAAATGCGATATATGGGCGTGTGATGAAAGATTAGAGCAAGCTAGGGATTCTACTGTTCAGCTAGTATTTGGGTGTGTGATGAAAGATTAGAACAAGCTAGGGATTCTAATGTTCAGCTAATATTTGGGTGTGTGATGAAAGATTAGAGAAAATTAGGGATTCTACTGTTCAGCTAGTATTTGGGTGTGTGATGAAAGATTAGAGCAAACTAGGGATTCTACTGTTCAGCTAGTATTTTCTCAGATGATGGAAGAGCTACGAGATATACAGAACGGCATTTAGCGATATAAAATGTCAATGGGGCATTAAAACATTTACACTGTAATCGGACAGTATCAAAATCTGTTAAGATGATAGTTCACAAAAGTGTTCTAGTACCAACTTTGATGTATGGAAGAGAAACGTGGATGTGGAAAAGACTGAAAGGAGCCGAATAAAAGTATACACATGGGGTGACAATGTTTGACAAACTATATCTTAAGTGATTAGGGATGAACGTGAATATAAGGGTGATTTGTTGTGAGATCAATAAGAGCACTCCGAGATGGTTTGGGCATGTAGAACAAATGAATGAATAAAGAATAAAAATAATGTACTGTGCAAATGTGATTTGGAAGTCGTGGTAGAGGAAGGTCAAGAAAAGTATGGTTGGATCAAGTGAATGATATTTTGAAAGAAGTAAACGTAAAAATCAGAGGAATCATAGGAGTTGTATGAGAATGTACATGGATAAAAAATGTGTATCAGAAAGTCGAGCGTTCTGTCCTCTTTGCCTACTCCGTTAGGAAATAGCATGATAGTATGTATGTATGTTTGTTTTTAGCAACAAGATAGTATCCAAAAGTTAAGGAAATTTGATTGCACTACAAATACTTCTATCATCTGCCAACTATTCCCATTGAGTGAGATAAGATACACAGCATCCGAGTGTTTTATCCAAAGATTCCATTCATCTATCAGTTATAAGTTAATTTTCTGCTACTTTTGAGAAACTCGACAGCCATTTCCGAGTTGTCTCTTTACAGAACAACCTTTTAATAAACATTTTTTCATTATTTTTCACAAAATGACGAGTTCAATCCATTTCCTAAATTAAACTAGAAATAATTATTAATGTAGAATTTGATTGAAACAAAACTCAGAACAGAGCATATATATATATATATATATATATATATATATATATATATATATATATATATATATATATATATATATATATATATATATATATATATATATATATATATATATATATATATATATATATATATATATATATATATATATATATATATATATATATATATATATATATATATATATATATATATATATATATATATGTATATGTATATGTATATGTATATGTATATGTATATGTATATGTATAACAAATTCATTTATTTACACATCAACAAGATAAAACAAGTGAGAGACTGATGTTTGTGATGGTCGTGCTAGGAAAGTTAAGGGCTCTGTCCTCTGCCTATTCTCACAGGGAAATGGCGTGATATGGTATGTATTTTATAGCCTTTGTTTTAATATTTTGATTTTTTTCAGGTATAATTGGATACCTCCGAAATATGAGTCCTTTTCCTACCTTTTTAATGATATGTACGTGTATCGAGCGTGTGTTTTCATCCACATTGCTTGGCCATTGTTTGATATTCCTGTGATGTTCGGACCTTTCCATGTTGATGTAGGATTTGCAAGCAACGTGGAAGCTCTCCGAGCTGCTTCAGAGCGTGCTGTTGGCTACCTTCAAGTAAGTGCATTTGGCTTTTTTGCATGACTGTCAAAGTTTTAACAAATACAGTAGGTGTTCGTCTACCGTGATTAATGGGGACCGAAAAATATTTAACGTGAGCTAATTTCACTATAAAAGGTTTTTTTTAATAGACATGTATATTCTGCTATATTAGTAGGATATAAGTTTATATTTTAAACATCAATTTATAATCAATAAACAATAAAATCTTAAGAAATGCAACAGAAGTAATATTTTTTTCTATTAATAACATTTAAAATTATCTCTATTAATTTATAGTCATAGTTATATCTGAATTTATTGTCCTAAACTCTTGAAACACAGTAGTTCTTACATATTCTCATACTGCCCAATTTATTTCCAATTGTTATAGGCACAAATCATCCTCTTGATAGGATTGAATGCCTTATTCACTAATAATAATTAAAAATATATACATATAACAATTATTAAATTTTTGATTACATTGCCAAATCAATTATTTAATTTTTGTTTACACTAGACCAAGAGTTCCCAAAGTGGTCGATATCAACCCCCTGGAGTCTATTTGATTTTTCTAGGGGTCGACGACAGCAAAAATAGACCCTCTGCTATTTGTTTGTTACTTCAAAATATCGACGATTCCAATAGGATTTATTCCAATTAAGAATATTTGTCAATATTTGTACTTATTTAGAATTTGGATACTTATTTCATAAATGTCAAAAATAAAAAAAAAACTGCTCGTATTTTTTTGCTTTAATTTTCGTCAGCGCAGATTTTAATATTAAATGTTGCACAAGATAATGCAATAATCCGTATTCCTTTTATCTTTTTCAATCCTTAATTACAAGTGAATAAAATGAAAAGTTTGATATCTAGTGAAATATTTAATATCGAGTACTGTACAAACTTATTAATTTGAGTAAGTAAAGTAAATGACTAGGGGGTCGACGGTTTTAAAAGTTTTTGGTAAAGGTGTATGCGGCCGAAAAAAGTTTGGGAACTCTTGCAGTAGACTCTCGATTATCAGGAGTTCTGTAAAAGAATTTTTTTTTACAAAATTCCGAGATTTTATAAAAACAAAACCGGAGATTTTATTGTACTACTTAATCGGCAACCCGGTTAATAAGACCCCGTATAATAGTCTACTGTACATACAGAGTGTCCCTAAAAATGTATAAATAATTTGAATGATTATAAATTCAGTATTTATTAAGGTATATCTAAGATTAAAACTCCAAATTAAAGAAAACAGATGTAGATTTTTTTAGTTACTATATTGCAAGGGCTCAAATTAATGAGCCTTCTGGTCCATAACGCGGTAACCACTGCTGATAACGTGGAATCTTAAACATTTTTTTTGGTATTTGGGCGCATTCTCCTCCAAAGGCTGTTCTCAATGTGTTTACTGTTGCTGGTTTCGTATCATAAACTTAATCTTTGATGAGTCTCCATAAAAAAGAGTTCATTAACGTTAGTTCTGGGGAGCACGGGAGGTATACAATGCTACCTCGATGTCCAATCTATCTGTTCGACAAATTTTTATCAATATAGGCCGTCGCATCACAATGGTAGTGGGAAGGTGCACCATCTTGTTGGAAATAAAAGCCCTTTTCATTTCTAAACTCACGAATGTGTGGTATGACAAATTTCTGCAGCAATTGAAGAAAATGGCACGGTGTAAAAGTGCGAATGTATTTGTTTGCGACACTTTATGTACACTTGTTTGTAATTTAGTTATAAATCTCACGTTCAATATCTCAAAAACTCAGAACAATGAGATACCTATATTCAATATCTTAAATACTCAACAAGGAAATACATTCAATATCTCAAATACTCACAAGGACATACAGTACCCGGCGGTAAGTAATACACAGCGGGCTTAAGAAAGAGACTGTCGGCCATAATCGGCTAACTTCGGTTTTGTAAAGCGTCGTCTCTGTCATTCATACACGTGTTCCTTTGCGATTTGTCAGTCGTTGTCAAGGGTTCTAGGGACAGAGACGACATTCTACAAAGCTGAAGTTAGCCAATTATGGCCGACAGTCTCTTTCTTAAGCCCGATGTGTATTACTTACCACCGGGTACTGTACATTCAATATGTTTAATACTCGCAACAAAGAGATGCCCACATTCAATATCTCAAATACTTGCAACAAAGAGTTCAAATAAACAAAAAATATGTGTTGGATCTTAGTGCATTCATATATCTATTTGTTAAGGGTAATTTTATATCAATGTTGACAGCGGGATCGCCATTTGACTGGTAATAATCGTACCAAGCTGCTCACGAGCTTCCTTTAAGTTGACCAAGAGTAGACCATACTTTTGCGATACGACAGATCTTTATGTTTTAAGTCAGATTGTCTTGACACTAGCTTCTGTATGAACGCAGTCAAGTGGTAATCCTTCTGCATGAACGCAGTCAAGTGGTAATCCTTCTGTGTGAACGCAGTCAAGTGGTAATCCTTCTGTATGAACGCAGTCAAGTGGTAATCCTTCTGTGTGAACGCAGTCAAGTGGTAATCCTTCTGTATGAACGCAGTCAAGTGGTAATCCTTCTGCATGAACGCAGTCAAGTGGTAATCCTTCTGTGTGAACGCAGTCAAGTGGTAATCCTTCTGTATGAACGCAGTCAAGTGGTAATCCTTCTGTATGAACGCAGTCAAGTGGTAATCCTTCTGTGTGAACGCAGTCAAGTGGTAATCTTTCTGTATGAACGCAGTCATTGTGAAGCTTAGAAATACTTTTTTTTTAATCTATTAATTATTTTTCAGGCAATTTGTTCTCCTACTTTGGTAATGCATTAAACTTGCACATCCTGTCATCAAATATTTGATCTCGTAAGGCTGTTTCAACAATTCACATGGGTGATACATGACTGGACATTACTACCAATAATTTTAAGTATTACTACCATTAATTTATCTAGTAACTATCTAAATCGACTGATTAGTTCTTTAATAAAGTGTATGTGTGGAATCCACAAGTTATATTTGAATAATTTAATATTGTACAAATAATCTTTGTAAATATAGTGTTTTTAAAACTTAATATATTATGTGACCCATGGTGCATCGATTCCTTTGGGATATGACCCCAGTAACTCTGTTACCAAGATTAGGGTGCTGCAATAGACTCGAAATAATATTCACTTCGTATGCATATGTTATTCTCAATAATAATTTGTATTCAATTTGAATGAGATTCACTGCATATACTTCACACCTTATCAATGAACAATTTGTATTGAATTTAATAATATTATCTCCATACAATCTCAATAAACAAACAATTTGTATTGAATTTAATAATATTATCTCCATACAATCTCAATAAACAAACAATTTGTATTGAATTTAATAATATTATCTCCATACAATCTCAATATACAAACAATTTGTATTGAATTTAATAATATTATGTCCATACAATCTCAATAAACAAACAATTTGTATTGAATTTAATAATATTACCTCCATACAATCTCAATAAACAAACAATTTGTATTGAATTTAAATAATATTTGCTGCATATATTCTCAATGAATAAACATTTTGTATTGAATTTTTCTAAAGTTAAAAATTTGTACTGAATTCAAATAATATTTGCAGAATGCATTCCTACATTCTCAATAAACAAATAATTTATATTGAATTTAAACAATATTTCTACATGGACTCAAAATATTCTCAATAAACAAACGTTTGTTACAGTGAAACTGCACTTTGAATTTTAAAATTGTTTGTAATAGCTTCTATAAGATGTATTAGAAAATATAGAGAAATAGGAGTATATAAAAAAAGGGTAAAACAGTATATAATATAAGCGTTTCATCTGCTTACATATTATACCAACTGTTGACTTATATATTCATATATGTAGAGGTTTAAATAAAGCAAACATGTTTAGTAACTCTTGTAGGCAGCGAGGAATACATTTTGAGTTTTTAAGATTTCTGTAGCCAAAATGAATTTTTCTACACCAAAGACTGGATTTAAGTAATTGGATTTGCTCCGAATCATTAATTTTTATTTGGTGCAGATGATCTGGAATGAGGCAATTTCCCATTCTCCTTATTAATGAAACGAATTGTTTTGCTAACTTTGAGATTTCAAGGCTTTAATGTGAAGGTTTGTTGAATTTTTACTTCCCAACATATTCTATATATTTCTTTTTATTTAAAAAAATTGGATCAGTGATTTAAAATTGTTCATGATTATTTCAGTTCTTGATAAGATATCAAAGCAAATGATACCTTCTATGGGTTTGCGCGAATTCGAGGGAACCTGTTGACAAAATTAGCAATCTCTTAACGAACCGGTTGATAAATTTTAGAACATATCGCCTGTTGAGAATCATAGTGGCGAAACTCCAAAAAATAAATTTTCTAGTTAAGTCTTCCAAATGGCACTAAAATGACTCATTTTTTACGTACGTAAATGGCGAAAGTATATTTCAACTCCTCGACGCTTCAAGGAGTTGGTTGAAATATACTTTCGCCACTTACGCACGTAAAAACGGAGTCATTTTAGTGCCATTTGGAAGTCTTGACTCGAAATTTTTTTTTTTGTAGTTTCGCCACTATGATTATCAACATGCGATATATATATGTGAAAAGATACAGTTACTGTTAATTGATATTCTGATATTATTGTAAAGTTTAGATTTTTTTATATAAACAATCTCTGGATTTCAATATTGTCGAGACTTCTTGGAACTGGTTCATTGTTTTTATTTATTTTTTTCATGTTGTATAGAAAGCTGAAGGATTCAGAAATACAAATTGCTTAAATATTTATGATCTTCAAATTAAAGTAAAAATCAAAAATTAGATCAATATGCTACATAAATATTTTGTCACAAAAAGTTTCATATATTTTTTAAAACAAACATTTTTTATTCGATTCTTTGAAATATTCTTTTTATTGAGACATTTTTGCCTAGTTGACAGCATGTATTTACATAGCTACAAAAAAATGAGAAATAATTTAGAAAGGAAAAGATAGGTAGGCACTAAAAAATTGTATTAGTCAACTGGTTGAAATTTTTTCGTAGACATCACTGTAACAAAGTGAAAGTCAGATGTTGCCAGTAGTTATAAAAAAGTTCACATTATTCTTAAAAATAAATTGAGACTAGCTAATACTTATTTTGTCAAATTTGCAAATTTTTCAGACTTGTTTCATATTAACATCCTGTTAAATGCCGATCAAATGTAAAACTGCTAAAAATGTAAAAAGTTGAAAGCACATTGTTGTATAATTGATAATTCATGTTTTTTACTTAGTAACAGTTAATTATGTAATTTGAGATCTAATCAAAGGCATAACTCCTACAATGATGAATCAGACAAAATGATAAAAAATATGCCATGAAATATTTTTGAATACATACAGAATTGTTTCACGTGAAATTTGTCACAATAAACATCCAAATACTGGGAATGCATTTTACACATTTTAATGCTGAAAACGCCTGTAGACGTTCTATATAACTTTTGCAGGGTGTTCAAAATGCCCATCGCCAATCTATTCCAAATTTCTTTAGATGGGTAAAAAAATTAGGTTTTATAGATAAAGCTGATTTCTTTCACATGTAAAGGTGAATCACTGCGAAATAACATTGAAATATTTTTACCAACTTGATTGATATTGTTTATAAAATAGTTTTAATCATCATAAACTAATATTCAAATATATTGAAATCATGTTTACATTTGTTTTTGTATACATTTGAAATGTCATGTATTTTAAATTTCCAATGTTGACTGACTTATTGATGTTAAAAAAACTGCTTCACAATCAAATTATCACCAGTAATACCATATTAAATTAAGTATTTTACGTCCTCAATAACTTATACAGTGTTGTCTCTTAACACATTCACTGCGATATGTATTTATAGAATTGTGTAGAGGTACTGAAAAAAATCATATTTTCGAAACCTTAAAATCTTACCGTATTTTCGAAACCTTAAAATCTTACGGAAACCTAAAAATCTTAAAATATTCGGTACCATACAAACAAAGAGAATCGAATGACGCGCAACGGGCGTCATCAGCGTCTCTACAAAAAATGTGTTGACGCCCCAGGGGCGTCTTTAGCAGCGAACGTGTTAATGTATGCCATTCTAAGAACTAGGCAGGGCAATAATGAAATCAGATCAAAGGATACCTTTAAAAACAATACCTTATAAATGAATAGTCCAATAAAATACTTTGCAGAGTGTATATTCCAAATATCGGATGATGTACCGAGACTTCTTTTTCAAGAGTAAAAGAAATTGAAAATATTTTTATATAATCACTTGTTAAATTATTGTAAGGATTTTTATTTATGTTTTCTTAATTATAAATTTGTATGTTTTTACGAAGACCTTTTTGTACTGTTTAAAAAATGTGGACCAACATTTATTTAATTAAGTAATGTAAGGATATTTTATGCATGTTCAAGCATTAGAAATTATTGGTTTTCAGTACAGGTAACCCCCGGTAATAACATGGTCTTGAAGTTCCTAAAAAATGCCGTGTTATGCGAATTCGTGTTATATGAAATAAAGAACTAGTACAACAAAAAAACAGGGTTAGGTTCCATAAATTAACAAAACCATACTATTTTCTTTTTATAACTAAGGAAAGGGCATTTCCCCCAGTTCTCAAAACGAAACCGTGTTAGGAATACCGTGTTATACGGGGGATATCTACTACCTTGATCAAAAAATTTTAGGACTTTATTCATAAAATCGAAAATACAAGTTTATTCATCAAAATCGATATGGTCCCCTTCAAAGTACTCCCCATAGACTGCAACGCACTTACGTCAGGGCTTGATCCAATTCTCGAAACACCGCTGGTACTCAATTTTCGGTATGTCCATCAGAGCCGTCTTCGATTTTTTCACGACATCCTTTTGGGTGCTGTAACGCGTTCCGCGAAACTGTTTTTTAAGTCGGTTGAACAGGAAAAAGTCGCAGGGAGCCAGATCAGGTGAATTCGAATGCTGCTGGATAATATTCGTGTTGTTTTTGGTCAAAAACTCATGGAAATCATGTCTTTCGCGATTTCAATGTGGTCCTTTTTTTGTATGAAATTGTGGTCTTTCGGCACCAGTTTTGCAACGACACGTCTGAGGCCCAAATCACTAACCAAAATGTCTTGAGCGGATCCATAAGCGATGTTCAAGTCCTCTGCCAGCTCTCTGATGGTCAATTTGGGGTTTTCGGCCAACATTTCTTTGATTTTATCGATGTTTTCACCGGTTTTCGACTGCTACTGCGTTCGTCATCCTCGACCGACTCACGATCACTTCTGAAGCGTTCGTGCCACCGAAAAACACTTCTCCAACATTTCCAAGGTCTGCGGACCGTTAAATCCTATTTTCACACAAAATTTACTCGTTGATGCACATTTGATACACAGTTGATGCCATTTTCAAACTTGTAAAAAATCGAAAACACGCACAAAGGTAGATGTATTCAGTACAGCGTAACTTTTACAAATGTCAAGCTATGACGCTGAAATTTGGAGGGAAGTGTCAATGATAGATGTGGTAACCTAACAAAAATAAAAGAATTCCAATCGGGTGACTGACAGCGCCACACGGTGGCTGGTCCTAAAACTTTTTGATCAAGGTAGTATATACTGTAAATGTTTTTTAATAAATTGACAAAATCTTTTATATAGGTTAGTTTTTTATTTTGTTATCCTCTGTTAGTTATATTTGAGTATTATTTTAGGATTAATAATTTACTTTTTTTATAATTTATTATTTTGTATTGAGACAGTTTATGAAAAATGTTTTTTTTATGATATATAAATGTTGTTTATTACTAAAATGTTATGTAATATTTTTGTGTTATATAACTAAAAGTTAATATAGTAATAGTCTTTATAAATGAATAAAAATAAATATTTTTTATATAACATTTATTTTTATATCTAAACTATGTGTACCTGCAAAAAAAGAATTTTATTCTCTACAAATTAGGACGACCATCTTAATGGCCTAGTTCATAAGGTGCCTGGCTTCCATCTGGGAGTTTTGGGTTTAATTCTCGATGGAATTTCAAAAGATCTTCCTCGCATGAACACAAAACATGTGTCTCCTGATGATGAAAACTCATATTTGTATGTTTCATATTAAAAATTTTATGTAATCAATAATCGATCACTGTTTTCTTTTTAAAGTATGATGTATCTGCATATTAAATTTGTTAAAATATACTATTTTTTAGTTTTTATTTTTTTCTTTCTACTATCCACTGTCCCCTATTTTTGCATAAATCAATCTTAAAAAATAAGTGAATGGTTATCGCTTGTGATCTAGTATGATTGTCGAGCATTCTATAGATGGAAGGGTCTTGTACGCGAATTGATTTATGAAGTGCAAACTGTTGCACTTACTACAAGCACAAGGTTTGTACAAATCAAACTCCAAGTTTTGATAGCAGATTAAATCTGCGTTAGCCTTTCATCAGGCAGTTTTTTTTAAATATAGCTTTATTTTTGTGTTGGTCAATACTGCTGTCAAACCAGATAGTGCCGATTATCTGTGGTAATTGGAGGACACTCGAGCCCGGATAATTTAAAAACAGTTTTTTCGGAGTTTAAATTTCTAGATACATTTTGCTAAGTAAGATGTGCACACGAACAAGCTTTCTCAATGTTTGACATATACAAACGCTGAACTAAATAAAAAACATAATAGGCAAGATGTAACAACCAAATAGCTGACACTATGACTTCAAACTATACCATTGAGAGCAACGTTCCCTTTAAGGTGTGCACGTGTGCGGCCGCACATCTGTTAAAAATTGCTCGCACACATGTTTCAATCTTCCGCACACATCTCAAAGAAAGGAATTTGTAAAAAAATTTGTGACACGACACACTAATACTAGAAACTGACCAATCAGCACACAGGAGTTGACTAACACAATCACACGCTCTGTGTACCTACGCTATTCTTTCCTTACGCCGCATGGACTCTACCTACTCGTATTATGTTATACTCGACCTACTCGTATTGGTCCCTCTATCTAATAGGACACTTTCCTCTTGTTCGCCTTCTCAACTGTCCAGAATGTCATCACTCTCTGAAATGTCCCCGTGATCTCAACTGTCCCTGTGATTACCAGCTTCGTCAGATTTTTATCATTGTTTTTGGCAACATGCCTAAAGTACGTTAGGATTCTTTTTACGTATGTTGTCAGAAGTCTTTCGGTAATCTCCGATTCTTGGATTATGGAGATATTGGTGCACCTTGCTGTCCATGGGACACAACCTATCCGCCTTCAACAACATTTAAGTCATTTTTATAATTACATATCGTAACACCATGCCCGTTCCGGGATTGGCAGATCTTTTCTATCCCAGTCCACAACTTTCAAGTCCTCTACATTCATACATCTCGTCAAGTAAATACAATCTTCTATAATTCACACTTCTCACTTTACCTTCTTTCAAAATCTGATCCATTGTTCCAGTCACATTCTATTTCTTCCACGCACATCTTGCATTTCTGACTTGTAAATTCGCTTAGTAATTTTATCATCATTCATTCTTTCCACCTGTCCAAACCATCTTAAAGCTTCTTTTTTCATCTTAAAACATCCATTTTTGATGTCTTTATTCCGCCTTCTTTCAAACATTGACACTCCACAAAATGTTCTTAGTGCATGTATCTCCACATCATTAATCTTACTCTTATTCTTCTTCTGCCAAGTCCAAGTTTTACTTTCATACTTCAAGGTAGACACCAACACACAATTATTTTTATTTATTTTATTTATTATTACACATGACAAGAAATATACACAATTTGAGAAAAAACAACAGGTAATTTGATTTGGACATATAATTTTAATGGATCTAGGTTTGTTGCCTTTCATTTGTCGTATCCACAGTAAACTAGGCTTTTGCCTGTATCTCACTGAGGATATTTAGCATGAAAAAATAAATCGATACTTCTTTCCGATTTTTGATTACACAAAAAAACCCCGTTGCACGCTCTCATCAACCTGACAAACAGTGACACTCAACTACAACTGGAAACATCTTGCGAAATTCAACTCCTCACACATTATCACTCCAGAAAGACCAAAAATATTCATCCCACAATATACCGCACACAATCATAAGAATAAAAATTAAAACAAAAAAAAAAAATACACAGAAACACAAATACAAAAACAACCAAAATTAAAACAACAAGAACAGACCCACACTCACGAGCTCACATAAATCCTTTCCACTCGTCATTCATCCTGAAAGCCCAAGTACTCAAAATCCTGTCGCAATAACAACCACGCTCCGATCGACTGTCTAAATGGTTTTCCTACCTTTACTTATTATGTATTGTCATTTTTGCTACTGTTGATTATGCACAGTTGTATATAACATTAAGTGCTCCATTTACCTTGTTTCATGTTGCTACCCTTCTTTCAATGTTTCTCAACTTATCTCAACATTTTTTTAAATCCTCGTAACTGTCATATAGTGAAAATCTCAGAAATTTTATGGATGGGAATAGTTAACTCTTGAAAACTGAGTCCATAGGCTGTTTTTAGCAGCCACTGCCTTTGGTGAGAAATTATAAAATGTTATATCATCATCACGCCATGCCCCTATTAGGGTAAGCAGAATGAATAAATCTCCACTTTATTCTATCCTGTCATACATCTTTCCTTTCTGCCACTTCATATACCTTTCATCTTTTAAAAAAAAAAATTAAATTAGTCATGCCACATTGTTCTAGATCTCAAAGTTTTCGTATATTTTGTACTGTATTACACTTTCATTGTATACGGTACAACCTGGCAAGGTTTATTGCCACGTGACAATCTCTTTCAATCAACCAAAAATATGTTAAACAAACCTTAAGTGAAAACCTGACATGTACTATTTAAAAAAAATCGGGGTTTCAACGGGATTTGAACAGTTGGAAGACACGTGTCTTACCAAATAGGTCAAGCGGGTCATTTACACTACGGAAAGTCAACGCTGGAAAGATATGGAAGAGCGGAACCATCGCCATCATGACGAAAGTGCGCTTAGTTAAGTCTCTCTTCTTCGCAATATTCATGTATGGCGCGGAGATTTAGACTCCGAGAGAAAGTGAGAGACGTAGAATAGATGCATTTGAAATGTGGTGCTGCAGAAGGATGCTACGAATTCCATGGATAGCAAGGCGAACTAACGCCTCCATTCTCGAAGAACTGAGAATCGCCGACAATATGCCTTCGACGAGTCCTTGGATTCTTTGGGCACATTGTTTGTGACCATGGAGACAGTTTGGAGAGATTTGTGGTTACTGGAGGCGTGGAAGTAAGACGCACAAGAGGAAGAATCCCTATGTGTTGAAATTACCAAATGAGAGATGCAACTGGACTACCTTTAACCTTACAGTGCAGGGATGGATGGAAAGGAGTCGTCAGATGCTATCATGGGAGTCACGATGCTGTCATGAGTTACACGACAGGACGGATGAATTGTTATTTAGTTCAACCAAGCGCGTCATCGAGTTTGATCAGTGATACAGTTTAATAAAGTGCAGATTAAAGAAGAACGAATATTGACTATTATGTGCTATAGGAACAAAAAACTTAGGATGTACAATAACTTTGTGGTCTTTTGAAAACAAAAAAAATAAACACGTAACTTACAAACTCGAAGATTTGTTGTTGTAATCTACTTGAATATTATCCAAGATAATATTACAATATAAAAAACTAATGGCGGTATTACGTCTTATTTCAAATGAAGGGTCGCTTCGAATTTCATATTTTTGTGCAATATTCAAAACAGCACATTTAAGTAGTATCTCGAAAATAATAAATGAGATATGTACTGCTAAACCAAGTATAAAAAGGTCTTATTATTTACGCTATTTTAATTTTAATGCTAACAAATGACAATACCTCTTTAAAAATGCAGAACACAACATTTCATTTCATGTAACCGACAAAGGGGTTAAAAGATAGTGCCGCCGCCTTTGTCGCTCAGTTCTGTGCGAGCGGCCAGCGTGGTATGTTGTGTGTTTTTTAATCATTATTTTAACTACGTCGATTAAATTTTAAAATCGAAAATGTCCTGCGAAATCGATGTATTGGATCAAAGCCTTCGTAAATTAGCAAATTTATCAGAACATTATGGATATCCACTTTTACAAAAGAACGGACAGAGGCATTTCGGTCCACCGCCAGATTGGATCGGAGAACCGCCTAAAAGGTCTGAAGTTTTCGTCGGAAAAATTCCCCGCGATTGTTATGAAGACGAGCTGATTCCAGTTTTTGCTGAAATTGGGAGAATCTATGAATTCAGAATGATGATGGATTTTTCTGGATATAATAGAGGATTCTGTTTCGTCAGATATACGACAGAAGCAGCGGCCAATCTCGCTGTTCAAAAATTAAACGGTTTTAACATACGATCAGGGAAGAGGATTGGCGTTTCAAAATCTATCGATAATTCCAGACTATTTGTTGGCGGAATTCCTAAAGAAGCGAAGCAATACGAAGTGCTTCATGAATTCAAGAATATTGTAGCTGGCGTCGCAGATGTTATAATGTACCCCAGCGCTGAAAATAAAAATCTCAATCGAGGTTTTGCGTTCATCGAGTTTGATTGTCACGAATCGGCAGCTCTTGCGAGGCGAGTTCTGATGTCAGGATCTTTGAGCATTCTCGGAAAATGTTTGCAAATTGACTGGGCAGATCCTGAACCGATGATTACTGGTAAAGTTATGGAGAACGTAAGTTTGCACATTTTTCCCCTTGGCTTTTATTTGCTATTTCTGTAATGTTTCATTGATATTTTTGCTTTAGTTTTTACGATTTTTAAAATTGCATTAGTGTTGTGAAACCGTAAATGTCTGTTTCTGTAAATTAATGGATTATACGCGTTTGTTAAAATTATAGCCGTGTTGTTAAAGCTGCTTTAAAAAGGTACAACTTTACAGATACTATTCGAAGTTCAGGATTCTCCGGCATTGAATCTTATCTTTAGATCTTGACTGAGAAACTGATTATTACAGTTTAGTTTTTTTTTTTTTTTATTGTAATTTATTTTGTATTTTCTTTTTCAATTTTTCGTTGCTTTGTCCCATCATTTGGGGTCCGGCAGCTTGGAGCTTTTTCCTACATCTCTCGATTTCGCCATCACTCGGAAATAGTCATGTCTTCTCTCCACTTCTCTATATAGGCTCTTCTTGGGTCTCCTGCGTCCATGTGGGAGTTCCCGCCATTGCACAGCCCATACCAGCGCAGTCGTGCTTCCTGGGCATATACTATTGGCGCCACTTTATTTAGTATTCTCTTTGATTGTATTTAATTTCTTTGTGTTATTCTACACGTTCCTGATTTCGCGTGCGTTGATAATTATATTTAAGTTCTATATTTTATTTGGGTATTTATGTTTTTTAGGTCAATGTCAATAAGTTATAGTATTTCCTCAGATGATGGAAGAGTTAAAAGGGGATATCGAATGGCGTGTTGCGATAGGCAACAAATTCACATATACAATGTATCAAACTCAATATTTTAGTACAATATTTTGTTGTACTAAAATATTGAGTTTGATATGATACATGGAGTGAAACGTGGACTCTGAAAAATACAGAAAAGAGTCTAATAAATGCTGTAGAAATACACGCATTTGAAGAATACACGGTGACAATATATGCTAGAATACGGATAAAGTGATTAGGGATTGGTGTGTTGAGTAAGATGAAGAGCGCACGAAGATGGTTTGGGCACGTGGAACGAATGAATGAAGAAAAACTTTCAAAACAAATATACAGTGTAAGCGTAAATGGAAAGCTTGATAGAATACGACCAAGGAAAGTATAGTTGGATCAATTACATATATATTTTGAAAGTGTCAAAAATCAGGAATTGTATAATTAACGAGAAGACGGTATGGATGTAGACGAGGCGAAATATAAGTGTGGCGCTCTCTCCACTCTGCCTATCCCGATAGGGAGGCTGCTTGATGGTTTGTATGCAAGTGTATTTTACGTACTAAATGTTCCTATGGTTTGTAAATGACATAAGTGTCGTATATTTTTCCAATAAATGAAATACTAAATAAGCCAAGTAGAACGTAGAAGCGACGCTACTTTACAACGGTAGAACGTAGAAGCGACGCTACTTTACAACGGTAGAAGCGACGCTACTTTACAACGGTAGAACGTAGAAGCGACGCTACTTTACAACGAACCAGGTATTTGTATATCGTTTTAGGTAGTATTTCCAGAAGCGACGCTACTTTACAACGGTAGAACGTAGAAGCGACGCTACTTTACAACGGTAGAACGTAGAAGCGATGCTACTTTACATCGAAGCAGGTATTTGTAGATCGTTTTAGGTAGTATTACCATCGATATACTACATATTGCATAATATTTTGTGTCGCAACATCCGGTCAATTTTAATGCACTCCGATCAATACCAGGAAACCCTGAAACTGTAACTACCCTCCGTTTAAAAGTTTTTAAATATTTGAACTATAACGGATTTTCTGGACACGATGACTACCGTAGTTATCCGATTTTGATCAAACTTTTCTGAAAAAAATTACCTTTTAAATATTTCGGCTTAGTTCGTTCGACAAGTCTGATCCCCCACATTGTTTCAAAATGGCGACTGTTCAAAGACGATCTTCCATTGCCAGACATGATTTTGAAGAATTCTAGATTTTTTTTGAGGTCGCGAAAGATTTTTTTTGGGGGACTCGCGGGCAAGTTAATTTGTTTTTTTATTTTTTATTATAATCGGTAAATAAAACTACCTTTTTTAAATAAATCTAATGTTTTGTATTTTATCAAACACTGTTTATTCCATTTTATGTATCGGTGTAACGATTTCAAGACTCGCCTACAATATCATTAAACCTTCACAATGTTAATGCTTTTAAATTTATTTTTATATTTAACCTGGCGAGTTCATTGTCATGTGGCAATCTCTTCCAACCAACCAGAAAGATGTTTTAATAGGCCCTAAGTGAAAACAGACTGGAATCCCATTTGAAATAAAATTGGGTTCCAGCGGGTATCGAACCCGCAACCTCCGGATCTGCAGACTAGCATCTTATCACCAGGCCACGTAGGTCGTCTTTACTATAAATAATATATAAATCTTTGATTATTGTTAGTTAAACTAGAGGGCCGTGAAAATATTTTAGGATATTTAGGGGGTTGCGAGTGGTAAAAAGTTAAGGACCACTTAAAAGAGTGCTGGAAAATATCCTTTTGATAGACAAAATCGACCCGATTCTTGGCCGAAAGGATAAGGCATCAGTGCCGAAAGGGGTTTTAACATTTATACTGATCAGGATCATCTTCACTGACCTTCGGAGAGTCCTCGTTGGGCGGGAACTCGTCCATGGGTGAGAAACTCGGCCTTTCTGTCCACGGGCGGACAATCGATCAACAGCAGACCGACTATCATAGCTAAACCAAAACCGCTTTTGTCCGTGGATAATTTTGCTAGGGATCCTTGAGTTTTATCTGCTCCCAATCTAGGTGTTGCAGGTTCAATTCCCATTGGAACTCGTATTTTTTAAGTATCCCTGTCTGGTTTTCACTAAAGACCTCTTTAATCATTCTGGTCGGTTAAAGAGATCGCCACATGGTAATAAACCCGCCAAGTTATTATGTATGTATACAACGAAAGTAATAAAATACAATGTAACAATTTGTTTCAACTTACCATAAAACTTATAATAGAGGCCTGCAGAAGAAATCTGACTTAGTAGGTCAATTTCGAGATTAGATTAAAATCGAACTCCCGTGAGGATGACAAAACGTTTTATTTAACACCTTGAGTCTGCTTGGCGTCTCGTTAAGATTATTTTAGCTGTAAGTGTTATATTTTATATTCTGTACGTGACAGAACAATGCTTTTTATTTTATTATGTATGCCTTAATTATTGCCGGTCACTTATCGAGGAATATTATTCAATCAAGTTGCATATTTAATGTTTTTCGTCTGAATGAATGAATACTTAAAGGGGTATTTATTCTACTCTAGAAATAAGAAAAAAATCGTTTTTGTTTTTTGCATATTCTTAAAGTTTAGATCTTGAAGAATATGTAATCAAAAGGAAATTTAAAAATTCTCAATATTTACGAAGTTATAGCTATAAATGAGGCAGGAATTACGCCGCACCGGAATGGCTGACAATAATCTCAAAACTTTAAACGCGTTTTTCTCGAGACTACTTTTTTCGACTGGTCGACATAAAATCTGTTCTACGCAACCGATTGCCTTCAAATTTGATATGAAACTTTAATAAATGTTTTTAAATCGTCCTTACATTGGAAAATTCAAAATTATTTTTACTATTTAAAAAAAAAAGAATTTTTGAGGCAGCCGCCATTTTACGATTTTTTCTCTCTTTGGTACCAACTATAACGACATTATTTATCATCAAGAAACTGTATGATTTTGGTTTCGGATTTACGAAAGGATTCCAATCATGTCGACCAGTTCACCCCCTTTTTTTACAAAACGTATCTTGAATTTAGAATTTGTTTTTCAAAAATTTCTCGTACATTTTCAAATCATTAATAAACAAACTGTAAAAAAAAGTACACTAAAAATATTTAGTATGAAAAAACGCCCGAAATTCACGCCTCTTAGAGTATAATACAACCCTTTAACCCTGAGAGCGCTACGAGAAAAAAATATAATTGTCTATCTAGTGCTGAGATATATTTACGATTCGGACGGTCGTGATAAATATTTATTTTAAACCACAAAAAAACAAAAATAAAATATTTTTACAACATAAATATATTTTAGAATATGTACCCTTGTATTCTAAATGAATAAAAATATGATTTTTATAATCGCAATATCATTTTTAATAAATTAAAAATAAAATAACCTCATAAAACTGGAATTTCTGGAAATATGAACTCATTATATGGGTTCACAGAGTTATATTCACTAACAAACTGCATCTCACGTATAAAGAATAGTATTAACTACAAGATTCACTCATAAGTCAGAAAGTTTTTGAAACAAAATAATTATAAAATAATTATTTCCAGAAAGCATCCAAACACACAAATGTATAATAGCACATCCATCCACAATACACTCGCATTATTGTCTGGAAGGTATAGGGTGTCTATATGTTATCATTAGCGGGATGGGATTATTGCGTGATGGTAAACGAAATTTTCAATAGTGAAGAAGTGTATGGTAAGCCGTAAAACATGTAGGGCATAATCCAACAGAACATTCAGCACACCAAAAACGTGTCTGGACCCTTTGTTTTGGATGTTTGGTCGAGTTATTGCAAACATGGCACTCGCGGTACACAGCCTTTATTTTTGAATTCTCAGTAACTGGTATATCAGAGAGAAAATGTCTGGCTGGGAGCCGAAGTGGATGATCACCACCTCGGCTGGTTCGTTGAGACCCAGGAGTAGCATATTTTTCAATCAGCTGTTCAATAACCTCTAAATGAAAATCAGTTAGTGATATTTCTTTTTTTGTTTTATGCTTGTATATCGCATGTGCATTTAATAATATTATATCAATGGTTCGGAAGGCAACCTTTTTGTACCATTTGACTTCACTTTTTTTTACGGGGGGAATTTCGGCATATACTTTCGAGTCTTTTTAACTGTTCCACAGGCGTTTGTTTTTTTTACTATGCAAGTAAGAAAATAAAAGGGGACTTGTATACCAATTGTCTACAAACAAGGTGTGTCCTTTACCCAAAAAATCATTTAACAATGAAGTGACCACTTTGCCTGACACTCCTAGTTGTTTTGATAATGGTTGGGCTATATCTACTGAAGCACCTTCTGAGTTAGCACCGCAGTATATAAAAAAGTCCAGTATATACCCAGTATGTGCATCACATAAAACAAACAGCTTTATACCAAATTTGTGCCGTTTGGCTGGCATATATTGTTTGAAGATTAATCTCCCCTTGAACAGCACCATTGATTCGTCGATTGTCACATTTTCGTACGGATAGAAATAATATTTAAAGTTAATGCACACAGATTCGATAAAATTCCTAATTTTGTAAACACGGTCACCAGGAATTTTCTCATAGTCATTTGAAAAATGCAACATACTTAATATTGATAGATATCTATCACGCGGCATTGCTTCATTAAAAATAGGTGTTATTATCGATCTTCTGTTTGTAATCCATTATTGGCTTATTTTGGACTTTTTCGTTCTAACCATCAACATAGTAAGAGCAAAAAATGTGTACATTTCTTCGGCGTTTACGTCTTTCCACTTATGCAGTCTTGAATGCGGTGCCAATTGTTTTTTGTTTCTTCACATTCTCATAAAACCTATTTGTTTCCACAACAATACGACTCATTACAGCCCGATTTAAAAATAATTCGAAAAAGTCGCTTTCGCGACTCTCTTCAGTCAATTCACGATTCCTCAATCCTGATCGTTCTTTGAAATTATGAATTTGCGGCTGAAAATTTATATTATATTCCCACTGTGGATTCAAATTATCAAAGACAGGTTCTACCGATGGTTCTGTACGGAGTTCTTCACTATGGACTATTTCATCATTGTTGCGCACCGCTGTTTCTACCTTATCCAAATCTTGTATTATGTAATCCTCGTCGTCATTTATCGAACGATCAGAATCAGGATCCAAAATGAAGTTGTCTGGTTGCTCTTCACCCATTTCGATGTTTAGGTAGATATTTTCCGAAATAAAAAACAACACTTCTCAAAAAAACACAATAATATAAAATAATGGATGATGAAGGAAAATAATGCAATTTAGTCACTATAAATTATGTGCACAAAATTAATTCCTAAGTTATGTACTCGTATAAATGTCACAAATAAAAATAATAAACCAGAAAAACTTGATGAAAATTGAAATGTTTTAATTCAGCCAATAGAAATGACGCACGTTTTAGAAATAGACGTCTAATCATTTACGTTCAGTTAACAAAATAAACACCAGAATAATGAAATAATATTACACGTAATTATTTTGTAAAATAATCAAAACGTTTTATTCTGTCAACAGAATTATGTGCACCCTACAACTTCAATAAATCGTACTGACCGTGACGCACGAACAGGTGTGTATACGTCGCTAAAGCCGGAATGAGTGTGTGCGTAAAAATGGCCGAATGCCGGATATTATTGTAAAGTTAAGGTCTCAAAAAAAGATCTATAAAAATTAAACTATCCAGTCAAAAAATGCAAATACTCTGTCATAGTAAAATTATCGAATATTTAGTTGTGAAGTCAAGCTTACGTCAAACACTGCTATACCAGTGTGCCGCACCAGTAGAACCAATTTCTTCCACTGCTATACTAGTGTGCCGATCTCTCAGGGTTAAGCGAGAGGTCTTTGATTTTTATTTTGCGTGGAATTACAGTTTTATCTTTGTCAAATTAATACGAGTACGTATAGCTCTATACAATGCTATAATTCGACAGGTGATTCCGAGTTATTATATGTAAAATGAATGAGTGAACAAGTTGGGGATTTTTTCTAATTCGCCGAGCACGTTTCGAGAGATAAGAGACATTTAAAGATTGTTGCTGCAGATAATCAAGGCCAATAGCGCAGTTCAATTGTTAAATCATCAAAATTGATTGATTATAGAGGTGTGATGGCACCAATCTTGATGTATGGAAGCGAAGCTTGGACGTTGAATGAACAAGAGCAGTGTAAATGCGTCCTTTGCGTAGAATATCTATTACAATGTTGATGATGTATTTGAAAATGATCGTAAAAAGAATGACTTCCTGTTAGAGATGGATGTTATAAGTAAATTATGTGAGGAGTCTTGAGATTTTTTGGCCACGCGAGTCTTGAGATGGTTTGGCCACACGAGTCTTGAGATGGTTTGGCCACACGAGTCTTGAGATGGTTTGGCCACACGAGTCTTGAGATGGTTTGGCCACACGAGTCTTGAGATGGTTTGGCCACACGAGTCTTGAGATGGTTTGGCCACGCGAGTCTTGAGATGGTTTGGCCACGCGAGTCTTGAGATGGTTTGGCCACGCGAGTCTTGAGATGGTTTGGCCACGCGAGTCTTGAGATGGTTTGGCCACGCGAGTCTTGAGATGGTTTGGCCACGCGAGTCTTGAGATGGTTTGGCCACACGAGTTTTGAGATGGTTTGGCCACATTGAGAGAATAATACAATACTTATGAAATAAAGTAATATGTCTAAGGAGTAATTGAGGTAGACTGAGAAAAATGGGAAAAGGGATAGTTGGAAAAATTAAGTGATGACCTCCGTGGCCAAGTTGGTAAAATATTTGTCTTCCGACCCAGGGGGCGCGGTGCGGGTTCGATATCCGTTGGTATCCAGTTTTCTTTTATTTCAGTCTGCTTTTCATTTATTTTCTTAACATATATTGGTTGGAAGAGATTGTCACATGGCAACAAACCCACCAGGTTGTACTGTATACAACGAAAGTGGAATACAATAAGTAGGATAAGAAATAAATGATCATGTATGACGCGATGTAAAAATGTGGACGATTCATGAACTGTGTTTACGGATAGGAAAGCGTGAAGATCTAACCTTTCTGCTTACCCTAAAAGGGACATGGTGTGAGGTGTGTATGTAACTAGACGGATATGTATAGGCGGGGCATCCCCTAGGATAAAAGGGCCCTTGAAACGAAGCTGACAAATGTCAATATATGTAGTATTTTTAAATTTAAAATATCGTTGCCATGCTTTGCTGTGCAGAAGGACTATCAAATATTTCTATAATTTCGATTGAATGAAATATTGACAATTATGATGTAATCAAATCAGCTGGAATGAAATACAGAAAAGGGAAATTAAAATTATTTTAATCTGTAAATACATTTGAACGATCTTGTTAAGATATCTTTAATGTATGGGAGTGAAACGTGGATGTGGAAAGACAGAAAGGAGCTAATAAATGCTCTAAAATTGCATGTAGTTGGAAGAATACATGGGGTGACGAATTAAGTGATCAGTGGTGAAGAATGTGAACTTAAGGCTGATATGTTGAGTAAGATGAACACTCTTGAGATGGTATGGGCATATATTAGGTCCTTACATATGAAATTGGCGTTTTGCCGTACTGGCAACTTTGATCTCAAATATCTTCTCTTTGGTTAGGAATTCCAAATTCAAATTTATACAGCTATTTACTCAAGTATTTGTGTTTCGAAAATTATAATTCATTTGTTTTTTCCTCAATTGTTTTTTTTCTTTGCGTCACTCAGTTTACAAAATGGAAAACTTGAAATATCGCGTTATTTACGAGTACGAGTTCCACCGTGGCACCAGTGCTGCAGAAACGGCTCGAAGGATTAATGATGTGTATGGCGACGGTGCCGCAAAAGAAAACACAGTGCGTTTTTGGTTCCAACGTTTTCGTTCTGGAAATTTCGACCTGCAGAATAAGCCCCGTGGACGGCCGGAGACCAAAGTTGATAATGAAGAATTGAAGGCTATTGTGGAAGCGGATCCATCGCAAACCACGTCCGAGTTAGCTGCAGGCTGCGGTGTTAGTGATAAAACTGTTTTAATCCACTTGAAGCAAATTGGGAAGGTGAAAAAGCTTGAAAGGTGGGTACCTCACGAATTGAGTGAAGCAAATCAACAAACGCGCGTTGACTGCTGCGTTGCATTACTCAACCGGCACAATAATGAAGGGATTTTGAATCGAATCATTACCTGTGATGAAAAGTGGATCCTGTATGATAATCGGAAGCGCTCATCGCAATGGCTGAACCCTGCCGAACCAGCCAAACCATGCCCCAAGCGAAAATTGACTCCAAAAAAGTTACTTGTGAGCGTTTGGTGGACTAGTGCTGGTGTCGTTCACTACAGCTTTCTTAAATCTGGCCAGACGATTACGGCAGATGTCTTTTGTCAGCAACTGCAAACCATGATGGAAAAGCTAGCTGCTAAACAACCGAGGCTGGTTAATCGCTCTAGGCCACTGCTGCTTCATGATAACGCTAGACCACACACTGCACAACAGACGGCTACCAAATTAAAAGAGCTTCAATTGGAATGTCTAAGACATCCACCGTACTCTCCGGACCTTGCCCCAACAGATTACTATTTTTTTCGAAATTTGGATAACTTCTTGCAAGGGAAAAAATTCAACTCCGATGGGGCAGTCCAAACCGACTTCAAAGATTTTATTGATTCCCGTCCGAATGGTTTTTTTAGTAAAGGGATCGATGAACTACCTATGAGATGGCAAAAGTGCATAGATAGCAATGGTACATACTTTGATTAAATAAATATATTATATTAAAAAAAAATCAACTTTATGTTCCTCCCAAACAAAACGCCAATTTCATATGTAAGGACCTAATAGAATGAATGAATAATGAAAAATTAGTAAAATAAATACAGTGCAAATGTTAGTGGAAGGTGTGGTAGAGGAAGACCAAGGAGAGAGTATATATCAAGTGAATGATATTTTGAATGAAGGAAATGTAAAATGTCAAATCGTAAGAGTTGTATGAGTAGGTGTACGGATGTAGAAGAGGTTGAAAAATGTCGCAATAGATCTTGACAGGGAAACGATGGTATGGTATGTAGGATTAAATTATTTTTACAAAGGATTCTGGGTAGGATTAATTAGAGCTGTTGACACGATAAGATGTTGACTTAAAGATTCAAAATGGATGGATGTTGATTTATCAGGCACAAATTGATTATATGGAATCCACTTTCTAAAATAATTTTGTCATTTGTTTCAGGTGAAGATATTATATGTAAGAAACTTGAATATCGCCACAACTGAATGGTCGTTGTACCAACTGTTTAGTGCAGTAGTTGGAACAGGTGTACTCGACAGAGTTAAGAAGATTCGAGATTTTGCTTTTATTCATTTTACCACCAGACAAGCAGCAGAGGTCGCTTTTGAATCTCTGAACAATATTGAATTTGAAGGATCCATTATTCATATAGAATGGGCTCGACCTGTGAACAGAACTTTGTACGCATTGCAAAAGATCATCAAAAAAGAGAAACCATACTTGCTTAACCATTTGACTGAAGAAAATGCGACTAAGGTATCTTCGAATGAAAACAAGACTGGTGTTAACAATAATAATAATAATGTACATTCGACAGACCTTGAAGCTCCTGAAATGCTAGAAATCGTTTGCAATAGGTAAGCATCTTTACATTGTTAAATATTTTGTTTCTAGTTTTATTAATTATGGTTTTCTACAATCTTAAACATTCATTTTACAAGAATAAATTTAGGGAAAAAAGTTGTCGCATTTCAAAAAACCAAAAAATTTTAGTTTTTCTTGGTTAAAGAAAGGTTTTTTTATTTCAAAATGTTTCCATTGTAAGATATACTTTCTTAGATGCTGGTGGTATGGGCATAATTGCCAAAAAGACCAATCAAAACTCTAGAGGGAACTTTTGTAATTGTTAGCAGGGGAATGGTCTCTTCCAGATTTTGGAGCAACTGGAATGTCCACCAAGTACTCAAAACCTTAACGCTCATTCAGCAAATACAAATCTTCATCTTATTTTAGGCCTGTTGGCCTGTTATGGTCCTGCATCATTGTTTCCCTCTTGTGACGTCTACTGCCAGCTGTCTTTTCATCTTTTGGGAGGTCGTCCTGGAGGTCTGCTTGCTTGGGGGATACTGTCCCTGGCCATTCTTACAGCTCTTGGTTCCGTCATTCTGGATACGTGTTCGTTCCAGAACCTTCTCTGCCAGCGATACTCCTGAGTACCTTCATTTCGCTTGTTCGAAGGAGATTTTTGGTTCTGACAGTGTCTGCTCTGGACTCTATGCTGTATGTCATTATGGGGCCGACACAGGTCTTGTATATCCTCACCTTGCTTTGGATGTTCATGTGCTTGTTTTTCCAGATAGTGTTCTTTAAAGATCCGGAAATAGCTGCGGCCTTTTGTGATTGTTCAAGCACTTCACCATAGTTCATTATTGCACATTATGCTAGCACCCAAGTATTTAAATTTTGTTACTTGTTCAATCGGTGTGTCGTCGATCGCCACACTGCATCCAACTTGCTCTCTGGCTAGAGTCATGCATTTAGTCTTGCTGATGGAGATATACATGTTGTATTTTTTGGAAGCGGTGTGGAATCGATGTAGCATTTGTTGCAGGTCTTTCTCTGATTCGGCTATGATGGTGGCATCGTCAACATAGCATATGATGTTTATCATATTGTCGCCCATCTTGTATCCCAGGTTAAGGACTGCAACTTCTTCCATAATTTTATCCATAACCAAGTTAAATAGAAATGGGCTTAAACTATCTCCTTGTCTTACTCCGGTTGGTGTTGGAACGTCGGAGTTCTCCATCTACGTGAATTCTTGTGGAGCTATTTAGGTTTATGTCTAATGGTTTTGGTGATGGAGGGTGACACGTTCCTTTCGAGCAAAATGCTTCTTACATCTTCTAGTTGGATTCTATCAAAGGCCTTGGTCAGATCGATAAAAGCAAGGTAAGCAGTCTTGTTGTATTCCAAAGAATTTTCTTTAATTTTCCGCACTATGAATATTGCATCTGTAGTAGATCTGTTTCTTCGGAATCCTTGTTCACCTCTATTTTCAATTTGTTCTAATTTTACTCTTAGGATGTTGGTGAAGAGCTTGAGAAATGCGCTTAAAAGAGATATTCCTCTGTAGTTACCAGGATCAGATTTTTGTCCTTTTTTGAAGATGGGAATCGTTATACTGGCCCTCCAGTCATCTGGTATTGTAGTTTCAAGGATCAAGTTGTAAAGTTTATGGAGACTTTTCGCTAGTTCTTCGCCGCCATATTTTATGAGTTCGTTTGGTATATTATCACTTCAAGGAGCCTTTCTATTTTCGAGTCATTTCATTCCTTGTCTAATTTCACTCTCTTCCAATGTCGTGGGTTTGTTAATTATATCTGGAGTTGCTGGTGGAGATGTGTTGTTAAACAGGTCTCTAAAATATTTTTCCCATTCCGCTATAGAAATCTTGTTAGTTTGAGCGTATTCATTAATTGGTTTCTTTTAATCTCTTAGCATCTTCCATACTTTCTTTTGGGCGCCATAGAGATCATGCTCCATATCTTTGGTGAACTTTCTCCAATATTCTTCTTTTATCCGTCTTTTCGGAATTGACCCTGTTTCGAACAGTTACATATTTGGCGTATTCTTCTCTAGATGGGTTGCTTCTATAAGTCAAGTAACTTTTCTTTTTATCCTCTGCGAGTTGTCGTACATCGTCGTTAAACCATGGTTTGGTGTTTTTCTTCGCATTTACTTTTATGTTTCTTTTTCCTAGAGCCTCCATGGCAGATTTTGTCAATTTCTGATTTTATCTTTTTCCATGCTTGATTAACATCATCGGAATCTAGTATTTCACTGTCAATGAGATTTTGGGACAATCTATTTTGATACAATAGAAGAGCGCTGTTATCGCCAATGGATTCTATATTGAGTTTGCAGATTATCTTCAGAGGTTTGCGAATTCTTTTTGGTCTTTTAATACTCGGCTTACAGAGAACAAGGTGATGGTCAGTTCCAACATTGGCAGATGTTAGTGCTCTCACGTCGATGATTTGGGATGGTTTGATAGATCTATTAGTTATGAAAGTCGATAATGGACTTCTTGCCTCGTGAGTTGACAAATGTATATTTGTTTTGTTTTTTATGAGGTAAGGTGTTATTAATAATTTCGTTCCTGGCACAAAAGTCTATTAATTTTTCTCCGTTGTCATTTAAGGTTGGCTCATTGTAGATTTGTTTGATTCCATCTAGCTTTTGGTGGCCTATTCTAGCATTCAAATCTCCCAATATGATGATTTCTTCTTGTGTTGGTAGGTTGTCTGGAGTTGTTCGTGGAACTTTTGGTCTCTTCCCTTGGTCTGGAAATATCTGGGGCATAGGTGCTTATGAGGTGGAATTAAGAGTTTTTTTTAGCATAAGTGACTTTTAGGAGGCGGTGGTTTATATAATCTATATGCTCAATGTGATCTTCATAGTTATCTCTAAGCAGTAGTCTTGACTCCCGAGTGTGCCCTGCAACTCTTTTCTCTTCCGCTGTATACAAGAATATAATTAGGGTATTTTACAGTTTCTTGTCCTTTCTTCTTGGTTTCTGATATCCCGCAGATGTCGATTTTGTGGGATTCCAATTCATGCAGAATTTCTTGGTCTCGGATTTCTCCAGGACATTATATTCCAGCATGCCAGTCTAGTTAGGTTTGTTTTTCGAATCGCAGTCCTTTTCCTAGCTTTGGTCGTTACCTTTTTCATTACCTTATTCGAGGCTGTGTGAGCAGATCTAAATATGTCACAGTCTGGGGCTGTTTGAGCAGGTCTAAATACAAATCGTACTGTTCAATCTGACGGCAAGTAGTCCGGTGGTTTTATTCTCAACTGTGGAGTAAAGTAAGGCTATATTCTGGCCCCCATATTGTCTGGCATTTTCTCTGTTCTAAGTACAGCTTTGCGGGAAAATAGCCCTGCACACGAAATCTGACAATAAAACTCTTCAAAGTTGAAAGCTAAAATTAAAGGAAGGCATTTTACATTCTGGGATCTACTTTTTGCTAATGGCTATATCAGGTGGGTAAACATTTCTCCAGGAAGATAAGGCTTGAAAAAATTGTTCCGTGACAATGATAGGGGCCAAGATCATCTTGTCACACAGCTCATGACTGAGCATCTTGACTCCCGTGATAGCCGTTGGGGACTTTTCTCCATCCATGCCTGAACTCCGCAGTTTGAGGAGCAGTTGTAAAGGGTGGTCCTGCTGCTCCATTTACTTGGGTCATTCGCAGGGTACATGTCTCTGTGATGTACATAAATTTTGCAAAGGCAAGACACTAACATATTTTCATCATGATGGGGATGATTCTGCTTCTCCATGTATTTTCTACAGCAATAACAGATGCACATAATAGATATTAAACATTTTCTCCAGCAATAACAGATGCACATAATAGATATTAAACATTTTCTCCAGCAATAACAGATGCACATAATAGATATTAAACATTTTCTTTTCAGATTCAACTGGGATTCCCCTCGATATGAGTATAAATTAGAATACAAAGGCCAACACTTGTTTTACTTTAGCCGTGCATATTTAAGGGTCGGCCCACCACTTTTTGCACCAACACTTTTGGGGCCATTTTTTGTACAGAATGCTTTTGAGAACCAGAGAAAGTCACAAATAGCATCTGCCCAAGTAGCTCTTCAGTATTTAGGAGTAAGTTGTTTTAATATTAAAATTTTCACACTTGCTTACAATAATGTTTTGAACTTTGCCAAGATAAGGGTTATCACTTATCTTGGCAAGTTCAATTTATCCAAATATTAACGTATTTCTTTGGTGATTCCTTGTTATATGGTAAGTTATGAAGGAAAATTGAGGAAAAAATCACAACTTTTCCTTAGCTTTTTTTTATATGTAACACCCACGTTATATTGCCAAAATATCAATTTTTATAAAACACAAAAAGCTATAAAATGATTTTATAATCTAAAACGTGAACAACATTTACAAAGCTGAATTATCAACAAATAAAATGGTTTGAATGAAATTTTCTCTATGTTACATGTAGTGATTAATAAGATACTCTTATTTAGATTATTTATCCCAATTTTCAAAACGCACCCACGCTGTCCAGACATGTTGACCCGATGTCATTTGAAAGGTTGTAGCGTTGTCAATGTTTATCACCAGATGATACCACTGCACACAATAGTGCATGTATAGTATTTAAATGTGTTGCCATATTTGAAATTACGTTAGTTTCTGGATTTAAAAAAAATCCCTAAATTAGTGTAACACCCGTGTTACAATGCCATAAGGGATAAGTAAATTTTGGATGAAGTTCGTGGAAAATAAAGCAACCATATTGAAAGTAAACTTGATAAATTCTTTGATTTTGCTTTTAGCCTTAACTTCAAACAGTTTTAAGATAGTCAAAAATTATATTTTTGCTGTTTCATTTCTGAGTGAGAAATGATTTTAAACTGTACCTTATTCATAATCCAATTTTGTAGAACTTTTCTTTTGCTATTTCAAATACATATAGTATATGATGTAAGAAATGTAATATATTATTTTTGCCTTATGTACGCGTGATATGTATATGATTTTCACAATGTAGAATTTCCAGCATTTCACACATTGAAATCTGTGAAAATCTTCTAAAAACACTTACTTCAAACAATTTTTGATCTATTGTATATAATAAAGTTTTTTAAAACATTTATTTTAACATCTATTAGATGTTGCTGCGCAGTTGCCATAAAATGTTTCATCCATCATGGGAATCCCTTTCCTATCACATATGGCAATGTTTGTTTATTTATACAGTGTGGCCCATGAAAGGCTGAAGGATGTACATTGCTGTACTGCACACACTGCCATCGTCACCCTGGCAGTGTGTGCAGTATCTCCATCCTGTCGGAAAGATACCTCCTGATTATCTTCGACATTTGGGTGTAATTTTTTTCAAGCTTTGTCCTATACAGTGCCCCGTTGATTGTTTCTGGCTGATCTTCCCCATTTTCAAAGAAATAGGAGCTGATAACTCTCGACCATAACACAGCACCAAACTGCTTTTTTGGGGATGCAATTGATGCTGATGTACTATAATTCCCTGGGATTCTCAGTACCCCAAAATCTGCAGTTTTGTTTGTTGATGTACCCGTTTAAATGAAAATGTGCTCATCACTCATTATCAAGTTGTTCAAAAAGTTCTCTGGCTAGGTGTTGAAATCGAATGGTCTACTGCAGGTGCTGCTGAGTATCTTGGGGTAGTAAAGCTCTAACCTGTAAAAAAGAAAAATAAAAAAGATTGAAAATGAACAAGTTATGACTTTTTCAAACCCTTCTTTCAATGGCCACTCCGAGACAAAATAAAAACAAAAGACTAATTACAATAAATATCTCGAATCTTTTGTTTAATTTGATCACTAAGATTGGTTGAAAATAAATTTCCGGAATGTCAAACATGTGATAAACTTTTCCTTATAATTCCTGCAGTAGGCACGGTGCTAGAATGTTGGGAAATAAAATAGTCGACTAACATTTTTCTTATTGGAATATGAAAGATTTGTTCCCAAATATACGAACAATCTATAAATCTACAAAGAATTGTACATACTCTAGTAGAAATGGCATTTATTTACTTCTACTCTTTGGATGAAATTAATTCATTACTTGTAGCTCATTACTTAATAAATCTGAATAATAATCTATTGTGTTAAATTATATTTTTAATCATTGAATATAATTATTATAAGCCTTCAATTACTCATTGCATTTTTTTTATTTTTCCAGAATAAATTTGTATAATTAAAAAAAATGGCGCGGCAACATTCTGTGGATACCTGATACATAAGTGGAATTAACTTTATGGTATTTTAAAAAGAGTTCTTTTTGAACTAAATTTTCTAAGATTTTAATCATTAATTTCAGAAGTGAAAATGTTGATGTAGAAATTATTGTACACTATTTAATCACATTTGACATATTTAATCAGTTCATTTGCATCATAGTGAAATTATAAACATAATTATTATTTTACAGTTCAGTAAGTAATAAATAAAAAAAATCATTATTGCCTATTTCAAATCTTAAAATAAATTTAAATAATATTTAATAAATCTTATAAAAATAATCTCTTTCAAAAGTGAAATGTTTCTAGTTTATTTAGTTTTTAGTTTAGCTGTCAATCAATTAAATTGAAATTCAATAATCTAATCAAATTAAAATCAATCAATTAAATTTTTCAATATGATAAAATGAAAAGTTTTATTTTATGAATAAAATGTTTTTATTTTATTGTCTTTTCCCTTAAGCCAGTGGTCTTCAAACTTGGGAACACCAAGCTTCAAATGTTATTTCTGTGGAACCCAAGTACAAAAAAGTTACACACTGCATGCTTTTTAT
This sequence comes from Odontocerum albicorne, assembly GCA_949825065.1. Classification (NCBI taxonomy): domain Eukaryota; kingdom Metazoa; phylum Arthropoda; class Insecta; order Trichoptera; family Odontoceridae; genus Odontocerum; species Odontocerum albicorne. The sequence goes on from OX463858.1 coordinate 7,206,108, forward strand.
TAGAATCTAATTTTTTTGTAAAATTTATTTAGTTATTTACAATTCAATTAGATTTTAATGTAAATTGATATTTCATAGTTGACTAAATATTTCATATTTTATATTTGTGTTTATAATTTTGAATTCGTGTGGTAAGCGTTCGAGGATTGTGCATTACCACATATGGCAAAAACACATTTCTCCATAGCTTGGGTTCTCAATTTTTTTTACTAAATATTGTAAACTTGAGAACATTTTTTTTTATTAAAAACAAAAGAATTATAATATGCGTAGTCAATGTTAGAGGAAGGGTTGAAGGACAAACTACTACTGGCTTACACCTATTATTCCTTCTATTTTACTCATTTGTCATATCTAAATTTTTTTAAAGAAAAGATTTAAAAAAATAAATGATAAAATAAAACAAAATCTAAATGCTTATACAAAACTTCTTGTTTCACGGAACTTAGTTCAAATATCACTGCCTTAAACATATAATCCAACACATTTAAGAAGATTTTATGAAATAAATATTTTATTGTAAATATCATTGTGATATTTCAAAAAAATATATACATAGTTATTCTTGAAGTATAATAATAAAATAAATTTTTAAATACAATAAATAAACCTTAATTCCTGATAATAATCGAATAAAAATAAAATATCGACTGCAAATCTTTTTTAAATCTTGAAAATAAGAAATTTTTTTTTGAATGTGAGCATAATTCTTAACAAAATTATTTTTAATTATGTTAAACAACATTTGATGCATATTATATTTAATTGAACTTGATTTTTATCTAATATGCAGTTATATTCAATCACATATTTTTCATTCTGTAATGGAATTTGATTAACTTTTGTCTAAAGTTCACTAATAGTCTCGAGATTTACTGAGAAACTCTTGGGCCTGAATTCATAGTCCAGCCTAAATACTAATTTCTACCCTTAAAATATTGTGACTTGTATTTACAATTGGGCCTCATACTATTCAAACTTCAAAGTGAGGTAATGAAACTATGCGACTATTTAATAATAGATTTTTTTTCACAAAAAAATAGTAAAAGATTCAGTATTTAGTGTCGGTTTGAGCTACGAATTCGAGCCTAAGTATGTGTATAAATAATTGTAAAATTATATATTCGATTTCAAACATTAAATCACAAAATTTTTAAAATTTATCAAATGTTTGAATAAATTTTACATCATGTGAAATGGGAGATGTGACTTAATGACTTTATGTTGAATTTCTGCTTTATATAATTACTTTGATGTCAAAAATATGAATTTCATATAGTTGTGTACTATTACTAATGCATATTGAATCAACATGTTTACTTCTGAACCATAAAAAATTATTGTTTTCACATAAAAATGTAACAGAATAGATCAAATTATTAGCTCGCACAAAACTTATAATTAAAAATCAACCAATACCTTATTGTACAAATTTTCTATTGTTAAATTTAATATTTTAAACATATTTTTATAAATTAGATTAAGTTTGCAAGAAAGGGATAAACTTGTTTCAGAACACCTGTTTGACAAGTCTAGTTCTTTTATCCAATAATCTGCAGCAATTTGGTAAATTATCAAGTGCTTAAACAGATATAAAAAGAAATATAGCGCTAAAAATGACCTAAGAATCAAAATCAAAAACCTAAGTAGAGCAATAAGTTTTTTTATTTGCAAATTTTTAGTTGTATTTTGTGTAATTAATTTTTAAGTCTTCCTATGTGTCCAAATGCTTTTTGTTTGTCATAGAGTTTTGACTATTATAATATTCTTATAGTATTTTTTTTTTCATTCTTTCATTAAGAAATAAATACATTTTGTAAGAATCAGCTGTCTAATTGGAAAATATATAATATGCGACTCGAATTAACCACTTGACAGTTTTGTCGGAGGGTGACTCGGGCACGGAAGTTTTTTTTTATACCGATGAGCCAGAGTCGAAACAGGATTTGCCCGAACGAGGCTCGGGCTCGTCAGTATAAAAAAAACTTCATGTCGGAGTCGCGCTCGTAAAACTGTCTAAGTGGTTAATATGTACTTAAATGAAAAATGATCTCTTTCATTTGAAGTATAAATTATTGTCGATTTATTTATGCACAAACAAAATGTCTTTACATTTGTTTTTTTTTCCTTTCTGAAATATATACATTTGTACATAACATTGTGAATTTAAAGTATTAGGTGTTAACATAAGTTGTGTCCGTTTTTCTCCAAATTTAAAAATGAGCACCTAAAGTAAAACAAAATGGTAAAGGTTATACGTCATTCGAAAGAAAATTTTCTGCTCTATAAGATATTGTTTGCTTTTACATTACATATATTATTTTATTTGATTACAACGTTCGACAATTTATTTTTGTTTCCACTCAAAACATGTGGCACCCAAGCGCCGAACTTCTGGACTTTTCCCATTGATTAAAGATTGCGGGTATACAGTCATGTGACTATAATTCATCTGCTCAGCCAATTCTATGATGGTTTGAAGGGGATCTTCATGAATATGGTTTAAGCGGTCCTTATCAAAGTCCACTGGTCGTCCGGAACGCTCCCATGTCTTTCAGGTTGAAATTACCGTCTTTGAAACGCAAAAACCATCGACGAGCTGTCCTTTCATTCATAGCATCTTCACCGTACACTTCGCAAATATCGCGAGCAGCTTTATTACCTCAATTGAACGCGAACAGAAGGTGTCGAAAATGCTCACTTTCGTCTACTTGATTGTCCATTTTGAAGGCTTATAATCAAATAAAATAATATATGTAACGTAAAAGCAAACGCAATATCTTGTAGAGCAGAAAATTTTCTTTCGAATGACTTGTAACATTTACCATTTTGTTTTGCTTTTGGTGCACATTTTTAAATTTGGAAAAAACGGACAACTTATGTTAACACCCAATACAAAGTATTTTGCATTTGAAAAAGAGGTGCTAATTTACGTTTTTAATTTAGTTTTAAGTTTTTATACAAACATAATTAATTACATCATAGCTATAAAAAATATTTTTAAAGTAAATTTAATTTCTTTACAGGTGTTTTGTATTAACAAAAGAAAATGTTTATTGTAATTTATTAGTCCAACACTTTATATTTATTATTACAAAAAAACTTGTTTGTGCTCCCTGATGTGAAAACCTTGAAACCGGTAGGATTATACTGTTATAAAGTGGAACAAATAGTATTGGGCTAAACAAATAACAATGTATTATTTATAGTTAAGGCATTAACATTGTGGAGTTTTAAAGACATAGTAATATGTTTTATCAAACACTGTTTATTCCACTTTTTATAGCGGTATAACCCTACCAGTTTAAAGGTTTTCACCTCTTTAGGGGAGCACAAATAAGACGGGGTGAAAGCCTTGAAACCGGTAGGGTTATACCATTATAAGAAGTGGAATAAAGAGTGTTTGATAAAAACAAATTAAAAATAACAATGTCTTTAAACCTTCTGTGTTTAATGTCTTAACTATAAAGAACAGAAAATGTTTGGTTTAATCCATAGCTTATTTATTGTAATATTTTAAATTTTAAGTTTACATTCGGTGAACATAAGATGTATAAATCTATATTAGTTGATAAAATATTAGGTTGTCTGTACGAAAATGTCTTTTTTAAATGAAAGGGATAATTGATTTTTTTAAATTTATTTTCTTATTACATCCTCCATACAATGTATTCTCCTTCGGTAGACACAACCTTCTTCCATCTACTTAACAAATTTTTAATACAGTCAGAATAAAATTTAGTAGATTTGGATGCGAAATATTCCTCGATGCCTTTTTTTCACTTCTAAAGTATTTTTTTCAGTTAAATAGTGCTGCATAGATCTAAATAAATGATAGTCTGAAGGAGCCAAATCGGGACTATATGGTGGGTGAAGAATAGTTTCCATCAAAACTCCTTTATTTTATTTTCAGTCATTTTCGATGTATATGGTCGTGCGTTGCCATGTTGCAATAAAATTAAATTTCGATTGAAAAAACCAGGTCTCTTTAGCCTTATTGCATTCAAATTTTCGAGTTGGGCACAGTATACTTAACTCGTAATTGTTTTACCGTAAGAAAGAACGTCGTGATAAATTATGCCTTTTGCATCCCTCCATACACTCGAGAGCGATTTTTATAAAGTTAGACCCGGTCGAGGGGTCAGTTTTGCTATCTGCCCTTTTAAAAGCCATTGGCGTTTACGTCGTTGGTTTGAATATAGCAGCCACTTTTGGTCTCCGGTCACTAAAATTGTGTAAAAACGGAGTGTTTGTCTCTTTTTCAATGAAATCTTCGCATATGCGCTTGCATACCGCTTTGGTCTTGTCTGTTAGATCGTGCGGTATCCATACGCCCAGCTTCACAATCTTAGCAGATTTTTGTTCAGATTTTCTCGCACACTAGATTTTGAGTATCCAAACTTGTCGGCTAATTGTCATCTAGTCAGTGTTGGATTTGATTCAATTTCTGTACGCAATATCATCAATTTTCACTTCGATGATTGTTTTTTAGATTAACATCACTTTTAAATTATTGTTTAAACCACCTTTGGCATTACCGAACAGGTCAACATTCTCCATATGTGTCTGAAATGTTTTTAGTTGCAGCTTTTGCATTCTTTTTTTGACAGTATTCACACAACATGCAATTTCGTATAAATTATTTGTTAGGTATAATACTCCAACTTAACACGTGTTCAGAAACATTTTTTTTTCACTAAAATGATGTTCTCCAAACGTCAACTGATGAATAGAACACAAAACAGTCTTGTAGGACCAAAGACTGGAACACAACTGATGGTCAAAAATGACCTTGCAAAAGATGTCATTTTCGTCGGGACAACTTAATGTATGTATCATACCTTAATATAGACATGAAAATAACTGATTAAAAAAAATCAGGGTTCAAAATCAAAATAATCGAATTCAAAATAATCTAATTCAAAATAAACAAAGAATAATTAAATGGTCTTGGAATGGAAAAATATTTTCTTTAGTAGTTACCATTCCCATGCCGTATCAGGGTGCATTTCAAACCCATTGTTAATATGAATATCAGTAGATAAATAACTAAAGAAAAGTTTACAGAAGTTATGAACGTCTGAGGAGGTTAAGAATACAATGCAGTATTATAGACAGCCTGATAGTTCATCAAATAGCAAATCTAAAGACGAGCTTGACACTCAAAGAGAAGATCAGCGTTGTGCAGAGAATGTAGTATATTTCTGCACTGTGTAATGCGATTCGTCGGTGTTTTTGGCAACTGTGGTCTAATGGTTAGCATTCACGCTAATCAAGCAGGTCAGAGGATTAATTTCTTTCGGAATGATTTTGGGGCTATTTTTTTTTATTCTTGAAGCCATAATATGTGAATTGTTTTTCTATAGCTCATATGCTTTAGAAATTATTGTGTCGCGCACGTGTGTGTGTGTGTGTGTGTGTGTGCGTGCGCGTGTGTACGTGCGCGTATGTGCGCGCGCGTGTGTGCACGTACGCGTGTGTGTGTCGGAGTGTGTATGTGTGTGCATATGCGTGCGAGCGTGTGTTTGTGTATACGTGCGCGCGCGTGTGTGTGTATGTGCGCGCGTATGTGTGCGTGCGCGTGTGTGAACGTGTGTGTGTGTTTGTGAACGTGCTTGCGCATGTACGTGCGTGCGAGCGTGTGTGTTTGTGTATACGTGTGCGTGCGCGCGCGCGTATGTGTGTGCGCGTGTTTGTGAAGTACGTGTGAACGTGCATGCGTGTGTGTGTTTGCGCGCGTGCGTGGGTGCGCGTGTGTGTGTGTGTGCACGCGCGTGTGTGTATGTGCGTGCGCGTGTGTTATAAATCGGCCAGTGGCTACGGTTGATCTTGAAACTTTGAAAACAGGTTTGAAACATTGATCTTCTTATTGTTATAATTTTGGGTATGATCTGTCAGTACTGTATGCTGCTGAAGTGCAACATGTGGACAAACCAATACACTTCTATCTATAGGATGGCTGACTAATCAAACGAGGTTGTTAGATCACAAGGGAATGCCATCATATATATCACTGTGCACATGTGTTCGACTCTTTATTTTGTTAGCATGATATTGTTTTTTTTTTATTTAAGTTTTCTTTTGTTATTATACACTCTTGACTTACAATGATATATTGTATTCTCAATATTGGCATCAGTGAAATAATTTATTTTCATATACTATAATTGTCGAAGTATGCTCAAGTATTTTGTAATATTTATAATCATAATTGAAGAGGTTCTATTTTTGATATTTAAAAATATAATTGTAATGTGACTATTTTTAAATAAACTACTATAAAACTTATTTGTTTTTTCTTTATATCCAATAAAGAGGTAATAAAATAGCAAACCTTGGAATGTTTCAAAACGAGGCAATGAATGATTTTAGTGTGTTACAGTTACTGTTTATTTTATTTATAATGTATACTGGGTTTTAAACAAATATTTAAATTTATCAAACAAATATTTAAATTTATCGGCACTTGTGATTACTTTCTTTAAATGTGATTTAGAAAGAGTTTTTTTATTTGCTCTCATAACAAATTTAATGAGAAAGGTGTCAAAAAATAAATATACTAGGGTGGATACTAAGTGTGTATAATTTGATTCTAAAATATTACACTACTCGGGCCACTCTGTACTTTATAACTTCTCATAAGTGACTATATTGCAGGTCACGAAGAAAGTAGCTATGGCTAGTAGTTATATTGAATTATTAGTGACAAAATGCAAATAATTTATAAAAATCTAAAGATGTACAAAATTCTACCATTTTATAAAAATTTCATTTGAAATCATTTCAAACAATTATTTGATACGGGATGTACACATATGGCTACTCTACTAAATCTACAAAACTGAGGTTCCTAGAATGAACAATGTGTATAAGTGACAGATTGATCAAGAGGTGTAGTTTGTAGAACCTTAAACGGATTGAATAATATAATGACACTTAACTTGTGAAAGTAGGTGTAATTTTAATAGAAAAATAATAAACTTGGACTTTGTATGGTAACCAATTTATTTAACATATGTATGTAGCGAAATTGAATTTTAATCATAGAAAGAGGTGTAAATAAAAAGTGTTCGAGGTTAACTCCAAGAAGCTGGAGTAGGAAGATGTTACCTTGGCAGAATTTTGACATGCGATGGGCTATTGAAAGGGTAATGTTAGGGAACATGGTTTTTAACGTTTCATGCAGTACGTCCTTATAACTCTTGCACTGCTCTTCTGCCTATCGTCAGTTCACCCAAATTGTTTGAGCGCTTATTAATGACGTCATTTTGAAGATGGAAAAATAAGTAGTTTTTTTTAGTAATTGATTTTTTTACTTAAATGTGGCAAAAAAGTTTATATAGTGTACGTATTTTCTTACTGTAAATATATTACGAGATAAACAAAGTTTTGTCAATAAATTTCAGCAATATTGAGACATAACATTTAATTATAAAATAAATTTTTAAAATATATATACGTTTTTTCATGGACAGCCAAAACAAATGAACTGAAAAAAAAAAACACTAATTTGCACTTATTTGATTTTTACATGGTCACATATTTACACATAACTTGTTTTCTCGCAGAATATAAATAAGATGTTACTGGTTTTTATTTGGTCACTCAAGATAATAAATAATTAGACTATATCAAAAGGAGCAAAAATTGCAATACAAAGTGAGGTTTCGGTGTCCACTTTGATATGGGATTGAAACATGCTCGTAGATATTACATAAGGATGAAAGAAAGATTAATACTTTGGAGATATATGCACAAAAGAAAATTTGTAGTGTCAATGTATAGAAGAATGAAGACACTAGAAATTAATGCATGGATAAAACGGGTGTTAAAAGCAAGTGGAGAGAATGAATCTTGAAAGAATGAAGTAAATATACAAGTCAGAAGTGCGTGGTGTGATTGGAAGAGGTAGACTGAGGAAAATGTGGTTCAAGTGGATCAGAGTTTGAAAGCAAGTAAAGAGAGTGATCTATGAATGTGTAGAAAACGAAAGTTGTGTGTGTGATTAGACAGAAAAGTGTGTAAATATAAATATATATGTGTAATGGACATAATAAAATGGTTTTTTTAATAGGCAAACCACCCAAAACTAAAATGATTTGTGCCATCAAAATCAAGTCACAATGCAATTTTGTGAGTATAATACAATAATTATAATACAATAATTATTTAAGAAAAAAAATTTAATTCATTTAAAGTTTAAGCTGATTAAGCTTCAATAAAAATGTTTGGTTTGCATATAATTTGTTTATAAAACAATGAAAATCTTTTGAGAATTGTTTTTTTAGTCTTGTTATTTCAAAATTAGTATTGCAATTAGAAGTATACCTATATTATGAAATTTTAATAAAAAAATATATTTTGGTATATTTTATATACAATGTTTTAACTTGTAATAATGAACAATTTTATTTGAGTTAAAAAAGTTTTGAATATTTATAATATCCCGCCAATAATATTTATTTTTCTCTCCAGTTCGAAGCTAGGATTTTTTTTCTTTTATATGGCAACAAAAAACGCTAGCATATATTTGTCTACCATAGCGATAATATCTCTTTTCGATTTTGTGAAATGTTATTGAATTTTTCTTCCAAACATATTCATTTCATCCGAATTAAATAAACGTAAAATATAAAATATCACATATTTATCTTTTAAAAGCTCGAAAGTGTCGTAATTATTAAATATTTGTGTGATATATTAAATATTATGTGTTGGATGTTGATTCGAAACTTCGTGATATCGTTGTCATTATACCGCTTCAACATAGAGATAGGATATCCAATTTTCCACATAAAATACACAGAAATAACATATATTGTGTTCAAGTTTTGTGTTTCTTGTATATAGATTTCCTTAATATATAAGTTCGGGCCAAATGTATATTTTGTTGACATAACCTCCAGTTCTAAAATGTCAAAAATGTACACTTCGAATTTAAGAGCAGAAGTAGAGATAGAAAATTGTTTGCCATTTTAGAACTAAATTGACAGTCTATTCTTGTTTGACCAAAGGTCTTTGTTTACCAAATATTTTAATTTATCATAGACCAGAGGTGTAAGGCCGTTCATAACCGAAACGTGTACAAAATAAAATGTTTATAAAATGAATTAATAGTAAACCTACATGTGATATTACTCTACAAATTCTGTCACTTTGTAGTTGGATGGAAGAAACTGGAAAATATCGTAGTATCTCAAATATAACGCGACCTCGATTTAACTCGACATTATAATTTTTCTATTTATTGAAAACAAATGTCTTAAAACATTGTGCCAAATTTGGGCTATTACGGTAGTTACATTTTGCTTCTTATATTTTATTACCACAAATTGAAACTGAACCTAGAGTTTTAGATCTTGAGCACTAATATCATTCTTAGCTTGTGGTCAATGCAGAGTAAAAATATACTTAAAAAAATAGATTAAAATCTCGAGTGTGTCCAGATATTTCATATAATTGTTCCTAAAAATCATTTTTATTGGTACTGATGTATCAAAATTGTACAATCACTTCAAGAAAGTGCCGAAAATGTACAATCGCTTCACGAAAGTGCTAAAAATGCACAATTGCTTTAAGAAAGTGCAATATTCTGTGTTCATAAGAATAAATCTGCTTTATTTCTTCACTTCACTCTGTTGAGAAGATATCACTAAATTCAACTTATGTCCAGTTTGGTTGAACATTCTTAGATAAAAACTTTCATCCAATAAAATATGTTAAAATACTAACCTCCTCGACCCGGCTTGAAAATATACTTGTAAAATCTTGTTAGTAATTGAAAATATCTACAAAATCAAGATTTATCCATCATTCTCTTTGATATCAGGAATGCTTCCATGCAGTTTAATTCCTCGTTAAGCTATGACCAGCGGTGGCTGCTCTCGAGGTGCGTTGGTGCGCTAAACTGGAGAAATAATTCGCAATATACAGGAACTGAAGAAATAACTTTAATACGAGTTGAGAGATTGACAGCCCCTAAAACATTAGGATTTATTTTAAAATTGGGGAATATTTATTACATACTTTTAATTAAGTCGTGAATTGTGAAAATTTATTGTTATATTATGTGAATATTATTTGTGTTTTGTGTAAATTTAGTGTGATATTGTCTGAATATTATGATAACATTGAACATTGACAAATGTGTTGAAAGTAACGGTTCTGTGTCCATCTAACCTCTAAAAATAATAATTAGTTTTGTCTACAGTCTAAAGCATTCACTCCATTCAGTTACTAACAAATATTCAGTCATGAGCGCAATTAATAATTATAATGTAGAATACATTAAAAATAATAATTTATCATTTGATCAAAAACTTGACATAAAAATTCGCGGATTGCCTAGACCAAATTTAGACATTAAACAGCAGTGCAAGTCCAAAAATAAAAGTTTTGTTCGTTCTTTTAATTTTAATTTATATAGTAAAGCTTCCTGGCTATGTGGATGTGATAAACTAAATAGTTTTTTTTGTTTTCCATGTCTAATTTACGGTGGCGATTTGGTTTGGTCCGTTAACGGGGTTAAAGATTTAACACATTTATCGCAAAAGGTAAAAACACACAGTTCATCTCAAGTTCATTTACAGAATGATATGGCACTGGCTATTTTAGGCAGAGTTGATATTAGGGTACAGTTAGACTCAGAATACCGGGCTCAAATTAAACAACATAATAAACTCGTTGACAAAAATAGGTATATATTATCGAAATTAATTGACTGTGTCAAATTTTGTGGAGCTTTCGAATTAGCATTGCGTGGTCCTAATGAGACAAGCGATTCTAGCAACCGTAGAGCTTTTCTCGGTTTGATAGACTTTATAGCTGAGATTGATGCTTCGATGAAACAACACTTAGAAACAGCCACCGTTTTCAAAGGAACCTCTAAAACCATACAAAATGAAATATTAGATGCGATCTTAGAGGTTTATCATTCCGAAATAAGTAATCAGATTTCAGAAAGTGAGTTCATATCAATTCAAGCCGACGAAACAACCGATGTGTCAACGGTTACACAAATGGTTCTAATTATTCGCTATGAACGCAACGGAAATATACATGAACGTTTCTGGAAATATTTAAGGCCGGTTTCGAATACGGCCGATGGGATATCAGCTGCCATTTTACATGAATTAGAATTATTAAAAATACCACCAAAAAAATTAATAGCTCAGTCCTACGACGGTGCTTCAGTGATGACCGGAAAAAATAATGGTGTTCAGGCAAAAATTCAACAAATATTTCCTTATGCTTATTTTATACATTCCTATGCCCATCAACTAAATTTAATCATTCAGAATGCTGTGTCTGAAAATAATGAGCTACAAAGATTTTTCGCTAACCTACAAGCATTTCCGAAATTTTTTTCCAGGTCGCCTAAACGTACCGAAATCCTCAGTCAAATTGTTCATAAAAAAATGCCCTCAGCACCGCAAACGAGATGGAACTTTAATTCAAAAACCGTAATAACCGTCCATAGGTATACCGATTCATTAATTGAGTGTATGGATCATATTTTGAAATTAGATAAGAATGATGTCAGTACAATAAATCAAGCTGATATGTTATTACGCTACTTAAGAGACGAGACATTTTTATATTGGTTGAATTTTTTCAAGAAAATCTTTCCACAATGCGATATTTTATTTGAACAACTTCAATTCCGAAACTTAAACTCATTGTTAATTAAAAAATATATATCTGATTTTGAAATGTCCATACAAACCATACGCGAAACCTCGGATCAATTTAATGAGCCTCCGAGTAAAAAAATTAAAACCACAACGTCCGTAATATGCAAAGAAATATGTGATATTATTTTGATACAAATTAAACAGAGATTCGACTTTCATAATCATTTAATCGGCGCACAATTGTTCTTCTGTGAAAACTTTGCAAAATACCGTCACAATTTCCCTGATAATATTTTTAAAACTACTGTTCAGACGTACGATTTTTTGGATAAATGGAAATTAAAAAATGAACTTTGCACAATTTATAATAATCGAGGCGATTTTGAAGAGGCTGACGGTGCCATTTCAATTCTACAGTTATTTCTAAATAATGGTCTAGCAGAGTCTTTTTCGGAATGTGTTCAATTATTAAAATTAATTTGTACAATCCCCATGACTTCTGTTGAAAGCGAACGTTGTTTTTCCACATTAAAGAGAGTTAAAACATTTTTAAGAAACACTATGACACAGGACCGTCTCGATGCATTGTCAGTGCTAAGTATCGAAGGAGAATTAATTCAGACAATACCGGATTTTAATTCTCGGGTAATCGAAGTGTTTGGAAATAAAAAAGAACGAAGACTTGAGCTTTTCTACAAAAAATAAGTAAGTGGGTTTAATTTGTATTAATATTTTATCTAAAGCTGAAACAAATGTTGCATTAGATAAGAAGAAAATGGATTTGGAACCTTATTGCCTAGCCAGGGAAAAAGCGTGTATCTATTCTATAATTGTTCAGTTACATACTGTGAACTGTCATATTTTTCAGCCAGTGGCCGCCACTGGTCATGACTGAATCTTATAATATTCCGTTTATTTATTGAATCCCTAATGGACAATAATAGCCATAACTCCTGGCCAGCCATGAAGCGATTCTCAATATATGACTCGACCACCTTCAGTGCTTCACCTGTATTGTAATGGTTATAGGATGCTGCTGTGCCCAACAATGAACTTTCATTTGCTACATAGTTGCACATCTTATATGTATATATACCATCACGCTGTCTCCTCATCGGGGTAGGCGGATTTTTGACCCCTTCATCCCCAACAACTGCCTTACCCTGAAGGGACATGGCGTAGTATGTATTGAGACATGGTGTATAGTAGAGTTGGTATTGTAAGAACTTACAAGCAACTAAATATATGCCAACACTAGCTTGTTTAACCTGTGTTGTTTTCAGACCCATCGGTTATTACTCGCATTTTACAATGGACTTTACCTTGGAAAAAAGTAACCCTTACATTAAACAGCCCTTCGACCAACATATACAAACGGTTGATAGGTATGATTCTTGCAGCGATGCATGACTGTACGTACGTATATGTAGTTATGCAGATAAGTGTTATACATGGGGTGATGAATGAAGTGATCAGTGGTGATGAATGTTAACTTAGGCTAATATGTTGAATAAGATAAACACTCTTGAGATGGTATGGGTATGTAGAATGAATGAATAATGAAAAACTGGTAAAATATGGTGCAAATGTGAGTGAAAGGTGTGGTAGAGGAAGACCAAGAAGAGTGAATGATATTTTGAATGAAGGAAATGTAAAATGTCAAATCGTAGGAGTTGTATAAGTAGGTGTATGGATGTAGAAGAGGTTGGAAAATGTCACAATAGATCTTGACAGGGAAACAGATGGTATGGTACGTAGAACTAAATTATTTTTACAAAGGATTCTGTGTGGGATTAATTAGAGCTGTTGACACGATAAGATGTTGACTTGAAGATTCAAAATGGATACGCAGTTGATTTATCAGGCTCAAATTGATTATATAGAATCCACTTTCTAAAATAATTTTGTCATATTTTTTTCAGGTGAAGATATTATATGTAAGAAACTTGAATATCGCCACAACTGAATGGACGTTGTACCAACTGTTTAGTGCAGTAGTTGGAACAGGTGTACTCGACAGAGTTAAGAAGATTCGAGATTTTGCTTTTCTTCATTTTACCACCAGATAAGCGGGAGAGGTCGCTTTTGAGACTCGACAGTATTGAATTTGAAGGATCCATTATTCATATAGAATGAGCTCGACCTGTGAACAGAACTTTGTACGCATTGCAAAAGATCATCAAAAAAGAGAAACTATACTTGCTTAACCATTTGACTGAAGAAAATGCGACTAAGATATCTTGGAATGAAAACAAGACTGGTGTTAATAATACAACTTATAATAATATAGTTCGGAAAATCTAGGATGAACCATATGACAGCTCACAAATTTGCCCCAATACAACCTTGTAACGATGTTCAGTAATTTTAATTATTTTATCAACTTTAATATAAGCCTCGATTCTAATAAATAGCAAGTTATTTAGGTAAATACATTACATAAAACTAACAATAATGACAAATTAATACATCTTGTCACAAATTAGCAAAATTGTGTCAGTTTGTTAAAATCAAATAATATTTGGTGACGTTTGTCAAAAGTCACTACGTTAGTCTGCATTGGCTAGAGATGGGGTATTCGATAATTGGATTTTCAAAAATCGATTTCGAAAATCGATTTTAATTAAATGTTCGTAATAAGTATTAATTCATAGTGGATCTTGGCCTATTTAAAGATACATACAAATCATACAGTACATTAGAAAGTCAGTATAATGAAAATTAGGAATTAAAACGTCAGTTTAGAGAAAAACAATTGTTCGATTTGTAAAAAACTATTCGATTTGTAAAAAAAAACCATTTTACCCCATCCCTTTGTGACAAACGTCGCACGGTTCATCCTAGACTTTTCGAAGTAAAATAATAATGTACATTCGACAGACCTTGAAGCTCCTGAAATGCTAGAAATCGTTTGCAATAGGTAAGCATCTTTACATTTTTAAATATTTTTTTTCTAGTTTTATTCATTATGGTTTTCTACAATCTTAAAGAATCATTTTACAAGAATAAATTGAGGGATAAAAGTTGCCGCATTTCAAAAATCAAAACATTTTAGCTTTTCTTGGTTAAAGAAAAAGGTTTTTTTATTTCAAAATATTTCCATTGTAAGATATACTTTCTTAGATGCTGGTGCTGGATAAAACCTTACCCACTTCTCTGTAATAGACCTGTCAAGTTTTTGAATATTGAGATATGGGAAGATTGGTACTTACATAGTAAGAGAATTAATTATTGATTTTATGCTGTGTTTAGCGCCTTTCATATATGCTTCACAGGCCATTGCGTCGAAGAAGTCCTAATAGTGCGACCATTGTTGGGTCAATAGGAGATCAATGTCATTTGCCATTTTAAAAACAAGATAGGAAATTATTTGAATTAAACACACTTCTTTTAGTAATATTTATAATTTTTCCTGTCAATGCTTTTTGTCTTCTGTGTCATAACCCTCAATGCTGAGGAACGTGGCCCATGCTGAAATGCCTGTGTATCGGACGTATGCCGTCACCCTTGTGTGTGTATGTGGTATGATGAGACAGACAATGTTGTGTGTAGATCTGGAGGCAAATTTGCCCTTAGATTCTTATATGTGCTGTGTATAATATGAGAAAAATGACATTTTAGGTATAGATCTGGTAGAATGAAATATGTGTAGAGCTATAGGGGTACATAAACTGAAACCCTTGCCCTTATAGACTCGATTCGGTAACATGTAAGGCCAATATTGTAGAAATTATGAATTATGTTTTATAAAAGTGAGATTAAACTTGTATTTGTTTCTTATATTTGTATATGTAAATTCTAAATATTCTTTCATGTAAATTCTGTATGTAATATGTCGAAATATTTCTATCTGTTTGACTCCGGTCGCATTCGCGACCGTAATGTAACCGCCTGTGTACTGCCCGATATGGACGGTGACCGCCACAGTACATCCCTGACCAGACGTCCTAAGCGGGCCGAAAAACCCGAAAAGTGCGGGACGCGAGGGCTTACTGTGACGGGTAAACCGGTCATATAGGGCACCAAACTGTACCAAAAATATACTTCTCTTCAATCGTCTGACTTCGTGTTTCATTTCTTCGACCTTTCTCCAAGATCTACAGAGGAATCTCATCTACAAGTGACTTCGCTGCATTTCTTCATTTTCGCCGGAATTATCGTCCCGAGTCCGTCCCTGGCAACTGGCTGGACAGCGCTCTGAATGCATCGGAACCAAGCTCCGCCCACAAGTTCAGAGGCGCATTCGACGCAGGAATATTTCACCGAAAATTAATTAATTAATTTTTGGTGATTACGCTTGACTCCGCGAATTGGATTCTTCACGCTCTGCAGCAACCATCCGCCTTTTCTACAGTCTTTGTACCTGTCTGGTACAGCCTGCATGTTGTGCACATTCTTCTCCAGTCCTGACATTCCTCTGGCTGCAGAGCTTGTGTCAAAGGCAGGTCCACAACACTTCACCTGGTCCATCCAACTCATAGGCGATCTACCTCTAATTCTGTATTGCAGAGGGCTCTGCTTAAAATGTTTCCTATTTAAAATCCACCCCCATGGATATCCAGACCCTGGCCTGCCCAAAGATTCATTTTCACTTTTTCCCCGCCCCATTTACCATTGAATCACATCTCTCCCCACTTCTCTTCCCCTACCTCATTCCGCTTATATTATTTACACTTGTACAGGAAATGTATGTTTAGCAATTTAGTTTATCTTCACCTGATGATGAAGACGGTGGTCTTCGAAACCGGTTGTAAACCTAAAAATAAACCTGTGGTGAACACAAAAATATAAAATAAGTTTTTTATTTACTTATTTTTCCTTTTACATAAAACATGGCACCACAAAGTGAAACTATGGTCTTTTCGAAGATACAAGAAGGAATATGAAAAATATGTTCCCAAATATACGAACAATCTATAAATCTACAAAGAATGGTACATACTCGAGTAGAAATGGCATTTATTGACTTCTACTCTTTGGATGAAATTAATTAATTACTTGTTGCTCATTACTTAATAATTCTGAATAATAATCTCCTATTGTGTTAAGTTATATTTTAAATTATTGCATATAATTATACTCATTGCAATTTTTTTATTTTTCCAGAATAAATTTGTATAATTTAAAAAAATGGCGCGGTGACATTCTGTGGATACCTGACACGAGTGGAACAACTTTATGGTATTTTAAAAAGAGTTCTTTTTATACTAAATTTTCTACGATTTTAATCATTACGGGAATGAAGAACTTGTTCTACTGCTATGCAAACACCGCGCTTTTGATGAGGGAATGGCAACGAAAATTCTATCAAATACGCTTCAAGACATCGACTTCCTGTTCAACCCGAGATGCAACGAAAAACTCAGACAAGCAATAGGAATCGCACGTGTTTTGGTATTTTAAAGAGACAAGGATCAAACTCCTATAGAGAGCCAAGGAAACATTCAGAGAACTGTGAACTTTCGACGAGGGACCTCTATGTCGGCTTTCACCGCCCTTTATTGGTCCAGTTACCGTGTTAGGTTAGGTTGGGCCTCTTACTACTATGCGATGCCCCACTCCATACTGGAGGAGGGAGGGGGGCACCTATCCTAACCAACAGGGTAACTGGACCAATAAAGGTAAAATAAAAATAATTGATTTAGAAATTATTAAATGAAAATAAATTATTATAAAGTAAAAATGTTGATGTAGAAATTATTGTACATTATTTCATCACATTTGACATATTAAATCGGTTCATTTGCATCATAGTGAAATTATAAACATAATTATTATTTTACAGTTCAGTAAGTTAAAAATAAAATAAATTCAAACGATTTTATCATTGTCTATTTCAAATCTTAAAATAAATTTAAATAATGTTCAATAAAATCTTGTAAAAAATATCTTTCAAAAGTGAAATGTTTTTAGTTTATTATAAGCTGTCAATCAATTAAATTAAAATTCTATAATCAATCAAATTAAAATCAATTAAATTTTTCAATATGATAAATTGAAAAGTTTTATTTTATGAATAAAATGTTTTTATTTTATTGTCTTTACCCTTAAGCCAGTGGTCTTCAAACTTGGGAACATCTTCGGAACCCTAAGCTTCAAATGTTATTTCTGTGGAACCCTAGTACAAAAAAATTACACTGCATGCTTTTTTTTTTTATTTCAATCTCACACTTTTGTAAAATTTAAATTTAGTTTACAATTCAATTAGATTTTGATCTAAAGTGATATTTCATAGCCGACTAAATATTTAATATTTATAATTTTGAATCCGTGTGGTGTGTGGTAAGTGTTCGAGAATTGTGCATTACCACATACGGCTAAAACACATTTCTACATAGCTTGGGTTCTAAATTTCTTTTTACTTAATATTGTAAACGTAAGAAAATATATTTTTTAAATTAAAAACAAAGATGTATAATAAGCGTAG
Source organism: Odontocerum albicorne (assembly GCA_949825065.1). Taxonomy (NCBI): domain Eukaryota; kingdom Metazoa; phylum Arthropoda; class Insecta; order Trichoptera; family Odontoceridae; genus Odontocerum; species Odontocerum albicorne. The sequence continues at coordinate 7,224,168 of OX463858.1, forward strand.
TCAATGTTAGAGGAAGGGTTGAAGGACAACCTACTACTGGCTTACACCTATTATTCTTTCTATTTTACCCATTTGTCATATCTAAATTTTTGAATAGAAAAAAATTATTTACATCAAAAATGGATGTTCGACCACGTTTAAATTCGTTGAACCAATATCTAACTGTTGTCATTGATGGCGAAGGGTCCCCATAAACAGCATCCAATTTCGCTTTTATCTCCTCACACTTTTTCCCATCCAAAAGCGAATCACTGAGGTCATCATCGAGACAGAGGCGTATTTTGCAGAGCTCGACAATTCCTATTTTTTGGAGGGGTCAAAAAAATGGCAGGGACGTTGGGAAAAGTGTATATCCCTGAAAAAGCGGACTATGTTGAAAAATAAATAATTTGTTTTTGAGAAAAATGGCGTTGTCATTCCGATAACCGAAAAAAATACCAAAGCTAAAGTCATGCTTGGAACATGTCTTGTTTGTTATAAAAAAATGAATAAGCGTAAAGACTAGTTGGCAATGTGAATTTAGCAAAGACAAATCAGCTATATGTTTAAATTGCTTTGAAGAATATCATAGAGTACTAATCTATAAGTTTTAATTATTATTTTAATTTTATTTAATAACAAACCAATCTTCATACCTATATTGGAGATTTTTTCTGTGATTTACAAAGTTTTTTAAATAAAGTATTTTATTTTATAACTATTGTATTGGCCCGACTATAGGGCGACCCTGATTATAAGACGACCCCTATTTTTTTATCTGCTTTTTGGAGAAAAAAACATTTCCCTCACCTTTATAATATTATGAAAAATAAAACTCGAATATAAGGCGACCCCCTTATTTACGTGTCGCCTTTTAGAATAAAAACCTCTCCTTATAGTCGGGCTAATACGGTAAGTATTCGTTCTGTTATTTAGATATAATTTTGTAATTTAACATTTTATAATTACTACTGTAATAAACATTTTTATTATGAAAAATATTATTACACGTAAGTGCGTAATCGGCACTGGGAATTAAAATTTCAATCCCAGTGCCGATCACGTACAAACGCGTCATTTTTATTTTCCTGTTTTCCAATATATCTGAATATATAAAATTTTAAATATTTGACGAAAAGCATTAACGAACACCATAGAAGCGATGAAGCGTGAAAAAAAAATCGGCATATCCCAATCATCACTCATATGAGGCCGGCAGTCAACGTTCTAAACAAAAATTTAAATTTATCAGCACTTCTGAGTACTTGCTTTAAAATGTGATTAGAAAGGTTTTTATTTGCTCTCATAAATTAAATGAGAAAGGTGTCAAAAAATAAATGGGTGGATACTAAGTGTGAATAATTCGATTCTAAAATATTTCACTACTAGGGCCACTCTGTACTTTATACTACTCATTAGTGACTATATTGCAGGTCATGAAGAAAGTAGCTATGGCTAGTATACTGAATTATTAGTGACAAAATACAAATAATTTTTAAAAAATCTTAAGATGCACAAAATTCTACCATTTGATAAAAAAATTCATTTGAAACCATTTCAAACAATTTGAAAAAAAACCAATTGATATAGGATGTACAATATGGCTACTCGACTAAATCTACAAACTAACGAGGTTCTTAGAATGAACAATGTCTATGAGTGACCGATTGCTCGAGAGGTGTAGTTTCTAGAACCTTCAACAGATTGAATAATGAAATGACACGGCCTGTGAAAATAGGTGTAATAGAAAAATAAGAAACTTGGACTTTGTATGGTAACCAATTTATTTATGTACTAGCTGTACCCGGCCACGCGTTGCTGTGGCTCAGTCTGGTTAAATGGAAAATAAAGAAAAGAGAAAGCACACGTTTCTAATATGTTTAATTTCACAATGCTTGTGGGTATACAATATTTTTTATGTCTTTCAGCCACTCTCAGTCTGTCGCGTTTATTGCCGTGCTCGCAAATGATCGCATCACTCCAAGAGGTCAATTCACGATATGATTTGAATTCAAATGAAAGATCGATTGCACTGAAAAAGAAGAAAGAAAGTTATAACAAAAACATATAAAATTGCGAAACATTAAAAAAGGAACTGAATAATATTGTTAAGTTCGTAAACGTCTTTGTTCTTGGCGGCAACAATAGCTCGTTCACTCAGCCAATCGTGATTCTTATAATTGATTTGAATATTGGTAAATACTTTTTCAACCAATTCTTCTTTTGATGTCACAATCACTGATACAGCAGTATTTTCGCAAACGCGTCATTTTGACATAACTTGAAGAAAGCATTTAACGTTGTAGCCGGTGGATTCAGGGCTATTTGTTGCACATTTGCAGCTGTGAAATAAACGCGTTGTCCATTTTCTAGATGTACTGCTAAGTGAACAACAGCTGGACTTCGTTAATGTATGGGAAATGAAAGATTTCGCCATACAGCTTCATTGCTGCTTATGTATCTTCCAGCCTGATACTGTGCGATTTCATCGATATGTATGACCGCATTCCCATCCCGCATTCTGGTTGCACGCCAAAAACTACCATGTAGCTGCCTTTATTCACGTATTGTACTTACAAATGTATTTGATCGATTTAACGGGGTTACAGTATTCCACGTTTATGTGCGCTTTGTATGTTTTTGATAGCAAAAGCGAATATGCAATAACCCAATGGTTGTCTACTTTGATGTCACCATTTCACATTTGTATGGTTGCTAATTTCCCGCCATCTTCTGTTGATCTTCTTCTTTATAAAGGATATCCATCGTTTCCTGTAACCGTGTTGGATACTAATGCTCGAGGATATCGCTTAGATCATTTTCCGTCTATCATGCATGGTGAATTTGGATTCAGTGTACCGCAAGGTCCATGTATCATATATTTCGTCACAACTTCATGCAAATCCTTATCGATGTCGGCATCGGGTATTTCAGCGCACATTACATTGTCGATTTCGTTTGAAGTGATTTTGTTATAGAGCCAGATTAGTACTATATATGTGCATGTGGCCATCCTCTCTTTTGCTATTCCACTGAGTATATCCAGCAGCGCACAGACCGAAACACTTCATGTTTTACCATGAGCTGTTGTATATCGTCCCAAGCTGAATTGCATGTGAATGTAGTGAATAGGTCTGGACACCCGTAGTAATGAACATACGCAATTGCATATTGAGCATACTCATGCATATGACGTGGACTGCCTGTATATGAAGATGGCCAAATCGTTAGTCTTCAAACGTTAGTTGTATTACCGTCATTTACAACTGTATCTCGCAAATGAACGTATTCTTCAGAGCGAAGCTTGGTCTGATTCAAACGAATGAATATCAAACTAATTAAAAAATCTCCATTTCTATATACGATTTGATATATTTTGAAATATAAACGTAGAGATAAAATTAAATTCTATATAAAAAAGATACTTTTGATATTCCTAATGACCTATTTCAGCCACTATCAGCCTGTCGCGTACATTCTGTTGAGAACGAACCAGTTCTGAATCTGCAGAACGCGATCGCCGTGCTCGCAACCGTGCATCCTCAAGTCTGGCTACACGTCGTTCTGCTGCTTCCTCGAAATTGTGAAACATTAAGTTATGAGACAGTGAAATTCATCCTGGGGTCATATCAACCTGCACCTTTCCGTTCCCAATTTCCAGCAATTGATGTGAGAATATCTCAGCTGATCGATCGTTTTGCAGCTAGACACGCATTTGTCAAATATTTGTCCAATAGGAGTATTGTTAAGGGAATACAGAGATAATTGGAACTAATTTAATGTTAAGCAAAGAGAGAGATTATTGGAATTAATTAAATGTTAAGGAAAGACATTGCAAACTACGCACGAATTAAATTTGGATGTGACATGTCTGGACGCGTCATTAATGAACAATAAATATCTATTCTAATAAATAGCAAGTTATTTAGGTAAATACATTACAAAAAACAACAATGATGACAAATTAATACATCTTGTTACAAATAAGCAAAAATTTGTCAGTTCGTTTAAAATAAATATGACGTTTGTCAAAAATGTACATACCAGCATCACGTTGTCTCTGTGAAGCAAATAATCGCGTCCCTCCAAGAGATCAATTCACGATATGATTTGAATTTAAACGAAAATCAATCAACACAATTAAATTGTATCGCTAATTGAACAGAAAAATAAAAAAATAAGTTAAAAAAACTAAGTGAAAAAGATAATCTTAGAGGTAGGTATGTTAACAACGCACATTATGAAATGAAAATGGCGGATAAATTAGCGCAGATGGCACTATACAAAAAAAATTATATAATAAAATAACATTTCTAATAATACATTATTTAATAATATAATTAAAATAATTAAATAATTATTTTAAAATAATTCATTTAATAATTAATAATGATATAAAAATATTAATATATTTAACATTAAAAAAATATAAATTTTCTTTTATTAAGTGTATTATATTATTATTAAAATTATTATTTATTATTGTTTATTAGAAAAAATAAAAAAAAATAGTTTTTTCATTGAATTAAAAGAGACTTTCTTGAATTAAATTCCACAGAACCATTTCCTAATCCTAAAAAAAATCGTTAACAAATCGAAAAAAAGCAATGCATAAAATCAACTTTTCCTAGGAGCTAAGAAGTTTCACTTCTACCACGCGAGAGTATCACGCATCTGTTTTTTTATACATATAAGTTATATTTATTTTAGCGATCCTCGATCTTTTTATACATGTAAGTTATATTTATTTTAGATCTTTTTATTCAAATAAGTTATATTTGTTTTAGCGATTAAATTTATTTTAAGGATACTCAAAATATTTCAAAACAAATAAAATTTTAGTTGGATATTTTTTACAAATTTAGTATTAGTTCTGCCAAATATATTTCCTGCGCTTGCGCTATAAAGTCTAGACTCAGCCATATTAAGATTTTCTCAAGCTGCTATGACACAATGGAACTTATCCTTATTAACACAAATGTTATTTTGACGTATCTTGGATTCTAACCTATTTTTCGTCTGTAATAAATTTATCGTAGAATTATTGTTCAACAGGAAATATTTATTATTAAACATAAAATTATTTTATATTTTATGTATATAGACTAAATCATTGAATATCAAATATTAATTACTAAACCTCGAAAATGCAATATGGTCAACTGTCAAAATGTTTTGACAGTTGATATTCAATATTTGATATCCTTGTCCCCGACAGGTTCGGTTCGCCTAGGTAATGTTTTCTGATTTAAATTTTTTTTTATATACACCGATTTATATGTATAAATAAAAATGAAAAAACATTTCCGTTGACGAATATCAACTTTAGTCAAAATTTCAAAGCGATCGGTAGAGAACTTCCGGAGATTAGCCATCTATAATTAACGAACATTTACATTTTTATTTATATATTTTATTTATATAAGGCTGTCTTCTGCCTATCGTCAGTTCACTCAAATTGTTTGAGCGCTTATTAATGACATCATTTTGAAGATGGAAAAAATAAATAGGTTTTTTCGGTAATTGGTTTTTTTTTTACTTAAATGTGACAAAAAAGTTTATGTAATGTACGTTTTTTCTTACTGTAGATATAATGTGAGTCAAACAAAGTTTTGTCAATTAATTTTAGCAATATTGAGACAATATTTAATTATAAAATAAATTTAAAAAAACATGAACCTTTTTTTTATGGACAGCCAACACAAATGAACTGAAAAAAATAATTTTCACTTATTTATTTTTACATGGTCACATATTAATTTGTTTTCTCGCAGAATATAAATAAAATGATGTCACTAGTTTTTATTTGGTCACTCAAAATAATAAAACAACTAGACTATATCAAAAGGAGCAAAAATTGCTATACAAAGTAGGGTTTTGGTGTCCACTTTGATATGGGATTGAAACATACTCGTAGACATTATATAAGGATGAAATTAAGATTAATACTTTGGAGATATATAATATGTACAAAAGAAAATTTGAAGTGTCGATGTATGGAAGAATAAAGACACTAGAAATTAATGCATGGACAAAGCAGATGTTAAAAGCAAGATGAAGAAAGGAGCGTTAAGATGGCTTGGACATGTGGAGAGAATGAATGTTGAAAGAATGAAGTAAATATACAAGTCAGAAGTGAGTGGAAGAGGTAGATTGAGGAAAATGTGGTTCAAGTGAACCAGAGTTAGAAAGCAAGGAAATAGAGAAATTTAAATAATAGAAGCTATCTATAAATGTGTAGAAAACGAAAGTTGTGTGATTAGACAGAAGAGTGTGAAAATATAAATATATAGGTGTAATGGACATAAGTAAAATGTTTTTTTTAACAGGCAATCCACCTAAAACTAAAATGATTTGTGCCATCAAATTTAAGTCGTAATGCAATTATGTAAGTCAACATAATAAATAAAATTATTTTGAAAAAAATGCAATTCCAGATCATTTTAAGTTTAAGCTCATTAAGCTTCAATTAAAATGTTTGGTTTGCATATAATTATTTTATAAAAAGATGAAAATCTTTTGAGAGTTGTTTTTTTAAACTTGTTATTCTAAAATTAGTATTGCAATTAGAAGTATACCTATATTATCAAATTTTAAGGAATTTTTTTTTTTTTTTTATATACAATGTTTTCACTTTTAATGAACATTTATTTGAGTTAAAAAAGTTTTGAATATTTATAATATCCCGCCAATAATATTTTTTTTCTCTCCAGTTCGAAGTTAGGAATTTTATTTTCTTATATATGGCAACCGGAAACGCGTTCCAAGTTCTCATTTTGGCTACCGTAGCGTTAGTGTCTCTTTTCGATTTTGTGAAATATTGTGAGTTGGTGTTGAATTTTTCTTCCAAATAAATCCATTTCATCCGAATTAAATAAACGTAAAATATAAAATATCTTCTTATATTTATCTTTTAAAAGTTCGAAAGTGTCATAATTATTAAATATTTGTGTGATATATCAAATATTATGTGTTAGATGTTGGTTCGAAACTTCGTGTTATCGTTGTCATTATAGCGCTTCAACGTGGAGATAGGATATCCAATTTTCCACATAAAATAAATATATTTTGCAGATATAACATATTGTGTTCAAGTTTTGTGTTTCTTGTATATATATATTTCCTTAATATATAAGTTAGGACCAAATGCATATTTTGTTAACATAACCTCTCAGTTCTCAAATGTCAAAATTGTACACTTTCGAATTTAACGAGTTGAAGTAGAGATGGAAAATTGGTTGCCTTTTTAGAACTTAATTAACAGTCTATTTTTGCTTGACCAAAGGTCTTTGTTTTCCAAATATTTTAATTTATTACAGACCAGAGGTGTAAGGCCGCCGGCATGACGTTTTCGTACCATGTTCATAACCGAAACGTGTATTGGTTCTGGTACAAAAGAAAATAAAATGTTTTTTAAAATGAATGAATAATACCTACATGTGATTTTGCTTCTAGTATTTTATTATTGCAAATTGAAACTGAACCTAGAGTTTTAGAACTAGGGCACTAATATCATTATTGTTAGATGGTGGTCAATGCCGACTAAAAATATACTTAAATGATTGATAAAAATCTCGAGTGTGACCTGATATTTCATAAAATTCTTGCTAAAATACATTTTTATTGGTACTGATATATCAAAATTGCACAATCAATTCAAGAAAGTACAAAAAATGTACAATTGCCTAAAGAAAGTGCAATCTTCTGTATTCATAGGAATAAATCTATGAGACAAAACGTTGTATCGAGGATTTAAGCAATTTGGTAGTGCGTTAAAACATATATCGAATCTAAAAATATATTTGAACATTGAAATTTAATTCAAATCGACTTAATTGACATCAGTTTTAAGAAATGTAAAACTTTTTTTTTTACTATCCTTTGAAATTGCCCAAAAGGGCCAGGATTTGATGGAATGCAAAGTAAACCAATACACTTGAATTGAAAATAAACCAACACGATTGAAAATAAACTGAAAGTAAATTTTACAGTATTTAAAAATAAAAGCAGTGATAATTTTTCTTTCTTTTAGTGACTATTATTACTTTTGTAAATAAACTGGGAACTTGATCAGATTTTGAACATGATAAAACTGCATATTTTGAAATAGTCAACCTTTATTTTATAAACCATACATCAGAAGTTTTATTATGAAAGATTTTAATTGAAAATTTATGACCAATCCATCTCTAGTTCACTCTGTTGAGAAGATATTACTAAATTCAACTTATGTCCAGTTTTGTTGAACATTCTTAGATAAAAATTTTCATCCAATGAATTATGTTAAAATACTACCTCCTCGAGCCGGGTTGGAAATATACTTGTAAAATCTCGTTATTAATTGAAAATATTGACAAAAATCAAGATTTATTCATCATCCTCTTTGTTATCAGGAATGCTTCCATCCAGTTTAATTCCTCATTAATCCATGACTGAATCTTTCTTATTATAACATTCCATCTATTCATTGAGTCCCTATTGGGCAATAAAAGTCATAACTCATGGTCAGCCATGAAGTGACATTCTGAATATATGACCCAACCACCTTCAGTGCTTCACCTGTATTGTAGTGGTTATAGGATGCTGTTGTGTCTAGCAATGAATTGTCATTTGCTACATACTTGCACAACTTACATATATACCATCACGCTGTCTCCCCATCAGGGTAGGCAGAAAGGCGAAAGCACCAGATTTTCCTATTGCGACACATATTTTGCCTCTTCTATATCCATACACCCCCTACAGCTACGATTCCTCTGAATTTTCTAATTTATTTTTTCAAAATATACACTTGATCCATCAATACTTTCCTGGGTCTTCCTCTACCATGACTTCCACTCACATTTGCGCTGTATATTAGTTTTGTTAGTTTGTATACTTCTGTCATTTGTTCCATATGCCCAAACCATCTCAGAGTGGTCTTGCTCATTCCGTATTGTCATACATAGTCACTCCGTGTATTATTCTTAATGTACACATTTCAAAGTATTAATCCAGTTATTGATTCTTGTTCCACGTTCACATTTAACTCCCATACATCAAAGTTGGCACTTTAATACTGTAATGGACTATCATCTTGGCAGATTTTGATATGGTTGCCCAATTTGATACCGATTATCCTCTCTAGGTATATTCATTCACAAAACTAAAGATTCCTCTCTTGAGTCTTGGGCACTTGACCAAGATCAACAGCATCTTTCCTAATGTGCAACTCATTTTTGACCCCCTCATCGCCAACAATACTGTCACTCAAATATTAAAATTCACTGACTTTGTTGAATGAGATTAGTGAAAATACATCATTTAGTAAATAACGTTCCAAAATGTGGACGTGGTAAACACTGAAAAGAGTCTAATAAATGTTATAGAAATGCATGCATGTGACATGGGGTGATAATGTGATCAGGTATAAATGTGGCCTTAGTCTGATGTGTTGAGTAATATGAACACAGATGGTGTTTGGGCATATAAAACAAACGAATGAAGAAAGACTAATAAAACAAATATACAGTAAAAGTGTGATTGGAAAGGTGTGATAAAGGAAAGTCAAGATAGTATAGTTGGATCAGGTGAATGATTTTTTTGAAAGAAGGAAACGTAAAATGTCTGAAATCGTACGAGTTGTATGAGGTGCATGGATGTAGAAGAGGTGAAGAATGTGTCTAAGTAAGCTTGTCAAGCGCTCTGTTCTATTTGCCTACCCTGACAGAAAAATGACTAAATAGTATATGTGTATAAAATAACCTTTCAAACTCTAGAATCATGTTGTATAAAAAATAATGATTAAGTCTCAAAATCCTGCTTCAATTATACAGTTTGAATACATTTCAGTTTCAAGATTTTAGCTGAGAGTGTTCAGAATCGGCCTTAAGTAACTTTTTTAAATCTTACGCTTAGAAGCTGTGTTTTTAATACCCTTTTGATATCCAGATGGCGCCTACTCCGGAGAAGAAGGCAGCCGCCAAGCCGGCGAAGGCTCCTGCCCCGGCCACCAAGGCCGGCGGCGTCGCCAAGAAGCTTAAGAAGCAGCAGGGCAGGTCCAGGAACCACAACCTCGGCGGAGGAATTCTTAGGTTTTCCAAAACCAAGATGTTCCACAAGAAGGTAATTAATTCACTCTATACGCACATTTACAAAAAATGTATTTTCATACAAAGCAAGAATCGATTATAATTGAAAAACATGGTTAGTCCAAATAAAGTTTTTGATATGCCTATTAATTAAATTATTGAAATCAACATTTTAAGAGTTGAATTGCCAGTTTAATTTTGCTACGCAAGATGAGTACACGAACAAGCTTTCTCAGGACAGATACAACTGCTTAACTTCTGTATCATAACCTGGTAATTACATTGGATACACATATAATTTCGTGTTGGTGTGGACGCAGGGAAACACCGCCAACTTACTAGCATTATTCAATCAATGGAGTGTATACCATAGATTTTATAAAAATTTAGGTCCTCGCTTTGTAATTTTCAAAACATGGACGTTGTTAAAATTTGGAAACAATTTTTGGATTTGCTATAGAAAACATTGTACTATCGAGGACCATAGTTAATCCAATTCACGGATAATTGAGCCCTGTATCATCGGCGCTCTATTATATATGTTTTCTTAACGTATGAGATAGTAAAAGATAAACAATATTGAGGGCTATTGGTATGATAGTTTGAGTAAAAGTATTGAAATGGAAATTGGCAGATCATACTCGAAAGATGAGGTACCAATGTTGGACACATGCAGTGCAATGGTCTTATTAAGCTGGTTCAAGCAACCAGTGTGGTTTTGATATTGGATCTAAGGTTCAATTTTTAGATGATCGTTTCAAATAATTAAACCAGAATTTGGACGATGAATTCAACTACAGTAGGTCCTCCTTATTATCACAGTTTCATTGACCCGCTGGCAACCATAGTCGAAAGTATTAAATGGAAAATTCCGACTTATTCTCAGAAAGTCAATAGTAGCGTAACGCTACATAAGTTATACAGCAGGCATTGCCAATCTCGAGTGTTCTATTTCATCTTACTTAACACATCAGTCTAAGTTCACATTCATCCCTTATCACTTCATTCCGTATTATCATACATCGAACTGTGTAATATACTTCAAATAAATGCAGGATTTCTATTCTATCTCCCGTCAAAAAAATTTATAAAATATCTGGAAACAAATCAAATATCATGTCAATTTTTCTTTCCAGGCTAAGTACCGTTTCATCGGCAAGAAGACTCCAAAAGCCCCCAAGGCCAAGAAGCCCATCAGCGCTGTGAAGACCATCGGCGGGGAAAAGAACGGAGGCAGCCGCACTGTGTTGCTCAAGAAGAGGAAGTCTTTCTACCCCACACAGGACAAGATGCCTTCTCCCGCATACAAGAAGTGCTTCAGCAAGCATGTGCGTCGCACCCGCAAGACCCTTATCCCTGGCAAGGTGCTCATCCTGCTGGCTGGTCGCCACAAGGGCAAGAGGGTTGTGTTGCTCAAAGTCTTGGCCTCTGGTCTGCTGCTTGTGACTGGACCCTTCAAGGTTGGTATCATATTTTCACAAAATACCTCAATACGCAAAATACTGGGTGACCAAAAATGAACTTAACAACTTTCATTTCAAATCATTTCTATACTAAAACAAAATAACATATTATTATACAAATACTTTATTTGGACTTTGCGATTATTTGTGGAATATAATTCCGATCAAATGCCCGTCTCTTGCTGCCACACAAATGTGAAATCTTTCAAAAGCTTTTTACTATTGCTGCTTTAATATTGTTCTTAAGTAGTTCAATCGACGGCATAGACAAGTCCTTTAAAATTACTCCACAAAAAAGTCAGTGTGCGCTATAGTATATAACTTAATAAGTATCAAATTTAATCAGTGTGCGCTGTAGTATATAACTTAATAAGTATCAAATTTAATTTCCAGATAAATGGTTGCCCGATGCGCCGTATCTCTCAACGTTATGTTATTGGAACATCAACCAAGATTGATATCTCATCCATCAAGGTCCCTGATCATTTGAATGACACTTACTTCAAGAAGAACAAGAAGTCCACCAAGCGGTCAGTGAAGAGGAAAGATGGAGAAGATATCTTCACAGCCAAAAAAGAGGTAAGCTATACATTTTATTATGAAACTTCCAATTGAAGACCTTTGCTCCATATCTCATCTTGTACGCTAATAATGATTTCAGGTTAATTGATAACTTAAATTAAATCAGTGTACATTTATTTTATAGTATTTAGTAAATTTTCAGAGATTCAAACCTCTCTGTAAAATGGTATTTTTAACTCATCAGAAACTGACCCCAAGATCTACTCATATGTAAAAGTTTATTAACACTTTTCCATGTTAAATTCATTCCGTATGCAAAAAAACAGCATAACAATAATTGCATTGAGAAGCTTCCATTTTTAATTAAACTTTGTGACTGATAAATGTCAAGTTATTCTCCTTTTGGAACAACTTGCAAGATACATATAAAATACATGCCTATCCCACTTTTCTATATCTCAGCCCACAACCCCCATGTATTGACCAATGGTGTGTCATATTTACCCTCACAACTCATAGGTTCAAACTGTATATATATTACCTTTTGTCAGAGCATCACTTGACAACCTCTGAGGCCTAGTTGATAAGATGTTTGACTTGCACCCGTGGATTTCGGGTTTGATCATTGATGATACTAAAAGAAAAGGGTTCCCCAGTGGTAAAAAAATTCATCTGGTATTAATAATACACAAGCCGAGTACATGTGAATGTAGCCAACACGTTTAATGACAAACTGCAAGGTCGGTGCTTACTCCAGTGCTCCAAATCCGAAGGTTCGATTACTTGGACTTATTGATTGACTATTTTGTCTCCCGGCCACACTTCAATATGTTCAAATTACTAATTTGAGTATGTTGAAGGGTACTATATGAAAAATAGCATCCCTGATTATATTCTATAGTTTTTTATTTTTATTAAATTCATCAAAGTATAGAATTTTTTTGCACACATTACAATCTGGCGGGTTTAGTGCTGTGTGTCAATATCTTCCAACCAACCAGAAAGATGTTAAAGATGCCTTAAGTGAACATCAGACTGAAGCACTTAATAAATTGGATTCCAACGGGAATCGAACCTGTCACGCCCAGGTTGAAAGCCAAATGTTATATTAACCCTTTGACAGGAATAAGCAGAAATCGGTCGCATATGCGGACAACTCTTGTGGTTATACTTATAAGGATTCATTTTCTTAATGAAACATTTTTAAGTAACACAAACGTCAAATCCGCAAATGTAGTGGACGGGCAGAGGTTTTATTTAAGACCGATCGTCGTGAAGTTAGCTGTATGTTCAGTAGCAACGATCTAAACATCCGGTCAATTCATTGTCAAAAATGTAAATAAGTATTATAAGTAAATCACCATTTATTATCTCTTGAAGAATTTTATTTCCTAATACAACCTAAACTTAGATAGTATTACCTAAACATTCATTGGTCACTTTTGCGGCCACTGACATGACCCCTAAAATGGGCACAGGTCTCATATGCGACCGCCTCATTTCCAAAAAAAAAAATTATAACACATTTTCAAAGAAATAAAATTTATTTCACAAACATAATAATGATTTATTCAACAAAAAGCTTAATATCTCAAAAATACAAATTTGCCCTATAAAGGGATTCATGTATTGTTTTCAATTATGTTTATTCTGTGATAATACGATAAACCATGTGTATGATAAGCTAAACATGTGAAAAAGCAGATGGATTAAACAAAATGGAGCAAATATTAATGAAATACATTTACAAAAAGTGCATAATCTTAACAAAATAGTTGTTTTTTAATTTTTTTTCTTTAAAAAATATTAGACTTGTGTTGCATTGAACACTTGATGATAATTACATATTCTTTATCAAATAAACATGTTTTAGAATTACGCTAAAATAAATTTTCATTAAAATTTTAGAAATACACAGCCAGCGAGCAGAGAAAGACAGACCAGAAGACCGTGGACGATGCACTGTTAGCACTCATCAAAAAGAAGCCCGAGCGCAAGGTCTACCATCAATACCTCTCCGCCATGTTTGGGCTGAGGTCGTCACAGTACCCCCACAGGATGAAGTTCTGAGCGGGAGAATGTATAGGTTTATATTTTATATCAGATGATGTATGCACAATTCCTTGTACTGTTGACATTAAACAGTGAAAAAATCATTCTCGTCTTTAATTATTCCCTTTAAGTATGGATCTAGTGTCTTCTTGTTTACACTGATGAGCAGAAACTAGATTGCTCAGTCGAGTACCATACTTTTATTTCCACCAATTATTATACTACATTTATTATTTACATTGCTTTAGTGGAAAGGTGAAATTGTAGAATATGAATGCAAAAAAGGCTCCATTTTGTGGGTATAGAGAACCACTTCACTGGGCAAGGCCTGGGATGAAATGGTCTCACTCCTTAAACACAAATTTTACTTATCTTAGATATTAAAACATTCAGCTCAAGCATTCACTACACTATTCCTAACACACTTAAATTCTAAGCAATCACATACACAATTCCAACCACATCAAAATCATTTCCAACTCTTCATTGCATATTCAGCAACAGTCATTCACTCGCATATCAATTGATTATTCCAAATCGACCAAGGTGGGGTAATATGAAAGGGCTTTGGCTGTTGCTGGTCTTAATGATCTGCCTCTTAAGATATAGATGGCGTGGCCAGCTTTAGGAAACACTTAAAGACAACCATTTTCGGGAGGGGGCGGAGGGGCTTTGAGCAGGTGGGCAATAAGATGACTATACAGTCACGTATTAAGAATGTCTCCAATCAAATTTATGATATCAACATTTGGAGGCATTAACAAATGATTTAAAGATTTCCGATTGGGTTTTAGACCTTAAATGATTTGAAGATTCCCGATTGGGTTTTAGTTCTTAAGTACTATAGAATCATAATTTCAAGAATTAATTGAATTATCGACAAATGAAGAATTGCAATTTTAAAACGAATATCAAGTGTTTGGATGCAAAAACAGATCTCTTGGATTATGGGCTGTGATAAGAATTTTTTTTATTGTGATTACATTTTATTTAGTTAAATGTTAATTTAGTGCAGTCACAAGTCTTTTGAGTAGAAAGAGGAACCGACTGCGAAGATTAAAGGATTCTACTAACAAATATAGAGTCTAATATAGAAAAATTGGTGGCACACCAGACTTCTTATTAGTGATTCTTTTTTGTTTTTACTGATTTCATTGATATTAATTATTAATAATAGTATGCAATCTAGCGTGTTTGTGTGCAATTTAATTTTAATAGCTTTTGAATTTTAGTTTAAACCTTCAACGAGTATGGCCTTACGGTTAGCAAATTTTTACCTATTGTACGTATATGGTACGTCCAATGTTTTTATTCCCGAATACATGAATTTATCCTTAAAACGGACATGGCTCAAATGTTTTTATCTATTCAATTATTTTGTATATGGTGGCCGCAATTATGTTATTTATATTAGTTACAAAATCATTTTATTTTACTTACAAAATCTCACTCACTTAGAGGTTAAAGTTTTATATCGAAACTAGCTTTTTAAAATTCTAAAATTACACTATTCACAGTTACATAAATATTTTGTTGAAATTAAAAAAATACTGACAGATACACTTATAATTTTATTATTAGTTGAGAAAGAGATAGAATTTTCGCAAAGGGAGCGGTGAAAAAAACATTTTAGAGAAAGAGGCGGTGAACCAAAAAATATTGGAAATTTTGGATTAATGCTTAAAAACTTAAGTTTATTCAAATATTTAGGTCGATTTCTGTAATCCTAATTAAAAACTAACATACATTTTTTTTTAAAACTATGACTAGTGCTACATAGATGCCACTATTAAATTATATCAAAAACTTTTACAACATAGATGGTATTGTTAAATAATTTTAAAACGAATTGATGCCATTGTATTTTGGATAAATTCACTTTTTGTTTTTATATTTTTTCTTATCTTGCATAGATTTTAGTTGATATAAGCAATTCATTTAAAACTAGGCATACATTTATATCAGAAGTTTGATTTTTAGAAAGAAAATAGGAGGTAAACCTTAAAAAAAAATTACCAATTTATTAATTAAACATTAATCTAAAATATAATTCCCTTTACTAGATATGACCTTTCTGTCAATTTCTTTATGCCTCATAAAAATCAGGAGGCTTTGAATTCAAATATTCTGTTAATCCTGTTTTCACCTCTTCGTAATTTTTACCATCTAAATTATGTTGCACTGACTACAATAGATAGAAATTCGATGGCACAAGGTCTTCTGAATGTCCAATTGTTATTCATTCTAAGCTCTTGATTTTTTTCTTTGATAATGCTTGCAACATAAGGTTGAGTGTTATGTTACAAAAACACTTGATGAAGTTTAGCAACAAAGATTTTTTTTATTTCTGCAGTAAGGCAGCCGCTATCTGATCTGATCGCAATAAGCCTTTGCCATTACAGATTTTCCAGGTTTGAGTATTTTAAAATGAATTATACCCTTGCAATCCCACCATACCGACAATAAAACCTATTTTACCATTAGATCTGGTCTAGTGGTGGGTCTCGCTACCTGGCCTTTCGACAATCATTGTCTTTTACATCCCTGGTTTGAGAACAACACCCAATTTTTGTCTCCAGTGACAAGATGGTTTAAAAATGGCATTTTCGATTCCAAACGATGTTCACACGCGTTGTCTCGGTCACCCATGGGTATAGCATCAACTGAGCGATCACGGAACCAGTGTGATCGCTCAGTTTATGTGTTACCTATTTTCCATATCTCAATAAAAAAAATATTTTTTAATGTGGTTCTTCACACTTGACCATATATATTCTAATTGTTAACATTTTTTTTCATTCAATTGATAAAAGTGGATTTGTTTCAATTACAGCAATAAGAATGTCGTCAACTACATTTAATTAGTTTTCCAACTCTAGAACTGTCCTTCAGATAAAAATTTGCCATTTAAAATTTTGGAACTGTCTCCGGCATTCTCGAACATTCAAACCATCACTTAGGAAATCACAAACGTTTTTAATTCTGTCATTTGTGATCTCTTTATTAATTATAAAGCATTAAAATTTAATTCCGAAAAACTCTAGCTCCAAATGAGTTTAAAAAATCTACTAAATGTTAAAATACATTTATGAGATGTTAAACTAATGATTTAACAACGCATATTGAATGAATGCCAGGTAAGACAACTTTGAACCTTATAAAATGGTCATAATAAAAAAAAAATTCCCCTTAAATAAAAATTCCATTTATTTTATTTTCTAAGTACTTTCCACATTCCAGGTTTCCCTAATTCGTACAATGAAAAAAAACAAACAAAAAAGTTACAAAAATCATAATAGAATTTTTTTTCTTGATTACACTTTAGGGAGTCAAGTTTATAATTAAATAAATAATCAAGTTTTTAATTACGAGTAAATAAATAAAAGTTAGTTTTTTATTTGAGTTGCTACCGGTTTCAGAGTTCCATCTTCCTCATCAAGTTCAAGTTCACCTGATGAGGAAGACGGAGGTCCTTGAAACGAATAGTGAACTCAAATAAAACTGTTGAATAAAAAATAAGTGTTTTATTTATTAATTAAAGATTTATAATAAAGGGTGTGATAGGATTTTGAATTGGCCGCCAAGATCGTACGATGTAAACACCTCTGGATTATTTTCATTGGGGTTATGTTAAATCACAGGTTTACACCAACAAACCCAAGACTCTTGATGAACTTGAGGCCAACATTTGTCGTGGCGCCATACAGCCGGAAATGCTCCACCGAGTCATCGAAAATTGACATGATCGAATTGGCCAGTGCAAAAGAAGCCATTTGAAAGATATCTTGTTTAAATCATAAACGGGATGAAATCTTCTTTCAAATTAAACCTTCAGATCCATTTTTGGTTTATTAGTTGTTTTATTTTATTTTAAAGTTCTATCGTTCTTAATGGGAAACCCATCTTATGATCAGTTAAGGTACACAAGCCATTAGCCAGCCACGGTCAACATATGAATGAAATTATCTTCAAACAATAATTGTCATTAAACAACCTATTAATTGAATTCAAATACACGGCCATTTAAATAATTTGTGTTTTATTTCAAAAACAAAAAACCTAAAAAAACATCCTATAGAAATGTATATAAATAACAACATTAAAACAAATTATATCATGTTATAAATAAATTATTTATAACATACTAAATTTTGAAGTTTATTCCTGAAGGAGTTCAGCGACACATGAAAAATGTCTACCATACGGTTCAAAAGTGTAATTGTTCTACTTACCGGCATTTCAAAAAGCAGGTTAGTTTGATATATAGGTTGATAGAACAATCTATGGGTGCATTATATCAGATAATTATCCGGAACATACAAACTAAGACTGTTTAGGGCGGATGGGGCTAAGTAGATTACCCCTCGGCAAACAAAAAAAGTCAACACTCGATTGAAGAGATCTACTCTAATGATCTACCTATATATATAACTAAGCATCCCCAGTAAGAAGACACTTTGATAAAGCTAGGGATATTTATTTTCTCATGTAGAGACAACTGAAAAATGTTTTCTGAATTTGATCGTAAAAAGAAGTTGTAACGAATTTATACTTATTGATTTTTTTTATTAAAAAAGCTACACCTCCCATGACTGCATCTTGCTTCAAAAAAATATATTTTGGTACTAAATCGGACTCTTTGGTCCCATATTTTGTTCAACAAACATAAATCAAGTTTATTATTGAGTAGTTTATTATATTAAATTTGTATATTATACTAAACAATGCATATTACGAGGTATATCCAGAAAGTAAGTGTACTGAATTTTTGTAGGTTACAATTTTTTTTATTTAAACAAAAAAATTACGTGGTTACCGTAGTACATATGTAAGCTATTTTTCGACAGTCGCCATTCCTCTCAATGCAGGTGGTGAAGCGGGGTATCAACTTTTTGATGCCTTCCTCGAAGTAGTTTCCCGCCAACCCCTCCGTCCACTTCTCCACCTCCTCCTTTACCTCCTCGTCGGTTGAAAACCTTTTTCCACCCGTGTGCATTTTCAGGGAGGTAAAGAGATAGTAATCTGAAGGTGCTAGGTCAGGGAAATGCGCGGGATGGTTCAGGACATCCCATTTAAACAAGGCGAGCAGTTCCTACGTGGCGTTGGCCGTGTGTGGTCTGGCATTGTCGTGCAGCAGGCAGACTCCCTTTATCAGCATGCCTCTCCTCTTGTTCTGAATCGCCCTCCGCAATTTTTTTAGGGTCTCACAGTATCTTGCAGAGTTAATGGTCTCCCCTTGAGGCATATATTCAATTAAAATTATACCTCGACAGTCCCAAAACACGGATGTCATGATTTTCTTGGCTGAAATTGTGGTTTTGAACTTTTTGGCGGAGGGTGAAGAGGTGTGACGTGACCATTTTTAAACTCGCGACACCACTTGCACACTCGTACGATTCATAGCTTTATCACCATATGCAGTTTTCACCTCATTATAAACCTCAACCGGAGGTTTTCCCTTCCAAACGAGATAACGGATGACGCCGTGTATTTCGCACTTGGCGGGAGATTAGATTGACATTTTTCACGATACGTGTTGTTGCGTCGACACTTCTCAACGTACTGACCTCGAACTGGTCTCAGTGCGGAGGGGAAGGGTCAGGCTACACGGAAGTGTAGCCAACATGTCGAAAATAAAATCCATCCGGTCGTGAGAGCCTCAGTACACTTACTTTCTGGATACGCATAGTATATTCTCCCGTGATGGTGTCATTTTGAAAGATTTATTAAAATAGCTTATTTTATGTGTAACAGGTATTTCCTTTATTTTGTTTCCTAAATATAATAGTGTTTCCACAATGGCTTTTATTGTTGATTCATTATTAATCAGTTCGTCGTTTCTCATTTAGTTGAGATGAAGAACTTGGAATAATTTTACTGTATGTCGTCAGTAAAGGTGGGTAATAATATTATTTATCAAATTTACATTTGAATAATTATTAATGAATTTATTATTTTTTTCTTTAGTTTACCAGACACTCTGAATATAGAAACATGTGGCCTCTGACAAATCACACATGATACGCTTTTTTTGTTCGTGCAGTTTTTATCTAAATGATTTCCTCCAGAAATAGTTACATATTCTGCAGATTTTAACAGAATTATTTCAACTTAAGACATTGTAGAAGCAGTGGAATTTATTGGGAAATTTGTATCTCCAAAGATTCATGTTGATACGATTATATTAACTTCTAAGCGAGTGAGATTTTTGTAAGTAAATTAAAAAATTGTTTTTGTAAGTAATATAAAAAACGTAATTGCGGCTACCATATACAAAATAATTTAATACATAAAAATATTTGAGCCTTGTCCATTTTATGGATAAATTCATGTATTCGGGAAAAAAACATCAGACGTACCGTGTACATTCATAATCTCTTGAGGTAAAAATTCACTCGTCGTACACCGTACTCCTTTAGAGGTTAAGATAAAACTGTTGAAGTAAATGTTATTGATGCGGTCTGAAGCTGAGTAAGTTTGCCATTGACCTTCTTAACCTTTCCTTCCCTGTGTTGGGTATCTTCTACACGTTGCTTCTAATAACCATCAATATCTCTATAAATATTATAAATACAAGGTTAAGATTTTAGGTATTCCTCCATAATATATTTACGCATTGATTTAAAAAATAATATTAATAATAATCAGAGTTTATCGACTATATCGTGGGTATTTTGTGAAGATCGGAAACAAATTCGCATTTAAACGCTGTGAGTGCCTCGACCTTGTGTCTTCACGATAGGTGAAGAGTATGCGGGAAGCGCGACACTATACTATATTCGCATCTCACTCTTGCATACTCCACTGAATTGCGAGGAGCTCAATTGTCTCAATCGTCGCAAGCGTAAGCCACTATACCACTCCGCGCCGCAGTTGCTTCTGGGCTTGCTAATAGATTAGACGTACGCCCGTTCCGTGAGCGTTGCCAGATGGTTTTTTAATGTTTTCAGCAAATAAATCTCAATTATTATTATTTTTAACTTCAATTATAATTAATTAAGGGGATTATCTATGAATGTTCTTATTTTTCCTATTTAAAATCGCTAATTTATGATCGCGTACTCACTACCCAACACCGGAGCGCGCGTTTCAATTTTAGCATCGTAAGGGAAGGGTTAATAAATCTTTGGATGGCAATTATCTCACATGTGCTACATGTGACATATCTAATAACATCCATTTTCTCTACCGAAGAAGCAGGAATAACAGCTTTTTAACCCTGAGAGATCGGCGCACTGCTATAGCAGTGGAAGAAATTTGTTCTACCCTTGTATTCTAAATGAATATCATTCATTTAGAATACAAGGGTACATATTCTAAAATATATTTATGTTGTAAAAATAGTTTTTTTTTGTTTTTTTTGTTGTTTAAAATAAATATTTATCACGAACGTCCGAATCGTAAATATATCTCAGCACTAGATAGACAATTATATTTTTTTCTCGTAGCGCTCTCAGGGTTAACTATTTAAAAAATTCATAATTTTTAAGTCCGATTGTTTGCATAGTTCAGCTGATTAAAATAACTGCAATTTTGTTTCCTCCTATCCGTTTCAACTATTTTATTCCTGTAATTGATCTCTTAACCTTTTTACGGCGATGGCTCGAGTATCTTTCGTGTGTCCCCCAGGCGGCGGTGTTTTAAGTCAATAAATTTATATTGTATCTACATAAAAATATGACTCACCACTATCCCGAATCTGAGTACTGTCGAACTGTGCGCCGATGCATTTTTTAGCTGACACTATACACACGTAATATTAGAAAATATTCTTATAACACTATTATACAAATAAAAGTATGTTTTTGGATTTTGACGAAAAGATTTATAACGATAAGTACACTGCAATAATAATATTTCTACTGTGGAAAGTGTTTGCTGGCGTGAAATGGTCCAAAACATGTTACACACAGACTCACATTGCACTCACCACACATATATCTAGATCTTTTCCTTAATTTATGTTTATGAGCGCATTCATAGCATCGACGAGAAGGTTCCGCACAGTTTTCAGTTCCTGGAATTTCTTTAGGACTGTGTGCGGCTATTATTGAACCCGATAAACCAAGATGTAGTGGATTGCTAGTGGACGGAGATGAATGGGACAATTTTGATGCTAGTTTATATTTTTCAAATATTTGTCTTATAACTGCTAAATGAAATTCCGCTAAACCTATTGTTTTTCCGGTTGTATGCTTGTAAATAAAATATGAATTTAGCATGTATAGATCAACAAAATGAAAAGCCAGCTTTCTATACCATTTTAAAGTTTTTCGAAGGCAATTTAAACTACTAAGCATCATATCGGTTTTGTCCACACTACCCATATTTTTATTGTAATCCACAATGCACTCAGGTTTTTTTACCTCTTCGCCAGTTTTATAATTTAATTTCTCTGTTGAAATAAATCCGTCACTATGAATTGTTGTCAGCATATGAATTTCTCTCTTATCGTGCCATTTTATAGCCAACAAGGGTCCACAATGTTGAGAATCAATGTCTCCTTTCTTGGTTTTTTTGAAGTTGGGCATACCTTTACGAGATTTTCGAACGGTTCCACATGCATTTGTTTTATTGTCATGTAAAAACTTAAATAATTGTGGGCTTGTGTACCAGTTATCACACCACAAGTTGTGTCCTTTTCCAAGATAGTCATTGAGAAGCGTTTTGATAACTGCACCCGATATACCCAACGATTTATCATAAATTATTTCTGTTCCATCACCGCAATACACAATTAGATCTAACACACAACCGGTTTCAACATCACATAAAACAAATAATTTAATGTCGAATCTGTGATGTTTGGAAGGGATGTATTGTTTTATCATAAGACGACCTTTGAAAACAACTATGCTCTCATCGATACACAAGTTTTTGTGAGGCAGCATGACACTTGTAAAAACTTTGCGAGTATGATCAAGCAATAATCTTATTTTACGCAATTTGTCACCACTATTTGTTATTAGAAAAATGTAACATATTTAAAATCAGTTCATACCGGTCCCTTGACATAGTCTTGCCAAAAATTGGGCTATTTATTGGGTCTGTGGACCAATGTTCCCGTATGGTTAAATGCTTATTTCGTGTCATCAACATTGTGACACCAAAGAATACATATAATTCTGGTACATTTGTATCCACCCAGCATTGAATTCGTGATTTAGCGGAATATTCCTTACTCAATTTTTTAAAATTATAAAATTGGTTAGTCTGTTGTACCACATTTTCAATTATATTTTTATTTAAAAAATATTCGAAAATATCGAGTTCGGATGATTCTGGTGTAAGTTGGCACGAGGGCAAGATGCCAGATGAAAATTCATCAAACTCGTGGATTATTGGCGCAAATGGACCTCGGCTCCATGAAGAAAATACATTTTCTAATAGTTCGTTTGGTTCCACATTGCCGCTGGTTGTTGCTCCAATATCTGGAATAATTGTATCATCCATTCTCTGCTCTTCTTCTAATGGATCAACATCGTCTTCTTCATCGGTTAATTCAAAATCTGAATCAAGTTCTACTACCGTGTTATCTTCAATTTCCTCTCCAGTCAAGTTCCTTTTAGCCATATTGATAATATAAGCAGTGTTGAATTTTTAAAGTTATTTTAAAAATTTTATGAATTTTTCAATGGCGTATAACACATGTAACATAAAAAATAACGACGATTTGAAAAGTTGTAAAAGTAAGTGAATTTTAAAATCTCTTAAAAAACAGTTTGTGTAATGGTATCCAAATCAAAGCTATAAATAAAGTGCGACAATATAAGAAGCAATAATCGAAGAAAACAATAATCCATAAACAATGAAAAAGCAATTTTTGTAAATACGCAATACGCGTATTTACAAAAAAAATATCGACGCATAATACTTCATATTGATCGGGAGCAATCGTCATTAGAAACATGACCTTCGGATCGCCCGAACGCGTGGCGCGATTATTCAAAATGCTTTAAATATCGACGGCCTGCAAGGGGTCTGTTTAAATCCTTCTTATGGATCAAATACTTGAAGTTTTGATGATTTTAAAAGAGATGTCACTAGAGGACACGTTTTGTCTTATATTCAGGTTAAAAATTTTAAAGAAGATTTAATTTTGACCGAGATATCCACACGCAAAGTTAGTGGCCATTTAAATGGCCGCTCGCCAGGACGGCACGTATTATGTATGGGCCATTTAAGTGGTCCGTAGCCGTGAAAGAGTTAAAAAGCTTTGTGAGAAACTTGGGATTCTTATTCCCAATAAGGTTGCTGTCTCTCTCTACATTGATCACAAACTCCTCCATATAAACTATTATTTTATAGAAATACTCCTGTATCTATACTAGTGTTTACTATACTATCGTACCCTACAGCATTCTCCTTTTCATATCTTTGACAGACACTTTTACCTAATTGAAAGCAATTTCACGGGCCATTTTTCTATATTTAAGCTTTCAGATTATTCATTAATTTTTGCTTCAATATTTCTTTAGAATTTCAGATTCTTTAACCCTTCCTTCCCTGTTATGTGTAACTAATACACATTGCTTCTAAAAACTTTAATATCTCTATAAATATAATAAATACTGAGTTCAGATTTTAGGTATTCCTCCGTAATACATTTACGCATTGAATGAAAAAAATAATATTAATAATAATTAGCACTTATCGGCCACATCAGAGATATTTTGTGAAAATCGGGAATAAATTCACCAATACAATCAAACGTGTGCCAGTGTGTGACGTAGGTATATTCATTCTAAAAAACCGCTATGGGTGAAGAAGCGATGCTATTCACGTACTTCGGTATATGGGAACGCAAGAAATAGATCTCAGTTCTCTCGTTTCAGTAGCTTTCGGGCATCCATTTGAGGTGGTCGCTTCGCCTGTTTTGTGAAAGTCGGCCGATGTTTTTTTCATGTTTTCAGCAATTGAATTTCAATTATTATCACTTTTGACTTCAAATTTAAATAATTTAAGCGATTGGCAATGAATATTCTGATTTTTCCAATTTTAAATTGCTCATTTTTACATGTGTATTGAATACACAGCATCGGAACGCGCAGATTTTTTTAGCACAGGAAGGGAAAGGTCAATACTCTGCAGCTTTTCACCTAGGGCAGGATTTTTAGTTTTCGAGCGCCATCCCTGTAAAAGATTTATACAAGGTAGTGATCTGTTTCTAGATCAGAACCTCTAAATGGCCGTGTGTTTCTAATTTCTGCATTCATATACACCAAATCTATCATTTACGTTCCTTCTCTCCCGTGTATAAATGTTAAGCTCTTTGTGATCAAATAGTATATTTGCTACAAGATTTCTTTCCAGACATACGAGTACTTCTAACGCTTATCACCTTTGTTGTTCATTCTTGTCTCGCCAAGTTTACCTAATACACATTCATATCCATTCTTTTTCAATCCCACTTATCCATTGTAAATAATAAAAAAAATTATATTATTGAACACGCCATATTTCGTCAAAATGTTAGTACAACATATACATCTTTACTATTATTTTTATAAAATAAGTTTTTATATTTTGCATTATTTTATAGATTTTTTTTACTTATGTTTGGTCCTTTAGTTCTTGTACAACTTAGGGAAACCTGTAATGTGCAAAGGACGTGAAAAAATAAATTAATAAACGGAGTTTAAATACTTGATAACCTCAAAACAAACATGTCAATCCCATCTTCAACCTCAGGCAAATAAGGCTGTAACTCGCAAATTTGTACTCTTACACACTATCTAGCACACATTTTGATATAATTACATCAACACTTTGATGTGATCTTTCACACGCCTGTAAATTGTTCTTTAATATCATTATTATTAACGAAAGCGTCATTTAGGCAGAGCGTTGATGCAAACATTCAATTAGTATTGTTTACAATTGTTATTTTTGATGTTACAAATGTTAAGAGTTTTATTGAATGATACTTTATTCTCAAATTATTATCCCAACACACCAACAAATGAATACACGACGATTCACTTGCAATTATGAATTATCATAATAAAAAAATTACTTTTTATTAAAAATACATTATTTCTGGAGGGTTTTAAAGTGTGGAACTTTTATATAGTTTTCCACAATAATATAAAAAAAATCATACATCGCTTCATGTGCAATAATAATGAATTATTGTAATAAAAAATCGCTTTTTATTAAAGATACATTTAATTTTGGAGGGTTTTAAAACATGGAACTTTTATTTAGTTTTTCATAATAATAACAATTCCTGGTACTAACAAACATATGGCGCCTCTAATAACAAATTCATACCATTCTTAGTATCAACCTTTAGAAGTTACGTGTCAAACTTTCATGACATTCCGACATTGAGTTACAGTGATTTTAGTGACGCTACTTTTGCTATTTAAAAAAAAAAAACGAATTTCGTGTGTTGATAAAACATTGCTTTTTAATGGGAAAAAATACCGTTCAAACTCAGCGATGGCTTGAAAAGTGTTATCCGGGCTCTGCTCCGTCAAAAACAGCCATTTGTCGGTGGTATGGTGATTTCAAACGCGGTCATACAGACACAAATGATGCTGTACCGGACGGGGCACAAAGACTGCATATAGGCACGTTGGTTGCCGCGTCTTGCTCAGAGAATCGAGGTAGCGAAGATCCAGTAGAAGAAGAAAGTAGCAGGGAGAGATTCATCTCAGGCAGTCGAAGTAGGGTAGCGGGTCTCAAGTAAAACACAGTTACTGAGAATGTAAGTAGAAGTAATATATTTTCACAAACAAGGGACCCTCTATATTAATGGTCCGCCGGTCATCACAAGCGCCCATTACCCGCGAAATACAACAACTTTCGAGGTTTTGAGCGCTGCTTAACCCGGCGGTACCCCCGACCTACTCCGATGCATCGCTCCGCAAGTCACATTTCCATTGCGGTCGCGAACGCAATCGGAGTCAAACAAACATACATTTTACATATAAACATTTTACATATTATTCCAAAACATAGCAAACATATAGAAACAGATCAAACGAATTATCATAAAATACAAGAATGATTATAACATACAACATATAAGTTTAATATACAGATCTACACACAATGTCCTTTTCATTATACCACATGCACACACAAGAGTGACAGCACACGTCCAATACACTCCCCTCGATTATGCTGTGTAGCAAAATCCCAAGTCGATGAGGATGTGCACGTCATCGAATCGCAGAGGTCAATCCCTTTCCGGCGCGGTTTCCAGGTCCCTCGAGGCCACACATCTCTTGGTAGGTCGACAGCTGCGATCATCGCCTTGTCTTCTCTTTGCATGTGGTACGCCAAATTCCTTGCGGGTGTGTAGATCCGTCTGCTAGTTGCGCAAATCAGTTATCGATTTGCGCCATGTTCGGTGCTGGGGGGAGGTTGGACGTGCATCTTCCGGATGCGATGCGCCCAGCCTCCCTGTATCCCTGGTCTGGTGGCGAGTCGTCCTGTCCCATGAGGGGGTTTTGGGCGTTCATCTTTCCGGTGTGGCACGCCCGGCATCGATGTATCACTCCCCTCATGGTCGCTCGCATCCGTAAGACGAGGAACACGTGACGTAGCTCGGCTGCAGTCCTCATCGCGCTCGGATGTCCCGCCCTCTTGTGATGATGCCGCAACAACATCCTCGTATACGGGTGGTCGCCACACAGAATCGCTGGGGCAATCACGCTCGTGTACGAGCCCTCAGGGGTCATCGGGCGGGCGCCAGTCCGCAGCACGCCGTCTGCATCGATCCAAGGTGTCACTCCTCGCAGTCTGCTTCCAGGGGGGAGACTTTCCCCGCGCCGCAGAGCTCCCAGGTCAGCGCGAAAGGTTTCCTCCTGCGCCATCCTTGTCAACCTGAGCTCCGCGGCCCGAAGTTCCTCCGTGGTCAGCGCGTCGTAGGTCCTCTGGTCTCTAGGGCGGCGGCAGTTTGACACGAACCGTAGCATCCATCCGGTCGTTCGTGTCAAACCGCTCCAGTTCGCCATCCGCTTCAGTCGCGGTAAAATCGCGTTACTTGCGCAAGTGACATCAACGTGTGTCACTTTCGCTTTCACTGTCAAGGGGACGTGGTCCGGTTTCTGCCGCGACCTCTCCGCTCGCTGTTTCCCTGGCTTGCGTGGTTTCACCACAACAGAGCGCGGAGGGCATTGTTCCGCCGCCATTTCTTTTCTGGGCATGTGTTGGTTCTCGTCGCGCCGCTCGTCTCGCGGACACGCGATGCCTTTCTTCCGGAAAGACGCGCGCATTGTACAATGCCGATTTGCACAATGTTGGTCTGCGCAGTGTCTCGTCGACAGAGGACCCGTCGCTTGCCTTTTTTCTGCCTGGCGTCCTGTGTCCGTTCGCAGTGTCGTGAACGCCAGTGCCCCGACAGCGCAGTCCCTCATGGTCCTTTGTCCTTCCGTGGGCGAGTACCTCCCCCCATGGGTGACCCACCCCAGTGCGGTGCGCGAGGTAATGCGTCCATCCGCGCTTTCCTCTCGCACCTCTCGTGACACGATAAGGTGCGAGTTGTCTTGGCCGATGATCATCTCGGGCCTGATCTCTCGCATCGGCTCCGGACTGATGTGCGGAGATTGCACAAGCTGCCGAGGGGGATCCAACCTCTTCATGGTATACCCCGATACGCTGTGCGTTTCCCCTGTCCATCGTCCTCTCATCTGGACCCTGATCCGTCGCGACGTCATGTCTGTGGCGCACATCCGGTTTGGGCCGTCTATCCGAAGGCCGCAAACGGGACCTTCAGCGCCAATCCTGTCCGCCACGGCTGCGTCGATCAGGGTCACTGTCGAACCCTCGTTCAGGAGAGCGTGCACTTCCAGTTGTCCTCGCGGTCCTGACACCGTCACGGGTACGACTTTCAACTGTACCGGTGACGGGTCCGAAGTGCAAATGGTGGCGGCTGTGTGTGTTAAAGCTGGGCCGGCTCTTGATTTCTCCTGATGCAGGGTACGGTGGTGCGGTCGTCGGCAACTACCAACGCCGCATCTCTGCTTCCTGCAGTCAAGAGCCGGGTGCGTGGACTCTAGGCAGTTGGGGCATACTCCCAACGCCCTCCTGCACTCCCAGCGCTCATCCACGCTCTTTTCCCGGTAGGCTGGACACGCCGACAGTTTGTGATTGTCGCGGCATAGCGCACATCTTGCGCAATTGCGACCGACCCTTTCTGTTGACTGTAGCAGCGCGTTGCCTTCCCGTTGGGGTCTCTGCAGTTGCGAAAACAGCTGCGGGTCCAATCCTCCGGCGTAGGGGGCGATATTGCACAACTCACCCATCCAGGCCGCAAGCTCCTTCACCGTAGCTCTCTGCGGTTGTCCGATTCGCGATCCAAACCATATGAATCGGACACTCAAAGGTAACTTGGTTACCATTTCGGTGAGGAGTTGCGGCGACGTGAGGTACTCTCCCTCCAAGCCCTCGACTGTAGCGACCACATTGCGTATCGCTACAGTGTATTCGATGACGGCTTCCGTGGAGGTAGATTCCGTCAGGCATGGTAATCGCCGCACTCTCTCCAACATTGTGGCCATGTTCACTTCTGGGTGATCGAAGCGCATCTCCAGCGTGCGGATGATCTCCCGCACGTTCCTCGGCTCCACCAACAGGGCGGAAACTGCTTCTCTGGAACTTTTATTCTAGTTTTTCACAATAATAAAAAAAAACTCATACATTAAAAAACAATCTAATGCTAGTTCACGACAGGCAGATAACACGAATTTTCTTTGACGTGACAAATGAACAGTGATAGTAGTAAAATATTTGTTTGTATTTGACAAATAAATGGACCTCTAGAGGAGTCAACAGTGCACTTCATATACTGTAACTTCCTCAGTAGACTTTTGATACGCGTCGAATTATGTACGCCTAAGCAAAAAGTTTTGTTTGATACCCGGTCAGTGAACAATTGTTACTCGTTTTTCGCTATTCTTGTAATTAGCGCGGGTAAAGGGATTTTCTGCCAACTTGACGTTTGGAACCATAAACAAAAATATTTGTTTTTAAAGTGTTTAAATTAGCAGTTCTTAAGTTTTTACGATGAGGATTTATTGTGTTTGATGCACTTTTACTCTTTGTAGACACAGTTTTGTACTCAAAAAATATTTTTATTCACACACATATCGCATCATGTCTCTTGTGAGGGTAGGTAGAGAGAACACATCTCCACATCTGTACACATCACTTTTGCTTACTCCACAGTTATACAGCTCGTCATCCACAAACTTATATTATTCATGCTTCTCACTTCACCGTATTTCAAAATCTGGCTGATGTTTCCTTGGTCTATCTCTTTCACGCGCACCTGGCTTTCTGATGTATATCATATAGTCGTTTAGTCATTCTTTTGTTATATATTCTCTCCACATGTCCATCCATCTTAAATCTCCTTTCTTCATCTTACTACATAAACTGCATTAAAAATTAGAACTTTTAAACTCTTTTTACCCAGATAACATAAATGGAAAGTTATGTTTTTTGTACAATTATTTGTCCACATGTCTAAACTATCTTGTCGCTCCTTTTATTTTACTTCCAACAATGTCAAAATATTTTAATCCTAGAATGGTTTTCGTCTCAATTAAGTACTTGTAAAGCCATCGATTAACCTATTTTTAGCATCATTAGCTTCTATACCAAGTAGTAAAAACGCTGATAGACGTTATTGCTTCATGGATTCCACAAAAGTATCGATAACAACAGTTTTATTCGGTGGGAATCTTTTGGGTCCATATTTAACATGAGCTCCAATACATCACATTGTCAAAGTTACGCCACTACATTTAACTCAGTCACCATAAGTAAACATGTTGCTCAGATAACAGAATGTATCTACCTGTTTTAGCTTGTCTGAGTTAGCCCCGCACTTTCCTAACTAAACAAAAATATTGTTAATGAAAAAAGAAAAAATACTTTAATAAATTAGTCATAGAAATATTTCAAACGTAATATTACTGAGCGTTTTTCTTAAATTTCTGATTTGACTGGTTTTAGGAGGTTGTAAAAGGTGTCTGATTTTCTTTTTATAATTGAAAACAAATAGTGGGCATAATTCACAAATATATTTGGAAAATGTCATTTTATTTAACGTTAAAAAGAATTTAAGTAAATTTAATCTAGTTTGAAAAAAACACAATGTATACGTATTTTATCTTCAACTTATACTGATATATTATACTTTGAAGGTCACATTCCTATCTTACAACTTCTTTTCAATTCTCTTTATTCTGGACATCCTCATTTTATAGCTCATTGAAATTAAGGGCTTGAGCATCTCGTTTTATACTGTCAGAGTAGGCTATCAAACGAATTAGAACTTAGTCGGAAGTTTTCAGTACATGTTAAGCGGACAGTTAAATTTAATTTCTTTTAAATTAAAATGTTAATAACTGATTGATTGTAAGTGAGTTGAGCAACTGCACCATTCATTACAACGTAATGAATTTTCTTGCTATTGGGGCAGTACAAGAAATCTCACAGATCCACGAAATACGTACACATATATACTCGTATATTAGTTTAGGAATCACTGATTCAAACAAATTGTACCACTATTATTTACCACAATGTTTAGCTCTATGGCTTTCATTAAACATTTCATACGTCAAGTGTCACTGTCAGAAATGGCTACACTTCGGAGTCCTGTGACTCCTTCGGACGGTTATACTCGTTTTAGTGATGAAATAAATAATGCTGCACAGACTTACGGATCAAATTCAAGTGAGTTAATATTAACATCATTTTGCATTTAAATTTCCAGCATTTTCTCAGTATACATGTTTATTGTGCTAAATAGTTTTCATATTATATCCGCTTTTGTCTGCGTATATAATGAACGATTTTCAGTGAAAATGTCACAGACTCAATGATTTCACGTAACATTAAAAAAATTTCAACGGGAAGTGCTGCATCATATTTTAATTGTTTCCGTTACAATAAGTTTTTAAGCCAAATACCAAGTTGAATACATCGATAACTCTTGTATTTGTTTTCTTTTCAATACAATATCAGAATTGATGTATTAAATTAATTTGGAAACACTTTTTTTAAAATACTTAGAAAATATTTTTACTTATGAAATAATTTGTACCACCATAAAAATGGAAAATGAATAAAAAAAAAATTCAGTTAATTAGAATAGTCTTGATTATAAATAAACATGATTCATTTCTAGATTGAAGTTAGTTCAAATAAAAATTCTTTAATTTTGATTATTAATTAATTTATTTATCGATGGTACAATGTACCTTATAACAATATTAAAAAAAAAAACATTAGTAATAAGTTCTTCATTCATTACAAAAGATAAACAATGTAAAAAAAAAAAACAATTTAAAACAATGAAACAATGAAAATCAAATAAA
Organism: Odontocerum albicorne; assembly: GCA_949825065.1. Taxonomy (NCBI): domain Eukaryota; kingdom Metazoa; phylum Arthropoda; class Insecta; order Trichoptera; family Odontoceridae; genus Odontocerum; species Odontocerum albicorne. The sequence goes on from OX463858.1 coordinate 7,256,595, forward strand.
AAGTTACAAAACATACATACATACCATCACGCCATTTCCCTGCCAGGGAAGGCAGAGAGGACAGAACGCCAGACTTTCCTATCTCGATATACATCCTTAGCCTCTTCTATGTCTATACATCTCACACATCTACGATTTCTCTGATTTTATGTTTTCTTCTTTCAGAATATCATTCACTTGATCCAACTATACTTTCCTTGGTCTTTCTCTCACAAGCCTTCCAGTCATATTTGCGCTATATCTTTTTTGTTAGTCTTTTTTCATTTATTCGTTCCACTTGCACAAACAATCTTAGTGTGTTCTTTTTCATCTTACTTAACACAAATCAGTTCACATTCATCGCTTATCACTTCATTCCATATTGTCATACATTGTCACTCCATGTATTCTTCTAAACGCACGCATTTCTACAGCATTTATTCACCACCCCTCAGTCTTTTTCCACGTCCACGTTTTACTTCTATACATCAAAGTTGGCAACAAAATACTATTGTGAATTATCATCTTAGTAAATTTTGATACTGTCAGGTTTAAGTATATATATGTTTTAGTGCCCCATCGACTTTGTTTTGTATCGCCACACGCTGTTCAATATCCTTTTTAACTCTTCCATCTGAGAAAACACTACCCAGATAACAGAATTCCTCAACTTGCTCCAATCTTTCATTATTAAAATTATCATTTACTTGATCTAACCATACTTCCTTGATGTTCTTCTACCATGCATTCCACTCACATTTGCACTATATATTTGTTTTGTTAGTCTTTTTTTATTCATTCGTTCTACATGGCCAAACCATTTCTGAATATTTCTGAATAATACAAAATACATCAGTCTTAAATTCATACATATTCTCAATCACTTAATTTCGTATTGTGTCATACAAATATAAAAATAAAAAATAGTGTGATAGTATGTATATATGCAATAAATATAAAGTTAATAAAGTGCATATTTAAATACACCGCCGGCTGATTACCATCTCAGGTCTTTTAGTTAAGCAAAGGTGATTTGATAAATTGACGCATTGAGGCTATATGGCTTAAACTTAATGAATATGTATTTCACATTTTCTCTTATTATTATGCATGTTGTTAAGAATATTAATAAGTGCTATGAAGCGTTAAACTGAAAAAACATATCTCCATTTGTAATACACATATCTTTTTCTCTCTCCTTCATTTGCTCTGTAGGTCATTTAACACATCGATCAATAAGCCCCGGGACTAACTACTAAAACAAATTTGTTTGTCAAAATTCTTCTTTATTCATTAACATAGTCTCCTTCAAGAGCAATATATTCATTCCAACGTTTTCCTAACTTTTCTATGCCAGCCGTGTAGAATGATTTATCTTTGGTTTCAAAATAGGCATTAGTTTCGGCAATTACTTCTTCATTGGAGCCAAATCTCTTTCCCTGGAGCATCTTTTTGAGGTTTGCAAACAGCCAATAGTCACTGGGGGCCAAATCTGGAAAATACGGTGGGTGCGGAAGCAATTCGAAGTTCAACTCATGCAATTTCGCCATCATTACCATCGACTTGTGACACAGTGCATTGTCCTGATGAAAGAGAACTTTTTTCTTCTTCATATGAGGCCGTTTTTTTGCAATTTCTACCTTCAAACGCTCCAATAACGCTATGTAATTTTCGCTTTTGATGGTTTTTCCTTTTTCAAGGTGATCGATGAATATTATACCATGCACATCCCAAAATATGGAGGCCATAACCTTCCTGGCTGACTGTTGAGTTTTTGGTCACTTTGGATGAATTTCACCGGCTGCTCTCCACTCAGCTGACTGCCGATTTGATTTCGGAGTATAGTGGTGGATCCAAGTTTCATCGATTGTCACACACCGACGCAAAAACTGTTTATTTCGCGTAAACAGTGTCAAACAGCGCTCTGAATCATCGATGCATTGTTGTTTCTGTTCCATTGTGAGCAAACGCGGCACCCATTGCAAAAAAGCTTTTTCATGACCAAATGTTCATGCAAAATAGTGTAAACACTACAAAATGATATCTTCAGGATGTAAGCTATATCACGCAACTTTACTTTGCGATTTTCCATCACAATTTTGAGTTTTTTTTTTATGTTTTGTGGTGTAACAGCCTCATTTGGACAACCAGAGCGTTCAGCATCATTTGTGTCTGTACGACCGCGTTTGAAATCAGTATACCACTGACAAATGGTGGTTTTTGACGGAGCAGAGCCCGGATAACACTTTTCAAGCCATCGCTGAGTTTTAACGGTATTTTTCCCATTAAAAAGCAATGTTTTATCAACACACGAAATTAGGTTTTTTCCATTGTTTTGAAAATAGCAAAAAATGAAAATAGCTCAATGACATAATGTCGGAATGTCATGAAAGTTTGACACGTAACTTCTAAAGGTTGGTACTAACTGAGAATGTATGGATTTATTATTAGAGGCGCCATCTGTTGGTTAGTCCCGGAACTTATTGATTGATGTGCTACTTAGCCAGATTGTTCATTATTCTTATTAAGTATTTTATTATATGTTTACTTTTATCTCCGTTGCTCAATTCGCTTCTGGTTTTATTTTTTTTATTGATGATGGCATTGTTTATTTTGTGGATTTTTTTTAACCACACAAGATAAGATTATACAAAAATGAGAAAACTCTCGAAAAAATATCTAGTTTTATATAGTTTGTTAACTTCATTGTAGAATAAGTTTCTACCAATTCTTTTTATTTGTGTAGAAGCTATTTTCGGTCTGTGAAGAGAAAAGAGTATATTGAGGTATATAATGAAATATGTTCCAAACTATAGTATAGCATTGTAACTCCCATAGTTTTAGATAGTTTTTGATGACTCCTTTCCATCCATACCTGCACTCGGATGTTCGAAGAGCATTTATAAAGGATAGTTCTGTTGCGTCTCTCACTTTGTCAGTCCGATGCATTGGGGCTTTCTCTTTTGTGCACTAACTTTCTACGCTTCCAGTGATCACAACCCTCTCCAAACTGTTTCCTGATTCTCAGTTCTTTGAGAATCGAGGCGTTAGTATGCCTTGCTATCTATGGAACTTGTAAGATCGTTCTCCAACACCACATTTTAAATGCATCTATTCTACATCTTTCTCTTGCTCTCAGAGTCCACGTGTCTGCGCCACGCATGAATATTGCGAAGACAAGAAACTTAATTAGACATATTTTCGTCTTGTTATTGATGGTTCTGCTCTTTCATATCTTTTCCAGCTGTGAAATGGGTGGATGAAGTTTATAATGTTGTTTTTTACTTGTGTGTCATATGACCCTGGGCCTTCTGGACCTTCCTTCTTTTTGACAGCATATTGTATGAATTATGTTAGTGTTTGTTGTATATTATTGCAGCATCTTGTATTTATGTATTCACTTGCATTCTGAATCGTGATTATGTTTTGTAAAAATTGTTAATGCTATTGCTTGGAAGACTTTGCGTGATCGTATAAGAAACACCACAATCCGAGAGGTCTGTGAGGTCCAAGATGTGGTCAGATGTGGACGACAGTGTCGATGATACTGGTACCAACATGTACAGAGAATGAATTCCACAAGAATCCCACACATAGCTCTGCATGGGGTACCAGATGGATGGCGTCCCCCAGGGAGACCCCCGAAACGATGGAGAGATAGCTGGAGCTCAGCATCACAAGAGGATTATCCTGTAATAACACTAAGTTAATGGTCGAAATTGACCATAAGTTTAATTATTATATATATCATCACACCTTCCGACGCTCTGTCCTCTCTTTCTACCCCGATAAGGAAATGTCATGATTTATAATTTGACGTAATACGATAAAATATTTTTGTGGTATTCATATTCTTAGTAAAAATGCATATAAGTAATCTACATATGTGCTCTAAATCTACAACAAAAACTATTATGTAATCAGCATACAACAATAGGTCATTATCAGTCCAACTGCTCATTATGTGTTCAGAATTGGCAGTTATCACCTTGCAGAATTGCTCTGAAGGACGAATGTTGCAGATTGATATCAGAATAGCTTTGTAACAAATTTGAGCAACATTAATAATATAGATTATTTCAATCTGTTTTTTGACTTTTAGACTCAATAATGAATACTTTAAATGGCTTACAATCCATTGGTAAATAATTGAATTTTTTGAAGCATCTCTCTCTTTCTTTTCTTTTCTTTTCTTTGATCTTTGAGGTGAACTTAATGCTGATGAATTAAGTAGATATTCCATAGCATTTAGTGATAGGAAACAAAGTCAATGTGACACTTTATTATTTTGGAGAATGTACACTAATACTTCGCTTTAAGAGCCTTGTAATAGTGAAATTTATAAAATATTCCTTTCTTCACTCGACGGTTAACTCTATCCCCAATGCGGCGATCTCATATAGCCTTTGATACACTAAGAGGCTTATGACTGCATTTAAATGCGTGCTTTGACTTTACATTTATTGCAACAGTCATAAGTGTTAAGAAACACACATTTTAAATGTACTGAGAATGAGGGTTAACCACTTAACAGTCGGATTTTTAACACGTGACGTAACACAATGACGAACTGTGAATGAATAAATTCTATACGAAGATATATTCCGTTCGGAGAAAACAAGTTGAAACAAGATCTGCCCAAACGACGCTCGGGAGAAACATTCCCAACAAGTCGAAACAAGATTTGCCCGAACGAGGCTCGGGCTCGTCAGTATAAAAATAAACTTCGTACCCGAGTCCCGCTCGGGCAAAACTGTCAAGTGGTTAATTAAAGAATTTGATAAGTCAATTGTATGGAAGATGTAAAGAGAAAAATCTGAGAATGAATGTTGCTGATAAGAAAGTGTGAAAGGAAAAGTAAATGCGATATATGGGGGAGTAATGAAAGATTAGAACAAGTTGAAGAATTCTACTGTTGAGGTAGTAGTTTTTCAAATTATGGAAGAGTTATGAGAGATATCCAATGGCATGTAATAATAGGAAAGAAAGTTAATGGGACACTAAAACATATTTACTCGTACCGAACAGTATCAAAATCTGCTTAGACAATAGTGCGTATAAGTATTTTAGTTAAAATTTTGATATATGGGCGTGAAAAAAACTGAAAAGAGTTGAAGACATGCTGTAGAAATGCGTTCACAGAGAAGAATACACGAGGGAATAGTGTATGACAGAACAAGAAATTAAGTCATTAACGAAGAATATAAATTTAAGAATGATGTATTTTGTATAAAGTAGGATAAAGAAGAATACTCTGAAATGGTTTGGGCATGTAGAACGAATGAATAAAAAAAATATTAACAAAACAAATATACATTATTTATAGGTAAAGCATTAACATTGGAGTTTTAGGATATTGTAATTTATTTAGTGAAACACTATTTATTCCACTTTATATAACGGCATAACCCTACCGGTTTCAAGGTTTGTACCTCTTCATCAGGTCTTGTTTTGTGCTCTCCTTAGATAATGTGGTTATACCATTAGATAAAATGGTATCATTGCGATATTCCTAATAAAGGTTTTCCAAGGTTCCTTTAACTGTCCCGCGATTCTAGAAGCACTAAGTTTATATGTACCTAATAAATATAGCCGTGCAAGGAATCACCCTCTGTTCTACATACCAACTTACAGGACGAATATCATGGCTAAACACTCAGTCACGCGTGGTATAGAGATATTGAACCAACTGAATGACACGGTTGATATATTCTCGGTACCGTCTAGCAGTATGAGAAGAATCCTGGCTGATATTATTCCTAACTAATAAGCTAACGCTAGAAGCAGACCCTCTTTGTGTAACAGGAGAAATCCGTACAAAGTGGATAAAAAAAAAAAAAAAAAAGAAACAGTGACTAAACAAATATACAGTGCAAATGTGAGTGGAATTCGAGGTAGAAGAACATCAAGGAATGTATGGTTGGATCAAGTGAATGATAATGTGAATGAAGGAAATTTAAAAAATTATAGAAACCATTGGGATTTGGGACCGTTGGGAGTACTCTTAATTTTATCACAAAATGAATAGAGTCCTCTTAATTTTATCACAAAATGAATAGTCCTCTTAATTTTATCACAAAATGAATAAATTCCTCTTAATTTTATCGCAAAATGAATAGAGTCCTCTTAATTTTATCACAAAATGAATAGAGTCCTCTTAATTTTATCACAAAATGTAAAGCTCATTGTTAATGTAAATATTAACTCTAGACTTTTTATCTGAAGATGAATGCAGATAACATTTAAAAGAAGCATATTGGTTCAATATGCTACTGGTTATATATGCAGAAATAATTTATAATACTTTTCTGGGCTGCTGAACACTGCCCTTGGAGTTACTTACCTTGCAATGTCTTCACTTCCCACTTTTTACTTTTTGTATCATATATTTGTATTAAATATTCCTACAAATTGACAGTCAAGGTTGCCTCGTGTTGGTTACACTTGCAGATGGGAGTGTTTATTTATGAATCAGTAGACAAGTGGCTAAGACAGATGTTTTTCTTTTTAAGTTTGTATATTTGATTTTTGACTCAGAGTTAAAGTGTTGCAAGGTTATCTATTTAAAATGTATATTTTATATAATATAAAAATATTTATTTCAATCAAAAGTTCACGTTTATAACTCTTTAGGTGCTACTGTTCTATGTAGCATTTCTTGACCTAATTTTTATTTTCATTAATTAGATTTAATTTCTAAATCTGGCATACATAGGTTAAACCTAAAGTCAAAAGTTAAGAGGAGACTGTATGATCTATGTAATATCCAAACATGGGATAACAAGGATCAGGAGACATTGTACAAAGACCTAATTTGGTCCAAGGTGGATGTAGCCAAGTTCGAGAAAGCCTTGATTTATTTTTTTATTTATTTTAGCTCACATACGCAGGTTAAACCCAATTACATATAAAGCTTAAAGATAAATTGCATACAGCAACAAGATTTGTTTTATATACAAAGTATAAAGAGACATTATATACAGCAGCTAGAAAATAAAAATTAGTAAACAAGAAATATTAGTTTAGCCGAAACAACTAACCGCTATTACTAAGAAAACTCAAAATGCTTTCTTGAAAAACGTTTTTGGAAATGTTGAAGATGTCAATATCAGAGGCGTTATTCAAAAGAGACAGCCCATGATACTTAAGTTAAAATACGACAGAAAATATTTTTCTCTCTGTTCACTTTTCGGCAAATGGTGTTATGTAGATTTTGCAACATTAGTTTATTGGCAAGGTACTATCTTCTTATTGCTCCAAATAATCGAGTTGACTTTCAACATTAGTTAAAGTAGCACTGTGTTGTACACTTTTCTTACTTCACCGGTAATTATTTTTCATTTTTGTAATTATTTCAAGATTTTGTTCTATAGCGAAAACAGCTCTTTTACATTTAGAAATTGTCACTAAATATTTTTTATTATATTGTTTATAGTTAAGGCATTAACGTTGTGGAGGTTTCAAGACATTGTCATTTATTTTATCAAACACTGTTAATTCCACTTTTTTGTAACGGTATAACCCTACCGGTTTCAAGGCATTCACCTCATCTTCAGGGGAGCACAAACAAGTCTTGTTTATAAAATAAAATAAATTGAATTGCAACCAAATAATTTTTTATTTATTTATTTTCTCAAAACAGGCGTAACCCAATTACTTTGACAAATACAAGAGGTGTTAACATTAAAAATAAAGAAAAATTATATACAATAAGAAAAAATTATATAAAAATAAATAATGTATATGCATACATATATACACAAAAATATACACATACATTCAAAGTCACTTAAGTACGTTGATGAGTGCTTTCTAACGCGCTCAATCTTAGAAGAAAATTTACTTTTGCTTTTGGTAATATGATATGAAATATGTCAATATCCAAAACAATCCCGTTCAAAAGAGTTAAGGTCTTTCCAACAGGCATAGCGGCTGGAAGACCCGTTCTTGCGTATGTTATTGAGAACAGTTCTTGCCGGCGCAGTCTAGTGTAATTGTTAGGAACATTTAACGCTAATCATTATATGGAATGAAGTAATTGGGAATGAATGTGAACTTAATTAAGATGAGCCATCTGAGATGGTTTGGCCATGTAGGACAAATGAAGAAAGAAAGATTAACAAAACAAATATATAGTGCAAATATGAGTAGAAGGCATGGTAGAGGAAAACCAAGGAAAGCATGGTTGGAACAAAAGATACGGTGGGTGCGGAAGCAATTCGAAGTTCAACTCATGCAATTTGGACATCGTTACCATCGACTTGTGACACGGTGCATTGTCCTGATGAAAGAGAACTTTTTTCTTCTTCATATAGGGCCGTTTTTGCAATTTCTGCCTTCAAACGCTCCTATAATACTATGTAATATTTGCTATTGATGATTTTTCCCTTTTCAAGGTGATCGATGAATATTATACCATGCGCATCCCAAAATACGGAGGCCATAACCTTCCCGGCCGACTGTTGAGTTTTTGGTCACTTCGGACGACTTTCACTGGCTGCTCTCCACTCAGCTGACTGCCGATTTGATTCCGGAGTATAGTGGTGGATTCAAGTATCATCCATTGTCACATACCGACGCAAAAACTCCTGTTTATTTCGCGTAAACAGTGCCAAACAGCATTGTTGTTTCTGTTCCATTGCGAGCAAACGCGGCACCCATTTTTCAAAAAAGCTTTTTCATGACCAAATGTTCATGCAAAATAGTGTAAACACTGCCAAATGATATCTTCAGGATGTCAGCTATCTCACGCAACTTTACTTTGCGATTTTCCATCACGATTTTGAGGATTTTTTTTATGTTTTCTGGTGTAACAGCCTCATTTGGACAACCAGAGCTTTCAGCATCATTTGTGTCTGTATGACCGCATTTGAAATCAGCATACCACCGACAAATGGTGGTTTTCGACGGAGCAGAACCCGGATAACACTTTTGAAGCCATTGCTGAGTTTGAACGGTATTTTTTCCCATTAAAAAGCAATGTTTTATCAACACACGAAATTCGGTTTTTTCCATTTGTTTTGAAAATAGCAAAAGTAGCGTCACTAAAACCACTGTAACTCAATGACACAATGTCATGATAGTTTGACACATAACTTCTAAAGGTTGGTACTAACTGAGAATGGTATGGATTTATTATTAGAGGCACCATCTGTTGGTTAGTCCCGGGACTTATTGATCGATGTGATATATAAGAGACAAATGATGTCCTTTATGATGACGCGGTAATATGCTAGCTTCTGCACAGAGGATCGACGGTTTGAACCTGCATTGTATATTGCTTGTAAGACATTGCTTCAACTCCACCATTTCACGGTATTTCAACTAGCGAAACCCTTCAACAGTAGTTATTCTGCTGAATTTACCAGCATCAAGGAAAAAATAAGAAATGTGGATAAAATTAGAAAACTTTTTTATTAAATATATATTGAGTGATTTTAATGACTTATTCTGTTTAAGTTCTGAAGCTTCTATCTATGGTTTAGGTAAATAAAAAAAATTATCTAACTTTATGACACTTGACATATTTTTTTTTATTCAACATCATGTTTAGTATCTAAGGAAAAATCTTATTTTATCTTTTTAGATTATCTTGAATACACATTAGGGTTGTCAAAATATTTTTTCCATGTGATTTATTTGTACGCTTTTTAATTTTTTTTTCTTTTATGTATTGAGTTAGAAGTGTTAACATATTTAAAGTGGGCTGTGATATTTTTTTTCATGAAGAAAGTTATGGAATTTACTCCTAAATATTATGGATATACGCATCTGAAAAATGCTGAAATAGGTGCAGTACTTTTTTTTTAGTTACGAAAAAAATAAAAATACGATGTTAAATACAGAAAAGCTTAATAGGGTTATTAAGTCACTTTTTTCTGTCTAGTGTTCGATGGCATAAGGATACCTATGACTTCGGTCATATCTATTCTTAAAAAATAAAAAATAAATAAAAAATAGCGGGCACCTCTCCAGACATGTTGATACTTGAAACCACGTTATTCCAACGGCAATGTTGGCTAATCAGTAGAAACTAAATAGATAGGGAATATTTTTATAGAAGGGATGAAGGACGTAACCACATAGCACGTTATTTCACAAAAAACTGGATTTTGAAAAAATGTTAATTACCACCTTATTCGCGGCACGCATTCATTTATAATTTCTAATGTAATAAAGATATAAATTAGTATTCATATTTGATAAACGTGGTATCAATTCCAATTCTGATAGCGAGAGCATACTGTGATTGATTGAGCTTCTAGTTCAGTATTCTCTATGAATGTCATCAACTCATTATTATTTACTGACTGTGAATAGTCATATTTAAAAAGCCATTTAAAAAACAGTGCTATTCACAAATATTTTCATATCAAATACTTGTTCATTGATCAACTTATAAAACAAACCACATCTAATTACGCCGTTTCTCTATTGGAATAGACAGAAACTTTCCTATTTCTCGATGTATATACTTCGCCTCTTCCACATTCATACACCTTCTTATACAACTATACGATTTGTCTCACTTATTACATTTTCTTCTTTCAAAATATCATTCACTTGTTCTATTCATATTTCCCTTGATCTCCCTCTACCACGCCTTCTACACAAATTTATATTGTATATTTGATATTTTAGTCTTTTAATTAAAAAAAAATATATTGGGAGTATCCATGGGTTCATTTCTAATATCTTCGTTCCGCCTTCTTTCAAACATTGACAATCCACAAGTTTTCTTTAGAGCACGCATGTCCAAAGCATTAATCTTACTCTTATCCTTCTTCTGCCTAGTCCAAGTTTCACTACCATACATCAAGGTTTATGTCACTTACTCTTAAATAATATAAACAGACTGACATATTTTCAGTTTATTGAAGTTTACGTGTTCTATTAAAAAGGGGTATAAAAAACTGTTTATTTTTCAGACACTAAGAAACTAAATACTGTTTCAGACACTAAGTATCTTCTGTGAGGATCTATTTCCGAATCAATTATCTCCCTTTGAAATTTGTAGGAACACCAGAATGTTATCTGATGGTACCTTTTGATAAAAAAACAATGTATTGTATATTGAAAGTTGAATCACTTTATTATGACTTGTAGTAATTGAAGCTGTATACAGGAAAACCTCGTTTAAGGGGAGCACAAAACAAGACCTAATGAAGAGGTAAAAACCTTGAAACAGGTAGGGTTATACCGTTAAATAAAGTGGAATAAACAGTGTTTGACTAAACAAATTACAATGTCTTTAAACTTCCGCAGTGTTAATGCCCTAACTATAAATAATATAATATACTCGTATGTATTTAGTATAATCATTGCTCTATTGAGCACAGGCTCTCAGCTTTGCTTGAAGCCCATTACGTTAGATTATTTTATGAATATTGATACTGTTATGTATGATATATTAAAAAAATATATAAATAACTGTTTAACCATAAAAATGAAATTTTTTGAAAATAAAGAACTTATGGTATTTGTTTGTTTTTTTTTAAATATGTCTTGTATCAGTTCGATAAGGTTTTTAGGAGTGTTTTTACGCATGGTTTAACTTATGATGTGGAAGTTTTACTGCATGGTTTGGCTTATGATGCGGAAGTTTTACCGCATGGTTTGGCTTATGATGCGGTAGTTTTACCCCATGGTTTGGCTTATGATTCGGAAGTTTTACCGCATGGTTTGGCTTATTATTCGGAAGTTTTACCGCATGGTTTGGCTTATGATTCGGAAGTTTTACCGCATGGTTTGGCTTATGATTCGGAAGTTTCGATAACGTTGCAGTTTTTACCTTCAAGACTTGTTCGTAGTCAACTTCACTGAAAGTGGATGCGCGCCGGATACCACTGGACTATAGCAGAGTCTCAATCCTAATGTGAGCGCATGGATCTATCTCGGTTTGCGACCATAATGTAAACGCATGGGTCCATTCTGATTCGAGTCTGTAATGTGAGCGTATATGAATTCAAAACGTTGGCATCATAAACCAAATCATAAGGTAAAATCCTCCGAAAAACCTTATCCAACCGGTGTAAAGAACCGTGGGAGCCTCTAAAACATGTTGGTCTTATATATGTAATTTATAAAGTCACGTAACTTTTGTTATTTAATTTAAATCTTTATAACATCAAATGGTGCAATTTAAATTTCTATCCTCGGAATTTAATAGCAAATAAAAAATGACTGATCAGTGTTATTCCAAGAATTCCAACATTTGAATGCCCACTTCCATATGATTAATAACAACTGGTATTTGAGTGGGCAAAATTTAATACGTTTCGCATGTCTGTAAATTTTTTGTTTTCATAATTCTGAAATTCATAAGTTGAATTAAAAACTTTGTCGATGTGCCAAGTTTGAAATATTTTCTCGTAACAGTGGTAAAGTCTGTAAATTAAGTAAATGAAGATTTAACTAAACTTATTAGTTATATACAGGTAAAATTTGTATCTTAAATTAACTTAATTATATTGTTATTTATAGTTAAGGCATTAAAACAGTATAACCCTACCGGTTTCAAGGTTTTCTTCTCATCATCAGAGGAGCAAGTCTTGTTTGTGCAAAATATCACTTGATCAAACTTTCTTTGGTATTTCTCTACCATATCTTTCACTCACATTTGCACTGTATATTTGTTTTGCTAATCTTTGTTAGTTTTGTTAGTCTCCAGTGAAGTTGAAAATTTCTTAAATTTAGATAAATAATTAATGAAATATATTGAACATTATATGACCCTATTCACATCAAACCCTTATTCTGATAATAGAGTTTCAATGACACCTCTATCTGTAACTATAATATCACGGCATATCACTAGCGTCTGTGAATTAACACTAATGACAAATGGGCGGGCGTGTGTGTGTTTTATCACATAATTGACATAATTTCTTGATACAGAATGTATACTCCTCTCGTTCAACATTATGGTAATCAAATGAATGTTTCGTTTTAACTTATTTTGATATATTCTCTTGTAAAGGTTGTAGCTTTTTCTTTTATTTGTTTTTATACTTTTGTATACATGGTTAAAAATATAGTATGTCTGGTGGGGTGGGCTTATTGCTATATGAGTACAACCTTGATCAAAAAGTTTTAGGACCGGCCACCGTGTGGCGCTGTCAGTCACCCGATTGGATTTTTTTTTTTTGTTAGGTTACCACATCTATCATTTACACTTCCTTCCAAATTTCAGCGTCATAGCTTGACATTTGTAAAAGTTACGCTGTACTGAGTACATCTACGTTTGTGCGTGTTTTCAATTTTTTACAAGTTTGAAAATGGCATCAACGAGTTTGCATTAAATTTTGTGTGAAAAACGGATTTAACGGTCCGCAGACCTTGGAAATGTTGGAGAAGTGTTTTTTGGTGGCACGAACGCTTCAGAAGTGGTCGTGAGTCGGTCAAGGATGACGAACACAGTGGCAGTCGAAAACCGATGAAAACATCGATAAAATCAAAGAAATGTTGGCCGAAAACCGTAAATTGACCATCAGAAAGCTGGCAGAGGACTTGAACATCGCTTATGAATCCGCTCAAGACATTTTGGTTAGTGATTTGGGCCTCAGACGTGTCACTGCAAAACTGGTGCCGAAAGACCTCAATTTCATGCAAAAAAAGGACCGCGTTGAAATCGCGAAAGACATGATTTCCATCAGTTTTTGACCAAAATCAACACGAATACTATCCAGCAGCCTTTGAATTCACCTGATCTGGCTCCCTGCGGCTTTTTCCTGTTCAACCGACTTTAAAAACCGCTTCGCGGAACGCATTACAGCACCCGAAAGGATGTCATGAAAAAATCGAATACAGCTCTGATGGACATACCGAAAATTGAGTACCAGCGGTGTTTCGAGGATTGGATCAATCGCTGGCATAAGTGCGTTGCAGTCGATGGGGAGTACTTTGAAGGGGACCATATAGATTTTGATGAATAAACTTGTATATTAGATTTTATGAATAAAGTCCTAAAACTTTTTGATCAAGGTAGTATGTAATTTTTTTCCAAGCAGCCAGGTTATAGATTTAATAAAAATAATATATATTCTTTATAGTTAAGGCACTAACACTGTGGTGTTTTAAAGACATGGTAGTTTGTTTATTCGATCACTGTTTATTCCACGTTATATAATAGTTTAACCCTACCGGTTCCAAGGTTATTTTTACCTCTTCATCAGGTCTTGTTTTGTACTCATGATGAGGTGAAAACCTTGAAACCGGTAGGGTTATACCGTTAGATAAAGTGGAATAAGCACAGTTTGACTAAACAGTGCAAACATACAGTGCAAATGTGAATGGAATGCATCGTAGACGAACATCAAGGTAAGTATGGTTAGATCAAGTGAATTGGAAGTACAATTATAGTATGCTCTCTCTATTAGAATTATAATTGATACCACATTTATCAAATATGAATACTGATATTTTATTTTTACTTCAATAGAAACTATAAATGTATGTCAAACAATGTTTATTCCACTTTAAATAACGGTATAACCCAACCTGTTTCAAGGTTTTCACCTCTTCATCAGGGGGAGCACAAATCAGACTGAATTATGTTCGAACCGATACCAACATACACGCTTCTAACGTTAAAAACTCGGGTAGGGGATTGTGGGTGGATAGAGGTAGAAGACAACTTAAACAACCAACGGTGATATCTTGGGAATGTATGTATTTGCCAGATGTTCATCCCAATACGCTGACTTGAATATTTCTAGGGTCCTAATCTGTCCAATTTATTTCTGTTACTACTGATATGCAAGAATTTGTCATCATGGATAGAAAATGTGTGATTTTCTCGGTGACAGTTAATCTGAAATGGCTTTCAAAATGTCATTCTTTTACTTAATCCAACCATACTTTCTTTGGTGTTCCTTTACCATGCTTCCACTCACATTTGCACTGTATATTTGTTTTGTTAGTCTTTATTTATTCCTTGTGATTTTCTTCAGCATTAGATATTAAAAAAATAGTGTACAATGATAAGTCAAATGGTATTTTTTAGAACCCGTGCCTTTAGATTGTGGTTCATAGTAAAGAATGTTTTTTTTTTTATATTTTTACAGGTCCAAGACCCGGGATGAACGGTGATGGAGTCCCGGACTCAGTTCGAAGTGCTGTTTTGGACCTGGGCAGTCGATCGTCATTGAACCGGTCCAATAGGGAGCACCTCACTGAGGATGACCACTGGGAGATGAATTATCATGAAGCTGCTATATACTTGGAGGTCTGATAATGTCCTATATTTTTATAACTTAAATACCAAATCTAGATTATAATGATACTTACATATCATCATGCCATTTCCCTGTTAAGGTAGGCAGACAGGACAAAACACCAGACTTTTTGATTGCGACACTAGTCAATCATCTCCATATTAATACACCTTTGTAATTTGTTTTATCAAACACTGTTTATTCCACTTTTTGTAACGGTGTAACCCCACCGGTTTCAAGACTTTCGCCTCATCATCAGGGGATCATAATCATGAGTTGTTTGCGCTCCCCTGATGATGAGGTAAAAGCCTTGAAACCGGTAAGGTTAAACTGTTACAAAAAGTGGAATAAACAGTATTTGATAAAATAAATTACAATGTCTTTAAACCTCCACAATGTTAATGCTTCATTCAAAATATCATTAACTTAGTCCAAACTGTTAAATCTGAATAATCCTCCATTATAAATAATATAACATGGTGTTAGAAGTAGTGCTTTCAATTTTAATTTAATACTTATCATTGATAAATAAATATCTAAATAAAAATGTCTAAGGCCGAGGCCACACCAAAGTGCTTCGTTAGGTGCTAAGTTAGGTGTTACGTGACTAATAGACTAGGTGACTTCATGCCTGGCCACACCAAAGTGCTACGCACAAATTCATTTGACAATTGGGAGCGGTTGAGTCAACACACGATATCACTCTCAAAACTAACCAATTTCATTATAACTTACCTTATCTTTATTTACTTTCTGCGCAGCTTCATTCCAAAGTGATTTTATTACAGGTACATTTTTGTATAATTTGCTCGAGGCTTTTTATATAAAGGCTCCCTTTTATACACAGCTGTCATTAAAACTTCCGCCATCTTGTAAATTAACCAACGCGTCTGTTCGCTAGGAGATTCACTCGATGACTAATTGTCATGCAACGTGGTGCAAAGCGTGCAGTGTGGCCACTGCGATAGTATGCAGTACGTTGATGCACTAGGATATGTCGCCTAACTCGCAACATAGCTCAAGCATCAAGCGAGGCTCCTACCTGTGCTGCCGAGGCCTAAGTGATTCATCGGAAATTGAACCCAGAACACTTAGAGTTATAAGCAAGCATGTTTATACAGATCCCTCTTTATATGCGATTTTGATATAATGTGATTTAAATAAATTAAGAATAAAATCAATTTTCTTAATTGAAAGTAATGTTATAAAAGCCTTCTAATTGAAAATAAAACTTATTGTTTCTTTTCATTTGGAACCAATTACAAGCAGATCAATCCATTCACTTTGCACGTTTTTCTAGAAGCAATTGATCTCAAAAAACGAGGGATCTCTAGTCGTGTCCTCATGGCTGAGGGTTGTAACCTTCATGATATCTGCACAATATTTCTCTTACCATTTCTGCCTCCGGTCAGATGTGAAGACTCGCACAGAGTGGCGTTGGTAAATTCCTTGATCTGGTCAGTTCAATGTAAGAGGGCACAGCTTTTTGGTCTCCTACCAGAAATATTGCCATAGAAACAGAAAAAAGAAGTACTCAAAAAATCAATTAATTGTGATAGCAAATTTGATTGGAATTTTTCATTGCAGGAGGGACAAAATAATGAGAAGTTTGACTCTCATCCATCCAGTCCTGATGAGCTTCCAGCATACCTGCGAGTCCACAACCCCTGGTACCACGGCCTGGACCTGGCCGCCTCGCTCATCCTCATCCTGCTCGCCTTTACTGAAGATCCTGCGGTGCCTTTATTTCAGGTCTGTTCTAATTACCAAGATACTCGTATTATAATTTGTAAGACAATAGAAAAAATACATTAAAAATTGTACAAATCGCTAAATTGAATTTAACATGTTCAATTAAGCGAGACTAGGCTATAATTTCATACTCTTTTATAAACAATCAATGAAATAAAGACAATAAACATATTCAGTATACTTGAGAAAATGTAGCATGGTCCCTGTGACAGTTCACAAATTTGCCCCAATACAACCTTGTAACGACGTTCAGTAATTTTAATTATTTTATCAAACTTTAATATAAACCTCGATTCTAATAAATAGCAAGTTATTTAGGTAAATACATTACATAAAACTAACAATAATGACAAATGAATACATCTTGTTACAAATTAGCAAAAATGTGGCAGTTTGTTAAAATCAAATAAAATTTGGTGACGTTTGTCAAAAGTCACTACGTTAGTCTGCATTGGATGGGGTATACGATAATTGGATTTTCGATTTTTTTATACCTAAATTTAAAAATGTTCGTAATTAGTATTAATTCATAGTGGATGTTGGGCTATTTAAAGATAGATACAAATCATACAATACATTAGAAAGTCAGTATAGTGAAACTTTGGAATTAAAATGTCAGTTTAGAGAAAAACAATTTTGTAAAAAAAAAATTTACCCCATCCCTTTGAGACATGACATTTCAAACGTCACAGGGACCATGCTACATTTTCTTGAGTATAGTAGAATCCAAAATATTAATGTTGGATAAGTGACATTTAGTACAAAAGTGATTTAATTTAAAAAACTATTCAATTTGTAAAAAAAAAACATTTTACCCCATCCCTTTGAGACATGACATTTCATATGTCACAGGGATCATCCTACATTTTCTCAAGTATACTACCCCATTATCTATGGTATTTGTATCCGCAGTTTTACTTGTCAAAGTTGATCTATTGTGATTTTTTTTTTAAATGTTAAACCAGAGCCACTAACGATGAAGGCAGGCCTAACACCCCAAAATAAAAAACCCCAAAATTTATATCAAGTCACCCACACGATTGAACGTGTTCCTTCTCTTGCTGTGATCACATAATTCCTAAAAACAATATTATAAAACGTGACTTATATATCGCCTGTTGAGAATCATAGTGGCGAAACTCCAAAAAATCGATTTTGAGTTAAGACTACCAAATGGCACTAAAATGACTCCTTTTTTACGTGCATAAGTGGCGAAAGTATATTTCAACTCCTTGAAGTGGCAAGGAGGAGGTTTTGGAGTGTCGCCACTATGATTCCCAACAGGTGATATGATAGTTCACTAGTACAAAAAAATATTGTCGAAATATATTAAAGATAAAATAATACTTTATTTTCATGCAATAAAAAAACACTAAATTCGACACCGCGTTAAAAAAAATACATGGTAAAAGGCACGGAACATCTAAAAAATTAACGAAAGTGTTCCTAGATGGAGCAAAAAATATTTCGTATAGATACAAAAAGAAAATAAAAAACTAGCTAGAAATAGCACTAAAATCGAATCACGTATAAACAAACATTGCCATACGTGATCGGAAAGGGATTTCCACGATACATGGACTAAATCACATTTTGTGGGAGCTCCGCCCCGCATGGCGACATCTATTAGTTGTCAGAATTAACGCATTTTTAATAATGAAATATATTTATTTATTCATTTATGGCCGATTTTGCCGCTAACATTTTTTACAAAATTTTATATTATACATAATGTACATAAATATCTAAACAGTAACATAATTCATAAAATCTACCGTAAAAAATAACTAATAACAAACATACTATTGCACACAACAAGCCAGGGCTCAGAAGGGCCAGGGCCATATACCACAAGATAAAAAAAACACGAACTTCATTCACACATTTCAACTGGCATGTTTATATACCTCAACACTCACTCTTTATTCCTTTTCACAAAATATAGTTCATAAAATGAAATTAAGTGTTTTTAGAAGATTTACACAGATGTCAATGTGTGTCCTAAATCATTAAAATGCCAGTCACATTAGTTTCATTGCTAAAATACAGTATTAAAGTATGTCGGGATGTGTCATCCTTGGTCTGGCGAGCATAGAAACCATTGATGAGATATCTCGTCTGTGGCAGTGAGCCGGGTAAGACTTTTGTTTCCAATACGTGTTTAAATGAACCGTATTCACTCTTTGTACATTTTTCTGGAAATCTTGAAGTATCTAACTCGCAATTTTCTGCTGTGAAACATCAAAATCCTATTAATTTGCATGTGCTAGATTGTTGAAATTTTTTAACCCTTATCTTGGCAAAGTTCAATTTATCCAAATATTAACGTTTTTCTTTGGTGATTCCTTGTTATATGGTAAGTTATGAAGGGAAATTGAGGAAAAAACAATCACAACTTTTCCTTAAAGGTTTTTATTACATGTATCACCCACGTTACATTGCCAAAATATCAATTTTTATAAAACACAAAAAGCGCTATAAAACGATTCTATAATCTAAAACAAGAACAATATTAACATAGCTGAATTATCAACAACTAAAATGGTTTGAATAATTTTTCTCTACATGTAGTGATTAATAAGATATTTAATGATTATTTATCCCAATTTTCAAAACGCGCCCACGCTGTCCAGACATGTTGACCCGATATCGTTTGAAAGGTTGTAGCGTTGTCAATATTTATCACCGGATGATACCACTGCACACAATAGTGCATGTATAGTATTTGAATGTTTTGCCATATTTGAAATTATGTTAGAGTTTCTGTTTTTTTTTTTAAATCCCTAAATTAGTGTAACACCTGTGTTACAATGCCATGATAAGGGTTTAAAGTGACTCGAAATTCCATAACATTTTTTTACGTTATTAAACATAGCATTTCTGTACGAGTTGTAACTTTAAATTTTTTTTAATTTCCAGTTGCCTGTAGGTGTACACGGCACAGTGGAACTGTTGGCGCTTAGTATAATAGGAGTGGAGTTATATCTAAAGCTTCGCTGGATTGGCTGGAGGACTATTCTAAAACACAAGAGAACTATGTTGAAGGTTTCTATAATAGTTTGAATTATATTTTTATTATTAGACTGTTTGGACAAGGTATGCTTGTAAGTAAATTAAGTGTTATAATCAGGGTTATGGAGTCCGTCACTGGATCCGACTTCGACTCCAATTATACTACATATATTGCTAACCATAACTTTGCTAAACAGGTCTATTATACTACATGGAGTCGAGTGTTGCCCTCTAAAGAAAAAAGGGGAACAACTGTTTCATGTCGCGGAGATGCTTATGTTACGGTGATCTTTAGATTGGATAAGAACCGAAATTAACAAATTCGTAGAACAATTAAAGTGGCACCTATAGTAGATAAAGCCCGGGAAGCTCAACTATGCTGGTATGGGCACGTGCAAAGGCGGGGGGAACGATCTACGTTAAAGACACCCACGAATTGGGAACTCCGAAATAGATGCAGAGGGAAACCCAAGAAGTGCCTATATAAGGAAGTGGATGAGGACATGATGAGACTCGAAATATCTCCGAGTGATTGGCGAGATGGAGAGAGACGGAGGAAAAGTTCCGAGCAGCTGACCCCAAATGGATGGGATAAGGCAAGGGAAAGGAAGAAGATATTGGTAACCATATCTTCTCCTTAAACTTTCTATAGACTCAAGAGTCTGTTACTGCAGGATTGTCTTCCTGTGATTCTGAGCTCCAGCTATCTCTCCATCGTTTCGGGGGTCTCTGTGGTGGACGCCGTCCATCTGGCACCCCATGCAGAGCTATGTATGGAATTCATTCTCTCTACATGTTGGTACCAGTATCGTCGATGCTGTCATCCCCATCTGACCACATCTTGGACCTCACAGACCTCTCAGATTGTGGTGTTCCTTACACGGTCACGCAAAGTCTTCCCAGCAAATAACACGTAGAGTTCTCATTTCCGTTGTCCTTAGCATACTTTTTGTCCTGACAGTGTCCGCCCTCGCTTCGATGCCATATGTGAGGATAGGTCGCACACAGGTTTTATAAATGCGTACCTTGCTATCCGTTCTCATATCTTTATTCCTCCATATGACATCTGTTAGGCAGTCCGCCACAACTGCAGCTTTATCTACCTGAGGCCTTACTTCTCTGGGGAGGTCATGAGAGCTGAGCAGTTCACTGCCAAGATATCTGAACTGGGTTGCTTGTTCAACTTCGTTCTGTTGCTTGTTCATGGTAACCATATGTTGTACTTAATTACGTGGCGTAACTACTTAAATGTAGGTTATTTGGAAATAAATGTCTACTGGGATTCCTCATCATACTATACGCTATTTGTACTAGACGGTACATAGTTCATAATTTCATGATTCGTGCATATGCTAGACTCCTTGGTCCATGTTTCAAGACTGGTCCTGTGAGTGACCAAAACAAAACCATCGCAGACCGGGACGAGTCCCGTCCAAGAGCGCCCACCCGACACGGACGACCCGATGATGAAGTACATTCCATTGCAGTAAAATATGAATCTCAATTGAGATTTAATTATTAATTCCAGTGTAAAACGCTGCTCATAATGGTGTTAGAGGCTTTTGTGGTGCTGATTCGGCAGTCGTCCCACTTCCGAGTGACTCGAGCCCTGCGACCCATCTTCCTGGTGGACACCAAGCACTGTGGGGGGGTCAGAAGATTCATCAGACAGATCCTGCAGTCACTGCCTCCTATCTTGGACATGTTGGGTAAGTTGGGAATTATTAGCACATTATTAGTTATTATCCCACTTCCTAGTGGACACTAAACACTATGGAGTAACTCACATATGATTTTACAACCATCTTCTGACTGGAAAAAATGTTCTTCGTCTTTTCAAGGACTGAGAAAATATGCTACTTCGGATTCTTCCAACTTGCAATATTTTCTTTTCTTCATTTTCTAAAAGAGGCTTCTTTTTAAAACAGTTTTGTAATGCAAAATTGGTATTGCGTCATTATATGCCGAAAGTAGAGTATGTATAAGAGTGAATAGTGCCTTGATTGAGTGGATTATTATTTTAACCTCTTAACGAGTATGGCCGTACGACGAGCGAATTTTTACCTCAAGAGAATATGGACGTGCACGGTACGTCCGATGTTTTTATTCCCGAATATATGAATTTATCAATAAAACGGACATGGCTCAAATGTTTTTATCTGTTCAATTATTTTGTATATGGCGGCCGCAATTACGTTATTTATATTACTTACTAAATCAATTTTTTATTTTACTTACAAAATCTCACTCGCTTAGAGGTTAAGAGAGTTAGAGCAAGAATTTGTCATGTCACCTTGGTTGTTTGATATTTACATAGATTCACGTGTGAAAGAACTACGGAGGTCAATGGGCGGTATACGAATGTCGGATAAGAATGTATGGAGATTGTTGTATGCTGATAACACAGCAGTGTTAACGGAGAACGATGTTGATAAATTACAGAGTTTGATAAGTTGTATGAGACGCGAAGAGAAATTTTTGAAAAGAAAAAAAAATTTGAGAATTTCGCAAAATCCTATGTCATGGTTACAGAATGTGTAATAGGGAAAGTAAATGTGATATATGGGTGAGCATTGAAAGATTAAGGAATTTTGCTAATGAGATAGTATTTTCTCGGATGATGGATGAGTTACGAGAGATGTTGAACGGCATGCAGCGATAGGAAGAAAAGTGAATGGTGCACTAAAACATATATTCTCGAACTGAACAGTATCTCAATCTGCTAAAATGATAGTTCACAACAGTATTCTAGTATCAATTCTGATGCATGAAAGTGAAATGTGGACGTGGAAAAAGCTAAGATAAGCCGAATAAATGTTGTAGAAATATGTACACTGAGAAGAATACATGGAGTGACTATGTATGTATGACACAATAAGAATGAAGTAATTAGGGACGAATGTGAACTTTTGGCTGATGTGTTGAGTAAAATGAAGAGGAGTGCGTTGAGATGGTTTGGACATGTAGAGCGAATGTATAAAGAAAGATTAATTCATCAAATATACAGTGCAAATATGAGTAAGGTGTGGAAGAGGAAGACCAAGAAAAGTATGGTTTGATCCTCATCGGCTCAAATATAAAAACAATATAGAACAAATACAAAAAAAATCCTTAAATATCTATGGTACAGAACACAGGGCGATTACCCAAAATATGCTCACCATGTTGAACTTCTCACCATGTGTAACTATAGAAGCCTCGAAACAAGAAGGCAAGAATCCATTGCGATATTCCTACTTAAGGTTTTTCAAGGTTGCTTTAACTGTCCCGCGATTCTAGAAGCAAGTTTATATGTACCCAATAAATATGATATAGCCGTGCAAGGAATCACCCTCTGTTCTACATACCAACTTACAGGACGAATATCATGGCTAAGCACTCAGGCACGCGTGGTATAGAGATATTGAACCAACTGAATGACACGGTTGATATACGAGGGTGGTCCCAGAAGTACCCGAACTGGCGTATAGATGGCGGTTGTTGCTTTAAAAAATTACTATGGTAGAAAGTACTAAACTTATAAAGCTTAAGTTTCAAGTTTTAAGACGCTACGTTGTTTAGTATTTGTTTGGTAGCCATCAATAGTGAACGCTCTCAGTGAATTTGTAAACATGGAAAAAATTGGTCATCGTTATGTGATACAATACTTTCATTTGAAAGGTCTAAGTCCAACCAATATCAAAGCCGAGCTAGATTCTACTCTGGGGGAGTCTACTCCTTCGTTTGCAACAGTAAAATATTGGGTGGCAGAGTTTAAACGAGGCCGTACGAGCTGCCAAGATGAACATCACAGTGGTCGACCAAATGAGGTGACCACGCCAGAAATGGTAAAGAAAATCCACAAAATAGTATTGGATGACCGTCGATTAAAAATGCGCGAGCTAGCAGACATGGTAGGCATTTTAAAAAGTGCTGTACATCGCATATTGACTGAAAATTTGGACATGAGAAAGCTGTGCGCAAGATGGGTGGCGCGTTTACTCACAATGGAACAAAAACAGCGTCGTGAGGATGTTTCGATCGAGTGTTTGGCGATGTTTCACAGCAATAAAGCCGAGTTTTTGCGTCGATTCATAACCATGGATGAAACATGGGTCCATCAATTTACACCTGAGACGAAGGAACAGTCAAAACAATGGACTGAAAGGGGAGAATCGGCTCCAAAAAAGGCGAAGACAGTTCCATCTGCAGGCAAGGTCATGGCGTCAGTTTTTTGGGATGCGCGTGGGATAATTTTCATTGATTATCTTCAAAAGGAAAAACAATCAACGGCGAGTATTATGCGAACTTATTGCAGCTTTTGAGTGATGAAATCAAGAAAAAACGGCCGCATTTGGCGAAAAAGAAAGTGTTGTTTCATCAAGACAATGCACCAGTTCACACATCCGATATCGCGGTGGCCAAAATCAATGAATTAAAGTTTGAATTGCTTCCTCACGCACCCTATTCGCCAGATTTAGCCCCCTCGGATTATTTTCTTTTTCCAAACTTGAAAAAATGCTCGGCTCGGTGGTAAAAGATTTTCCAACAATGAAGAGGTGGAATCTGCGGTTGATGGCTATTTTGAGGCGCTCGATGGTTCTCACTATAAACAGGGTATCGAAGCTATTGAACATCGCTGGGAAAAGTGTGTCGAGCTGAAAGGAGACTATGTTGAGAAATAAAAATATTATTTCCCAAATTTTTTGTGTTTTCTTTGTTAGGTCGGGTACTTTTGGGACTACCCTCGTATTCTCGGTACCGTCTGGCAGTATGAGAAAAATCCTGGCTGATATTATTCCTAACGAATAAGCTAACGCTAGAATCAGACCCTCTTAGTGTAACAGGAGAAATCCGTGCAAAGTGGATTAAAAAAAAAAAATCAAGTATTGATATTTTGAAAGAGGAAAATATAAAAAGAAATCGTAGAGGCTGTATAAAAAAGTGTATAAATATACATATAGAAGAGGCGTGTGCTGTGATATAAAAGTATGATTCTCGGTCTTCTGCCTACCCCGACAGGGAAATGGCATGATTTATATATATATGTACGAGGGTGGTCCGATAAGTACTTAGCCTACAAAAGAATAACAAAAATTTTGGAAAAGTGGCTATTTATTTCTCAACATAATCTCCTTTGAGTTCGATACACTTAACCCAGCGATGCTCCATCTTCTTTAACCCGTCTGAAAAATACGTTTTCTGGAGGTCTGCAAAGTAGGCCTCCGTGGCGGCGATAACCTCCTCATTCGCCTCAAATTTCTGCCCGGCGAGTGACTTTTTTAAATATGGAAACAAAAAGAAGTCGCACGGGGCCAAATCTGGAGAATACGGTGGATGGGGAAGCAGTTCGTAGCCTAATTCTACCAATTTGGCCATGGTGACGGCGGAGGTGTGAGCCGGTGCGTTGTCATGGAAGAGCACTTTTTTCTTCGCCAAATTGGGCCGTTTTTTCTGCAATTCGGCGTCGAATCGGCCCAATAATTCGGCATAGTAGAGCCCTGTAACCGTTTTGCCCTTCTCCAGGAAGTCGATATAGATCACACTTTTGAATCCCAGAAAACGGTGACCATCACTTTTCCGGCCGATAGGACAGTCTTCGCCTTCTTCGGAGCACGTTCGCCGGGTGAAGTCCACTGTTTCGACTGTTCCTTGGTCTCGGGTGTGTACCAGTGTATCCATGTTTCGTCGACGGTCACGAAACGACGCAGAAACTCCTTCGGATTGCGCTTAAACATCGTCAAACACTGCTCTGAAGTGGTCTCACGGTTGCGCTTGTTGTCCGGAGTGAGCAAACGCGGCACCCATCGTGCCGACAGCTTTCTCATGCCCAATACTTCATGCAGGATATGACCCACGTGGTCTTTTGAGATGCCTACTGTCTCAGCTATCTCGCGCACCTTCAATCGGCGGTCTGCCAATATGAGATCGTGGATTTTTGTCAAGTTATCCTCCGTGGTAGCCGTTTTCGGGGCACTTGGGCGTGGCTCATCAAAAACCGACGTGCGACCACGTTGAAACTCGTTAAACCAATTTTTGACGGTCGCCATCGAAGGAGAAGAGTCACCGTACACAGCATCCAAGCGTTCTTTGATTTCGCTGCGCGATTTCCTTTTCAAAAACAAGAATCGAATCACCGACCGATATTGCTCTTTTTCCATTTTTCTCAAATCCGCGGACACGCTCGCTTCCACACGCGGTCAAAACAAAACTACGCGTCCGATTCGGCTGAAATTTTGACAGTAGCTGTCAACAAGAATGTACTACGCGATAAAAAATTGCTCTTGCGATAGTGGTGCCATCGAGCGGTGAGGCTAAGTACTTATCGGACCGCCCTCGTATATATCTATTAGGAGATTTTTTCTGCCATATGCATGAAAGTTACTGTCTAAATATTTTAAACGTATTGTATAAGAAAATGTAAGATGCATTCCTTTACAGTTTTTTAATTAATGTGTTTATTAAATCTATTTCCTGTTTCAGGATTGCTCTTGTTCTTTGTGACAACTTATTCCCTGCTCGGTTACTACTTATTCTCCGAGCACATAGACAACCAGCACTTTAGCACAATAAGCAACTCCTTCGTCAGCATGTTTGTCCTTCTCACAACTGCCAAGTGAGTATCTCACGTTATACTTGATTAATAACCGAACTCTTCAATAATTGATCAATTGATTCTTCTCGCAGTCCATGGAATGAGCAAGGGCTGCCTCCAACTCCACATTTGTTTTAATTTGATATACAAAAATAACGATATAAGCGTTATTGTTGTTTATGTAAACATTTAAAAATGTGTAGTTTTACAATAGGAAGATTTCCTCGGTTTTAACTCAATTCACGCAAAATCGACAGGTTACTGTTTGATATTAAAGGACTCATATATAACCAAATCATAGGTATACCTCGAATAATACTAGGCAGAAAAAATACCTGTCATTCGAGTGGAGTATCGCAGTGCGGGGCTTGAACTGACGACCTTTTGCACGGAATTCCAGTGCATTACCGTGGGATAAGTCTAGTGCATTACCGTGCGGCCATCACCGTTACTTAAATAATATATTAACACTCAACAAGCGAAACTATCATATAAATGTCAAATAATTTGTAATTTTATTACCCTCTTAAATTTCATAATTTACGAGTCCATGATGAATAAACGAAGATCTTATTTTATTATGTACTATTATATTAGGTGTTAACATAAGTTGTGTCCGTTTTTTTTCAAATTTAAAAATGAACACCAAAAGTAAAACAAAATGGTAAACGTTATACGTCGTTCGAAAGAAAATTTTCTGCTCTACAAGATATTGTATTTGCTTTTACGTTATATATATTATTTTATTTGATTACAAGCCTTCAAAATGGAATGTCAAGTAGACGAAAGTGAGCATTTTCAACACCTTCTTCTGTTCGTGTTCAATCGAGGGAATAAAGCTGCCAAAGCTAATCGCGATATTTGCGAAGTATACAGTGGAGATGCTATGAATGAAATGACGGCTCGTCGATAGTTTTTGCGTTTCAAAGACGGTAATTTCGACCTGAAAGACATGGAGCGTGCAGGATGACCGGTGGACTTCGATGAGGACCGCTTACACCATATTATTCATGAACATCCTCTTCAAACCACCGTAGAACTGGCTGAGCAGATAAATTGTAGTCACATGACTGTATACCGCCATCTTAAATCAATGAGAAAAGTCCAGAAGTTCGGCGCTTGGGTTCCACATGTTTTGAGTGAAAACAACAAAAATCAACGTTCGATAGTTGACCATTTCATTTTTAAAAAGATCTGGGTTCCAACGGCAATCAAACCCGTAACCTCCGGTTTGGGAGATAAGCATATTACAAACTAGGCCACCGAGGTCGTCTGTTGATAATTAAACTCTTTGTAAAATATTAAAAACATATACATACTCGTATGATTCACTTGCTCAACACATATCAATAACTGTTTATTCCACTTTTTTGTGACGGTATAACCCTACCCGTTTCAAGGCTTTCACCTCATCTTCAGGGGAGCGCAAACAAGACTAAGATGAGGTGAAAGCCTTGAAGATGAGGTGAAAACCCCCTGAAGATGAGGTGAAAGGAAGATGAAAGGAATCACCTGAAGATGAGGTGAAAGCCTTGAAACCGGTAGGATTATACCGTCCCAAAAAGTGGAATAAACAGTGTTTGATAAAAATAAATTACAATGTCTTTAAACCTCCACAACGTTAATGCCTTAACTATAAACAACATATCAATAAGTAAAAAAAATCCATGAGGGTTATGCCATATATCCATGAGATTTGTGAGATAAGAAATTCATGAGGTTCGTGATTCGAATACACAGAATCGGTCCCTGAGAAAACTTTTATGGGTATTGATACCATCCCTAAAAATGTCCGAGAGTGGAGCATACTCATTACCCAATTGATGTAATCTAGTTACAAGAAAATTCCAGTAACAAATTGTTCTATAATCCAGCAATCTCGTACTTCTTGAAGGTATTCGGAAGTTAGTCAATTCTTAGGTCAGTCTATTATATCATTGACTATTTTGAAAAGTAGAATCAAGTCAGACTTCATTCGACAATTAAAAAGTCATTAAATTAAGGTGTGATAATTAATTAATTATTTTTCCAGCTTTCCCGATGTAATGATGCCATCTTACGCCAAGTCCAAGTGGTACGCCATATTTTTCATATCGTACATTGCCACTGTCCTGTATGTTTTGATGAACTTGGTGAGTAATTCATAATATTATGAATATATAAAAACTACTTAAAACTTGATTTATGCCAGTCTTTATTCATCACATTTAGAATTCGTTGCTCTTTTACCTTAGATGATAACCTTTTTATTGTGTCATTAACATTTGGTATGATAATAACAATGAAATGAAGTCATTAACTTGCTTCGAAATCTCAATAAAAAAATATAATTTTTTTCTCTTTTCACAAAGAAACTAGAAGCTATTAAAATTTAGTGCTTTCGAAATATACCGAGAATCTCATAGATTGACAATGTTCGTAATGATGAAATCTTGAAAAGGATAAATAAAGATAAGTATCATCTACCATGAAATGGAAAAATCTAGAGTTTTTTGGAGATAAAATGAAGGAGGAGGAAAAATAGGAGATCCTTCATCTGACACTACAGGGGAAAATTCAGGGCAGACGGGAATATGCGGGAAGGACGAAATGAGATGTAGTTTCATTGAGATACTACGAAGGTGCAAAAGTTTTCATTCTGAACCTGTTAGAGCGTGTGTGAACAAATACCATGCTGATCACGGCAACAGGTGATGCTACATTTAAACTCACCCCTCAAGGGAATGCCAACTAGAGCTGATGGAAGACATGTTGTTTTGTTACATTCTGAAATGTTAAAAATTAAATATAGTGCGGTTATCAAGTTTCTTTAAAAAAAAAAAGAAGGAAAAGTCCAGCAGGAATTAAATGACAGTTTCTAAACATCGTTCGTACAGAGCTGATTCCTCAAAGGTCAAGATAGACATGAAGATCACCAACCTCCGAAGAAGAGATGAACTTTAAAGAAGATATCTCTTTAAGGACTTATCAGCATGTCTCTTTCTTCCCCGTTCTATTTTTCTTTCCTATCACTCCAATCTCCAAGTCATTAATGATATTAAAAAATAATTTCTTCCATTTCTTTGTTCTTAACTTCTTTTATAGGTTTTGTGACTTTTTTTATGTATTGAAATATCACAAATGCACGTTTCACATTTTCTTATTCGAGAATTTAAGTATTTGTAATGTTATTTGTGTTCTTCAGATGTTGGCCGTGGTGTACGAAACCTTTACAAGAATAGAGCGAGAGAAGTACCGGCGTCTTCTGCTGCACCGACGCAGAGCGTGTCAACACGCCTTCAGGCTGCTGGTCTCCAGGCAGGCCCCGGGTGCTGTCAGGTTCAGACAGTTCCACGGTTTAATGAGA
This sequence comes from Odontocerum albicorne, assembly GCA_949825065.1. Classification (NCBI taxonomy): domain Eukaryota; kingdom Metazoa; phylum Arthropoda; class Insecta; order Trichoptera; family Odontoceridae; genus Odontocerum; species Odontocerum albicorne. The sequence goes on from OX463858.1 coordinate 7,286,473, forward strand.
TATTTCGCTCCACATAAGGGTAACTGTCAATAAAATCAGCCAACATTCAGTAGATATTACATACACATCATTACGTCACTTCCCTGTCGGGGTAATCAGGGAGCACAAGGTGTTATACTTTCCTACAATGATTATTTGCTTTTTCCACATCTCATATATTTACATTAGCATTGAAATAACAAACATCCCCATAGTAAAGTAAGTTCCAAATGAGGCTTAGGGCAAGTATTGTTCTTCTAGAGAGGATGTAGACTTGTGAAGGTTTTGTAGCTTAACTCGGAGGTATTTATATACTTATTTATTTTATAAAGCTTATATAGGTTAAACCCAATTACATACAAAGCTTAAAGAGAAATTATAAACAGCAGCAAAATAATAAAAATTAGTAATTTAGCCAAAACAACTAACTCTCATAACTAAGAAAGCTCAAAGTGCTTTCTTTAAAAACATTTTCGGAAATATTGAAGATGTCAATATCCGAGGCCTTATTCAAAAGGGACAACCCGTGATACAGAGGAAGAGCACATGGCATGTTAGTTCTATTTATTGCTAGTCTAAATAGGTCAATATTTCTGTACGTCGAATAGTTGTTAGGAACATAAAACGTTATCTTTTTTCAACATAGTACGATTAGGTGTAGCTCTCGCCAGCAACTTAAAGTTATACGAAGAGACGCTCACATCCCTCCTCATTCTAAGAAGGTAGTATCCCAACATACTAAGAAGAAACCTTGTAGGATAGAGCCGCGGGTAGACACCGCACTTCCGTAAGGAGAGAATTCTCAAAAATTTCTTTTGAACTTTCTCCACTATTTGTGAGTAAAAAATCCCCCGTAAGCTCCACACTAATGCTCCACATTCTAACTTATTATGAACCAGCACATTGTAGAGGGACCTGAGAATCTCTCCTCCCACATATGACTTAGAGACTCGTATCACAAATCCTAGTACCCTATAGGCAGTCTCGCATAGTTTCTTGATATGATTGTGTTTACTTAAAAATTTATTGACAAAGATTTCCAGATCATTATCGTATCGGGAATATGGAATCACACAGCCATTAATTTTATTAGAGGGAAGATTTGATTATCTTTAAAAAAAAAGTCACCAACTCCCTTTAACACTTGCCACCCTGTGATGGATATCGAGTGACCAGAACTTATATTTTATTTGATTATTCGACGTTTTAATACATAATAAAATTATTTTTATAGCTAATTACGAAAAATAACCTAGCAGATTTTGCATAATTTTAATTTAAAACATACATTTTTCACTGGATGCTTAGCGTCCAGCACCGTGGCTGCTGTATTTTTTTAGTACAGTAAGGCAAGTGTTTATGATAGTTGGTGATTTATGGGATTAATGAGCAAGCTATTTAGACCACTATGTCTGTTATTTTGAAAAATACAGGATGTTAGAGAAATACCTCTCGGATTTTCCATCGCCGCTGTTTAGGCTTAGTGGTGCGAGGGTTGGGCAGAGTTGTTTCCTTGAGTAGCATTTACCTTACCATTTCAGTTAATATCATGACATGGAGTGGGAAGTATTCGGCGTTTGTGATTGAAACTTATTTAAAAAAAGTCAATTCTATTATTGCAAAACAGCAATTATTTTGTACACACTTCAGGCTAAGTCAAAACGCTACAGTTTACCGTTACAGACGGGATGACCCTATTGTTATGGGATGCAAATTTCAGAGTCATAGCTTTTAAAAAGTAAACTTCACAGTGTTGGAACACCACAAAATGTTCAAGCAGTGAGACAGGGTTTTGACCAATCTACAACGTGAGTAGTAGACTGCTGCTATAGGAAAGTCTGATGGGAGTGTGAGAAGAATTTTAAATGCAGAACTTCAGTTCTATCTGTACAAAATGATGGTTGTAAAGGAACTAAATTAATGCGACTGCGTCAATCACAGTGCATTTTGTTAGGCTGAAAGCTTTTATCCGACATGAAATCAAGGTAATACCACCAGAAATTATCAGGAGAATAATTGTGAACGGCTTTAGTGAGGCTTCATACGTGTATAGAAAATGAAGGTCTAATTTTTAAATTAAGGTTATAGATCATTCAGCCAGAAGAGTCATTTTGCAATAGTGTAAGTAACACTCTCTGTATTACACAACTTATGTAGTGGTATTTGTTTTAGAATGCCACACGATTGGTTCGCGCAGAGCGCACATTTGTTAACCTGTAAATCACGTTAAAAATCAAATTCCACGAATCCTGTGCGCAGCACAATTTCGTCATTTTTTAATTTCTAAGTTTAAACGCGTATTTTGTTTAGAACCACTGATATTTGATTACACCACCAAGTAAACATGACATTCAAGTAATTTTCTGATAATAAATAATAGTTATTACTCTTAAGGAGACTCATTAAATAAAGGAGATAAACTAAACATTACGTAAAATACACAAAGGAATGCTACAGATCAGATCACAGGCGTTTGTGCTTCCCGCGAGGAACACGTTAATATACTCGGTGATTAAAAAAACACTACCATGTTGAAATTAGGAGTGTGATTTTTGTCTAATGTAATGTATAATTCAAAATTTTCCGAAAACTTAGAATGTACTTTGTTATAACTTAAAGTTTCCTAGAATTTAGTATCACTCCATCCACTATTATTTTAAAACTTGATTATTATTTGGCATTGTAATTATGATACATAAATATGTAAAATAATCTTACATACAATAATAATTGCATTATTATGTGCAATCTATTGTAGTTAAAGCTGATGGACATTTTTACTTTATAATACTTGTACTTATATTTATTTTTAATCTCGAAAAATTCCATTATTGTTATTAAATGTTTCCTAGAATCTGCCATGCTTAAACAATTAATATGTGAAATAAACTTACTTTCATTTTATATTTATGATCATTACAATTTAAGCTGACAGCATTTTTAATTTACAAAACGTGTATTCATTTCAATGTTTGAATATATTAGGAGTACAAATTAGTTCGGTCCGTTTCCAAAAGATGGCTCTGGCTGTTATGAATGTTTCATAGTGACAACCGATTTTGGCGGTTTCAGAGAGGTTAGACCTCTGCCAATTATATTCAGTTTATATAGCTTTGAGTTTCATGCAAAAACCTCGTTTTGTAGTGTTGAAAATGTCGAATTTTGTGTTAACCAAGCAGCATTTGCGGGAGGTTTTAATTTTCTGCTTTAATTGGAAGAAAAGTGCAGCTGAAGCCCATTGAATGCTTGTCGAAGTTTATGGTGACGCTGCTCCAACTGATAAATCATGTAGGGAATGGTTTCGACATTTCAAGGATGGAGATTTCAGCGTCGAAGACAAGCCTCGCTCTGGACAGCCAAAAAAATTTGAGGACAAAGAATTAGAGGCATTACTCGAAGAAGATCAGAGTCAAACGCAAGAGGAGCTTGCAGAATCATTGGGAGTGACTCAACAAGTCGTTTCCGTACGATTGAGAGCCATGGGAATGATTCAAAAACAAGGAAATTGGGTTGTTCCGAAGGATGCAGCAAGATTTGGCAGGTCAGCGGTTCACTTATTTCGTAGAAACCGAAAATTGGCTCCAAACTTGGATCGTCTCAAAAGACGAGTCATTTTTTTGAGATAGAATTCTAAAATTGCCTGAGAGATGGGAAAAAGTAGTAGCCAGCTATGGACAATACTTTAATTGATCTGTTAATTCATTTTGTTTAGAAATAAATGCATTTTTGAACACAAAAAAACGGACCCAACTAATTTGTACACCCAATAAAATATTGTTTTTATATTTTTTTGCTTTTTCACTTCATTAAAAAAATAAAGTGACAAGTTTTTGTAAACGCACTGTTACTCACACTATTGCAAAATGACTCTTCTGTCTTTCAGATTGTGAAATAAAATTTTGCAGAATGTCTTTCAAAACAGGGAGTTAAATTGCATAATGTAACAGTTGTTTTGTTTAGAAATAAATGCATTTTTGAACACAAAAAAACGGACCCAACTAATTTGTACACCCAATAAAATATTGTTTTTATATTTTTTTGCTTTTTCACTTCATTAAAAAAATAAAGTGACAAATTTTTGTAAACGCACTGTTACTCACACTATTGCAAAATGTCTCTTCTGTCTTTCAGATTGTGAAATAAAATTTTGCAGAACATCTTTCAAAACAGGGAGTTAAATTACATAATGTAACAGTTGTTTTGTTTAGAAATAAATGCATTTTTGAACACAAAAAAACGGACCCAACTAATTTGTACACCCAATAAAATATTGTTTTTATATTTTTTTGCTTTTTCACTTCATTAAAAAAATAAAGTGACAAATTTTTGTAAACGCACTGTTACTCACACTATTGCAAAGTGTCTCTTCTGTCTTTCAGATTGTGAAATAAAATTTTGTAAAACATCTTTCAAAACAGGGAGTTAAATTACATAATGTAACAGTTGTTTTTTTCTAAACAGGGAGTTAAATTACATAATGTAACAGTTGTTTTTTTTTTATTTTCTCCAGGCACAAGAGATGTTCTACTGATGTTTAAACAATTAAACGTCTCCAACTCTGGAGCCCTGACACTAGATGAGTTCTTATCTGTGTACGAGTGTGGAGCCCTTCGCTGGGCCCCCCAGCATGACAGAGCCCCTTGGTACGGAGCCCTCGGGCCCCTGGAGGTTGTTGGAAGATATTCATCTTACATCGTCAATTGGCCTTACTTTGAATATATTGTCTGTAAGTAAAAAATTATAATAAATGGATTATTTTATATATGAATTTATTACAAAATAATCCGTCTTTCCAATCATGGATTAGCGCTACGCTCAGTAACAGAGATTGTTTATTGGCCTTTCCAGTTCACCGCTCCTCTTTCTTTACGTCGTCCTTTACTGTCCATGCAGTGAGACTTTGGAATCAGTTACAAACCAATATAAGACTCGCTCCGTCCTTGGCATGCTTTTAAGAAGCGACTGAAAAAACTCTTAATTTCTAGTCAGTAAAATAACGTGTTTCATTCCTGATTTTTCTTTTCCTTTCCTCTCCACCATCCCTTCCTTTCCTTTTGATTGATGATATCTCACTTTATATAAAAAAGAATGTTCGGGTGATTGTCCGTCTCCATGTCCGTTTTTGATTGTTTGTGGGCATGTGCTCACGTATATGTTTATGGATTTCGTGTGGATGGATACTCATTTGAATGATTTATGCGACCATGTAACTTGCTTCATTTACTTTTGTCTAGTTGGTTGGAAGAGATTGCCGCCTGGCAATAATCCCGCCAGATTGTATTTGCAATAAAAGTGTTAAATAAAAGATTGAAGCCCTCTAGACACAATCCAGATATTCCGTACAATTGGGTAAATTGGATGTTCTATTCTAGAATACACTAAAATTTCAAAATTAAGCAAAACATTAACAAAATGGAAGAATTACGAAAATACAGTAGAACCTCGTTTTCCGAACGTCTCTCATATCTAACGATTCCGCTCTCGAACGTCAATTTGTTGTCTTTCTTTTATCTGTTTTAGTTGACTTTGTTTGGAGTGGATTGATTGTGCATATGGATATTTTTGTTATTATTTTCTTAAATTATTGTTAGGGTCTTTGATTACCTGAGCCTTGACTTGTCTCAAGTTTGTATATGTGGTGGATGGTATGCATGTGCGTACTGCTTTTTTTTTGTATATGATTCATGTAAATGTTTATAATTTGTGTGACAAGTTGTATTTATATTCACGCACAGTCAAAATTTTAATTTACTTTTTTAATGGCTAATAAAAGACCGTACATTGTGATAAAATAAATAAATAACAATAAATGTTTTTGAATTTCTAGAACTAACCCTACATCCTCAGGCAATTATTTGTGACATTCTTAATATGACTTGTAATGTGTTGTAAATAGTGTAATAATGTTTTATTACTCGTGTAATAAAACATTTATTACACTATTAACATTTATTACATTTATAATTAAAGAAATTCATCAGTTAGATAAAAAAAATTATATTTCGGGATATAAAATCTTATTTTGGTTTATTTATTTATTAATATAAATTTTTTTCCAGTTGCATTAATCATCGGCAATGGCGTGTCCATGCTGATCCGCATCACAGAAGCCTCGGGAGGACTACAGGACAGTGCCCGGTTGTTTTGTGCATCATGGGACACTTGGCTCTTCCTAATCTGTGAGTATCTCTTTGTTTCCAGAAATCAGTTACTAATTTCTCACTGGAAAATGTGCTAAAATACTATATACAGATCATATCCCATTATAACGAAATACATGAGAGTATAAAATACTATATACAGATCATATCCCATTATAACGAAATCCATGAGAGTATAAAATACTATATACAGATCATATCCCATTATAACGAAATCCATGAGAGTATAAAATACTATGTACAGATCATATCCCATTATAACGAAATCCATGAGAGTATAAAATACTATATACAGATCATATCCCATTATAACGAAATCCATGAGAGTATAAAATACTATATACAGATCATATCCCATTATAACGAAATCCATGAGAGTATAAAATACTATGTACAGATCGTATCCCATTATAACGAAATCCATGAGAGTATAAAATACTATATACAGATCATATCCCATTATAACGAAATTCATGAGAGTATAAAATACTATATACAGATCATATCCCATTATAACGAAATCCATGAGAGTATAAAATACTATATACAGATCATATCCCATTATAACGAAATCCATGAGAGTATAAAATACTATGTACAGATCATATTCCATTATAACGAAATCCATGAGAGTATAAAATACTATATACAGATCATATCCCATTATAACTAAATCCATGAGAGAATAAAATACTATGTACAGATCATATCCCATTATAACGAAATCCATGAGAGTATAAAATACTATATACAGATCATATCCCATTATAACGAAATCCATGAGAGTATAAAATACTATGTACAGATCATATCCCATTATAATGAAATCCATGAGAGTATAAAATACTATATACAGATCATATCCCATTATAACGAAATTCATGAGAGTATAAAATACTATATACAGATCATATCCCATTATAACAAAATCCATGAGAGTATAAAATACTATATACAGATCATATCCCATTATAACGAAATCCATGAGAGTATAAAATACTATGTACAGATCATATCCCACTATAACGAAATCCATGAGAGTATAAAATACTATATACACATCATATCCCATTATAACGAAATCCATGAGAGTATAAAATACTATATACAGATCATATCCCATTATAACGAAATCCATGAGAGTATAAAATACTATATACAGATAATATCCCATTATAACGAAATCCATGAGAGTATAAAATACTATATACAGATCATATCCCATTATAACGAAATCCATGAGAGTATAAAATACTATATACAGATCATATCCCATTATAACGAAATCCATGAGAGTATAAAATACTATATACAGATCATATCCCATTATAACGAAATCCATGAGAGTATAAAATACTATATACAGATCATATCCCATTATAACGAAATCCATGAGAGTATAAAATACTATATACAGATAATATCCCATTATAACGAAATCCATGAGAGTATAAAATACTATATACAGATCATATCCCATTATAACGAAATCCATGAGAGTATAAAATACTATATACAGATCATATCCCATTATAACGAAATCCATGAGAGTATAAAATACTATATACAGATCATATCCCATTATAACGAAATCCATGAGAGTAGAAAAAATATTTTGTAGTACTAAATATTGGAGAAAAATATTTTATTTCCGAGTATACCAGGTCTGTAAATATGAATATGAATACACATTTATTGTATGAAAATGGTAAAAAATATTTTATTCAAAGTATTACCCATCGGTAGCTACACATTTTTCCCATCTCTCTAGAATTTTTGGATGCCACACCAAAAAAACTGTTGCTCTTTTGAGGCAAACCAATTATCGAGCCATTTTCGTAAGAAGTGAAGCACTGCTCACCAAGTGCGTGTCCCATCGATGCAAATAAGTAGTAATCGGATGGAGCCAAGTTTGGTGAGTAAGCTGCATGCGAAAGTATTTACCAACTAAACTCCTTAATCGTTTCCTTGACAGGTTTTGCTGTGTGCGATGGTGCATTATCATGTAGCAGAATCACTTTGTGTTGCCTCTTTTGATATTCTGGTCGTTTTTCACGCAATACTTGGTTCAAATCCATAATTTGTTGTCGGTAGCGTTCAGTATTAACGGTTTCGCCAGGTTTTAGCAGCTCATAATAGATAACACCCTTCTGATCCCATCAAACACTGAGCATTGTCTTCCGTCCATAGCGATTTGGCCTTGCAGTCGATGTCGCTGGTTCGCTTGGAGTTACCCATGATCTTTTAAGCTTAGGATTTTTTAAATATATCCATTTTTCATCGCCAGTCACAATTCGATGGAGAAATGATTTTCTTTTGTACCTGGCGAGCAGCATTTCGCAAGTGGTTTTTCGGTTTTCTTGCTGTCTTTTATTCAGTTCATGTGGAACCCATTTTCCCACCTTCTGGATCTTTCCCATGGCTTTCAAACGTATGGAGACGGCTTCTTGTGTCACATTTAACCTCTCCGTGCGTACCGCCCCAACTGTGGGGCCATGAAATACTGAGTCAGATAGCGTATGGCCCCGCGGTTGGGGCGCAGTGATTATTTCTCTTTTTAAACCACTTAAAGCACTGTGATTTACCAAGAACATGCTCACCGTAAGCTTCAACAAGCATTCGATGCGATTCTGCAGCAGTTTTCTTCAAATGGTAATTGAAAATCAATGCTGTCCGCAAATTGTAGTTTTTAGGCACAAAAACAGACATGTTTAACGCTATGAAAACATATGCAGTTGTATTAAACTTGTATTGTTGTGAGTTAAAAGTCTTTGACAAATGTAAACACAAGAAAAAGGCGCCAATGACGCGGTTTGACAGTCACTACATTGATAACTAGAGCCATGAGCAGATTCCAGTTTTATATTTACAGATGTGATATACCTATATATAATTTTGCTAAATACGAGTAATAACAAAATCATTATAAATATATTTTTTTATATTTCAGTATTTTTAATAGAAGCTGGCTTACGTATGATGGCCCTAGGAATGCAGCAGTACTTGGCCAGCGGGTGGAATGTGTTTGACCTAGCGGCGACACTTCTGGGCGTGACTGGAGCTATTCTGCTGACACTCATGCCTGGACTCATTATTGTTGTCATATTCAGACCACTAAGGTATCTTATCAAATCCCCTTTGTAAAAAATAAAATATCCAAGTTATTCATTTGAATGAATGCCCAATAATTACCTGTGACGAGTTTGACAGAAGACACAATACTGCTGACAGCAGTGGTGTGTATAAACTTTTATGTGCTGACTGTGATAATTTCTATATAGGAAAGACAGGAAGATCCTTTGAAAAGAGATTTCGTGAACACAAATCTGCCTTAACAAATCCTTTAGTTTATTCTGAAATGGCTTATCATTGTCACCGTGAAAACCATACTTTTTCTATCGATGATGCCAAATTCTTACATATCAGTAGTAACGGAAATAAATTAGACAGATTAGAGGCCCTAGAAATCAGTGCATCGATGTGAACATCTGGCAAACACATGTATACCAAGAATCTCTCCGCTGCTCGCCGAGGTCGTCCCATGCTTCCCTCAGCCCCCAGTCCCCAACCCGAATGTCCCCAATTGTTAGAAGCGTGTATCTCGGTACCATTTCGGACAGAATTCAGTCTTGTTTGTGCTCCCCTGAAGATGAGGTGCTAACCTTGAAACCGGTAGGGCTATACCGTTACAAAAAGTGGAATAAACAGTGTTTGATGAAACAAATTATAATGGATTCAAGTGTTCTTTTCACTTAAGGCTTGTTTAAACACTTCTACTTGGTTGACAAGATTTCCACATGACAATAAACCCATCAGGTTGTACAATGAAAGTGTAATACAACGTAATAAGAAATAAATATTACAAAATGTGTTATTATTACTTTAAAGATATTAATTTCATTAAAAACATTAATTTGTTATATTGTGCACCAAGTCTTGCATTTACATCTTTGTTGAAGATTTTTTTTATATATTTTTTAACATAAACGACATACTCGTTGCAAAAATTTTAGCATACTACTAGCATAAATTTTCACATTTTCTATTTCTGACACTGAAATTTTTATACCTATTTCATGAATAAATATATTTCTTCTCAAAAATATTTATTTTATATGACGACCTGAAAACCAGACTGGTACAAATGACATTTAAAAAAGAAAGACTGGTTTTAGTGCTAAAATAATAGCATTTCATATGTTCCTTATTGTGCCAAAGGGATCTAGGTGAATTATCGATAATAACGCCATTTCTGAGCGAATGTATCAAGTGACGTTATATGAATATGACACAAATAGTTAATTTTCTTCCTTTCATCTTTTTGTCGCTTGTACCAGTCTGGTTTTCAGGATAGTTATTTGATTCTGAATAGTTATTATTTTAGGATGTTTATTCATTTCAATAACTCTTCGGACTTTTTCTATTTGGTGTTAACATAAGTTGTGTCCGTTTTTTTCCAAATAAAAAATGAGCACCAAAAGTAAAACAAAATGGTAAAGGTTATACGTCATTCGAAAGAAAATTTTCTGCTCTACAAGATATTGTGTATGCTTTTACGTTACATATATTATTTTATTTGATTACAAGCCTTCAAAATGGAATGTCAAGTAGACGAAATTGATCATTTTCGACACCTCCAGTGGATTTCGATGAGAACCGCTTAAATAATATTATTCATGAAGATCCCCTTCAAACCACCGTAGAATTGGCTGAGCAGATGAATTGTAGTCACATAACTGTATACCGCCATCTTAAATCAATGGGAAAAGTCCAGAAGTTCGGCGCTTGGGTTCCACATGTTTTTAGTGAAAACAAAAATCAACGTTTGTCAATTTTTGCTGGTTTGCTCGCGCGTCATCGAGCTACCCATGTCCATTACTGGTGATGAAAAATGGTTTGAAAATGGTGATGACAAATGTTTGAAGGGGATCTTCATGAATAATATGGTTTAAGCGGTCCTCATCGAAGTCCACTGGTCGTCCGGTACGCTCCATGTCTTTCAAGTCGAAATTACCGTCTTTGAAACGCAAAAACCATCGACGAGCTGTCCTTTAATTCATAGCATCTTCACCGTTCACTTCGCAAATATCGCGAGCAGCTTTATTCCCTCGCTTGAATGCGAACAGAAGGTGGTGTCGAAAATGCTCACTTTCGTCTACTTGACATTCCATTTTGAAGGCTTGTAATCAAATAAAATAATATATGTAACGTAAAAGCAAACACAACATCTTATAGAGCAGAAAATTTTCTTTCGAATGACGTATAACCTTTACCGTTTTGTTTTATTTTTGGTGCTCATTTTTAAATTTGAAAAAAAACGGACACAATTTTTGTTAACGTTTAATATATTTTGAATAGGCTGATGCGTCTGTATAAGCTTAAGAAGAGGTACCGTGACGTGTTCGGTACGCTGGTGCTCCTGTCCCCCCTCATGTCTTCAGCAGCGTGCGTGATGCTGGTCATGTACTACTTCTTCGCCATCGTTGGCATGGAGCTTTTTGCTGGCTATGATATGCGAAACTGTTGTGTGTAAGTATACACATTACATTAATTTAATTTTATTATTTCCTTGTAACATCCTCTCTGACCAAGCTGGTAAAACGCTGGTCTTCCACCCGAGATTTCGGGTTTTTATTTACGATGGAAACCAAAAAAATGTAATAAGAAATTAAAGTTCCAGTCTGGTTAAAACATTCATCACATTTGTTGTAAGATATTTGTCGAGTTTTGGTGCTGTACACGTACGATGGTGAAAAGTGAACTGCTTGCCTGTTATATAGTTATTCTCAACATGAAGGCTCGGTTATTGGGGTCAGAGGCAATATTGTCTTCAAACGAAGCTCTTCAATATGTATGTATCATTAATTTGGTCATATTTGAGGGGTACCATATGAATGGAAAAAAAATATAAAATCGACTTAAAACAGGCTGCAGGATTTTGGAAACTAACATTTAATGAGGAATCTCAAACCTTAACAATAAAACGACTTATTATCAGTGATATAAAGGTTTGCATGGATAGGTCATGTTCGCAGATTCCAGTTGGCACTAGTATCCCAACATACCAAGAAGAAATCTTATAGGATAGATTTATTCTTCTCTTATCTCCACCTTTTAATACCCAGACTTTGCTTCCATACATCAGGGTTGGCGCTAACACACAACTGCGCACAATTATTTTTGAAGAATTTACGATTAATTTATTGCTAAAACAGTTCTAAGTGCACCATTAACATTGTTTCCTGCAGTAACTCGTCTTTCAAAATCGTTCACTATCTTATTTTAATTTTTATATTTAATTTCCAGAAATACGACGGTGGAAGACTTCTACAAATATTCAGCAAACAGTTCGACAGCCCTCGGTTTCTACTACCTGAACACGTTTGAAAACCTTTTGACGAGCGGTGTTACACTGTTTGAGCTCACGGTCGTCAACAACTGGTTCATAATAATGAACGGGTACGCTTTTGTGGCCAATCAGTGGAGCCGGATTTATTTTATGGTAAGAAGTCTCTCTCTCACAACCTGCGTAAGAAGTTAATATAAAAAGTTATGAAAATTATTTATTTTTGAGGTTAAAGGGCCCCGCTTTATCCATGGTTTTGTTTACCTGTGGTTCGAAAATAAATGGAAAAATTCAATCAATCCTCAGATGGTCAATACTTGCTAAATGATACATCAAAATGCCTACGTTATTTACCTCACATCATCACAAGAAGGGTCATTACAGTATAATAAGATATTTTGAGAGATTCATTGTCGTTGCTGGGCCTCGGAGTCGAGGATTTTCTCACCATTCCAGCATTGATTCAATAGGAAAACGAAGCTGTGTCATGGAGTTTTTCTCTTATTGAAGTGAGTGTTGCACACCAGCAAATTCACCGACCACACCATTGTACTGGATCCGATAGTACACGGAAGTGAGACGTATTTTGATTTTTATTTATCTATTTTATACATGACAAGAAATATACATAATTTGTGAAAAAAACAACAAATAATTTAATTCGAACACACAATTTTCATAGATCTGGGTTTGTTGCCTTTCATTTGTCGTGTCCCCAGTAAACTAGACTTTTGCCTGTATCTCACTGAGGACATATAGCATGAAAAAATAAATAGATGTTTCTTTCCGATTTTGGATTATATAAAACCCCGTTGCACATTGTCATCAACCTGATAAACAGTGACACTCAATTACATATGAATACATCACGCAAAATCAAACTCCCCACACTTCATCACTCCAAACGGACCAAAACATTCATCCCACAATATACCACACACAATCATAAAACAAACAAAAAATACATATATATATAAAATCTCTTCCACAAGTCATATTTTTACTTTTTTTTAAAAAGAATAGATATGACTGAAGCCATAAGTATCTGTATATCCCAGAAAACTTGGTAGAAAAAATGCCTGTGTTATTCGAGGAGAGTAACATAGTGCAGGGCTCAAATCGGTGACATTCACCGCAGAAGTCCAGTGCGTTACCGCGCGGCCATGCACTTCACCTGAGACATTCACACAACTCAAATTACTCTCTCCGATGTTGCTAATGTTCTAGTTGGATCCTTTGGTCGTTTTATTTTTATGCAGTTGCATCCCAGTTCTTCACACCCAGAAGCTCTCTAGCGTCCATTCCTTCTACATCAACCTTTGGGATCTTCTGAAGCTTCTTGTTGACCTCCGTGGCCTAGTTGGTAAGACACCTGTCTTCTGATCCGGAGATTGCGGGTTCGATTCCTGCTGGAACCCAGATCTTTTAAAAAATAATAAAGGTTTTCAGTCTACCTTTCACTTAAGGCCTCATAAACATATTTTTGGTTGATTGGAGAGAGTTGTCGCATGACAGTAATCCCACAGGGTTGTGCTGTGTGTTATACATGATTCGCTCGGGTGCTGCTATTGTTGCCAGGCTGGATTTGTTTAGTGGATTCGAGTCTCGAGTTAGGGCGAGTTTTTTCTCAAAACGGTGCTATATAAACTTGTCCTTTGGATTAAATTGAACTGGGTATCTATAGAGAGTCCTGCCCAAGTAAGTCTCTAGAGGTTAATATGGAAAAAGGGGTTGGGTTCTCCATAAAAAAATTATATTTCTTCATTATTCTCCCAACTCCTTCCTTGTCGATAGCTTTATAAATATTTTCAAGGCTTTATTATATTTTGAATTTGTCTATAGACTCGAGTACAAATAATACATTTGCATCATAAATAATTTTTTGGTATTTCTTTTTGCAGGTATTTTATCTGTTTACGATGGTAGTACTGACCATAGTTGTTGCCAGCGTTCTGGAAGCCTTCAGGTTCCGTATACATTACAAGAGGAGCACCACTAAAAGAGACGGTACGTTTAGTTTGTTATCAATGTTTTATAACTTATCATTTTTATTGTTTCTAAATTTTATACTCAGATTAACATGTCAGCTTGACGAAGTTGCAAATGGGATAGTGGTAAGGGAGAAGTTGCAAATGGGATAGTGGTAAGGGAGAAGTTGCAAATGGGATAGTGGTAAGGGAGAAGTTGCAAATGGGATAGTGGTAAGGGAGAAGTTGCAAATGGGATAGTGGTAAGGGAGAAGTTGCAAATGGGATAGTGGTAAGGGAGAAGTTGCAAATGGGATAGTGGTAAGGGAGAAGTTGCAAATGGGATAGTGGTAAGGGAGAAGTTGCAAATGGGATAGTGGTAAGGGAGAAGTTGCAAATGGGATAGTGGTAAGGGAGAAGTTGCAAATGGGATAGTGGTAAGGGAGAAGTTGCAAATGGGATAGTGGTAAGGGAGAAGTTGCAAATGGGATAGTGGTAAGGGAGAAGTTGCAAATGGGATAGTGGTAAGGGAGAAGTTGCAAATGGGATAGTGGTAAGGGAGATGTTGTAAATCGGATAGTGGTAAGGGAGAAGTTGCATTAATTTGACAGGTTTATTGCTATGTAAAAAAAATTCTAACCATTCAACCGACTATAACAAGTGTGACTCATCCACTGCGTGTTTAGGCATTGATCTTTGCTAACACGAATGATGGTCGCACGTTTCATCCATCAGCTTTGTAGTCAAGTCCAAGAGTGACTCACCATATGGTCAGACGATTTTACAGTTAAAATTTCATACGTCCTATCCTCAGTAGTATTTATTTATTTTATTTATAAGAATAATTGGTCCAGTCTGTCAAAAAAGAGTTGAAAATAAATGAGGGCGCTGCGATCGTCTGATTGGCAACATCGTAGTTGTGTATAGCTGATTGCAAAAACGCACTAACCTACAAAAAAAAAAAATTGTCAGAAAAAATAAACACTAGCCGTTTTGATGAACTTACCTATAATATATAATTTAATATAAAAAGAGTATAAATGGTATTTCACTATATTCTGTTGAATTTCTGAGTTAACAAAATCATTTCCCTTAAGCTAATTAAGGAAAATTTGAAATAAATTTTGAAAGTTGTTTTAAATTTCGAATTTGTTGGCGAATGGCACAGATATTGAAATCGTCCAATTCTTTTTAGGGCGACCCTTCCTGGAGGTCCCGTCTGGAGTTGTGAATTTTCCCCCATTTTCTTCTTATTCTTTAATACATCGTCTAACCGTGCTTTTTTATTTACCTGTAAATAAAAAAAACATTAATGCTAATATAAATAATGATGTATTAAATAACATTTACAAAACGATCCATTAAATAACACGACATATTCGTGATATATTATGGTAACATAACCTTTATGTTCGTAATATAACTTGTATGATGAAAATATTAATCTCATAAAACTTTTCAAAAATATGGATTATACCATTTGTCCAAGTGGCTGTCAATGATTTGTATTTATATTTACTTTTTAACATAATCCCTTCTAGTTTTAAGGCACTTTTTTTCCATTGCGACTTCAACATCAGTCAACATCTTCATGGGTTATAAAATTTACTTTTAGTACATACTTAAGATCACTACCTCATATAATACGTATGTCCATTAGATCACTACCTCATATAATACTTATGTCCATTAGATCACTACTTCATATAATACGTATGTCCATTAGATCACTACCTCATATAATACGTATGTCCATTAGATCACTACCTCATATAATACATATGTTTTCCGTAGAGGAGAAACTTCTCCACGAGGAGGTTCATGTGAGCTGGGAGGAGGTGCAGCAGCTGGGGATAGATGGCACTATGGCTGACCAGCTCAGGCCGCACCTTGTTCCAGGGGTGAGCTTTTATTTTTTATCCAAAGTTTTCACATGTGTGTCGGGAATCTTTTTTCTAAATCTGCAAAATACAGAGAAACTCGCTTAAGGTTTTTTGTTTAAGACATTTACAAAAATTAAAGTAACTTTCTTGTCATGAAAAAATTCTACAAGGGGTCATAGTAGTATTATGTACACTTTTGTTTCCTTTATAAATTTTTGACTGTGAAATTGCTAGAATTTCCAGGGTACAATTCAAGGACACGGTTTCAACGGGACGCGGTCACTTGTCAAACATCCAATAATAGTTTGATAGTGGTTCAAGAGATGTAACCTGGTAAACTGATTTCGTGAAGGGGTAACATTGAGTGGCCACCACAAAGTCCTGATTTGTTTCCACTTTTTTTTTTTTGTGGGGATATTTAAAAAGTCAAGTATACGCAAATCCAACGATTATGCTACAATTGAAACGAAACATTCGTCAAGAGATCGAAGCGATATCTTGGGAAACATGCAGGCATTTTCGAGCCAGATTAGACATTTTCGAGCCAGATTAGACAAATGTCATCGATGAGACAACTCAACATCATTATTTTCAAAAAAAAAAATTCAGCTTATTGTTACATATTTGCAGTAATTAAAATGAATGAATACATACCATTGTTTTATTATAAATTTAAAAAATAAAGAACTTTACTATGGCCCAATCTGTATATTGTAACTATACACTTCAAATATAACCCTCTTAAGAAGTTTTGATTGGCTAGTCCCTTGGAAAACATCTTAATAGGGTATGTTTGAAGATTTTTACAGTTTTGCACTAGTTGAAAATGTTTTTCGGAGTTGTTGAGTTGGCAACAATGAACTGTCTATTGAATAATAGTTGTATAAAGTCGTTCAACTGATTATTGAATAACAGTTGTGTAAAGTCGTTCAACTGACTATTGAATAACAGTTGTATAAAGTCATTCAACTGACTATTGAATAACAGTTGTATAAAGTTGTTCAACTGACTATTGAATAACAGTTGTATAAAGTCATTCAACTGACTATTGAATAACAGTTGTATAAAGTGGTTCAACTGACTATTGAATAACAGTTGTATAAAGTCATTCAACTGACTATTGAATAACAGTTGTATAAAGTTGTTCAACTGACTATTGAATAACAGTTGTATAAAATCGTTCAACTCACTATTGAATAACAGTTGTATAAATTCGTTCAACTCACTATTGAATATATGTTGTATAAAGTCGTTCAACTGACTATTGAATAACAGTTGTATAAAGTCATTCAACTGACTATTGAATAACAGTTGTATAAAGTGGTTCAACTGACTATTGAATAACAGTTGTATAAAGTCATTCAACTGACTATTGAATAACAGTTGTATAAAGTTGTTCAACTGACTATTGAATAACAGTTGTATAAAATCGTTCAACTGACTATTGAATAACAGTTGTATAAAATCGTTCAACTGACTATTGAATAACAGTTGTATAAATTCGTTCAACTCACTATTGAATATATGTTGTATAAAGTCGTTCAACTGATTATTGAATAACAGTTGTATAAAAAAGGTTGTACCACGTGGTTTGGTTTATGATGCCGACATTTCGAAAACGTTGCAGTTTTTTATCTTCAGAGTTAGTTTGTAGTCATCTTTACCATAAGTGGATGTGCTCTGGATATCGCTTGACCTGTAGTCAGGTCTCAACTGTAATGTGATGATGTGGTCCATCCCAGTTCACGTCTGTATAGTCAGCGCATGGGTCCATCCCATCATCATGTAAGAACAAGTGCACGGCTTCCACAAAGATTCAAGTTATTGTTCATTTTTATTTTGTTGTTGATTTGATTTGTTTATGGAGTACCATCCTGATTTGAGGTGGAATCCGTCATTTCTGTTAGTCAATCCATTTTGTCTTAAAATAATTCTGTTTTCTTTTAATTTAATTTAGACCATGATGACATTCATCGGTTCCCGTCCCAGGACACGTGAGGTACTCCAGAGGAGAATGTATACAAATGAAATTAAAAAATGGTTGGTGGAGGCTGCTTTGGAAGAAAAAGGAGAACCCGCAACGTCAACAGAGCAGCCGGAGGGTGAAGAAGTTGTTACCAGTGATAGGAGATTAATTTAATGAAGATATTGTCGTTTTCTCTCACGAATCCAGTTAATTTTTGTTCGAGGGAAGATCATTAGAAAATATTTAAGTTTTTACCAAGTTTTATGATGTTGATGTATCACGGCAATCAAATATATTCCATAATATGCAGGTTGTTAAATATAATTATCTCGTTTTTTTTACACGTGAGATTCTCAGTTTCTTATTTATTTATTTCGTTAATGTAGCTTGTAAGTTAGTAATCAAGACGACATACAGGTAACTCTCGTACAATCAGGACAACATACAGGTAACTCTCGGTACAATCAAGACAACATACAGGTAACTCTCGTACAATTTTGTCCGTGTAAGTCCAATAGAGTATAACTTTGCTAAATCGAAATCCTTGGTTCTGTGAAAAACTTATTTCGTATTAACGAAAATCTCTATCAAGTGAAATCCTTGTAAATTGCATCACAAGAGCCACAAAACCGGCACCCGTAGTCTAACGGATATATCGTTGTCCTAACTATAACAACACGTAACTCCGTATGAGTAACTTTACAGGAGAGAGAAAAAACGTCACAGTTTGTCCTATATAAACCTAAACATTGTTTTTTTAAATATATCTGATTGATAAAGACATTGTTTTTTTTTATCAATCAGATATATTTAACGTGTTCCTAGCGGGAAGCACAAACGCCTGTGATCTGATCTGTAGCATTCCTTTGTGTATTTTACGTAATGTTTAGTTTATCTTCTTTATTTAATGAGTCTCCTTAAGAGTAATGACTATTATTTATTATCAGAAAATTACTTGAATGTTATGTTTACTTGGTGGTGTAATCAAATATCAGTGGTTCTAAACAAAATACGCATTTAAACTTAGAAATTAAAAAACACCGAAATTGTGCCGCGCACAGGATTCGTGGAATTTGATTTTTAACGCGGTGTACAGGTTAAAAACAATGTTTAAGTTTACATAGGACAAACTGTGACATGTTTTCTCCCTCCTGTAAAGTTACTCATGTGGAGTTATGTGTTTTTATAGGTAGGCCAACAATATGCATTTACTATTTTTTTCAAAAAGACAAATACTGAATAACCACTCGACTGTGGTCATTCTGCAAGATTTAAATGCTTTAAAACTTCATAATGATCAACTAATGATAAAAAAATATGCAAGCAGGCAAACTAACAATCTGACTTGATATGCATGCCACCACGGTGAGATCACGGTCGGACCATTATGATTTTCGGTTTTTTCTGTAATGAAAGAGACAGAGAGAGAGACAGCTCGCTATTGTTCACCTTGTCTGCAGTGTACATTTTTAAATAAAGAATTTTTATATTGAGACTGTTATGAGTTTCGTATCCTGTGTATATGAGAGTTACCTGAATTTCGAATATTATTTATATTGCGATTAATAAGATTATGGCTTTATTATTATTATTAGTGTATTAAATTCGAGACATTATTATTAATGAAATATTTTAAAAACGTCATGTTTTTAGATTTTAATATATTTTATTTAGTATTTATGACATTGCCTTTTGAACTTATTTAAAAATGCGTAGATTAAGCCGAAAAATTAGTTAAAAAAAATTATTTACATATTACGATTTTTGACTTGAAATATTAATTAAACGCAATATCCATTAAATAAAAACTTTGACTGTTATAAATTATCAATTATTTAAAAAAATGGAAGAAAATGTTATTAACCCTACAATGCGCGATTTTTTTTATTTCAATAATAAAAATATATTTATGCATTAAATATGTACTGGAACATGAAAAATACAATAAAACATTTTTTTTGTTTTTATATATTTATATTTAAAAAAAAAGAGTATGGTTCATATATGAATCACGCATTTGTATGTTAATTATATGATATAATGATATAAATGAAATTATATATTTTACTTCACTTATTTTACACATATTTACTAAAGAATAAAAAAAATCACCAATAATAAAGTAATTTGATTTCAAACTGGAACAAATCACAAAAGTCATCTACGCGCAACAAGTCAAACTTCAACTGCCAAATTGACCGGTAAAACAGTTTTCTATTAAACCTATGTGGTTTTAAAGTATGGAGATTATTGTATCACATTTGTAACAGTGCATGAGTCGTTGTTTATACCACTCAACACAAAAATATTTAGAAAAACTTTGGTTGATTCATATGTGTATCATTGCGCAATGTAGGGTTAATTTACACAAATTGTCTCAACTTACTCTTATTCATTTTACTTAACGTGTTCCTCGCGGGAAGCACAAACGCCTGTGATCTGATCTGTAGCATTCCTTTGTGTATTTTACATAATGTTTAGTTTATCTCCTTTATTTAACGAGTCTCCTTAAAAGTAATGACTATTATTTATTATCAGAAAATTACTTGAATGTCATGTTTACTTGGTGTTGTAATAAAATATCAGTGGTTCTAAACAAAATACGCGTTTAAACTTAGAAATTAAAAACGCCGAAATTGTGCCGCGCACAGGATTCGTGGAATTTGATTTTTAACGCGGTGTACAGGTTAACACATCAGCCTTAAGTTCACATGCATCCCTTATTCTATAAAAAATATCTTATTACTATTTCATTGAAACACCCAAATTCAGTTTGTCAAAATGATCAGTGTGATTGTCTCTACGCTATAGCGCAACGTAAATAATGTCAATAAATTCACCAGATTAAAATTACCTACATTCACTCACTATTGTTAGTGAGAAAAATCTCATAAAATGAGGGAAATTTATCTGAGAAATATCTATTTGTAACTCAAGAAATAGTTTGAAGAAAGAAAGAGTTTAAAATATAAGTATATGAAGCTTTGTTGTCTTTATTTAATGGATATTTGCAAACTTTGTATATTTTTTTTTACCTGTTTTGTTTGTATTTTTAGCAAAACAATTTTTTGATAATCTACCCAAATCAGTTTCTTAACCAAAATTAGATATATAAATTATTTATTGTATTTTTAATGCTTGACAATAACCAATGGTTAATAATAATTAAATGTTTAATAGCTAGTTATCCAATTTTATCGTGTTAAAATATTTTATCTATTATTTTATATCTGCGGTACTTTATCAAATTCTGATGTTGTATTTTATATATCTATAAGTTGAATAAATGTGGCAAAATCAACCGAAAATTAATATTTGTAAATCAATCCCAAATTAATATTTGTGCGTCAATCCCAAATTAATATTTGTGAGTCGATCTCAAATTAATATTTGTGAATCAATCTCATATTATTTTTTGTGAATCGATCCCAAATTAATATTTGTGAGTCAATTTCAAATTAATATTTTTGAATCAATCTCAAATAAATTTTTGAGAATTAATGCCAAATTAATATTTGTGAATCAATACCAAAATTAGTATTTTTGAATCAATCCCATATTAATATTTGTGAATCAATCTCATATTATTTTTTGTGAATCAATCCCAAATTAATATTTGAAAATCAATCTCATATATTTTTTTATGAATCAATCCCAAATTAATATTTGAAAATCAATCCCAAATATTTTTTTGTGAATTAATCCCTAATTAATATTTGTGAATCAACACCAAATTAATATTTGTGAATCAATTTTGTATTATTTTTTGTGAATCAATCCCAAATTAATATTAGTGAATTTATATTTGGGATTGGGCGATCTCAAATTAATATTTGTGTACAAAATATAAAGATGTTTAAATTGTGTACTAATAAGAAATTTAGCAAAGACCGCAGATATTACCTTCTTTGTGATCTTATCAATAGTGATATTTGTTTCTTTATCCAGTATACGTACCAATATTATGATTCAGAGCAGTTTCTTTATCCACTATACGTACCAATATTATGATTCAGAGCAGTTTCTTTATCCAGTATATGTACCAATATTATGATTCAGAGCAGTTTCTTTATCCACTATACGTACCAATATTATGATTCAGAGCAGTTTCTTTATCCAGTATACGTACCAATATTATAATTCAGAGCAGTTTCTTTATCCAGTATATGTACCAATATTATGATTCAGAGCAGTTTCTTTATCCACTATACGTACCAATATTATGATTCAGAGCAGTTTCTTTATCCAGTATACGTACCAATATTATAATTCAGAGCATTTTCTTTATCCAGTATACGTACCAATATTATGATTCAGAGCAGTTTCTTTATCCAGTATACGTACCAATATTATGATTCAGAGCAGTTATAAGTATTTTGATGTACGGTAGGGAAATGTAGATTGGAAAAAGGAGAGAAAACTGAGTGCTTGCTGTAGAAATGTATGTGCTGAGAAGTATATGTGATATGTAAATGAATTATAGAATACAGGATGTAGTTATTAAAATTGAATGTGAAATAAAATTATTAAAAATGCATAAAGGCACTCTGAGGTGGTTTAGCCATGTTGAATGAATGTCGAAAAATTAATTGAACAAATCAAAGAATGCAAATGAGAATGTAGCAGAGGAAGAACGAGAGAAGTATGAGTCAATTAATTAGTATGGTAATAAGGACATGTCAAAGAGCTCGGTTGAAACACATAATTTTTTGAGCTTCATTAAACAAGTCTTCGGGTTTCACATGCAATCGTGTGGAAGTATCCAATCTAATGGTAGCAGCCGTCACTTTCCTATTCTTTCACTCAGCTTATTTTATTTTATGTAATATTTTTAATCTTTCAATAATGGTGGGTTCGATTCCTGTGTTGGAGCGCTCTTGAAAAAAGCCTGCTATCTAAATGATGATTTATAAATTGACCTTTTATTGTTTTCGTTAAGACTATTGGAGTAGGCCACGTAACTCGCAATTTGTCTTTATATTTGTTGGGAATTTAACTATACACAGAAATGTAACAAAGAACTCTCAATTGATAAGCCGTCATTCGTGAACGAGTATAATTGTCAGCAAACCTGTAGATGGACGATACTTGTGCGTGTATTGGTTTATTATGTGTAAACTGTTGCACTTGAGCAAACATGCATTCTTGACAGATTAAATCGAGAGTTCTGATGGCAGGGATATTAAATTTTCAAGATAATTGGCATGTTTGATCTGCTATAGCCTTTCAGTAATCAATTTAATAGCACTATAAGAATTTTTAACCAGCTATGTTACAGTAAACACAAATCCAGATGTAAATTTCATAATTCCAAAAGCTATCCCTGGCAATTGAGTATGGTTGTCAGCCATCTTGTGGATGGAAGATGCCTCTGCATGTATTAATTTATTGTGTGCAAGCTGTTGCACTTGAGCAAGCACACAATCTTGACATATCAAACCCAAAGTTTTTATGGCAAGATCAAAATTCCAAGACGGCGCTCAGTTTTAATCTCCTATAGCCTTCGTTAGATCAAGTTTTTTTATATAGCGCTTTTTATAGTATTGCTTAATAGCGCTATAAAAATGAATAAGTAGTATATCATGGGCTCAATACTAAAACTAGGTAACTCGAAATTTAGCAGTTTTGAGTTATTTACACCGATGGATTGCTCATCGAAGGGGCTTTCTAATGCCATAAATAGGTATCTTAAAATATTATTTCTCAATTGAGTTATTCAGCATTTTCATAATTAGGTAAGTCGTAAACGTGGAAACAGAATAATGCTTAAAGTAGATATCTGAAGTTCATATAACTTAAATCTTACGATCTATTGAAACCTCCTTTATTAGTTTCATAAAAAAATATAAGCCCGATACCTCATCATTAAAGAGGAGTTATCAGACAAAAGGACATCGAAACTAAGAACGACATTTTCTCAGACTAGAGAATTTTGAGTTACCTAGTTATAGTATTGAGCCCATGATGTATGCTATAGAAAAATATACATTCAGATGATAAATGACCTTAGAGTAAAAACGGTTTGAAATCAAACCTGGGGCACCCCCTTACTTAATATGAATGCTAACCATAGACCACAGCCGCCTACAACAAAGAAAACAATGATTAGATCAATTGAGTGAATTTTGAAAGATAATTAATCAGAGAAACCTTTATGAGAAGATAGTGAAAGACATATGTAGTGATAGAAAGATCTGCCACTTTGTCGCCTTAGTTTGACCCGGCAGAGATGTGACGCAGTGATGTGTTTTCTTTCTTTTTGCGTGTAGCCACCACGTGCAATGTGTCTTTTCTAGCCAGATCACAGTGTCTTGTGATTAGATGACGATTTGTATGTATGTACCGTAGAGACAGAAATAATTTATTTATTTTTTTTATTCAGGTAGGTACCTTATTACTATATTTTATTTCATTAAACTCAAGTTGATTCTTGTGATTTCATTTTGGTAAACCCAACAATGCTTCCAAAAAAATTGTTTTTTTTTTAGTTATTAAAATAAAAATGTATAAATTAATTTTCCTCTTATTTCTATGGAGTTGTTTTTAATTGATTATTTTACTATTATTATAATAAAAAAAATTAAATGAATAGATTTTTTTGTCTCAAAAACGTATTTACAATTTTTTCTTTTGTTAATTTTCTACATATATTCCAAATATTATATTAACAAGAACTAGTTATTAGTATAAATAATTTGTTTCTTTTTCTTTATTAGTACTATTGATTTTTTTAATTTATCAAACTATTTACAATTTGACCAAAATCTCCTAAATATAAATACAAATTGATATTTGTTATTTTATATTTAGAAAATGCGGGAATCGAATCTGCAATCCCTGGGTTAAAAATCTTACAAACAAGACCACAGGAATCTTTTAAAATGTCCTGGTTCACAAAGCGTACGTTAGGACAGGTCTTAAAAATCTTTCGAGAGTTGGCTTTTTATGTTACTGTAGGGTAAGAGATACTCAAGTTAAAATATAAGCCTAACACAGCATCCATCACTAAGGTTCAAATGTTTTCTGCCTGAACAAGTTAAGAGCGTTTTTAGACAGATACCAAGAAGACCACATACATTGCATCATCCGATCATGTTTCAATTAAAATTTAAAACTACCCTATGTAGACGTCGACTAGAATCGATAAACAATGTATTGTTTCGTTATATTCTGAAATACTATGCGTATCCAGAAAGTAAGTGTACAGAGGCTCTCACGACCGGATGGATTTTATTTTCGACATGTTGGCTACACTTCCGTGTAGTCTGACCCTTCCCCTCCGCAACGAGACCGGTTCGAGGTCAGTACGTTGAGAAGTGTCGACGCGACAACACGTTTCGTGAAAAATGTCAATCCAATCTTCCGCCAAGTGCGAAATACACGGCGTCATCCGTAATCTCGTTTGGAAGGGAAAACCTCCGGTTGAGGTTTATAATGAGGTGAAAATTGCATATGGTGATAAAGCTATGAATCGTACGAGTGTGTACAAGTGGTGTCACGAGTTTAAAAACGGTCACGTCACACCTCTTCACCCTCCGCCAAAAAGTTCAAAACCACAATTTCAGTCAAGAAAATCATGGCATCCGTGTTTTGGGACTATCAAGGCATAATTTTAATTGAATATATGCCTCAAGGGGAGACCATCAACTCTGCAAGATACTGTGAGACCCTAAAAAAATTGCGGAGGGCGATTCAGAACAAGAGGAGAGGCATGCTGACAAAGGGAGTCTGCCTGCTGCACGACAATGCCAGACCACACACGGCCAACGCCACGAAGGAACTGCTCGCCTCGTTTAAATGGGATGTCCTGAACCATCCTGCGCATTCCCCTGACCTAGCACCTTCAGATTACTATCTATTTACCTCCCTGAAGCTGCACATGGGTGGAAAAAGGTTTTCAACCGACGAGGAGATAAGGGAGGAGGTGGAGAAGTGGACGGAGGGGTTGGCGGGAAACTACTTCGAGGAAGGCATCAAAAAGTTGATACCCCGCTTCACCACCTGCATTGAGAGGAATGGCGACTATGTCGAAAAATAGCTTACATATGTACTACGGTAACCACTTATTTTTTTTGTTTAAATAAAAAAAATTGTAACCTACCAAAATTTAGTACACTTACTTTCTGGATATGCCTCGAATTAAACTTTTAATATTGCACGGTTATCAAGTTATTTTCAAAAGAAGGAAAAAAACCTGTCAGAAATTAAATAATGTCATCATCTTAATTTAGTTTTATTTCTGCTGGGCTTTTCTCTTATTTTAAAAGAAACTTGATAATACGATATTCATTTTTTAACATTTCATAATATAATGAAATAACACGTCTGCTATCAGCTCCATTTGATATACTAACGAGGATACATGTATCAAATTTTAACAAGGGTTGCGAAAACACCAAAGCAATTTCCGTTTTCAACTCCTACTCCAGAAATTTTAAATGTTTGACTCTGTCTCTGGCTTCGACTTGGACTCGAATTATATTTCATATATTGCTAACCATATGTTATACTTAATTACGTGGTGTAACTACTTAAATGAATTCCTCATCATACTACACACTATACTAAATGGCACATAGTTCATAATTTAATACAGTAAAAGTCCGTTAATTAGAACAGTAATAATTTGTAATTCGAATTTTAATTCTGAGATGAAATTTAAGTGTCGCGAACTTTGATTATTATCATATGGGGCTTAGAGTATTCTTTTCATATAAATTAATTCGTATTTTTATAATTTCACATCTGTGAAAATGAATGTGTCAAAATCTTTGAATTGTAGTTTATAATATTGTAATTAAATACGCGACCAAATAAAAAGCAGTGAGATAATCATATTTATATTATGTGTGCATTTTAAGTGTCCCTTATTTTGTCAAAAAAACCAATTGTTTTTCACCCCCTAAATATTTTCCATTTGGTTTGATTTACTCAAAAACAAAATTTTATCTCAATAGGATGACGTTAATCCGTGCCGACTTGAGGGCCAAATTTGAACGTTAGGAATTATAGGTTTATTAGTTCTAAGTCAGTAATTGAATACATTTTTACTCTTTTGAGTGCACTATGGTTTTAAGTATTCTTAATTTAAATCTTTTTTTAAAATTTGATATTATACATTCATCAATAGTTTTTACACTGACTTAGAACTAATAAACCTATAATTACTAACATTCAAATTTGACGCTCAAATTAGCACAGATTAACATCATTCTATTGAGATAAAATTTTGTTTTTGAGTAAATCAAACCAAATGAGAAATATTTAGGGGGTGAGAGCAAAAAAATTCGCAAAATTTTTATTTTGTGACAAAATAAGGGACACTCATGTTGCAAGCATGAACAAGTTAATGTGTTTAAAAATTGACCATGTCAAAATCAAATAAATGATAATTATAATTTATTATGTCATTAAATATATTATTATGTTTCAATATATCGGAAATATGTCGATAAAACTTTATTTGACTTACGTTGTTTTTATAGTAAGAAAAATGACCGCAATACTTCCAGCCGTTGGGAGTCTTACGTAAATTCAAATAGGTTTTTTTAGTTATTGTGTAATTTGTATTTTAAATTTTTTTGTAAAAATCGGTCCCTTGAATTTTGAATTAACGGACTTTTACTGTAATATAATTTATGTAGCTGATAAGTTTTAGAAAAATTTAAGTCAGAGTCGATTTTAGAAAAGTATGTCACAACTCCGACTTCACAAAAAACCAACCGACTCCGATTCCCACTCCACAACCCTGACTGTTACATCTCCTGACTGTTACATCTCCTGACTGTAACATCTCCTGACTGTAATATCTCCTGACTAACATCTCCTGACTGTAATATCTCCTGACTGTAACATCTCCTGACTGTAACATCTGACTATGTGATGATCATGGCTGGTGTAGTATCTGTCTATACACACTCTTACCTGTTCAGCTCTGAAGGATTTGGACCTTAGAGGTATATAACCTGAAACTGTCATAAGCCAAATTTTAACATTCTCATGTTATATCTCTTCGCTGCCAGGTAATTTGGTACAAAGTACAAAAGCTTCCTGTTTTATCTTCTATATTATTTATTTATGGTATTTATAGTCTTCGAATTATAAAAAAGACGCTATAAATTAGTTTTTCTTTTATTTAGTTAAATATTTTTGTGATTCTGCTATATAACTGTCGATATGAATGCCACATCATGCCTGTATATTGTAAAAGTTATGAAATTTTGTCTAATAACACTATTAACTTATTTTGTATTTAAATTTTATGTGTAACGGTGTATGTCATTAATTGTGTGTACACAATAATCCGTGTAACTCGATAACATTTTAATTATAATTTGTCGCTGTTTTTATAATCCTTCAAAGTTAATATAAAAAAAAAATTATTCGAGGGATAAAAATTTCACAATATCTTAAGGTTGGTCATACCGAATAACTGTTATAAATATTCAAAAACATAGTAGATGTCAAAACCAATAAATATCAAAGTTTTCGGTAAATTTTCATTAAAAAAAAATTACAGAATTTAATGAAATCTAATAATATACATACATTCATATAATATAGTCATGATCCTCGTGAGGTAGCAGAAAAAAATAGATCACCACACCATTGTATCCCGTCACACTACTTTCATTTCCTCTACATTCATACATCTCATCATATGCACCTTTCTTTTTTTATTTGTGCTTCTCATTTTGATTTGGCCACGTTTTCCTTCAGCTACCTTCCAAACTGTCCATTTCTGACTTTTGTATTCTTTTTCTCGAGATGCCGTCTCCTATCGAAGGTTGGCCATCATCAAGGCAATCCTTATCTTGTTCTCTGCAGCCGGGAACAACACAGTAGAACTGCAATCAAACCATTCTCCGCAAGTTCTTAAGCCGAGAGATGCGACGTCTTCCTCTGAATAGTTTATCATTTATTTTTCTCTTGATGATCAGTTGTGTTATAATGTATCTTGTAGCCGAGATACTGGAACTTGCGAACCTTCCAGTTTTGAACAACATTTCCTTCTTCTTCCTCTTGGTTTAGGTTGTATGACCTGTTTGTGACAGTGGGCTGTCTTGGGATGATGACGTCTAGCTGTCCTTCCACCTTTTCGGCGGCCTTCCTGGTAATCTCCTGCTGTTAGGGTTTTCAGTCTTAGCGATTCTTGCCAGTCTTATATCCTCCATGCGGTCCACATGATCGCTCCAGAAGCGCCTTCTGCTTCTTCCCCACCTCACTATGTCTTCAACACCACAGACAGATCTTATCGTCTCATTTCTGATCCGATCTCTGAGAATTCTGCCTGCGATGGAGCGTAGGGTTCTCATTTCTGCCACTCTGAGAAGGTTTTTTGTCCTGTTGGTATCGGCTCTCACTTCTATCCCATATGTCATGATGGGGCGGATGCATGTCTTATATATCCTGACCTTACTTTCGGTTAGCATGTGTTTGTTTCTCCATATAGTGTCCCGCAGGCAGCCAGCCGAAGCTGTCACTTTATTAGTTTGTGCTCGTACTTCACTATATGGTATAGGTATGCTAGTTGCTGGAGATGTCTACACCTAGGTAAGTGAATCGCATGACTTGCTCGATGGGTACATTATCGATGATCAGTTTGCATCTGAGTGGCTCTTTTGATATTGTTAAGCACTTTGTTTTATTGACAGAAATCGTCATATTGTATTTCTTAGAAGCAAGGTGAAACTTGTAGAGCATTCTCTGAAGATCATCTTCGTTTTCTGCTAATATTGCAGCGTCGTCGGCATAACACACTGTACTGATCAATTTATTTCCCATTTTGTAACCCAGACCCAAAGAAGTCACCTCTATGATTCTATCCATAATAACATTAAAAGCAAATCTTGACGATACATCTGTAGATCCACATTTCAGCATTTCCACATTTGTAAAACAAATCTTGACGATACATCTGTAGATCCACATTTCGAAAGCCCTAAACCCATGTGATGTTTCTTGTTTTAGTGTCACACCTCCATTTCATAGAGATGAATTGAGAAAATGTATCAGTGAACTATACGTATTCTTAAATTCAAGCCCAGGTCTCGGCTTTTAAAAAGAGACTTCATTTTAACAAAAGCATTTAACATTTAACGCTATCTCTATCCTCATCTTTATTACCCGAGAGGGATCCCATTGTCCGTTTATCCATATTTTCAAAGATTATTAGATTTAGAAATGTATATTATATTTTAATTTTTTCGACATGTCCAAACCGTTTTAACGCTCTTTTCTTCATCCTAAATAAGAAGTATTGTAAAAATAGCGATGATATCTTAGTATTCTTATGAATTCACCTTTATGTTTATTTTCATAAATATATAATCTATAGTCTTCAAATATGACCAGTATTTTAGGATAAAACTTTTAATTTTAATGTTAGTTCTTAATGTCGTAAAAATATAAATATTGAGTAGAAATTTATTATTTTTTACTTCATCTATGCAAAAATGCTTACCAAGTATCCTTCGTTATACGTGATCCTAATTTCGCTGACACGATTTAAATTAAATAAAGATAAAAATGTATAAAAATAAAGAATTATGCTAACCTGATCGGAAGGAATAAGCCATGTGGGTCTTCTAAATGAAAATAAAATAATAATGTTTTTTTTTTAACATTTTAGATTCTTTTTTTCGTTTGGAACCGATTTCAAATTTGGAATCAATCTTGGAATGAATTCACTTTACGCATTTTTTTATTTCCAGAAAAAAAAAACAATCACGTAAAGCGAGGGACGAGTGTATTAAAATCGATATTCATATACTTAGTGCCTGAATGTTTTTATTTTTTTTATTTCGAGATATTAAAATATTGGACCAAATTGTGCAATAACAAGAGATATTATATTATTTTTATTTCGAAACTCAATTATTAGAAGCTTTAAATACTTTTACTGAATATTTTATAAAAAAAAATCTGTTATACGGCACGTGATATACATTGATAGTAATTTATTCTGTGTGAAAAATAGTGTAAATTGAAAATAGTTTTCTTTGCATAAAAAGCAATTAGATTTCTGAGTCTTAAATATATAAAACACTGTTTTTGTTCTGAATTGTGTTTTTACATCACTTGCTGCAATTTCTGGACAGTCAAGTATCATTAACTGTTATTGTCAAGTTGCAAACCTTAGTGTTTCTTCATTTTGCACATTTTATTTCTTGTATCATCGTCATTGCTGGGCATCATAGTCGAGGATCCCCTCACCATTCCAATGTCAATTCAGTTGGAAAGCGAAATTGTGCCATGGAGCAATGTTTTTTTTAAGTGAGTGAGTCGTTGCATACCAGCAAACTCACGGGGTACTGAATCCGATGGTACACCAAAATTAAAAAAACTACGGTTGCAAACCTTAGTTTTTTTAATTTTGAACTTTTTATGTATAAGTTTTATAAAATGATTCTTTATTATTATAACCATTATAGACAAGGAGAATATATGCTGTTAATATCTATATCAAGTTTAACTATCATACATTTTCTAACTTTCATTTTCTTTATAACTATCATACTACCTTGATCAAAAAGTTTTAGGACTTTATTCATAAAATCGAAAATACAAGTTTATTCATCAAAATCGATATGGTCCCCTTCAAAGTACTCCCCATCTACTGCAACGCACATACGCCAGCGCTTGATCCAATCCTCGAAACACCGCTGGTACTCAATTTTCGGTATGTCCATCAGAGCCGTCTTCGATTTTTTCATGACATCCTCTCGGGCGCTGGAACGCGTTCCGCAAAGCGGTTTTTTAAGTCGGTTGAACAGGAAAAAGTCGCAGGGAGCCAGATCAGGTGAATTCGGAGGCTGCTGGATAGTAATCGTGCTGTTTTTGGTCAAAAACTCATGGAAATCATGTCTATCGCGGTCAACACGGTCCTCTTTTTGCATGAAATTGAGGTCTTTCGGCACCAGTTTTGCAGCGACACGTCTGAGGTCCAAATCACTAACCAAAATGTCTTGAGCGGATCCATAAGCGATGTTCAAGTCCTCTGCCAGCTCTCTAATGGTTTGAAAATGGCATCAACGAGTTTGCATTAAATTTTGTGTGAAAAACGGATTTAACGGTCCGCAGACCTTGGAAATGTTGGAGAAGTGTTTTTCGGTGGCACGAACGCTTCAGAAGTAGTCGTGAGTTGGTCGAGGATGACGAACGCAGTGGCAGTCGAAAATTGATGAAAACATCGATAAAATCAAAGAAATGTTGGCCGAAAACCGCAAATTGACCATTAGAGAGCTGGCAGAGGACTTGAACATCGCTTATGGATCCGCTCAAGACATTTTGGTTAGTGATTTGGGCCTCAGACGTGTCGCTGCAAAACTGGTGCCGAAATACCTCAATTTCATGCAAAGAAAGGACCGCGTTGAAATAGCGAAAGACATGATTTCCATGAGTTTTTGACCAAAAACAACACGAATACTCGCTTGGTGCTTAGAGCTACGCTACTAGATTACTATAATAGTCATGTAGCGTGGCGCGAAGCGTGCAGTGTAGCCATTGCGATAGTATGTGGTGCTTTGGTTTGCTAGGATATGTCACCTAGCTCGCAGCGTAGCTCTAAGCACCAAGCGAGGCTCCTACCTGTGTGGCCGACGCTTTAGACTTTTCAATTGTTGCCAATAACTTTAGTCTGTTAGTCAAATTTAACGTAAAAATAATATTTTTCATTACAATATATCAATCAATATAACGAGAAATATTGTGAATGGTTGGCAGCTATGAATTAGAAAAAATATTTAAAATAAATGTGAAATTCCTTTATTAGAAATTTTAATCTATTTAATGGTGGAGAAAAGTTAATCTGCCTAGTTTGACTGCTGAATAATTTCTTTTAAAATCAAGGCCGTGTTAAAAAAATTGCCCATATTTAAGATTCTTAAAAAATAGTTAAAATATGAGAGCAGATATAATTCATTATAATATACCCTTACAACCCCTATCAGCACCATTAGGCTATCCCAGACACACTTGTTTTATAATTGATTTAAATAAATTTAGACTTGAATAGTTATGGGCATTTAAGCACTTGGCAAAAGTTTATATGAACGCCTATAGACATTTTCAGCACTGAATGTGTTAATTCACCTTTTAAAAGACAGATACGGATTTAGTAAATTATTTTAGTAAGTTTTTCCAAATTAATATTTTAGCTGTCGAGTTTGAGCTTATATTACTTATAAAATGTAAAAAATTGCACGTTATTCCCGATTTATTTATACTTCGGAAAGTCTAGGATGAACCGTGCGACGTTTGTCACAAAGGGATGGGGTAAAATGTTTTTTTTTTTACAAATCGAATAGTTTTTTTACAAATCGAATTATTGTTTTTCTCTAAACTGACGTTTTAATTCCTAATTTTCATTATACTCACTTTCTAATGTATTGTATGATTTGTATGTATCTTTAAATATGCCAAGATCCACTATGAATTAATACTAATTATGAACATTTAATTAAAATCGATTTTCGAAATCAATTTTTGGAAATCCAATTATCGAATACCCCATCCCTAGCCAATGCAGACTAACATAGCGACTTTTGACAAACGTCACCAAATATTATTTGATTTTAACAAACTACCACATTTTTGCTAATTTGTGACAAGATGTATTAATTTGTCATTATTGTTAGTTTTATGTAATGTATTTACCTAAATAACTTGGTATTTATAAGAATCGAGGCTTATATTTAAGTTGATAAAATAATTAAAATTACTAAACATCGTTACAAGGTTGTATTGGGGCAAATTTGTGAGCTGTCATACGGTTCATCCTAGATTTTCCGAACTATAATAGTAGATTTGTTTGCCCTCACAAAAATATATGTGTGTAGATAAATAAATAAAATAATAGGGTCTCGATTGCTATTGAGTTTAAAAAAATTATATCAAATATTTTATAAGCCAAGAGCCTGAAATACCTCCTAATTTAGAGAGTTTAGATAATAAAAAATGTTTATATATATATACGTTCCAATCTACATATGTCGTTATTTAGTTAAAATGATTAATGAAATTTAAAGATTGCAATAGATGTTGTAGCTCTTTTGTTAGAGGTAAGATTAAAATTATTTTATTAAAACAAGCAAGTCTTCTTCTTCTCTTGTTCTATATGATGCTTTCTGGGTAATATTTTAGTTTTGAAAAAATAAAAAAAGGATTAGTTTATCATTAATCTAAACCAGGCATATCAGACAGGACACATTAGGTTTATTTTGCATCAGACCAAGGGCTGTTTGTTTTCAATATTACAAAAAAAAAAAATAATACTTTTTATTTACTTCAAATTAACGACAGTAAAAGCCCGTTAATTTGAAATTCAAGGGACCGAATTTCACAAAAAAAAATGAATTATGAATTACACGACCACTAAAAGAACAATTTGAATTTGTGCAGCATCTATCGACAGCTGGGAAAATCGTGACTATTTTTCCTTACTGTAAAAATAATGTATGTCAAGTTTTGTTAATGTATGTCAATTTTCTGGAATATTGAAACATACAATAATTGCATATTTAATGGTTAAATATTTTTTTTTAAAATACCTACTATTTTTCATGAGCAGTCAAAATGTACGAATTAAAAAAAAAACCGTTTAATTGCCACTCATTTGATTTTGATATGGTCACTTGTTTACACAGATTAACTTGTCATTGGTTTTTATTTGGTTGCGCACTTGCTTGATTATGATATTATGATTCCAAGTTTTTGACTAATTATTGTTTCGAGTTGTGAAATTATTAAAGACAAAAAAAAACTTGAAAATACGAGGCATATCCAGAAAGTAAGTGTACTGAATTTTTGTAGGTTACAATTTTTTTTATTTAAACAAAAAAATTACATGGTTACCGTAGTACATATGTAAGTTATTTTTCGACATAGTCGCCATTCCTCTCAATGCAGGTGGTGAAGCGGGGTATCAACTTTTTGATGCCTTCCTCGAAGTAGTTTCCCGCCAACCCCTCCATCCACTTCTCCAACTCCTCCTTTACCTCCTCGTCGGTTGAAAACCTTTTTCCACCCATGTGCAGCTTTAGGGAGGTAAAGAGATAGTAATCTGAAGGTGCTAGGTCAGGGGAATGCGCGGGATGGTTCAGGACATCCCATTTAAACTAAGCGAGCAGTTCCGTCTGGCATTGTCGTGCAGCAGGCAGACTCCCTTTGTCAGCATGCCTCTCCTCTTGTTCTGAATCGCCCTCCGCAATTTTTTTAGGGTCTCACAGTATCTTGCAGAGTTGATGGTCTACCCTTGAGGCATATATTCAATTAAAATTATGCCTTGACAGTCCCAAAACACGGATGCCATGATTTTCTTGGCTGAAATTGTGTTTTGAACTTTTTGGCGGAGGGTGAAGAGGTGTGACGCCACTGTTGAGACTGCCTTTTGGTTTCAGGCGTGTAGTGTGCAACCCAAGTTTCATCTCCAGTAACGATGGAGCGGAGAAATTCATCTCCATGGAGTTTGCAGCGCCTCAAAAACTCTTGCCCGGCCTCCACTCGATTCAACTTGGCGGGAGATGGGGTTGACATTTTTCACGAAACCTGTTGTCGCGTCGACATTTCTCAACGTACTGACCTCGAACCGGTCTCGTTGCGGAGGGGAAGGGTCAGGCTACACGGAAGTGTAGCCAACATGTCGAAAATAAAATCCATCCGGTCGTGAGAGCCTCAGTACACTTAGTTTCTGGATACGCCTCGTACATAATAATTTCTAAAGAAAGAACACACAAAACACATACTTACGATAATAATGTGACATATTTCCATATTGAATCTTTGGATATATGGAATCACTTGCAGGAACGTAATACATTGGTCATCCCGCTGCCTACTATGTTAATCTGTGAATTGCGTGGTTTTGGAGTTATCATAATTCATATATAATATTTTGGCGAAAAAACTTTACGTATCCGTGAAATTTGCAGTTTTCCGAATAAATAGTAGAATTTATTACAAAACGTCAATTTTGGAACCTTGAAAACGGTGAAAAATACGAATTATTGTTCTTCTAATTTATGCTCTTTTATAGAAATGATTATTTTTTCCATCCTATTGAGTCACAGACTTATTGTTGGCGGACCACATGCGGCCCGCGTGTTTGACATACCTGATCCATATTAATAAAGAAAACAATAGTTTTTTTTATATTGACCATATATTTTGCGTTACAGGGTTAAAAAATTTTTTTACGTATTTTCTAATAGAAATTTTGTGTTATTTTTTTATTTAATGTTTTGAAATATTTATTTATTTTTTGATACTGCTTAATTTATTCTAATGTTCAACATTAAATTGATGCATTTTGGCTGAATGACGACAACAAAAAATTATCGTTGTTGAGAAAAATAAAGGCTTCTAAATTGTGATAATTCTTTTTGTTTTTATTTTTAATACCCTCTTTTTTATTTAAGGGCAACGAAGAAACCTCCACCCAGACTGTGCTGATAAAGTGATAAACAATAAAATACACATTAAAAAAATATTTAAATTTAATCATTATAGGAAATCGAAACAAAATATTGGGTGTTAACATAAGTTGTGTCCGTTTTTTAACAATTTAAAAATTAGCACCAAAGTAAAACAAAATGGTAGAGGTTATAACATATACATCAAGTTAGACTTTAAATACTATTTTTGAAAAAAATAAACGGATATTTTTTTCGCAATCTTTTCCTTATACATTTTCTATGTTCACTTCTATACATCAAGTTAGACTTGAAATACTATTTTTGAGAAAAATAGACAGATATTTTTTTCGCAATCTTTTTCTTATACATTTTCTATGTTCACTGCTACACATCAAGTTAGACTTGAAATACTATTTTTGAGAAAAATAGACGTACATTTTTATCTTATACATTTTCTATGTTCACTTCTATACATCAAGTTAGACTTGAAATACTATTTTTGAGAAAAATACGAGTAGACGTACATTTTTTTCACAATCTTTTTCTTATACATTTTCTATGTTCCCTTCTACACATCAAGTTAGACTTGAAATACTATTTTTGAGAAAAATAGACGTACATTTTTTTCGCAATCTTTTTCTTATACATTTTCTATGTTCACTTCTACACATCAAGTTAGACTTGAAATACTATTTTTGAAAAAAAATAAACGAATATTTTTTTCACAATCTGGGAACCTAAAACCCCAGAGTGGAAGACTACCAACCATTACACCAAAGGTTTCAATATGAAAAAAAAAACAAAATGATATTAAGAAATATTTATTATGAAATGTATAAAAAATCAATATAACATAGGCTAATAAATGTATTTCCCCAATACTCTTAAAATAATATTTCTAATTAACATTTTTCTGTTTTCATAAATATGACTAATATAATAACCTCTAAAGGTCATTCACATTTATAAATCTAAAGGTCATTCACATTAACCTCTAAAGGTCATTCACATTTATAAATCTAAAGGTCATTCACATTAACCTCTAAAGGCCATTCACATTTATAATCATTCACATTTATAAATACTGAGAGCTAATACTTTTTTTTGAAATAATATATACGGCCGATTATAGGTATTCTATGAAAAAATATTCAATGAAAAAAACGCTTGCCGTTTGAGGGGTAGAGTGCGGGGTTCGAACCGGCGACTTTCCGCTAGTGGGTTACTGCACGACCATGCACTGTATAAATTAAGGTTAATGTTCATGAGAACATTCACCTTTATACAGAATCCAGCAGGGAAGTGGGTGATTTTGAAGTAACGGTTTCCTTTGGTAATATGACGGAGAGAGAAATAAGGGCATGCAAATCCTGTCACCCATGATACGTAATTTGTTTGCTGTGACATTTTTTAAAGTGGTTCACAACACGAGGTTTGCCGAAATTTTAATTAGACACACTATTATCGTATCTCATCTGTCCATGTAATTTAATTAGACACACTATTATCGTATCACACTATTATCGTATCTCATCTGCCCATGTAATTTAATTAGACACACTATTATCGTATCTCATCTGACCATGTAATTTAATTAGACACACTATTATCGTATCTCATCTGCCCATGTAATTAAACACACTATTATCGTATCTCATCTGCCCATGTAATTTAATTAGACACACTATTATCGTATCTCATCTGCCCATGTAATTTAATTAAACACACTATTATCGTATCTCATCTGCCCATGTAATTAAAACATGGGTTAATAATTTCGATGAAACTGGTTTGATACTCAAGAAAAAGATTCGAAATATCTGAAGAATGTGGTATACCACAATCATTCAAAATATTGACACTCTGACACGTACGTTAGAGATATGAAGAGTGTCTGTGCATAAACGAGATTACTAACATGATAGCTTTTTCAAAACATAAATGGCAAACTATGTTGTTTAAGACCTTATATACTCGTATGGATATTTGTCAATAAATATTCAAAAGTTAATAACTAATTTTTTTTTTTTTTTTATCCACTTTGCACGGATTTCTCCTGTTACACAAAGAGGGTCTGCTTCTAGCGTTAGCTTATTCATTAGGAATAATATCAGCCAGGATTCTTCTCATACTGCTAGACGGTACCGAGAATATATCAACAGTGTCATTCAGTTGGTTCAATATCTCTATACCACACATGACTGAGTGTTTAGCCATGATATTCATTCTGTAAGTTGGTATGTAGAACAGAGGGTGATTCCTTGCACGACTATATTTATTGGGTACATATAAACTTAGTGCTTCTAAATTCGCGGGACAGTTATAATAGTCAGTTTTCCTGGCATACCCTGTATAAAATACATTTTGACATATTATAAAAGACATAACATAACAAATAAATAATAATCATAATACAGTAAAGATTCTATGTATTACATAGAATTTGTGCTAAAAAATGTATGATATAAGAAAGAATGTAATAAGGAATGTCTTGAACTTAAATGGTTCTACAAAATCGAAAGAATAAAGGTGAAGAAAGGATAACTTAGATGGTTCAGCAATATAGAAAAAAATAAATGATGAAAGATATAAAGGATGAAACTATATTCGAGTAGAAACGAGCATTCTAAGATGGTTTGGGAAATAAAAAGAATGAATGAAGAAACGTAAATAGAAACAATGGTAGAAGAAGATCAAGGAAAGTATGATAGGATAAAATTAATGATATTCATAGTTGTATGGATGTAGGGGAGACGAAAGATTTATGTTATAACAATAAGTCTGGCAATCTGTCTTCCTTGCCTATCCCGACAAAGGAAACGGCAAGATGGTATGTATGTATTTTAAAAAGTACGAAAAGTTTTAGAAGACATGACGCAAGATCAAATAAATCATCTTCAGAAAGAGGAAAGAGTGAGTAGTTTTAAACAAATAAATGTATGACAAGGTGCATGTATGGATGAGACAGAAGAGAAAGAAGTTTATGAGCAAAGAAAAGACAAGATCTATCCTGTTTGACTACCCCAATATGGACATGACGTGATGGTGATAATGATTTAATTATATTATTTATAGTTAAAACATTAACACTGCGGAGGTTTCAAGACGTTGTTATTTGTTAAGTCAAACAGTGTTTATTCCAGTTTATATAAAGTGGAATAACAAATCGATCAATAAGTCCCGGGACTAACCAACAGATGGCGCCTCTAATAACAAATCCATACCATTCTCAGTTAGTACCAACCTTTTGAAGTTACGTGTCAAACTTTCATGACATTCCGACATTGTGTCATTGAGTTACAGTGGTTTTAATGCCGCTACTTTTGGTATTTTCAAAACAATGGAAAAAACCGAATTTCGTGTGTTGATAAAACATTGCTTTTTAATGGGAAAAAAACCGTTCAAACTCAGCGATGGCTTGAAAAGTGTTATCCGGGCTCTGCTCCGTCGAAAAGACCATTTGTCGGTGGTATGCTGATTTCAAACGCGGTTGTACAGACACAAATGATGCTGAACGCGCTGGTCGTCCAAATTAGGCTGTTACACCAGAAAACATAAAAAAAACCCTCAAAATCGTTCGGAGCGACTAAAAACTCAACAGTCGGCCGGGAAGGTTATGGCCTCCGTATTTTGGGATGCGCATGGTATAATATTCATCGATCACCTTGAAAAGGGGAAAACCATCAATAGCGTTAATGGAGCGTTTGAAGGCAGAAATTGCAAAAAAACGGCCCCATATGAAGAAGAAAAAAGTTGTCTTTCATCAGGACAATGCACCGTGTCACAAGTCGATGGTAACGATGGCCAAATTGCATGAGTTGAACTTCGAATTGCTTCCGCCCCCACCGTATTCTCCAGATTTGGCTCCCAGCGACTATTGGGCGTTCGTAGACCTCAAAAAGATGTTCCAGGGAAAGAGATTTGGCTCCAATGAAGAAGTGATTGCCGAAACTAACGCCTATTTTGAAACCAAAGATAAATCCTTCTACACGGCTGGCATAGAAAAGTTAGGAAAGCGTTGGAATGAATGTATCGCTCTTGAAGGAGACTATGTTGATGAATAAAGAAGAATTTTGGCAAACAAATGTTGTTTTAGTAGTTAGTCCCGGGGCTTATTGATCGATGTGTTAAACAGGGTTTGACTAAATAAATTACAATGATTTAATTCATGTATATGGAAAATTCTGTACTTAAGCTACAATAACACCCTCTCCACCTAATTCGACTAGTGTTACTGTAAATCCTCCTCGGTTCAATGAATTCATCAACTCGTTCACATTCCCATCATCGGAGTACGGTGGTATCAGGACAATGGCATATCTGGAAACAAAATTTTCATTTAATATTAATGTTTTTGTTTGAAATACAGTTTATAAGGATTTCGGAGTTTTGAGATATTAAAAATTTGTGTTTATCTTAACCGTTAGAATGCTACGCGGCGCAAAAGCGCTGCGATCGTTTGTATCGAAAATTGCGACGCAGCGCAAAAACGCTGCGAGTTTCAGTGTGTTTTTGGTGCTCCGTGGGAGTGGACGTACTCTAACCTCGCGCGTAATTTGTAACGAGAGTGCATTCTTATACATTTAAAAATAACTTTTTACCGTTTTTTTATATTATTTTAAAAAAATAACCATGTCACGTGCTATTATTATAGAAGCCAAATACATAGCACATGAAAATGTTTATATGTGTTCATTCAGAGACAAAAAGTCCAAACCAAACCCAGTCATATTGATTTCATCCAATGCAGATACTAATAGTGTGACGATCAAGAAAAAGAAAGGGAATTTTGAATACGAAAAGGTGAAACCAAGCATGATTGATGACTACAACAAATACATGGGAGGTGTGGACGAATCTGACAAAATGTTGTACGTGTATTTGGACGAGCGAAGAACCCTAAAATATTGGAAAAAAGTAGTATTCAACATATTTGGAAGAATGGTGCTCAACTCTTATATTTTGTATGTTTCCAACACTACCGAAAAAAAAAATGACCCGGCTCCAATTCACACCGAAAATTATTGAGGATATCGAAAAGGAGTGGATGAATCATAAAAATAGCGTGTCAACACAACCATCTTCATCAAACATTACCTGGACGTAACTTACGCCAGTGCGCGGTGTGTAGCAACAGAAGGAGTGGGATAAAGCGATCCCACCTTATTTGCGTTCGCTGTAGGAAAGGCCTACACGCACGCTATTTGTGCGGCAAAACATAATTGTTGAGCTATTTTTTTTTATATTTTTATTTTCAAAAAGAAATAAAATACAATGATATTGATATTTTATGTTTATTTTTTCATATTCATATCAATAAACATTTTTTCTTTATAATGCAAAAAGAATTATTAAAATTGATTGATATTTGTCTAAATTAGTGTTTTATTTGACACCATTATTTTTTCCTCTAAATTAATCAATATATGCATAGCAATTTTCATACATTTTTGCAAAAATTGCTTAGCACTAAAACGGTTAATATATTATCTTAGATATTAATAATTTGACTGTTATTTGAATATTACAGTTGTACAAATTACAACGTCTTCAAAATGTTGAACCTGAGAAAGTACAATCATATCACTTCATACCAAAAAGCACTGAACGGTTGAATGTGAGAAATGAACGCCAAATTCACATACTATCTCTATTGTAAAATATCCTTAACTGTCCCGCCACCTTCTTTTATCTTTCCGCGAACTTTCACTACACTCAAACAGAGATTGTTTATTGGTCTTCCCAGTTCACCGCACTTCTTTTTTTACATAGTATTTTACTGTCCATGCGGTGCGACTATGAAACCAGTTACAAACCAATGTTAGACTTGCTCTAATCTTGGCATGCTTCAATAAGCGACTGAATATTTATTTCTGGTCAGTAATATAACGTGTTTCATTCCTGATTTTTCTTTCCTCTCCACCATCCCTTCTTTTCCCTTAAGTTGATA
The DNA here is from genome assembly GCA_949825065.1 of Odontocerum albicorne. Taxonomy (NCBI): domain Eukaryota; kingdom Metazoa; phylum Arthropoda; class Insecta; order Trichoptera; family Odontoceridae; genus Odontocerum; species Odontocerum albicorne. Next base: position 7,329,138 of record OX463858.1, read on the forward strand.
ATATCTCATTCTTATTTTTAATATGAGTATATTGTTCATAAATTTCATAAAGATGAATAACCATTTGTTTTTTTTTTCCGACTAAGTAACCTGGTTTATTTATTTTTTCAAAACAGGCTAAGCCCAATTACTTTGAAAATACAAGACATCAAAAAAGAAGAAAAATTACATAGAGGAAAAAAAAATAAGTTAAAAAATGATATAAAATAATGCATATGCATACAAACGAGTATATACACACAAACATATGATACACATATATTCAGTCACTTAAGTATGTCGATGAGTGCTTTCTAACGCGCTCAATCTAAGAAGAAAATTTACTTTTGCTTTTGCTAATGTGATATGAAATATGTCAATATCCGAAGCAGTCCCGTTCAGAAGAGTTAAGGCCCTTCCAAGAGGCATAGCGGCTGGAAGACCCGTTCTTGCGTATGTTATTGAGAACAGTTCTTGCTGACGCAATGTAGTGTAATTGTTAGGAACATTTAACGCTAATCTTTGTAGTAATGCTGGACAGCTCACAACTCCTCGAACGAGTTTGACAACGTATACCAAGAGATGCACATCTCTTCTTACGCTCAAGGAGTTATACCCGAGCATGCCCAGCAGGAACTGAGTAGGATAAAGCCATGGATAGACACCGAACTCTCTCATATAGAGATATTGTAGATATTTTTTTTGTACTTTCTCCACCATGAGCGAGTTCTGCGCCCCCACTGGGCTCCAAATGCAAGCATTGCTTTCTAGTTTACTACGGATCAATGAATTAAACAACGTTTTGAGCACCAATTGGTTTTCAAATGACTTAAGAGATTCTCATTACAAATACTAGAGTTTTATAAGCTGAGTTGCACATAACTTCTATGTGAGGACCAAACGCGAGATTGCTATGGAACAAGACACTCAGATCTTTAATATTATCTGTGCGGGGTATAGGTGTAGATTCTAGTGTATATCTATGAAATTTCAAGACGTGTGAGCGATAATACGACATAATTTTGCACTTTGATGCATGATTGGTTGGAAGAGATTGCCTCCTGGCAATTAGCCTGCCAAATTGTTTTTGCAATGAAGTGTTAATAAATTAATAAATAATTTGGGCATGTGGAACGAACGAGTGAAGAAAGACTAACAAAACAAATCTACAGTGCAAATGTGAGCAGAAGGTTTGGTAGAGGAAGACCAAGGAAAATATGGTTGGATCAAATGAACTGGACAGTATCAAAATCTGCCAAGATGATAGTCAACAACCATATTATAGTACACACTAACTTTGACGTAGGGGATTGAATCTTGGACGTGGAACAATATTGAAAAGAGCCGAATAAATGCTGTAGAAATGCGTGCATTGAGAAGTGACACGGAGTGACAATGTATGACAGAATACGGAATGAAATGATTAAGGATGAGTGTGTACTTAAGGCTGATGTATTGAATAAGTACTTTAGATAATAATCCAGAGTCTATCATAGTACTCGTATAAATAGGCCAAAACCCATACGACGGCTGTCGCCAAAGAAAGAATACGAGAATTGAATTTTGAATACGAGAGAGGAATACTTGGATTCTCTCCGAAAGTAATTCGAATCTCGGTGGGTCCGTGATAAATGAAAAGATGGAAACTATACTGAACGAATTTTAAATACCTAGCTAACAATTTTTGAACCGGTATAAAAAGGGGACAATATATATAAACAAATTCTACATTTATGAATATATATTTTCATAAATGTAGAATTTGTTTTACTTCCGTGACAATGTCACGGGTTGCAACTAGTTGTACTTCATTAACATATTTGAGTCATGATTTCATGAACCATTGCTGGATTTGGACTAGGTGGATACGGAGAAATTAACGAGAGATATGGGCTGACTAGTCTGCAAGCCTGACTCGGACAATAATGAAAGCTTAAAAGCATGTTTCACAATTCATCTAGGGCAAAGATTCCCAAAGTGGTCTATATGAACCCCCAAGGGTCGATTTCAACTTGCAGGGGGTCTATGTCAGCGAGAAAAGAAAATGGGGGTGCATGAGATGTAAATGGGGGTCCACGTGAGTGGATCCCATCTAGGCAGATCATCACCAATTATTAGGCATTCCGTAAATGTCTTATTACACCTAACACAGATTGTGTGTAAATAATACTTATATTAGACATAGAAAATACTTATATAAAAAAATTGAATGCAAATCACTGAACATGGAGATTTAATACAAATTTGAAGCTCACTAATTTGAAGCCAAATATTGAACCATTGCTATCAGAGCATCAGGTTCATCCCTCTCATTATAGTTCAGAAAATGTAGGATGAGTCCTGTGACAGCTCACAAATTTGCTCCAATACAACCTTGTAACGATGTTCAGTAATTTTAATTATTTTATTAACTTTAATATAAGCCTCAATTCTAATAAATAGCAAGTTATTTAGGTAAATACATTACATTAGGTTGTATTGGGGCAAATTTGTGAGCTGTCACAGGACTCATCCTACATTTTCCGAACTATAACAGTATTATTTGTGTATTAATTTTATGTAAAATTTTACTAGGTTTAGATTTGTTCTGTCCCAAAGCCAAATATTTACTTCCATTTTGTGTCTTTTCAATAAACGTATGAATAAAAATTGTTAATGTTTTTCTTTTTTTACAATTGTCCACTCTACAAAAAACCTTATCAAGGTGAACAGCACTGTGTCAGCTATCAAAAACACTTTGAAGTTAATAAGTTTAGGAAAATTCAATATTAGGCAGGCAGGGGGTCTACGGAAAACAAAAAAATCGGCAAGTGGTCTACGGGGCGAAAAAGTTTGGGAAACTATGATCTAGGGGCATAATAAAACGGTAAATGAATAAACTGTCTCACCCTCCTCCTCCAGCTCCCGTGAGTTTGCAGCTGAATCCAAACTCTGCAGAAGTGTTCCTGATGGTCTCTAAGGCAGGGTGGGAGACGCCGAGGGATGCCAGCAGCTGGTGGTTCATGTCGAATAGCTCACACATCTGGTCGTAGTAATTGCGGCATTCTGCTGTGTTTCTTTTGGCTACATCGATTGCGTTTATTTTATTGATAACCTGTAATCAAAATTATGGAAAAAATGTCAAGTTCTTTTCATGAGAGACTGGTTACAATGTCCAAAGTTCTTTTCATGAGAGACTGGTTACAATGTCAAGTTCTTTTCATGAGAGACTGGTTACAATGTGCAAAGTTTTTTTCATGAGAGACTGGTTAAAATGTCCAAAGTTCTTTTCATGAGAGACTGGTTACAATGTCAAGTTCTTTTCATGAGAAACTGGTTACAATGTCCAAAGTTCCTTTCATGAGAGACTGGTTACAATGTCCAAAGTTCTTTTCATGAGAGACTGGTTACAATGTCCAAAGTTCTTTTCATGAGAGACTGGTTACAATGTCCAAAGAAACCATTCTCTATCCCTCTGATGGGCATACAACTCTGTTAGAGTTCTAGTCTCTTGAATGGTGCCTCTCCACTTATGATGATCCATCACCATTTCTATTCAGCTGTTTCCAAGCCATTATGCAGGAAATTCTCCCTTGGTCTACTTCATGATGGTTAATCTCGATATTCCACGCAAGCCACACAATTTTTTTTGTCCTTATTATGCCCAGGTGTCACTTCCATGCATCAAGGTAATAATAGTATACCACTGTACACACACATTTTTGAATACATTGGGATTGATTTACTAGTCAAACATTACTAAGTATGGTGTTGACCTTGTTACCAGCAGCGACAGGTCTTTCAATATCTGGAAGATAAATATTTAAAGACAGTATTTTATTCCAGTTTTTTTGTATACGCGATTCTAGAAGCACTTAGTTTATATGTACCTAATAAATATAGCCATGCAAGGAATCACCCTCTGTTCTACGTACCAACTTACAGGACGAATGTCATGGCTAAACACTCAGTCACGTGTGGTATAGAGATATCGAACCAACTGAATGACACTGTTGATATATTCTCGGTACCGCCTAGCAGTATGAGAAGAATCCTGGCTGATATTCTTCCTAACGAATAAGCTAACGCTAGAAGCAGACCCTCTTTGTGTAACAGGAGAAATCCGTGCAAAGTGGATAAAAAAAAAAAAAAAAAACAATACAACCTGGTGAGTTCATTGCCAATTGGCAATCTTTTCCAACTGACCAGAAAGATGTTAATGAGGCCTTAAGTGAAAACCAGACTCGAACCCTTTTAAATAAAACTGGGTAACAATGGAAATCGAACCATAACCTGATCAGAAGACAGGTCTCTTAACAACTAGGCCACCGAGGTAGTCTTTTCATAAAAAAACAAACACTTACTTTCAAAGCAGTTAAAGCAACTTCATTTAATGCATTCATTATTGCATCCACTATATCCGGACATTTTTCCTTTAGCAGCATGACTTTGTGGACAAGATCTTTGGTTTGTCTGTTCACACGAGAATCCACCAGCAATACCTTCAGTCTCAGGCTTATGTCGTGTGGGACTGGATCTGAACCTTTTTTGAACTCAACGAGAGAACCGTAAGTGCATGTGGAATTGTCTATACCTGAAATCAAAACATTTACAAAGTTGAGACACACATACCAAAGATTTCTTATGGTCAACGTGCTTCAAAAACAAAATAAGAATGAGTAAAAATCTATCAAATTAAGATGTTGAGTGAAGACAATAACTCTTAATACAGTAAAGCGTCGATTCTCAATTATCCGTGAGATGGATTAACCGTGGTTTTTTCCAATTTTTTAATGAACGTCCGTGTTTTGAAAATAATAATGCAAGGACCTAAATTATAAAGTCTATGGTTAACATTATGCCAATTGACTAATGCTAGTAAGTTAGCAGTGTCTACACCAACACAAAAACATGTAGATCCGAGGTTTCCCAATGTAATAGCTACAATATGATATCGGTGTTTAGCGATTATATCCGTCAAACATTGAAAAAGCTTGCTCCTGTACTCATCTTGCGTAGCTACATTTATCTAGCATTTCAACTCTTAAAATGTTTATCTCAATGAAAACTTCATTTGGATTAACTATGGTTTTCAATTATCCGGACTCGAATGTTCCCCAATTACCACGGATAATCGGCACTCTAACTCGAGACCAACGGAGACATTTTTGCCTGTTTCATCGATTACGAGAAGGCATTCGATAGAGTGAAACACGCAGACCTTGTTAAGATGCTTCAAGAACGGGGTACGCAGATGATACAGTTGTTCTGGCAGACAGTATTAACGACCTTCAAATGCTTATAGATAGAATTAATGAAGCCGGTGTGAGGCTGGGTCTGAACATGAACGTGAGTAGAACAAAGTTCATGGTGTTTGGCCGGCAGGATCACCCAGCAGCACGTCTTACATTGAATGGTGCTGATATAGAGAGAATGAAAAAATTTAAATACCTCAGAAGTACCCTAGTGGTAGACCTCGACCCAGAAACCGAAGTCAAGTGCAGAATTGAAACATCTCATGTGGCTTTCAATAAAATTAGAAGCATACTCTGCGATGATAATCTAAACTTGAAATTTCGACAACAGTTAGTCAAATGCTACGTTTGGTCAGTGTTATTATATGAAGTGGAATCTTGGACCCTCAAAGTTGATAGTATGAACCGACTGGAAGCATTCGAAATGTGGATACACCAGAGAAGGCTACGGATACCCTGGACGGATATGGTCAGCAACACAAGGGTTCTTCAAAGAGCCAACGTTGGTAGAGAGTGGCTGACTAATATTAAAATCCGAAAGGTGTCCTATTTGGGTTATGTACTTAGAGGAGAAAAGTACAAATTACTGCACCAGATCATCCAAGGCAAAATAGAGGGTCGAAGAGGTGTTGGCAGGAGGCTAATCTCCTGGCTCCGCAATATACATGATTGCACTGGTATAAGGAGCGTTGGGAATCTTTTTCGGGCTGCCGGGGACAAAGATGCTTACTCTCAGGTGATAGTCAACGTCGGGAGGACCTGACATGAAACCGGGAAGAAGAAAAATCGGCACTCTATTATACTACACAAAACTAAATTTTCAAAAAGATTATCTATTTTAAGCAAATGTTTTATGCAATTTAAAATAAATTCTATTAAAGTTATAGGTGTGTATTATATATGAATTTCTATTTTATCAGAAACATTGAGACTAAATCAACCATGCACAGTATATACAGGTTAATTAATTAACCACTTAACAGTTGTATTTTTAACACAATGACGAACTGTGAACGACTAAATTCTACACGAAAATATATTCCGTTCAGAGAAAACAAATTGAAACAAGAAGATCTGCCCAAACGACGCTCGGGAGAAACACTCGCAACAAGTCGAAAAAAGATTTGCCCGAACGAGACTCGGGCTCATCAGTAAAACTTCTTGCCCGAGTCACTCTCGGGCAAAACTGTCAAGTGGTTAAGTTACAGATTTTACGATAATTCAATAAGATACTAGTCAAGTATTTAAGTCAATATATCAAAATACCTGATGGATTTCCATGCGCGATACGTTCAGCATAAAATGCCCACTCGCAAATCATATTCTTTTCTTCCGGGGTAAAAGTTTTAGGATCAAAAGCTTGCACTTCTTCCGGTGACAATTCTTTGTCCAATAATGTAGAATAATAATGAGCCGGCTCTTTGGTCTTCATGTACTGCATCATGACTGCAGCTAAACAGACGGCATATGACGCTGAGCTCCCAGTTCCGGCACCGATGGTCAATTCCGAGTCCACAGTCAGGATCATGCACGAATCATCTTCATCTTTATTCAGAAGAGTGCAATATAAAAATATGACTATGTTAATGGCCGAAGGTTGAGTCTCTTTACGTTCTTCGAAGAAGTAGGCAATTTTTTTTAAGTATTCTGCGTGATCGATACTTTTGGGAGTACGCCATTCATATACTTCTACTCCCTCTTTTAATGGGATGTTGTTTGAGATGGCTTTTAGAGACTGTTTTGTGTAAACAACCTCTAGGTCTAATTTTTTTAAGACAATTTTAAGCGTAGGATCATCTGAATGCTGTTCTTCCTAAAAAATGAATAAAAAAAAAATTTGACATTTATTTTTAGTTAAGATTTTCAAGTATGAAGTGAAATTTCATAATGGCAATATTAATTTATTTTAACACTTTCCTGTAAATAAATCTGCTTAATTTATTGCTTTAACCACTTGACAGTTTTTCCCGAGCAGTACTCGGGCACGAAGTTTCTTTTTATACTGACGAGCCCGAGCCTCGTTCGAGCAAATCTTGTTTCGACTTGTTGGGAGTGTTTCTCCCGAGCGTCGTTTGGGCAGATCTTGTTTCAACTTGTTTTCTCCGAACGAAATATATTTTCGTATAGAATTTATTCGTTCACGGTTCGTCATTGTGTTACGTCACGTGTTAAAAATCCGACTGCTAAGTGGTTCAAGCAATTTTTTTCAATCAACCAGCTTTTATTTTATAATTATCATATGTATCTTAGGCCCAACTTCACAATCTGACCTAACACTGAATAATTATCATATGTATCTTAGGCCCAACTTCACAATCTGACCTAACACTGAATAATTATCATATGTATCTTAGGCCCAACTTCACAATCTGACCTAACACTGAATAATTATCATATGTATCTTAGACCCAACTTCACAATCTGACCTAACACTGAATAATTATCATATGTATCTTAGGCCCAACTTCACAATCTGACCTAACACTGAATACTACATCTTAAGTAATTTTTTTAACAAATAATTAATATTTAAAGTAAAATTTTACACAAATTTCTCATAGATTTTTTTAAATAAGAGGGAGTCACGTGGTTTCATTCCCTCACTTTAAAGTTAGAAGTGTTAGGGTCCGACTCTGAATAGAAAATTTTAAGCTTAGAAATTAGTCTTTAGGCTGGACTATGAATTTGAGCCGTAAACTTAGTAAATATATACCATCATGTCATTTCACTGTCGGAGTAGACAAAGAGGACGGAGTGCCAGACTTTCCTATCTCAACACACATTCTTCACCTCTTCTACACTTTCTCATACAACTTTTACGATTTCTCTGACTTTCTTCTTTCAAAATATTATTCAGAGAGAACTTATTGAGAGAGAACTTTTATTACTCTGCTAAGATGATTGCTCACAACAGTATTCTTGTACCAACTTTACATGTAAGTGAAACGTTCACATGGAAAAAGACAAAGTAGCAGAATCAACGCTATAGAAATGCGTGCACTGAGAAGAATACATGGGATGACAATGTATGACAGGATATGAAATTAAGTGTTTAAGGATGAATGTGAACTTTATGTATTAAGTAAGATCATGAAGAGCACTTTGATATGCTTTGAACATGAAGAAAAACGACCTCCGTGGCCTGGTGGTAAGACACTTGTCTGCCGATCCGGAGGTTATGGGTTGGATCCCCGCTGAAACCCAGATTTTTTTAAATACGATTCCAGTCTGGTTAACACTTAGGGCCTATAAAAACATCTTTCTGGTTGGTTGGAAGAGATTGCCACATGGCAATAAACTCGCCAGGTAAAAAAAAAAAAAAAAAAAAAAGACAATATACAGTGCTAATGTGAGTGCAAGGCTTGGTATAGGAAAATCAATGAAAGTATAGTAGGATCAAGTGTATATTTTTAAAGAAGAAAACGTAAAGTCAATAGTTATAAGAAGTGTATGGATGTAGAACAGGCGAAATATATGTATCACGATATGAAAATCTGACACTCTCTCCTTTTTGCCTATCCCGAAAGGGGAATGGTGTGATGGTATATATGTATGTATAGTTATAATTGTTATATTTTATAGTTTTTATTGTAGATTGTGTTGTTATCTCTTCTTGTGCCTAGTTTATATAGGAAAATACATAGTAAATAAGGTTCGGTGCTATCTGCAGTTTCAGGCATCGACTGAAGGTCTTGGAATAAATGAGATATGAGGGAAATACTGTAACATATACCAATAACACTTAAAATATATTATTTATAGTTAAGGCATTAACATTGTGGAGGTTTAAAGACATTGTAATTTATTTTATCAAACAACCTCATCATCAGGGGAACACAAACAAGACTGAATTCTGTTCAAACTGGTACCGAGATACACACTTCTAACGGTAAACATTCGGGTTGGGGATTGGAGGTTGAGGGAAGGATGGGACTACTTCGGCGAGCAGCGGAGAGATTCTTGGGATATATGTGTTTGCCAGATGTTCACCTCGATGCACTGACTTAGAAATTTCTAGGGTCTCTAATCTGTCCAATTTATTTCCGTTACTAATGATATGTAAGAATTTGGCATCATCGATAGAAAATGTATGGTGTTCACAATGACAATGATTAGCCATTTCAGAATAGAGGATTTGTTAAGGCAGAGGATAAATTAGAGGATTTGTTAAGACACTTAAAATAGTTATCTACGCCAGTCGTAAAAACAAGTTTATGCATATTGCAATTAAATAAAATTAAAACATGCAATGTGATATTAAAAACATACGAGGAAAAATATATACCTCAATTTTCGCAGTAGACCTGATTCCAAGGCTGGCAGCCAGCGCTGTTTTACCATAAACAACAGAATGTTCGCCGTGTAAAATTATTTTCCCTGGCGCAGACACTTTACAACTCACATAATTTTCACTCATTTTTAACAAGTTAAATTTTTTTTACTTATCAAAATTAAATAAATCACTCGCTGAGAAATTATACCGTTAAAATTATTAACAAATTAATAAAACAAAGAATTCGTATTATTTAAAAGAGTCACCATAGTCATCCATTATACCCAAAGACAAGAAAAGGAATAGAAGACGAAAAGTTGAATTAATGGAGGGATGAAAATAAAATTAATTTATTGTTAATAAATTATATACAAAAAATAAATAAAAATTCGATATAAAAAAGAGAAATTATTAGATTATTTAGTTTTCTCTTTCTCCCATTGTTCTAAAGTGTAAGTTTTTTGAGAGAAAGCATGGATGTTCTTCAGTTCCTCCTCTAATGCTGAATTCACAAGTCTGAAAAGAAAAAAAATACAAAGATAAATATTTTTACTGTGGAATTAAAAAAAAAATCGTCATCCAGTGTTACAACACTAGAAATTTTTAAATCTTTTTTATTTATAATTAACATGATGTCACACACCTGGGCGGGAAAAAAATAGTACCAACAGAAGAATCAGGTCTGACATAATTGAAGAATGAAAATGACTCACAGCGCAGTAAATATACTTGTAAAGTGACTTAAGGCCTAGATTTTAAATAGCTTGAGAAAAGTTGATATTTACTGCTGAATAATTTCTTTTAAAATCACAGCAGTGCTAGAATATTTACCCAGTATTTAACCTCTAAAGGAGTATGGCCGTACGGTGTACGGCGAGCGAATTTTTACCTCAAGAGAGTATGGACGTACACGGTACGTCCAATGTTTTTATTTCGAATACATGAATTTATCCATAAAACGGATAAGACTCAAATGTTTTTATTTATTCTACGAGGCATATCCAGAAACTAAGTGTACTGAATTTTTGTAGGTTACAATTTTTTTTATTTAAACAAAAAAAATTACGTGGTTACCGTAGTACATATGTAAGCTATTTTTCGACATAGTCGCCATTCCTCTCAATGCAGGGAGTGAAGCGGGGTATCAACTTTTTGATGCCTTCCTCGAAGTAGTTTCCCGCCAACCCCTCCGTCCACTTCTCCACCTCCTCCTTTACCTCCTCGTCGGTTGAAAACCTTTTTCCACCCATGTACAGCTTCAGGGAGGTAAAGAGATAGTAATCTGAAGGTGCTAGGTCAGGGGGAATGCGCGGGATGGTTCAGGACATCCCATTTAAACGAGGCGAGCAGTTCCTTCGTGGCGTTGGCCGTGTGTGGTCTTGCATTGTCGTGCAGCAGGCAGACTCCCTTTGACAGCATGCCTCTCCTCTTGTTCTGAATCGCCCTCGGCAATTTTTTTAGGGTCTCACAGTATCTTGCAGAGTTGATGGTCTCCCCTTGAGGCATATATTCAATTAAAATTATGCCTTGACAGTTCCAAAACACGGATGCCATGATTTTCTTGGCTGAAATTGTGGTTTTGAACTTTTTGGCGGAGGGTGAAGAGGTGTGACGCCACTGTTGAGACTGCCTTTTGGTTTCAGGCGTGTAGTATGCAACCCAAGTTTCATCTCCAGTAACGATGGAGCGGAGAAATTCATCTCCATGGAGTTTGCAGCACCTCAAAAACTCTTGCCTTTTTACAAAATTTCTCACTTGGCGGGAGATTGGTTTGACATTTTTCACGAAACGTGTTGTCGCGTCGACACTTCTCAACGTACTGACCTCGAACCGGTCTCGTTGCGGAGGGGAAGGGTCAGGCTGCACGGAAGTGTAGCCAACATGTCGAAAATAAAATCCACCCGGTCGTGAGAGCCTCAGTACACTTACTTTCTGGATACGCCTCGTATTATTTTGTATATGGCTGCCGCAATTACTTTATTTATATTACTTAAAAAAAACTTATTTTTTATTTTACTCACAAAATCTCACTCGCTTAGAGGTTAAGATTCTTATAAATTACCAACAATGGAGGATGCGAGGCTGAGGTGAAAAGAAGAACTGATATGGCAAAAATGCTACGTTAAAGCTGGAAAAGATATGGAAGAACAGAACCACACTATAACGTTAAAAATGTGCCAAGTTATGTCTCCCGTCTTCTCAATATTCATGTATGGCATGGCGCCTCGACTCATTTGATGCATATGAAATGTGGTGCTCATTTGATGCATTTAACCCTTATCTTGGCAAAGTTCAATTTATCAAAATATTTACGTTTTTCTTTGGTGATTCCTTGTTATATGGTAAGTTACGAAGGAAAATTGAGGAAAAAAAATCACAACTTTTCCTCATAGTTCTTTTTATATATGTAACACCCACATTACATAGCCAAAATATCAATTTTTATAAAACACAAAAAGGGTTATAAAATGATTCTATAATCTAAAATATGAACAACATTTACATAGCTGAATTATCAACAAATAAAATGGTTCGAATAAAATTTTCTTTACATGTAGTGATTAATAAGATATTTAGATTATTTACCCCAATTTTCAAAACGCACCCACGCTGTCCAGACATGTTGACCCGATGTCGTTTGAAAGGTTGTGTAGCGTTGTCAATATTTATCACCAGATGATACCACTGCACACAATAGTGCATGTATAGTATTTGAATGTGTTGCCATATTTGAAATTACGTTACAATTTCTGATTTTTTTTTTTAAATCGCTAAATTAGTGTAACACCAATGCCATGATAAGGGTCAAAATATGGTGCTCGAGAAGGATGTTACGAATTCATGAACAGCAAGGCGAACTAACGCCTCCATTCTCGAAAAATTGAGAATCACCGAAAGATTGTCTATGATATACCTTCGATAAGTCCTCTGATTCTTTGGACACATTGTTCGTGGTCAAGGAGACAGTTTAAAGAGGCTTGTGGTTACTGGAAGCGTGAAAGGACGAAGCACAAAAGGAAGAGATCTAATGCATTGGACTGAGTAAGTGAGAGATGCAACTGGACTATAAACAACCGTCAGAGGCTATAACGGAAGTCACGATGCTCAGTCATGAGCTACACGACAAAATGATGATGAAAGCGTAAAAAGGTAAAAGCAGGCATAGTCCATTGTCATACACCCTTACAAAACCTGTCAGTTCCGTTTTAGGTCACTTGTTTTTTAATCTATCTAAAGCAATTCAGATTAGAGCGGCGATGGCACACAGCAAAAGTTTATATGAACATCAACCGGTTTCAAAAGGCCTTTTAGGATTTATAAGCTAAATGCAAACTTCAAACACTACAAAAAGTCACAAAATTTTTAAAAAATGTCACAACTGCGTGTAGTGTTCAATCGTTAAAAAAAAATGCTTTTTCCTATAAATATATTTTATGATACGATGAATTATCAAAAAAAAATTACTGATAAGGCATGTTTGACTATTTTTATCGTGATTTCTCAAAATATTAAAATTTTCAATATATATATATATATTTATATATATAAATTATTATTTTAAAATCTTAGATAAGCTGGAATAAAATTGAATATTTATTATTTAAAGGAACGATATTAAAAATACACAAGTGATATGTAAAGAGTAAAGTAGTCACTGACATGTAAAAAAAAACACATTTGACTGACTGAAAACCACACAAATGACAGAGTTCAATATGGCATTTTATGGCGTACAACATTTTACTTTCAATGTAGGTAATATATTTTTAATAGTAATATAAAATAACAACAATCATAATTCCAATCTTCTAAAAAAACATAAACTAAGTAAAAGCATTATCATATTTCTCCACATAAAGGATTCAGGTAGCTTATTTGATTTTTCAAATAAAAAATAAAATATTTTTGTGAGTTGGATCCTTATTGTACATATTACGTGGGTCGTCCAGAAAATAAAGAACGTTTTGGCATAACTAAATAAAAACGAAAGATATCAACACAAAACTTTATTTACAAAGTCACAGTACCTTACACTATTTTTTAATGTAGTCGCCATAGCTGTCAAGGCACTTATTGTAAACGTGGAACCAATTTTTCAATTCCGATGTTATACTCTTCTACCGTCAAAGATTTGAGCCAAGATGTCACTTCTTGTTTGAGGTCTTCATCGTTTGCGAACTGTTTTCCACCCAAAAATTCCTCTAGTTTCGGGAATAAGTGAAAATCACTTAGTGCCAAGTGAGGGCTGTAAGGAGGATGTCCAAAAATTACCCACTTAAGACGTTGAAGTTCTCGCTGTGTTCGTGCTGATGCATGAGGCCGCGCATTGTTATGAATCAAAACCACCTTTCCCGACAACATTCCACGTCTCTTGTTTTGGATGGCGCGTCTAAGTCGTTTCACAATAGGCCTCTGAGTTTATTGTGTGTCCTCTTGGCATAAACTCCACGTGGATCAAACCCTTTCGGTCCCAAAAAACTGTTGCCATCAGTTTTCTGGTGTTGAGATTCGGTTTTTCTTTTCCGAGCACACATTTTTTTGTAGCCAAGGTGCCCTGTCACTATTTCATGTAGAAGTGATCGTGAAATTTGTGGGAACGATTCATGTACTGCGCTTAAAGTTGCCTATAAATTTTGATAGGCCGAACATTTTGTGCATTCATAAAACGAATGACACTACGCACTTCACATTTGGTGGGATTTTCGATGGGCGCGCAGCCATTTTGAAAGGTTACAGAACAAAGACGCACGACCGTTCAGCGACAAAACTCGGCTCGCACTGAAGCGAGGGAAGTAGCTAACTGGCGCGCGTACGATCGCGGTGGTGGGGGATCGGCGCAGGGCGTGGTGCGCAATCGTTCTTTGCTTTCTGGACGCGCCTAGTATATATAATTATACAAATCTGTAGTCAATTTCTGATAACTGTATTAGTGGTAAAAAAATACATGATTTATATTTTTTTGCAAAAATATTTTAATGTCACTAATATGTTTTTCTTTTGCACGGCATACAGCCCTGACCTGTTGTGTACATAAGTACAGTAACCGGCGGTAAGTAATACACATAGTTTGTAGAGTGTCGTCTCTGTCATTCATACACGTATTCTGTCGCGATTTGTCAGTTGTTACCGGACCGGGCTGTTATCGCATCGTGCGACAGAGACGACGCTCGACAAACTATATATATTACTTACCGCCGGGTACTGTAAGTATGTGTAATAGGGCACCGATAATACGTGGTAATTGGGGTAGACTTGAGCCTAGACAACTGAAAAACACGGTTAATCCAAATTAAGTTTTTAATGAGCTAAACATTTTAAGAGTTGAAATGCTAGATAAATTTTGCTACGCAAGATGAGTTCACGAACAAGCTCTCTCAATTTTTGACAGATATATGGTAACTGCTAAATGCCGGTATTATACAGTGGCAATTACATTGGAATGTCCCAGATCCACATATTTTCATGTTAGTGTGGATATGGAGAAACACCGCTAACTTATGATTGGTAGTAATTTGGTATAACACAAACCATAGATTGTTTAATGGTTTAGGTCCTTGTTTTGTAATTTCCATATTAAAAATTTGGGATTACCAAAAAAAATTGTACTACAGAGGATCACGGTTAATCCAACTCACATATAATTGAGCCTCAGATAATCGGCGCTCTACTGTACTTCTTTTTGACTGCAAATTGTATGAATCATATTAGAGTGTTTTGACATTTATATGTGTATTCATGTGAACACAGAAATTAAATTGCATATTCTTTTTAATTGTTAATGATCGAAAACATCTGTAGATAAATAAATTTTTATCAAAGGTTTAATATAAATAAAGAAAACTATTCTAATATAAATAATTAACATTTGGAAATAATATCTGTTTCATAAATGCTCATTTTAATATAAACTATTCTACAATAATATAAATTACATAATAACATTTGGAAATAATATCTCTTTCATAAATGCTCATTTTAATATAAACTATTCTAATATAAATTAATAACATTTGGAAATAATATCTCTTTCATAAATGCTCATTTTAATATAAACTGTTCTAATATAAATTAATAACATTTGGAAATAATATTTCTTCCATAAATGCTCATTTTAATATAAACTATTCTAATATAAATTAATATCATTTGGAAATAATATATCTTTCATAAATGCACATTTTAATATAAACTATTCTAATATAAATTAATAACCTTTGGAAATAATATCTCTTTCATAAATGCTCATTTTAATATAAACTATTCTAATATAAGTTAATAACATTTGGAAATAATATCTCTTTCATAAATGCTCATTTTAATATAAACTATTCTAATATAAATTAATAACATTTGGAAATAATATCTCTTTCATAAATGCACATTTTAATATCAACTATTCTAATATAAATTAATAACATTTGGAAATAATATCTCTTTCGTAAATGCTCATTTTAATATAAACTATTCTAATATAAATTAATAACATTTGGAAATAATATTGGGTGTACAAATAAGTCACCGCCGTTTGACAAAAGTTGGCGCCACCAGTAAGTTATGGTTAAAATTGTCAGATGTAAAATGTCATTATCGTAAGGTTGGACATCTGTCAACAACATGACCTTGAAATATTAGTGAATTTTTATCAGTATAACATATTTTTTTGTGTTCGAAAATGTCAAGTTTTGAGCCGAATAAGCGTCATTTGCGGGAACTTTTGATTTACTTCTTCAATTTGAAGAAATCTGCAGCTGAGGCGCATCGATTGCTTGTAGAAGCATATGGTGAGGCTGCCTTAAGTGAGAGAAGTTGTCGTGAGTGGTTTCAAAAGTTTAAGAATGGTGAATTTGACATCGAAGACAAAGAACGTAGCGGAAGGCCGAAAGTGTACGAAGACGCGGAATTGGAAGTATTATTGGATCAAGATTCGTGCCAAACGCAAGAAGAACTTGCACTTACATTAGGAGTGACTCAACAAGCAATTTCACATAGGTTGAAATCATTGGGAATGATTCAAAAACAAGGAAATTGGGTTCCATATGAACTGACACCGAGAAACGTTGAACGCCGATTTTCCACATGTGAAATGCTGCTTGCCAGGCATAAACGAAAGGGTTTTCTGCACCGTATAGTCACTGGTGATGAAAAATGGATCCACTATGATAATCCAAAAAGGAAGAAATCATGGGGAACCCCTGGCCATGCTTCAACATCTACAGCTAAGCCAAATATTCATGGAAAAAAACTCTTGTTGTGTATTTGGTGGGATCAGCTTGGTGTCGTGTATTATGAGTTGCTCAAACCGAACGAAACCATTGCTGGGGCTGTCTACCGAGCACAATTGATGAGATTGAGTCGAGCACTCGAGGAAAAGCGCGCCCACTGCTACTCCAGACACGACAAAATTATTCTCCTGCATGATAATGCTCGTCCACATGTTGCGGCGCCGGTCAAAACCTTTTTGGAAACAATCAATTGGGAAGTTTTACCCCACCCGCTGTATTCACCAGACATTGCTCCTTCTGATTTTCACTTGTTTCGATCGATGACGCATGACATGTCTGAGCAGCACTTCACATCATATGAAGATACCAAAAATTGGGTCGATTCGTGGATAGCCTCAAAAGATGAAGCATTCTTCCGACGCTGTATCCGTATGCTGCCAGAAAGATGGGAAAAGGTAGTGGCAAGCGATGGGCAATACTTCGAATAAAACATGAGGTTCCGTTCTTTCACAATAAATGCCAAATTTTTGATAAAAAAACGGCGGAAACTTATTTGTACACCTAATATATCTTTCATAAATGCTCATTTTAATATAAACTATTCTAATATAAATTAATAACATTTGGAAATAATATCTCTTTCATAAATGGTCATTTTAATATAAACTATTCTAATATAAATTAATAACATTTGGAAATAATATCTCTTTCATAAATACTCATTTTAATATAAACTATTCCAATATAAATTAATAACATTTGGAAATAATATCTCTTTCATAAATGCTCATTTTAATATAAACTATTCTAATATAAATTAATAACATTTGGAAATAATATCTCTTTCATAAATGCTCATTTTAATATAAACTATTCTAATATAAATTAATAACATTTGGAAATAATAACTCTTTCCCTAATGCACATTTTAATATAAACTATTCTAATATAAATTAATAACATTTGGAAATAATATCTCTTTCATAAATGCTCATTTTAATATAAACTATTCTAATATAAATTAATAACATTTGGAAATAATATCTCTTTCATAAATGCTCATTTTAATATAAACTATTCTAATATAAATTAATAACATTTGGAAATAATATATCTTTCATAAATGCTCATTTTAATATAAACTATTCTAATATAAATTAATAACATTTGGAAATAATATCTCTTTCATAAATGCTCATTTTGAGTTGAATGAAAACCTATGCAGTACTTTTCGATTTACAGAATAGAAAAAAACAAACTTCCCAAATTTTTAAGTTGTCAATAACTGACCAAAGATCACAGATAGATAAATAAGAGAAAAGGATTTTAATTACAAAAGTAAATAAATAATAACGTAAAATTTTCTATGATGTTATTAACCTTTCCCTTCCTGTGCTAAAAAAATCCGCCCGTTCCGGTGCTGTGTATTCAATACATATCAATACACATGTAAAAATGAGCGATTTAAAATCGGAAAAATAAGAATATTCATAGCCAATCGCTTAAATTAATTAAATTTGAAGTCAAAAGTGATAATAATTAAAATTTAATTGCTGAAAACATGAAAAAAAAACATCGGTCGACGTTCACAAAACGGGCGAAGAGACCACCTCAAATGGATGCCCTAGAGCTATTGAGAGTTGAGACGGACTAACACTGTGTATGTTATACTTCGAAGGAAGAAACACAACTGATATTCTATTTCTTGCGTTCCCATATATCGAAGTAGAGTAAGAGTGAGACGTGAATAGCGTCACTTCCTCACCCATATCGGTTTTTTAGAATGAATATACCTACGTCACACACTGGCACACATTTGATTGTATTAGTGAATTTATTCCCGATTTTCACAAAATATCTCTGATGTGGCCGATAAGTGCTAATTGTTATTAATATTTTTTTTTTCATTCAATGCGTAAATGTACTACGGAGGAATACCTAAAATCTGAACCCAGTATTTATTATATTTATAGAGATATTAAAGTTTTTAGAAGTAATGTGTACTAGTTACACGTC
Source organism: Odontocerum albicorne (assembly GCA_949825065.1). Taxonomy (NCBI): domain Eukaryota; kingdom Metazoa; phylum Arthropoda; class Insecta; order Trichoptera; family Odontoceridae; genus Odontocerum; species Odontocerum albicorne. Next base: position 7,347,863 of record OX463858.1, read on the forward strand.
ACAGGGAAGGAAGGGTTAAAATGTTTTTTTTAAATTAAATAAGCATGTTGTACCCCAGCAGGGAAACGGCGTAATGATATGTATGCAATAAAGTTTAAGCATGTGTTTAAATGCGCTGCCGATGGATTGTAACTATAGGTCTTTTAGTATTGCATAGATGCGCCAATGTACACATGAAGCTATGAGGGTTAAGCATAAAAGAAGTTCATAGATGTTTTTGTTAACAATGGCGGATTAGGGAATAAAAAAGTGTTTATTGAAAATTGAGAAAAAATTAAAAATATATACCTATGTCGTCCCAGAAGAGCCTTGCCCTGAAATTTATCAGATACCACAATAACAGAAAACTTTCCACCACATCCATCGGACTCGTCTATCACCTCCTGCGAAAAAGAAAAAAAAAACAAATCAATAAAATAAACTACTAAAATATTGTCTAAGTGTCCGGTCCCACTGAAATTGGGGATTAGTTGTGAGAAAATATCTCTGTCTAAGTGTCTGGTCCCCCTGAAGTTGGCGATTAGTTGTGAGAAAATATCTCTGTCTAAGTGTCCGGTCCCCCTGAAGTTGGCGATTAGTTGTGAGAAAATATCTCTGTCTAAGTGTCCGGTCCCACTGAAGTTGGCGATTAGTTGTGAGAAAATATCTCTGTCTAAGTGTCCTGTCCCCCTGAAGTTGGCGATTAGTTGTGAGAAAATATCTCTGTCTAAGTGTCTGGTCCCACTGAAGTTGGCGATTAGTTGTGAGAAAATATCTCTGTCTAAGTGTCCGGTCCCACTGAAGTTGGCGATTAGTTGTGAGAAAATATCTCTGTCTAAGTGTCCGGTCCCCCTGAAGTTGGCGATTAGTTGTGAGAAAATATCTCTGTTTAAGTGTCCGGTCCCTCTGAAGTTGGTGATTAGTTGTGAGAAAATATCTTTGTCTAAGTGTTCGGTTCCCCTGAAGTTGGCGATTAGTCGTGAGAAAATATCTCTATCTTCAGCAGCACGGAACAGCTTCTCAACTGTCTGGATACCTGTCCATTCGCAAATGACGCATCATCAAGACGGGAACTTCCTACTGATTCCGTATTTTCTCCCAATTTTGTCCATCAATAGTAATTTAAGAAAAGGAAATTTTTCTTCTTGCAATATACAATTCAGATAGACTATCTTGCAATATTTTATAGTATTTAAGAACTCAGAATGCAGTCTGGTTTTTACTTAAGGTCTTTTTAAGATTTTTCTGGTCGGTTCGACGAAATTGACAAAAGTCAATAATAAAACCTGTACAGTACTGTATACAACAAAAGTGTAATGCAATAAAATTTCAATTACTGAATCTGTGAACCAAAATTATTTGAATTAACGGCTTTATAGCATTAGTGTGATCCCCATAGAGCACACTACGGGCTATACGTCACATACATACATACAGTACCCAGTGGTAAGTAATACACATTGGACTTAAGAAAGAGACTGTCGGCCATAATCGGCTAACTTCGGCTTTGTAGAGCGTCGTCTCTGTCCCTAGAACGCTTGACGACTGACAAATCGTGATGGAACACGTGTATGAATGACATAGATGACGCTCTACAAAGCCGAAGTTAGCTGATTATGGCAGACAGTCTTTTTCTTAAGCCCGATGGGTATTACTTACCGCCGAATACTGTACATATCATCACACCATACACCTTGAAGGGTAGGCAGAGAGAAAATATATCCAAATTTTTCTATCCAAGCACACAATCTTCACCTTCTCCACATTCATACATCTCGCTATACACAATCTTCTATTATTCATACTTCTAACTTTACTTTCTTTCAAAATCTGGTCCTTTTGGTCCAGCCACGTTTTCCTCGGTTTACCTCTTCCACGACAACAATCTTCTTACACTTCTGACTTGTATATTCCCTTAGTCATTCTTTCATCATTTATTCTCTCCACATGTCCAAACCATCTTAAAACTCCTTTCTTCATCTTACTTAAAATATCCATTTTATCCATGGGTTCATTTCTGATATCTTCGTTCCGCCTTCTTTCAAACATTGACACTCCACAAGTTTTCCTTAGAGCACGCATGTCCAAAGCAATATTCTTACTCTTATCCTTCTTCTGCCAAGTCCAAGTTTCACCACCATACATCAAGGTTTATGTCACTTACTCTTAAATAATATAAACAGACTGACATATTTTCAGTTTATTGAAGTTTACATGTTCTATTACCCGGTTCACTGCCACGAGCGCATTGACACGCTCTCCGATTCAGTGCTCGCCAGGCCGGCCGTACAAAATGAACGCGTAAACGCGCTCTCCTTTGAGCTTGTCGCTAGCTAATATCAAATCCAATTGTAATAATTTATAAATTGTAATACATAGTGACATATATTGGGATGGTCAAGAAATATTTAAATATTACAATTTACCGATATTATCAAAGTTACAGTCATCTTTCTAAAAGCTTTCACTAAAAGTCAATATGTGTCTCTGATACAGGGTTACCAACTACAGTTTTTTGCGACATAATTGCGATGATTTATAATGACTTTGTTTGTAGTTTTCTTCAATGGTTGATTTTTAACTTTTGTGCGTTATTTTTGTTAATTTTTCAAAGTATTTATTTACAAAGTGTGTTTTCATGTATTCTTTGGTTATTGGCGGTAGTTTTGCAGCATAATACGATGTTTATATAGACTTTTTACAGTTTTATTTTATAGTTTATTTACCTTTTGTGCTTTATTATTATAAATCATACAGATAATTTGTTGATTTTAGTTTACAAAGTATATTATATTCTACTATATTTATAAGTAAACGTGTTTTCTGTGTCAAGTTGTGACAACGCTGACATTTTGTGAATATTTAAACTGTGTTTTTCTGAGTGAACGGCAGCTCAAACGCCCCACGGTGTATATATTTAGTAAGTTTTCATAATATCCTTTGTATCTGTATACAAAAAATATAAATTTTTTAGGTTTTATTTTTGTTGAAAAAATCCCGGCCTGCTGGATACGGCCATACTAATAACTTCCGGCACTTAAAGGGTTAAAAAGGGGTATAAAAAACTGTTTATTTTTCAGACACTAAAAAACTTAATACTGTTTCAGACACTAAGTATCTTTTGTGAGGATCTATTTCCGAATCAATTATCTCCCTTTGAAATTTGTAGGAACACCAGAATGTTATCTGATGGTACCTTTTGATAAAAAAAAACAATGTATTTCCATAGAATAAATCTCCATAATGACCTCTATGGCCTAGTTGGTAAGATGTCTGTCTCTCCACCCAGGGGTTATGTGTTTGATTCTTATTGCTATTCAATTTCACTAAAAAGGGTCCCAGTCTGATTTTCACTTCAAGATTTTAAAGAATCTTTAAGTGAAATCAGGGATGATAGTCTTTTTAAAAAATTGGGTACCAGTGGAAATCGAACTTGAGACCCCGGGTTGGAAACAGGTGTTTTACCAACTAGGTCACAGAGGTCAAACGTATTATTTCAGAATTTTTTTTGGAGGTATTACAGTGTTGTTAGTAGGCTTTAAATATGTTAAGTATTTTTTAAACATAAATGAAGTTAAATATTTTTTTATTTTCCAAATAAAATTTTTATAGGCAGTATTTTTTTAGGTATCTTAAATCAAGATTAAATTCTTTTTCCCAAATTTAATATATATAACACATCGATCAATAAATCCCGGGACTAACTACTAAAACAACATTTGTTTGCTAAAATTCTTCTTTATTCATCAACAAAGTTTCCTTCAAGAGTGATACATTCATTCCAACGCTTTCCTAACTTTTCTATGCCAGCCGTGTAGAACGATTTATCTTTGGTTTCAAAATAGGCGTTAGTTTCGGCAATCACTTCTTCATTGGAGCAGACTTCAAAAAGATGCTCTTTCCCTGGAGCATCTTTTTGAAGTCTGCGAACAGCCAATAGTCGCTGGAGGCCAAATCTGGACAATACAGTGGGTGCGGAAGCAATTCGAAGTTCAACTCATGCAATTTGGCCATCCTTACCATCGACTTGTGACACGGTGCATTGTTCTGATGAAAGAGACCTTTTTTCTTCCTCATATGGGGCCGTTTTTTTGCAATTTCTGCCTTCAAACGCTCCAATAACGCTATGTAATATTCGCTATTGATGGTTTTTGTCTTTTCAAGGTGATCGATGAATATTATACCATGCGCATCCCAAAATACGGAGGCCATAACCTTCCCGGCCGACTATTGACTTTTTGGTCAGTCAGCTGACTGCCGATTTGATTCCCAAGTATAGTGGTGGATCCAAGTTTCATCTATTGTCACATACCAACGCAAAAACTCCTGTTTATTTCGCGTAAACAGCGCTCTGAATCATCGATGCGTTGTTGTTTCTGTTCCATTGTGAGCAAACGCGGCACCCATTTCGAAAAAAGCTTTTTCATGACCAAATGTTCATGCAAAATAGTGTAAACACTACCAAATGATATCTTCAGGATGTCAGCTATCTCACGCAACTTTACATTGCGATTTTCCATCAAGATTTTGAGGATTTTTTTAATGTTTTCTGGTGTAACAGCCTCATTTGGACGACCAGAGCGTTCAGCATCATTTGTGTCTGTACGACCGCGTTTGAAATCAGCATACCACCGACAAATGGTTGTTTTCGACGGAGCAGAGCCCGGATAACACTTTTCAAGCCATCGCTGAGTTTGAACAGATTTTTTTTCCATTAAAAAGCAATGTTTTATCAACACACGAAATTAGTTTTTTTCCATTGTTTTGAAAATAGCAAAAGTAGCGTCACTAAAACCACTGGAACTCAATGACACAATGTCATGAAAGTTTGACACGTAGCTTCTAAAGTTTGGTACTAACTGAAAATGGTATGGATTTGTTATTAGAGGCGCCATCTGTTGGTTCGTCCCGGGACTTATTGATCGATGTGTTATATGAGTATACACATATGTGTACATACATACCATCACACCATTTCCTTATTAGGGTAGATTTTGTCTCTTCCATATTCATAGGAGAGTTTGCTCCCAAAACGGCGTTATAGAATTCCTTTTGTTATTATTATCATACACCTTCTCATACAACTCCATAGATTCCTGACTTTTAACATTTCCTTCTTTCAAAATATACACTTGAACCAACCATACTTTCTTCATTCTTCCTCTACCACGCCTTCAACTCATATTTGCATTGTATATTTTTGTTAGAATATCATCATCATTTATTCCACCTGATCAAACCATCTCATAGTGGTCTTCTTCATTTTACTCAACACATCAGCCTTAAGTTCACATCAGCCTTATCACTTCATTCCATATTGTCATACATTGTTACCCCCTGAATTCTTCTCAGTGCATACATTTCTATAGCATTCAGCTCCTTTCAGTATTTTTCCCCTATCATACATCAAAGTTGGTACTAAAACACTGTTGTGAACTGTCATCTTAGTATATTTTGATACTGTCCAGTTCTAGTGCCTCATTGACTTTGTTTCCTATCATTATACACCGTTCTTTATCCCTCTTAACTCATCCATCATCTGAAAAAATACTACCCAAATAGCAATCTTTCATTTTTTATCTATATATCATATGTACCTTTCACACTTTTATTGTTTATCTATATATCATATGTACCTTTCACACTTTTATTGTTTATCTATATATCATATCGTCGTTGTTCTGCGAAAAGCGTTTAAATACAAATATTGAGTTTTGAGATAAATGCAATTTAAGTTTCAGAGGGCGATGGAAAATCAAGTTATATGACTTTTTATCTTTTCATAACAGCGAAACCATATAGCTTTTGGACATAAATGTTTTTTCCAAGTGTAGATATTTTTATTTTAAATAAAATGGCATCAAAAAGTCATTATAAGCAAAAATGGACTTAAACCCTTTTCGCAGAACAACGACGATATGTACCTTTCACACTTTCATTGTTTATCTATATATCATATGTACCTTTCACACTTTCATTGTTTATCTATATATCATATGTACCTTTCACACTTTCATTGTTTATCTATATATCATATGTACCTTTCACACTTTCATTGTTTATCTATATATCATATGTGCCTTTCACACTTTCATTGTTTATCTATATATCATATGTACCTTTCACACTTTCATTGTTTATCTATATATCATATGTACCTTTCACACTTTCATTGTTTATCTATATATCATATGTACCTTTCACACTTTCATTGTTTATCTATATATCATATGTACCTTTCACACTTTCATTGTTTATCTATATATCATATGTACCTTTCACACTTTCATTGTTTATCTATATATCATATGTACCTTTCACACTTTCATTGTTTATCTATATATCATATGTACCTTTCACACTTTCATTGTTTATCTATATATCATATGTACCTTTCACACTTTCATTGTTTATCTATATATCATATGTACCTTTCACACTTTCATTGTTTATCTATATATCATATGTACCTTTCACACTTTCATTGTTTATCTATATATCATATGTGCCTTTCACACTTTCATTGTTTATCTATATATCATATGTACCTTTCACACTTTTCTATCACCATGACTTTGGATTTCACAATATTCATTTTCAGATCTTCCTCTTCACATCTCTCATCAGACTCTGTTGTTCTACTCATTCTCCACTAAGCTACCATGTCATCAGCATACCAATCTGCACACATTCTCATTTGACATTTGTATACCACCCATTGATCTTTGTAGTTCTTTCACACAGGAATCTACGTAAATATTAAACAACCAGGGTAACATGACAAACCCTTGCTTTACCCCTACTATAGATGATAAAAAGTAGCTTAATTTTTCTCACTGATTATTTTTGAAGTAATTGTAATTGATGTATATAATTATAATTGGAAATATAATTATTGATTTATTATAAATATGTCACTTCATTTAACTATAGTTTTTTTTTTTCTTTCTTCTGTGGTCCGCGATGGCATCTGTCAGACAGAATATGGCATACCTAGGTAAAAGTTTAGCGGCCATGGTTGAGTTTGAGACATTAACCAAAGAATTTCAACAAAACAAGACGTTTTATACACCATAAAAAAATATTTGTTACCTTGTTAGCGCTCTAAAAATTCAAATGATGAAATGCGTAGTGTGGCTTGCTTTCCCTAGATCAAAAACGTTATGATCAAGTGACAAAAATGTTGAAAAAATTTAACGTAAAAAATCCCTTATTGGCACACATATAATCGAAAATATTTTTCTCATTCAAAGATTGAAGTAGTAGACCTCTGGATACGAGCGGTGTTTATAAATTTGATTGCCAAAATTGCGACAATGTTTAAACCAAGCAAATTTCAAGAATGGTGCAAAAGAGAATTTCTTTACACGCGATTTGTATACTTGGTCGTCCTGGAAAAGTCTGCATTAGCCAAACACGGCATCAATGCTGGACACCGTTTCTCTTAAAACTATTATTAATGCCTCATCAAAGAGGCATTCAAAATATATAACACCGTAACAACATCAACAGAGACTATGGAATGCCCTTTAACCGTGTATGGCTTTCAATTTTGGAAAAATACAGACAACACAAGTAAGTAAATTCGAAATTGCCATGTAGGGGGCATGCACGATGAGCTGACTGGGTACTACTATGTTGGTTGCCGTGAATGGGTACACATTGCGATCGTCAAAGCGGGTAGCTGAGTGTGCCTAACAAGTATTCATATTGCAGTTGCTAGTGCGAGTGTTTGGAAGGCGATTGATATATCCTCCTTGGAGCCATTTTGTGGGTTCCATATAATCTAGGAGTGGTATCCATGGGATCAATTGACTTTTTCTTTGACTACAAATTCCACAGATGGAAAAGTTAAGAAAGATATTGAACACCGTGTAGCGATAGGAAACAAAGTCTATAGGGCCCTACAACCACTGAATCAGCATTTGATAAATAGACTTAATTATAAAAATATTGTAATCACTGAATGAAAACTATTGCCTAGTTCAGTGATGGGTAAACTATGACACGCGTGTCAGAGGTGACACGCCAAGTCATTTTGGGGGACACGCATCGATCTTCACCCATGAACGAGCAATGCGCTCAAGCACGACAAACAATTAAAATAATTAAATATCCAGTTGTAGTACAGTACTTTGAAATTAAATGGTTTCGAATGGATGCAATGTGATGATTTGGAGTTGCAACTTGCAGAATTTCAAGACAGCATCTGGGCTCAAGAGTTCGTCGACTCGAGGTCCAAACTCATGAATCTAGAAAGAAATCATTTGGAGAATGAAAAAGAGTGCCACTACGAACATGATATTTTGAATGCTTGGAACCGATTACCGAACACTTTTGGCACTCTGAAAAATCTAGCAATGGCTTTACTCACAATATTTCCCTCAACGTACTTTTGTGAGACTTTATTCTCGGCATTGAATAATATTAAAACAAATTAAAGAAACCGACTGACTGATGAAATTTGTAACGCTTGCTTGTGTTTAAAATGTACGAAATACCAACCTTCATTGAAGCTTCGATAGCAAATGCAATTCAGCAACAAAAAAGTCACTAATGTAAATAATTATTTGTTTTTGCTTTTTAATAATAATAAATACCAGGTCTGTAAATATAAAACCGGAACTTGCTCATAGATGGCTCTAGTTGTCAATGTAGTGATTGTCAAACCGCGTCATTGGCGCCTTTTTCTTGTGTTTACATTTGTCAAAGACTTTAAACTCACAACAATACAAGTTTACTACAACTACATATGTTTTCATAGCGTTGAACATGTCTGTTTTTGTGCCTGAAAACTACGATTTGCGGACAGCATTGATTTTCTGTTACTATTTGAAGAAAACTGCTGCAGAATCGCATCGAATGCTTGTCGAAGCTTACGGTGAGCATGCTCTTGGTAAATCACAGTGCTTTGAGTGGTTTAAAAAATTCAAGTGGTGATTTTGACGTGAGAAACGAAGAACGTGGAAGACCACCGAGAAAGTTTGAAGACGCCGAATTGCAAGTATTGTTGGATGAGGATGACACTCAAACGCAACAACTCGCAGATCAATTAAATGTGACACGAGAAGCCGTCTCCATACGTTTGAAAGCCATGGGAAAGATCCAGAAGGCGGGAAAATGGGTTCCACATGAACTGAATGAAAGACAGCAGGAAAACTGAAAAACCACTTGCGAAATGCTGCTCGCCAGTTACAAAAGAAAATCATTTCTCCATCGAATTGTGACTGGCGATGAAAAATGGATATATTTCGAGAATCCAGAGTGTAAAAGATCATGGGTAACTCCAAGCAAATCAGCGACATCCACTGCAAGGCCAAATCGCTATAGACGGAAGACAATGCTCTGTGTTTGGTGGGATCAGAAGGGTGTTATCTATTATGAGCTGTTAAAACCTGGCGAAACCGTTAATACTGAACGCTACCGACAATAAATGATGGATTTGAACCGAGCATTGCGTGAAAAACGACCAGAATATCAAAAGAGGCAACACAAAGTGATTTTGCTTCATGATAATGCACCATCGCACACAGCAAAACCGGCCAAAGAAATGATTGAGGCGTTTATCTGGCAAATACTTTCGCATGCGGCTTACTCACCAGACTTGGCTCCATCCGATTACTACTTATTTGCATCGATGGGACACGCACTTGCTGAGCAGCGCTTCACTTCTTACGAAAATGGCTCGATGAGTGGTTTGCCTCAAAAGAGCAACAGTTTTTTTGGCGTGGCATCCACAAATTGTCAGAGAAATTGGAAAAATGTGTAGCTAGCGATGGGCAATACTTTGAATAAAATATTTATTACCATTTTCATACAATAAATGTGTAGTTTCTATAAAAAAAAATCCGGTTTCATATTTACAGACCTGATATATATTCGAACCAGACATAAACAAAATCTGCTAAAATGATAGTCCACAATAGTATTTTGGTGCCAACTTTGATGTATGGTAGTGAAACCTGGCCGTGGAAAAAAAATGAGAATCGTCGAATAAATGCTGTAGAAATACATGCATTTAGAAGGATACAAGGGGTGACAATGTATGACAGAATACAAAATGAAGTGATAAGGGATGAATGAGATGGTTTGGGCATGTGGAATGAATAAATGAAGAAAGATTAACAAAACATATATGTATATAGTGCAAATGTTAGTGAAAAGCAAGTGCGAAGAAGATCAAGGAAAGTATGGCTGAATCAAGTGAATGATATTGATACTGAAAGAAAAAATCATAGAAGTTGTATGATAAGGTGTATGGATGTAGAAGAGACTAAGGATGTCAAGATAGGAAAGTATGGCAATCTGCCTTTTCTGCCTAACCCAACAGGGAAATGGCATGTACTCGTATGTACAAATTATGAAACTTGTTCATGTATATGGTAAATAAAAAAAAATCATCTCATATATTTACCTCTTAGGGTAGGCAGAGGATAGAGCGCCAGACTTTCCTATCTCGACACATCTTTATCTTTCACCTCTTCTACAACTTCTCATACCAATAGGAGATTTATCCGACTTTTTACATTGCCTTCTTTCAAAATATACATTCACTTGATTCAACCATACTTTCCTTGGTCTTCCTCTACCACGCCTTCCACTTAAATTTGCACTGTATATTTGTTTTGTTAGTTTATCCTTCTCATTCGTTCTGCATACCCAAACTGTCTCCGAGAGCTGTTCCTTTATTTTACTCAACAGCCTTAAGTCATACATTAACAATCAATATTTTTTTTCTCAGTGTATGCATTTTTACAGAATTTACTCAGTTCCTTTTAGTCTAGTTTAATAGATATAAACAAAAAAATCATCCCTTTTCTCTGAATTTAATGAATATAATAAAAAACTTAGTACACATTTTGATTTTTACAAATAATCAAAGTGAAATAGTGAGTTCATATCAATGTGGCTTTGTTAGCTTATGTAAAATCTAAAACAAGAAATGTGGTTTAGAGCTATATATCGGATTTCATTGTTCCGATAGATAAAGCCTTGAAATCTATTACAAATCTCAAAGCAATTGAAGGGATCGAAACAAAAACAACAATACTGATTTATTTTTTTATTTCAACTAAAACGATATACATTTTTTTTTCTATTTATTCTTCTTAATAACAACTTGTGTATTTTCATTTGGTATAATGAACTGACAATAATTAAAATATAAATAAAATAAAACAAAATTAAAACAAGAAAACGACGAAACAAGCAAAGGAAACAAATCTGGATATCTTTTAGGAGGTGCAAGAAATACTGAACAAATGGTCAAAACACACATAACAAGCAATGAAGTTATAAATTGAAAGTTAAAAATTTTATAAAACAGACTACCGTACGCATTTTGTGTGCCTTTTAAAATATTATTTACTTTTGTGACGTTAAATATATCCATAAATTTTATACTTTTATCCATCATCATTAAAATTACACTAAATACGCTCAAGAAAAGAATGCTAGAAGAAAAATAAGCTATTGTTAAACCATCTTTGATAAGTAGAGGCAACATGCTAAAATTAGAAACCATTAGGAACCATAGACAAGGCACGGGGTCAAGGGGCAGGTGCAACAATACGGGAATAGCGCACAAAAGAATACTCTTTTCGTGCACTTGAAAAGAGAACAAAAAGAATGATAAAGAAGCGTTTATCAACGATAGAATAAATTTCTTCACATTGGGACGGAAAAACAAATCTGCGCACGATGGCAACAATGCTAAGCAAGTGGTAAGTATACAAATTTTTGCCATGGCAACATTATCAAATAATTGTTTCAATTTAATCAACACATTAACAGAGCACCAAACATTCGCTACTTTGTCTTCAAACACTCCTCGTGCAACAGGAAAAATTCTATGAACAACTTGCAAAACTGATTCTATGTTCGTCAAAAATGGCGACCAAATAATTCCGAACGTAACTATCACGGTGATACTTATGCGTAAAAATAAATTTAGACAACTTTTAAAACTCCTACGTTTAGACGGTACGCATTGCCTCAATAGGTAAAGGAAAAACGGGAGGGAATGGTATAATTCCATTTGCTTGTAATTCACAGCCATAACAAAAAATATCGAAGCCAAAACAAATTTGTTGAGCAGCACAAACATTGTAGCCCAAATGAAGAGACCCAAAGATACACAGTTGTATTGGAAGTGTCCATAGTCGATAAGTATTATTCCAGGGAACATCAAAGAAACTAGAGTCAATACTTCCGGTTGAAAAAATGTATTCTTTATTAATGTTGACATTCCTTGAGCTTTCAGTTCTTTCATTTTAAGCTTGTAGTTTACAAATGAGAATCCGATAATAGCGGGAATGTAGAAGTATATATCGGAGATGAAAACCGTCCATCGCATGAATAATTTGTGAAATTCAGTTTCATATCCTCTTGATCCAAACAAAACGACTGATTCAGGGTCCACAATGTCAGCGACATGACCGATTGCCAAGCTATGATAAGCAGTCAAAGGTGGATAGTCTAATCCCCAATACTGTAGGTCATTCTGTGTTGTATTAACATACCACTGTTTAACTGGAATATGTAGACTTATTTCTTGCCAATGCCTCTGTGCTTCATAGTCTCCATACATTGGTGGTTTTTTTTGTCCCGAATAAGGGTAAAGCGACACAGACCAACGTATTAAAATTGCCAATATGACGCTCAGCCCGAGGAAACCTTTAGGCATGTTTGTTAAGTTCATGCTCTTCATCGTGATACGTAAAAATATTAGTCGTACTCGGTCATTGATTCACGGCGAAAACTGGAAAAAATGAGATAATAAACGTAAGCCGAAAGAATTGTTAATACGCGAAACCGGTAAATACATTTCAACGGAAGATGACATGGAAGTCAAGTTTCATACAAATTATTCTATAAAATACTTACAACGTGAACTGCGTCCAACTCCTTAGTGAGCTTATTTTTTAAATATTCTTCCGTATATACCATAATTCTAGCCAATATTCATTTACATAAAATGAGTACAAAAAAGAAAACCCAACACGCACGATTTTTAGATCAAAGTTCGAACACGTTTCAAATGTCAAAACTTATTGATAACCAACAGTTTTATATGATTTTAATACACACATGCATCTTAATAAAAAATGTAATCCGCTTCTGTTCATTTTTATACAGCGCGACCTTTTACTGTGTTCCTTTTTACTAAATCTGGCACGTTTATGTAACATAATACATATATTCATTGGAAGAATTTTGTTCCAAAACATTTACTATGGTTATGGTAACCAGATTTTAGTAACTATAGTTCGGAAAATCTAGGATGAACCAACCGTATGACAGCTCACAAATTTGCCCCAATACAACCTTGTAACGATGTTCAGTAATTTTAATTATTTTATCAACTTTAATATAAGCCTCAATTCTAATAAATAGCAAGTTATTTAGGTAAATATATTACATTAGGTTGTATTGGGGCAAATTTGTGAGCTGTCACAGGACTCATCCTAGAGTTTCCGAACTATAGTAACACTATAATCTAAAGTTAAAGAACATTGAAAACAAATAAAAAAGGTCTAATGTGATGTTCATTAGTGAAAGCAAGAATCTTTTTTATACATATATTATTAGGTTACATATGCAAGAATATTAATCCATAAAATTCATTACTGAACATCTAGTTATATCTTTCAGTTATTTGTTAATTTTATAATTCATCGAACGACAAAGTTAAAATTGTATTTTATATTCCGAACTGACTTTTTGACTGTGTTATCGATTTATTTTAAAATAGTGTGAAATTTATAATCAAATTGTATTAATTCTACTCCCTATTAGAAACAAATTATTCGATTTAATCATATATTTGTAAAATAAAAAAACAAACTCACCTTCAATATTTTGAAATCGAAAGTTTTATTGAAGTCATTTTTTGTATATTTTTTCCAAATTCATCAATAAGTAAAATTGATATAGTAAGAGCACTTTGAGATAATTTGGCATTGTAGAACGAATGAAGAAGAAATAGTAATAAAGCGATTTTGGTGTGTGTATCTGACGTGTGCCGTCACCCTTGTTTATGTGTGTGTGTGTGTGTATGTGGTATAATGAAATATACAATGCTGTGTATCTCTGTATGCAAATTCACCTCATATTTTGTACATGTAAACCCTTGTATTTCTATGTAAATTATATAAATATCTGCTATATGTATAATCATTGTATATGTTCTTGTATTTGTGAATTATATTTGTAAAATGTTAGTCAGTAAGACCCCGATAGTGTTCGCGACCGCAAGGAAAATATGTGACTTGTGGGGCGTTGCGTCGGGTATAGATAGGTCAGGGCCCGGTCGGCCTAAGCGGCGCTCAGGACCCCAAAAGTTGTATTTTGCGGGTAACGGGCGCTTGTGATGGCCGACTGGCCGTTAATATAGAGGGCCCCCTGTTTGCGAAAATAAACCATACTACTTGTTCTCAGTACTACCGACTATACCGTGTTTTACTTGAGACCCGCTACTTCGACTCCCTGCCTGAGAGGAATCTCTCCCCCCCGCTACCTTCTTCTTCTTCTGGATCTTCGCTTGGGAATTTGCGACCTCGATTCTCTGAGCGCGACGCGGCAACCAACGTGCCTACGATACAGTTCATTTGTGCCCTGTGCAGTACAGTGTGCAAATTAAAGTAAGAGCTGGATCAAGTGAATGATATTTTGAAAGAAAAAAATGTGATGAGAATGTTAAAAGATCTATGAGAAAGTTTTAAACATCCAAACAACATTAACAAAGATGACGGAATATATTATAAACCTGGACCTTTTGAAAATACACAAATGTACAGCACAAGTAGACTTGCTGCATTCTACGCTGGTCACAATTTTGTGGTCACGTAAGCGGATGAATCAGCTTGCCAAATATGTGTTCACGTTACGGTCGCAAGTTTGGCGGCCTCAATGAAAATAACAACACGACAAAAAAAAAACGTTTAATCTAGTGTAACCGTGAAAATCTACAAATATATCTGAATGAGAAAATGTTTGGGTGTAGGGAAGTATTTCTGTTATATTTCTTATGGACTAGCGATCAGTTGTTAATTCTCATATGCTTTAATCATCCGTTAATTAGATGCTGATATGAAATATTTAAAATGTATGGATCTAAATTAAATGACGACAAAGCTGATAAAAATAGTACAAAATTATTTTTTCAACGTTCTGAGAGATATTGTTTATGGAAGTTTTTAAATGGTGTGGTACATTGTTCTTTAAATTTTGCGACAAGTATTTTATTTAAAATTTTCTCTTTTGACTTACCACCCCACATATATTGAACTAATTTTTGGTCGATACACCCAGCCCTTGCGTTATCTACATCGAAGTGAAACAAGGCAAGGCAACATGTGCACAAGTCCAAGTGGAAATGTTACTGCGCAATTTGTCAAAAAAGTCAAGCATCCTGTTAATCCTGTGAAAAGGATAATGTCACAAAAAAGAATCTTATTGTAAATTCGTCGGAGTTTTGCTATGTGTGAAATGTTGATAAACAAACCTAATGTCATATTTTGAAATAGGTTAGGTGTTTTGTGTGAAGGTTTTAGAGATGTGAAGTTTAGTTATTTCGTAAGATTTACAATTGATTTACTATTGCTTACAAAATAACCTAATTGAAAAAATAACGTTTTATTTTGGAAAAAAAATAATAAATAATTGGCTTAAAAACGTGTTTTGTTTGATTTGTAAAATAAAATATTGATTATTGAGCGAAAATGAAATAAAAATATTGACATTATATTCAAGTGTGAACTATTAAGTTCTCTAGTTTTTTTTTTATATTAGAGTTTTTCAATTGGTTGATCACGACCGATCCATCTCTACAATGAACAGAACTCTTTTGTTTATAAACATTTTTACAACGTCTGGTGCGTGTTCTAAATTAAATTTGTCGCCGATAAACAAATATTGTTTTTATTTACCTAAGCAGTTCTTATCAAATATGTCGGGTGAAAATTCTTGTCAAAAATTGATTGACAAATTTTCGGATTGGACGCTGGCTTCTCCACCGAAGTATTCACAATTGCCTTTCGATGAGGTTAAACAGAATTATATACGAATGAACGTGAGGCATGCTATATTCTCACCGGTAAATATTTAATTTAATTTATTATGATAACAAATATACGTAATATCAAAGTTAATGTCTGATAGTTACATACATACCATTATGCCATTTCCCTGTCGGGGTAGGTAGAGAAGACATAACGCCATACTTTCCTAACTCGACAGACATCTTTAACCTTTTCCACATCCATATACGTCTAATACAACCTCCAAGAATTATCTAAACTCTACTTTTCCTTCTTTTAGAATATAATTCAATTGATCCAACCATACTTTCCTTGGTCTTCCTCTCACACGTTTTCGACTCACATCTGCATGTATTTATTTTGTTAGTCTTTCTTCATTCATTCATTCTACATGCCCAAACCATCTTAATGTACTCTGCTTAATTTTATTCAACATATCAGGCTTCAGTTCACATTACTCATTTCATTCTGTATTCTATCATACATTGTCACTCCATTTATTATTCTCAATGCACGCATCTCTACAGCATTTATTCGGCTCCTCTTAGTCTTTTTCCACGTCCATGTTTCACTCCCATACATCAAAGCTGGCACCAAAATACTATTGTGGACTATCTAAGCACATTTTGATAGTCTGATTCAAGTATATATATGTTTTAGAGCCTAATTGACTTTGTTTCTTAACGTTACATGCCGTTGATATTCCTCTTAACTCTTCTATCATCTGAGAATATGCTACTCAAATAGCAGAATTCCAATCTTTCATTTTTCACCCATATGTCGCATTTACTTTTCCTTTCACACTTTTCTATCACAATTACTTTGGATTTTGCAACATTCATTTACAGATCTTTCTCTTCGCTTCTCTCATACTATTTACTTATCAAACTCTACAATTCACTTTCACTCTCCACAAACACTGTCATGTCATCAGCATGCAGTAATAATCCATATACATTTCCATTCGACATTTGTATACCACCAAATGACCTTTGTAGTTCCTTCACACATGAATCGATATAAATAGTTATAAATATACTATAAATAGCTTGATAGTTACAATTAAAAAACAATTGATTCCAAGTTAACGAATAATTTAAGAGAAAAATTAATATTATCAACAAAAATATACATTTAACACCACTGTTTTTATGCAGATAATTCATAATTTTTTGCAGTTCAGTCGGTCTGACTTTGAAACAATCTTCGTATCTTAATAAAAAATGCCTTATAAATTTTTAATAAAAATATCTAACCATTTATCTCACAATATTCATTTTCTCTCCCTCCTATACATTTCTATTCCCAATTTTTATTGAGATAATTTTTTTTATATTTATTGTTACATTTACAATACAAATTTGCTGTTTGAAAGAAAGTGTGATTTGGATCAAGTGAATGCTATTTCTAAAGAAAGAAACGGAGTTGCAGATTACCTATCATTGGGACAGGCTGATGTTTTCACTGGAGCTTTAAAGATTTTTTTTTTTTTTCGTGTTGGAATGTTGATTTTGTTTTTTCAGAGGTACCTACCCATTTTGTCTTCTCACTGGATTGTTAAAGCAGAAAAATGTTATCTAGTGAGATGGGCAAGGATTTTATGTTTTGGAGTGGACAGAAACAAATAAACTCCCCATAATGGGAGAAATGTGTGAACCTAGTTATAAGGATTATATTTCTATGCTATAAATTGTTATTAAATCTATTTGAGAAAGTTTTAAACACTCAAACAACATTAACAGATATGACAGAGTACACCTTAAACCTGTATCGCTTTCGATTTTGTAAAAATACAGATGACAACACAAGAACGTAAATTTTAAATTGCTGTGTAGGGAGTGTGCGCGATGCACTTGTTGGGTCCTGCGCATATCACCGCAAGCATGTGATTGTGAAAGCGGGTCGCTCAGTGTGTTAAATGCTAAAATAATGTAAACACACTTTGAATGATCATGAATTCAGTATTTATTAAGGTATTTCTAAGATTAACACCTTTAGTGTTGAGGACACGTCTCGGGTGTCCATATACCATAAACATACGCAGAGTGCATAAGACACGCCAGGCGTGTTCTGTTGATAATGTGTTTGTCTTTACAAAATTTCTCAACACGACATGTTTATTTACAGTGAATATGTTAAAACTACAAATTAAAAAAGGCAGACATAGAATTTTTTTAGTTATCACAATTGCTCAAATTGACGACTGTTCTAGTCTATGCACAGTGAATAACGTGGAATCGCAAACATCACGAATAATTTGGAATCGCGAACATCACGTTCATTAAAACGAGTGATAATATAAGATACAATAAAATTAAATTTTTTGTGAAATTAAAGGAAGTTTTTTTTTTTTAAACAAAGTAAATTATTGTACAAACATTTGTCAAGGCTATACCTATATACAAATTTATTACTTAACTAATCTTAATTATATGTTATCATTTATGCACTTACTTAATCTTATTTTCCTACATATCATTTTATTTTATTTATTCAATCTTAATATATGAGATCTTAGAAATAATTAACACCTACATACTACTTATAACTAGATAACAATTCTTACACTAATTATTTAGCAAAAACAAGTCCACTCGTTCAGGCTATTTGTATTCCATCACATTCACTCAGACCTTGGTCGTCCCAGCTAATACTGTAGGTGGACTAGTCAGGCAACAGATAATGAATTATAGGAAGTAGTTGGATGGAAATAAAACACGTTTTAAATTTTTTTACATAAACATCATACTTAGACGGCGTTAATAAATAATAATGGCCAACAATTATTATCAGCTTAACAATTATTTAGCTGTACTATAAATACATATCAAGACTTTACTAAAACTTTGGTAAATTTAGACTATTTTTGAGTCAAATGTTGACATCAAAAGTGAGAATCTATTTAGATTCCAAGTAGAATTAAATTAATCCTATGAAACAAAACAACATTGTAAAGTCCAATGAAATGGAAACAATTGATTGGAATATACTATGTAAACTCTATCCATATTGAAAATATAGCTAGCCAAATTTGTACGAAATTTTAATTTACAATATTCTAATTGAAACTGCCTCAAGTATAAAAATGTGTGAAATTACTGTGTATGTAAAGAGTCTTTCAAATTGAACGGTTTTTTTTATTAAATTTTTTTAATTCTTGAATAAAACACACAATTTACTTTGTTTTCAAAAAACTTTTTATTGGTCATTGAAGTATATAGTAATGTATGACATTTAAATACAAAAAACAATATCCGCCAAATGTCCACCTCTTGCAGCTCCACAGATGTCTACTCTATTGTCAAAATTTTCGATGACATTTTGGCATAATTGCGGTTCTAACTCACTAATAACGCGAATAATTTCGTCCTTGAGCTCAGGAATTGATCGGGGGTCATTCTTATAGACCTGGCTTTTTAAGTAATCCCAGAGAAAATAGTCCAACGGTGTCAGATCACATAATCTTGGTGGCCAATTAACATCACCGTTCCGGAGATTACAATACATAAAATAATTCAACAATTTGAACGCGTTGTTGTTTTGTATACGACTCAATTTTTATAAATGTCATACATTACACTTCTCAAATGCCACAAGACACAGGCAAGTTCGCGACGCCATCTGTATTTTATCCAAGAATTTAAAAAAACTGCTCAATTTGAAAGACCCTTTATTTATCTGAGGCGATTAAAGAGGAGAAAAAAAAAGAAGAAAGAAACGAAAACTCTACGGCACAGCTTCGCTTTCCAACTGAATTGAGGTTGGAATGGTGAGGGGATCCTCGGCTACGAGGCCCAGCAACGACTACGACTGTTTTGAGTAATATCTAAGATAAATCAGCTGCTACTTGAATTTAAAGAAATTTCTGATGCTTTGTGTGTGTTTTCAGGTAGAACCAACACCTCTTGTTCATGATATTAAGCTTGTGTGCTATTCTAATGATGCGGTAACAGAGATATTGAACTTGGATCCGTCCGTCGTTGAATCAGAAGATTTTTTAGCTTTTATGGCCGGGCAACGGCTTCCTAGTGGAGCCGTGCCAGTAGCTCACAGGTGAGGTTTTACGAATTTGAGAAATAATAATAATAAAACCATCTCCACCACATCTCAAAGGAATCACTTCTTGCACGTTCTCGGAATTTTACTGTACATGTTTCAGCACCGTACAAGAATATAAGAAATATTAGAGTACGGAATAGACTTGTTATGGTACGATTAGAAAAACCCTGATCTCACCACCATTTCTGCTCTTTGTACAAATCGAGGCACCAAGGTAAAAGGTTAGTCAAAAAGTTTTGAAAGCGACATCTATGGAGCAGTAGAAAACCAAAATTTCTACGCCATTTTAATATTTCATCTTTCATAAGAACGTACTCAAAATTTCATTTCGATCTGTCAATTCATTCTTTGTTTACAAGCCATTTGAAGTTGACGTGTCAGTGTATTTTTTAACAATGGAAAAATCCGAATATCGTGCAGTGATTAAATTCTTTGTTTTGGAAGGTTTATCGGCTACTGAGATCCATGCAAAGATGGTGAAAATATTAAAGGAGTCTTCTCCTTCATTTCCAACCGTTCACCGATGGGTTTTGGAGTTTAAGCGTGGCCGTACAAGTGTTGAAGACAATCCACGCTCAGGACGTCCAAAAAGTGCATCAACACCAGAAATCATAGCGAAAATACAGGATATGGTTTTGGAAGATCATCGATCGACTATGGATGTGATAGCTGACACCATAGGCATCTCACATGGAACAACATGGCATATTTTGCTTGAAGTTTTGGGTTTCAAAAAACTGTGTGCACAATGGGTGCCGCATTTGCTAATAATGCAACAAAAACACGTTCGAATGCGACTTTCTGAGCAACATTTGGAGCAATTTCGAAAGGATAAAAAGGATTTTCTGCGTCGATTCATCACTATGGATGAGACTTGGGTCTACCACCATGATCCTGAATCAAAACAAGAGGCTAAGGAGTGGTGTGAACCAGGCACTTTGGCTCCGAAGCGAGTTCGTGTCCAGAAATCGGCCAAGAAGGTGTTAGCGTCAGTTTTTTGGGATGCAAAAGGAATTTTATTGATAGATTATCTCCAAACTGGTAAGACAATCAACTCTGATTATTATTGTGACCTTTTGGACCAGTTGGATGAAAACATTTGTGAAAAAAGACCCGGTTTGCAGAAGAAAAAAATCTTTTTTCATCAAGACAATGCACCTGCTCACACAGCTCAAAAAATCATCGCGAAAATCAGTGAATTGGGGTACGAATTGTTGCAGCATCCACCCTATTCGCCAGATTTAGCTCCCTCTGACTTCTGGCTGTTCTCACACCTCAAAAAATTCCTTCGTGCATTTTTCATCAAACGAAGAGGTTATAGCCGTCGTAGAGGAGTATTTTGCAGGCCTTCCAGAAAGTCACTTCCGTGATGGGACAACAAAGTTGGAAGATCGTTGGACCAAGTGTATTGATCTTATGGGAGACTATACTGAGCAATAAAAGTGATTTCCCCCCAAAAAAAATGTATTTTCATTTCCGCTTTCAAAACTTTTTGACTAACCAGTATATGAAATCTTACACCATTTCTAGGTCACTTGATGGCTGTACGACATTAACTCCGTTAACTATCATGAGTTTTGTTTTTGTTCAATTTATTTTGAACTCATCTGCGACTTTCCTCAGCCGCTTTCTTGAACACATCAGCCATTTCCCAAAAATCTTGTGCAAGATCAGTGATCTCATTTGCAAATTGGTGGTTGTTTAAAATAGTGCTATTCAAATGGGGTGTGTCCGTGGTCATAGGTCGTAACCTTAGTAAGGTGTCGAGGGTCGTGGTCTGAAGGTAGTGTTCATGCTAAGCAAGCGGGCGCCCCAAGTTTAATTCCTGGAGGATTCATTTCTGGTCTGGTTTACTCTTAAACTGTTTTACACCTGAATTTATGTTTTTGTGTAGCTTATATGCCACTTAACATAAATTCTTATAATGCTAAGCAAAATGAAATAAAAACTTACAAAAGGCAGCAGTGGATTTAACCTGTCTTGGAATTTTGATCTCGTTGCCATCAGAATGGGTTTGATCTGTCAAGACTGTGCTTGCTGAAGTGCAACATCTTGTACACAATAAACCAATACAAACACAAGCGTGTATCATCCACAGGATGGTTGACAATCATATTTGATTACGAGGGGTGCCTATTGATCCAGTAAGGTTTAAGTATTTACATATTGTATCTCTTTGAAATTAATAAAACTTTATTTTCAAAATCTTTTTACAATACCCACCCCATCTTAAAAAAATAAACCCGGTTCCTAGGTGACACTGAAAGATATATATATACCAGTCTGTCTCATAAAAAAGTTTGAGTAGCACTGGTTTAACAGGCCCTAATCCAATTAAAGTTCAAATGATATGTACTATGTATTATATTGCTTTTATTGCGTTTTACAATGTATGTTGCGGTCTCTGTTACTATTGTATTGATTGTATTATACTTTTATTGTATACAAGTACAACCTGGCAGACTTATTGCCATGTGGAAATTTCTTTCGACCAACCAGAAATATGTTAAAGTGGCCTTAAGTGAAAACCAGATTGGAATCTTTTAAAAAAAACTGGATTGAACTCGCAACCTCGGGGCTGGGAGACAGGTGTCTTACCAACTAGGCCAGAGGTCGTCTACAGAAGATTCAGGAAAAATTATTCTCAATATTGTAACTTCATTTATTTCTGATTTTTCAGATATGGTGGACACCAGTTTGGCTATTGGGCTGGACAGTTGGGTGATGGACGGGCTATTCTTATGGGCGAATATGTCAATAGGTAAGCCACGCACGTCGGTTACCTAATATAGTTTTACCCTACCCAATATCAATTACTGAATAGAGTTATGTCACATACATTTCCAGGTGGGCATCATAAATTAAGAATGTTTGTTAGTATGGCACGACAATGGAAATGAGACTAATGGACGGTCGTCGCGAGACTATATCGCTGGCCAGCCGGCTTCTGCTTGCGCAAAACTCCCGAAAATGGTGGTATTTCGCGAGGTGCGAGCGCATGCAGTGGCGGAAAATGGCGCTTACGATGAGCGATCGGCCGTTCATAAGAAGGGTCAAAACCAAATAAAATCACTTCTGAGTTCACTCTACCTACTGTGTTTTACTTGCGATCATCTAATACCTGCCCAAGAGGAATCTCTTCACCCTGTTACCTTTTCACCGATCTACCCCTCTGAACGTGAGCTGAATTCTCCGAGCATTGCGCAGCAGCCATCCACCTATGTTACAGTTCTTTGTACCGGTGCCGTACAGATGGGTTAACTAAATTACCCTTGAACGAACAAAAAAAAGTAGACACCCAATCGAAGAGATCTTCCACTCTCTAATGATCTGTAACTAAGCATCCTCAGTAAGAAGACACTCAAATAAAGCCAGGGATAATATCCATACTCTCTCATGTAGAAACAACGGAGAAATCTTTTCTGAACCCTTTCTAGCATGAGTGAATATGTAATCCCTGCTGGCGCCCATATCGTATTATAGAGCAATATTCCAAAAGACAAGCATCTTTTCTGCAGTGACAGCATCTGCATCTTCTTGCTCTCTGTTGTTATCTATGTTTGATCTCAACATTCATCCTTAATCACTTCATCATTCCGTTTAATTTTGTCGTACATTATCACCCAATATATTCTTCTCAATGCATTTCTCAGTGCCAGTTTCGGATGTAGTCTTGTATTTGTTTCAGATTGGGCCAAAAATGGGAAATAAATATGAAGGGATCTGGTAGAACCCCGTATTCGAGACAGGGAGATGGAAGGGCAGTGTTACGCTCCTCAATACGGGAAATGATAGGCTCAGAAGCCTTACACTTCTTGGGTGTACCCACTACTAGAGCTGCTGCCTTAATTGGTAAGTATTTTCATTAAAAGTTTAGCCTGATTGTATGTATAGCTGACTTGTATATTTAATATTTTCACAACTGCAAAACATCATGTAAATTGTCGGTTAACGACCTAGTCGTTAAATGAGGAGAGTCTGTAACATAAATGGTATCATCATCCTCACCCTATATGTTTCATTAGGAACACAGGGATGCCAAGAAGCCTTCACATCCTCTCATGTTAGACCCATGAAGGGTTAATTGATATTTTTGTAGAAGTGGGTACCTTATATTTACCTTAACCCTTTAAGTGCCGGAAGTTATTAGTATGGCCGTGCCCAGCAGGCCGGGATTTTTTCAACAAAAACAAAACCTAAAAAATGTATATTTTTTGTATACAGATATAAAGGATATTATGAAAACTTACTAAATATATACACCATGTGGCGTTTGAGCTGCCGTTCACTCAGAAAAACACAGTTTAAATATTTACAAAATGTCAGCGTTGTCACAACTTGACACAGAAAACACGTTTACTTATAAATATAGTGGAATATAATATACTTTGTAAACTAAAATCAACAAATTATCTGTATGATGTATAATAAAGCACAAAAGGTAAATAAACTATAAAATAAAACCGTAAAAAGTCTATATAAACGTCGTATTATGCCGCAAAACTACCGCCAATAACCAAAGAATACATGAAAACACACTTTGTAAATAAATACTTTGAAAAATTAACAAAAATAACGCATAAAAGTTAAAAATCAACCACTGAACAAAACTACAAACGAAATCATTATAAATCATCGCAATTACGTCGCAAAAAACTGTTGTCGGTAACCCTGTATCAGAGATACGTATTGACTGTCAGTGAAAGCTTTTAGAAAGATGACTGTAACTTTGATAATATCGGTAAATTGTAATATTTAAGTATTTCTTGACCATCCCAATAGATGTCACTATGTGTTATAATTTATAAATTATTACAATTGTATTTGATATTGGCTTGCGACAAGCTCAAAGGAGAGCGCGTTTACGCGTTCATTTTGTATGGCCGGTCTGGCGAGCACTGAATCGGAGAGCGCGTCAACACGCTCGTGGCAGTGAACCAGTTAACACATTGTTTACGGTATGCACAAATTTGTACGTTTCAGAAATCGTCTATTGCCACGGTGTGCACATATTTGTGCATTTTCGATTACGTTAAACTTTATACATAAAAAACGCATGTTAAACTTCTTATTTCTTGTCGTATTTGCTTTACTTATTATATATTTTTTAATAAACACATAATTTTATTAAATATTTTTAATAAACAATATAGTATTTTTAATAAACCCCTGTAAACAAGGTGTTAATGTAAAAACATAAAATGTGTAAAACAAAAACTTGGCAAGTCCAAAGTATTTTTTTTATGTGGTCGTGGTGTATTTTAAATTGAAAATTTCTTTTAGATATTCAATTTTTTCAGTAAGTCAAGATCAAGTTCTCCGAGATATGTTTTACAATGGTAATGGAATTTATGAGAAATCGGCCATCGTTCTGCGGCTGTCACCCTCGTGGATAAGGATCGGATCTCTGGAAATATTGGCACGGAATGGAGAGTTTGACCTGTTGAGACGTTTATGGGACTTCATCATTAAAGTAAGTTTGGTTTTACTCGACTTGAACACAACTCTTTATGGGAGGTTTTATCAAAGTTTATGATTGTATAAAGATACTACACCTAAAGCCGAATTTGTTACTGTCACATATCGGAAGATCTACAAAGGTTTCTTTGTAGTTTATCTTCATTTAGAAAGTTTTCTGCATTTCTCTTACCAAATCTGCTTTTCTTAACATATGCCGATATGGGGAAGTGCATAATCTAATGGCCGCAGCCACTACCTTCCTATCCTTACACTCGCTCATCTTGTATATGTTTATTTTGTAATATTTTTAATCTCTGAATAATAGTGGGTTCGAGTCCTGAGCTGGAGTGCTCTTGAGGAGAGTTTGCCCTCTAAATGGCGCTATATAAATTGTTTTATTATTATTGTAAAATTCTTCAAAAAAAGAAATGCCTTTTGAATGCTACTATTTGGAATGCATTATTTGGAAAGTTTTTGATCTATGTCAGAAGTCCAATTCTTTTTCTCATTTCTTATCATTGGTAAGTGTTAAGACTGCAGGGTAACCAATGGAATATATTCACTGAGAGCTGTCGTTAAAACCATAGGTAAAACTCAACTGTTCGGTTGCTCTATTGCAATGTTGATTAATTAATTTATTTTGTAAAGTTTACATGTACAGGTTAAACCCAATAACATACAAAGCTTAAAGAGATATATACAGTAACAAAAAATAAAAAATTAAGTACATAATCATAGTATAAATAGACCAAAACCCATACGATGGTTGTCGTCAAAGAAAGAATACGAGAATTGAATTTTGAATACAAGAGAGCGAGAGAGGAATACTTGGATTCTCTCCGAAAGTAATTCGAAATTTGAATCTCGGTGGGTCCGTGATAACTGAACTAATTTTAAATACCTAGCTAACAATTTTGAACCGGTGTAAAAGGGGACGATGTATAAATGATATATATACAGTGAAACCCCATTTTTACATGCCCGGAATTCATGTTTTCCCGCTATTTACGTTCAATTTTTACAGTCCCGTTTTATTTTAGTACATTTAGTACCCGCTTTTACGTTTTTATTTCCCGCAATTTACATTTGAAATATTTAAAATGCAAATCAATTATAAACATATTTAATTAAATGGGCGACGATTTAAAATATTTGAAATGAATATTAGGAAGCAGAAATATGTTGTTTCTATTTATAGACACGTGTGTATAGACACGTGTGTCACTCTATGCTTGTGTTTTAAACGTGTCGGTCGTGTACATACAATTTCAATTGTCAATTGTCTTGTACTTCGTGTGTCAATTTACATTTTTTTTCATTTCATTTAATTTTTCGTTGAATCCCTTCAAATAATGTCACAGCAAAGAAAAATATTATCGATTCAAGAGAAAAGGAAAATTCTCGAAAAAGTGAATAAACATGTTGGTTCACGTGTGATTTGGGTATACCGATTACAACTAACGCGAATCGATTGAAAAAAGTTTTCCGATTTGCGTGATTATCTAAATAAAAAATAATTTTCAATTTAAATTTTTTTTTTCTAACCCCGAATCTACGTTTTCTCCAATTACGTTTTTTTTTTTAAATCAGTTTCTTCAAAAACGTAAAAACGGTGTTTCACTGTATAAACAAATCTATATCTATATTTATGAATATATATTTTCAAAAATTTAGAATTTTTTTTAATTCCGTGTTCAGTTGAAACAACCAGCTAAGTAAGCTAAAAATACTTTCTTTAAAAACTTTTTTAAAAAAAGTTACTTTTTTTAAAATAATGTTGATATCCGCTGTTCTATTCAAAATGATAGCCCGCGATACAGTGGAAGAGCACTTGGCAGGTTATTTCTAGTTATTGCCAGTCTAAATAGGTCAATATTTCTATACCTCGAATAGGAACATAAAACCATATCTTTTTCAACATAATTGAATTAGGTGTAGCTCTCGCCAGCAACTTAAAGATATAAGAAGAGACCCTCACATCCCTCCTCATGCTAAGAAGGTAGTATCCCAACATACCAAGAAGAAACCTTGTAGGATAGAGCCATGGGTAGACACTACACTCCCGTAAGGAGATAATTCTATAAAATTTCTTTTGAACTGTCTCCACCTTTGAGAATAATGGTTCCCCCGCAGGCTCCACACAATGCTCCACATTGTAACTTGCTATGAATCAGTTCGAACCGGCCAATTTACAGGTGTCTTGCTACATCAGCGCACAACTGTTGCTTTTCAAGGGATGAGATGGAGAAGGGAAGTTGTATTTATATCAACCTATGCATATGGCTTAAGCGGTTAGGCCAGTATGCTTGCTGTGTGGTAGGTTCATATCTGTTGCGTTATGGCAAAAGTTGATACGTTCGTTTTACCTTAGTTTACAGGAGAAGCAATATTAACTTTGATAAGCTGTTAAAATCAGTATAAATAAGTATTTTTTAAGTTTTTCCAAACGATATATCTTTTGTTTGGATAATGACTGACACACCAAATTTTGCCACAACATGCTGAGAAATATTTTCTATAAATTGAGAGAATAAACACAAAATGACAAAAAACGGACATATCAACTTCTGCCATAACGCCACAGATATATAAAGGACATGAAATGAACCAAAATACCCATGTACCATGTTGTATCATTTTTTATTTCACCAAAGTTGTGCCAGTCAAAAGTGAAAAGGTAATCTCTTCATCCAGCTGTCACTAAGACACGCCAGAACCTCCGAGGATTGAGTGCCCTTATTTTGCAACCATGCCTTTATTTTACAGTCTTTGCACTAGCGCTACACAACCTTAATGTCATTTCAACTTAAAGAAGAACCACTTTAACCTTATTTTGGGTAATTTACCCAGGTTTAAGAAGCACTAGCTGAACATGTTTTAAGAATTCTCAGCAATTTTGAATGAATTAATGAACTTCAGACTTAATACATTTTTTTAAAGGAACACTACCCAGAAATTTCACTGCATGATGATCTCCGTCTCATCAGACTTTTTACTGAGGTGGCTCATCGATCTTTGAATTTAGTAGCTAAGTGGCAAGGTTGGTATTATGATGGTCATTTATGTTCGTGTTTTATTTTCTTTATCTTTCTAATATTTTCCTAGTAGGGTTTTGCCCCTATGGTCTGAAAAGAAGCCTTGCCATCTGATCTTAACTTTAAGTTTTTTCTTAATTTCCTCAATTCAAAAAAGATTTAAAATTGAAAAACAAATATACTTGTATCAGTAAATATTTTTTTAACTCCGCATTAATCGAGCTATTCTATATAGTACAGGTCAAATCCCATTATAGCAACATTCATGGAACCATAAAAAAGATTTCATTATATGAGAGGAAAATGCAGTTTAAAAAAAAACTATTTTAAAATAAAAGTTGTCCAAATACACTTCATTATATATTTTTTTTCCAAAGAATGATGTTATTTTTTACTGTACTACATTTTTAATACAAACAGTAGCTTCCGAAAGCGAAATCTTCAAATAAAGTGTCATAACTTGATTTTCATGCAAATTTTCAATAATGTCTTTTTTAGTCTTGAAAAAGACTTGCTCGCAATCATCATGGGATGGGCATTTTGAGCACCCAGCAAAATATTATATGAACTCCTTTAAGTGTTTAATATCATTGAACATGTTAAATAACTTCTTTTTTTGTTGAAAATTAAATATTAGATGTTAACATAAGTTGTGTCTGTTGTTATTCCAATGTTAAAATGAGCACCAAAAGTAAAACAAAATGGCATCGAAGGGGATCTTCATGAATAATGTGGTTTAAACGGTTCTCATCGAAGCCCACTGGTCGTCCGGAACGCTCCATGTCTTTCAGGTTGATATTACTATACTGTCTTTGAAACGCAAAAACCATCGACGAGCTGTCCTTTCATTCATAGCGTCTTCACCGTTCCATTCGCAAATATCGCGAGCAGCTTTAGTAGCTTTATTCCCTCGATTGAACGTGAACAGAAGAAGGTGTCGAAAATGCTCATTTTTGTCTATTTGCCATTCCATTTTGAAGGCTTGTAATCAAATAAAATAATATATGTAACGTAAAAGCAAACACAATATCCTGTAGAGCAGAAAATGTTCTTTCGAATGACGTATAACATTTACCATTTTGTTTTACTTTTGGTGCTCATTTTTAAATTGAAAAAAAAACGGACATAACCTATGTTAACACCCAATATTAAAATTTTTCGATTACAAAAAGTTCGCTCCATTTTTTGTGACTGAGGGACCATCCATATTTATATATTTCAGAAACATCCGTATTTATTAAAATATATTTGTATTTTAGTTATTTCATTTACAGGTAGTCGTCCACTGACGACCACAATCGGTTCCGATAAACAGGTCGTAAGTTGATCTGGTCGTAAGTTGGTTTTTCTGATTGACAAATTACTAAAAGCTTGAGTTTGAAACATGCGATGTTTCCGCCAAGCAGCAGAGTCAGCCTATTTTATAGTTTTTAATCCAGGCATGCTTTTGGCTTGTTTGTGGATGTAAGTGCGTGTTGACAGTCGTTTCTAGAAAAATCCCGTTTCATCCTCATTAAAAATTTGCTCCGGTAGATAGATACCCTTCATCCGTTATTATTTTATCAAGACCATCAACAAAGTTCCGAGCTCCTTTGTCTGCACTCGCTGCTTCTCCAGTCACTCGAACATTATGCAACTGGAATCTTTTCTTGAATATCTTGAACCAGCCAGTACTTGCTACAAATTCTTAACTAAAGTCGTCTCCGGCACGCTCCTTCAAAATCTCAAATAAACTTCTAGCTTTCGTCCGCACAGTAAAAAGGGATAACATTGTGCATTTTTTAATTTGATCTTCCATCCAAGTATGCAACAGTTTCTCCATTCTGTGGATGGAACCAATTCGTTGCTTGATTATAACTGTCGACTGCATAGGTGCAGAACCAATCATAGCTTCACAAATCGTTTCTTTGTCCTTCAGAATTGTCGACACAGTAGAGTGTGATGGCATCAAATCACTCGCAATGGCATTAATTTTTTTCCTCCGTACTGCTTAGTTATCATTTTTGTTTTCAAATCAATAGCCTTTCTTTGCTTCTTGGCAGGTTGAGAAATTGACATATTTCTTTGTGTAGATATCTCGAAAGGGCTTAAAAAATGGTTATACAGATCGCAAATTGTGGTCATAAAGTCGTAAGTCGCATAGGTCGTAAGTCGACGACTACCTTTATAAATAAATATTTTTGTTGTTGGTCTTAAAATATAGCCTATCTGTTGATTAATTTAATTGATTTTTATTGGTGACACTTTTTGTCGTAATATTTATTTTAGGTTTTGGCTTCACACATGGTGTTTTGAACACGGATAACATGAGTCTTCTTGGTTTAACAATAGACTATGGTCCTTTTGGGTTTGTGGACTCCTATGACAGTGGTTTTGTACCCAATGCTTCGGATGATGAAGGGAGATATTCTCTGGGAAAACAACTTGAGGTTAGTTGATTTATTATATTCTTAATTTACACACACTATTATTATTATTGCAAAATTATTCAAAAAAAAAAGAAATGCCTTTTGAATGCTACATATTATTTGGAAAGATTTTGAACTATGTCAGAAGTCAAATTCTTTAATCTAGTTTTTTGTAACTATATTAAATTTGAAGGTTAATCAAATTTAATATAGTTACAAAAAAACACCCTTGCATACAACCTATTTATTATACTACCTTGATCAAAAAGTTTTAGGACTTTATTCATAAAATCGAAAATACCAGTTTATTCATCAAAATCGATATGGTCCCCTTCAAAGTACTCCCCATCGACTGCAAAACACTTACGCCAGTGCTTGATCCAATCCTCGAAACACCGCTGCTGGATAGTATTCGTGTTGTTTTTGGTCAAAAACTCATGGAAATCATGTCTTTCGCGATTTCAACGCGTTCCTTTTTTTGCATGAAATTGAGGTGTTTCGGCACCAGTTTTGTAGCGACACGTCTGAGGCCCAAATCACTAACCAAAATGTCTTGAGCGGATCCATAAGCGATGTTCAAGTCCTCTGCCAGCTTTCTGATGGTCAATTTTTCGACTGCCACTGCGTTCGTCATCCTTGACCGACTCACGACCACTTCTGAAGCATTCGTGCCACTGAAAAACACTTCTCCAACATTTCCAAGGTCTGCGGACCGTTAAATCCGGTTTTCACACAAAATTTAATGCAAACTCGTTGATGCACAGTTGATGCCATTTTCAAACTTGTAAAAAATCGAAAACACGCACAAAGGTAGATGTACTCAGTTCAGCGTAACTTTTACAAATGTCAAGCTATGACCCTGAAATTTGGAGGGAAGTGTCAATGATAGATGTGGTAACCTAACAAAAAAAAAAGAATTCCAATCGGGTGACTGACAGCGCCACACGGTGGCCGGTCCTAAAACTTTTTGATCAAGGTAGTACATCCTCCCGTATACTATAAGTCATCTTTAGATTACCTATGATTAATTCAAAATCTTGATTGTATTATGATTTTGAGTATTTTAGTTATTCTCTACACACTGACTTTTGTCAAGTTTTTAATTTTTCTAATGGAAACATTTAAATAATTCTTACTCATAGGATTTTAAAACTTCTAGTGTCACTTTCAGGTGGCACAGCCAGTCAAACGCTTCCAGTGTAATCCTGTGCACATCCTGAATTCCTCCAGTGAACTCGTGAATACGGCTAATAATCATTGACTACAGTAAAAGTCCGTTGATTCGAAATTATAAGGAATGAATTTCACGAAAAATATCTAATTACGAATTATATGATCATAAAAAAAAAATTAATATGCGCGGCACTTTCCAACACACAACACAGAATAACACTGCTATTTTTCGTACTGTAAAAATAATGTAAAGTTTTGTCTACATATTTCCGTAATATTGAGATATGCTAATATATTTAATGATAAAATAAATAATTGCCCCACTTGAATTTTATCTCAGAATTCAAATTTCGTAATAGAGAAAATAAAAAGGTTAAAATAACAGGTATACAAAAAATGCTGAAATTATTTTTTTATTATATCCTCTTTACACCGTTTCCTTATTTTATTGGTATTTTGTCAACAGGTTTTATGTGTGTGCTTAGCATGTGGATCTTAGGGGTTAGTTCTCAGAGGGCTTCCCCATATTTACAATAATAACCTTGAGATATTTAACATTGAATCTTTGGATATAGGGGAATTCCAGAAATTTAATCTGTCATCCCGCCACTAGGGCCTACTACTAAGTGGGAAATTCTGAATAATCAAAATTTTAAATACTTTTTAGCAAAAAACATTATGAAATATGCAGTTTTTCAAATGAACAGTACAATTTAATGAAAATTCGATTTCGGAACCTAGAAAATGGCAAAAAATACAAATTATCATTATTGTAATTAACGGATTTTTACTGTGTATGTTTCGTGGTGTGCACCTGACCTGATTTGCATTCTGGGGACTCTTGTTCTTGAATAATGGCTGTGAACTCTATATATGACGGAGTAGATCTTGTTAGTTCAACTCACTTGGGCGACGTATAGTTACACTTGAGTTGCTGCAGTTGGTATTTTAAGTAAACTAAAAGAAACTCAGCCCGAGACTACCATTAGTGGTGATTCTTCCAGCTCCGACAACCTCCGTGGCCTAATTGGTAAAAGACGCCTGTCTCCCAATCCGGAGGTTGCGGGTTCAAATCCCGCTGGAACCTTGATATTTGAAGAGATATTCTGAGCCTTTTAAACATATTTCTGGTTGATTTGAAGAGATAGCCACATGGCAAGAAGCCTGCCAGGTCGTAATGTATACAACGAAAGTGTAAAACAATACAATTCCTTAAAGCTCCATTATGTGGCATGTGTGGATTCAGTTTAAACCACTCCACATTTTCTTTGGCAGGCTACTTCCAATTTGTTTGACGGTTGGGCCCATCATCAGGTCTTTATTTGACCAGCCTATTGCTAATGTTCTTTCCGTCTCTCCTTTGGTTCGTCAGGACTTTGATTATTGTGGAGAAAGGTTTTCAGGAAGAAAGACGAGTAGCTGGTGGATAAGTGAGATCATAATTAGTGGAAAGTTCTATTTAACAGTTATTTCTTGTATTCTTGACAATATCAGTTTGGTTCAATATAGGATAATACGGGAAACCAACGTAGTGGTGTTGAATGTTGTTTTAAAATATTTGTGAATAATTTAATAATGTTAATTAAATATTATATTTAAGGTGGTGTGCTGGAACTTGGGCCAACTGGCATCCATAATAACTCCTAGCCTGAGTTCAGCACAAAAGACTCAACTGACACACATATTAAAGTCTTTGGAGCTATTCGGAAAGAACAGGATATTGTAAGTCCATTGAGAAGTTATTTTGTACATGTATGCTTTGTCTATCATGGCGAATTTGTCATAGTACTCCAAAGGTATTGATTTGAGAAACTTCTTGAAAAAAATTGTAATATTTATTCAATCGCCATAAGTTGACACCATATACCTGACATTTTTTTGTAAAACTAGTCACATCAAATGCTTGGTTTTTAAAAGCAATTTATTTTGGGGTAACAATCGACGACTTCTTAAGGGGATCATGGATTGTTATATAAACTCTAGAGGCGTGAATTTCGGGTGTTTTTTTAGACTTAATAAAAAAAAACAAAAAATATTTTTCCTATATATTTTTAAGTCCATTTATTGATGATTTGAAAATGCACAAAAAAGTTTATAGAAAAAAAAAATTTAAAATTCAAGATGTTTTATCTTTGTCATAAAAAAAAGGGGGTGAGCTGGTCGACATGATTAGATCCCTTTCGTAAATCTGAAACAAAAATCATACACAGTTTCTTGATAAGAAATAATGTCGTTATAGTTGGTACCAAAGGGGGGAAAAAACGTAAAATGGCGGCTGTCTGAAAAAAATTTCCATATTTTTAACCTTTTTATTCAAATATTCAAATTTTTTAAAAATAGTAAAAAAATACTTTTGAATTTTCCAAGGTTGGGACGATATAAAAACATTTATCGAATTTCATACCAAATTTGAAGGCAATCGGTTTGATAGAACTTGAGATTTTATGTCGACCATGTCGAAAAAAGTAGTTTAGAGAAAGTTTTTGAGATGATTGTCCGAGTCATTCCGGTGCGGCGTAATTGCTGCCTCATTTATAACTTTAACTTCGTAAATATTGAGAATTTTAAAATTTCCTTTTGGGAACATATTCTTGAAGGTTGGCTTGACTTTAAGAATATGCAAAAAACAAAAAAAAACGATTTTTTCAAATTTCTGCAGTAGAGCCCCCTTAACACCTTACGGCCGGGCGATAATTTCAATAGATATTTGCCTAGGACGGGCAATTTTCGTGCAAAAACGCATGTTTACCAAAATTTATTAAAATCGTCGAAAATATTTTATTGGTGAATCGATTTTAATGAAATTTTCAAATAGTGCACAATAGGATGCATTTGAAGTTCTGGTGAAATAAAAACGAAATTTTTATGTATAATTACGCTTAAATACGAGGGTGGTCCGATAAGTACTTAGCCTACAAAAGAATAACAAAAAATTTGGAAAATACGGTGTTAACCAAATCCGGAGAATACGGTGGATGGGGCAGCAGTTCGTAGCCTAATTCTACCAATTTGGCAGTGGCGACGGCGGAGGTGTGAGGCGGTGCGTTGTCATGATGGAAGAGCACTTTTTTCTTCGTCAAATGGGGCCGTTTTTTCTGGAATTCGGCGTCGAATCGGTCCAATAATTCGGCATAGTAGAGCCCTGTGACCGTTTTGCCCTTCTCCAGGAAGTCGATGTAGATCACACCTTTTGAATCCCAGAAAACGGTGGCCATCACCTTTCCGGCCGATAGGACAGTCTTCGCCTTCTTCGGAGCACGTTCACCGGGTGAAGTCCACTGTTTCGACTGTTCCTTGGTCTCGGGTGTGTACCAGTGTATCCATGTTTCGTCGACGGTCACGAAACGACGCAGAAAATCCTTCGGATTGCGCTTAAACATCGTCAAACACTGCTCTGATGTGGTCTCACGGTTGCGCTTGTTGTCCGGAGTGAGCAAACGCGGCACCCATCGCGCCGACAGCTTTATCATGCCCAATACTTCATGCAGGATATGACCCACACGGTCTTTTGAGATGCCTACTGTCTCAGCTATCTCGCGCACCTTCAATCGGCGGTCTGCCAATACGAGATCGTGGATTTTTGTCACATTATCCTCAGTGGTAGCCGTTTTCGAGGCACCTGGGCGTGGCTCATCAAAAACCGACGTGCGACCACGTTGAAACTCGTTAAACCAATTTTTGACGGTCGCCATCGAAGGAGAAGAGTCACCGTACACAGCATCCAAGCGCTCTTTGATTTCGCTGCACGATTTCCCTTTCAAAAACAAGAATCGAATCACCGACCGATATTGCTCTTTTTCCATTTTTCTCATCCGCGGACACGCTCGCTTCCACACGCGGTCAAAACAAAACTACGCGTCCGATTCGGCTGAAATTTGACAGTAGCTGTCAACGAGAATGTACTACGCGATAAAAAATTGCTCTTGCGATTAAAGAATCCACGTAACTATTGGGTGTACAAATAAGTCACCGCCGTTTGACAAAAGTTGGCGCCACCAGTAAGTTATGGTTAAAATTGTCAGATGTAAAATGTCATTATCGTAAGGTTGGACATCTGTCAACAACATGACCTTGAAATATTAGTGAATTTTTATCAGTATACCATATTTTTTTGTGTTCGAAAATGTCAAGTTTTGAGCCGAATAAGCGTCATTTGCGGGAACTTTTGATTTACTTCTTCAATTTGAAGAAATCTGCAGCTGAGGCGCATCGATTGCTTGTAGAAGCATATGGTGAGGCTGCCTTAAGTGAGAGAAGTTGTCGTGAGTGGTTTCAAAAGTTTAAGAACGGTGAATTTGACATCGAAGACAAAGAACGTAGCGGAAGGCCGAAAGTGTACGAAGACACGGAATTGGAAGTATTATTGGATCAAGATTCGTGCCAAACGCAAGAAGAACTTGCACTTACATTTGCTCAAACCGAATGAAACCATTGCTGGGGCTGTCTACCGAACATAATTGATGAGATTGAGTCGAGCACTCGAGGAAAAGCGCGCCCACTACTACGCCAGACACGACAAAATTATTCTCCTGCATGATAATGCTAGTCCACATGTTGCGGCACCGGTCAAAACCTATTTGGAAACACTCAATTGAGAAGTTTTACCCCACCCGCTGTATTCACCAGACATTGCTCCTTCTGATTACCACTTGTTTTGATCGATGACGCATGGCCTGTCAGCACTTCACATCATATGAAGATACCAAAAATTGAGTCGATTCGTGGATAGCCTCAAAAGATGATGATGATGACTGACGCGGTATTCGTATGCTGACAGAAAGATGGGGAAAAGTAGTGGCAAGCGATGGGTACTACTTCGAATAAAACATGAGGTTCTGTTCTTTCACAATAAATGCCCATTTTTTTATAAAAAACGGCGGAAACTTATTTGTACACCTAATATTTTTATTTACAAATTAAAAGTTTTTTTATTATTATAAAATTATAAAAAGTTATTATTATAAAATGTCGATCGACTCTGAATATTGAAAAAACTTCGACCACATTGAACTTATTTTCAAATTTAACCGAAAGATGTAGATGAAAAATAAATCCTTTCCAAAAAAATCAATTTGAAAATAAAAATCGCACAAATGCAAAACATGATTTGAAAAAAAGCTAAATCAGGTCAAATTTCAAAGTCGTAAAAACCTTAGAAATGGAGTTCAAATGTTGCAGGAATTGACTCTAAAGTTTGAAGCAAACCTAAATAAACGAAACGAATAAATATCCGAATAAATATGTTGCTTTTTTTTTCCAAGAGATGGTGTTTAGTTCGACTGTATACAAACCCGCGCAAACGCGGGACCCGTCCTAGAAGTACAATCAAAATTCCCGCGCTAGCGCGGGACCCGTCTTTAAGGAGTTAAGTTAATAAGACACCTGTTTTCGATATCTATTTGTATCTATTGTCTACTCATATTTGCGCTATTTATTTGTTCTGTTATTGATACATTATTTTAAATTATAATTTTAAGGAAAGTGTTCCTCTTGAAGATCGGCCTGAAGAGTGAGCAGTTTGGAGATGACCAGATAGTGGAGAAGCTGCTGGAGATGATGCAAGATACTGGAGCTGATTTCACTATGACATTTTGGCAAATGAGTGAGGTAAAAACTTTTGATCAGATTCCAGTTTTTATTGTTGCTGACAAAACTCTCTGGTTTAATTGGTAAGATGCTGTCATCCGCTGTGGGCTTGAATAAAGAGTCTGGTTAATAGATAGTCCACAACAAATGGTGAATACGGTGGCTGTGGCATCACTATTCACGAAATTCACGAATTTAGCAGTGAAGTGTGAGCTGATGTATTGTCCCGGTGCAAAATCTAGGAGTTGTTTAGCCACAATTCTGATAATTTTTTTGGATTGCCTCACGCAAACGGCTTAAAACCTCATAAAAATTCTTTGTCCAGTTATTTTTAAAATGAAAAAAATCTTAAATGTGTCAAAATGCGTTTGTAAATACTTACCTGTTAAACACAAACTGCCCATCTAATATGGCTGAAAATTGAAATGTGCATCATGGACAATATCGCCAACGTGAGGAAGATGGGCTTAATAATAAACAAACAGCCTGCAAAATTAAAAATTCTCAGTTTTTATCAATGTATTGAAAAATACAACTCCCAAGTTGATATTTTTTCTATTTACCGTAAGAGTGATAAACTAAAGTAACATTTCTTTTTTTTAGCTTGAACCGTCACAATATGTAAAAGAGGGCTATTTGGAACACTTCTGGGCTTTAAAACGACTGTCCAAACACGAGCAGTGGCCAGTTTGGGTTGATTCTTACATTGAGAGAGTGTGTAAAGTTGGTAAGGATTTTTTTTTTTTGATTGATTACTGTGCAACTCTACTACACTGTTAAACTCGGAGAAGGAAAGTTTGGGGATTTAGCCACCGTTTATTGCGATCTGCTGATGTTATAATGTCTAATAGACTCTCAAAATAAAACCAATAAGGCTCGGTACTACGACTGAGCATTTAGTGTTGTTGGTCATGGGATGAACTTCCTTTGATAGATTGGATTGCACTGAAAAAGGTTACGATTTAGAGATGTTTTAATTATGAAAAAAACATTTCAGGATTGTTTGGAAATTGAACAGCTCTAAGCTTTAGAAAACAAAAGGGTCTCAGAGTGTAACTTTTAAAAATGAATCTGTATCAATGATATGTCATATGCATTGGAAAATCATTAAAATATTTTAAACACCTGAACTATTTAACTTTTGTGACATATCTTCTGTTTCTCAACTTTTGTAGATACTCTTAATATTACTTACACGAATATAATCGTACCGTCATAGTAATGTTCTAGTGTTATTTTATTGCAGAGAAACCCGTTTAAGTTCTCATCTTAGAAGTTTCTTAGACCTGAAAAAATTTCTTTATTAGAATATAAAACATCGATCAATAAGTCCCGGGACTAACTACTAAAACAATATTTGTTTTCCAAAATTCTTATTTATTCATTAACATAGTCTCCTTCAAGAGCGATACATTCATTCCAACGCTTTCCTAACTTTTCTATGACAGCCGTGTAGAACGATTTATCTTTGGTTTCAAAATAGGAATTAGTTTCGGCAATCACTTCTTCATTGGAGCCAAATCTCTTTCCCTGGAGTTTCTTTTTGAGGTCTGTGAACAGCCAATAGTCGCTGGGGGCCAAATCTGGAGAATACGGTGGGTGTGGAAGTTCAACTCATGCAATTTGGCCATCCTTACCATCGACTTGTGACACGGTGCATTGTCCTGATGAAAAAGAACTTTTTTCTTCTTCATATGGGGCCGTTTTTTTTGCAATTTCTGCCTTTTAACGCTCCAATAACGCTATGTAATATTTGCTATTGATGGTTTTTCCCTTTTCAAGGGGATCGATGAATATTACGATGAAGATACCATGCGCATCTCAAAATACGGAGGCCATAACCTTCCCGGCCGACTGTTGAGTTTTTGGTCGCTTCGGACGACTTTCACCGGCTGCTCTCCACTCAGCTGACTGCCGATTTGATTTCGGAGTATAGTGGTGGATCCAAGTTTCATCCATTGTCACATACCGACGCAAAAACTCCTGTTTATTTCGCGTAAACAGTGTCAAACAGTCCTCTGAATCATCGATGCGTTGTTGTTTCTATTCCATTGTGAGCAAACGCGGCACCCATTTCGAAAAAAGCTTTTTCATGACCAAATGTTAATGCAAAATAGTGTAAACACTACCAAATGATATCTTCAGGATGTCAGCTATCTCACGCAACTTTACTTTGCGATTTTCCATCACGATTTTGAGGGTTTTTTAATGTTTTCTGGTGTAACAGCCTCATTTGGATGACCAGAGTGTTCAGCATCATTTGTGTCTGTACGACCACGTTCGAAATCAACATACCACCAACAAATGGTTGTTTTCGACGGAGCAGAGCACGGATAACATTTTTCAAGCCATCGCTGAGTTTGAACGGTATTTTTTCCCATTAAAAAGCATTGTTTTATCAAGACACGAAATTCGGTTTTTTTCAATCTTTTGAAAATAGCAAAAGTAGCGTCACTAAAACCACTGTAACTCAATGACACAATGTCAGAATTTCATGAAAGTTTGACACGTAACTTCTAAAGGTTCTTACTAACTGAGAATGGTATGGATTTGTTATTAGAGGCACCATCTGGTGGTTAGTTCCGGGACTTATTGATCGATGTGTTACACTTGAACCACCCTTTTAAAAAGTTCTTCGACGTCAGAAGTTTTAATAAGCTTGTCCTTTGATTTTTTTTTAAAAGGTTACATTATACAGGTGGCCCAGAATAAAGTTCACTTTTGAAAAATTCATAATAAAAGAATAGTTTTTCCATATCAATTTTATTTATAACGAAAACTTGGGAATTTGTTTTTTTTTTAAATAATGTTGTTGAGATGATGATAGTCAAATCTGGCTCGAAAATTTTGAAGCATGCGTCTGCATGTTTCTCGACAAAT
Organism: Odontocerum albicorne; assembly: GCA_949825065.1. Classification (NCBI taxonomy): domain Eukaryota; kingdom Metazoa; phylum Arthropoda; class Insecta; order Trichoptera; family Odontoceridae; genus Odontocerum; species Odontocerum albicorne. Next base: position 7,388,483 of record OX463858.1, read on the forward strand.
GTTTTGTTTCAATTGCAGTGTAGCCATTGGATTATTTGTGCATACTCGACTTTTTAGATATCCCTTAAAAAAAAATTGAGTCGGGACAAATCGGGACTTTGTGGTGATCACAATTTTCCGGGGAACATCTCTTGAACCATTTCCAAACTTTTATTGGATGTGTGACAAGTGACCTCCGTCTTGTTGAAACCATGTCTTCGAATTGTACCCTGCAAAGTCTTACAATTTCACAGTCGAAACCTCTCGCCATTTGAATGTAATGCTCCAAATCGACTGTTATTGTTTGGCCTGGAGTGTCGTCAAAGAAATAAGGATTAACGCTGACTTTTTGAACAAGGAAAAGTAAATAGCAAGTCAATGATTATGCGCATTGATCCAATGCTTATTAACCCACAACCGTTAGTCAGCATTAGTAATGTCGAGATTTTAATGTGGAACCAATTTCTTTAAATCTTTTAACTGCTTAATTAAGTTGGTACTTTGACGCTGTCGAACACTGTAATTGGTACTTAACTCGAAATAATCGTCTAACAGTTATGTATGAACATAACATAATAACACATATATTGTTATTGCGACAGGATTTTGAGTACTTGGGCTTTCAGGATGAATGACGAGTGGAAAAGATTTGTGTGAGCTCGTGAGTGTGGGTTTCTTCTTGTTGTTTTAATTTTGGTTGTTTTTGTATTTGTGTTTCTGTGTATTTTTTGTTTTAATTTTAATTCTTATTCTTATGATTGTGTGCGGTATATTGTGGGATGAATATTTTTGGTCTTTCTGGAGTGATGATGTGTGAGGAGTTAAATTTCGCAAGATGTTTCCAGTTGTAGTTGAGTGTCACTGTTTGTCAGGTTGATGAGAGCGTGCAACGGGGTTTTGTTTTTGTGTGATCAAAAATCGGAAAGAAGTATCGATTTATTTTTTCATGCTAAATATCCTCAGTGAGATACAGGCAAAAGCCTAGTTTACTGGGGATACGACAAATGAAAGGCAACAAACCCAGATCTATTAAAATTGTATGTCCAAATCAAATTACCTGTTGTTTTTTCGCAAATTGTGTATATTTCTTGTCATGTGTAATAATAAATAAATAAAAATAAATAAATTGTTTTTGTAAAACGCATGGATGCAAAATGTGCACTGTTGTCCCATGAAGTAATTCATGGTGACTAAAATTATCAGGACTGATCGAGTGAATGACGCCTTCGGCGTCTTTCCACCTCAATGCATTGTCGAGTAATAAAGGAAACAGTGAACTTTATTCTGGGCTATGTTTTAGTTTTGAAAGTCTTTCATAACTGATTCTCTCATTATGTCCAAACCATCTCAAGATTTATTTCTTAATTCTACATGTAACACCCGTCTCGAAGAGTTATGCTGTTCATTCCACACATATATTGTAATTTCAGGTTATTCTTCATCGCATTTTCATTGCATTTATTGTGCTGTTATCAATCACTCTTTTTTCGCTTGATGAAATGTCTAACATGTTTTGTTCTCTTTGATGAAGTTGATTCTGATTGTGGTCCAACAATGGAAGACGAACGACGGAGGATAATGAAAGAAGTCAACCCACTTTACGTGCCTCGTAACTGGATGCTCCAGGAAGCTATTAAGTCAGCCGAGAATGGTGACTTTTCCAAGGTATGTTTCATAATTTTAAACGTTCTTGGCTGTGCATTTCAATTTAATTTTTATACTCTTTTTTTACCCTGTCCTTTCAGATGCTAGTGTATTCAATCACTTGCAGTGATATTGATCTTAGTAAACAGTTTAAAATTGTTTTAAAAAATAGTTATAATTGTATCTGTCATTTGAATACTAGTTTTGTTTTTTTTTTTGTATAAAAATATATGTTCTCTTATTCTGTGATATTTTCTTGTAAATCTTTAAAGAGTTTTCAAGAAAATGTGAAGAACTTAATTGAATTGAATTAATGCCGCTGATTTTTAATATCCATTGGGTAGAAACTTTTAGCATGTTCTTATGTAAAGAATTTCGAAGGTCTGCCAAAATAAAACTTACTACGATTTTACTGATGGACTTATGCATCAAACAAAATTATTTTAACTTCAACAATAAAATATATAAACAAACAAATGGTTTAGCTATTGGCTCACCGTTGTCTCCACTCCTCAGTGAAAGATTTATGAACTATTTTGAAAAATGTATTTTTAGGAGTAAGTTTAAGTTAATTAAAAATGTTTTGTGCTGGTTTAGGTATGCAGATGACATTCTTTGTGTTTGGACGGGTACCGGGTACCGATAGACAATTACACCAATTTCTTAAATATTTAAATTCTATAGAGAGTTTTATAAAATTTACACTAGAAACAGAACAGGACGGAAAATTTAATTTCTTTGACCTAACATTATCTCGGAAAAATGGCACATTTGACTTTGATATATATAGGACAGTTCGAACAGAATTTAGTCTTGTTTGTGCTCCCCTGAAGATGAGGTGAGAGCCTTGAAACCGGTAGGGTTATACCATTACAATAAAGTGGAATAAACAGTGTTTGATAAAAATAAATTACAAAACACTTGTTTTTATTCTTAAGCAGAGAGTTTTGATTACATTAAAAACCCTTTATTTAATTAATTTTTAGGTTCGATTCCTGTTGGAAGTTTTGGAGAAACCTTTCACCATGAATGAAGAAGCGGACAAGCTGGGCTATGCTTCAGAGCCACCCAAATGGGCCTACAGACTCAGGCTTAGCTGTTCCAGCTAGATATCTCATACTTCTTAGTGGCACATAACATATGTAAAAAGACATCAGGTTGTTAACTTTTGTTTTTAGCTACAGATAAGATTAATTTTTGTTATTTTATTTCCTTTAAAGTTTTTCTTTTTAAATATTCTTTGATTTAAGTTGGTTGAAATTTTCTAAGGCCGTGGCCACACAGGAATGAGCCTCGCTTGATGCTTAGAGCTATGTTATGAGTTAGGCGACGTATCCTAGCGAACCAACGTATCGCATACTATCGCAGTGGCCACACTGCACGCTTCGCGCCACTTTGCATGATGATTAGTCATCGAGTGAATCTCCTAGCGAACAGACGTGTTGGTAAATTTACAAGATGGCGGAAGTTTTAATGACAGCTGTGTATAAAAGGGAGCCTTTGTGGAACCCATCGAGCAAATTATACAAAAATGTACCTGTAATAAAATCTCTTTGGAATGAAGTTGCACAGAAAGTAAATAAAGATGGTAAGTTGTAATGAAATTGGTTAGTTTTGAGAGTGGCATCATGTGTTGACTCAACCGCTCCCGACTGTCAAATGAATTTGTGCGTAGCACTTTGGTGTGGCCTCGGCCTAAGTATATTTATATATAATATTTTAAGCATAAATTACTGTCACAATTTAATCAAGCACTATGCTTAAAGTTACAACCTGTTATCATATAAATAGAAAAATAAAAAAAACAAAAAAATTATGGTGGAGGCTAAACCTTAGTCAAATCCAGTTTAATTATTGTCTAGGTACTGTTTTAAAATCTTTGACTCATCGTTTTTGTCAATCTTTCAGAATTACTTGAGTTAGCTTATTTTGTGGTACAGCCCAGATGTATGAATGGATTATTTTTAAAGAATAGATATTACTAAAGTGTCTATCATTATTCCCTCAAAAAATAAGCAGAAAACATTGTTTATGGCCTGCTATAATTTCTTCCACTTAACTCTATTGGCAAACAACCTTCATACCCCAGTTGTTAAATCAAGACACTTGTTTTCCAATCTGGGTCTTGTGGGTTCTTGTTTGCCACGTGAAAATATTAGATTAGAGATTGCCACATGAAAATAAGCCTGCCAGGTTGTACTATATAATGTTTGGCACATGAAAATATTAGATAAGAGATTGCCACATGAAAATAAGCCTGCCAGGTGGTGCAGAAGAAAGGCGTGTTTTTTGAATGGCTTCTTCTTCTTCTTCACGTGTCCTGCCGGGTCCCCCCGACGTTGACGACCATCTGAGAGAAAGCTTCCCTGTCCTGGGCGGCGCGAAACAGCTCCCCCACAGTTCTGACGCCGGTCCATTGTCGGATGTTTCGAAGCCAGGAGAGCTGTCTTCTGCCGACCCCTCTGCGGCCCTCGATCTTCCCCTTCATGACGAACTGAAGTACGGTGTATTTGTCACCTCTCATTACATGGCCAAAATATGATGTTTTACGGAGCTTAACAGTGGTGAATAGTTCTCTATTTGCATTGGCTCTACGTAGTACATCAGTGTTTGTTATCATATCGGTCCAAGATATTCTTAACATTCTACGGTGGATCCACATTTCAAACGCTTCAAGGCGGTTTATTATGTTAACTTTAAGAGTCCACGCCTCTACGCCGTAAAGTAAGACAGACCATACGTAACATTTGACCATTCTTTGTCTCAGCTTTAAGTTTATATTATCGTCACAAAGAAGGTTTTTCATTTTATTAAAAGCCGTTCGTGCCGCTTCTATTCTGCATTTTATCTCAATGTCAGGATCCAGTTTCTCAGTAATCATGCTTCCCAGGTACCTGAACTGTTTCACCCTCTCGACAACAACACCCCTTAGCGTAAGGTGGACATTTGGATGACATTCTCGGCTAAAAACCATCATTTTAGTTTTGCTCACATTAATGTTCATACCAAAACGTTCACCAACGGAGTCAACTTTATCAAGCAGTTCTTGAAGGCCTTTTAAACTGTCCGCAATTAGAATGGTGTCATCCGCATATCTGATATTATTGATGACCACCCCATTGACCTTCACACCGAGATTTGTCTCAGTCAGCGCTTCCTTAAAGACCAAGTCAGAGTATAGATTGAATAAAGTTGGTGAGAGAACACACCCCTGACGGACTCCTCGCTGAATGGGAATACCTTGTGAGGTGTTTCCGTTTTCCAATTTAATGATAGCGTTTTGGTCCCAGTACAGATTCTTGATTATTCTCACATCCTTTTCATCTATACCACATCTCAACAGCATCTCAATTAAATATGTGTGTTTAACCCTGTCAAATGCTTTTTCATAATCAATAAAACAAGCATAGATGTCTTTTCTTTGGTCGTAACATTTTTGTAATAATATGTTTATTGTTGTCAGCGCTTCACGGGTACCAAAACCATTCCTGAACCCAAACTGAGTGTCATCCAAATCTCGCTCGCATTTCAGTCTTATTCTGGCATGTATTATTTTAAGAAACAATTTCAGAATATGACTCATAAGACTTATGAGGCGATAATCATTACATTTTTTTGGGTGTTGTTTTTTGGGCAATGTAATAAATACAGATTTTAACCAATCTTGGGGGATGGTCCCTGTGTCATATATTCTATTAAACAGTCCAAGTAAATAATCAATATTATTCTCATTTATCAACTCGATAACCTCCATAGGGATTTCATCGGGTCCACAGGCTTTTCGAGGTTTAGATGTTGATATAGCATGTAGTATTTCTGATTTCAATATAGCAGGACCTTGACTATGTTCTGATATTTCAACGTCAGTTCGAGAGTCTTGGAAGAGTGTTCTTATATAATTTTCCCATGTTTTTAAGATTTCCGAATCTTCCAAGATCAGGTTATTAGATTCGTCTGTGAGACAGGTAGGTTTAGGCTTCCTGCTGAGGCCAGTCATTTCTTTTAGTTTTTTATGCATATTAAATGAGTCGTGCATCTGATCATATCGCTCCAACTCCTCACACTGTCTCTTTATCCACTCTTCCTTTGCTTTTTTAATCTCTCGTTTTATAGTCCTCTGGAGGTTTTTGTACTCACTGCTATTACGATCCTTGATACCAACCACTCTACGTTGTTCCATTAAATTTAAAATATGATCTGTCATCCACTGTTTTTTACGAATATTTTTTGCAGATTTTAGATGTTCTTTACAGACATCGTGTATTGTGTTTTTAAAATTATTCCACTGTTGTTCAACTGACGTGGCATTATTGTCTATCTGTTGTAGTTTTTCATTTAATTCAGTGGACACTGTGTTTCTAAGGTCTGCAACTTTCAACTTTTCAGTGTCAACTCTCCTATGCATAAATCTTTTCGTTAATATTTTTAATTTCAATTTAATATCTATAATAAGTGGATTATGATCTGATCCTATATCGGTTCCGGGATATGTTGCGGCACGTTTAATGCTGTTTCTGAATCTTTCTCCTATCAGTGCATAATCAATCTGGTTTCTGATAGGATTGGGGCAAGATGGATTGTCTTGTGGTGATTTCCATGTGTATAGTCTGCGTTTCGGAAGCTTATACCATGTGTTCACAACTACCATATTATGCTCTTCGCAGAACTCAAACATTCTATCACCTCTGTTATTAGACTGGCCTAGACCATAATCCCCTACTAAGTGTGAACGTCGGCCCTCTCCAATCTTTGCATTAAAGTCCCCGATTATAATATTTATATCATCACTTTTTGTCGATTTCAGAACATTTGTGATGCTTTCATACAGTTTTTCAACTTCGTCATCATATCTAGTGTCAGCTGTTGGTGCGTATATTTGTATAATATTTACATTGAACGGTCGCGCTTCTAACTGTAGAATCATAATTCTGTCCGATATGGGAACAAACTTTTTAACAAATTTAATATAATCTAGTGATACAAATATGCCAACCCCATTCCGGTGGTTATTGTCAGATATATCACTTCCAGAATAATACAGGTTGCCTTTCTCATGTTGATGCACTCCTGTTCCAGTCCATCTGAGTTCACTAATACCAAGGATGTCAATCTTAATTCTCATCATTTCCTGTACAACACTGTCCATTTTACCAGCTGCATAAAGGCTTCTTACATTCCATGTTCCAATCCTCACCATGTCATTCACTATGTTGAGCCGGGAGATTCTTCGCACCCCTGGTCCATTTAAGGACCGCCCGGGACTCGGGGCCATTGCTTGATTTCTCTTCATAGTGGTGTCCTGGGGAAGGTTGACCGAAGTGGTTTCCCGTTGCCTTCTTCGGTGGAATTTTCTGTCAGGGTTACCTACCCTTAGCTGGGGGGGCCCGGTTTTAAGGCGCCGGACACTCGCCCTTCATCCTCTCCCTATCTGCTATGACGCTGATGTTAATGTCAGTGGTCACATTGCCCGGGGCTCGCGGGGCCTAAGACCACTCGTGGACGCTAGGGAGTAGGACTATTGGTAGTGTTGCTGATGGAATGCAACTGTGGCATTACACGGCATTTTATAGGAGCACATTTTCCAGCAAGATGTACCCCACCGTGGCCCTACCAAATTTCGAGCCCCATGGCTAGTATTTTACTTTGAATGGCTAGTATTTTGCAAAGAGAGGAAACGCACATTTTTCATTTAAGCATAGCATTGTTTATTTTCAAGATAATTTTTTTATTAATACAGATAAATGAAGTAATAATATTGCACATTTAAATCAATTGTGGAAACTAATGTCAGGCAAGTGTTGCCCTTCTTCGTGGTCACATATCTGCAGCCTCTCTTGAAAGTTATGCATCACTCTCACAAACATTTCTTCTGGTATTCCTTTGATTTCTTGACGAATAGAAACTTTCAGTGGGAGAAGAAGGGCAACACTTGCCTGACATTATTTTTCACAATTAATTTAAATGTGCAATATTATTACTTCATTTACCTGTATTAATCAAAAAATTATCTTGAAAATAAACAATGTTATGTTTAAATTAAAAACATGCGTTTCCTCTGCGCCACCCTGTATAACGAAAGTGTAATATAATACAATACAGAAAGTGTAATATAATACAATACCTCGTTTAGCGATAGGGATACGTTCCTCAAAATTGTTACGCTAACATAATTATCGTTAACAGAGGTATGAGAAGTATAGGAATAGTTTCTTAAAATAAAAAAATAGATTTTTTTTCAATTAAAAGGTTTTTTTGACTTAATGCAATTTAAAAATAAAGTTAAAAAAATAGGAATAGAAGTGAATAAAACTTATAAGTAGTGACATTTTAAGTTTTTGATAAAAACTAATCAGGCATAGATTGCTTTGCTCTTTTCTTCTTTTCATGTAACATGTTAAAGCATTTAATACGGTTCTTTTTATTGCACTGTTTCACGCAAAATCAGAACAGACGAGACAAGCAGATAAATTTTTCTTTATTAATACTTGAGTTGGTGGTTAATATCAGAATTGCCATCATCTTGTTCCAAATTTTCTTCAGTCGATTCTTGTAGTCTATCTATCATATGCAAGGATCGTTGTCATCCAGTAATGTCCGAATATCTTCAGCGTCAACTTCAATGAAATCTAGTTGGTGCGCTGTATCGATAAGTTTGTTTTAGTCGAATACGCTATATCGAGGCATCATTTACAGATGTAATGTAAAGCACCGTATTGCTGCACTCAATTATTTCTTTTTCCTGAATGCCGAAGTGAGGCTTCTGCCAGCAGCTTCTATTATCTGATTACTCAATATCAAGAGGGAGTACATGTGCTTCTCTTTCCAGGCACGCTGCTGAACATAAGTATTTTAATGCTTCTCTGAAGTATCAAAACATCTGTCGCATGCAATTAGAGGAGACTCTTTTATTAAGAAAAACATTCACTTCATTAACCCTTCCCTTACGGTGATAAAAATAATATGCGTGCTCCGGTGTTGGGTAGTGAGTACGCAATAAAAAATTAGCGATTTTAAATCGGAAAAATAAGAACATTCAAAGATAATCCTCTTAATTAATTATAATTGAAGTTAAAAATTATAATAATTGTGATTTATTTGCTGAAAACATTAAAAAACCATCTGAAAACATTAAAAAACGCTCACGGAACGGGCGTACGTCTAACCTATTTGCAAGCCTAGAAGCTACTAGTGGCGCGGAACTTCAGTCGCATACCCCGGCGCTTACGCCTTTGCTTGCGACGTTGAGACAATTCAGCTCCTTGCAATTCAGTCTAGTATGCAAGAGTGAGATGCGAATATAGTGTCGCGCTTCCCGCATACTATTCACCTATCGTCAAGACGAGGCACTCGCAGCGTTTAAATGCGAATTTGTTTTCGATCTTTACAAAACACCTCGATGTAGTCGATAAATTCTGATTATTATTAATATTATTTTTTAAATCAATGCGTAAATATATAATGGAGGAATACCTAAAATCTTAACCTTGTATTTATTATATTTATAGAGATATTGATGGTTATTAGAAGCAACGTGTAGAAGATACCCAACACAGGGAAGGAAAGGTTAAGAAAAGCATTCACTTCATTAAGAATTGATTCATTTGTAGGTTGCTCCATCTATGGTACTCTTTGACATCAATGACATCTCAAAAGTCATTGTAATTACCCTTTCATAATCCAGGTCTGTACCGTGACCATAAATATGAGAAATACGACGGATAATATAGTATAACGGAACAGATTTTAAGACTCAAAGAAATCTCAAAAGCAATTATAATCATCCTTTCATAATCCAGGTTTGTACCACGTACATAAATATGAGAAATACGAAGCATTAAATAGTATAACGAAACATAAATATAACTAAATCTGAGGTTTATCTTTGACGAAGCAATTTGATTTATTTTAAGAATTGAAATTGATTAGCTGATATAGAAATGCATTTTGACTGTACCAAGGACTGAAAGTACATTTTTATACTCTCCTAAGCAATACCTGTTATGTTTTTATAAGAAATTTTAATATTTATTTATTTATAAAATTATCAATTCTAGAATTTTCTTAAAATAAAGAATTGAGAGTTGTTTTGTTGACATGGAATATTGATCTGGGTTCTTGTAAATATCACAATAAAATTATCTTTTTTGTAAATTATCTGTTTTTTATTTTAGTACCGTACTTTTTATTAATTGTGTGCAACGTATTAATACATATATATCATGCTGTTTCATTTGCGAGGTAAGCAGAGAGGACAGATCCTCAAACTTTTCTACCCAAGCACACAACTTTAAATTCCTCCACAATCATCATGTACAATATTTTATTATATTGGCGCTACTATCGACAGACCCCACTCTATATAAGTTATATTTCACATTCTTTAATGTACTTTTGATTAAGGTGTCATTGATTAACCTTTATAATAAATTAATTAATGTATGTTTATTGATAAACTCAATGTACAAAAAATGTTAAAAATTAATTGTACACATTCACACAACCCCAAATTCGCTGCTAGCGTAAAGAGAGAAACTAAAATCATAGAAGCGGCTGCAGTTTAGATCTGTTGAAATATTTAATTAAAGGTCCAATCTATCAGTGCACCTTTGCTTTACTAAAAAGTTCATGGCGGCAATCCTTTGTGTATTTGTTGCCTGATATTATTTTCATTAGTCAAAGTTTATAAATTTATTATTTTATTCAAAACACTTATAGGCATTTTAATATACACCTATTCAAAAGGGGTGTGGTTATGCTAAATGCTTTCAAGTATTTTTTTATTGATTGATTTGCATGGATGCAATCCCCAATTACACAAAGTACATCTAGAATGATTATTTTTATTCATAAGAAAATCAGCCAGCATTCTTCTCATACTGCTAGACAATGCATCCATAGTGTCATTCAGTTGGTTTATATATTAGGGGGACCGGAAAGAAATCAAAAAAAAAGTAATACATTTAAAAATTTTATTTAAAAAAAATACAAAAAGAAATTAATCAATGAAATAGTTTCCATCGTTTTCCAAGACCTTTCTCCATCTATCAGGCAGCTTTTCAATTCCATTTTTGTAAAAAAAAAATGGTTTTTCCTTAAAAAACTTTTCGATATGATTTTTTACTTCATCAATATTTTTGAATGTTTTATCGCGGAGGGAGTGTTCCAATGATCTGAAAAGGTGATAATCTGAGGGGGCTATGTCAGGGGAATAGGGGGGGTGAGGTAAAAGTTCCAGTCCAAGTTGCATTATTTTATTCTGGGTGATTATCGCAGTATGTGGCCGCGCGTTATCCTGTTGAAGCATCCTGGGTTGGTTATTGACCAAAAGTGGACGTTTTTTTCTTAGTTCCTCTTTCATTCTCTCCAGTTGTTGACAATAAAGAGCTGCATTAATTGTTTCTCCTGGTTTCAATAGTTCATAGTGAACAACACCTTCGATATCCCACCATACACAGAGGAGAACCTTTTTTAGAGTCAACGTTGGTTTTGGTGTAGGAACAGCCGACTGGCCCCGAGAAAGCCATTGTTTTTTTCGTGTGGGATTATTGTACAAGACCCATTTCTCGTCGCAAGTTATTATTCTTCGAAGAAATGGGTCCACTTTATACCTGGACAAAAGGGACGTGCATATCGTTATTCGCTGCTCGAGCGCAGCTGGCGTCAACACGTGCGGAACCCAAACTCTTTGTTTATGAATTTTTCCAATGCGACTAAGATGTTCCTGCACTGTTGACCATGGACAATCGAGTTTAATTGATAATTCAGCTATTGTTTGACGAGGGTCAGATTCAACCAATGACGTCAGCGCATCATCATCCAATTTTGTTGGTCTTCCAGTTTTAGGGGCGTTCTTCAGGTCCCTATCATTATTTTTAAATTTTTTTATCCATCTATGACATTTATTGAGTCTTAATACGTCTCCATATGTAGCAGTAATTGTTTCTGTCACTTCTTTCGCCTTCAATCCCCGGTCAAATAAAAACAACATACAGTGGCGTAAATGTTCTTCGTCAATAGTCGGCCTTGACATTCTTCACAAACGACGGAAAAAATAATCTTTGCAAAAATAATGAATTTACAACCCTCACAAACTACTAGCACCAAAAAGCACGTGTTTTCTCTTTTGTGTCTCGACGCAGACTGACCTTAAAGTGGTACTCCCGAAAATTTTGATTTCTTTCCGGTCCCCCTAATATTATATACCTTGCGTCAGCATTGCCAGGTGACTCAGCAAGATCCACATATCTGTGATATCTGCAGGAGGGAGTGTACATTTTGGATCGGGTTATTTTCTCACAGAAGATAGCATGATCGACGTTGAAGAGCAGCTCAAGATTGATGTTAGAGCGCCGAGGGGATTCTTGTTTACGAGGCCCAGCAATGACGATACCTTGCGTAATTCTATGGCGTTTTGGTAAAGAGGTACAAGTCATCAATTACTTATTTGTCAGTTTGAAGTTTTGCAACACTTGTATTCCTGAAATACAGACCTCAGGTAAATTTTAAGTTTACCTTTAAAATTTACCTGAGGTCTGCATTTCAGGAATACAAGTGTTGCAAAACTTCAAACTGACAAATAAGTAATTGATGACTTGTACCTCTTTACCAAAACGCCATAGAATTGAATGTTTAGCCATGAATTAGCCATTCTGTAAGTTGGCATGTATTGTAGAACAGAGTGTGATTTCTTGCATTACTTTTTTTACTGGGGGAAAAACTTGCCTAGTATCGCAAGAGATTCTCGCCTTCTTGTTTCGCGGCTTTTATAATTATACACCATGAGAAGTTCAAAATGGAGTACATATTTCAATCAGGTGATCATCCTTTGTTTTGTGCTATAGATATGTGAAGAATTTTTATTGTATTGTTCATATTCTTTTATATTTGAGCTGAAGATTCCACTGATACATATTCAAATTTAGATCTTTATTAATTAGTTGTACAAATTTCGTAAGATAGTCTTAAATTCTCTCATAAGTTACTATAAAACCGATTAGTTATCAATAGCGAGTTATGATTAACAAATGCAAGACCGATATCAAAAGTTCACCCAAATCTTCAAATTCAAATACTCTGTTTAGTGTAACATCCTGTATGTATACTGGTGGTGGATTGGTTAAAATTATCAACTGTAGGATACATTTATTCAAATTGAAAAGAATGTGCTAGATATTGTGTTCAGTCGAGGACATAAGAGAGTCTAGGTCCTGTTGTAACTGCACAGTCATGAATTGTAGAATTTTGGATTATGTCAATTAATAAGAGGAATAGCAGGAGATCTAAATTCGATATAAAATAAGAAATCTATTAGGTGTTAACATAAGTTGTGTCCATTTTTTTCAATTTAAAAATGAGCACCAAAAGTAAAACAAAATGGTAAAGGTTAGGTATACGTCATTCGAAAGAAAATTTTCTGCTCTACAAGATATTGTGTTTGCTTTTACGTTACATATATTATTTTATTTGATTACAAGCCTTCAAAATGGAATGTCAAGTAGACGAAAGTGAGCATTTTCGACACCTTCTTCTGTTCGTGTTCAATCGAGGGAATAAAACTGTTCGCGATATTTCCGAAGTGTACGGTGAAGATGCTATGAATGAAAGGACAGCTCGTTGATAGTTTTTGCATTTCAAAGACGGTAATTTCGACCTGAAAGACATGGAGCGTTCCGGAGGACCAGTGGACTTCGATGAAGACCGCTTAAACCATATTATTCATGAAGATCCCCTTCAAACATTTTTCATCACCAGTAATGGTGCGGTAAAGGAACCTTTGCTTGTGGCCATGCGTAGCTCGATGACGCGTGAGCAAACCAGCAGAAATTGTCGAATGTTGATTTTTTCACTCAAAACATGTGGAACCCAAGCGCCGAACTTCTGGACTTTTCCCATTGACTTAAGATGGCGGTATACAGTCATGTGACTACAGTTCATCTGCTCACCCAATTCTACGGTGGTTTGAAGGGGATCTTCATGAATAATATGGTTTAAGGTGGGTGTCGAAAATGCTCACTTTCGTCTACTTGACATTCCATTTTGAAGGCTTGTAATCAAATAAAATAATATATGTAACGTAAAAGCAAACACAATATCTTGTAGAGCAGAAAATTATCTTTCGAATGACGTATAACATTTACCATTTTGTTTTACTTTTGGTGTTCATTTTTTAATTGGAAAAAAAACGGACACGACTTATGTTAACACCCAATAATTTAGAAAAAATAGCCACAATCTATCAAATTAGCGAGATTTAACACATTTTAAAAAAGGATAACTAATTTGCTAAAAAAATATTATGGAAAACTTATACATTTATTTGGAGTAGAAATATCTACATATTTAAAAAGGATCACTAATTGACTGTGTTAACAAGTGAATGCGTGTAATGAGATTTGGCAACATCGCATGCCATATTGTAAGTTACGAAGACAGCTGCGATCGACCTGTTGGCCATCCCTGTTATATTGGATCTCGTGATAAATTCCATTGAAAACTTGATACACACTGTTACGTATCGGGACTGTTCTTTTAGATATGATACAAATAATCCAATGACATTATTGCTGAAGTGAAGGTTATCTATTTTCTGGAACAATATATTGTGATTAACTTTATCGAAAACTTTTTGGAAATCTGCATATCAGTTTTGGAGAGTTTGTCCAAATTTGATGCAATATGCTATAAAAGAGAGAAGATTGGTGATAGTATCATCTCCGTCGTTCCTCATTATTGAGGGTCATGATTTATGAGCTGTTGGTGGTACATATTGCACTTGTCATTTGCATGGCAGTGTACAACCTTCCCCCAATCAAAACACATTTGTAACATGTGGATTTTAATATCGACACAGGGTGTAAGGCTGTGCATCAACTTTAAATAACCAATGTTTGAAGCATGCAATCATCCAACTTTACATACCATCAGAAAAAATTATATACATAGGAATACTATGGTACCCTGTTATCACATAGGAATACTACGGTCCATCTTAAGGTTGCTTGCTGTATCATTGTGCTTGAGTGGGAATCCAGACTAATGCTTTGCAAACCCAAATTTCGATTCTGATACCACTTTACTTTCAAAAGAACCTATCACAGCATCTTATCTCTTGAAAGAAGCAAGAGATAAGATATCCTAAGTTTTTCTTGCGTTTTTTTATCATCATCCTTTGTACAGAAAAATAAGGGTAAGTCAAAATAAAAATAATGCATTTAGGGTCAAACCTCACAGCGTAGTTGTAGAGAACTTTGAGGTTGCACTAAAGTCCACATGTGGGGATTAAGCTTTAGAATTATTTAAATATAATCTGAGGATATTTTTTTAATAATAAATAAACATTAATATATGTAACATCAGATATTTTTAATAAAGAAATAATAAATACAAAACCAATACTGAAATCCATCAAACTATTATATATACGAGTATTACCTAAAAATAAAGAAAAATTCCTACAAATATTTTTCATTTAAAAAAAAGAAGGTAAAGTGAAATTTAAAGTGTTTTTATTATTTTAATATAAGATTTCTGAAAAAGATAACCTCCGTGGCCTAGATGGTAAGTCACTTGTATTCCAATTTGGAGATTGTGGGTTGTATTTCTGTAAGCATCCAATATTTCTAAAAAAGGGGGTCTGACTAATTTTCACTTAAGGCTTGTGTATCGGATGTATGTGTCACTAGATTTAAGTGTTATATGTTCTGTATTATATTGTAAATGAAATGTCATTGTATGTGGTTCTCGTATTATCGCATCATCGTGGATTCGAAGGCTTGCATTAAAAAATAAGTTCAAGGTGACTAATTAACAAGTGTCGAGTGACATCTGCTGCTCTCCAAGGAATTAGATGAAAGAGAGGGTCGTAGTCGTATTTACGTCGACCTACGTATATGGCTAAAGTGGTTAGGTCAGATCCATATATGTGTATACAGGATGCCAAATTAACCAAAATAAATTGTCATTTGAGCCTTCATAGCGTGTTTTATTTCACTTAAGTTCTGCCAGTCAAAATTCAAAAGAGAATCTCTTCGCCCAGTTGTCATCAAGACACATTGGAGTCACTCCAGGACCTCCGAGGACTGAGCGGCAACCATTCTTCTATTCTACAGATTTTCTACTGGTGCTGTACAGCTTATAATACCATAATGCTTGGTTGTAAGAGATTACCACATGGTAATAAGTTAGCCAGGTTGTAATGTATGCAATGAAAGTGTAATACAGTAAATAATACAAGTTAAAATTTTATATCACTAAATGTATTAAAATAGAAAACAAACTTCAAAGAGTATTTATTATGTAACATTTCTGTTGTATTCAGTACAAACCAATCTGCTTATTGTCATTTGCCAATTTATACCAACCAACCAGAGATGTTTAAAAATTTTGTATGAACAAACAAAATTTTTTTTTTCGAGTTCCTTTAGGAATTTAAGCCGAAACTCCCGGGTTTAAAGTCAATGTAAGAAGAAATATTACTAAAAAATGTAAATGTCAGGAATTTATGACAAAAGATAATTATTCTGGTAATTAATAAATTATTTTTTCAAATTAGTTCAATATCAGAACCAATGAATGTTTTTTTATTGAACATAAAAAAAGACAAAGTTCTTTTCTTCTTATTTTTATTATCTATACACATAAATATGAAACAAAAATACAAATCAACACTTAGAGTAAATAAGTAAAGTATAATTTAGATGTAAATATTAAAAAAAATCCAAAGATCTAAAGTAGAACTAGAACAGTTACAGTATTTCACAAACTGCAGAGTTGTAAGGCCTTGCCCTAGAATGCCAAACTGAGAATACAACGAACAAATCATGTTGCCCGTAGTAAAATATCAAGCATGGATCATTACACTTAGACATTGACAAAAGTTATTAAGCTTTGAAAACAAAACAGGCTACAGGAGAGTGGAAACGGATTAATGAGATAACCACTAATTTCCTACAACACAGATAACATAGTAAGACGGAACAGGGAAAGAATGCGATATCGGCGTGATTATGTGGACAGTGATAAAATTCCATACATATCAGCACGCAAGATTCCGCAGGACATCGCATACCAGGAGAAGCAACCGGTGCTCTAGCTCCCAAGATTGATTTTCGCAAACAAAACAAAGCCAAGAACTATATTAAGAAGAAAAAGACAATCAGATAAAGGATTTTTAGAGATGGGATGGATTTTTTAAAATAAATACACCTATTTAATATGTTGGGAATCAACTCAAATAATTTTAATATAACTCTGAACGATGTAAAATATTGTAGCTCCAACTGTTAAGATAAATGAAAAATATCCAGTATAAGTATTCAAAATTGTATCATTTTTCTTATGAAGATATAAAAAACAAACATAATTTTTAGACTAGAAGGCGAAAAAAATATCATAAAAAAAATATGTACTACATTGTAATTTGTTTTATCAAACACTGTTTATTCAACTTTTTGTAACGGTACAGGGGAGCACAAACAAGTTTTGTTTGTGCTCCCCTGATGACGAGGTAAAAGCCTTGAAACCGGTAGGGTTATACCGTTACAAAAGGTTGAATAAACAGTGTTTGATAAAACAAATGACAATGTCTTTAAACCTCCACAACGTTAATGCCTTAACTATAAATAATATAATATGTACTACAATATTGAGGTTATCAAAATCTATATATGTAATGTAATTAAATTAATAAAGTGATAAAATAAAAAATCTAGTTTCTAGACTTGGAAGAAGCTATTGGTGAGGTTTCTTCCTTTTGTCTAGTGGTGATATACAGTACTCTTTCGATTATCCTAGATTGCAGATTGACAGGGGCAATAAAAAATTCCAAAACTGTGCGCAATTGGATAAATGTAGATAACTTGCAGCCACTGATAATACAGATCTCGAAGAAGGTACAGTGCAACTTTAACTAACAATGAAAGTCTACTCAGTTATATCTGGAGCAATAGGAATGTTGCGCAATCTGTACTATATATCACCATTTGCCGAAAAGTGAACAGACGGAAAAATAAAGTAACTTCGGGAAACCGTATACATTAATTCAAAGCACCGTAATTCGTGATATCGACTATTGACAACTTAATAAATCAAACCAACAATATAAGATGATCTACATCACATTTGCCTCAGGCATAATCTTCATCATCAGAATCATCCTTCTCGCTGAAATCTTCGTTTTCATCGATTTCCTTATACTTAGGTTCTTCCTTTTCTTCAATCTTCACTTCATCTTTTGCTTCGACTTTCGCAGATCTATGGTGAAACACAAATGATATAGTTTTAGCAAGATCCCAGCATTGTTTCAATACTAAATCGGCTAAACTTTTCTTATCAGCACAGTGATACCAATTAGACAAATCTGAAGTACAATCAGACCCTTCTGGAGGTAATGTAATTTGAATATTATTTACGCACCGTTTACATCTAAATTTACCATGTGTATCTGACAATGTATTTTCTTCTAGTCTAAATAAGTCTCGAAGATCTTCGGAACTGAAATGCCTCACTGAATCTTCATTTTGATCGACAACTGTGTCACTTAAAGCTTTTTTATGAGCTTGTCTTTGGAAGATTTTTTCTTCGATCGTGCCCGTAGCTAAGAGACGATAAATATAACACGGTTTTTTCTGTCCATCACGCCAGACTCTCGCCATAGCTTGGTCATCGTTAGCAGGATTCCAATCAGGATCAAACATGACGAGTCTATTGGCTCCGATCAAATTAAGTCCGCATCCTCCAGCTTTGGAGCTCAACATGAATATCCATTCCGTTGAATCTAGTTTGTTGAAATTTTCTACAACTTTAGCTCTTTTTTTGATTGACATACTTCCATCAAGGCGGACATATTGATAGGAGCGTTTTCGGCATAATCTTTCAAATAAATCTAGAGTTTGAGTGTAATTTGAAACTAAAACTATTTTGTCATCGGTATTTGTCTTTAAATTAGCTAAAATACAATCTAAAATGAGTAATTTCCCCGAGAGCTCAGGTAATACGTCTCGAGTGTTGTAACCATTTGGCATCAATTCTAATCCTTCCTCGAAGCCTTCGGATCTTTCTTGAATTTTCTCATAAACTAAATCTGGATGGTTGCATAATTTTTTGAGTGTTGTGATATTTGATAGGGCAGTAAGCGAAGATTTTCCATCTCTCTTTCCAGTGACTGTACTTTTAATAGATTCAGAATTGATAAAATTTCTATATAATTGTCTTTGTAATTCACTAAGTTTAACACAGATAACTTGCTCAAATTTAACCGGCAGATATTTGGTCAATAATGTACTGGTACGTCTAATCATACATTTATTTACTAAAGTTGTGAGTATGGTGAGGCATTCTTGAGCCTTCTCTCTTTCTTGAGGTGTAGCCAGAGCATCTTGTCCTTTGAGAATGGGATTCTCAAATTTCTTTCTGAATTCTTGGGCTGTTCCGAGTATTCCTTGGTTTACAAAATGAACGAGACTAAAATATTCTAATAAATCATTTTGAATAGGTGTTCCCGATATAAGGATCCTTCTCTTCGAATTAAGGCCCATTAAAGCTTGATATGTTTGATTTTCACAATTTTTTAATCTATGTCCTTCGTCGCACAAAACTAATCCCACTTCGGAAGAATGTAAAATTTTCGCATAAAGTCTAAAAGTTTCGTAAGAAATAATCAACACTGGGGTAGCGACACGAGTAACAGAATAAGTATTCATAAAATGGTTAAGTTTGACTTCTATTTCAGCTTTTGAACCTCCGTCCATCGGAAGGGCATTTACTCTTTGACCTAACCACTTGTGTATTTCGTTGTACCAATTTTTGACTAAGCTGCTGGGACAAACGATGATTGCTTTAATAATAGTAGGTTTGCAATCAGGGCCTTGTCTTAATAAAGTCCATAAAAGAGTGATGCATTGTAAAGTTTTACCAAGTCCCATTTCATCAGCCATGATACAGCCGTAAGCGTCAGGTATTTGTTGCCCTGTCACACAATCATACATAAATTTAACACCATCTCTTTGATGCGGTCTGAGGATATTTCCTAACACAGGATCCACGACGACAGCTACTTGAATCTTATCTGGATCTATTTTAATTTTTTCGTGTTCTGGTATAAATGGTGGACGAAATAAAACCAAAGCATTTGGTTCTTCTGGGTCGTGTAATGCTCTTTTCACTGCAGATTTCTTAAGCCCTAAGCTTTTGGTGCTGTAGGAAGAAATATAGTTGGGTATAGGCACTTGAAAAGGTTTGCTTAGAATTTGACGGATAAGCGCTTCATGTTCGGATCCTGGTAGATTGATTGAGATTTTTTGTGAAAGAGTTATCTGTTTCAGAGGTTCTCTGGTTTTTCTTCGTTTCGAAGTATTGTTGAGAAAAGGACTTTTGAAAACAAGATCGTCATCTGATTTACCGACTTGACTTGGCGCCAAACTTCGCCGCATTTTGTATATTTTATTTAAAAAGTCACTTGAAACTTGAATATCAAAACAGGTTCTAAAATACAAAAAAAAAACAATGAAACACGTCGTAACATGTTCAAAAACAAAAAATATAAACTTCAAAACTGTCAAAACAATCGTAATTTTAAAATTTCCATAAACTATTAAAACATAGTGAGTCATAGACAATTGAAGTTAAATATATTTTTTTATGAATAAGTACTTAAGCCATCCCTTGACACTGGCGTATAACCCTTCATATATTCAAGGCCACCATTTAACCCTCAGGCTCGTATGCCTAAAACATATTTTCAGTCCCAGGGACGTTTAATTTTTTTTATGGAGATAGAGGTAAAATTGATATTAATATTTTATATAAGGTTTTATAGCATAATTTAATTCAATTAACACTTTTAGAACCACTGGAATGCTTTTTTTTAAAATCAGTTTAGATCATGGGTCGGCAACCTTTTGTTGTAACAGGGCCAAATATTTTACATGGGGATTAGTGCGGGCCGCACTTGGGCAAAATGTCATTATAGTATACCTACAATATTTGTGTACAAATATTTTAGTTTTGAAAATAAAACGCTTATTATATATTTTTACGACATTTAATGTAGTTAATAAAACCAATGAGATTTTTGTGGCTGCATTTGACTTGCAAGTATTTTTTATATTAGCTTGCATTTTTGTAGTAGAGATGCGTAGTATTGCGTCTAAATGTGAATCTGATAACCGAGAACAGTGTTTGTTTTTTCGGTATCATCTGCGTATCTGTTGGTTTCTGTCACAATAATATCGATCACGTCATTGGCGAACATGAAACGAACGAAATTGGCGAACATGGCGGGAAACAGGGCACTGTTTTCGTCCATACTTGAGTGGGATTTTTGTTACGCGTGCGGTGCACGTCATACGTCCCTGTGGGGAGTTTTGATGAGCGTGCGGTGCACATCATACGTGCCTGAAGGATTAAGAAGATGTCTTAAGTACAATAAAACAATAGAAATAAAAAATGCGAAATTTTTAATATAAAAATATTTTGGTTTTAGGAAAATGTTACATGATCCTTGGTCTTTCACATAAAATTTACCCAGTACAAGAAGGACTTAATTCACATTTTACTTGCTCTGAGATAATTAAGGAAACAAATTACCACTTAGTCTAAGATTTTATAGAAAAAAACCTTGTAAATAAAATGTGGTCATTTAATAGCCTGGGCTGAAAAACATCTGGCATCTTTGCTGCTGGACTAGCCCCCCCCCCCCATTGGTGGGGATGTATCTCAATTGGAATGATGTTATGACATGAATTTTGATAGCTTATCTCTGTCAAATGTAATTTTTCCACTGCCTTATTATGGTATACATGTATAATTACTGAAATATATCTACACACTGTATTGCTTTCAATAAATCAAATATCTATTTAATTTTGATTTGTTCTTATATAAGTTATTGAAAATAAAATGCTTATTTTTGGTAGTAGTTAATTATTTATATTAAATTCCTTAAGTATTTTCAGGGAGAGGTTATTTCAGTTATACCATTCAGAGGCTATTTCCCACAAATTTTGTCTTTTCATCATATTATAAAATATTTATTTAGCAAATGTTTTGTTAAAAAGAAAGATATAAAAATTCTTTTATAATTCCTTCATTAGCTCTTTGAAATTGATTATATTGCCTACACTCGCTTGCAGAATGTGCACATTTATAATTTGATAATTTTTTTTGATGTTTTAAGGGGTAAAAATACTTAATAAAAAATCTGAATATTTTTTGTGAATTTTCAGAATTAGTGGTAAAAAAACCCACGTAAAAGACCCATCTGAGTCTATCTTAACTAATAGCCTATGTTTTGTGTAGATTTATAAAATGCATGTAAGCCTACTGATTGCAGTGTACATTTTAAGACTATTAAAAATTACAGTAGGCTGAGAGTTGCACGGAGATTTTGAGAAATGTAGTGCAGGGTGTCAATTTGGGGCCACCTTACCAATAGAAGTTCAAAACTGTTGACTTGCAATTGCGACAATCATAAGAATAAAAAAATAAAACAACAATATGCAGCAAATCATATAAAATTTTATTTAATCGTTCTTTTACAGCGTTCAATTAACTTGAACACATTCACAATTCTGTTTTATCTACAAACAATTTAACTATCCTATACAATCCATTTCACATTTTTCCATTACATAAAACTTTTTCCTTTGTTTTCCACTCAATATGTCCCAACATGTAAAACAAACAATTGGAATCAAAAAGGAATCACAAAAATTAATATAATATTATTTTTAACACACAAGTATACGAGTACAAATATTTTTCTTTATTATCATAATCAAAATTTAGCAAATTAACATTTTCAATGAAATAATGATATTAAAATTAGAAACAGCCGTCGATTGGATTAAAATGTTTCAGTAACTACCATTTTATGGTAGATATTCATCACATAACAAATTGTTTCTAGCCACTTGTTAAACAAGTCTCATTTTCTAAGTAAATAATTTGAATAATAATTGTCAGTCTAACAATATATTTTTTACTATATTAAAATAATATACGAACAGGTAAAAGTAAAAACGAGGAGTGTGAAATACCTCAAAACTGAAGATGACATTTTAAACTCCCATAAATTAACTGTTTCCAACATAAATTTTATCTTCAAGCAAGGAAAAATTGTTTATTGATGGATGTTTGAGATTGAGTTATAATGTCTTATTATATCAAGTTTGAAAATAACTTCTAGGTAAAAATAAATGCATTATTTAGTAAAACTTTAGATTACATCAGAATTAAAAAAATATCCAACATGAAAGACTGACACATAGATAATACTTTTGATTAGAAAATTTTAGGTAAGATTATTTATTCAAATTAAATATTGACGCATCAGTATGAAATATAATGCTCACAAAAATCAATTTTATAGCTATGTTATACCTTTATTAAATGTTAAATAATTGTGGTCTATCTGCTCTTCCTAGTTCTGTTATAAAACTGTATAGTACTTACACTTCCTAGTTCTGTTATAAAACTGTATCGGCAAAGTAATGTAGAGCCACAATAAAATACATATTTTTTTCTAGATACATCTTTGAGTAGATCAGTGTTATTAAATAATGTGCAACAAGTAGTGCGATTCATCCTAAAGAGTAGCAGTAAACTAGTCAAGTTACTAATTTTAATATAACAATTTGAGTAGCAAGCTATTTTCGATTGAAAGTAGCTGTAATAGTTGGACAGTTTCAAAATAGTTTAAACAAATCTGCGGCAGATCTAATAAAAAGCAAGCAACAGTCAGATATGAATACAAGCTGAGGCCTGTTCTGAAAGTTCTTAACTGTAGAGGTTTGTAATCCTTGTAGACAAAACTGACAGATTTTATGACTTGCGCAAAACAAAATAATCAGACTTGTACGCGATGATCAGACTTTTGCTTTTGCTTTTGCAAACTCAGTTCTAGTATAATCTGCAATAAATTGAGTTTACATTATAATACTTTTATAATCCCAGGAATAAAATGTTGCACCATTTTGCAACTTTACCTAGAACCAGAATAACTTTTATAATATGCAATAAAGGCTAGATTAGTCATATCATCAAAAAACATATCTAAACTGGTCTTACTTCCTACAATATGTGAGCTAGCATAGGGAACAACCTACAAAAATCACAGTCAATTGTCTCTGCAATACTCTAGTATAACAAAATGTTTCAGCTTTAATAACTTTATGGAACTCAATATTAGAACATTAAACCATAGATTACTTTGTTATTCAGTTAATTTATTAATCCCCGCTATATGTGTTTCTACCTCCTATCCTGAGACTTTCTTCAAGTGGAATGATCTGTTTGTTATGAGAGCAGTACTTATATGTCAGACTGGTGTCATGTTACCCACAGCAAAAGTCTATGTAGTATATCGAAAGCCTCGGGATAAAAGGTAAAAACATGTGTAGCTGGGATTAACATAATTAGTGGAATAACAAAGAAATTGATTGTTAAATATTCTAGTATAATGTTTAAGCAGGTTTAGTGCTTGTTGTAGTTTAATACATACTTTTTAATACCAACATAATAATTAAAAAAAAAAAAAGAATGTTGCTTCAAATGACGAGAGGGATAGCAAGATACACCCTAGTATTAAATATAGTTGAGTTTGAAACATTATTACAGTAGAAATAACAGTGGCGTCATTCGAACAGTCTACACCAGTTTGTGCAAAACTGTTCTTGAAATTTGGTACATGTTTGTCGAACTGTCTGTTAGAATATCCTAATCATATGAAAACAGGACTTCAATGGTGTATCCAATCACAGTTACTTGAAAAAAAGAGTGAATTGCAAGTGTTGCAATATATAAAAATGAACAATATCTATGATTTCATGAGGAGAGACTAGTAAAGTTGTGTATAAAATCAATTTAAGTAAGCAGTATGACTCATATTGAATATGTTTTAGGTTAGGCACTGTTTTGATTTGAGGAACCAATTTTCCAACTTTTTCAACTGATATTCTTAGGCCAATTTCTTTGAATTTAACATTGATCGGCAATGGAACATTTTATCCTATAAAAATCTATCAGTTTTCTACACATAGTATTCTAAATTTAATAGGAAAATCTCTTTATAAATCACGAAAACCACAAGCGTTACAATAAAAATTGTTTTTAAAGATAATTTGCTAATTTATAGAGAATCCTTTATTCCTTTGTAAAATCACAACTTCTATACATTGTTGCTATTTCGTTGAATTGACTAAACACAAACAAAGTCTAAGAAAATGCCACAGTAAATATTGTCGACTAACAATTTATGTATGAGATTTAGATAATAATCAATGATAATTGATTAAAAAAAATATGTGTAAATAGTTCATTTAAAAAATCTTAAATTATATCTACATCATGATGTTTAAGTTTTATATTTTATGGTGTCAAGAAAGTTTACAACGTATAGACAATTTTTTCAAATACAGATAAACATATATTTAGACTTGCAGCACTTAAACAAGTATTAGAGTGACCATATATTTTTGCGAGCAACTTGGGCAATTGAAAAAAATGGCCAATTCAATATTACTAAAAAGAGGGCAAAACTATAATCATTGAAAAACATTTATTGTACTAACCTTATAATAGAAATAAATATTTAAAAACAATTTAATTATTGTTTTGATGAACGGCCATCGTTTTCTAGAATTTATGGTTCAACAATTTATCACTTATCTACAATTTATTAAATAAAATACATTTTGACTTTGTAATCAAAGTTAATTCATAAGATTTAAGCGTATATTTTTCATGTACAATTGATCTAGTTCTTTTTTATTGTATATATATGTATATGATAAGTTGTTTTAAATAAAACTAGTCAAAAAAATAAAGCACAAGCCTAAAGACAATGAAAACTGTGTTAAGATTGCTAATGTGCTAAATAAAAAGAGGTGACAGCGAAGCAAAGTGAATATATTAAGTTTGTTTATATTTATTATAAATTTGAACAATTTCTGTCAATTTCTAAAATCCCAATAGGTTACCCAAAGATGCATAAAACAGAGAACATGTCCTCTGTTATCATAGATGTCTGGTCACCCTAACTTGTATGATATATGTATCATAGAGAAACTGGCCCATGCAAGTGCTATCCATGATGTTGCTCAACTTGGTTAGTTGGGTGGATATAGTAAAATCTTACTGCCACTAATACGAGAGTAAGAAATTAATTGGTTTCAAATGGCAAAGTATTTTTTTTAATTAGTAATATAGTTGATTGTCGATTATCAGGGGTCGCTTTAAATGGATTGCAGATTAACCGGGGCAGTAAAAAATTCCAAAACTGTAGATAAATGCTGACAATTTGCTTGGATATGAAGTGGATAAAATATGCGTTGGTTTGCAAAAATACATAGCTGTTTATTCAAATGAATGCACATAGAACTCTAACTTAGAACACATACTTGTGCGTAAAGAAATTTAAAAAAACTTCATACATCAATTAAAAAAAATTGTCTACAGTATAACGATCATAACTTCACTACTCCGGACCTGGAGCGATACTGATGCATGCATCATACACAGTTAGATACATTGATATTGTAATGGTGCGATGTCAGTGCATAATGAAATAATAAACATTTCATATCTTTAATTCATAAACCGTATTACAGTAAAAGCAGCGCTGTTCAAAACAGTACTCTGCAAGGTATTGTACATTAAATTCTCGATTTTCTGGAATGGTAAGGATAAAATGACCAGGATAAAAAATCCCCGGATAATCTACACCAAAAAACAAAATAGGAAAAAATTTAAACAAAACTTTAGCACATCATTATGTGACTCAAAAATGAGGATAAAAAATAAGAGTATAAACAATTGAAAAAGTCAATAATAAATTAAGTGTTACGTATGCGTAATTTAAATTTAATTTAAAGTAATGGACCCGCCCACTTGCATTAAAAGTAAATACTGAATCTAAGTGATCTTGAATTATAATTTGCAACAATGTCATCTTCACAATTTTGTGACTTTTATTTTCTGTTATATATTATCATTTTCACCAGTTTAATTGTTTGTTACATATTATTGTATATAGTACAATGAAATGTTATTTTTACACTTTAAATAAATAAAAAAATTGCAGAATTTTTTTCTAACCCAGTTAATTCATAGCCCGGTTAATGCGACTACAGATAATCCAGAGACTACTGTACGTAAATTTGTATTGTACATTAGACTATAGATTTCGTCCTTATTCGAAATAATTTTTTATTTACTTTTTTTTAAATCACATTTCGTGGGACCATCCAATGTGAACATGCTTCCACAAAGTCCTCAACATATATTGGCTCATTCAAATTTAATTGTAGATTTTAGATATACTTTTATTAGTTAAGAAAGAAATAAATATATTTTTCCATAAAGATAAATCATCATATATCATATTTAAATTTGTATACATAAGTAATTTTTCAATTGATTTGGAATAAAGTATTAGATAAGCAAAATATGCAAGACAAAAATTTTCAAATAATATTTATGGTATAATTTTTTTAAAGTCTATGGTTTTAAATATGTTTGAATTCATTATTGCTACTTTTTATTTGTCATAAGATAAACCTAATTGCACTAAAACACCTTATCCTTATTACTAATTATATACAAAAAATATAAAAAAAAAAACATTTAGCAAATATTCATTCATGGTACACCCCCTGATAGATTTTTTATTCATATTTAAAAGTTTTTTTTTTTAATTCCTTAAGCAATCCAACATCATCCATTTGGCTCCTATGATACACAATGGGGTGCCGAATTTAATAAAGGCAAAAGGGGACAAACAATTCAGGCAGTGGATCTGAGCATGGTTGTTATTGCGACAGGAGTTTGAGTACTTGAGTTTGCAGAAGGGATGACTTGTTGCAAAGGTTTGTGTGAACTCTTGAGTGTGATTATGTGAGGAATATTGTGGGATGAACTTTTTGGTCTGGCTGGAATGAGGAAGTATGTGGGGTCATCAAGTTGATGAGAGTTTGCAATGAGGTATTGTATAATCAACAATCTGATAAAAAAAAAAACATTAACTTATTTTTCCATGTTAAATGTCTTCAGTAAGATGCAGAAAAAAGTCTAGTTTACTGGGGCAACAAACCCAGGATGAATGGCAACAAACCCAGATCCATATAAATTGTGTGCCACACATTAAACTACCTGCTGTTTTTCATAAATTATGTATAATATTTGAAGAGTTAAACTCATAAACAACTCAAGAGCCATAAAATACGTAAAGAGTTATAAGAAAAAAACTGTGCGGTATTTGAGTAAACTGCTTGTGGATAAGTGCCCAGTGACATCTTTGGTTGTAAAACAGAATCACTTTTAGTTTGAATTCACATATATGCCATTTATGGGTATATTGTCGCTTGTTGATAGACTGTTTTTCCATAAAAAAAAATCAAAATATGGTTGTTATGTGGTTTATGAGTTTTACTCTTCATTTATAAAATTTCTTGACATGTATGAATACATAAAAAAATCTCAACAAGTATGACTTATGTCCATGACAATTTTAAGGAAAGAAGGAAGTGTAAATATATGAGGAAAATAAGTACAACACTAAATATTTAAGGAGTTTTGGATGGTAAATTCAGATATGTAACTAAATAAATATCATGTTGAAGTGTGAGTAGGTGGATAATGTTCAAACATTTATATTTGTCAAGATCACACGTGGCACACATAAAAGACACTCAAAAAACAAACCAAAATTTTATATTCAGTTTATATACACATTCCTCAATAATATGGCGGGTTTGATCCTATTTCTATTATAATACGACCAGACTTTAACCCACGGTTATAATTATTCCCCTGTTGAGTGATTTTTAAATAAATTCTTTGGGAACGGGAAAGATCTGTTTATATCCGAATTTGAGATATAACAAATATTGTCCCAACTGGTGAGCAGGGTAATATATTCGTACGATTTTTCTTTTATATTCACTCATTTTCATATCCAGATCTCTATGACCACTATCTCGAATAATTTTCATGTGTGTGTAACTAGCGCGCTCTCAAGTTAATCTCTTTCTCTCTTAAAAATTGGTCGAGAGAGAGTGAATTTCATCAGCATACTGTGCTGTCGAGTTTTATATAAAGAGATCCTTTTGGTTGCAATGGATGTTTATTTTACAGACATCAGCAATCACAAGTGACTGCTTCAGTATGATTTTTATTTATATGTGATATTCTTCAACATATCCGAATTCGTGATTTGGGAGACAACACTATTCAAGTCTTCAGGCTTAGAACTACTTGAGTAGACGCAGAGCTCACAATTCATTACCGTATATGTTGGCAATACTATCTCGCATGTGAAGATGCAACAACTCGTTAACCTTTTTTTTTAGGTACAATTGTGAATAGAATCCAAAACCCTCGGGTGGAAGTTAAGCATCTTACTAACTAGGCTGTTGAGGTCATCAGTATGTAACAAACCCCACTTGAAGACAAGTTTTTACACCTCACTTAATAGACCGAGGGTTTATATAATTCATTATCAGCATTACAACCTAGGATGGGTCTTGGCTCTTTGTAGGGTTCTCTGCCATTTATTCTCTCAATAGCACCCCTTCTGCAATTGATAACACCCAGTGTGTGACAGTTCTCTGTTAAAATCGCTATATATGATCTACAAACCTACTGTTAGTTGGCATATGGTGTATGCTTCATTCTGTTTAGTTTTTATTTTCTCAGATTGATGCCTTTGGAGGGAAGTAAGGTGTAGTGATAATTTTGAAAAAAAAAAACAACTGAAATGCATTTTTAAATTGCATTATTTCTTTCAATTACAATTTTGAATTTTTACTAATGATACAATTATATTAATCATCGATTGTGATTTTTTAATAAAAAATACTTTTTACTTAGCAAAATATAATTTTCTTAGTTATTATTGAGTGTTTCGTAAACTCATGCACAGGTAAAATATATTTTGCAAAGATATATTATAGTTTTACTGTTGGAATAGCACGCACAATGAAACTTAAGAGTTTTATTTGGGCTAACAAAGATCGATACGTGCTCGTACATACGTGATGCACAAGTCACACTCGTTTTAATGTCTCAAGTAGTTACAATGTTTCCAGTGGTTACAATGTTTCAAGTGGTTACAATGATATGATGTTGGTTACGAATTATTAATTTTAACAATAAAACTCATCTCAGATTAAGTTTCCTATTTTGAAATAAGCAGAGTATTTTAATTACTGGTCCAAATTAAAATTTAATCTGTCAGCGAGTGTACAGATGAATTTAGTCAAGTTGCCACAAACCTGAAATACTGAAAATCACTTTGAATTTAATCAATCATAACCGTCAGGACAAACAAGTTTTATATATTTATAATTATGTTTGAATATGTGAAATCAGACACGTAAAACAAACGAGGGGTACTCGTATT
This sequence comes from Odontocerum albicorne, assembly GCA_949825065.1. Lineage (NCBI taxonomy): Eukaryota > Metazoa > Arthropoda > Insecta > Trichoptera > Odontoceridae > Odontocerum > Odontocerum albicorne. The sequence continues at coordinate 7,418,502 of OX463858.1, forward strand.
ATATTCTGGTGATTTGAATGTATTCTGATTTGATGCTAGTTAAAATACAATATATTCCATAGAAAATATAAATAATCTGTATATATAACTGATAACATAATCAGTTTTAGATATATTAACTGATAACATTACCAGTTTTAGATAATTTCCAAAAAGGTATCATCTAAACTGGGGATACAGGTAATGAAAATGTCAAATAAATATGTGTCTATATTAGGTATTACAATTATATTACTGTTATTATTTTATATTTCCTTTAATGGCCCTAAAATGAAAAAATTTAATGAAAAACATTTTTTATGGACTATAGTCATACATGTGTTACTTATTAAGTTATTTCATTTATAATGAGGACCATAACTTTGGTTTAACTCACTGATTCGAACCTTAAATATGAGCTTTTGCACCACACAGTGTATTTTAAAACTTAAATAATTAAGTGCGATAAAAAAATGTTAAAAGATTCTAGTATACGAATATAGTAAATATTATTTCTTGGAAATTCTATAGCTCTTTTTAATATGTATCCAAAAAACCTTTTCAAAATACATGTCCAGACTAGAATACCCCCCTTTAGTTGCTAAAACTTTAAAATGTTCTCGATTTAAAAAAAAAACTGTTGATAAACGCTACAAGTAGCATACTATTCGTAAGAGTAGCTGTAAAATAGCCTCATTACTGAGTTGTTTGAATAGCAGGCTATATTTTATAAAAAAGTAACTGTAACAGTGCTACTCTAAGTAGCTTTACCAACACTGGAAAAAAATAATATTTTAAAATTACTTAATTAATAGAAAAACGGTACAAATTTTTTCCGGTTTAAAAAAAATACACATTATTTAAAAGTTAAATTCAACATGTAAAAATTAATTCCAAAATGTAGAATAAATCAAAACACCTCTCTACCTTCTTAACAATTATAAGAAAATAATACTTTATGCACCACAAACAAGATCATGTTAAAATTATTCTACATCACAGAAGCAATATTTGCATAAATTAATCTGTTATGAAGTGATAGTTGTACATATTCCGAACTAGTTTCATAAAAATTGCAATGACAATTGATTTCAATGATTCACTGACCACATAAAAAAGCTATTTCGGGTGGTTTAAATAATTTTTAGTAATTTTAATAACCAGAGATATATTAACAACGATAAAATGTTCATATAATGCTGAATTGTACTCAAAACTACACATTCTCAGATGTTAACAATACACATATTTGGTAGCCAGTTGAATGTTTAATTAATAATAAGTAGGTACTCTGAATATTTAATTTATTTAAACAGTTATACCTCACCTTAAGGTGTTTGACTAATATATTTTATGTTGCCAGTAAAAATAAAAATAAATGTCACAATAATTGCAAGGAGAATATATTTTGATGTTAGCAATAAAGAACTTAAGCTTTTTTTATATCTGGCATTAAGGAATGATAATATATCAATGGTTTCGGCCTTAACTTGGCAGCCTCCGCATTAGAACATTTAACAAAAAATTACTTTGTTATTCTACTAATTAGATTTGTTTCAAGGAGACTTATCATGATATCAAGAAAGTTTTAGAGATAAAGTCATTGATAAAAATAAAATAGTAATAAATAGCAAAAGAATGCAAAAAATTACAGTGTCATTAAAATATTCCTTTTGGATCAATATACCACACACACTTTCAATGAAATCAGTTAGACCTGAACATTGCTCTTGTAATGAACTAGGACCATTCAGTCTGAAGTGAGCTTCAGGATAGGAAGTAGAAACACAGCAAAATAATTTGTTGTTAAATGATAATTTACTTAATAAACACATTGTTATATAAAGTTGCCAGTGAAAAAAAAAACAAATCTGTGGTAGTTGTTTATTGTATTGAAAAAAAATCATTATTATTTTGTTCAGTCAATTTCAGTTTTTTATTCGGTTCTGGTGCACTCTTCGATTCTTCAGATACTTTAAATCTTTTGAATACAATCTTTAATATCACTCTCACCACTTCTAAACAAGTAATTCACACTAAAATGATTCAACTAATTATGCAATTCAATTTGCACAAATCACTTTTCCATTACATAATCTAGGAAATACTTTATTAATCAACACATTCTAGGCCAAAGGGTAACCATTGAATTGCGAAAATGTCAGGAGGGATGAAAAAAAACTAATTTAGCGAAGGGATAAAAAAGGACAGCAGTCCCCAGTTACCTACCTGCAGGGGATAGGTTTCAAGTCCCCTCTCAGATGGTGAAATCAACTAATAATAGCGAACCCCTTCTAAATTGCCATACACTTTAAGTATACCTATACAAAAAATCTGTTTTCTATAAATACACTGAACATTCTTGTCTCCGTTTTCTCTGTAACTTTTACAGTTTGCAGTGCAACCTCAAAACTAACATGAATTTTTTCCTATTTTTTGAGCACTTTACGACATCAGTGATTTTTTTCTTTTCTTTTCGTACCAAGTCAAGAATTTTTAGCTTTTCACATATTGCAAGCACTTTACAAGGTCTCTGTGTCAACAGCATCACTAGTCTTGCATTTTGGAGGCAATATTACGATACATAAGGGTTATTTGAGCACAAATACCGGGAACGATGCAATCACAGTGACTGATCACGTGGGTGACTTGAAATTAATCTTCATGTCTATGGTAGACCTCCCTTTATCATTGATGACACTCATTCGCTGCCAGATTAAAAAATAATTATGAGAGGTTAACCGCAGATAGTGGGGGACTACTATAATAAAATATTTCTTTGCAATAAATATATATAATGAAATTTAAAATAACAATTTGAATTAATGATAAGATAATTTATATAAAACTAATATCGTAATTCCATTGTAAAGTTTTTTTGTCCGCTTTGTCAAATTCATAATTTGAATAGGTTATGTACTTTTGATTGAAATATGCAGTTTTTTCAACAAAAAAAATGAAAATAAAGTAGCTGTAATTTTCAGTAGCCGCTACTACTTTTTAATTAACTTTTTGAGTACTATAGTACGCTACTTTAGATTGAAAAGTAGTTATAACAGTGTTACTTTCTCAAAATAGCCTAACAACCCTGAAAATATGACATTAATTTGTAAGTGTTTTTTTCGAAAACAAAGAAGATCTTTGAAACAAATCAACTTAATTGATTTATAATCTAACAGATTATATGTGAGAAATTGTTTTTTTCAAATTCTTTTAACCTCAAATATATTGAAATAAATTTATATATCTTATTACCAAGGATAAAAACATCTAACAAAAGCCTAAGTTACATATTATATTTTCCCCATTTAAGGCCTTATTTAGAATTTCAGTAATAATACGAAATTTGACAGTATCCACATATCAAACTAAAAAATAAATTAAGAGAATTGTTCTCTGTTAACAATCCCAATATAACTTATAAGATATAACATTAGTATAATATACATAAGGTGTGTATAAAAATTGAATAAATGAAAATTTTTATTTCCAATTGTCATTCGAGTCTTCATGGCTGTAGTAGAATTTTTGCGTTTCATTCAGAAGATTCTACGGTAACATCTAGAATTAAATGGAGTTAACCTTTCCCTTCCTGTGCTAAAAAAATCCACACGTTCCGGTGCTGTGTATTCAATACACATCAATACAAAAATGCGCGATTTAAAATCGAAAAAATAAGAATATTCATAGCCAATTTCTTAAATTCATTAAATTTGAAGTCAAAAGTGATAATAATTGAAATTTAATTGCTGAAAACATGAAAAAAAACATCGGCCGACGTTCACAAAACGGGCAAAGCGACTACCTCAAACGAAATCCCGCAAGCTACTAAAGCGAGCCAACTGAGATTTTATTTCTTGTGTTCCTATATACCGAAGTAGAGTGAGAGTGATACGTGAATAGCGTCGCTTCCTCACCCATAGCGGTTTTTTAGATCGAATATACCTACGTCACACACTGGCACACGTTTGATTGTATTGGTGAATTTATTCCTGATTTTCACAAAATATCTCTGATGTGGCCGATAAGTGCTAATTATTATAAATATTATTTTCTTCATTCAATGCGTAAATGTATTACAGAGGAAACCCTTAAATCTGAACCCAGTATTTATTATATTTATAGAGATATTCGAGTTTTTGGCAGGACAGGAAGGGTTAAGTAAAAATAAAATTACATATTATATAGCGTCATTTAGAGAGCAGACTCTCCTCAAGAACGCTCTTACTAGGGAATTTAATCCACTTTATTGACAGATTAAAAATATTATAAAAAATAAAATAAGTTGAGTGTAAGGATAGGAAAGCGGTGGCTGCGACCATTAGATAAGGTATTTTTCTGATATGGAAAAATTGAACTAGATTTCGAGTCCTCTTAATCATTTTCTGGTTGATAGAAAGAAAATTTGAAATGGCAGACTTATAAACTCAAACAATAATGAAATACAATACAATGTCTGAATAGGTGAATAATATAAAGCATTATAAGAAAAAAATATCTATTAGGAGCCCATAGAGACAATATTTGCACATAACATAAACGGCTTTAATACGCAATAAAAATATAATCAAAAAACAATATTACATTCTTATTACTTGTATGATAAAATTAGAAAAAGTAAAAAGGATTAATAATACAAAGTCACTAACTTATAATTACACAATATCACAAAAAAACACTAAAATCACAAAACTAACATTTGGGATACACTGAATAAAATAGTTCAAATATTATTTATTGTACATTAATAATACTCAGAAGAATATTATGAATTTTATTTATTCAATAATTTATCAACATCACATGTAAAAGTAAAAATATGTTTTGCCTTACTAAGTAAAAAAAAAAAACACTAAAAATATTTTGAATACATGCTTATTATTTCTTTGGTGTAATTTGCAGAAAAAAATATATAAATAAAATAAATAAAAACTTTGTAAAAATAGGTGGTTCTGAGAGAAACTTATAATTTATTTGATAACTTTAATTATTAGAATAAAAGTAAACTAAATAATTAAGAAAACTTTTATTAATGTCGTGTTGTTTGGATACGGGGCTCGGAGCACCATTATGGCTTACGAAAAGTCCTTCCAGTTGTATGAAAATAGGATATTGCTAGGAATATTTTTGACTTTTTTGATAATTTTTAACAAACATGATGGAGACATTCCCAATTCTAGTGCACGGTATCGATGATGAGAGGTGCACGGACGTTCACCAACACTCGGCCTCACTGCATAAATTTTTTCTGGCGTACATTGGCTATGTTGTCACCCAGACTTTACTTTATCTCCTAGTGTATGCAAATTTTTCAAAATTATTCATTACACGCTGAATGGTTGACTTGCTTAGCACATGATTTAAACAAAAAAAAAAAACGCAATTTTCTTGGCATATTCACAATTGAACAATTATTGAAATAAAATGTTTTAATAACTTCAACACGTTGTTGCGGAGATAGATGCTCCATATTAAATTGTTATCGACTACTCTACGACTGTCAAATATGAACTTACAAATGACATCCAAATCAAAATGGCGGCCAAACAAAATCAACCAGGAACATAAAATGCACCCTGTATATTGTACATCGTTAATTCAGACAGCGTTATTAGGTAACACAAAAACTGCGTCATATAACACTCTGCAGCTGCAGCAGATTAAACCTACAGATTCTCTTAGCAGTCTTCCGCCATCGGGATGGTAGACAATCAGACTGATCGCGAGAGTAGCCTATCGTATTGTATCATAGAATATTTGGACCAGAGAGGGTGGAAGTTTACATTCATATACTCACAAACCAAGAACTAATGGATATCTACGGGCAGAGCCGCGTTTGCTAACAGGCAATCCTAGTCCTAGCCAAAGAGGGCGTCCAAAGATTTATAAACAGATTATAAAAATATTTTGAAAATTAACAACGAATATGGTCTTTAATGACACCATTGATGCATTTGCGGGAAAGAAAGCAAGATGTATCGGTTTGTGTGGCACGAAACACATCATCATCCAATCCGAAACGGAAAGTATTTTTTAATTACATATTGGGGGAGGGCCCGTCTACACAAATGTGGCACTGTCTATCAGCACCGCAATATACTGTCTGTACGAAAGATTGACAAAATTCAGGACAGCCCCAAAGGTGAGAACACGTTAGGAAGAAGGATAATATGAGGAATGATGGAGTGTATCTGAATGTTTCAGGACACATTTGTGCCCAGGATTGAGAAGTTCAGAGACACATTTATGTCTGTAGTGACACAATATGTAGGAAGAGCCAATCAATATCGACTTATTTTGAGTTGAAGAAGGGTCAGATATAATTTTGATTTACTGTGAACTTAGTCCATAGAAAGAGATAACTTAGAGGACTTCAGTAATTTAAGTAAATAATTTTTCTAAATGTGAATAATATCTAACGTTATGATAGCTGCAAGAATGTAGAATATTAATTCATAAATGTACACTCAGAGCGGTAAAGTATTAATGTTCTTACATTTTAAAAAACTTGAAACTTATAACTTAGATTCAAAACCACCTATATAATAAAAGATAAACTGTATAAAATATATAAAACTCTTTAAAATATAATAGAAATTTCTTGATTTGAACTGAATAATCATGGTTACATGTAACTAGTTGCAACCCGTGAAATATTCACGGAAGTAAAACAAATTCTACATTTATGAAAATATATATTCATTAATGTAGAATTTGTTTATATATATCATTTATATATCGTTCCCTTTTACACTGGTTCAAAAATTGTTAGCTAGGTATTTAAAATTCGTTCAGTTATCACGTACCCACCGAGATTCAAATTTTGAATTACTTTCGGAGAGAATCCAAGTATTCCTCTCTCGCTCTCTTGTATTCAAAATTCAATTTTCGTATTCTTTCTTTGGCAACACCCATCGTACGGGTTTTGGCCTATTTATACTATGATGCAATATATATGCATCAAACAAATTGAGTAAAAAAAAGTTATTGCTTTAAGACATGTACACATATAATTTTGTATTGACCATCACAAAATTATGCACGAAATTTCATAAAGAAAAGACATAGTAACTCTTATGTATGCCATTAAGGTTCAAAAGTTACTCAGTTGTATTATATGTCAACTAGATCTGATAGAATACGTATTGTTTTTTTTAACCTGGCGAGTTTATTGCCACATGGCAATAAACTCGCCAGGTAAAAAAAAAAAATATATATATTTTTTACTCAGTTTGCCTTTACTACTGAGTTGAGGCAAACAAGTCAAATTATTTTGATAGTGGCTGTTCCTATTGCTTGAAATATACTTCCTCTGAAGTATGTATCAGAAGGTTGAGATTTTTAAAACCTTCAAAGGACTGAGATATGCTATTATTAGTCAGGGGCACCCTCAGAGTGACTTAGTTATTAAACAACTTCTGTGGCATGGTTGGCAAGACACTGTTGTTCTAACCCTGAGTTACATGTTTGAACCCCAATTATACTAAAAAAATAATTAAAGACTGGTTATCACTTAAAGCCTCCTTAAGAGGGTATTATTCTACTCTAAAAATTTGATTTTTTTTGCATATTTTTAAAGTTTAGATCTTTACAATATATTCTCAAAAGGACATTTTAAAATTCTCAATATTTACGAAGTTATAGCTATAAATGAGGCAGTAATTACACCGCACCAGAATGACTCAGATAATAATCTCAAAACTTTAAACGCGTTTTTCTCGAAACTACTTTTGTTCGACCTGGTTGACATACTGGTAAAATCTCAAGTTCTATCCAACCAATTACTTCGATAAATGTTTTTATATCGTCCCTACCTTGGAAAATACAAAACTATTTATTTTACTATTTAAAAAAAATAAAAATATTTGAAATAAAGGATAAAAACATTTCTTTTCAGACAGCCACCATTTTAAGATTTAAAAAAATCTCTTTGGTACCAACTATAACAACATTATTTGTTATCAAGAAACTGTGTATGATTTTTGTTTCAGATTTACGAAAAGGCTTTTATCATGTCGACCAGCTCCCCCCCCCCCCCTTTTTTTACGACAAGATATAACAGCTGATAACATCTTGAATTAAAAAAAATAATTTTTTATACATTCTCAAATCATCAATAAACAAATTGTAAAAAAACGCATACGAAAAATATTTTTAGTTTTTTTTTTATTAGGTCTGAAAAAACGCATGAAATTCACGCCTCTAGAGTAGAAAACACCCCTTAACACATTTCTGGTTGATTGGAAGAATATTTTCATATGTTAATAAATTCATCAGATTAAACTGTATACAATGAAAGTGCAATAAAACAAATATATAGAATTCAACTAGATTTTAAGTCTGTATGAATGGATTAAATAGATTATTGCCATATTGAAAAATAAATAATGGCACTTATTAAAATAAATTATTTCTACTAAATTTTAAGTCTAGTGTTACCATGATAATTCAATACAAACCAGAATGTATAATATAAACCATCCAAAGAAAGGAACAATATAAACTTAATCATATCATCACTTGCTTCAAATAAGGTTAGTCAACCTTCAAATTAGATTATTTATCAATCTCACAAAATTTTCACTGGAAAATAAATTAAAAACAAACATATCTATGTACAATGTTTGGTTCTCAACCAAGATTCAATGAGATCACTCTTATACCTATAAACAAGCCGCTTTCAAAAAGCTGACAATACTTTTCATTTCAATATTATTAAAATTGAAAATAACCAGCAATTTTCAATGTACCATACGACTAAAATAATTTAGGCAAATTCAACTATGTTTAGTTTTGCAGTCAATTGCAAAAAATTAGGCATTTTAACAATACAACTCTATTCAGATTTGTGTATGTACTTCCTTTATATTTGACAAGATAAGAAACGCAAAATATTTATGCGTTGAATAGCCCATTTTATAAAAATGTCTCATTCATGTAAGAAATTGTCTATAACTTCTAATTTCCAAAAAAAAAGACTATTTTTCTAAAACTATCATTTTGTTTCATTTTAGCATGAAATTATCATAAGCTCACTGAATGAGTGAATATGGAAACATACACAATTGAGAATCGAGTTGAAATTTTATATTTACAATTGCCATTTTGGTGCTGAATTTTTTTATTTACAATTCGGCAAAAAATATCATTATTCTGACAACACTGATGTATGGGTTAGAATTATATAGGTATATCTAAAGAATTTTTTCCTTGCAACATAAGTGTGTTTAAAATTAAAAAAATAAATTAGTATGCTTAACAATTTATATACAAAACCTATGATTGTATAATACATACATCTAACCTACAACGAGCCATAAATAATTGTAAAAATTAAAAACTTAAAACAATCGAGTCTTTCTAGTCAAAACATTGTTACTTGCAAGTAGTGAGCAATTAAACCAGCATGGAAAATATTCATACATAATTTTAAAGATTCACATTGATCTTACATTTTTACAACTGTATTTTTGGAAATCAGCTTTATTACTCTTTTATTGAAATTCCAAAGTTCTGGATACAATTTAAACTGTAAGAATTTTATTTAGATATTGTACATATATGTTCTCATAAGGCAAACTGAGTAACATCACATCAAGATAATTTTTAAAGGCCCAAATTAAGAGAGCGACCTAATTATTAAATCTGAATCTTAAAATTTTGTGAGTTGATCCTCATTGGATATTAGTAAGTTCCCTTAAAATTCTTTATATATTCCGATTACTTCATCTAGGTAAGGAGTTAGGATATTATCCTACAAGGCTTTTTCTAGGCTTGTTGGGACTACCTTCTACGCGTGAGGGTCTCTTTTTATATCTTTCAATTGCTGACAGGAGCAGCATCTAATGCAACAATGTTGTAAAATATATGATTTTGTTCCAGACAACTTTTAGAGACAGAGGAATATTAATTTATTTAGACTGGCAATATGAAGACTTAACAAGCCAATTGCACTTTCAAGACAGCCTATTGAGCTTTCTTAAGAATGGGAGTTAGTTGTTTTAGTGAGACAATTATTTCTTATTTGATTGTATTATATTGTATATATTTCTCTTAAAGCTTTATATGTATTTGGGTTTATCTTGTATATATAAGCTTTATAAAAAAATAAATAAATATTGTGTTTCAGTCAGTCTCTCAATTCAGGTTTAAGTCATTACTCAGACCATAATAAAACACATAATTTAGTTAGTAATTATTCATTGATTCTTTTTTACAATTTTAATTGTAAAATAGTTTAAAACTGTTGATTAGCTAACAATCACCTTCAGGTAGAGCTGTTTTTACAATCCCCTCAAAATACGAAATAAGAGTCTAGCAGCTCAAGTGTGCCGATACATAGACTGTGTGAACCTGCATTAATGAGGTTCTATGGAATGGACACAACTTGACACTGGCATATACTCCTTCAAGTAAAGGAGCTCATGGCCATTTCCCAAGAGATAGATTTGTCAGATAAATAAATTAGTGCTTTAGTAGAAAAAAAATATCACCAGTGTTGTCAGTGTAACAAATATATATATATATATATAAAAAAAGATCTTTTGAGAAATATTTCTCGTAACTAACAGTAACGTTAAAGAGAGTTGAAAATATCTCTATGTGACATTTTTTATTTTATAAAATGTGACCAATATTAATTTATATCTATTATTCTCGCCATTTGTCAAAAATGCAGAATTAAATATAAAAAATATTTGAAGGCATCACAATCAGGGCAATTGAATTACAATGGAGCTAATTTATCAATAGGAAAATTGGGATTTCAACTAGTGATCGGACAAGTCGTTCTCCTGGACCTCATCATATTGCGCAAACTTTAGAAACACCTGTTCCAACGTTGTTTGACTAAAGCTGTACTCCACTATGTGTAGACTCTCCTTTGCTGAAATTAAACAAAGCATGTTTTTACTAAAAAACACTATCAAACATTTACAGCAGGGGTAGCCAATTTGTTTGCTGTTCCGATAGACTTTTTATGTAAAAGAATAGTCGCTATCGACAAAAAGTTGCTTCGTGATTAACCTGTTGGCCATCCTTGATTTACAGGAATGAACTACACTCCCTTTTTATTGACCTCCGTAGCCTAATTGGTAAGACACTTGTCTTCTCCCCCGGGGCTTACGGGTTCGATTCCATTTGGAACCCAGATATTTTTAAAATGGATTCCAGTCTGGTTTTCATTGAAAGCCTCTTTGATATCTTTTGGTTGGATGGGAAAGATTGCTACATGGTAATAAACCCATCAGGTTATACTGCATACAATGAAAGTGTAATATAATATTTATTTATTATTACACATGACAAGAAATATACATAATTTGCGAAAAAACAACAGGTAATTTAATTTGGACATACAATTTTAATGGATCTGGGTTTGTTGCCTTTCATTTGTCATATCCCCAGTAAACTAGGCTTTTGCCTGTATCTCACTGAGGATAATATATAAAACAAACTTCGTATTTGTTCTATTTGTAGTTTTCAGGTAAGATTTTCAGTAATGGCCGAACAAAAAACATTTTTTTTTTCATTTTCTTTTACTGGCAGGGCACTTTTTACTGTCAGGGCACTGGGATTGATTGTCCTCAGTAAGATACAGGCAAAAACCTAGTTTACTGGGACACAACAAATTAAAGGCAACAATCCATATATTTTGTGTCCACTTTAAATTACCTGTTGTTTTTTCATAAATTATGCATTTATAAAATTTCTTCTCATGTATGAATAAAAAAAAATGTAACATTTAATTTTATTTATTGTGTTTATTTTTTAAATAAACGTGATTAATTTAAATAAGTTTTAAATTAAAAAGTGCAATTGTTATTTATATCTTTGATGGGTAATATACTCGTATATGTGTGTTTGATTGCTGTTTTCATTTGATGATTTTTGTTTTGTTTTCTGTATAATTTGTAAAGAGTGTGGCCATTAATAATTAAATAAATAAAAAAATAACAATCAACCCACAAAACTAGTTACATCATCATAATGATCAAATCACAAAATTAGTTACATACATCATCATAATGATCAAATCACAAAATTAGTTATAACATCATAACAATGATTTCTTTCATTTGTATTATCAATTTAAATCAATATTTTTTTGTAAATCTATAACGGATTAAAACAACTTTATGTTAAACCAGTTGGTTGGAACTAATTTCTGTATAGCAATAAGCCCGCTAGATGTACCATGTATAACAAAAATAAACAATCATATCGCAAAATGAGTTGCAATATTATGAATACTCACAGGCCTCTAATTTTGCAAAACACCTCGCCAAGGATGTGACTCCATGCTGGGGTACACTAAACACCAGTCGGTCCGCAAAGCTCTCTTCTAGCCGGGCATCGGGGAATATCTCCCGTACAAAATGTCTCACAGCCGCTACACCCCCACTCGTGTCCAGTACACTGCTATCGGCATCAGATGGCACTCTGCGTGAGACAATAGAAGAAATTATTTTAAGGGTTCCGCTATAGTGAAGCATATACTCGTACAAATGACTTTTTTTACAAGTGACAAGCATTCAGCCGAGATAATAAGATAAGTATTTCATTGTGTAGATACAGGGCCGGCCTGGAAAATTACGAGGTTGGGTGCAAAATTTGGGCGCAGGCTATTCTTATTTATTTATTTATATCTACATCTATGAGAGAAAAAACGGACCAAGTATTGCCCAAATATGTGATGGAGACATTCCCAATTCTTGTGCACGGCGTCGATGAGAGGTGCACACTCTGTCTCACTGCATCAATCTTTTCTGGCGTACGTTGGCTACGTTGTCGCCCAGACTTTGCTTTATCTCCCAGTGTATGGAAATTTTCAAAATTATTCATTACACGCTGAATGGTTGACTTGCTTGGCACATGATTTAAACAAAAAAAAACACGCAATTTTCTTCGCGTATTCACAATTGAATAATTATTTAAATAAAATGTTTTAATAACTTCAACACGTTGCGGAGTTAGATGCTCCATAATAAATTGTTATCGACCACTCTCCACAACTGTCAAATATGAACTGACAAATGACAGCCAAATCAAAATCGGCCTGGAACATAAAACGCACCCTGTATTTTCACTCATAAAAGACCCATTTAAATGAACTTATTTCATAAAAATATTTTTACGAATGGATTTATGCCATCGATTGGTCTTGGATTGATTTTAGTGCCCTATTGACTTTGTTTCCTACCATAACACACCGTTCAATATCTCTAACTCTTCTGAGAAAATACAGTAGAGCGCCGGTTATTCGGGGCTCAATTATCCGTGAGTTGGATTAAACGTGGTCCTCTGTAGTGCAATTTTTTTCAAGAAATCTCGAAAAACGTTTTATCTCAAATTTTTAAAGAATGCCCACATTTTGAAAATTGCAAAGCAACTTTGCAAAACCTAAACTGTTATAAGGTCTATGGTTTACATTATAACAATTGACTAACGCTAGTACAGTACCCGGCGGTAAGTAATACACTTAAGAAAGAGACTGTCGGTCATAATCGGCTAACTTCGGCTTTGTAAAGCGTCGTCTCTGTCGCACGATGCGCTAACAGTCACTGACAAATTGCTTGACAACGACTGACAAATCGTGATGGAACACGTGTATGAATGACAGAGACGACACTCTACAAAGCCGAAGTTAGTCAATTATGATCGACAGTCTCTTTCTTAAGCCCAATGTGTATTACTTACCGCCGGGTACTGTAAGTTGACGGTGTTTACCCACGTCCACACCGACATGAAAATATGTGGATCCGGGGCTTTGGAATAAGATTGTCACGTTATGATATCTATATATAGCGGTTGTATAGTATCTGTCAAACATTGAGAAAGCTTGTTCGTGTACTCTTTTTACGTAGCAAATTTATTTAGTATTTTAACTTTTAAAATGTTTAACACAATAAAAACTTAATGTAGATTAATCGTGTTTTTCAATTATCTGGACTCAAGTGTACTCCAATTATCACGGATAATCGGCGCTCTATTGTACTACCTAAATAGCAGAATTCTTCAACTAGCTATCATATTTCATTACTCACCAATGTATCACATGTATTTTTCCTTTCACACTTTTCTATCACCGTTACTCACCAATATATCATATGTATTTATCCTTTCACACTTTTCTATCACTATTACTCACCAATATATCACACATACTTTTTCCTTTCACACTTTTCTATCACCATTACTCACCAATATATCACATGTAGTTTTCCTTTCACACTTTTCTATCACCCTTACTCACCAGTTTATCATATGTATTTATCCTTTCACACTTTTCTATCACTATTACTCACCAACATATCACATGTATTTTTCGTTTCACACTTTTCTATCACTATTACTCACCAATATATCACATGTATTTCTCCTTTCCCACTTTTCTATCACCATGACAAACGTTTTTTGGTTACCGAATAATTTGTTTTAGCAAAATGCAATCTTACCCAGAGTGTATTGATACAGAATTTCGGTGAACAATTTCATCATCGTTGCTCTCATTCTCTGGAAGTCCAACAAGTGGTGTATGGATATTAGCATCCACAGCGCATTCCATTGTTCCACTTCCACAAGGATCTTCTTCCAGCAAGGATCCTGTAGCGGACTCCCTCTCATCTCGTTCTCCCAGAGACGGGCTAGCACTACTTCTCCGGCACACTCCGGCGACTGTCATGATTGGGGTGGACTTGGGAGATGTGACCCCAGCCCTTGACATCACGTCAGATGATTGCCTTTGTCTGGATGGAGGTGACAGTTTCATTTCTAATGTGTACCCAGCACCGTAGAGATTCTTTAGATGTTGTGTAGAGCCAATACACCTGTAGGAAATAAAAATTGATCGGTTGTAGTACGGGTTGCCAAAAATTAACTTTCATTTCAAATAATTCGTATTATAAATACGAAACAAACATTTTTATATCAATGTATAGTTCATGTCTCTGTTTTGTCCAAATTTGGATTTTATTTTCTCTTTTTTTTGCACTGGCAGTAAATCTGGTGTGTTTTTGTAAATTTTTGTATTTCTTGAATTTATAATTGTATTAACTGCTTATTAATTTTTTTATATTATAATTCATGTGAAAAAAGGTGTGGGCTAAAAAACTTCTGAGGTCCTCGCGGTTGGGCTTACCCTCCTATTGGTGTGGTTGTATCTCAATTTGGAGGATATTATGAAATGAGCCCAGATCATTTGATCTGGGCTCATCTCTCCATAAGTTAAACCATGAAAATATTGTTTCGTTAAATCATCTTCTTCTTCCCAGTGTCATATCAGGTCCCCACAACGTTGAATATCACCTGAGAGTAGGCATCATTGGCATGACCCCGGTAGCCCGAAAAAGATCCCCAATGCTTCGTATACCAGTCCAATCAAGTATGTTGCAGAGCCAGGAGATTTGCCTTCTGCCAACACCTCTTTGACTCTCCATTTTGCCTTGGATGATCAGATGCAGTAATTTGTATTTTGCTTCTCTAAGTACATGACCCAAATAGGACACCTTTCGGATTTTAATATTAGTTAGCAACTCTTTATCAACTTTGGCTCTTTGAAGAACCCTTGTGTTGCTGACCATATCCGTCCAGGGTATCCATAGCATTCTCCGGTGCATCCACATTTCGAATGCTTCCAGTCGGTTCATACTACCAACTTTGAGGGTCCATGCAATAACACTGACCAGACGTAGCATTTGACTAACCATTGTTAAATCATCATATGTTGGAAAAGAAAATAAAATAACAGATAAAGTAAATAAAAAAATCAAACAGTCCATTGTTTTTCAGATTGTAGTCTTATTTAATTTACAAGTAATGATATATTGAAGATTTTGCAAACAACTTCGTTTTTAATCTCAATGATCAAGCCTTCAGCTTTAGCACTACCAGATTAGGCATGTTAATGGCAATTCTTCTTAATTGTTGCTTATTATCGAAACACACAAAAATGGATTTTTTTTACAGCAGAGATGACAATAACGTTAGCAAGAATCAAACCAACTTAGTTCCAGTTCCTTTTTTATCTAACCAACTAAAATATGAAAGACATTTAATAAGATCACATAAAAATGTTACCTCAGTCCTCCCTTGACCATGATCCCGACCCTGGAACATAGAGCATCAGCTTCTTCCATGGAATGTGTTGTGAGAATAGCACCTTTTTTACCCTGAAAATCAGTTTTGAAAATGATACTATACGAAGTAGAATTCTACAATTTGTTGTGAATATTGAAGTTACCTTCTCTATAGTATGGATGAAATAGAGACTTGATTGAATGTTATAAGATCTTTGAGCAGTCATTAGGATTCCTCAGAATTCCGTCAACGATTTTTTATTAACATTTGAGAGGACATCAGTTCCATCCCACTACCACGCACACTGTTATGGAGGAAAAAATAAGTTCTCATCCAGTGCGATCAACACTAGATGATTCAACCCTACAGTGCGCAATGATGCACATATGAATCAACCAAAGTTTTTCTAAATATTTTTGTGTTGAGTGATATAAATAATGACTCATGCGCTGTTACAAATGTGATACAATAATCTCCATGCTTTAAAACCACATAGGTTTAATAGAAAACTGTTTTACCGGTCAATTTGGCAGTTGAAGTTTGACTTGTTGCGCGTATATGACTTTTGTGATTTGTTTCAGTTTGAAATCAAATTACTTTATTATTGGTGAAGGTAATCTTATTTTTTTTCTTTTATTCTTTAGTACATATGTGTAAAATAAGTTAAGTTAAATATATAATTTCATTTATATCATTTTATCGTATAATTAACTTACAAATGCGCAGTGATTCATATATGAACCTTACTCTTTTTTGTTTTGAACTATAAATATATAAAAACAAAAAAAAAAGTTTTATTGTATTTTTCATGTTCCAGTACATATTTAATGCATAAATATATTTTTATTTTTGAAATAAAAAAAATCGCGCATTGTGGGGTTAAATCTTCTTTATGTCTTATGAGCATGACGTCACGTAGTGACGAAGAAGGAACTGTGCAAAGGATTTCTTCCTCCAGTGGTGACATCTTAATGTGAAAAGAATAGAAGTTACAATGAACTTAAAGTCCTGTAATGTCATGAGAAAATTACTCATAATGCAGTACAGTACCTGGCGGTAAGTAATACACATCGGGTTATCGTGCGACGGAGACGACGCTCTACAAAGCCATGTGTATTACTTATCGGCGGGTATAATAAATACACTTATAAAACAGCTTATGGCATGGAGTTCAAACAGCCTTGCAAGTTGCTATTATTCAGAAAACTTTAAATGCATCAAAACTATCTTTTGATGCCACTAGATCGGAGTAGCTAATCGGTTCGAAGATGAACTGATGTAAGGATTAGATGAGAGGACATTGGTTGAAAGTTTCCAATTCCACAATAATCCAAGGAAACATTGTTTTACTAACCAAGATATGCAATCTTCAAACTCTCTAATAGTGCTGTGAAATTGAACTGTATATGAATGAGATATGATATATGAGATATTTAAGATAAAGTATAATATTTCTTTGAGAGTATACCTGAAAACTAGCCAGGATGGTGTCCCAGAGGAAGCGTTTGCTGCGTGGGTCCATACCCGTGGAGGGTTCATCCAGTAACACAAGGCGAGGGGCACCCACCATAGCCATGGCGAAGGACAGCTTCCGCCGTGTGCCACCCGAGCACTCATCTGCATGCTTGGATGCATGCTCTGCTATCTGCAGTCCGCTCAGGTATATATCTACAATTCTATAATCATTATACAGTTAGTATGTGGTAGATAACTTGGCAAAGAGTAAGGACGTCAAGGCACAGGATGATGACCAACCTTACGGATTGACCAAGTTGGTATCCTCTGACAGTGGCTTCATAATATACTCAAAATAGAGACAGATGGAGGATTGTCATTGATGGAATTCAGAGAACAGTTCAAAGAGATCATGACCCTCAATCACGAGGACCCGATCAATGAGAGATTTACTGAATACACTACATACATACATACATATCTCTTGTAGGGTAGGTAGGGAGAACAGATCTCTAAACTTTTCTATTCAAGCACACAAATTTCACCTTCTCCAAAATCATACTTTTCACTTTACCCTCTTTCAAAATCTGGTCCACTTGAACCAACCAGTTTTCCTAATCATTCTTTTGTCATTCATTCTGTCCATATGTCCAAACCATCTTAAAGCACTTTTCTTCGTCTAACTTAAATCATCCATGCATTAATTTCTGATGTCATTGTTTCACCTTTCATACATTGACAATCCAATTTTGTGTACGCATCTCCACAGCTATATTTGTATTCTATCAGAAATTTAACACCAAAGCTCTAGGTGAAAGACGAGCGATTTAGTTACATTCTAAAATCAAAATAGAAAATAGTTCTCACTGTGATATCTCCTGGCTGGGAACGCCCCGGATTGCTGCGTAGCATTCGAGATGCTCCCGTACTGTGATGTTCTTCCAGAGTGCGTCGTGCTGTGGACAGTACCCTAGCATCTGGAAGGCTTCCTGGCTCTGTGCGCTCACATTGTGACCTCCAAGCACCACCTGAGAATATATTTAAAACAAAGGTACATTAAAAGTAATTAATAAACTTCTAGCTCGGTATCTCATAGTGGAACTTTTCAGGGAGTATCAGGCCTTTAACGTAGCCATCTTACACTTCAAATCCATTCTCTGGCACTATCATAAAAAAAGAAAGAGAAAATGCAAACTCAGCGAGATACATGACATGCATGGCAAGTGGTCAAATGTTCACCATCCCTAGAGTTAGAACATCTTTTTACCAAAGGCAAAATGCTTTTTTGGGCCACGTGACATACAATGGGGTGCCAAATTTAATAAAGGAAAAAGGGGGTAAAAAAATCAGACAGTGGATCGGAGCATGGTTGTTATTGCGACAGGAGTTTGAGTGCTTTATCTCGCAAGAGGGATGATTAATGTAAAGGTTTATGTGAGCTTTTGAGTGTGGTGTGTTTTTGGTGATGTGTAAAAAATGGCATGTCTTTCAGAGGACACATGTATTGTTTTTCGGGTCGTAGGATTATGGTAAAACCGAAAACATTTAAAACATTTAACTTATGTATGTGTTTTTCAGCTTTTCTAAACTTTCTCCATTTCTTCCAGCAATATGTACAAAGTATGACAGTATTCTCTTCCTGCAAGATGAATAAACTTGTTGTGAAAGGAAGTGTTGAGGGCTAATGAGCCAATGGACGGTTTTTAGCAAGGTGCATAGACCAAATGAAAGAAATGACTACTTCCTCATCCAATTGATCATTATCAAAGAGATGACTAGTTTCTCACTATCATAGCTCAGGATGGAGAGGAGTGGAAGCAAATAATTCGCTCAGTTCCAGACCATCAGGGAACCATGATACAATACATATGTACAAGTATGTTCAGTAATCTATTAATAAAAAGAAAATAACAATATAGAGAAGTAATGAACCAAATTAAACTCACTGTTCCATTAGTGGGCGTTTCTTCAGCCGTTATAATTTTCATGGTGGTTGTCTTCCCGGCGCCGTTGTGCCCCAGCAGCCCAAACACTTCGCCTGGCTCGATGGCGAGGGAGAGAGATGCGACAGCCACCTGCCTTTGACCGCCTGGCGGGGGCGTCTGTGCCCCCTGCCTGCCTCCCTCCTCAGTGCCTGTCTCTGACAAGTTGGACGTGGAGTGACCACAGCAACTGGACGCCATTCTGCAGCACTTGGACAGCCCAGTGTTTTTGTACTCTTTACGCAGGTTCTGGAATTAAGAAATATAATTATAAATATCAGTTCACGTCCACCTATATTTGGAGCCTTGCAGGATATGACCAAAATATTCCACATTTTTTAAGTGAAACTTCTATAGGCGCGGTAGAGCAAATTGGCCTGAACGTCACGAAAAGTGAAACGGTGTATTACATTATTATTAAATATTTTATTTATTAATAAATTATTGGGTGCACAAATTAGTTAGGTCCGTTTTTTTGGGTTCAAAAGTGCTATTTCTAAACAAAATGAATGAACAGATCAATTAAAGTATTGTCCATCGCTGGCTACTACTTTTTCCCATTTCTCAGGCAATTTTCAAATTCCATCTCGAAAAAATGACTCGTCTTTTGAAGCGATCCAAGTTTGGAGCCAATTTTCGGTTTCTACGAAAGAAGTGAACCGGTGACCTGCCAAATCGTGCTGCATCCTTCGGAACAACCTGTAATCAGAAGGAGCAATGTCCGGGGAATACGGCGGGTGCGGTAAAACATCCCATTTGAGCGTTTCCAAATATTTTTTTATGACTTTTGCGACATGAGGCCTAGCGTTGTCATGAAGAAGAATAACTTTATCATGTCTTTGCTCGTATTCCGGCCGTTTTTCTCGCAATGCACAGCTCAAACGAATTAATTGTAGCCGATACCGATCGCCCGTAATGGAATCGCCAGGTTTCAGCACCTCATAGTAAACAACACCCCTTTGGTGCCACCAGATACAGAGCATGATCTTCAAACCTGTATGTTCGGTTTTGGTGTTGATGTTGAGGTCGATTGCAATGATTGACCGGGCTTAGCGTAGTATTTTTTCTTCTTGGGGTTGTCGTAGAATATCCACTGCAAATGCAGCTTGGTTAACAAAAAAATCGACATTTTCAACACTGTACAAAACAAGGTTTTTGCATGAAACTCATAGCGATATAAACTGAATATTATTGGCAGATGTCTAACCTCTCTGAAACCGCCAAAATCGGCTGTCACTATGAACCATTCATAACAGCCAGAGCCATCTTTTGAAAACGGACCGAACTAATTTGTACTCCCAATATTATTCATTATTTTAATATTAATAATCATTTATGATTAATAATAATTAATATTATTAAGTGTATTATATTATTATTAAAATTATTATTATTCATTATTAAAAATATATATATATATATTTTTTTTATGTAATTAAGAGAGATTTTCTTGAATCTAATTCCACATAACCATTTCCTAATCTTAAAAAAAAATAATCGTTAACAAATGGAAAAAAAGCAATGCATAAAATCAACTTTTCCTAGGAGCTAAGAAGTTTCATTTCTACTGTGCGAGAGTCTCACGCATCTGTTTTTTATCTTTTGATGGCTTTGATGAATATCCTCGTTATTAGGTTCTAGCATACATCTGTCCTGTGTTTTAGCATTTTAAAAATCATTTATTTTTATATACAGAAAAAAGTTGATTCAATTATGTACGTACCATTTTGATCTGTAGAATAAGTGAAAGGTTGCCACTGAACATGTTCGGAATAAATTTAAAATGTATTGATAATGGATGGCGGGTATTTAGTCTGAGTTCTGGTATCCTAATGCCAGAGACTGGCCCGCTGTCTCAGCTGATGATGTACCAGATCTGTAAATATGAAACCGGAATTTGCTCATAGATGGCTCTAGTTGTCAATGTAGTGACTGTCAAACCGCGTCATTGGCGCCTTTTTCTTGTGTTTACATTTGTCAAAGATTTTTAACTCACAACAATACAAGTTTAATACAACAACATATGTTTTCATAGCGTTGAACATGGCTGTTTTAGCGCCTGAAAACAACGATTGATTTTCTGTTACCATTTGAAGTAAACTGTTGCAGAATCGCATCGAATGCTTGTCGAAGCTTATAGTGAGCATGGCGCTCAAACGCAACAACAACTCGCGGATCAATTAAATGTGACACGAGAAGTCGTCTCCATACGTTCGAAAGCCCTGGGAAAGATCCAGAAGGTGGGAAAATGGGTGCCACATGAACTGAATGAAAGACAGCAGGAAAATCAAAAAACCACTTGCGAAATGCTGCTCGCCAGGTACAAAAGAAAATCATTTGTCCATCGAATTGTGACTGGCGATGAAAAATGGATATATTTCGAGAAACCTAAGCGTAAAAGATTATGGGTAACTCCAAGCAAACCAGCGACATCGACTGCAAGGCCATATCGCTATGGACGGAAGACAATGCTCTGTGTTTGATGGGATCAGAGGGGTGTTATCTATTATGAGCTGCTAAAACCTGGCGAAACCGTTAATACTGAACGCTACCGACAACAAATGATGGATTTGAACCAAGCATTGCGTGAAAAACGACCAGAATAACAAAAGAGGCAACACAAAGTGATTTTGTTTCACGATAATGCACCATCGCACACAGCAAAACCGGTCAAGGAAACGATTGAGGCATTTAGTTGGCAAATACTTTCGCATGCGGCTTACTCGCCAGACTTGGCTCCATCTGATTACTACTTTTTGCATCAATGGGACACATGCACTTGCTGAGCAGCGCTTCACTTCTTACGAAAATGTACGAAAATGGCTCGATGATTGGTTTGCCTCAAAAGAGCAACAGTTTTTTTTGGCGTGGCATCCACGAATTGTCGGAGAGATGGGAAAAATGTGTAGCTAACGATGGGCAATACTTTGAATAAAATATTTTTTACCATTTTCATACAATAAATGTGTAGTTTCTATATAAAAAAATCCGGTTTCATATTTACAGACCTGGTAGTGCATAACACTTGCATGTACCACAACTACAATGTTTTTTTACAAATATTTTGGTTTATTTTTTATTTCCAGTGATATTCCACACTGATGAACAAATCTCATACCAATATGTATCCATTTATGTGACGTTAATAAGACTGTACTTACGTGGACCATGAGAACAGGTGGGTTAGGCGGCGGACTTTTGAGCAATCCGGCCACCCGGTGCCTCTCCCTGCGGACATCAGCATCCTCGTGTTCACCCGCTTCACCACTGCTGCCGAGTTCTGAGTTTTCGCTCTCCTCCGATGATATTACGCTCACTTTCTGAATGACAAACATTAATACCAAATGAATAAACTATTAAATAACTATTAGTAATCTTTATTAAGGGTCTTTCAAATTGAGCGGTTTTTTAAATTCAATTTTTTGAAATTCCTGAATAAAACACACAATTTGCTTTGATTTCAAAAAAACTTTTTATTGATCATTGAAGTATAATGTATGACATTTAAACACAAAAAACAATATCCGCCAAATGTTCACCTCTTTCAGCTCCACAGCTGTCCACTCTTTTGTCAAAAAATTTGATGACATTTTGGCATAATTGCGGTTCTAACTCACCAATAACGCGAATAATTTCGTCCTTTAGCTCAGGAATTGATCGGGGGTCATTCTCATAGACCTGGATTTTCATGTAACCCCAGAGAAAATAGTCCAACGGTGTCAGATCACATGATCTTGGTGGCCAATTAACATCACCGTTTCCGGAGATTACAATACATAAAATAATTCAACTATTTGAACGCGTTGTCGTATTGTATACGACTCCATTTTTATAAATGTCATATATTCTTTTCAAATGTCACAAGACCCAGGCAAGTTCGTGACGCCATCTGTGTTTTATCTAAGAATTAAAAAAACCACTCAATTTGAAACACCCTTTACTTCCAGCTTGGAGCGTATAGATACCATAAATTATTTGTATACCAACTAATTGGTCACTTGCTGTGTATATTGTGTCGATACTTTTTTATCGTATTTTAGTAATAATCTATGGTGAATTTTTAAATGGGATAAGGTTATTGGGATGGGATTAGCTTTGTGCCCCTGAGATTTTCATTCATCATTTATTCACATGGCACTTCTTCACACATCCAAATTAGCAATTCAGCCAGCCTCGAGAGGGTAGCTGAGGAGATACAACGGAATCATTAGAGTTGCCAACTTCCTGAGGTTTCAGGGAAGGACACTGGTCAAAATATTATACTGAGATGTCTGCGTAATTGAAAAAAAATCTATCTCACAAATTTCCAAATACCAATTGTACAGGATGAAGAAGAAACAAGAAGGAAATATTCGCGTTCGTCTCTTCGCTCTTTTTCTTCAATTGATTTTGTAAAGTTGTAGTTAGTTATTTTGGCTTCTTGCCGCATTAAATATAGCGATGAATATCTAAACTTGAAACTTCGATTAGTCAAATGCTACGTTTGGTCAGTGTTACTACATGGAGTGGAATCATGGATCCTCAAAGTTGGTAGTATCAACCGACTGGAAGTATTCGAAATGTGGATACACCAGAGAATGGTACGGATACCCTGGACGGATATGGTCAGCAACACGAGGGTTCCTCAAAGAGTCAAAGTTGATAGAGAGTTGCTGACTAATATTAAAATCCGAAAGGTGTCCTACTTGGGTCATGTACTTAGAGGAGAACAGTATAAATTACTGCACCTGATCATCCAAGCACCCTATATGTCAAAGTAGCATGCTAGTACTTTAAATTGAATAGTAAAAGTGCTATGTATTCAAAGTAGTTTTAGCTATATTCACTATATACTAGGTTAGTCAATAAGTTTTGAAAGCGGAAATGAAAATACATTTTTTTTGGGGGGAAATCACTTTTATTGCTCAGTATAGTCTCCCATAAGATCAATACACTTGGTCCAACGATCTTCCAACTTTGTTGTCCCATCAAGGAAGTGAGTTTCTGGAAGGCCTGCAAAATACTCCTCTACGACGGCTATATCCTCTTAGTTTGATGAAAAATGCTTTCCACGAAGGAATTTTTTGAGGTGTGAGAACAGCCAGAAGTCAGAGGGAGCTAAATCTGGCAAATAGGGTGGATGCTGCAACAATTCGTACCCCAATTCACTGATTTTCGCGATGGTTTTTTGAGCTGTGTGAGCAGGTGCATTATCTTGATGAGAAATGATTTTTTACTTCTGCAAACCGGGTCTTTTATCACAAATTTTTTCATCCAACTGGTCCAAAAGGTCACAATAATAATCAGAGTTGATTGTCTAACCAGTTTGGAGATAATCTATCAATAAAATTCCTTTTGCATCCCAAAAAACTGACGCTAACACCTTATTGGCCGATTTCTGGACACGAACTCGCTTTGGAGCCAAAGTGCCTGGTTCACACCACTCCTTAGCCTCTTGTTTTGATTCAGGGTCTTGGTGGTAGACCCAAGTCTCATCCATAGTGATGAATCGACGCAGAAAATCCTTTTTATCCTCTCGAAATTGCTCCAAATGTTGCTCAGAAAGTCGCATTCGAACGTGTTTTTGTTGCATTGTTAGTAAATGCGGCACCCATTGTGCATACAGTTTTTTGAAACCCAAAACTTCAGCCAAAATATGCCATGTTGTTCCATGTGATGTGTCTATGGTGTCAGCTATCACATCCACAGTCGATCGATGATCTTCCAAAACCATATCCTGTATTTTCGCTATGATTTCTGGTGCTGATGCACTTTTTGGACGTCCTGAGCGTGGATCGTCTTCAACGCTTGTACGGCCACGCTTAAACTCCAAAACCCATCGGTGAACGGTTGGAAATGAAGGAGAAGACTCCTTTAATACTTTCACCATCTTTGCATGGATCTCAGTAGCCGATAAACCTTCCAAAACAAAGAATTTAATCACTGCACGATATTCGGATTTTTCCATTGTTAAAAAATACACTGACACGTCAACTTCAAATGGCTTGTAAACAAAGAATGAATTGACAGATCGAAATGAAATTTTGAGTACGTTCTTATGAAATATGAAATATTAAAATAGCGTAGAAATTTTGGTTTTTCTACTGCTCCATAGATGTCGCTTTCAAAACTTATTGACTAACCTATTATCATATGCAATTTAAATAATATATACCTTTTTCCTTCTTACAGTAAAGATATCGGAGAACCTAGCACCCGATTTCAGGGCGTCCACCCACTTGAGCATGACACACCAGATGGGCACATGCAGGATGGAGCCGGCAACTAGCACCAGGATCTCTGGCGTGGCATAGTCCGCCAGCGTCAGGCTGGTGCATGCCGCGTTCAGCCGGCACATTAAGTGAACTCTGAAAATAACATTTTTTGTAAAACTTTTATAATTTTTAAATAATAATACGTACGTACACAACATTTCTCTGTCGGGGTAGGAAAAGAGTGCCAGATTTTCCTATCTCGACACACGTCTTTAGTCACTAATAAACAAGCTAAAAGCTAGGATTTGATTGGACGTGCTGTTTTGGAAGTGGGCAAACTTCTTCAAGTTCAAAATTAAAAAGTTTTTTGATTTTACAGAAAAATAAGTTGATAAACTTTGGTGTTAATCAACGTTCCCTCTAAGGTGTGCGCGTGTGCGGCCACACATCTGTTAAAATTTGTCCGCACACATGTTTCCATCTTCCGCACACATTCAAAGAAAGGAACTTGTGACCATATTTTGTTTTGCGAATTATATATTTTATTTTATATTTTATGATGGGTTCTCAGGTTCCTTTCTTTGAGATGTGTGCGGAACATGGAAACACCATATAGAGTCCGTGTGCCGCAAGGAAAGAATAGTGTATAAGGGTGACCATGATTTTTTATTTATTATATATTCAGATTATTTATTTTATTTATATATTATTCATTTAAAAATACAGAATTGGATTTTTTTGTTTAAAACAAATATTTGTTTATTGATACCTCGTTTTTTCTTGCACATATAAGTTGATGGGCCGCACACACAATGAAAAAAATTAGGGGGAACGTTGATGTTAATATACCTTATTTCAGAAAAACAGAACTTTTAAGAGTTGGAATGTTTTACATAACATATAGTACAGAAAAGTAGAATAATGAATCATATTTATTTAATTTTCAAATAAATAATTGTTAACTTACTACATTTTTAGTTCTGTGTATCATTGAAACTTTCATTGAAAGAAATGTCAAAATTAAGAGGTTATTTTAATGATAAACTATTCCATTACATGAACTATTTTTTGTAATCAAACGTAAGTGTACGGCACTGTACAAAGACCGTAGAATAGGTGGATGGCTGCCGCTCAATAATCGGAGATTTCGGCTCACTTGATGCTTTCCGGTAAAAGTAGCAGGGTGAAGAGATTCCTCTTAAGCAGGTAGTAGTTAGCCGCGAGTAAAAGGCAGTGGTAGACTGTGGTGAAACTGAGAATATATTTTTTGACTTTTGAGGTTATGTGCGGCCAATCGCTCATCGTAAGCGCCTGTTTTCGCCCGTGCATGCCGTCATGACTTGCGAGATATCACAATTCTCGCACATTTTCTCATGCATGGGCCGGCCGACTTTTGATACTAGCACGCGCGAAGGTCGCGCATAAGGAACATTTCATTACGATCGGTACACAGCACATACATCAAGCAAAACATCTTAAAAATATCAAATAACAAGAAAATATACATCAATCATATTTTAGGTGACGCATACGTCTAATACAGTAAGTTTGAAACGCGATTAGCAATGTTTAATTTGTTGTTTGAAAAATATGATTCTGTACATTTGAATGCAATTGTTTATGTGGGTGCAAATTTTTCTCCCTCATGTGTTGTATTTTTGGAGAAAAAGGGATCACAAATTTGTGACAAATGTCAATTTAAATAAGAAATTTACTAATACAAACGTTGAATACATCAAAAAGAACAAGTAAGACTACACCAAGATTCTGTAATGAGACCTTTTCTCACAAAAATTTATCCTCGTTAATACCAAAGTCTTTAAAAATTAACTAAGGATATCAAATATATTTGAAGTTTTTATTCATTGGAACCAATTGCATTATATAAGCCACAAAACTATTATGCAAACTTCATCAAAAGGGAGTGAGAATTAAGATGGACTTCACTTCGCTTGTTTATAATTATAAATAGTCCTCACCATCAATAAAGTTCGTTTGTCTTTCAATTTGAGTCAAGTAAGTTATCAGAATGTAGGTTGGATAAGGACTTACCTATCAACGTAATAAACTAGGGCGTAAGGTATGTACATGGTGTTCAGTAAAGAATTTGTTATGTGTAATCCCAGTGATAAGGATCCACCTGGAAAAAAAACACACAATTAATATTCAACAAGTGATATCTTTCAAATATCTTGAAGTGGATATTAAAAGCCACATTACTTTATATAATGAAATAACAGAACAGGTGAACAGAGACTCTGCAATGCTTGGAATCCTCAAAGATAGTTTATGGATAAATAAATAAATGGGAACAGAAAATAAAATGAGGACCTATAAAACGTGTGTTAGACATGTAAAGATTGTTGAAACTAGAGCAGATACCACATGGATGAATGCACTTCTTAGATTTTCATAAATGGAGGTCCTTTAATGTACCTTCTTCTTCTTCCTAGTGTCATGTCATTGACTATCACCTGAGAGTAAGGTCCCCGGCAGCCTGAAAAAGATTCCCAACGCTCCTTATACCAGTCCAATCACGTATATTGTGGAGCCAGGAGATTTGCCTCCTACCAACACCTCTTCGACCTTCTATTTTGCCTTGGATGATCAGGTGCAGTAATTTGTACTTTTCTCCTCTAAGTATATGACCCAAATAGGACACCTTTCGGATTTTAATATTAGTTAGCAACTCTCTATCAACTTTGGCTCTTTGAAGAACACTTGTGTTGCTGACCATATCCGTCCAGGATATCCGTAGCATTCTCCGGTGTATCCACATTTCGAATGCTTCCAGTCGGTTCATACTACCAACTTTGAGGGTCCATGATTCCACTCCGTGTAGTAACTGACCAAACGTAGCATTTGATTAACTGTTGTCGAAGTTTCAAGTTTAGATTACCATCGCAGAATACACATCTCATTTTATTAAAAACCGCACTAGATGATCCAATTCTGCACTTGACTTCGGTTTCTGGGTCGAGATCTTCCACTAGGATACTTCCGAGGTATTTGAATTTTTTCACTCTCTCTATATCAGCACCGTTCAATATAAGACGTGCTTTAATATATAACTGATAAAAAACTGATCGACAGAATAAGAAACACAGAAATAATAAAAATGTGTAAAATTAAAGACATCATAAGATGGCGAAGGCAGAGAAGATGTTATTAGCGGGATCACATTCAAAGAATGAGTGAGATCCGGATTTTCTGTATAGTTAGTTTGTCATGGTTACTCCATAGGAAGCCGATCACCAGCCAGACCCTCAAAGAGATGGGGAGATAGCTGGCAGTCTACATTCCAGGAACAGTGTAGAAAAAACACATCAAGAATCTACTGCAAGAAGACAAGTGTGTATAAGATAAGTCATTACCTAATCTAAACATATCTATGGCAGCCACAACTGCAAAGGGTATCATGCCAACCCACGTAGCGATGTTGGGCAAGATACTCTGGGCAGAATCCATCCGGTCGAATATGTACGACAAACTCGTAGAGAACAGGATGGAAGCAGGGCAGTACAGGATGAGCAGTCCCGTCAGGGTTATCAACGCTGATGGCTCTCGCATTGATGGAATGTCGTTCAATAATATCTGCGTGAAAAGATGTACATATTCTTATTAATGTTATAACAATTCAATTTATTGTACATCACGCTACATCTCTATTGGAGTAGGCAAAGAGAAGAGATCTCCACTTAATTCTACCCTGACATCTTTCGTTTGTATCACGTCAAAACACATTTTTACTATTCCCTCTTTCAGACATTGATTCGTTTGGTCGTTACCCATTTTCCTAGATCTTTCCAAATTTCCTGTACTCTCTAAACTATTTGAATCGGTTAGTTTTGTAAATTTTTCATCATTTATTCTCTTTACATGGCCGAACACTCGTAACATTCTTTTCTTCATCTTAAGTACTGCATCTTCTTTCAACCTTCATTCTTTTCTAATGTCCTCATTCCTTATTCTGTCATATCTTATTTTTCCACACGTTTTATGCAACACTCATTAATTTTTTCTATATGGCTAAACTATCTCAAAGTACATTTCTTCAAACATCTAGTTTTAGTATCACAAGTTTTTTATTCTGTCAGGAACACTGGGATACCACACACCTCCATTCAGGTCGGTCTGCTGGCTGGCACTTCATGTCCTGCCACATCAGACCAAGACTATAAATTTCCTCATTATAAAACCAGTGTTTGGGTGACACTATTTTTCGTCATAGTATGCCAAAGGCTATTTTAATTTTAAACTAAGTTCCTCTTATCATAACAATAATTATCTAATCTATCAGAAACACTCTGAAGTTCGTTTGAAGTGAAAAAAAAATGTAAAATCTAAAAACAGATCCAACCTAAATAACATTTTATTGTCGATAAGAATTTGAGTAGTTCTGATTTGAAATAACAGATGATGTACTATTTTGATTGTTGTAAATAAAATGAGGCGTGCGTTGTTATAACTCAGTTATAAAATTGAAATAATTTATTTTTATTCACGTCCTGATGTAGTTTTGAATGAATAATAGTCACGAGTCAAAATTTTATAGTTTTTACATTCAGCTCTTAGTTGATGTGTCGGGGTAGAATTTTTGTGTTTAATGCGGGATTTTATTTGGAAAATTGATACAAAATGTGTTTATGGTAAGTAGCTAATCCTGTAAATATTTTATACACAAGAACTGTTTATAACAGTTCAAAAACGTTATAAACTCTGAAACCCTGCATGGCATGGATTAATTGTCCAGTTATCAACAAAATTGTTTTATATAGAGAATGCATCTTTTAGGAAATAAATTTTTAATTCTGGTCTGTTAATTTAAAGCTGATTGCAGTATTGATGAAATATTCACATATTATTTATAGTTAAGGCAATAACACTGTGGAGGTTTACATACAATTCTTATTTGTGCTTTCCTGATGATGGGGTGAAAACTTTGAATTTGGTACGGTTATACCATTATAAAAAATGGAATAAACAGTGTTTGACTAAAAAATTACAATATTAAATTTGTTGTGAATGCCCGGAGTAATTTTAATATTTTTTTTTATCTTGAATTCTTTCATTTATGATATAAAAATATTTTATTTAGTCTATTCCGATTATGTAGATTATCTCTATGGTATTCATTAAGCATATATCAATCCACAGTGGTGCTTATTTAATCAGGTTATCCAATATAAAAATACAATTTCATTAAAACAGAGCCATCCTATCATTAATTATTTTTTATATTAAGATTTATAAAACAAATGGTATCTGAAAATAAATAAAATGGATGTGTGATTCACATACTTACAAGTAAAATTAAGGCTACAGTAATAATCAGCATGACTACAGCAAGTACAACAAAGTATGTTGCGAAATACAGAACAAGTGAGAGTCCGTTCACCCTCAGTTGGTTCTTAGCTTTAATCTGAAATAAAAAGAAAATAATGATTCGAGTATTAATAAAATAAATTACAGACGAGCTCCAATTATGTGGTAATTGGGGGGCACTCGAGCTCCAATTATGTGGTAATTGGGGGGCACTCGAGCTCCGATTATGTGGTAATTGGGGGACACTCGAGCTCCGCTTCAATTATGTGGTAATTGGGGGGCACTCGAGCTCCGATTATGTGGTAATTAGGGGACACTCGAGCTCCGCTTCAATTATGTGGTAATTGGGGGGCACTCGAGCTCCGATTATGTGGTAATTAGGGGACACTCGAGCTCCAATTATGTGGTAATTGGGGGGCACTTGAGTTCCAATTATGTGGTAATTGGAGGCCACTCGAGCTCCGATTATGTGGTAATTATGGGACACTCGAGCTCCAATTATGTGGTAATTGGGGGGCACTCGAGCTCCAATTATGTGGTAATTAGGAAGCACTCGAGCTCCAATTATGTGGTAATTGGGGGACACTCGAGCTCCGATTATGTGGTAATTAGGGGATACTCGAGCTCCAATTATGTGGTAATTCGGGGGCACTCGAGCCCGGATAATTGAAAAACACGGTTAATCCAAATTAAGTTTTTATTGAGTTAAAAATTTTAAGAATTGATATGCTAGATAAATATTGCTACGCAAGATGAATACACAAACAAGCGACCGCTAAACACCGGTATCATAAAGTGGCAAATACATTGGGAAGCTCCAGACTCATATATTTTCGTGTCGATGTGGACGTGGAGAATCATCGCCAGCTTACTGGCGTTAGTCAATCGGCATAATGTAAACCATAGATTTTATAACGGTTTAGGATCTTGCTTTGTAATTTTCCAAAGGTAGTAGTCGTTCTTTAAAAATTTGTTTTTTTTTTTGGAGTGTTTGGTCGGCAGACAACCACGGTTAATCAAACTCACGGATAATTTAGCCCCGGATAATCGATAATCGTATCGTAATTTTACACATCACTTGGAACTATTTTAGGTTCGATTCTACCAACTTCAGCACTGAAATATTAATTTATTATTCCAGAGTGTATTTATTATCTTTGGAAATATTATTGATGGAAGATAATAATTTCAAAACAAAAGCTGATTGATTGGAAGACATTACTTTAAAGCAATAAATCTGCTAGATGGATTTATAGTGTTAGAAATAAAATATAAAATACACTGTGACCTTAAAGAGTCAAAAGTTCTACACGGGGGCACAATAAAGAGGAAATGGTAGAAGTACACAGGGTGGAAAACACCCTCATCCCTTACAAAAAAAAGACATAAAAACTATAACATTTTTTAACGACTTTTTAACACGTTGACTGCCGATTACGCGTTTGTGTGTAATGAGAGGAGAGCGCTGGGTGCCGATCACGCACTTACGAGTAATATCAGTATGTCACTTCTATTGGTGAGTCTGCCGCTGGCACCTGTCGTAGCGCGTTGTTTGTGCGTCGGCAGTCAACGTGTTAATTGATAATTGTATTTTTTTCATGTGCTGAAGGAGCTTTGTGAATTTACATCTGTCTGATTCCGTCCATTATTTTATTTTTCCAATTTCCTCTTCAATGATTGGTCATTTGTGTCTGTATTTGTTTGTTCAACTTGTTATATATTTGCGTCGTTATATATTCTAAAGTTATATATTTGCGTCTCGAGACATTGGGTGTTGCGGGGACGATTTTGAATTTTGGTTGTGTGTGTGGTATGTACATTTTGATTTTTGTTTATACACATCTGTTTTCCCCTTCCACATTGATGTCAAGAGTGACATCTAATTTGGTGCAGTGTGGACTGTCCGCCTTTGGACGGCCCTGTATTGTATAGGTGATATATAGTTTTCTACGCTTGTATCTTATTTCTTTGTAATTATTTTTATTGTAATTGTATTTAATTATTTTTATATATTCTGTTCCTTTTTAATGTATAAAGCACTCATTACAGGGTATTATTATTGTTATAAGGTACACTTTCTTCTCTTTTTTAGAAGAATAGATATGACCGAAGTCATAGGTATCCTTAAAACCATCGAACACTAGGAGGTAAAAGTACCTGTGTCGTTCGAGGGGAGTAGCACAGCGCGGGGTTCGAACTGACGACCTTCCGTACAGAAGTCCAACGCGTTACCGCGCGGCCATGCACCTCGTCTTGTTGTTTTGTTCATTGTACTGTTCATAAATCGTACTTTAGTTACCTTTATATTATCCAAATAATAGAAGTATCGTACTTTAGTTACGTTTATACTATCCAAATAATAGAAGTATCGTACTTAAGTTACGTTTATACAATCTAAATCGTAAATAAGTAAAAAAGTGTTCCAGCATATTTTCTTACCTCCCTGTCATAGACCATATCGACAGCTAAACTGACAGGCACCAGCACAAATATCATCCCCATGAAAAGTGCGCAGGAGATGATGCCCACGTCAAACTCCTCGGGCTGGGCTGTCTGTTGCAAGGGGTGGGACAGCACCTCGATGGGGTTGTATTTCTCTGGGGTGTCAGCCTCCATCATTGTTATTCTGAAAATAAAAATTAAATAAATTTATACTATTTTTACATAAATTTAGAAAAAAAATTGTTAATAAATTTAATACATACATACCATACCATCACGCTATTTTTCTGTCGGGGTAGGCAAAGGGTGGGACACCAGATTTTCCTATCTTGGTATATATCCTGTGACTCTTTACATCCATGCATCTTATACAATTCGATTTCAAAAAACTTTTTATTGGTCATTGAAGTATAATGTATGACATTTAAACACAAAAAAACAATATCTGCCAAATGTCCACCTCTTGCAGCTCCACAGATGTCCACTCTTTTGTAAAAAAATTCGTCGATGACATTTTGGCATAATTGCGGTTCTAACTCGCCAATAACGCGAATAATTTTGTCCTTTAAACTCAGGAATTGATCAGGGGTCATTTTTATAGATCTGGCTTTTCACGTAACCCCGGAGAAAATAGTCCAACGGTGTCAGATCACATGATCTTGGTGGCCAATTAACATCACCGTTTCCGGAGATTACAATACATAATTATTATCTAATTAGAACCAAATTAGAATATGCATCAACAGTTTGGGTTCCTCATCAGCTCAAATATAAAAACAATATAGAACAAATACAAAAAAAAATCCTCAGATATCTATGGTACAGAACAAAGGGCGATTACCTAAAATATGGTCACCATGTCGAACTTCTCATAGTGTGTAACTATAGAAGCTTCGAAACAAGAAGGCAAGAATCCATTGCGATATTCCTACTTAAGGTTTTTCAAGGTTGCTTTAACTGTCCCGCGATTCTAGAAGCACTAAGTTTATATGTACCCAATAAATATAGCCATGCAAGGAATCACCCTCTGTTCTACATACCAACTTACAGGACGAATATCATGGCTAAACACTCAGCCACGCGTGGTATAGAGATATTGAACCACCTGAATGACACTGTTGATATATTCTCGGTACCGCCTAGCAGTATGAGAAGAATCCTGGCTGATATTCTTCCTAACGAATAAGCTAACGCTAGAAGCAGACCCTCTTTGTGTAACAGGAGAAATTCGTGCAAAGTGGATAAAAAAGATAAATAATAATTCAACAATTTGAACACGTTGTTGTATTGTATACGACTCCATTTTTATAAATGTCATACATTACACTTCTCAAATGTCACAAGGCCCAGGCAAGCTTGCAACGCCATCTGTGTTTTATCCAAGAATTTAAAAAACCACACAATTTGAAAGACCCTTTATAAGCAAATTGCTATTAACACATTTGAATTGTAAAAAGTTACGTGTATTTTTAGCAGGAGTGTGGAAAAACTATTAAAAAAAAAAACTGCAATAAAACTCACTTGAAAAGTGCATTTGTCATCAAGTTGATTATAATCGGCAGACTGTGAGTATATGTATCATTGTACATTGCATCAATTTTAAAGTTGTTCGACTGCACGTATCCTATATTTAAAGCGGCCATGTTGACCATTGACAATAATCCGATAAAGCTTCCATTGTACTGCGTGTCTATGGGCCCGACGTTGAGCGATGAAAGCACCTGCAGGAACGCCTGCAAGTTGCTACTCTCAGTATCGTTCATTGAATGCATGGCAAACGATGTTTGGTTGCTGTACGTGTTCCCATCCAATGCCAATGGGTGCATCTTCATAAATGAAACTTCGTGGGATTTTACGTAAAGTCCTATGCCAGCAAATACTGAAACAAAATAGAAATTAGATTAAAGTATTTCTCACTATAATCATTGTACTTATTATAATATAGATAAATGTGCGATTTTGGAATGTACTAGGCGCGTCCAGAAAATAAAGAACGATTGCGCACCACGCCCTGCGGCGATCCCCCACCACCGCGATCGTATGCGCGCATGTTAGATCCTTCCCCCGCTTCAGTGCAACCGAGTTTTGTTGCTGAACGGTCGTGCGTCTTTGTTCTGTAACCTTTCAAAATGGCTGCGCCCATCGAAAATCCCGCTAAATGTGAAGTGCGTAGTGTCATTCATTTTCTGAATGCACAAAATGTTCGGCCTATCGAAATTTATAGGCAACTTTAAGCACAGTACATGAATCTTTCCCACAAATTTCAGGATCGCTCTTACATGAAATAGTGACAGAACACCTTGGCTACAAAAAAATGTGTGCTCGGAAAAGAAAAACTGAATCTCAACACCAGAATAGTGATGGCAACAGGTTTTTGGGACCGAAAGGGTTTGATCTACGTGAAGTTTATATCAAGAGGACACACAATAAACTCAGAGGCCTATTGTGAAACTCTTCAACGACTTAGACGCGCCATCCAAAACAAGAGACGTGGAAGTTGTCGGGAAAGGTGGTTTTGATTCATGACAATGCGCGGCCTCATGCATCAGCACGAACACAGAGAGAACTTCAACGTCTTAAGTGGGAAAATTTTGGACATCCTCCTTACAGCCCTGACTTGGCACCGAGTGATTACTTATTCCCGAAACTAAAGGGATTTTTGGGTGGAAAATAGTTTGCAAACGATGAAGATCTCAAACAAGAAGTGACATCCTGGCTCAAATCTTTGACGGTAGAAAAGTATAACACCGGAATTGAAAAATTGGTTCCACGTTTACAATAAGTGCCTCGACAGCTACGGCGACTACATTGAAAAATAGAGTAAGGTACTGTGACTTTGTAAATAAAGTTATGTGGTGATATCTTTAGTTTTTATTTAGTTATGCCTAAACGTTCTTTCTGGACTACCCATGTATTTGTGGGATTACTTTTTTATTTTTCTGCCATTTATAAATTTTCTGTTTTTTACTTTTTTCTTAATCTACATGTGAAGGTTGTGGGCTGAAAAACATCCGATGTCCTCGCAGCCGGGCTCGTCCTATATTGGTGGGATGTATCTTGACCGGGGGGGATGTTATGAGATAAGACAAGAGTTTTTGATGGCTTCTCTCTCAAATGTCATTAATCTTGAGATATATGTACGATTTTGGACTGTATTTTTATATGTACATACTATGTTGCTATCAATAAACCTATATTTATTAATTAATTATAGACAGGCAAGGGATAAATATTATATAAATAAAAGAATAACCAAAAGAAACCAAACATCCCTAAAATAGCACTACTGGGGTTATGTATAGGACTTTATCTTAAGTTGTCTTTAAATGGTTTGTTAACAAAAAAAATAGCACTACCGGGGTTGTGTGTAGGACTTTATCTTAAGTTGTCTTTGAATGGTTTGTTAACAACAAAATATCACTACTGGGGTTATGTGTAGGACTTTATCTTAAGTTGTCTTTGAATGGTTTGTTAACAACAAAATAGCACTACTGAGGTTATGTGTAGAACTTTATCTTAAGTTGTCTTTGAATGGTTTGTTAACAACAAAATAGCACTACTGGGGTTGTGTGTAGGACCTTATCTTATGTTGTCTTTGAATGGTTTGTTAACAACAAAATAGCACTACTGAGGTTATGTGTAGAACTTTATCTTAAGTTGTCTTTGAATGGTTTGTTAACAACAAAATAGCACTACTGGGGTTGTGTGTAGGACTTTATCTTAAGTTGTCTTTAAATGGTTTGTTAACTACAAAATAGCACTACTGGGGTTATGAGTAGGACTTTATCTTAAGTTGTCTTTGAATGATTTGTTAACAACAAAATAGCACTACTGAGGTTATGTGTAGGACTTTATCTTAAGTTGTCTTTGAATGGTTTGTTAACAACAAAATAGCACTACTGAGGTTATGTGTAGAACTTTATCTTAAGTTGTCTTTGAATGGTTTGTTAACAACAAAATAGCACTACTGGGGTTGTGTGTAGGACCTTATCTTAAGTTGTCTTTGAATGGTTTGTTAACAACAAAATAGCACTACTGAGGTTATGTGTAGAACTTTATCTTAAGTTGTCTTTGAATGGTTTGTTAACAACAAAATAGCACTACTGGGGTTATGTATAGGACTTTATCTTAAGTTGTCTTTGAATGGTTTGTTAACAACAAAATAGCACTACTGAGGTTATGTGTAGAACTTTATCTTAAGTTGTCTTTGAATGGTTTGTTAACAACAAAATAGCACTACTGGGGTTATGTATAGGACTTTATCTTAAGTTGTCTTTGAATGGTTTGTTAACAACAAAATAGCACTACTGAGGTTATGTGTAGAACTTTATCTTAAGTTGTCTTTGAATGGTTTGTTAACAACAAAATAGCACTACTGGGGTTATGTATAGGACTTTATCTTAAGTTGTCTTTGAATGGTTTGTTAACAACAAAATAGCACTACTGAGGTTATGTGTAGAACTTTATCTTAAGTTGTCTTTGAATGGTTTGTTAACAACAAAATAGCACTACTGGGGTTATGTATAGGACTTTATCTTAAGTTGTCTTTGAATGGTTTGTTAACAACAAAATATCACTACTGGGGTTATGTGTAGGACTTTATCTTAAGTTGTCTTTGAATGGTTTGTTAACAACAAAATAGCACTACTGGGGTTATGTATAGGACTTTATCTTAAGTTGTCTTTGAATGGTTTGTTAACAACAAAATATCACTACTGGGGTTATGTGTAGGACTTTATCTTAAGTTGTCTTTAAATGGTTTGTTAACTACAAAATAGCACTACTGGGGTTATGAGTAGGACTTTATCTTAAGTTGTCTTTGAATGATTTGTTAACAAAATCTAATACTTGTAACGGTGATGTCATACTATCTGATCATATTACTAAATCAGTAATTCATCTCAATATTATTTTCTTGATA
The DNA here is from genome assembly GCA_949825065.1 of Odontocerum albicorne. Classification (NCBI taxonomy): domain Eukaryota; kingdom Metazoa; phylum Arthropoda; class Insecta; order Trichoptera; family Odontoceridae; genus Odontocerum; species Odontocerum albicorne. The sequence goes on from OX463858.1 coordinate 7,456,877, forward strand.
TCTAGTGTGAGGTACCCCAATATGGATAAACATCGGGCGAGAGTTTCCACGGGATCCCATTGCTGGTCCCATATTATATTAGTCCTTGAATATAACGCGAGTCCATTAAAATATTCTTAAAACTTTGCATTATATTCAAGCCAATACAGAAATGTACTTTAGGAAATTTTTAAGTTCACACTATTTGAGAGCTATAATTGTATTATATTTCATTCTCATTGTATACAGTACAACCTGGCGAGCTTATTGCTATGTACCAATCTCTTCCGAACAACCAAAAATATGTTAAAGAGGCTTTAATTGAAAACTAGACTGAAATCCAGTTGTAAAAATCTGAGTTTCAATGGGAATTGAATACCCAACCCTTGGGCTGAATTAAAAGCGTTTACCAACTTGGCCTCGGAAGCTGTCAATATTACATTGAAATGTAAGCAGTCTTGGATTGATTTTTGCTCATAGTGGTACCAGCATTAACCTGTACACTGCGTTAAAAATCAAATTCCACGAATCCTGTGCGCGGCACAATTTCGGCGATTTTTAATTTCTAAGTTTAAACGCGTATTTTGTTTAGAACCACTGATATTTGATTACACCACCAAGTAAACATGACATTCAAGTAATTTTCTGATAATAAATAATAGTTATTACTCTTAAGGAGACTCATTAAATAAAGGAGATAAACTAAACATTACGTAAAATACACAAAGGAATGCTACAGATCAGATCACAAGCATTTGTGCTTCCCGCGAGGAACACGTTAAATGATACCAGAAAAATAAATAAATGCATATTTAAAAAAATAAATGTTACCAATAGGCAATATGATGAGCATGTACAGTTTGTACGGATCCCGTATCATGCGTAATGTCCTCAACCAGATCAGTGCTCCGAGGATCTGTGGAGTGTTCGGTCGCACTTTCACTCTGTCCAGAACTTGACTCAAGTCAGGAGGAGGACTCAAGTTTGCTGTGTTGCCCCAAACCTGGAATGAAAATCATAATAAATTCTCAGACGACATTAAATTATTTACGGGTCATTAATTCATTCACGTGTTTCAAGATCCTCAAACTGTATCTATCCAGACGTTCATCTTATACCATCCTCCGGCGCTATGATAGGGCGGATTCATAGTCTCTGTGAACCAACTTAGGTGGAGGCGTTTTGTGGCTTCTTTGAACTCTTGAAAAAACAACGAGAGTGTTCATTCATAATACTTCTTATTTGTAATGCACTTTACAGAGAAGTCGTGACCATTGGAATTGATCTTGTAAGCGAATCGACCACATTGCAAAAATATTGAACGAGTATTTCTACTACTTTTGGATGTATTTTTAACCAGGTCTGTCCATCGCATTGGTGACCTGCCTTGTGTTTGGGATCTTTGTTTGTATTATATTACACTTTCGTTGTATATTGCACAACCAGGCAGGCTTATTGTCATGTGGATATTTCTTCCAATCAAGCAGAAAGATATTAACCCTTCCTGTCCTGTGATGTGTAACTAGTACACATTGCTTCTAAAAACTTTAATACCTCTATAAATATAATAAACACTGGGTTCAGATTTAAGGTATTCTTCCGTAATACATTTACGCATTGCATGAAAATTATCGGCCACATCTCAGAGATATTTTGTGAAAATTGGGAATAAATTCACCAATATAATCAAACGTGTGTGACATAGGTATATTCATTCTAAAAAACCACTATGGGTGAGGAAGCGACGGTATTCACATCTCACTCTCACTCTACTTCGGTATATGGGAACGCAAGAAATAGAATCTCAGTTCGCTCGCTTCTCTCATTTTAGTAGTTCGTGGGCTTTTGTTTGAGGTGGTCGCTTCACCCGTTTTGTGAACGTCGGCCGATGTTTTTTTTCATGTTTTCAACAATTGAATTTAAATTATTATCAATTAATTTAAGCGATTGTCTATGAATATTCTACTCATTTCATTTTTACATGTGTATTGAATACACAGCACCGGAACGTGCGGATTTTTTTAGCACAGGAAGGGAAAGGTTAAAGAAGTGATAAGTGAAAACAAGACATATCTATCTTCTTGTTTTCCCTTTACCTCAATATCCTTGTTTCACCACTATATAGAAAGATTGGAAAAATCAATGAAGTGACATCTTCCTTTGTACTTTGGTAGATCTAGTCACGTTCCTGCCGCTTAATATATTCTTCAGCTTATCCATAGTAGATCATGTGATGGGGTTTCCCCTTTTTATTTCTACTTCACATCCACTATTATTGGGTATCAAAGAGCTAAGACATAAATATAGCTATTCACAAGTATCTATGTGTGTTATTTTCGCTCTTTGATCCGCTTTCTTTCATTCGTATCACTATTTTTGTCTTATCACGAATAATTTTGAGTTCCATGTCGCTGCTGACTTTTTCCAGTATGCCAAGGAGTTCTCTTATATCATTTACGATGTGCATTAGAAGAGGGTTATATCATCCTACATCTCCTAAATCCAGATTGGTCTACAGCCTGGCCCTTCACATTCTTCGAATAAAAACAGTCATAATATTCGTACATTCTTTTCAAGGTGTTTACGATAAATTTGCAACACAACTAATAAAAAAAATAAAATGGCAGTGTCGAAAGAAATGATAACAACATTTGCGTCTGATAGTACTAAAAAATTTGCTCTTCCACAGAACAACATTTCCGTAGGCAATTGAGTAATGAATCCATACCTTGACATGTTCCACCCCATGTCCAGTGGTATGCAGGGCCATCCCTGTGGTGTGCATGGATGACTGCGGGGCCACCGTGTTGCTCTGTGCCATGTTATGGTTGAAATGCAAGTCCGGTACAGCGGGAACTTTTCCTCCGCTAGCCATGTTGTTGGTCACATTCTCTCTGCGGAAAATATTAACGTAACAACACTGAACATACCTAAGAAGGAAATATGAGATCATAGTATGAAATGCGGTTTTCCCATAGCCCGCAGACTGATAAATATTGTCCAAAGATGGGATTCAATAGCTTATACAGCATGCTGTTCTGTATTCCCTTGAGTGATGTGGAGGCTAGTTTCGTAAATGCTTTAGGGTAGATACATCATTATATTTCTAAAACCATGATTTGCATGTACGACGGAGGGATCTAAAGATTCAAGGTATTGTTGAAACAACCTGTTATTACAAAACTCAAGTCCTTTTCAAAATAGTTTCCTTGAGTTGCTATGAACTTGTTCCAGACTTTTCCTATTTCTGGAAACATTTCCTGTAGTTTAGAGCATCCTGTGATTTTAACTACAGTTGTGAATTTTCTCTCCTTTTATTTACAATTTTAATTTCTTGAACAAAAAGATGATGCAGGGAGAATGAAGACAGTGAAACAATTATTACATTGTTTTCAACAACCCAGTGTGTTGTCATTGCGCAAGGTCAGGTATTGGGTGTGGCATAACAACCCAGTGTGTTGTCATTGTGTAAGGTCGGGTATTGGGTGGGGCATAACAACCCAGTGTTTTGTCATAGTGCAAGGTCGGGTATTGGGTGTGGCATAACAACCCAGTGTGTTGTCATAGTGCAAGGTTGGGTATTGGGTGTGGCATAACAACCCAGTGTGTTGTCATAGTGCAAGGTCGGGTATTGGGTGTGGCCTTTCTTAGAACATTAAGCTCTCCCATAGATATCTAACCAATTTAATAAAAATCCCTCAATTTCTTGAACTGATCGGATTTTATTCTTGACGATTTCCATATTCCTAGTTGGTAAAATGCCAGTCTTCCGAGCCAGGAGTTGCGGGTTCGATTCCCGCCGCTACCAAAGTTTTCAAGTTGGTAAGACATCTCCGTTGCCTAGTTGGTAAGTCGCCTTTCTCTCGACCCGGAGGTTGCGGGTTCGGTTTCCGTTGGAACCGTGATTTTTAAAAATGATTCTAGTCTGGTTTTCACTTAAAGCCTTTTTAAATTCTGATTGGCTGGAAGAGATTGTTATATGATAGTAAACCCCCCAGGTTGTAATGTATTCAACGAAACTTTATACGAATACTTATTTTTGTTTTAGAAACTAAAATAGGGACTGAAGGGGAGATTATTCACAATTGTAGAAGAAATTCATAAAGATGTCTCAGATAATTCCTAAAATTTTTGGATCTAGCGTATGGTAACCCAAAAAGGGTACAATGAAGAGTATTAAAGGGAAACACTAAGTTTTATAAAAAAAGAGGCTTCTTTAACAATTTTGGGTATCTTTGGGTCTGCCTTTATTAGTCTTCTTAAAGCTTGCACGCATAGTAGTAAAAAGCCCAAAATATAAACTTTAAGTTAGCAATTAATCTGTAAATTAAAAATACAACTGATATTGCAGGGGAAAATTTAAAACAAGTAGATGCAGGGAATAGATGAATCTTCTGGTAGAGGAATTTGCAACCATTGCCTTAAAAATCAAATTAGCCATGATGAATACCAACCCCTGACAAGAGGGTCGAGAAACAGTGAGTTCGACCTGAGCATGTGCAGCAAGCATGGTGAAAAGGCATAAATGGATCTGCCTTGGATATAAACTAAGAAAGCTGGAAGAAAAATATATATATATTATATGATATATAGCCCCAAGTTACCCTTTTAAACAACCCACAATATTTAGTGACAGTGCAGGCAATACTTATGGTAGACAGTAAGGATGCTTATAATTGCTTTTTGACTACCATGTGCTCCAATTATGAGTTTTTTCAATGGGATGGAATGGGAATGTGTTAAGAACAATGTCTTACCCTTTCCCACGAGTCAATTTCCCCTGTGCCCTGTACCAAAGAAAAAAATATATGAAAAGAAAATAGAATAATTATTTGATGGAAAAAAAGTGAATTGCTTGGATGTGTATGGTTATATCTTTGCCCCATTATACTCGTATTTGTGAGAAAAATTACATCACTTTTAACGTAACAATAATTAATAAATTATATAGGCATATATCGTTTAGCCTAAAGAGTAATTTTGCAACAGTGTGAGTAACACTCTCTGTATTACACAACTTGTGTAGTGGTATTGGTTTTAGAATGCCACACGATTGGTTCGCACAGAGTGCACGTTTGTTAAAATACTCGGTGATTAGAAAAACACTACCATGTGGAAATTAGGAAAGGGAAAACCGCTTTCGGGCCAAGCAAAGGAGATTGTTTTAAATTTTGGTAATGATTGATAATAATTAGGGATCGGTCGAAAAGGTGATGCAATCTATTAGTGTGATTGTTGTCTAATGTAATGTATAATTTAAAATTTATCGGAAGCTCAGAATGTATGATACTTTGTTATAACTTAAAGTTTCCTAGAATTTAGTATCACTCCATCCACTATTATTTTAAAACTTTATTATTTGGCATTGTTATTATGATACATTATTATGTTAAATAATCTTACATTCATTTTATTTTTATGTGCAATCTAATTAAAGCTGACGAACATTTTTACTTTATAATATAATATCTAGAATCTGCCATGCCCAAACAATTAATATGTGAAATAAACTTACTTTCATTTTATTTTTATGATTATTACAATTTAAGCTGACAGCATTTTTAATTTACAAAATGTGTGTGCTCATTTCAATGTTTGAATATAAAATTTTATTTTCATATTTTTTTGCTTTTTGACTTCATTAAAAAAATAAAGTGACAAGTTTTTGTAAACGCACCGTTACTCACACTATTGCAAAATGATTCATTAGGCTGAATGATCTATAACCCTCGTTACATGCGATTTAAAAAAAAAAGGTGAAAATTCAATTTGAATTTACATGACTGAAAAAAATTAACTATGTAGATCTTCTAAATGAAAATAATATGTTTTGAGGCTTTCGGGGCTCTTGGAATCAATTGCATAAGGTCTTTCAGAGTGTTGTACCATGTAGTTTGGTTTATGATGTCGACGTTTTGAAAACGCTGCAGTTTTTATATTAAGGGTTTGTTTGTTGACTACAAACGTGCTTTGAAGATGAAAACCTGCAACATCGTCACCATAAGTCACACCATGCGGTACAACACTTTGAAAGACCTTATATAACTGGAAAAAAATTTAAAATAGTTTTTATAATTTCCAGGTTACTTTTTGTCCATTTGGAACCAATCTCACCTAGATTAAAATCAAAATAAATTCTAGTTATGCGATCTTCCTAGAACAAATAAACTGCATAAAGCGAGGTAAACCTGTATTGCAAAACACTGTTTTATGTTCAGCAAAAGTACATATATACATAACATTACACCCTGTTTTTTTTTGGATAGGCAGAGAGGGCAGATCTTCATGCATATAGCTCTCAGCTTGTCCACATTCCGTCTTACATGCTCTTCTGTTTGTCATACTTTTTACCTTTCCTTTAGTTAAAACTTCTCCAATTATCTTCTTCCACTTTTTCTTCAGTCTACCTTGTTCTCGCTCTATTAATTTCAGATATACAGTAATCCCTCCATTTACGTGTGAAATTCGTTCTAAGAAAACAGCGCGTAAATGAAAACCGTTTTAATGGAACCATTGAAAGAATGCTGTGTAAAACAGGTGATATTTCCAAATATTAAAATCTTACTAAGTATATATAATTTTAGTTAGTTTTTCAATAATTCTATATAAGTGGTTATCGATACCTAATAAAACACATATTTTGATGAGAATAAATAAAATGTGGAAACTCCCATAGTCAAGTTACATGAAAGCCACAACCATAGTCAAGAAACAAAATAATACAATGTTACCAGTAGTAAAATATAAAAATATTAATTCAGAAGCCAAATTTGTTAGAAGTCATAGTCTCTTAGGGAAGTATTTATGCTAAGCAAACAGGTGCCCTTGGTTCTTGGCACTTCCAGAATGGTAATACTCTAAGGTCATTTTACATCTGAAATATACTTTTCTGTAGCTATATATGCTAGATGACCAGATGTTGCTCTTGTTAGCGACATTGGTGTCCATCGAAGTCCCTTATTTTCTGTTGAGCTAATTATGAGTTGTTCTAGAGGTGGTTGTAATGATCGGGAAACAGCGCTACACCAAATTATCTTATAAAAAATATAGATCTAAGCAATTTACAGCAGCTATTTCCGGATGTTTAAAGAACACTATCTGGAAAGTATATGAACATCCAAAGCAAGGTGAGGATATACAAGACCTGTGTCCGCCCCATAATGACATACAGCATTGAGTCCAGAGTCGACACTGTCAGAACCAAAAATCTCCTTCGAACCAGCGAAATGAAGGTACACAGGAGTATTGCTGGTAAAACCCTTCGTGATAGAGTACGAAAAACAGAAATCCGAAGAACATGCGAAGTTGAAGATATTGTCAGATGGGGACGACAGAGAAGAAGGTTCTGGAACGAAAATGTATCCAGAATGGCGGAACCAAGAGCCGTAAGAATGGCCAGGGACAGTATCCCCCAAACAAGCAGACCTCCAGGACGACCTCCCAAAAGATGGAAAGACAGCTGCCAGACGACGTCACAAGAGGGAAACGATGATGCAGGACCATAACAGGAGGAAGAAGAAGATCTAAGCAATTTACATTGAATTCAATCGTCAAAATATATTTCTTTCGCATTTTTCAATTTAGTGATTTTGACAATAAGTAGAAGACAAAATCGGACAAATTGTAGTCATCCATATATGTAGTATTCTAGATTAGATTTGAGGAGAGATATAACAAAAAAAATAAGAGACTAAGTTTGAATGCTTAAACTAACCTGTCATGGAGTTCCTGATAGCTGGGGCTTTTACTTTGCAAAGACAGAGATCTTGAGAGAGCCCTCGCTCGCACCAGCTTTCTTGAGAGTCCATCCACCGGGTCCCCTGACTCCTCGCCCTCTCCTTCCAAATGCAGAAACACCTCCTCCAAAGTCGTCATTGAGACACCGTAACTGCAGATACCTTGAGAATAATCAAACATTGAGACACCGTAACTGCAGATACCTTGAGAATAATCAAACATTGAGACACCGTAACTGCAGATACTTTGAGAATAATCAAACAAAAATCAGCATTTCTGAGTGAGTTCAGCAAAGATGATGGCTTCCTTCTATCAAAGAGAGACATTAGAACATTTTATATCCCTCACCTCTTTTACATTCATACGTCTCATCATACATGCTTTTCTGCTTCAAACTAGTTTAGTGAGGTGCGTGGCCACGCGGTAACGCACTGGACTTCTGTGCGGAAGGTCGTCAGTTCGAACCCCGCGCTGTGCTACTCTCCTCAAACGACACAGGCACTTTTTCCGCCTAGTGTTCGAGGGCATAAGAATACCTATGACTTCGGTCATATCTATTCTTTAAAAAAAATCTTATTTATCCCCTAATTAAAATTTCTTCAACCATCTTCCACCCTTTCCTCGGTCTTCTTCTTTCTCACACTCCATTCTCTTCAGACAAATATATTTATTTTATAAGTCCTTCACAATTCATTCTCTCAATATGGTCAAACCATCTATGTCTAACAATTATTCTTTATTCGATCATTTTTACTCTCGAATTATCAAAAATTGGTTTTTCTTAAGAGATTACCACATGACAATAAACTTGCCAGGTTGTACTGTATACAATGAAAGTGTAATACAATAACTCAAGCAACATTTATAGTATCCCAAATTTCCAAAGGCCAACAATAGGATTAAAAAATTACCTAATCTGCTAGCCTTGGTGTTAATTTCCTCTTCTATAGCATTGAAGAGTGACGCAAATTGATGCACAGCATTGTGAGGCAGGATATAGGAGAGTTCTCTACCGTGACGTCTCGCTTTCTCAGCTCGAGCCACGCGGCTTGTTACGAGACGTGTTATTTGGTGCTCACGGCACACTCCTGAAAAACAAATTTGATATAAAAATCGACCAAAAATCAGTAATTTAAACCAAATAAATTTTTTATTTTAGACCACCCCTGGGATGGGGACTTATTTTGTCTCCTAATATAACACTCGACGCGTTGTTGTTTTTGAAGTGGCGTGAGCATCCCTTTTGAAATCCCTAGATGCTGATGGAGGATATTCGAAATGGTCGTAGGTGATACTTCAATCATCTCTGCAAGCTGTTGTTTGTTTAGGTGGGCATCTTCCAGCATAAGCTTTTCTACTTTTTTGACAATGTTTGAAGAAGTGGCCTCAACAGGCCGTTCTGGTCGGAGGTCGTCTTTAATCGATTTTCTCCCTTGCTTAAAAAGACTATAAAGGATGTTATCAACATTTGACATACTCTCCCAGCGATATCTTAAACAATAGTGTCAAAATTATACTAAAACTTGGTGAATATACTAATAATGAGTCATGATATCGGAACATGCACATGCGCACTACCGTCCCTTCCCTTAACTCCTTCATTCCGCGAATTAATTGACCTCCCCTAGTAGTTACTTAAATACTGACAAAATATTTCTTGAAAAGAGCAATACAAATCTTATAACATTAATAAATCTATGTCAATGAAAATGTCGGGCAGCATATTCATTGAAAAGAAGTTTAAACTAATTCCTTATATCCATTTCACATCCATTGTTTCATCCCATTCTCTTTAATCGGTTAATGATTCCACCACATTTGTTATACATGGTTGATCTTCAAGGGACTTAAGCCATTACCATAATTCGGAATTATCAGTTCAAACCACAAGTTCGAGTGAGTTTGATTTAACACATCGATCAATAAGCCTCGGGACTAACTACTAAAACAACATTTGTTTGCCAAAATTCTTCTTTATTCATCAACATAGTCTCCTTCAAGAGCGATACATTCATTCCAACGCTTTCCTAACTTTTCTATGCCAGCTGTGTAGAACGATTTTAAGTTTTTTTTTTTGTTTTCTGGTGTAACAGCCACATTTCTGGTGTAATATACCGACGCAAAAACTCCTGTTTATTTCGCGTAAACAGTGCCGAACAGCGCTCTGAATCATCAGTGCGTTGTTGTTTCTGTTCCATTGTGAGCAAACGCAGCACCCATTTCGAAAAAAGCTTTTTCATGACCAAATGTTCATGCAAAATAGTGTAAACACTACCAAATGATATCTTCAGGATGTCAGCTATCTCATGCAACTTTACTTGGCGATTTTGAGTTTTTTTTTAATGTTTTCTGGTGTACCAGCTTCATTTGGACGACCAGAGCGTTCAGCATCATACGACCGCGTTTCAAATCAGCATACCACCAACAAATGGTTGTTTTCGATGGAACAGAGCCCGGATAACACTTTTCAAGCCATCGCTGAGTTTGAACGATATTTTTTCCCATTAAAAAGCAATGTTTTATCAACACACGAAATTCGGTTTTTTCCATACCATTTTTTACATTTTTCCAAAACCACTGTAACTCAATGACATAATGTCAGAATGTCATAAAAGTTTGACACGTAACTTCTAAAGCTGGCACTAACTGAGAATGGTATGGATTTGTTGTTAGAGGCGCCATCTGTTGGTTAGTCCCGGGACTTATTGATCAATGTGTTAGATATCCATTCCAGGATAGTCCTTTTCCTTATCTCATTAAATATTGCAAATCAGACATCGGATCAAAATAATTAGTTAAATAAATTAAAAAGTACAAAAAGTAAAAGATGTTTTGAAATGTTTAATACCGTCCAGCACAAGAGTGAGGTGGTATCCAATTCCGAACTTGTTCTTCAAGAATAATGAGGTTCCGGCGCAACGGAGTCTGCCCTTGGAGATGACTGCCTTGCGGTCTCCCAGGATGTCCGCCTCGTCCATGAAATGGGTGGTGAGCAGGAGTACTTTACCCACACGCAGGCGCTGTAGTATCCGCCACATGTGGCGGCGAGATATTGGGTCCACTCCAGCTGTAGGCTCGTCCAAAATTATTATCTATAAAAAAATATTATTTTCATTATATTTCGATCATATTTGATATTCAATCCATTATAACTTTAATATTTTGCAATCAAACAAATAAGATATATTAAATTCTAAAATAAATTTTAACCTCAAAACTATGATTGCTTGAGAATATATATATTTTTTTTATCTAATAAAGGTGTTTCAAATTGAGCGGTTTTTTAAATTCTAGAATAAGATGCAATTTGCTTTGATTTAAAAAAACTTTTTATCGGTCATTGAAGTATAATGTATGACATTTAAACATAAAAAACAATATCCGCCAAATGTCCACCTCTTGCAGCTCCACAGATGTCCACTCTTTTGTCAACATTTAAGATGACATTTTGGCATAATTGCGGTTCTAACTCACCAATAACGCCAATTATTTCATCCTTGAGCTCAGGAATTGATCGGGGGTCATTCTTATAGACCTGGCTTTTCACGTAACCCCAGAGAAAATAGTCCAACGGTGTCAGATCACACGGTCTTGGTGTCAAATTAACATTACCGTTTCCGAAGATTACAATACATAAAATAATTCAACAATTTGAACGCGTTGTTGTATTGTATACGACTCTATTTTTATAAATGTCATACATTACACTTCTCACATACAAATGTCACAAGACCCAGGTAAGTTCGCGACGCCATCTGTGTTTTATTCAAGAATAAAAAAAACCGCTCAATTTGAAAGACTCTTTATAAATAATTCAAAAGGGTAATATAAATTTAAAAAAGATATAATTTAAATATATTGTTAATTAATAATACCTTAGGGTCACCAATGATAGCGATGGCAACACTCAGTTTCCTCTTTTGTCCACCTGAGAGGTGTTTTGCAAACTTATTTGCCTGATCAGCCAGGGTAACCTCCTGCATTGCTCTGAGAACTTCTTTTTCAATACGCCATGCAGGTATGCCCTAAGGAATATATAAATTAAATGAATCATTTAATTGTGAACTTCAAAGTGAATTTAAAAACAAGGATCAACTTAAAGAAGACGCAAACAAGCTGTAAGTACTGCAAGATCTAAAATCATAGTGGTCAGACAGTCACAAAATCGGGGCTATACAGTGGTTAATTTTTTTGCCTCAATATCGTATTCCCTACACCCTCAATCTCACGTCAATTGACTATCACCTTTAAAGAAATAGCTTACATCACAGTGGTTTGAATCTAAGAATGGGAATGGTTCAATATACTGGTGATGGACTTTTTCGACAGCGGAATAAGGAAACTGGTGACATGAAATCAAAAAGTCCGCGGAAATCAATGGTAATTATGTGGAAAAAGAATGTAGAGTAAGGAAAGAATAGTGTAGAAGGGTGACCATGATTTTTTATTATTATATATTCAGATTATTTAGTTTATTTATTTATTATTCATTTAAAAATACAGAAGTAGATTTTTTTGTTTAGAACAAATATTTGTTTATTGATACAGAAAAAGAAAGTTTGAAAGAAACAAGAAGTTTTATTTATTTCTAACAAACCTTATATTTTTATTTACAAATACACAGTGGATAGTTTTAAAGAAATAGAAATGTTTATTTGTTTTTTAGAAACGCATTGGTTAAGAAACATAGCATAGAAATGTTATTAAACATAACAATACAACATAAAAATACAAAAACAAACTTATTTAGTCAAATATGATTTCTCTTTCCCAATATTCCGACTCTATGTCTTTCACGTGGCTACATATTCTGCTCCACTCTTCAGAGTTTATCAAAGAAACGTTTTCTATTACTAATTGATCCACTGTATTCAATGTAAACTGTACATTTCTAGAACCAACATACCGTTCGACAGAGGCCCAAATTTTCTCGATCGGTTTCGTAATGTCGGCTTTGTAATGTCACTAAGGTTTGAATTATTACTAGAAATCATGGTGAAACTATTTTTTTGACGACGACACACTAATACTAGAAACTGACCAATCAGCACACAGGAGTTAACTAACACAATCACACTCTCTGTGTACCTACACAATCATAGTGTACTACACGTAACATACATGGTACAATACAGTCACAGGTTCTTTCCTTACGCCGCGTGGATAAATAAATAATTTTTATCGTTCATGGTTTTTTTCTCATATCAAAATGGACTTTACTCAAAAAACATGTCCAGTATTACTGGTTTGTCTTTTTCACGTTTTGAAAAATTTAATAAATCAAATGTAATATTGAAAATGAAATTATATTTACCCTGACTGCTGCGAAAAACATTAAATGTTCCTTCACTGTTAGTAAGTCAAATAAAATGTCGTGCTGTGGACAAACACCTGTCATTCTTCTGATTTCACTCATGTCCTGAGGGTCTCTGAAAACACAAAACAATTTTTATTAAGAAAGTCAACTTGGTACTACTATTCAACTATATGTTTATCTATTTATCAATGGTGCATGGTCTTATATCAATATTTTCCAAAAGATGGCTCTGGCTGTTATGAATGGTTCACAGTGACAGCCGATTTTGGCGGTTTCAGAGAGGTTAGACATCTGTCAATAATATTCAGCTTATATCGCTTTGAGATTCATGCAAAAACCTTGTTTTGTACAGTGTTGAAAATGTCGAATTTTGTGTTAACCAAGCAGCATTTGCGGGAGGTTTTAATTTTCTGCTTTAATTGGAAGAAAAGTGCAGCTGAAGCCCATCGAATGCTTGAGAGATGGGAAAAAGTAGTAGCCAGCGATGGACAATACTTTAATTGATCTGTTCATTCATTTTATTTAGAAATAAATGCATTTTTGAACACAAAAAAACGGAACGAACTAATTTGTACACCCAATATAATATATGGAACGCAACAAACAATATTGGAGACTCGTGGGCTGAAATAAAAGAGTTGTAGGAATACCTACCTAAATGAATTGTCAAAATAATGAGTGAATTGTTAAAACACAAATAAATTAAATTAATTATTGTTAATAAACATACAGGGTCATTGACCGATCAAGTATTCATAGATAGCTACACGTCAAGAACGGCGACAATGTTTACTATTTTTGTAGTACCCGCGATTTGTCTAGCCATCTCTAAATACAAATAAATAAGCTACCGCCAATTTACATGCCAGAGCGAGACGGAGTATGTATCGCGAACTGGCTCATTCATTGGTATAAATTGTCCGCACTCTGAGAAATAAACATACTTTTATTGTCGTCCATTCAACTGTCAAGACTTATTATTTATCGCCTGCTGTCACTTTCGTTTTTATATATCCGCATTCCTGAGTCTATAAATAAACAAATATCAATCAAGATCATCACGCGTATCAAAATAAGCAATCCGCTATATTGATGATTCTGTACGAGAAGTAACGCAGAATCAACTAAAACGAAGATAACGATGTCGATATCAAAATCATCAGCACGTCCTAATAGGACACATGCTACACTGGTAGCGACCATCGTTACAGAGTCAACAATGAAAGGTTCCTGGAAACAATTATGCCCACAAATAACGAGTGATTTTATAAATTCTGAAGAAAATGATCACAAATGAAATAGTTAGCCTAATGAATGAACTAAACTTGGACGTCAACAACGAAGATGTTAATGAGTTGATTGAATCTCACTCAGTACATCTGTCAAGTGAATACTTAATTGAGCAACAAGAGTTAAATGAAATACACAATGAAAGTGAGGAAGAAGAAGCTGATAAAATCGTCAAGACTTTGACAATGAAAAATATGAATGAAGCTTCATGCACCTAGACAAATTTTTGACTATCATGGAAGAATGTGATCCCAATGGAGAACGTATATCTCAAGTACGTAGGGCGATTGAGAAAGACACAGCATGTTATAGAACTCGTTATCAAGAAAAGAAAAAAAAGGGTGGTATTCAACTAAATCTTTATCAAGTTTATAAAGAAAACACCTGAAAGCACTTAAACACGCCTCATTTACTTAATTATGTATATTGATAAATAAATATTTTTAATATATTATTGATAAATAAATATTTTAAAATACAACTTTTGATGTTTTTTTTTACATCCCTCTACTTTCGAACATTCGCACACATTTTCAGGAACCAATTATGTGCGAAAGTCGAGGGCCGCCTGTATTAAACTATTTAAATCCAAGACAGATTTTCATTTAAAATCCAAGACAGATTTTCATTCCAAATAAGATATTCATTTAAATTCAAGTAAAAAAAAACAAAGAAATGGTCAATCTCTAAACAATAATGGTAAAGTAGAGGAAAGCGATTTGTTCAAAGATAAAGAAGGGAAACAAAGGAAAATTAAGATGAAAGGATATTCTGAGTAATGTAATACTTTTTCAATCCTTTATCAAACATAAATAAGTATAATGCACATCTCACAGTTGTGCCGAGTGAACCACAAATGAAGATGTGTAAAACGTGATGTGGTGTGTTGGCGAACAAAGGAGTCTCTCATTGTATGGTATAAGACAACGTCCGTGTTCTGAAATATAGTGGAATTTTTTACGAAGATATGAAGGAGAATTTGGATTGTTAAGCCCGCAAAATAATGTCAATAGAACGGAAAGATTCTTTCGCTGTCAGATTTGAGTTTATTCCAAAACACATCCAAGACACATTTGAGTTTATTCCAAAACACATCCAAGACACATTTGAGTCTATTTCAAAAATCTGACATGTGGTCATACTTTCTTTAACCTAAGGAAGTATGACTACGTATCGGAGTACTGAAACTCCAAAAGCTGTAATACAATATTTGAGCTAATTGGGCTGTATTACACTTTTATTGTTTACAGTGCAACCTGGCGGGTGGTTTATTGACATATAGTAATCTCTCGAAGAATCAACCAGCAAGATGTCAAAGAGGCTTTCAAAAACTATACTGAAACCTTTTCTTAAAAAAAATTACCAACCGGGAGCGAATCCACAACCCTGATTTCGATGAGTATTAATTGTGCATATGATAGCTTGGGATGAAATTGTGTATATGATAGATTGGGATGTAAGTGTTTGTAGGAATGTGAAGGTAAAGTGTGAATGTTTTAGCTGAGTGTTCTAGTATTTATGATAAATAAATGATATTTACGATTAAGGAACGAGACTACTTTGTCTCAGACCTTGCCTGTTGAGCAGTTCTCTGTTTCCACAAAATGGAGGGTTTATAACATTGTAACATACTTATGCTCTACTGTATTGTGAATAACAAAAATAAAATATGTAACAATATTCAGTAACCTACCTTACGTCTAATCCAAACACATACGCTGTGCCTGAAGTGGGTGCAGTGAGGCCTGTAAGGATATTAAACAGTGTTGATTTCCCTGCCCCGTTGTGTCCCAGAATGGCTGTGATCTGCCCTTCGTATATATTAAGGTCTATACCATCTACAGCCTTCACCTCAGCTCTGCGACAGTGTCGGTAGCTCTTGTATAGAGATACTATTCGAATAGCTTCTTTATCCCGTAACTCTCTATAATGGTAAAGCAATATTTCGAAAGTATATTAATTCTTGAACAAATTAATTGACAAATGAACAAAAATATACAATAGTACTGAAAAAAATACCACACATACATAAAAGGACACTGGTATTTAATATTTAAGGTTATTTTTTTTCTGGAAAATGGAGAGCTTTTGATTATGAATAGTAAATTTTCTACCTAACTTCAAAAGTTCAACTATTTAAAATAAATTGGGAATTTAAATTGGGAAATAATAAAGGTTATAATGCTAGAAGTACAGTAAACCGCCGATTATCCGTGGTAATTGAGGGGTACTCGAGCCTGGATAATTGAAAAACACAGCCAATCCAAGTTAAGTTTTTATTGAGTTTTAGGAGAGATGATGAGGATGGTTTGTTGATAAATAAAACTTGTTTAGATCGCAATGCGGAAAGAGAAATTTAATTGATAGACGTAGGTATTTATACTATTATTGAATGTGTGCGGGAATACCGATATACCGCCGTCTCGTTTCTGCATTCACAATACGATTCTTGTCGTATGTAGGTATCATTCTGTTTTGGGAACTGGCACAACATATGTGTTGCCTTCTCGCTCTAACATGGAATGCGCTCCACGTCTGATAGTGAGTTGAATGACCGGCGTGTGGACCTTGTACTTGTGTGTTTCAAATTGTTAAGGTATGCAAAGGTCGTTTCGCCGGTCATTGACAGCGCATACGAACGCCACAGAGTAAAACATTTTAAGAGTTGAAATGCTAGATAAATTTTACTACGCAAGATAAGTATATGAACAAGCTTTCTCAACATTTGATACAACCCCTAAAAGCCGGTAATTATATTGGGAAATCCCGGATTCACATATTTTCGTGTCAGTGTGAACGGGGAAAAAACTCAACGCCAACTTACTAGCATTAATCAAATGGTATAATGTCCACAACATAGGTTTTATAACAGTTTAGGTCCTTGCTTTGTAATTTTCAAAATGTGGACATTCATTAAAAAAATATTTCGGGATTACTAAAACAAAATTTGTACTACAGAGGACCACGGTTAATCCAACTCATGGATAAGTGACACCCGGATAATCGGCCCTCTACTTTATTCGAAATGCAGAATGCTCAGAATCTCTTGGTATAATTGTATTTCAAACACCAATATACTATACCATGCAGGTGTAGAAAGAGAGCTTTTAAATACCATAGAATGCTGAAAGATTGGTCATATATTAAGATGAGCAAAATACCACTTCTTAAAATGAATATTGATGGGTAAAATGGTAGGCGATACAGAATCGGTAGAAGGGGTCTGTCTTTGTTACAAAATATTCACGAATGGACAGTAATTCAGAGAGTTGAGAATCTGTTTTGAGCTGCCGATATGGCACATGAAAAAGATTAAAAAATATTTTTTTAAACATTCATACATGTTGATGCTTTACAATGCAGAATTCTTTGTATTTGAAAATCATATACAGTGGAACCTCTCATAACGAGCACCTTTCATAACGAGTAATTCGCATAACGAGCTAAACAGATTGTGAAAAAAATGTTCCCTTAACGAGCGACATTTCGCATAACGAGTGACGCAGAAAGGAGAAGTCCCATCTTCACGTCACTCACTTGTGAGCCGGGACTTCCGCGCCAGTGCGTCGGTTTCTGGTTAGCACTCGTTCCGCTAGCATGTTAGTGTCACATGTGATCACACATTTTTCCAAACTTGTGTTCAGACATTATTTGGAATTTTTTTTGTGCAAAGTTTAATTTCCCTTGCAAAAATGTCCCTGAAGAAAAAGCCACAAGAAGACAGTCATAAGACAATAAAAGTAACTGTAGAAATGAAACGTAAAATCATTGAAAAACGAGAACAAGGTGTGAGCGTGGCTGATCTAGCGCGCACATACAATCGGTCTACATCAACGATTTGCTCTATCCTCAAGAAAAAGGACAAAATTAAGAAGATAGATGCTTCAAAGGTAGTATCAAGAATGTCTACGAAACGGTTACCTATTCTTGATGATGTTGAAAGGTTGCTTCTCATATGGATAAACGAAAAGAAATTGCAAGGTGATACTATTAACGAAAACATCATTTGTGAGAAGGCGAAAGTTATTTTCGCCGATCTCGTTAAGAAGACGCCAGGATCATCAACTGCCGAAAAAGAAGTACAATTTAAGGGACGTCATGGATGGTTCGAGAAATTTAAGAGAAGAACCGGCATCCACAGCGTTGTGAGGCACGGTGAAGCAGCAAGCTCTGACACAAAGGCAGCAGAGAACTTCATCAGCGACTATAAGAAGCTCGTAGATTCTGAGGGTTACCGGATTTTACTTCTAGTAAAAAAGAATTAACTATTTGTCATAAATAAAAAACTAGGTATTTCGATTTTTTTATTGTTTTTTGCAAATCGAAATCGCATTCCGGGTTGTTACGCTCCTTAACAATTTATAAGTATGTAATATTATTTGAATAAACGTTAAAAATAAAAAAATGGAGTATTTTTTTCAGCATGGAACGCATTATCGTATTTTACATTGATTTATATGGGAAAAATTGTTTCGCTTAACGAGTGTTTCACATAACGAGTAAGATTCTGGAACTAATTATTCTCGTTATGAGAGGTTCCACTGTACCAATTTGAGTATGGTTATTGTGTGTGGTATTATGCTATTGTTGTTTTTTTTTCAATTTTGTTCCATGAACTATAAAAGTGCTAATCTTACCTATATCTAGATATTTTTTTTAACCACTTGACAGTTTTTTATACTGACAAGCTTGAGCCTCGTTCGGGCAAACCTTGTTTCGACTTGTTGGGAGTGTTTCTACCGTAACGTCGTTTGGGCAGATCTTGTTTCAACTTCTTTTCTCCGAACGGAATATATTTTCGTATAGAATTTAGTCGTTCACAGTTCGTCATTGCATTATCCACTTTTATGTAATTTTTGTTCACATTTTAGACGCAAGGAAAGAAAAAGTAGCACCAAAAATGCAACGCGCCAAAGAGGTTTCAACCAAAACATTGTATTAACATTACTTGGTAAATATTTTCTAATAAAATGTAAAAAAAAAATCTGGCATATTTTTGGACACCCTTTCTCACCAAAATCCAACTGTTATGTGGTTAATGTTCTTTTCTGTGATGAGAGCATTTAATTGCCACAAGTGATAAGCTGGTTGACTTAAAACAGGAATTCCTAGTTAGGTCAGTCAACAGGTCTACAGTCTCATAGTAATCAAGCATTATAGGAGAATATGTTTTTTATGATTATTGAAATGTTTGTTTTTAAACTCCTGCTATGTTATTGTTGTATCTTCCCTTGTCATATAAAATAAATAAATACCATTAAACTATTTCCATTTTGGCATAGGCAGAGAGGATACATTTCCATGTTATAATACCCATGCACACATCTCTCACAAGGTCCATAACTACAAATCTCATCATACATACTCTCTTGTTTCTTTTACTTATTACCTCATTAGTTGGAAATTCTCTGACTATCGCCATCCACTCTTTCCTCAGTCAACCTCTTCCTCATCTCCATTCATTTCAGACATATACTCGTATAATAGTCTCATAAGTCAATTCTCTCAATGTAACCAAACCATCTTACGATTCCTTTCTTAATTCTACTTGTAACATCTGTCTCTAACAAACAGTTGTCCTTTATCTGATCGTTTCTTACTCTATCAAATATTGTATTATAATACCAGACATTCTAAGCAAAGCACACATTTCTACCACGTTTATTCTGCTCTTATCACTCACTTTCAATACTCTGGCTTCACTTTCAAATAAAGACTTTGAAGCAGGTTTAGAACATTATTTACCTTGGAACTGGTTCAATGTCCTTATTGAACTGGTTATTAGTTTCCCCATTAGATTTCCCATGGTACGTCCCAGTCAGTGATTTGTGTTTAGACCCGCACCAGAACGAGGGCAGCAGGCAGAACCAGGGACGACGTTTTATTCCGTGTTCACCTAAAAAAATTACATACGTTTATAATTTACGGTTTTATTGTTTTGAGCTTATAGAAATATTAGCTGAAACCGAATCCTGCAAGAACATAAGTTTGTGTATATAAGATGGCGAGGAAATGTCGGAGGACTATCGGAACTTGACAACAATTTTTTTTTCTTCTTCATAAACTTTCCCAGATGCTTAAGAATATATTGAAATTTCTCTACATGTATTGAATTATGCCAATCAATATGTTTTTAATTTTTTCCATAATTTTTTTGTATGTAACGGGCTTGGGTCTCCTGAGCCTTGGCCTGTTTCATGTTTATATTATATATATGGTAGGTATACCGTATGCATGAACGTACTCCTTTCTGATATTTTTTTTTTTGAGTCATGACTTTTTGCGACACATTTATTCTGCACTCAAAATTCTAATTTAAATTTAATTTTTGTTACTTTTTTAATGGTCGATAAAAGACTACATTGTACTAAATAAATAAATTTAAAATATCCACCAATCCAGACATGGAATTACTCAAATGTTGCGTTAACCTTTCCCTTCCTGTGCTAAAAAAAATCTGCACGTTCCGGAGCTGTGTATTCAATACACATCAATACACACGTAAAAATGAGCGATTTAAAATCAGAAAAATAAGAATATTCATAGCCAATCGCTTAAATTAATTAAATTTGAAGTCAAAAGTCATAATTGAAATTTAATTGCTGAAACCATGAAAAAAAAACATCGGCCGACGTTCACAAAACGGGCGAACGAAAGAGACCACCTCAAATGGATGCCCGAGAGCTACTGAGACCTGAGACGGACTAGCACTGTGTATGTTATACCTCGAAGGAAGAAACACAACTGCGAACTGAGATTCTATTCTTGCATTCCCATATACCAAAGTAGAGTGAGACGTGAATAGTGTCGCTTCTTCACCCATAGCGGTTTTTAGAATGAATATACCTACGTCACACACTGGCACACGTTTGATTGTATTGGTGAATTTATTCCCGATTTTCACAAAATATCTCTGATGTGGCCGATAAGTGCTAATTATTATTAATATTATTTTTTTCATTCAATGCGTAAATGTATTACGGAGGAATACCTAAAATCTGAACCCAGTATTTATTATATTTATAGAGATATTAAACTTTTTAGAAGCAATGTGTACTAGTTACACATCACAGGGAAGGAAGGGTTAACAACGTGCAACTGTCATTAGCGAATTGCTATTGAGATATTTGAATTGAATTGGACGTATATGATGATAATGGTGAAACCAAAAAAAAAAATAATTTATGAAATGGACGTAACCAGTAAAAAATACTCACTAGGAATAACGGCGTCTAAATAATAGGCCAAAAAGCCATAGAGTACTGTATCGAAAGCCATCATTATCAGGGAGCCTCCGAAAGGAATGCCTGGCCCGTTCCAGAGATTGTCCCATGTCACTCCTTCACCAGCCATGTCCAGCACTAATGCCTGAAAGAAATAAATTTTTTAACACTTTGTATACCGATCCCGTGTTATAACGTGATAAACTAAATTTGCGTTAAATACGGGTCCTGTGTTTTCGCATGATCGATAGCTTAGAAAAGCCATATTACTGGCATGTAGCAAATATTTATGCAAACAAATCAAGATTTAAACTGTAGTCTCCTGATTTCTGACATAGACAATAGATCAGGGGTCTCTAAACTACGGCCCGCGAGCACCATCAATTCGGCCCACGGCACCGGGCCGGATATGTCCGGTATTCGGCCTGTCATAGTTTATTTTGATTATATTGTAAAATTTACAATGTAAATAAATCATACAAAATAATAATGTTTTTTTTTAATTTTATGACCAATTAAGACTAACGACCAATTAATAACTGACATACATAATGAAATTGAACATTTTAACTGTAATTAATGATATGAGATTTATCCTAAAAACTTACAATAAGTGACATACGAGGGCGGTCCGATAAGTACTTAGCCTCACCGCCCGATGGCACCACTATCGCAAGAGCAATTTTTTATCACGTAGTACATTCTCGTTGACAGCTACTGTCAAAATTTTAGCCGAATCGGGCGCGTAGTTTTGTTTTGACTGCGTGTGGAAGCGAGCGTGTCCGCGGATTTGAGAAAAATGGAAAAGAGCAATATCGGTCGGTGATTCCATTCTTGTTTTTGAAAGGGAAATCGCGCAGCGAAATCAAAGAGCGCTTGGATGCTGTGTACGGTGACTTTTCTCCTTCGATGGCGACTGTCAAAAATTGGTTTAACGAGTTTCAACGTGGTCGCACGTCGGTTTTTGATGAGCCATGCCCAGGTGCCCCGAAAACGGCTACCACGGAGGATAACGTGACAAAAATCCAAAAAAAATATCCAAAAATCTCGTACATAGGTAATTCACATAATGAAATTAAACATTATAACTATGATGAATGAGATTTATGTAGCTGTAACTTTCCACTGACAATTGTTTGCAGTTGTGGATCAAGTTTACTAGTGGAAATTATCAGCAGCGACTTCAAATGCTCATCAGTTAATTTGGATCTGGAAATATTTTTTGTATATTTCATTTTGGAGAATGTTTTTTCACACAGATAAGTAGTGCGGAAATCGGAAAAAAAGCCACGAGCGAATTTATGCAACTGATCAAACTGTGTGAGTGGAAGACTCTTATAAAATTCCAGCAATGATGACTTTAAATATTTTTCTTTAAAAATATCGCTACACCAACCGTAAGTACCAACCGAAATTGCGAACGGAGCGGAGACCACCCCCACACCCTGTGCCATAGATATCTCACTCGCCGGCTAGTCCCAATACGAAAATTTGTGCGTAATTCAAAACAACAGTATGTCGGCATGATGAGTTCGGTGGATCTTGGCCTTTGGCACTTAGTGAAGGAGTCAGTGTGGCCCTTAGGCTAAAAAGTTTGGAGACCCCTGCTCCAGATAATGTAATTACGCACGAAAAGATTTATGATGGAGATTCTGAAGTCATGTCAGATCTTGAAGATTTTCACATATGAATCTAGAGACCAACAGTCTCCGAGTCCGGCATTTCCAAGATTCTCCAAACAGGTTGTCAAAGAATATGTGATGATATGTATTCCATGAACTAACTTGCAAACTATGTACACGCTAAGCACGAAGAGAAGGGAGACCCGGTATAAGTGTAAGGAGTGGGTTGTAACTGTCCATAAAGGAAAATATTAGCAGATTTACCAAACTTATCAAAATTATTGAAGTATTTTAAACAAATGTACAAAGTTTCATTACAATATTCCCAATGTTTACATAGATATACCGTATTTTACGGACTATAAGAAGCACTTTTTTCTTCAAAAAATTGCCTCCAAAATTCAGGTGCGTCTTATACTCGAAATTAATATAAAAATGTCCAGTGTTTGATTTAAAATTCCCGCCAGTCTTAAAAATGGCCATATATTCGATGCCGCGGGAAACCTATCTTTATCTGGCAACATTGGATTCAACTGGCAGCAGCAGTGCACCGATGCAACGAACATGAGTTGCGGGGATTCACAAGCGTGTTAACACTGTCTCCCTCCCGTCCCGCCATCACAAACCCAGAAGATTTTAAAGGTCAGTTCGGTTTTATAAACTAAGAATTTTTTTTTAGTCTGGCTTTGCAATCTAATA
Source organism: Odontocerum albicorne (assembly GCA_949825065.1). Classification (NCBI taxonomy): domain Eukaryota; kingdom Metazoa; phylum Arthropoda; class Insecta; order Trichoptera; family Odontoceridae; genus Odontocerum; species Odontocerum albicorne. The sequence continues at coordinate 7,480,744 of OX463858.1, forward strand.
ATAAAAATGGTAAAAATGTTATTTTTTTAAAAAATTGCCTAAAAATTAAGGTGCGTTTTATAGTCCGTAGCGTCTTATAGTCCGTAAAATACGGTAGTAATTTTAAACTTTTCACAAAAATCAGAATTCATAAAAAAACAAGCTGGGCTCTGGGAAAGGTTGTCTTAATTTTGATCAGGTCTTAAAGTGTTAAAATAAAATACATTAGTATCCCTTTATCCACAGTTTCTGTATCGTATGTATGCGTCACCCAAAACATATTATGTATTTGTTTTCCTGTTTGTTTATATTTTGATGTTATTTAGTATTTTTTATGCATAATTTTATGTTTGTTGAGGTCCGTGCTGTGTCACGACCGTAACTGAAATGTTCCTTATGCGTGGCCATCGCGTGAGACAGTATCAAAAGTTGGCCGGCCCATGCATGCTAAAACTTGCGAGAATTGTGATATTTCACAAGCTATGACGGCATGCACGGGCGATGATCGATTGGCCGCACATAAGGAGCACCAAAAGTAAAAAAATACATTCTCAGTTCACTCCAGCCTTTATTTGCGGCCAACTACTACCTCTTCACCCTGCTATTTTTCACCGGAAAGCAACAAGTGATCCAAAATCTCCGAGCATTGAACAGCAGTCATCCACCTATTTCTACAGTCCTTTGTACCGGTGCCGTACAATTTCATTTTTAACAAATCGAAGTTCAATGCCTAACATTACGTCACAATGCCTACGTCATTCATTTCACGTAATCTATCAAATTATCAGAAGAATAATGTACCAGAGTTAAACAGAAATCAAGTAAATCAATTAGCGATATGACTTATAGAGAATTTATGGTGAGATTTTTTTTATTAACAGTGAGCCGAGCCTTATTTTATTTAAGACAAAGCAATAATTATAGAAAATAATCTGAAAGAACTTACTTTATCCATGGCCAAGGCGAATCCACTGGAGCTGATGAGTGAGACAAACCAAAATGCAACGGAGTCCGCGTTGGACACAAACACTTGTATAAAGTACAGCATACTCATTATATTCACAGCAAAGTTTCCCAGGATACCCGCCGTCTGCAAGAACAATCACATTATCAAATATTTACATCATTCTACTCCACAAACGGTCTATATCAGTCGTCTTACGAGGCTCATTGCCTGTTCGATACCCTTATTAGATTTTGTAATTTGTTTTATCAAACACTGTTTATTCCACTTTTTTGTAACAGTATAACCCTACCGGTTTCAAGGCTTTAACCTTCATCATCAAGGGAGCACAAATAAGACTGAATTCTGTTCGAACTGGTACCGAGATACACACTTCTAATGATTAACCTCTCCGTGAGTACCGCCCCAGCCGTGGGGCTATGAAATACTGAGTCAGATAGCGTATGGCCCCGCGGTTGGGGCGCAGTGATTATTTCTCTAATATTCCCAGATTATGTCAGGATTTGGACTACCAATGACATCTATTGTTGATACCACACAATTAAACCATTTATCGGCTAGTTACATGTTTTACCAACTGAACAAACGATGTTTTAAAATTTTCATTAATATCTTACTACTCGAGAACTTAACATTCGGGTTGAGGACTGCGGGTGAAGGGAGGGATGGGACAGTCTCAGCAAGCAGCGGATATATGTGTTTGCCAGATGTTCATCTCGATGCACTGACTTAAAAATTTCTAAGGCTTCTAATCTGTCCAATTTATTTCTGTTACTACTGATATGTAAGAATTTGGCATCATCGATAGAAAATTTGTGTTTTTCACGGTGACAATGATTAGCCATTTCAGAATAAATTAGAGGATTTGTTAAGGCGGATTTGTGCTCACGAAATCTCTTTTCAAAAGATCTTCTTGTCTTTCCTATATAGAAATTGTGTTTGATAAAACAAATTACAATGCCTTTAAACCTCCACAATGTTTAATCTCCTTTAAACCTCCACAACACCTTAACTATAAATAACTTAACCTTTATTCCTCCACAACGCCTTAACTATAAATAACTTAACTTAACCATTAAACCTCCACAACACCTTAACTATAAATAATACCTTATTAGATTATCTCATAATCTAATAAGGCTTATTAGATTTATATATAATAAATATCATAACCCTTATTAGATTTATATATAATAAATATCATAACCCTTATTAGATTTATATGTATAATAAATATCATAACCCTTATTAGATTTATATGTATAATAAATATCATAACCCTTATTAGATTTATATGTAATAAATATCATAACCCTTATTAGATTATATGTAATAAATATCATAACCCTTATTAGATTTATATGTATAATAAATATCATAACCCTTATTAGATTTATATGTAATAAATATCATAACCCTTATTAGATTTGATAACTCCCAAGAAAATAAAAATAAAGTGACATGAATAATTACCCTGGATTTGTCGAAGAATGGTGTCATCAAAAATGCAATCATGATAATCGTAAAACCAAATAATAATATCAACAGGAACACTAGAATGTACGACGAGTGTTGAAACACCTGAAAATATATTTATTAAAATCAATTAAACACGTACAAGAAATATGGAAACATTTATTTACGTACATTTCTTTGATGGAGAGAGAGAGAGAGAGGACGGAGTGTGAGACTTTTCTATCATTATATACTTCTTTCATCTTCTCCAATTTTGCCTACAGCAATACCTCATATAGTCTGGCAAATTAGTTCCACCTAAATCGAGGATTGCTCGAGGAATTAAATGGATGGAAAAAATGGTAATTGATCTCAAGACCGACTATGCGAGGCATTGTTGTATTTTAAATTTAAATTCAAAACAAAATAAACAGTTTTAAATAAAATTTACATCGATGAAAACTGCGTAAATGAAGGGATTACTAAACATGTTATTGCATTTTTACTGATACGGTAAAAAATAATAATGCTTACTTTTAATGTAAATAGTAGAACAGTACACACAACTGATAGCACCAATACAAAAATGGCATACAGGATAAACCACGATGCCCTGAAACAAATTAAGAAAAAAGGGTTTGAAAAGAGACAGGGAATCGGGATCAGTGTAAGTGATTATGTTAGCATAATTTTGTTATCTTTTTATATCTTGAAGGGATTTTTTATTAATTGTCCTTTAACCGGTTCACTGACGCGCTCTCCGATTCAGTGCTCGCCAGGCCGGCCATACAAAATGAACGCGTAAACGCGCTTTCCTTTGAGCTTGTCGCAAGCTAATATCAAATCCAATTGTATTAATTTATAAATTGTAACACATAGTGACATCTATTGGGATGGTCAAGAAATATTTAAATATTACAATTCACCGATATTATCAAAGTTACAGTCATCTTTCTAAAAGCTTTCACTGACAGTCAATACGTGTCTCTGATACAGGGTTACCGACAACAGTTTTTTGCGACGTAATTGCGATGATTTATAATGATTTCGTTTGTAGTTTTGTTCAGTGGTTGATTTTTAACTTTTGTGCGTTATTTTTGTTAATTTTTCAAAGTATTTATTTACAAAGTGTGTTTTCATGCATTCTTTGGTTATTGGCGGTAGTTTTGCGGCATAATACGACGTTTATATAGACTTTTTACGGTTTTATTTTATAGTTTATTTACCTTTTGTGCTTTATTATACATCATACAGATAATTTTTTGATTTTAGTTTACAAAGTATATTATATTCCAGTATATTTATAAGTAAACGTGTTTTCTGTGTCAAGTTGTGACAGCCCTGACATTTTGTGAATATTTAAACTGTGTTTTTCTGAGTGAACGGCAGCTCAAACGCCACACGGTGTATATATTTAGTAAGTTTTCATAATATCCTTTGTATCTGTATACAAAAAATATAAATTTTATAGGTTTTATTTTTGTTGAAAAAATCCCGGCCTGCTGGGTACGGCCATACTAATAACTTCCGGCACTTAAAGGGTTAATGTTCTTATCTTTGAATATTTTTTACAAATCGATTCTAGTGTTTACCAACAAAGCAATGGTTTATTTTCTTATTACTTTTGCACATTATGTAAACCGGTATTATTATTTATGACTTCTTTTTAATGTGACTGTTATATTTAATTGTATTTTGTGATGTTTCTTTTTTTTTATTGTTGTTAAGTTTATTTATTAATTGTCTTTTTTAATTCATTACTGAAGCCACTTATTTTTTAATAACAATAGTGATAGTTTTTAACAAAATTATTTAATATGTTGTTTTCTTGTTTTATATTTTTATTTATAATGTTGTCTCTTGTTATACTACCTTGATCAAAAAGTTTTAGGACTTTATTCATAAAATCGAAAATACAAGTTTATTCATCAAAATTTATATGGTCCCCTTCAAAGTACTCCCCATCGACTGCAACGCACTTACGCCAGCGCTTGATCCAATCCTCGAAACACCGCTGGTACTCAATATTCAGTATGTCCATCAGAGCCGTCTTCGATTTTTTTATGACATCCTCTCGGGTGCTGTAACGCGTTCCGCGAAACGGTTTTTTAAGTCGGTTGAACAGGAAAAAGTCGCAGGTAGCCAGATCAGGTAAATTCGAAGGCTGCTGGATAGTATTCGTGTTGTTTTTAGTCAAAAACTCACGGATAAGGATCGCATTGTGCGACGGTGCGTTATCATGGTGCAAAATCCACGAGTTGTTTGCCCACAAATCCAGTCTTTTTTGGCGAATTGCTTCATCCAAATGTTTCATAACACCCAAATAATACTCTTTGTTGACTATGTTTTTCTGGCAAGAATTCATGATTCACAACACCGTTGTAATTCATGAAAACCGTGAGCATCGCCTTCTTTCTTGACTGAAAACGACGTGGTTTTTTTCGGTCTCGGCTCATTCGGTGCACGCCATTCATTCGCTTGATGTCTGGATTGCATATCATACTAATAAATTCACGTCTCGTGTCCAGTGATGATCCGTTTGATAAATGTTGGGTCGTATTCGGCCTTGGAAATCATGTCTTTCGCGATTTCAACGCGGTCCTTTTTTTGCATGAAATTGAGGTCTTTCGGCACCAGTTTTGCAGCAACACGTCTGAGGCGCATATTACTAACCAAAATGTCTTGAGCGGATCCATAAGCGATATTCAAGTCCTCTGCCAGCTCTCTGATGGTCAATTTGCAATTTTCGGCCAACATTTCTTTGATTTTATCAATGTTTTCATCGGTTTTCGACGTCGACGGCGTGCCACTGCGTTCGTCATCCTCGACCGACTTCTGACCAACCACTTCTGAAGCGTTCGTGCCACCAAAAAACATTTGATCTCGAAAGAGTATCGTTGCCGAAACACTTCTCCAACATTTCCAAGGTCTGCGGACCGTTAAATCCATTTTTCACACAAAATTTAATGCAAACTCGTTGATGCACAGTTGATGCCATTTAGTATCGTTGCCGAAACACTTCTCCAACATTTCCAAGGTCTGCGGACCGATAAATCCATTTTTCACACCAAATTTAATGCAAACTCGTTGATGCACAGTTGATGCCATTTTCAAACTTGTAAAAAATCGAAAAAACGCACAAAGGTAGATGTACTCAGTACAGCGTAACTTTTACAAATGTCAAGCTATGACGCTGAAATTTGGAGGGAAGTGTCAATGACAGATGTGGTAACCATACAAAAAAAAAAAGAATTCCAATCGGGTGACTGACAGCGCCACACGGTGGCCGGTCTTAAAACTTTTTGGTCAAGGTAGTATACTCTATGTTATATAAATGTTAATGTACCAAAAATAAAATAAATAAATAAATAAAAAATAATTGGTTAGTATTTGTAGGGATATTTGTCTTTGAATCCGAATTCAGAGAGATGTTATACTGGTAATTCGATAAAGATTAAACAAATTCAAAATACCATATTAGCGCGACAACAGTGAGTTTAATATTTATGAATATGGTTTTGAAAAAATACTTTTACTTTACTACCTTTTATTCAATCGATTACATGTACAAATAAGCTTCCGCCGTTTTTTTTATAAAAAATTGGGCATTTATTGTGAAAGGACGGAAGAACCTCATGTCTTATTCGAAGTATTGCCCATCGCTTGTCACTACTTTTTCCCATCTTTCTGGCAGCATACAGATACCGCGTCGGAAGAATGCTTCATCTTTTGAGGCTATCCACTAATCGATCCAATTTTTAGTATCTTCATATGATGTGAAGTGCTGCTCAGACAGGCCATGCGTCATCGATCGAAACAAGTGGAAATCAGAAGGAGCAATGTCTGGTGAATACGGCGGGTGCGGTAAAACTTCCCAATTGAGTGTATCCAAATAGGTTTTGACCGGCGCCGCAACATGTGGACAAGCATTTTAATGCAGGAGAATAATTTTTTTGTGTCTGGAGTAGTAGTGGGCGCGCTTTTCCTTGAGTGCTCGACTCAATCTCATCAATTGTGTTCGGTAGACAGCCCCTTATTGCGTTTGGGACGAATCTTGATCCAATAATACTTCCAATTCCGCGTCTTCGTACACTTTCGGCCTTCCGCTACGTTCTTTGTCTTCGATGTCAAATTCACCGTTCTTAAACTTTTGAAACCACTCACGACAACTTCTCTCACTTAAGGCAGCCTCACCATATGCTTCAATAAGCAATCGATGCGCCTCAGCTGCAGATTTCTTCAAATTGAAGAAGTAAATATAAAGTTCCCGCAAATGACGCTTATTCGGCTCAAAACTTGACATGTTCGCACACAAAAGAATATATTGTGCTGATAAAAATTCACTAATATTTCAAGGTTATGTTGTTGACAGATGTCCAACCTTACGACAATGACGTTTTACATCTGACAATTTTAACCATAACTTACTGGTGGCGCCTGATGTACGGCTGCGAGACATGGTGCCTATCCGAAACAGATAGACGAAGACTAGAGGCTTTTGAGATGTGGTCCTATAGAAGACTATTAGGAATTTCCTGGAGAGACCGCATCACAAATGAAGAGGTTCTCTAACGAATCGAAGGAGGAAGGCACCTGCTCAGGATCCTGTCCGAAAGGCGTGCAAGATGGATCGGGCATATAATACGACAAGAGGGCCTCTTGCATGCCATAATGGAGGGCATGACCGAGGGGACAAACTCTAGGGGACGCCCACGCCGAGAGTACCTGGAGGACCTGTTGGTGGACGTGCGCTGCTCAACATACACAGACTTAAAAAGAGCCGCACAGGACAGGGGGGAATGGAGGAGAAGATTTCAAATTGCTGCAAACCAGTCTTAGGACTGCAACCACGGAAGAAGACTGGTGGCGCCAACTTTTGTCAAACGGCGGCGGCTTATTTGTACACCTGATAGATTTTGCGTTCATTAGGATTTGTAACTGCGATCGCCGAAATCTAACAATGTTTTCAATGATACCAAATTTTCAGTTATTTATAGCTTCTGCAGGATACATTAACATAACCTTTAAATTGAAATCGTAGCTAATGTGAATTCGTTGATTAATTTGATTTTTCAAGCATCTCACGTTCCAACATGGTAACTCATCATATTTTCAAGGATGTAAGAACATAAAAAATGTAGCACAAAATATAAGATAAAAAACAACTGTCAGAAACTAGGAGCATGTCGGCAGTCTGTTGAACAAGCTCATTAAAAAATATTGTGAGATAGATAAATAAGGTATTTGGGGCCAATAGTCATTTCGGTCATCGCACGGTAGTGAATTTACTATTCATTTGTTTTAGACTCGAATATAATGTTTTTGTGTTGGTTTTTTTGACGATCGGCATGTTTTTGTCACCATTGGCGGCCCCACGTTTTCGTGTTTAACGCCTTATAGTCAGGCTAATACGGTTTATCACATTTTTATGAAATTTGTTTTGTCTAAATTCTTCTGCAGTCGATAATTAAAACTTATATTAAATAGTTGAAAAAGGATTTACCAATAAACAGAGTCAATGAGTCCCATAATTCTCATGCCCTCACGAATCTTATTCTCCTTTTCCCCGACGATGAGCATCAGCAGGTAGGTGATGAACTGGGAGAGCGTCATCACCATGTAAATGGGGATAACAATGCGGAATGCAACAATCCAGTTGCCCGTGTACGCAGGCTTGGGGAACATCTGCAGGAATATGGTCGGCAGATGGAAGTTGCTGAATTTGCTCTCCAACTGAAATATGCAGTAGACAATGTGAAATTTTCAATTTTTAAACATACGTACATACCATTATGTCATTTACCTATTGGGTTAGGTAGAGAGGGCAGAACACCAGACCTATCTTAAAACACATTCTTTGCCTCTTCCACATCCATACAACTTCTACGATTTCTCTGATTTTCCATTTTCTTCTTTCATAATATCATTCACATGATCCAACAAACCTTTCCTTGGTCTTCCTTTCTCATACCTTTCACTCACTCTTCTTTATCTTACTTAACATATCAGCCTTAAGTTCACATTCATCCCTTACCACTTCATTCTGAATTCTGTCAAATGAGTATATTGTCACATCATGTATTCTTCTCAATGCGCGCATTTCTCCGGTTTTCCCAGTCTTTTTCCACATCCATGTTTTACTTCCGTGCATCAAAGCTGGCACCAAAATACTATTGTGGACTATCATCTTAGCAGATTTTGACACTGTCTGGTTCGAGTATATATGTTTTAGCGCCCCATTGATTTTGCTTTCTATCGCTATACACTGTTCAATATCTTCTTAACTCTTCCATCATCTGCTTTTCCTCTCCAATTTGTCTTTTCTCTCTATCATCTATTCCTTATGAGTTTTATCAACAATTATACAGGAATTATTTTGCTGAAGTAAATTCAAAAGATACTACACCTTAAAATACGTAACATTGACCTTGTCTTTGTTTATAGAAATGTCAAAATGCAGCAAAAGTTGGTAAAGCTTTAAACAATTTGATCAACAGAATATTAACATATCTAAAATCTGCACTTAAGGCTATGCAATAACCTGCGAAAATTAAAAAATCTGCCTGGTCTACAAAAGGTGTTGATCATTAGCTGTATGCCACGTAACAGAAAATTATTTATACCTCTTGACTAGTAAAACAATATGGACATATATGAAGTGTGCTGCATTTGACATTATGCAAAAACCCGCAAAATATTAAAAACCTGCCCAGTGTATGAAAAGTATTAGTCATTACTTAAGGGATCGGCCACACAGGTAAGAGCCTCGCTTGGTGCTTAGAGGTATGCTGCGAGCTAGGTGACATATCCTAGCGAACCAACACATCCCATATGACCCCATAACGCAATGGCCACACTGCACACTTCGCGTCATGCTATGTGACTATTATAGTCACCTAGTCTATTAGTCTTCGGTGTGGCATTAGCCTTAATGTTATATGATGTGTAAGAGAGTAGAAGAAATTATAAACACCTTTTTCAAGTTACTTTCTAACGTTGCTGTTGCCAATTTGAATTTCAGTAAAATGGAATTTTTTTAAAAATTGAACATTTTTCGGAAAACATCGGTGTAAAATGCGGGAATTATTTCATCGCATATTATAAACTGCGGGAAAATTTTGTTCTGGAATATATGGGAGTGCAATGTGACTACAAAAAAATGGCATAAATTGCGGAAAAATGTAAAATCTGGTTTTACTGTACTTTGCTGTAATTTTTATAAAAGTTCTGGATTTTTTTGGTCTTGAAAATAATATTTTTCTCACCCTGATCTTGGTGCAATCCATGAGTGCTTGCAGCGCGATGAAACCCGAGAAGTAGTACTGGTTGACGGGGCAGTCGTCCCCGCTTTGGAAGACGCGGCTGGTCCAGTGAGTGGAGGACTGCCGGCACATGGCTGGGGAGGACCACAAAGAGCGCGTCGACGGCGTCACCACCTCCGATGGGTTCGTGCGGATTGTGTATCTGCATAAATCAATACATAAATAAATACCCAGATCTATTCAGAAGGCTTTGAAGTTCGTCCGAAGGGGGGAAAAAAAAAGTAAAATCTAAAAACAGATGTCATCTAAAAAGTACATTATTGTCGATAGTAATTAAGATAGTTCTGATTTGTTATTACAGATGTTGAAGTATTTTTTTCAGTTTTGTGAATAAAATGAGGTGAATACTGTAATAATTCAATCGTATGTCTTGATGTAGTGTTGAATAAATAATAGTCATAAGTGAAGATTTTATAGTTTTGAAATTCAGCTGTCAGTTGACATGTCAGAGCAGTATTGTTGTGTTTAATGTGGTCACTGTTTGGAAAAATGATTTAAATTTGTTTATAGGAGTATTAAGTAGATAACTTTGTAAATATTTTATATACAGTTCAGAAATTTTATAAAAACAAACTCTGAAAATGTGCATAGGAGATTATGTGAGGAGAAAGCTGTCAGGATGATGGACCCCTGAGGTTTGAAGCTGAGCTCAGTGAGGAAGACCTAATGGCTGCGAACCAGGATAGCATATGTTGCTCTATACTGGGGTGGTAAGTGTCTGAATACTGAAAGTCTTATTACCTGAGTGGATAGTCTGAATGCATGGGATTGCTGTGGAATATGACAGCTTTGGGAATGGAGATGGGCTTGCTCCAGTACTCAGCTAGCAGCTGTTCCTGATTTGCATACAGTTTCCAGGTGATTGGGTTGTAACCGTTGTTCTTCAATTCTACATTTGATCTATTCAAAAATTCCTGAAAATAACACAAAGATATTTAGAAAATTATACCAAAAAGCATAGATATATATTGATTGTGCTTAATATTTTAAACAGACTACATACCATAACGCCCTTTTCCTGTCGGGGTAGGCAGAGAGAAGAGAGTGCCAGATTTTCCTATTTCAACACAAACCCTTAACCTCTTCTACATCTATATACCTTCTCAAACAACTTCTATGAATTCTGACTTTTTACGTTTCCTTCTTACTAAATATCATTCACTTGGTCCAACCATACTTTTCTTGGCCATTCTTTCACACGCCTTCTACTCACATTTGCACTGTATATTTGTTTTGTTTGTCATTCTTCATTCATTCATTCCACATGCTCAAACCATATCAGAGTCCTCTTCTTCATCTTATTCAACACATCAGCCTTAATTTCACATTAATTTCTTATCACTTCGTTCCGTATTCTGCCATATATTCTCAACCCATGAGCTCTTCTAAATTAAACTAAATTTCTTTGAATGATTGCATTACACTTGCATTGTACAGTAGTACCTTGGTTTTCGAACTCAATGACCTATTCTCAATTAAAGTATTATTCATAAAATTACTTTTGAATGTTTATAAGTAAAATTATTAACACGTTCTGCGCCGCGTAGGTCACCGGTGGCCTACCATGTTTTTGACCAGGGCGCCACATAGGTCACCGGTGACCTACGTGTTTTTTTTTTATAAACAGTCCCAGTGCGCCAGCGGTCACATTTACTACGAATTTTAACATTGAATGTGACCTATACGGCGCCCCTGAATACAATGCACATAAAAACTTCCAAAATTTTGTTTGAAAATGCAATTATTTTTAATAAACCTCCAGGTGTATATGACCAAGCTATATAATAAAAAATGAAGTTAAATTAATAAATGATTTAAGGAATATGAATTAAGAGGGTACAATATCATCTTTTCTTTTTGTCATCTTTGCCATCCATTTGTCACACTCTGGAAATTTATGAGGGTGCATTGTCTATACAACATTGTGACCCTTTTTTTTGGAGCTATTGTCTCAGTAATCATAAGAGATTATAATGTTATGGCGTAACACTATAGCATATTACATAAATAAATAAAAAAAATAATAAGTAATAAATTAGGCATGCTACAATTTGTTTCGACTACAAAAGTTTATGTTGTATATACATGTATTACCGTACGACGCCGCGTAGGTCACCGGTGACCTACGCTCACAATATCACCTAAAATCAGTTTATTTTTAAAAATAAATCATTATTTATGAAGCCTATAAATGTATACATAATATAAACTATAATTTGTTTAGTGGCGCAGGTACTTATTTTCTCAAAATGTACTGCGGCACGGAACGTGTTAAAAGCAAAACATGAATGGTTTTAAGTGAACATTATTTCTGAATGAGACATTTTATTTTACATACTGCCTTAAATATAGTCTAAAGAAATATTTTTTCTGAGCCTTGCTGCAAAATAGTATGGTGGTTACCATAATGTCCGTGGTATTGGGAACAGCAGCTACAGTTGAGTTGTTGAAGAAGTGGTCAAAGAGTTGCACGTCCCCCCGGGGCACAGAGATCTCGGGGAAGTTGGGGTTCGGCACCAGGATCTTCATGATGATCAGCACGCCCAGTGAGTACAGCGGCACCAAGATTTCCTGGAAGTATAAGGTCAGTTTATAAATTTATGCGTATTTTTGAGATATTTTGAAACAATGCAAATTAAACACATTTTACTATAATATTTTAATCGATGATATATTTTCCTTCATTATTAACAACTTGTTGCCTTCATCTGAATTTGTTTGATTTTATTCCTGATAAACAATTCTAAACATCTAGAAACAAATGAGTCACTTATGGCAATATCTGGCGAGTAAGGAGGATGAGGCAGGAGCTCCCAATTAGAGTTAAAAAAATTTAAGTGTTGTCGTTGTTGATAAAACTTTTGTTCAATGCACCGGACATTTATTTACACTATTATGAATTACAATTGTTTTTGGTGCCTTGAATATGGCACCAAAAACAATTTTATCACTCGCACATGAAATAACCTTGTTGAATGAATTTTCTGATATCGATATATAACTTCTTAATAAATTTTGGAGGCCAAACTGAGTCCCTTCACAGGAAACTAAGAGTTACATTGTTCGTGTTATCATTATGCTATATTTACAGAATTCTATTTTTTTGTTGTTATTTGATAGAATTAAAATAAATAAATAAATAAAAGTTTATGTGCTGTTATTAAAATTTTTATGATTTGTTGTAAAGGCTGCGGCTGTTAAAGATTAATAAATAAAATTAATTTAGAAACTTTACCATTAGGAATCGAACCCAAAGCCCCCGAAGTAGAAGGTCACCATAGAGTTAGATAATTTATTGATGAAACGAAATAACAGCAGACAGAATCAAAGCCATATCAATTCCAAATCAATTGAATGATCCGCTTTGGCGTACGTTCGTCCGTTATTTATGCATGAATAATGCTGTTTGTCCCTTGTATTCGCAGTATCTACAGGGGCGAAATAACACCCCACTTAATAATGTTAATGGCCGTATCGTCCTCACGGTAAAACAAGTAAAATTTCTAATATGAATTCAGAAAATGTGGATTTAATTATCAGTAAAAAAAAAACGTTAGCCTTAATTAGAGTAGAGAATCCATTATCTCGGGCTCAATTATTTGTGAGTTGGATTAACTGTTGTCCTCTGTAGCACATTTTTTTTAACCCTTCCTGTCCTGTGACGTGTAACTAGTACACATTGCTTCTTATAAACTTTAATATCTTTATAAATATAATAAATACTGGGTTCAGATTTTAGGTATTCCTCCGTAATACATTTACACATTGAATGAAAAAATAATATTAATAATAATTAGCACTTATCGGCCATATCAGAGATATTGTGTGAAAATCGGGAATAAATTTACCAATACAATCAAACGTGTGCCAGTGTGTGATGTAGGTATATTCATTCTAAAAACCGTTATGAATGAGGAAGCGACACTATTCACGTCTCACTCTCACTCTACTTCGGTATATGGGAACGCAAGAAATAGAATCTCAGTTCGTAGTTGTTTCTTCCTTCGAGGTATAACATACACAGTGTTAGTGTTGCGAGTTCCGTTTCAGTAGCTAGTGGGCTTTCATACGAGGTGGTTTCTGCGTCCGTTTTGTGAACGTCGGCGAATGTTTTTTCATGTTTCCAGCAATTCAATTTCAATTATTATCACTTTTGACTTCAAATTTAATTAATTTAAGCGATTGGCTACGAATACTCTTATTTTTCCGATTTTAAAACGCTCATTTTTACATGTGTATTGAATACACAACACCGGAACGCGTGAATCTTTTTAGCACCGGGGAACAGAAAGGTTAATCCTGAAAAATATTTTTTCCAAATTTTTAACGAACATCTACATTTTGAAAATTACAAAGAAAGGACCTAAACTGTTATAAAATCTAAGGTTTATATTATACCAGCTCTTAAATTGTTTAACTCAATAAAAACTTAATTTGTTTCTTTTTACTGGTGTGCAACGGCCCACTTATTTAAAAAAAACTCCATGGCACAGCTTTGTTTTCCAACTTAATTGACTTTGGAATGGCGACAAGATCCTCAACTACAAGGCCTAGTAATAGGACAAAGTATCCATCTGGCCATCTTAAAATATGGTCTGACCAGTTAATTTTTTTTAATGGCAAGCTATTCCGCCTGATGTTAATAATTGATAATAATGTACTAAACTGTCTACTGCCACCAGCAATTCTGTCTGGAATATATAGGCATATATGAAGAATGATTTAGCCGAAGTAATTAACAAGATAAATCTAATAGGGGTAGTTTAGAAAGTCAGTTTAGAAGAGACATATTGTCTTTCAGCTTCGATATTCTCTATTGGGCAGATGTTTTGTCCGAGAATGGCAGTACGATCATATAACTTCATACCAGAAGGGATTGAACTGGTTGAATGTTAGAAATAGACGCCAAATTCACATACTGTCTCTATTGTATAATATCCTTAACTGTCCCGCCGCATCCTCTTATCTCGCTGAAAATTTTCAGCGTCTTTCCAATCATGGATTAGCGCTACGCTCAAACAGAGATTGTTTATTGGCCTTTCCAGTTCACCGCTCCTCTTTCTTTACGTCGTCCTTTAATGTCCATGCAGTGAGACTCTGGAATCAGTTACAAACCAATATAAGACTCGCTCCGTCCTTGGCATGCTTTAAGAAGCGACTGAAAAAATTCTTAATTTCTAGTCATTAAAATAACGTGTTTCATTTCTGATTTTTCTTTTCCTTTCCTCTCCACCATCCTTCCCTTTCCTTTTGATTGATGATATCTCACTTTATATGAAAAATAATGTTCGGGTGATTGTCTGTCTTTGTGGGGTTCGTGAGCATGTTCTCGCGTATATGTTTATGGATTTCGTGGGGATGGATAGTCATTTGAATGATTTATGCGACCACGTAACTTGCTTCATTTACTTTTGTCTGGTTGGTTAGAAGAGAACCACCAGATTGTATTGCAATAAAAGCGTTAAATAAATAAAATAAATAAATATATGTACATAAAATAAATAAATAAATATATGTACATATATTCTTTAACAGACTTGGCAAGCTAATCTTCATAGGAAGCGACTAAAAAGAAAGCAGTTCTATGAGGTCTCAGAGGGTTGTCTATCTTTGCAGCGGATGTGGGAGAAGATGCAGGACTGGGGTTGGACTCCACAGTCACATTTAGAGATGTGTCGGAGATGTTCTAACATTCCATCATCAGTTTTGAAAGTCTTGAGGTCATTTTTAACAGTTTCTACCAATAGTTCAGGTCTTTGGTCAAAATATGAGATTGAATTTCCCAAATTTCACATTCTTCTTACGATTTGATCTAATTTTGTATGAAAACTGTATCTTGTATTGAAATGTTCAATAATTGAGATATATGAAACAAACACTACATAATTCTCTCAATTTACTGATGAATAATAAGATTTATCGTAAACCCTTTAGAATACAAAAGATAGTTTAAGGTTGCATATCTAAATTTATAGGCTTTAGATCTTCGAAAATGATTAAGGAAAACCTAGACACATGAGTCCAATTGTACTCTGTACCGTGAATGTTCAGGTGGTTAATTTAAAAGCCTCTGGCAGAAGCCTTACCGATACAGCTTTATCCTGTCAAGTCTGAAATTTAAGTTGATTTAGATCCACCTGAAGTAGCAGCTGAACACAGTGGACCCTCAAATCACTTTAAACACTCAATACAGATAATCTGAGACAACAATATTGCATAACTTGCTTTTGCCGGCAAAATATGTGTGCTTTTATAATGGTAAATATTGTGTTGTATTATATTACACAATCATTATTTCTACATGTTTCAA
This sequence comes from Odontocerum albicorne, assembly GCA_949825065.1. Classification (NCBI taxonomy): domain Eukaryota; kingdom Metazoa; phylum Arthropoda; class Insecta; order Trichoptera; family Odontoceridae; genus Odontocerum; species Odontocerum albicorne. The sequence goes on from OX463858.1 coordinate 7,496,774, forward strand.
ATGCCGTTACAACTCCTTCAAAGCATCCAGAACGATGTCATTCCATCTTGGATGATCTTGCTTTCGTATTTCCACCACCAGATCGATTCCATCACCATCCACATCCACAAAATAGGTACACATACAGCAGTTTGCTCTACTCCAGAACTATCTAATCAGTGGTGTGAAGTCACATTTCTGGGTTTGTTAAATGACTATCAAGCAAGAGTCGACAATGATAATATAATATTACCTTTTTGAAGTATAATATTAGTTTAAGATTGTTAATAGATTAATAAGAGAGAAGGGGAAGATAAACTTACAGCAATAGTCTTTCTAGTGTCCCGCTTTTTGAGGTATACATTCCTGACCAGCATGGCCTTTAGCTGGCCGCAGTAAAGCCCCCGCGGGCTGGGTCTGCCTGCCGGGTGCGCCGCCATGCTGTCGCCTCTTCTGGGGTATTCCTCACCACTGCACTACACTACCGGCTCTGGATGGCTCCCACTACCTCTGCGCAATGACTGCCTGCGCCGGGCCCATCTCTCCACACACCACCGGGGGACAGGTCAAATGTCTGAAAAAAATGAAAGTAAAATATAAATTTTTGCTATCAATATATTTCTTCTGTGTCATTACCTTAATACTAAAGTGCGTAACCTATACTACAATTATTATCTTCTCCGAGTTTGTGGCAAAGGCAGACCCATAGCACAATCCATCTGGTTGCTCCATAGTACAGGTGATCCATCTCTGCAATTTTAATGGATCTGGGTTTGTTGCCTTTCATTTGTCGTGTCCCCAGTAAACTAGGCTTTTGCCTGTACAGGCGGTCCTTGACTTTCGCACCATTCACTATTTCGCACTTTTAAAAAAAATCAATTTTTTAAATATTTTTGTCAATAATGCAAAAATAGTTCGCTTCCATGCAGTCGCTCCCACTTTTTTGGAAGAATTACAATATATGGAACGCAATAAACAATATTGGAGACTCGTGGGCTGAAATAAAAGAGTCAACAATGAAAGGTTCCTGGAAACAATTCTGCCCACAAATGATGACTGATTTTATAAATTCTGAAGGAACTCCGGAAACTATCACAGATGAAATAGTTAGCCTAATGAATTTACTAAACTTGGACGTCAACAACGAAGATGTTAATGAGTTGATTGAATCTCACTCAGTACCTCTGTCAAATGAATACTTAATTGAGCAACAAGAGTTAAATGAAATACACAATGAAAGTGAGGAAGAAGCTGATAAAATCGTCAAGACTTTGACAATCAAAAATATAAATGAAGCCTTCATGCATCTTGACAAATTTGTGACTATCATGGAAGAATGTGATCCCAATGGAGAACGTATATCTCAAGTACGTAGGGCGATTGAGAAAGACACAGCATGTTATAGAGCTCTTTATCAAGAAAAGAAAAAAGAGGGTGGTATTCAACTAACTCTTGACAAGTTTATAAAGAAAACACCTGAAAGCACTTAAACACGCCTCGTTTACTTAATTATGTACGAGTATATTGATAAATAAATATTTTTAATATATTATTGATAAATAAATATTTTAAAATACAATTTTTGATGTTTTTTTACATCCCTCTACTTTCGAACATTCAACATTCGCACACATTTTCAGGAACCAATTATGTGCGAAAATCGAGAGCCCCCTGTATTTCATTGAGGACAATTATTAGTAGATCCTTTAAAAAGTTGTACATTTTAGCAAAATACATGGGATTTTCTGATCCTTACAAAAACATATATGTAAACTTCTTGATACCTCTTATTTAAAAGTATAGTAATATAAAATATCAATAAAATATTATTTATAATTGCTATACAAAATCACAATAATGCACTCACTATGCCAATCGGTATGTTAACTGACAGTTGACAATAAATACATAGTCAAGTGCAGAGCCGAAACAAGGGTGATAAAACCGAGGCACTTGTTTCAAGCGCGATATCTGAAAGGTGCCAAAATCGGTCCAATACATATGTATATTGCATTTCGTATATTATTGTCAGCGGTCGTGGTCAAATAAATTTATTCTAAGCGAGCGAGGGCGTCAAGTTCGATTCCTGGTGGATTCATTTACGGTCTGGTTACACTCGTAGACCGGTTTAAACATGAATTGGTTTTCCTGTGGCTTATAATACATTTTTATAGTGCTGTTTAGCAACGTAAAAAAAGCGTTTTATAAAAACTCTTCCAAACGTCTTGGAACTTTGGATATGATCTGTTTATTTATTTTATTAATTAATTTATTTAATAAAGTTTTCGTATACGAGTTAAACCCGATTACATACAAAGCTTAAATATAATTATATACAGTAACGAGAAATAAAAATAAATAAATAATAAATAATTGTTAAGTCGAAAAAATTAATTCCCATTACTAAGAAAACTCAAAATACTATATTTAAAAACATTTTCTGAAATGTAGATGTTAATATCCGAGATCTTATTCAAAAGGGACATCCTGTGTAACAAAGGAAGAACATTTGGCAAGTTAGTTTTATTTATTGCATCTCGAATAAATGCCAGGAACATAAAACCATACATTTTATTACAGATTAGAGGTAGACCGAGGAAAACGTGGCTGGACCAAATTGTGAAAGAAGGTAAAGTGAAAAGTTAGAATAATACAATATTGTGTATTACGCGATACATGAATGTAGAGAAGTCGAAAGTTATGTGTTTGGATAGAAAAGTTTGGAGATCTGTTCTCTCTGCATACCCCGTAAGGAACATGGTGTGATGATATGTATGTATTAGATATTTATGTATTTTTATTCATAATACAGGCTGTTAAGACCATGTTCATGCTGAAGTGTAACAGCTTGCACACAATACACCAATACACGCACATGCGTCAGATATCCGTAGGATGGCATTACGTGATCGAGAATGATTGTAATCATTTTTATTGTCGATGGGGACGAGGGATCGTCAGTTTTATTGTTGATGCTCGTGCTCATAGCAATCGTGAAAAAGAGGTTTCAGTAAATTAAAAAATAATCAAAATTTGGGGAAGAGAGCACATTTGATTTTAAACGAAATCAATTAAGATAAAGCTATTGAGAATTTTTCATCGTGAAAGCTCGAAAAATAAAGTTATAAATTTTTAAGAATATAAATCACAACCGTATATTAATATTGAGGAATAAAGGGACTGTAGTTTCCCAATTTTAGCTTTTTTTTCAAAACGGGGAGGGTTGATATTTTAGAAAGCAAAAATAATCTACCATTTTAAATGTACAAGTGAAAAATATTACAGGAATTTTACTTGTTTGCTAAGAAAAATATATTATTTATAGTTAAGCCATTAACATTGTGGAGGTTTAAAGACATTGTGATTTGTTTTATCAAACACTGTTTATTCCACTTTTTATAACGTTATAACCCTACCGGTTTCAAGGCTTTCACCTCATCTTTAGGGGAGCACGAACAAGACCTGTTTGTGTTCCCCTGAAGATGAGGTGAAAGCCTTGAAACCGGTAGGGCTATGACGTTATAAAAAGTGGAATAAACAGTGTTTGATAAAACAAATTACAAAAAAATATATATAATGTAAGTGGAAGGCGTGGTAGAGGAAGAGCAAAGAAATCATGACTCGATTAAGTGAATTACATTTTGAAAGAACGAAATATAAAAACTCGGGTGACAAAATGAGGTGTATGAATGTAGGAGGGGGAAAAAAAGGATGTGTTGCGAGATAGGTAAGTCTGGCGCTCTGTTTTCTTTGCTTACTTCGTCAGGGAAATGGTGTGATAGTATGAATCTATATAATTTTATCCACTCTTAAAAGTGTTTGAATAAATAATTTCATTGTGGGGGCGTATTTTCGAATAGGTGCTCCGGGCGTCAAAATATCTCATACAGGTTCTGGACAAATGTATGCACTTGTATTTTTATACTTGACAGAGATCGATCTCGAATTACTCACTAAAAATGTTATGATATTTTTTCAAAACTAAAAAACGATGTAGTCCATAAGACATGTCATTTCTTATACTATGATCTATACATTCTGAGTATGGGTGACGCCTGTATGTTTATTGCAGTGGTATTGAGACCCTGTTAATGGGCATTTCTGCTATAGAGCAGTATTTTCAGATATTATGGAATATTTAAGAGGAATATCGAACGGCGTGAAGCGATAGGAAACAGTCAATGGGGCACTAAAATATGTATAGTTATACCATACAAGCCAGGACAGCATACAAATTTGCCAAGATGATAGTCTATAACAGTATTTGAGTACCAACTTTGACGTACACATATGAGAGTGAAACGTGGATGTGGAAAAAGACTGAAAGGAGCCGAATAAATGCTGTAAAAATGCGAGCATTTAGAAGAATACATGGAGTGACAATGTATTATAGAATATATAATGAAATGATAAGGGATGAATGTGAACTTAAGGCTGATGTGTCGAATAAGACAAAGAAGAGCATTCTGAGATGGTTTGGACATGTAGAACGTATGAATGAAGAAATACTAACAAAACGTGAGTGAGAGGAGTGTTAGAGGAAGACCTAGGAAAGTATGTTTGGATCAACTGAATGATATTTTGAAAGGAGCAAACGTAGAAAGTCAGATAAATATTATAGTAGGAGCTGTGTGAGAATGTGTATGGAAGTAGAAGATGCTAAGAGTGTGTGCTGAGATAGGAATATGGCGCTTTTTCCTTTCTGCTTACCCCGATACGGAAATGCCAAGATGGTGTGTATGTGTGCGAATATTTTTTTTCGTTTTGGTAGATCGCGAATAGCCATCTTCTTTGCTTTGTTATGATCGCAAATAGCCATCTTCTTTGTTTTGTTATGATCGCAAATAGCCATCTTCTTTGTTTTTTTATGATCGCAAATAGCCATCTTCTTTGTTTTAATGTTATCGCAAATAAACAGGAATCCGATCTTAGACTAACTGCGTCTGATTTCATAAATATAATGAGAATACTCACATACCTTAAAACGAAATTGTTTTATGCTGAGAAATAAACAACAAAAAACTAGTTTTGATATGATCGCGAATAACTCATCTACTTTGTTTTGGTATGATCTCAAATTGCCATCTTCTTTGTTTTGATATTATCGTAAATAAACAGGAATCCGATCTTAGACTAACTGCGTCTGATTTCACAAATAGAAAGATAATAATCGCGTACCTAAAAACGAAATGATATCAAGGAATATTGTGCCAAGAAATAAACAAGACCCGTGTCTGTTTTTTTTTAATTTGTGAAAATCTCAAAGCGTTTTTGATACGGAATTTCCGAGTAAAAGCAAAATGAGAATTTACCGCGGCAGATTCATTCACCCACCCTCCCGATTGATTTCCGCCATCAGAAAGGCATTTATTATCGGAGACCAACCCTTTGTCGCTGCCCGCCTCTCCGCCCCCCATTGGGGAATAATATGACAAGAAGTTTAAGCGTTGGTATTTAGATCGTTTTAGAAACTTTAGAATTTACATTCTGGACTATTTTATTCTTAGTTGAGAAATAAAATAAATAATATATTTATTTTTGGCATGAAATGTGGAAAAATAGCGAAATAAGCCGAATAAGTGCTGTAGAAATACGTGCACTGAGAAATACGAGTACAATGCAATGCGAGTACAATGCAATGAAATACGAGTACGCGAATGCGTAGTATTGAACGAGGGTAGTCGGAGGGAGGGTAGGTTACGAAGAATGAGTAGGCATACGGGAGAAATACGAGTACAATGCAATGAAATACGAGTACGCGAATACTCGTACACGGAGTGACAATGTACGACAGAATACGAAATGAATTGATAAGGGATAAATGCGCACTTAAGAAATGTGTTAAGAAAAATGAAGAAGAGCATTCTGAGATGGTTTGGGCATTTAAAACCAATGAATGAAGAAAGATTATCAAAACAAATATACAGTGCATATAGTGAGGTGCATGCCCGCGTGGTAATGCACTGGACTTCCGTGCAGAAGGTCGTCAGTTCGAGCCCCGCACCGTGCTACTCCCCTCGAATGACACAGTCATTTTTTCCGCCTAGTGTTCGGGAGTATAAGGACACCTATGACTTCTGTCATATTTATTCTTTAAAAAATAAATAAATATGTAAGTTGAAGTCGTAGTAGAGGATTACCAAGGAAATCATGGTTAGATCAAGTGAATTATATTTTTTAAATAAATGCTGTAGAAATGCGTGCACTGAGAATATCATACATGGAATGACAATGTATGATAGAATACGAAATGAACTGATAAGGAATGAACGCACACTTAAGCGATGGAGTAAGACGAAGAAGAACACGCTGAGATGGTTTGGGTATATAGAACGAATGATGAAGAAAGACTAACAAAATAAATATACAGTAGAAATGGTAACTGAATGCGTGGTAGAGGAAGATCAAAGAAATCATGGTTGGATCAAGTGAATGATATTTTGAAAGAAGTAAACGTAAAGAAATCGTAAGAGTATGGATGTATTGTAGAAGAGGAGAAGAATATGTGTCGAGATAAGACAGTCTGACGCTCTGTCATCTCTTCCTTCCCCGAGAGAGAAATATCGTCATGGTACATTTGGACGATAAAAAATATCACTCTACATTCCAAAACAGTGTCAAAAGAAAGAAAAAATCCATCAATACTGACAGAATAACTTAACACCATAAGCAATCTTGCAAACACCTTGGTTTTCGTACTGTCATCATCAGCTATCTAAGCATACTACCAAATCTATTCCTATCAACCTCATTCTCTTAAATGATTTCCGTCTTCTTTGCCTACTTCGAAAGGGAAATGGCGTAATGGTATGCACGTAGTTTTATTTTATCTTTTTACAATGTACAGTCGTTTTCGACCATTAGTTATTGTTGACTTTCCCAAATGTATTAAAACATCTTAATTTCTGATCTTGTCAATTCAGCGTATTTACTAAAATCTTCTTTAAAACCATTTTAAATGCTTGCAAATCTTTCTCTGACACAGCATGATTCAATACCGTATAAAAGGGTCTTACAAATGCTTGCAAATCTTTTTAAGAACATTTCTCTGACACAGCATGATTCGACTGTTACAAAGTATTCGGTTTTATATGAGAATTTCAAGAGAATTTAACAGCACCGATATCCTCCGAAACTTATATAATTATCTAATTAGAACCAAATTAGAATATGCATCTACGGTTTCGGCTCCTCATCAGCTCAAATATAAAAACAATATAGAACGAATACAAAAAAAAATCCTCAGATATCTATGGTACAGAATAAAGGGTGATTACCCAAAATATGCTCACCATGCCGAACTTCTCACGGTGTGTAACTATAGAAGCCTCGAAACAAGAAGGCAAGAATCCATTGCGATATTCCTAATAAAGGCTTTCCAAGGTTCCTTTAACTGTCCCGCGATTCTAGAAGCACTAAGTTTATATGTACCCAATAAATATAGCCGTGCAAGGAATCATCCTATGTTCTACATACCAACTTACAGGACGAATATCATGGCTAAACACTCAGTTACGCGTGGTATAGAGATATTGAACCAACTGAATGACACTGTTGATATATTCTCGGTACCGTCTAGCAGTATGAGAAGAATCCTGGCTGATATTATTCCTAACGAATAAGTTAACGCTAGAAGAAGACCCTCTTTGTGTAACAGGAGAAATCCGTGCAAAGTGGATAAAAAAAAATACAGTATAAAGGGTCTTAAAATATCGCATTCCATGCACCATGCCTCTCAATGTTTAAGAAAGTATATGTTTTAGTTAGACGACCTTCGTGGCCTCGTTGGTAAAACGCCTGTCTCCCATCCTGAGGGTTGCAAGTTCAATTCTCGTTAGAACAGATGTTTTTTTAAAGAAAAAATGATTCCAGTCTGGATTTCACTTAAGGTTTCTTTAACGTATTCTTTGTTTGTTGGAAGATATTATCACATGGAAATAAGCCCATCAAGTTGTGCTATATACAACGAAATTGTAATACAATACAATATGTTATCTCATGATATGTAACATCTGGTCCTATACTCTCAATCGAAAAGACATGACGGTATTTCTTTCACCGAAAATGGGTATATCATATTAAGGGCCCATAAGGCTCAAATTTCATCTCTCCCGATCCCTTAAAATCTCTCTGAAATTTGTAACAAAATGTCCAGTCAGAAAATTATCCGATAAAGGAATAAAGTGTCATGATACTGGGGCGAGACTCCCTAACATCTATTTATCACTTGGACTCAAATTCTTTGGAAACATTTGCACAAGGGAGGAACGAGGTTCTGTCCTGAACATTATTTCCATGAAATACTGCATCGTAATTCATTATAACAAGTCACCTGAATAAAATGGATATATATCATCATTACCATCCACCCTTCCTCCGACTTCCGATATAACAATGGATCGGTAGTAGTTCGCTCAATTTGAAAGACCCTTGTCTTTCAAATTGAGCGGTTTTTTTAACTCAGCTTTTTTTAAATTCTTGAATAAAACACACAATTTGCTTTGATTTCAAAAAAACTTTTTATTGGTCATTGAATTATAATGTATGACATTTAAACACAAAAAACAATATCCGCCAAATGTCCACCTCTTACAGCTCCACATATAGTATACCCAATCTTTTGTGAAAATTTTCGATGACATTTTGGCATAATTGCGGTTCTAACTCACCAATAACGCGAATAATTTCGTCCTTCAGCTCAGGAATTGATCGGGAGTCATTCTTATAGACCTGGATTTTCACTTAATCCCAGATAAAATAGTCCAACGGTGTCAGATCACATGATCTTGGTGGCCAATTAACATCACGGTTTCCGGAGATTACAATACATAAAATAATTCAACAAGTTGAACGCGTTATTGTATTACATACGACCTCATTTTTATAAATGTCATACATTACACTTATCAAATGTCACAAGACCCAGGCAAGTTCGCGACGCCATCTGTGTTTTATTTAAGAATAAGAAAAAAACCGCTCAATTTGAAAGACCCTATATTTATTTTAAAAGGCAATCCGCCCATACTTGATTTGTGCCATTATACAATACAATAATATGAGTCAATATACATAATAAAATAAAATACAATAAATGAAATATAAACTGAATAAATTTCAAAAGCTTAACAATCGATCTTTATATTCTTTATATACAATATTATTTATGGTAAAGGCATTAACACTGTGAAGGTTTCAAGACCAAATCGTGCTCAAAACGTTGTTTAATTCATTGATCCGTAGCAAATTAGAAAGCAATGCTTGCATTTGGAGCCCGGTGGGGCGCAGAACTCGCTCATGGTGGAGAAAGTACAAAAAAAAATATATACGATATCTCTATATGAGAGAGTTCGGTGTCTATCCATGACTTTATCCTACTCAGTTTCTGCTTGGCATTTTCGGGTATAACTCCTTGAGCGTAAGAAGAGATCTGCGTCTCCTGGTATACGTTGTCAAACTCGTTCGAGGAGTTGTGAGCTGTCCAGCATTACTACAAAGATTAGCGTTAAATGTTCCTAACAATTATACTAGACTGCGGCGGCAAGAACTGTTCTCAATAACATACGCAAGAACGGGTCTTCCAGCCGCTATGCCTGTTGGAAGGGCCTTAACTCTTCTGAACGGGACTGCTTCGGATATTGACATATTTCATATCACATTACCAAAAGCTAAAGTAAATTTTCTTCTTAGATTGAGCGCGTTAGAAAGCACTAATCAACATATTTAAGTGACTGTGAATATACGAGTATGTGTATCATATGTTTGTGTGCATATACTCGTATGTATGCATATGCATTATTTTTTATTTTATATAACTTTTTTTTATGTAATTTTTCTTCTTTTTTAATGTCTCGTATTTTTCAAAGTGATTGGGCCTGTTTTGAAAAAATAAAGAAAAGACACTGTAATTTGTTTAGTCAAATACTGTTTATTTCACTTTATAAATATTATATAAAACGGAATAAACAAATTGTAATTGTAAAATATAAGACATTTCGTAAATCAAATCTGTCCCGTAAAGGACAACAAAAAATACATGATCTATAGTTTCATCATCCAGACTACACTCGCAGTCGGAATCCTCCACTATACCCATTCTTTAAAGACAAGCCACTACGCAGTGGCCCATCCGCAAAGGACACATGACCAACACTTTCATCTTGTTCATTGTCATTATATTAAACCATGGTTTCAAAGGCATACATTGTTGGATTGATTTATATCTTGAGCCTTTATTTACACCAGCTACGAGTATATCCCAATCCAACACCCATTGGTGCCAAGTATTCATGGTAAATTTTATTTAAAAGATTAGTTATTGGCTTGAAAAAAAAACATAAATACAAATAATCACACCGTTTCCCTGCTGGGGAAGGAAGAGAGGATAGATCACCAGGCTTTTATATTTCAAAACAGATATTTCGGCTCTTCCACATCGTCTTATACAGCTCAAACGATTTATCCTACTTATAACGTTTCCTTCTTTCAAAATATCCTTCGCTTGATTCAACCATTTTTTTCCTTCTTCCTCTACCACGCATTTCACTCACATTTGCACTGTATATTTGATTACAAACCATCTCCAAGTATTCTTCTTCATCTTATTTATTTAACACTTTAATTGCAAATATAATCTGGCGGGCTTATTGCCAGGCGGCAATTTCTTCCAACCAACCAGACAAAAGTAAATGAAGGAAGTTACGTGGTCGCATAAATCATTCAAATGACTATCCATCCCCACGAAATCCATAAACATATACGTGAGTACATACCCACGAACCCCACAAAGACGGACAATCACCTGAATATTCTTTTTCATATAAAGTGAGATATCATCAATCAAAAGGAAAGGAAGGGATGGTGGAGAGAAAGGAAAAGAAAAATCAGGAATGAAACACGTTATTTTACTGACTAGAAATTGAGAGTTTTTTCAGTCACTTCTTAAAGCATGCCAAGGACGGAGTGAGTCTTATATTGGTTTGTAACTGATTCCAGAGTCTCACTGCATGGACAGTAAAGGACGACGTAAAGAAAGAGGAGCGGTGAACTGGAAAGGCCAATAAAAAATCTCTGTTTGAGCGTAGCGCTAATGCATGATTGGAAAGACGCTGAAAAATTTCGGCGAGATAAGAGGGGGCGGGGGACAGTGAAAGATATTATACAATAGAGACAGTATGTAAATTTGGCGTCTATTTCTAACATTCAACCAGTTCAATGCCTTATGAAGTTATATGATCGTACTTTCGTAGGTTGAAAATGAATCTTAGACACACATTCTGAAGACGCTGTAATTTGTCCAGCTGTTCATCTGTAACATCCAAGTAACATACGTCCGCATAGTCCAGAATCGGAAAGAGCAGATATTGTACGAGTAAAATTTGATTGATAAAATAAAACAATATAATACAGAAATCATTAAAAAGTAAAATAAAATATAAACTAAGCTAGGGGTATGTTTGCATTCTCTACTTAGTGCGTCAAAGAATTTCAGCAAAGCAGCTTACAGGAGTAACTCCAAGCCGTTTAAAGTAAGCTGTGGAAAGGAAATAGAATAAGTCAAGAATCCGCTTAGAATCGAGCGCGCACCAAAACCATACCAGCCTTACCACTAGAATGGGTATATCATGTATGTAAGGTACTTTTTGGATAATATTTTTCGCAAATGTGTTAGGTGTTAACATAAGTTGTGTCCGTTTTTTTCCATATTTAAAAATGAGCACCAAAAGTAAAACAAAATGGTAAAGGTTACACGTCATTCGAAAGAAAATTTTCTACTTTACAAGATATTGTGTTTGCTTTTACGTTACAAATATTATTTTATTTGATTACAGCCTTCAAAATGGAATGTCAAGTAGACGAAAGTGAGCAATTGTCGAACGTTGATTTTTGTTGTTTTCACTCAAAACATGTGGAACCCAAGCGCCGAACTTCTGGACTTTTCCCATCGATTTAAGATAGCGGTATATAGTCATTTGACTACAATTCATCTGCTCAGCCAGTTCTACGGTGGCTTGAAGGGGATCTTCATGAATACTATGGTTTAAGCGGTCCTCATCGAAGTTCACTGGTCGTCCGGAACGCTCAATGTCTTTCAGGTCGAAATTACCGTATTTGAAACGCAAAAACCATCGACGAGCTGGCCTTTCATTCATAGCATCTCCACTGTACATTTTGCAAATATCGCGAGCAGCTTTGGCAGCTTCATTCCCTCGATTGAACGCGAACAGAAGGAGGTGTCTAAAATGCTCACTTTCGTCTACTTGACATTCCATTTTGAAGGCTTGTAATCAAATAAAATAATATATGTAACGTAAAAGCAAATACATTATCTTGTAGAGCAAACCATTTGTTATCACCAGTAATGATGCGGTAAAGAAACCTTTGCTTGTGGCCATGCGTAGCTCGATGACGCGCGAGCAAACCAGCAGAAATTGTCGAACGTTGATTTTTGTAGTTTTCACTCAAAACATGTGGAACACAAGTGCCGAACTTCTGGACTTTTCCCATTGATTTAAGATGGCGGTATACAGTCATGTGACTACAATTCATCTGCTCAGCCAATTCTACGGTGGTTTGAAGGCGATCTTCATGAATAATATGGTTTAAGCGGTCCTCATCAAAGTCCACTGGAGGTGTCGAAAATGCTCACTTTAGTCTACTTGACATTCCATTTTGAAGGCTTGCAATCAAATAAAATAATATATGTTACGTAAAAGCAAACACAATATCTTGTAGAGTGGAAAATTTTCTTTTGAATGACGTATAACCTTTACCATTTTGTTTTACTTTTGATGCTCATTTTTAAATTTGAAAAAAAAAAAACGGACACAACTTATGTTAACACCTAATACAATACACATACACAAGTTTTAGTCTGGCTAATTTACTCGTATATAGTAGAAATTTGACAAGATTCTGCAAGACAACAAACATAAACGACATGATTTGTTTTTCTATGTTAGAATTTTTAAAGTATTATTAATTAGATTTTTGTTATCTTATTCATTTGTTTTTTGTTATCTTATTCATTTGTTTTTTGTTATCTTATTCATTAGATTTTTGACTATTTGGGTATTCCAGAAGCTGTGCACAGTATTCTATTGTATTTAAAGTATATTTTTTATCGGTTCTAATAGATAACAGTTTTGCAGATTAGATTATTTATAGTTAAGGCATTCATACAGTGGAGGTTTAAGGACATTGTACAGTGGGTACCTTGGGTTTCGAACTTAATTCGTTCTTTGATTCCGTTCGCGAGCCGAAATGTTCGCAAACCGAAAATCATTTTCTTGGGAGCCATAATGAGGGTTAATTTAATGCAAAATATATTTTATATATACTGTATATTATATAAATATATATATAAAGAAAAAAATGTATTAAGAACAACGAACGCAACGACAAACAATGTTCAAACCGCGCGCACCTGAGAACAACTAATGCGTAATTGCGTAATGCGCCGTTTCAACTAATTCGTGAGCCGAGGCATTGTACGCAGGTCGAGTCAAAATTTGTTCGGAAATTGTGTTCGTAAGCCGATTTGTTAGTGACTAGAGGCGTTCGTGACTCGAGGTTTGACTGTAATTTGTTAAGTCAAATATTATTTATTTTACTTTATATAACGGTATAACCCTACCGGTTTCAAGGTTTTCACTTCATCATCAGGGAGCAAAAACAAGACTGAATTATATTCGAACTGGTACCGATATACAAGTATCTAACGGTGAAAATTCGGGTTGGGGATTGTGGGTGGAGGGAGGCAGGAGACAACTTCAGCAGGCAGTGGTGAGATCTGTCTCATCAAGAGCGCTTTTACTCGAGAATCGAACGCACTATTAAATCTAAAGATTAACAACAATACAAAAAAGTTAAGTAGAAGGATAGAAAGGTGGCGTCTGCGACCATGATTGGGTACTTAACCTCATATGTGTATGTTTATAAAAACATATTTGGTAAGAAAACCGCAGAAAACTTACAAATGAAAGCCACCGCTGTAGCCAAGTTGGAAAGACGCATGCTTTCCTACTTGGGGGTTGCGGGTTCGATTCCAATTTGAACCCCGATTTAAAAAAAAAAATCATTCCAGTTTGGTTTTACTTCAGGCGTTTTTAATATCTTTGTGATTGGTTTGAAGATATTGTTACATGGCAATAAGTCCGCCAGGTTTATTTATTGTTAAATTTTTGAACTATTTAGTTACTTTCATTTTGCATGTTTTTTTATTTATTTCACGCACAGTAGCTCTGCTGAAGTTTCAGTCTGCTGAAAATGGAAGCTTGAGCTGTATTTTAATATTTTGTGATACCGCGTAATAAATTAATTTACGTAAGCAGATAATGTCAGCAGTTTATCTCCCTCCATTCCCCTAATAAGCCGCGTTGTGTAACAGTAACACTGTGACGCGATGGCATTAGGGATGTGGTGAGTCGGACAACAGGAGAGGGTAGTTAGTTGCTCCTAGGCGGTAGCTGCTCAGAGGCAGTGGAACCTAGGGGTGGCATTTCGGAACATTAATTTATTCCATATCCGGACCATCAATTGTTAATTATGACTCGTGTTTCCAGTAAGAGGCAATAAATATTGCCCTTTCATTCGCATTAACCAGGTCATGTCCAGAAGATGTAATCTCGATGTTTGAGCAAGTTACCATGTGTTGTTAATTCTGTGTAATTCCACAATCACATTCAGTGCTACTTTCGTTCATCAAACTCCACATTTGTATGTTCACCTTTGTATCTAGTCACTCCTACTCGGTATATATTCAGTGCTCTCCAAGTAGGCCAAGACAGCTGTTCTCCAATAGTCCCCATCTCTGCATGTTCACCTTGCATCTAGTCACCCCTACTCGGAATCTATTCAGTGCTCCCAAATAGGCTAAAGGAGTTGTTCTCCAGTAGTACCATATCTGCAAGTTCACTTTGCTTCTAGTCACCCCTACTCGGAATCTATTCAGTGCTCCCCAAGTAGGCTAAATGAGTTGTTTTCCAGTAGTCTCCATCTCTGCAAGTTCACTTTGCTTCTAGTCACCCCTACTCGGAATCTATTCAGTGCTCCCCAAGTAGGCTAAATGAGTTGTTCTCTAGTAATCTCATCTCTGCATGTTCACCTTGCATCTAGATACTCCTACTCCGAATCCATTTAGTGCTCTGCAAGTAGGCGAAGGGAGTTGTTTTCAAGTAGTCGACAAGTTTCAACGACGACGAAACTTGTATACAATTTATTTTTATTTATTTATTTAAGACTTCGTTGCTTATACAATCTGGCGGGTGTATTGCCAAGCGGCAATCTCTTCCAGCCAATCAGACAACGGTAGATAAAGCAAGTTACATGGACGCAAAAAATATTCAATAAATTAATCATATTTATGAAATTCATGGGACATAAACATATTAAAGTAAAAGTGAGATATCATGAATCAAAGGAAAAAGAAAGGATGGTGGAGAGGAAAGAAAAATCAGTAATGAAACGCGTTATATTACTGACTAGAAATATATTTTTTTTCCAGTGGCTTCTTAAAGCATACCAACGACGGAGCGAGCCTAACATTGATTTGTAACTGGTTCAAGAGTCTCACTGCATGGACAGTAAAGGACGATGTAAAAAAACAAGAGCGGTGAAGATGGAAGGCCAACAAGCAATCTCTGCCTGAGCGCAGCGCAAGTCTATGATCGGAAAGATGCTGAAAATTTTCGGCAAGATATTGGGTGTACAAATAAGTCACCGCCGTTTGACAAAAGTTGGCGCCACCAGTAAGTTATGGTTAAAATTGTCAGATGTAAAATGTCATTATCGTAAGGTTGGACATCTGTCAACAACATGACCTTGAAATATTAGTGAATTTTTATCAGTATAACATATTTTTTTGTGTTCGAAAATGTCAAGTTTTGAGCCGAATAAGCGTCATTTGCGGGAACTTTTGATTTACTTCTTCAATTTGAAGAAATCTGCAGCTGAGGCGCATCGATTGCTTGTAGAAGCATATGGTGAGGCTGCCTTAAGTGAGAGAAGTTGTCGTGAGTGGTTTCAAAAGTTTAAGAACGGTGAATTTGACATCGAAGACAAAGAACGTAGCGGAAGGCCGAAAGTGTACGAAGACGCGGAATCGGAAGTATTATTGGATCAAGATTCGTGCCAAACGCAAGAAGAACTTGCACTTACATTAGGAGTGACTCAACAAGCAATTTCACATGGGTTGAAATCATTGGGAATGATTGACACGGAGAAACTTTGAATGCCAATTTTCCACATGTGAAATGCTGCTTGCCAGGCATAAACGAATGGGTTTTCTGCACCATATAGTCACTGGTGATGAAAAATGCATCCATTATGATAATCCAAAAAGGAAGAAATCATGGGGATCCCCTGGTCATGCTTCAACATCTACGGCTAAGCCAAATATTCATGGAAAAAAACTCTTGTTGTGTATTTGGTGGGATCAGCTTGGTGTCGTGTATTATGAGTTGCTCAAACCGAATGAAACCATTGCTGGGGCTGTCTACCGAACATAATTGATGAGATTGAGTCGAGCACTCGAGGAAAAGCGCGCCCACTACTACGCCAGACACGACAAAATTATTCTCCTGCATGATAATGCTAGTCCACATGTTGCGGCACCGGTCAAAACCTATTTGGAAACACTCAATTGAGAAGTTTTACCCCACCCGCTGTATTCACCAGACATTGCTCCTTCTGATTACCACTTGTTTTGATCGATGACGCATGGCCTGTCTGAGCAGCACTTCACATCATATGAAGATACCAAAAATTGAGTCGATTCGTGGATAGCCTCAAAAGATGATGATGATGACTGACGCGGTATTCGTATGCTGACAGAAAGATGGGGAAAAGTAGTGGCAAGCGATGGGTACTACTTCGAATAAAACATGAGGTTCCGTTTTTTCACAATAAATGCCCATTTTTTTATAAAAAACGGCGGAAACTTATTTGTACACCTAATAAAAGGGGAAGGGGACAGTTAAGAATATTATACAATAGTGACAATATGTGAATTCGGCGTCTATTTCTTACGTTCAACCAGTTCAGCACCTTCTGGTATGAAGTGTACTTCCTCAGGTTAAAAATATGATCGTACTTCCTCAGGTTAAAAATAAATCTTAGACAAACATTTTGAAGATGTCGTAATTTGTCCAGCTGTTCTTCCGTAATATCCAAATAACAGACGTCCGCATAGTCCAAAATCGGAAAGAACGAATACTATTTTGGTTTTAGTAGATAGGAATCTTTGTAACACTGAAATGTTGAAATTAATGAAAAATATATAAATAGATTTTAACCTTTTGAAGAGTTTTTGAGGCAATACGGATTGTTGTCGGCCCTGAGGCCATATCTTACGGCTTCCCTCTGCTGCACATTTGGAGCGTGACATTTAATGAATTCCCAACGTCTGGGATATATAATATAGCCATTATTCAGTGGACATCGCGTCCGACAAGGAGACGACTACGCTCGGATGTTTTCCAGACATATTCCCAATGCCCCTTCCCACGTTTTTTTTTGTATTAATTCTGGAAATTTGCGGATAAAAATAATCACATTGATATTTTCATAACATTTCTACAAATTGGGTTTGATGTAAATATGCCCAGATTTTGGGTATTTCAATTAAATGATATCAATATACTATATTTTTCAATTCAGAGTTGTCAAATTTCACTAGTGGTTTCAGTTTGTACTTGGATTGTTTATGTGTGAATTTAGCGGGATGTAAATTAGCTGCCTCAGAACAGGCAGTGAGCCTAGTAAGAGAGCTGATATAGACCGTTTGTCTTGTGCAGATTATGTATTGTATTACACTTTCGTTGTATACAGTACAACCTAGTATTGTAATTTATTTTATCAAACACTGTTTATTCCACTTTTTTGAAACGGTATAACCCTACCGGTTTCAATGCTTTCACCTCAGCTTCAGGGGAGCACAAACAAGACTTGTTTGTGTTTTGTTTGTGCTCTCCTGAGTATTGTTTGTGCTCCCCTGATGATGAGGTGAAAACCTTGAAACCGGTAGTGTTATACTGTTACAAAAAAGTGGAATAAACAGTGTTTGATAAAAATTAATTACAATGTCTTTAAACCTCCACAACGTTAATGCCTTAACTATAAACAATATACAACCTAGTATAGTTATTGCCATGTTGCGATATCTTCCAATTAACCAGAAATATGATAAAAATACCTTAAGTGAACCCCAAACCAAACACCAAACTGGAATATTAAAAAAAAATGTTAAAACTTTTTCAGCAGTTTTAATTTTTCAGCCTTTCAGCTTAGCAGGTCAATTTACATCCCTTGACTTTACACGGGTTACAACAGCTTGTAATATAAATAATTCACAACTTCAAAATAGAAATATTCCATACGAAAATAGCTTTAATACCAAAATAGATCTCATATTGTAGATTTTACGTTTAAATAAGTGTCAGAATACAAAATTAGCTTATTGAAGATAAAATTGATTGTTTTTTTTATTTAAAGTTTCCTTTTCTTGTTTTAGTTTAAATATTTACAGATTAAATTTTTTTAATGAGTTTAACTATTTATTGAAGCTTAACCAGCTGAAACTTTTAATTGTCTAGAATTGTCATTTAAAAAAAAAACTTAATCATATTGACTCGTATAATTGTTTAATGACTTGAATTTGATGGCACAAATCATCCTAGTTTGGGTGGTTTGCCTATTAAAAAAAACTATTTATTGATGTATTTTTTTGGTATTTGATTCTTAATTAAGGTTTCGATTAATTAATTGTGAGGATTATTGTTTTTTTTATGTACCATTTTATATTTAGTAGATTAATAATGGGAGTCAATTTATGTTTTTTTTCCAGGCGCGGGATATATGGTAGCCTTGGGCCTCGGCCTGCTGGGTCTTATCTATATGGTAGTTTATGTGTACTTTTTCCAGGCGCGGGATATATGGTAGCCTTGGGCCTCGGCCTGCTGTGTCTTATCTATATGGTAGTTTATTTGTACTTTTTCCAGGCGCGGGATATATGGTAGCCTTGGGCGTCGGCCTGCTGTGTGCTTATCTACATGGTAGTTTATGTGTACTTTTTCCAGGCGCGGGATATATGGTAGCCTTGGGCCTCGGCCTGCTGTGTCTTATCTATATGGTAGTTTATTTGTACTTTTTCCAGGCGCGGGATATATGGTAGCCTTGGGCCTCGGCCTGCTGTGTCTTATCTATATGGTAGTTTATGTGTACTTTTTCCAGGCGCGGGATATATGGTAGCCTTGGGCCTCGGCCTGCTGTGTCTTATCTATATGGTAGTTTATTTGTACTTTTTCCAGGCGCGGGATATATGGTAGCCTTGGGCGTCGGCCTGCTGTGTGCTTATCTATATGGTAGTTTATGTGAACTTTTTCCAGGCGCGGGATATATGGTAGCCTTGGGCCTCGGCCTGCTGTGTGCTTATCTATATGGTAGTTTATGTGTACTTTTCCAGGCGCGGGATATATGGTAGCCTTGGGCCTCGGCCTGCTGTGTGCTTATCTATATGGTAGTTTATGTGTACTTTTCCAGGCGCGGGATATATGGTAGCCTTGGGCCTCGGCCTGCTGTGTGCTTATCTACATGGTAGTTTATGTGTACTTTTTCCAGGCGCGGGATATATGGTAGCCTTTGGCCTCGGCCTGCTGTGTGCTTATCTACATGGTAGTTTATGTGTACTTTTTCCAGGCGCGGGATATATGGTAGCCTTGGGCCTCGGCCTGCTGTGTGCTTATCTACATGGTAGTTTATGTGTACTTTTTCCAGGCGCGGGATATATGGTAGCCTTTGGCCTCGGCCTGCTGTGTCTTATCTATATGGTAGTTTATGTGTACTTTTTCCAGGCGCGGGATATATGGTAGCCCTGGACCTCGGCCTGCTGTGTGCTTATCTATATGGTAGTTTACGTGTACTTTACATTGTAAGTAAAATAAAAAAAAATTAAAATAAATATAAACTAAGGACTGGTGTATATATGTAACAAAGGAAGCGGATTCACACTAAGTAGTGCAAGTGTCTTCTAGAATATAACTATCATTGCGCGGCTGCGGTCAATTGACTTTCAATGCGAGACTGAAGTGTAAATGCTAGAAGAACGTTACTTTATATGCGTCGAAACGTAATAACTTTTCAACTTTCTACAATAAATATAAAGACGTTAATTAAAAGTTATTTAATCCCAATGATCCCACTAGGTTGGAACGAATGTGAACTGTCTCGATGGCGTAACCTTTGATGTCGGATTCACGTTCGTTAACAATGTCTCGCGTTTGATATCGGACTGTTACAAACTACTCACAACATGATTCAATACCGTATAAAGAGTCTTAAAAATGCTTGCAAATCTTTTTAAGAATATTTCTCTGACACAGCATGATTCAATAATGTATAAAGGGTCTTAAAAATCCTTGTTTTCAAGTAGTCGAAATATCTTTAACATGTACCTACCATACTATATAATATATGGTATATATGAAAGACAAAAAAAATGAAAACATTGTACGAAAAAAGCTTCGTTCAAGTGAACAGAGAATGGAGAAAACATATAACAAATCGTTTTTATAATGACGCTCTCAACAATTGTAGGAAAAAATATTAATCTCCTCTAGTAAGAGCTTTCCATAGCGAAAGTGCCAAGTCAGCTGGCATCGAGGGGAAATAATAAAAATAATATTCAAAATATATTATATACACATGGAACACTCAATATGGAGATGTCGCCTTTAGCTGTCAGGGCCTTTTAGGAGGTTTTCCGCCTTAGGGCTAGTATCTGAGGCCGCCTCTAGGTTTGTAGAAACAGACGCGTAGATCTATTATAACGCTAAGAAGTTACAGTCAAGCATGTCTTTTAAAAAGTACACTAGAGCAATGGGTAAAAATCTAGATTCCCTACAGTGAAGATGCTGCAGAAATCTTATTTGGACTTTCGCAACTAATAGGGAGTTCCATATAATTGAGTTGCATTCCTACTTATTGCAAATCATTATATACATACGTAACATCACGATTTATCCCTGTCATGATAGGCAGAGAAAATAGAGCGGCCGACTTTTCTGTATCGACACACATCCTTCGCTTCTTTTGCATCCATACATCTCATATAACACTTAAGATTTCATTATTTATAGTTAAGGCTGTGGAGGTTTAAATATATTGTAATTTGTTTGTGCTCCCCTGCTCCTCCCCAAACAAGACTTGTTTGTACTCTCCTAATGATGTGGCGAAAATCTTGAAACCGGTAGGATTATACCGTTACATAAAGTGGAATAAACAGTGTTTGATTAAACAAATTACAAAAACTTAAGAGTTCTCTGACTTTCTACGTTTTCTTCTTTCAAAATATTATTCACTTAATCCAGCCATACTTTTTTTGGTTTCCTCTCATACGCCTTGTACTCATATCTGTACTGTATTTCTGTTTTGTAAGTCTTTCTTTATTCATTTGTTCTATATGTCCAAACTATTTCAGCTTACCATTATTCATCTTACTTAACACATCAGCCTTTTAAGTTCACATTCATCCCTTATCAATTCGTCGCGTATTTTCAAACATTGCCCCTCCATATATTCTTCTCAATGCCATCATCTCTTCAGCATTAATTCAACTCCTCTCAGTATTTTTCCACGTCCACTTTAACTCCCACACATCAAAGTTGGCACCAACATGCTATCATCTTAGCACATTTTTATACTTACGTTTTCCACTCACATTTGCACTATATATTTCTTTTCACAAACACATCTCCAAACATCTTAATTTTTGCTCTTCAGACAATTCGTGACGTACCCATGTTTTTATTTTTTTGACTTTGCCTTTTGCAGCCAAATTTTTTGAAACTGTCGTAGCTGATACGCCAAAGAATGCTACTAAACTTCAAATAGAAGATCTTGGATAAACTTCCACTATTATCCTCAATTCTTTTACCCCTTAACTTATTATCGGGTCTTCCTCGGGGTTAATTTTTCAGATCGAAGTGTCCTGAACGGAATTTTCAAAACCAACACTGCACTATTCTAGTGTTAGTAATACGTTCCCAGAACCCTTGTTTATATTTTTACCTGCAAGAGTTTCCAGTGTGTCCCAACTTGATTTCATACAAATAAATAATTAGCACTTCACTTGACGATACCATCGGTAAGGTTGGGAGTAAAACCGGTAAAAGTAAAACCAATGCGATGATATACCTGCTTGGATAATTGTCAATTTTAAAATTATCAAACGCTAAAATATTTAACAATAGTAAACAGAAATTACGGCGCATCACATAACCTTTTTCTATGAAGAACAAAAATGTAGCGACTAAATACGACATTTCATATGTTATAACCTAATACGAGTATATATGCATTCCGCCCCATTCTTTCAAGCTAAAGAAACAAATAACAATTATTTTTAACCCCGAAAAAATATAACCATGTTTAGACACCCATTTTTCTCCAAGAAACATAATATACATGTTGCGTCTGACACCGGCCCTGTTGGCAGTGCTTGAATTGGAATTGACAGCCTATCTGACGATAATGGTGCCAAAGAAGAAAAAGAGCGTTAGAGGCGTCAATCAGCCCTAAAGTACTCTGCAGGGACTCCGCTCCCGGGAAATACTCGTACTTCTAAAATAATTGACAAATTGTGAAATTGTTTGACTTAAAAATCTTTCAATTCAGTCTGTTACTCCAATGAATCGTGATTAAAGGATTCACAATCCATTGGAGTAACACATTAAACAGGCATATTTAATTTAAATAGTGAATGGGATAATTGTCTTTTCGAAGTTATTGGAATAATTTCGAGAAGTACGAGACTGTATGATATACGAGTATTTCGGTGCGAGAATTGACTATTACTCGAATTCTCCCGTACCCAGATTGCATTGATTGGGTAATGACTATGCTGCAGTGTCGGACATATTGGAATAATTTCGAGAAGTACGAGACTGCAGGATATATTTCGGTGCGAGAATTGACTATTACTCGAATTCTCCCGTACCCAGATTGCATTGATTGGGTAATGACTACGCTGCAGTGTCGGACATATTGGAATAATTTCGAGAAGTACGCGAGACTGCAGGATATATTTCGGTGCGAGAATTGACTATTACTCGAATTCTCCCGTACCCAGATTGCATTGATTGGGTAATGGCTATGCTGCAGTGTCGGACATATTGGAATAATTTCGAGAAGTACGCGAGACTGCAGGATATATTTCGGTGCGAGAATTGACTATTACTCGAATTCTCCCGTACCCAGATTGCATTGATTGGGTAATAGCTATGCTGCAGTGTCGGACATATTGGAATAATTTTGAGAAGTACGAGACTGTATGATATAGTTCGGTGCGAGAATTGACTATTACTCGAATTCTCCCGTACTCAGATTGCATTGATTGGGTAATGGCTATACTGCAGTGTCGGACATATTTGGTTACAGTATTTTTTATTAACAGGCAATCCACCCAAACTAGGATGATTTGTAACACCAAATTAAAGTAATTATGCAATTATATGAGTCAATATACTCGTAATATAACAAATTAAAAAAAAATCTAGACATTTTAAAGTAGCAAATGATCAAGCTTAAAAAATGTAACGATCAATCTATAAGTGGAAAAGTTCCACGAAACGCAACATTTATTGGACGCGGTAAACTATGGATTTTAGTAAATCAAATCGGTCTCGCAAAAGGCAACCGAAAAATACATGGTCTATAGTTTCATCATCCAGATCACACTTGCAGCTGCTGGGATTCTCTACAATACCCATTCTGTAAATGGTGACATTCTTAACCTCTTGAGTAGTAAGATATAAATGAAAATTTTAAAACATCGTTTGCTTTTTTTTTTTTTTAGTCTTTATTTATTTATCACTTTTATTGCAATACAATCTGGCGGGTTTATTGCCAGGTGGCAATCTCTTCCAACCAACCAGACAAAAGTAAATGAAGCAAGTTACGTGGTCGCATAAATCATTCAAATGACTATCCATCCACACGAAATCCATAAACATATACGTGAGCACATACCCACGAACCCCACAAAGATGGACAATCACCCGAACATTATTTTTCATATAAAGTGAGATATCATCAATCAAAAGGAAAGGAAAGGATGGTGGAGAGGAAAGGAAAAGAAAAATCAGGAATGAAACACGTTATTTTACTGACTAGAAATTATGAGTTTTTTCAGTCGCTTCTTAAAGCATGCCAAGGACGGAGCGAGTCTTATATTGGTTTTTTCAGTTGTACAAATCCTGACATAATCTGGGAATATTCGAGAAATAATTACTGTGCCCCAACCGTGGGGCCATACACTATCTTACTCAGTATTTCATGGCCCCACGGTTGGGGCGGTACTCACGGAGAGGCCTTCAAAAGTTCTCGTAGATAACGTTTTTTTGTTTGTTTGCATAAATCCCACGCCACGGCGCGTGACTCTCGTTGATTTTTTTCTCTTTCTTTTCATTGACTTTCTTTCTTTCAAAATTTTCGAAATATTGTTAATGTGTTGAAGTTTCAATGTGCGTTTGTTTTATTTTGTGTGTTGAAGTGGATTAATTAAACGCATGCATATTATTTTTCTATTTTCTTATATAGTTTTTTTCTTTCTTCTTTTTATATGGTATGGCCTTAGATTACCTAAGCCTCGACCTGTCTTAACTTTGTATTTTTTGTGTGGTAGGCGGTATGCATGTGCGTACTGCTTTCGATATATTTTTTTTGTATTTGATATTGTACATGTAAATGTTTATAATTATCGTGAAAAGTCGTATTTGCATTCATGCGCATCCAAAATTCTAATTCGAGTATCACTCTTGTTTCCTTTTTAATGGTTGATAAAATACCATACATTGTTATAAAATAAAATAAATATCAACTCTGCATGTGCTAAAATATCTAGCCATATAAATGAGTATATCATGGTTTAAATCCGTTTTAAAAAATGATCCATACAAACCTGTATAAAGCAGCTTGATATATTTCCTCGATTATTTCAGAACACGGAAAATGTGGGTTGGACTTATTTTGGATTCGATACGACATACCATCGTTTCTCAACCTGTGGGCCGCGGTGAAATATCAGGTGTCACACAAAAATAAATCAACTAAATGTACGAAAGGGTAAAACACACATTTTCTAAGAAAAGGGAACACATTTATTTAAAAAAAATCCAGTCCAAAGTAAAAGAATTATAACCTCTGTATATCGATTATACTCGTATTATATAGCTAGTGATAATGTGTAGTAGGTAGCGTAAGTAATGTAATCATGATCAAACTTAGGTATAAAAGGTTATTTAACTAGTTACTGGTTCTACGGGGAAAAAATAAAAGAATCATTGTGATGGTAACATTTGTTTTTCATTTAAAAGTTTGTCCTTACGTCGTAAAGTGCACGTATTTGAACACATCGAATCGAATACATTCACGGCAAGCTCAAACTGGTTAGTGACGTAATAAAGTAGATATCCTTGACTGATAAGGCTTATCGTCTATGTACAAGTACAACATTTGTCCGGCAACGTGCACATCCATCCATCAACAAAACATTAAGATTCTGCAGGGGGTCGCAGTCTTTATTATATTTTACCTTTTGGAGGGTCACAAGGCTAAACAATTTGAGAAACAATGCGATTGCCAGGGATGGTGAACCCATGACACGCGTGTCACTTCGTGACATGTGGTCAATTTTTGGTGACACGCGGGTCAAGTTTTTGAAAAATGAATTTAAGTCTATTTTTTTTGTTCCATACACTGAGTTAATAATGAGTCATTCAACATAATGAACTAGTGAACTATTTCATTTTATTGAACGACCGAAAAAAGATTTGTTCATTTTATGTTCCCCATCTCTAGTGTACGTCCGTCACTTCATATATGAACCATCGAGAAACAGAAATATTTTGGCCAAACGTGAGATAGGGGTGGTGTCTTGTGTCCCAGTGTTCTCGCATTGTCAGTGTCCCCGAACAGATGACGAGATGGATTTAAAATATGTAATTATTTTTCGATATTCTCTTATCTAAATGTTTGTGAATAAAAAACAAAAATTGAGTATTGAACCAAGAGGAAGGGGACGATTGTATCATTCGTTAAGTTGGTGGTATTGAAAAAAGTAATGGTGCGTTTTTGTCTTATTTGTAATGAAAGTGTAGTGACACGTACATTTAATGTAAGACGTTATTTTGAATCGAAACGTTAGAATATATTGTCGTTATCAGAAGAAGAAAAAAGAGAAAATCAAAATTATGTCAGAAATATAATTATTATTTATCTGACACGATTTTAATTTTCGTATTATTCATCTGACACGCGAAGATTTTTTAAGAAATGCGCATATTCATTGACACATTTGAAGAAATAGGTTCGCCATCCCTGATCTAGAGGCAATTTATTACATTATCTACGCTTATCGCCTGACTCGATTGGGTCATCATTGGTATGGTTGCGATCGAGTATAATTGTCAGATAACTAGTGGATGGAAGACACTTATGCGTGTGTTGGTCTACTATTTACGAGCTGTTGCACTTCAACAAGCACTCATAATTGATAGATCAAACCCAAAGATACAATAGCAAGAAGAATAAGTTTCCGAAAGTCTTGCGTGAGGCAGAGTTTTATACAGTTCCATTTTTGTGTTTTTTAATAGCACTATAAAAATTTAATATAAACAGCAAATAAATGACTTAAAAACACAGAATCAGATTTAAAAATTAAGAATAAAAACAGTTTCAAACCGATCAAAAATCGAACTTGGACCATGTTTTTTTTCATTGCTGATTTTAAAAATTAACTTGACCTTTTCAGACCTGAATTAATTCAGGTCTGAAGAGGTTAAGTAAATTTTCTCCTGAAATAAGGTTTTAAAAAATATTCCTGCTTGTGAGTGTATTATTTTTTACACTAAATGCAAAATTATGTCGTATTAGTTTAGATAGATGGCGTCCAAAACGTTCCAAGTCGATAAAACAGTATCCTACATTTCATTTGTTATTATTGGGAACAAAAATATACCACAGAGGTCTTTACAAAGTGCATATGAACTCTGTGTACATTATAATGGACGCTAGGTCTGCTGAAGAGGTTTAAATAGACTTAAATATCTTTCGGGATATTTACGTTTATTCTTTGTAAAATTTCGGTATATTTACGCAAATTTTTAGTGAACTTTCTGGGTATATATGTTAATTTATAGTGACCTTTTGGATATTTACGTTTATTTTAAGTGACCTTTCTGGATATTTACGTTGATTTTTAGTGATTTTTTAGAATCAGCATATAAATAACTGTTCGTGATTCAGCCCTTAACTCTTTCACGGCTACGGACCACTTAAATGGCCCATACATAATACGTGCCGTCCTGGCGAGCGGCCTTTTAAGTGGCCACTAACTTTGCGTGTCGATATCTCGGCCAAAATTAAATCTTCTTTAAAATTTTTAACCTGAATATAAGACAAAACGTGTCCTCTAGTGACATCTCTTTTAAAATCATCAAAACTTCAAGCACTTGATCCATAAGAAGGATTTAAACAGACCCCTTGCAGGCCGTCGATATTTAAAGCATTTTGAATAATCGCGCCACGCGTTCGGGCGATCCGAAGGTCATGTTTCTAATGACGATTGCTCCCGATCAATATGAAGTATTATGCGTCGATATTTTTTTTGTAAGTACGCGTATTGCGTATTGAATTAATTGCCTTTTTCATTGTTTATGGATTATTGTTTTCTTTGTATAATAAACATACTTTTATTTGTATAATAGTGTTATAAGAATATTTTCTAATATTACGTGTGTATAGTGTCAGCTAAAAAATGCATCGGCGCACAGTTCGACAGTACTCAGATTCGGGATAATGGTGAGTCATATTTTTATGTAGATACAATATAAATTTATTGACTTAAAACACCGCCGCCTGTGGGACACACGAAAGATACTCGAGCCATCGCCGTAAAAAGGTTAATGGAATCTGATGCGTAAATAGTGAATTAACATTTAACACAAAATAACTTTACCATCATTGAATATTCTATAGAACGATAAAATTCTATTCAAAAGCATTTATTTTTTGTTAAGTAGCCAATATAGTATCCACGATTACGCTTGTAGAATTTAAACATCTTGTAGCAGGTCGTCTCTAGACCGTTGGCAGCTTAAGCGAATGCCTAGAGGCAGTATTTCTGTGTAACACAAAAAAACACGAAAGAGGGGAAAATAATTCTTATTTCAGACACGTCTTTTAAAGTACTTGTTATGAGAATAGAGAGCGAGGTCAAAACCAACAAAGCATGTGTGAGGGCCAATATGACTTATGGAATAGAGTCTAGATCAGATACAACAAAATCAAAAAGTATGTTCTGAAGTAACGGAATGAAAACCCTCAGAGCTATTGCGGATAAAACACTTAGGCCGAGGCCACACCAAAGTGCTTCGTTAGGTGCTAAGCTAGGTTTTACGTGACTCATATACTAGGTGACCTCATGCATGGCCACACCAAAGTGCTACGCACAAATTCATTTGACAGCTGGGAGCGGTTGAGTCAACACACGATGCCACTCTCAAAACTAACCTATTTCATTACAACTTACCATTTTTATTTACTTCCTGTGCAACTTAATTTCAAAGTGATTTTATTACAGGTTATTGTATAATTTGCTCGATGTGTTCCACAACGGCTCCCTTTTATACACAGCTGTTATTAAAACTTCCGCCATCTTGTAAAATCACGGTGACACAATAAAATTAACCAATACGTCTGTTCGCTAGGAGATTCACTCGGTGACTAATCGTCATGCAACGTGGCGCGAAGCGTGCAGTGTGGCCACGGCGATAGTATGCGGTACGTTGGTTCGCTAGGATATGTCGCCTAACTCACAGCGTACCTCTAAGCATCAAGCGATGCTCCTACCTGTGTGGCCGAGGCCTTAGATATATAGTTAGAAACTCCCGTACCAGTAACCTAATTGGTAACACGCCTATCTCCGAGCCCGGAGGGTTCGGGTTCAAATCCCGCTGGACTCCAGATTTTTTCAACTAGGATTCCAGTCTGATTTCCACTTGAGACCTCTTTGACATCTTTCTGGTTGGTTGTAAGAGATTTCCATATGGCAATAAGCTCGTCAGGTTGCACTGTATACAACGAAAGTGTATTACAATACAATATCTACAATACAATAATAAAATGACAATTTATATAGCGCTGTTTAGAGAGCAGACTCTTCTCAAGGGCACTCTAACTCAGGATTCGAACACACTATTATTGAAAAATATACGAGCATAAAGGTTGAATGTGACGATAGGAAGGTGGTCATTAGATTTCAAACTTCCCCGGATTTATATATTTATCTATCACTTTAATTGCAAATACAATCTGGCGGGCTTATTGCCAGGCGGCAATCTCTTCCAACCAACCAGACAAAAGTAAATGAAGCAAGTTACATGGTCGCAAAAACATTCAAATGATTATCTATCCCCACGAAATCCATGAACACATACGTGAGCACACGCCCACAAACCCCACAAAGATAGACAATCACCCGAACATTCCTTTTCATATAAAGTGAGATATCATCAATCAAAGGCAAAGGAAGGGATGGTGGAGAGAAAAGAAAATAATCAGGAATGAAATACGTTATATAACTGACTAGAAATTAAGAGTTTTTTAAGTTGCTTCTTAAAGTATGCCAAGGACGGAGCGAGTCTAACATTGATCTGTAACTGATTCCAGAGTCTCACTGCATGGACAGTAAAAGACGACGTAAAAAAAGAAGAGCGCTGAACTGGGAAGACCAATAAACAATCTCTATTTGAGCGTAGCAGCGCTAATCCCTGATCGGAAAGAGAAAATTTTCGGTGAGATAAGAGGGGGCGGCGGGATAGTTAAAGATATTATACAAAAGAGACAATAGGTGAATTTGGCATCAATTTCTAACGTTCAACCAGTTCAGTGCCTTCTGGTATGAAGTGATATGATTGTACTTTCTTAGGTTAAAAATAAATCTTAGACAAACATTTTGAAGACGCTGTAATTTGTCCAGCTATTCCTTCGTAATATCCAAATAACAGACGTCCGCATAGTCCAAAATCGGAAATATCAGATATAGCACGAGTAAAATTTTATACGCAGGAATCTTTAATACTGTCCGGTTCAGCATGTATGTTTTAGTGTCCCATTAGTTTTGTTTCCTAACACTACACGGCAATCAATATCCCTTCTGAATCTTCCATTATCTGAGAAAATACTACCCAAATAGAATTCCTCAACTTGCTGCAATCTTTCAGCTTTACCCATATGTCGCATTTTCTTTCAGACGTTTCTACAGGCCATTTCTTTGGATATTGCAACATTGATTTTCAGATGTTTTTCTTCGCATCTCACATACAATTTACTTATCAATCTTTACAATTCATAATAACTCTCCGCCAGCACTACCTACCATGTCATCCCCTATGTCTTCAGCATTCAGAGAACGACTCAAAAGTAATAAATTAAAAATTAATACAATTTGACAATCACAGCTTTTATTAAATATACAGGCTAAAGAGAGGACCTGATTTCGTAGTTGTTGGCATGAGGACGAAATGAGTGGGTACATTAAAATTTAATAATGATACCCACTACAAATAATGAACCTCCAACCGTGCGTGTGATGAATACAAATTCGGGGAAATATCCAATTATTGCGATGGCAACATTGTAATTTAATCAGTATGCAGGGTGAGCAACCATACCGATAAAACGGATAGAACCTTTAATATTCTCAATTTTCGCTAATCTCCTATAACATAATGATCATTCGAAGGCTTTCATGAATAACATACGAGTATGTATATCGATTTAATACATAGATCTCAAATTACGTCCATACTTAGGTTTAAAGCTTAATTGCATTGTTTGATCATGGAGATTTTGACTTTCATAGTTGATAACTGTCAATCATGTCTGCTTTGAAGATATAACAAAAGCATTCTAATTGATAAGGTTCCAAGATATTAACGGTAATGTAAAAGAACACATCTGATACAATAAATGTTATAAAAGATGTGCCTTATACATATAAGAGTATACTCGAAACGAACAGTTTTAAAAATTGCCAAGATTACACAAAAGTATTTTATTCAGAAAGGTGAACGTGAAAAAATATTGAAAGGAACTGAATAAATGCTGAAGAAATGTAAAATGAATAATACGTTTCATATGCTCGTGAGTGTGGGTTTCTTCTTGTTGTTTTAATTTTGGTTGTTTTTGTATTTGTGTTTCTGTGTATTTTTTTTTGTTTTAATTTTGTTTTGATTTTAATTTTTATTCTTATGATTGTGTGCGGTATAGTGTGGGATGAATATTTTTGGTCTTTCTGGAGTGATGATGTGTGAACAGTTGAATTTCGCAAGATGTTTCCAGTTGTAGTTGAGTGTCACTGTTTGTCAGGTTGATGAGAGCGTGCAACGGGGTTTTGTTTTTGTGTAATCAAAAATCGGAAAGAAGTATCGATTTATTTTTCTCATGCTAAATATCCTCAGTGAGATACAGGCAAAAGCCTAGTTTACTGGGGATACGACAAATGAAAGGCAACAAACCCAGATCCATTAAAATTGTATGTCCAAATCAAATTATCTGTTGTTTTTCTCAAATTGTGTATATTTCTTGTCATGTGTAATAATAAAAAAAAAATAAAAAAATATGTTGCTCAACTCCTTCGGGGTAAAACTTTTTACTTTAGTGTAATGTTTGAAATAAAAAAATATATATTATATTATTTAACATGCCATATTTTTTCATAATGTTTAAAGTGCAACATACTACCTTGATCAAAAATTTTTAGGACTTTATTCATAAAATCGAAAATACAAGTTTATTCATCAAAATCGATATGGTCCCCTTCAAAGTACTCCCCATCGACTGCAACGCACTTACGCCAGCGCTTGATCCAATTCTCGAAACACCGCTGGTACTCAATATTCGGTATGTCCATCAGAGCCGTCTTCGATTTTTTCATGACATCCTCTCGGGTGCTATAACGCGTTCTACGAAGCAGTTTTTTAAGTCGGTTGAACAGGAAAAAGTCGCAGGGAGCCAGATCAGGTGAATTCGAAGGCTGCTGGATAGAAATCGTGTTGTTTTTGGTCAAAAACTCATGGAAATCATGTCTTTCGCGATTTCAACGCGGTCCTTTTTTTGCATGAAATTGAGGTGTTTCGGCACCAGGTTTGCAGCGACACGTCTGAGGCCCAAATCACTAACCAAAATGTCTTGACCGGATCCATAAGCGATGTTCAAGTCCTCTGTCAGCTCTCTAATGGTCAATTTGCGGTTTTCGGCCAACATTTCTTTGATTTTATCGATGTTTTAATTGGTTTTCGACTGCCACTGCGTTCGTCATCTTCGACCGACTCACGACCACTTCTGAAGCGTTCGTGCTACCGAAAAACACTTATCCAACATTTCCAAGGTCTGCGGACCGTTAAATCCGTTTTCCACGAAAACTTTAATGCATACTCGTTGATGCACAGTTGATGCCATTTTCAAACTTATAAAAAATCGAAAACACGCAGAAAGGTAGATGTACTCAGTACAGCGTAACTTTTACAAATGTCAAACTATGAGGATGAAATTTGGAGGGAAGTGTTAATGATAGATGTGGTAACCTAACAAAAAAAAAAAGAATTCCAATCGGGTGACTGACACGGTAGCCAGCCCTAAAATTTTTTTGATCAAGGTAGTTTATATATTTTAACTATTGTTTTAATCAAAGAAGTCTTAAATGTTGAATTGTTTTATGCATGTTGTTTTAGCACTTGTTATGTTTGGTCCTAGTACGAATTAGGGAAACCTGTTATGTGCAATGGACTTGAAATAAATAAATTAATAAATTAATTCTTGTTTGCGCTCCCCGATGATGAGGTGAAAGCCTTGAAGCCGGTAGGGTTTACAGTTATATAAAGTGGAATAAACAGTATTGGACCGAACAAATTACAATGTGTTTAAATCTCCACAGTGTTAATGCCTTAACTGTAAATAAAATATAATAAATTAAGGTAAAAAATAAATTCAAAATATATTTTGAACCTCAAATCAGTACGAGTATTTTATCCCTTTGACTTTTAGGGAGATATAACTTAAAGTCAAGTTTTATGTCAATGGGGTAACAATATATAACATAATACGGAATTTAGTGATTATAGATGAATATGACCTTAACCCTTTTAATCCCACGGGTCCGATTATTAACGTATTCCTCGCGGGAAGCACAAACGCCTGTGATCTGACGACAATCCAAGTTTCAAATCACAAATACTTAAAAAGAATGACACAAAATCGGGATGAAAATACAACTAAAATTTAAAATAATCTTTATTCTAGCGACATCTTTGAAAACCTTGTCAAATAATATACTAGTTTATGAGATATTGTTGAATAAACAGAGCGCCGATTTTTTTAGTTTCTCAATATTTCCAGCTATCGCGTCAGTATGCGTGACGCATACTGATGTTCGAATGGCCGCTAAGAATTACCTGTCACGTACGGAGTCCTATTACTAGTGCTATATGCATTTGATTGGGTGAGTGTAATCAATCATTGCTTTGATCTTAGCATTCCTTTGTTTATTTTACGTAATGTTTAGTTTATCTCCTTTATTTAATGAGTCTCCTTAAGAGTAATGACTATTATTTATTATCAGAAAATTACTTATGTGTCATGTTTACTTGGTGTTGTAATCAAATATCAGTGGTTCTAAAAAAAATACGCGTTTAAACTTAGAAATTAAAAAAACGCCGAAATTGTGCCGCGCACAGGATTCGTAGAATTTGATTTTTAACGCGGTGAACAGATTAAAACCATTGGAATTACCACATGAAGAAAACTAGAAGACGTTTTGAGTCCCTCTTCAATATAAGGATGGATAAAATATTTGAAGAAGTTACACCACATGGGCTACAGAATAGGCAATGACTTAATAATTACACTAGTCAACAAGGCTTTTGTAACAAGAGTGAAAATGATCATTTTAGGTCAATTTTTGTGTGCTGATAACGAATATGAACTTGAAAATATTCCGTCACGTAACTTTTAAGAGAAAAACTTGAAATTAGTTTTTGACTGAAACTGAAACTTTTGAAAGATGAAAAGTTCGAAAAAAAATTAAGTGTTGAAGAACTAGAAGCTTGGAAAGCCTTTGGAAGAGTTGTTAGTGGTTTCCTAGGTAATAATAAAGCTGACAATTACGAACAGCTTGTACAAGAACTCTTGCAGTTACCAGAAGCTAGGATGTCGAATGTCACTGAAAATACACTTCCTGCATTCCGATTTAGACTTTTTCCCAGAGAACTTAGGAGCTCTAAGTGATAAACAAGGGGAAAGATTCCATCAGTATATTCACATAATGGAACAACGATATCAAGGAAGGTGGGATTCTAATATGATAGAGGACTACTGTTGGTTCTTTTTTAGAGAAGGTGACACAAAGTACAAGAGGAAAAAAATTGCTGTAAATATTTCATATTTTAACAAAAAAATGTTGCTAGTAATCTGTTTATGGCTGTTTACTGTAATGTAGGGGCTTCTAAGTTATCTAATTTGAATATTCATTCAATTTAATATACGAGTACAATCTCTAAAAAAAGTTGATCCGATTAAATTTATAAAAAAGGCTATTTTTTAACAAAAAAATGGAATACGACTATAAGGTCAATTTTTCTTAAAGTAATTATTTTTTATTCTGAATTTTTTTTTTCCTATGTAACAACATTGTATTATGTGTCTAAATTTAGTATTTCAGGAATTTACTTATTTTCATTGTAATTACGACTTATGAAATGCGCAAAAACGTACTTATTTTATTAAAACACACCCCCTTGTGTTATACAAAAATGTTACGTGTTACAAACTTTTCACTGCGATTTTCGTAATTAGAAAAGTTGATATAGTAAGAATCAGCTAATTTAATCTCTGTTACAGACAAAAAAGTTAAAATTTGTTAACTAGTGTTATTATCTACTATGTTGACGATGCAACAATTGTTGCAGAATCTGAAGACGACCTCCAAAAGATAGTTTATAGATTCCATCTTTCATCACAAAAATATAACATGACCATAGAAAAAGGTTTGACGTTTCACATTCTTTAAAAAGGGAGTATGATGCCAACTTATGATTGATGACAAACCTATTGAAGAAGTGATGAAATTCAAGTATTATATTGGCGATGACCCCTAGAGTGCGCCCCACACCACGCGACATCGCGTGATCCAAGTAAACGTATTGAACTAGTGAAATACATCATTATTACGACATGCCCCTATTTGGAGTAGGCAAAGATAATTTATATCCTATCCTAGCACGCATCTTTCATTTCTGCTACGTTCATTCCCCAAGTCATTCATATTATAAAGGTGTTTCACTCTTCCCAAATTTATTTTACCTTTTATACGAAATTTATAGATTATTTACGTAAAATCGTTCATCATTCATTCTTTCTACGTCGCCGAACCATCTCGATGATATTTTCTTTATTCAATTAATTGTTTTGATTACTAAATATAATTATAATCTATAAAGGCCATCTGTTTTCTAGCCCGGAGGTTGCAAGTTCAATTCCTTTTACTACATAGTTTTTTTAAAGTTTTTATTCAAGGCATCATCGACAGCTTTTTGGTAGGCTGGAAGCGATTGCTACATGATAATAAGTCCACCAGGTTGTACTGTATACAACAATAGTATATTAAAATATTATTGTCAGCTGTATTTTAGTCGGTCGGGTGGTCCAAACGATTGTCAGACCCGCACTCCTCTATAGCTCCGAATGCTGGACGATGTATAACACTTACTCCAGGCAACTTAGAAACTGCTGAAATACGCATGCTAAGATGGTCAGCTGGTGTGTCCCCAAGAGACAAAATAAAAAGTTCACGCATTCGTGGAAGCCCAGGTGTTACAGACATCAACAGTAAGATGGAGGAGAAGCGGATGGATTGAGATGGAGTGTGCACGTTGGACGCAGAGCACCCTATCACACTGTGAACCAGGCAATCTCCATGGATGTTCCTCGAATAACAACCAGAGGAAGACCAAAGAATTCGTGGGTGGCGCAAAAAGATAACCTGATGCAGAGGCACGGTCTGGGGGACGTAGTCCGGGACATAAGAGCATACAACCTGAGGACGAGGAGAGCTGACCCCAACAGTCTTCGCAGATAGTGAGTTGGGATGGAGCCAGGGAGAAGAAGATTGTCAGCTGTATTTCAATTCAAAGTCGGAACAAATTTTATTATTATGGACCATTTCTCAAAAACGTATTGTTACGTGTAATGCAATACTTATTTATAAACAGTATAACGTCCGTTACAACAATATTTAAACAATATCGTCATCATCGTTGATAGGCTGCAAAAACTCCACGGCACAGCTTTGTTTTCCAACTGAAATGAAGTTGGAATGGTGAGGGGATTCTCGATGACGAGACCCAGCAACGATAATGACGAATAGTGGATTAGAGTCCGGAGTTAGAGCGCCCTTGAGGAGAGTTTGATATATAAGATTGTTAACTGTGTTTTTTTTTGCATAGTTTGTTTTCTATTGTGTAACACCGTTTAAAGAACGTTCCACCTACTTGCACATAATTCTCCATTAATTTACAGTCACATATCTCAATTTATTGTCCAAAACTCTTTGAGGGGGTATTCTAATTTGGAATTGTCAAAAAACCGATTTTTTTTTCATTTAATTTTTTTATAATTCTTTTTGAATAATTTCCAGTAAGAGATGTTAAAAAATCTTGAAAATTCGAAAAGTTATGAGGGTTTATAGTCGAGCGCGCCGGTCGAAAAATGACCTGAGCTTCGCAGATTTCGGGTCGTCTATTGTTATGGGAGCAGCCTTATTATCAAAGAATTCTCGACCAATAGAATTTCTTGGAATGATGAATCGATATTTAGTTTGCCGTGTAGAAGTGTAAAGACGGGATTTTTAAACAAGTTTATATGGCCCTGGAATTGCTGATTAAAAGTAAGTTGAAAATATTTACTTGAATTCGTGTAAAAATCGCACTTGATTTGATGTGACGCACATTGTTACACAACCTTCTTTCTTTTTCATTATCATTGGCACCTCTTTAAAGGATAGAATGCCTAATTAATTAATAATAATAGCACTGCTTATATGTACACTACAGTGGTTGGCGGAGGTAGGAACAGTTCCTAAGATAATCTATCATCATCCATAAAGCACCCTAAAATTACAATGTAATAATTAACCAGACAAAAACTAGAACCAACCTTGACAATATGCTGCTTTTTGTCCTTTGGGCTGTTACAGTTTTTGTTCTCAGTAACAATAAACTCCCCAATTCCTTCCTCTGGGGTGGTACGAGTTGCGACAACAATAATAATTACGAACGGACTAAGAAGCCTGCGAACAGGGACTGCGTCAAGAGTGGTGCCGCCACTGAATTACTCGGCAACTGAACTTTGAAAGGCTTTGTCGAATTATTTTCAGATAAAAAGTCGCATCCAGCATCTTGGACGTTTGAGTGTTGAAAATTAAATTGATTTAACAAAATAATTTGTTTTTTTATTTTGGTGAGACACTGTCTTCGTGGAGCATCAATCTTGAGATGGTTTAGTAATATTAAGATAATGAGTTAAAAGAAACTTATGAAACAAATATAATTGTGTGGACTTAATGGAAGGCGAAGAAAAAGTAGACGGAAGCGAGAGTGAAATGAGATGGTTGGAGAATAAACATGGAAGCATGTGCCTATATGACGAGATGTATGGATATGGATGAGGCAAGAGCTGTGTACTTGAATATAAAGATGTGGAGTATTGTCATCTCAGCCTACCCTAAAATGAACATGGCTTGATAATAATAATAGTAATAAAAGGACAACATATATGTATGTTATATATAGGTTACGGCGTTCAAAGAGCAGACTCTACAAGGGCGCTCTAACAATAGACTTGACGACCTCCGTGGCCTAGGTGGTAAGACACCTGTATTCCGACCTGGATGTTGCGGGATAAATTCCCGCTGGAACCCAGTTTTTTTAAAGGGCTCATAAACATCTTTCTGGTTGGCTAGAGGAGATTGCCTCGTGGTTGTAGTCCCACAAGGATGTGCTGTATGCAAATAAAGTGTTTAACATGATTCGCTCGAGCGCTGCTATAGCTGCCAGCCGTGATTTGTTTAATATTAGTGGGGTTGAATGCCGAGTTAGAGTGCCCTTGAGATGATTTTGTTCTCTAATCGACGCTTCATAAAAT
Source organism: Odontocerum albicorne (assembly GCA_949825065.1). Classification (NCBI taxonomy): domain Eukaryota; kingdom Metazoa; phylum Arthropoda; class Insecta; order Trichoptera; family Odontoceridae; genus Odontocerum; species Odontocerum albicorne. Next base: position 7,535,003 of record OX463858.1, read on the forward strand.
TGTCTTTTGAATTCAAACCTAATATTTATTACTGACAAATTAAAAATTTTACAAAATGAATATACTCGTAGATAATTTGAGCGTAATTATAGGATGGTAGTGGCTGCGGCCATTAGATGACGTACTTCATCGTATATGCATATGTTAAGAAAAACATATTTAGTAAGAAAACCGCAGAAAACTTACAAAAGGGAGACGAACTACATAAGAACCTTTGTAACCTTCTGATATGTGAAAGTAACACAATGAGCTTTATTTAGATGAAGTGTAGTGCCCTGTTCATATATAATCTTAAATTTACATAATAGCTTACAAAAAGGGTTGTTTTCAAGTGCTTCCTAAAGCTACATACGCCATCCATATCTCTGACATATAGAGACAAGACATTGTACCCCATAAGACGAGTCACGGCAAAATTGCTGCCATTATAATTCACCCTTTAAGATCGATTCGGAACAATCAATTTATTGACGAAATTTATCTCAAAGTTCTTTGCTCGCATATAATTGAAAGATACAATGAATGGTGTGTATATGTCAATAAATAAATCACAGCTATCCTCAAAATTGTCAATACATAAATCACAGCTATCCTCAAAATTGTCAATAAATAAATCACAGCTATCCTTAAAATTGCCTTAATGCTGTGTACAGTGTTTTGTTTGGAAGGGCTCTGTAAGGAAACGACGTCCCTGCCGGTGAAATATTAGTCCTGTCAAACCGGACGGAATCGGGGAGTCTGCCACGGTTAATCAACGTCACTGAAGGTTTGATAAAGGAGAAATATCGCAGAAATAGGTCGCGCCACCCTGTCTACCAGAATTGTGCCCTAATTAAAACGTGACCAGTCTCCGTTTGAAGAATATCTTGTGTTGCTAGGCAATATATATATTTTACATTCGTTTATATAAACATACCACCATCAAGCCACCTGCTTGTCGGGTAGGCAGAGAGGAAAAAGTGCTAGACTTTCCAATCTCGATACACATTCTTCACCTCTTCCACATCCACCCACCTTTTCATATAACTTTGACGATTTCTTTGACGTGTTGGTATTCAAAGCATTCTACTTTCACCAGTTCGAAGGGACAGTCTATAACTCAGAAAGAAGATTTAAATTTTCACGCAGATACTGAGGACAGCTTGGATTGTTCATCACTGCAAAGAGGTTTGACAGAACGTGAAGATTTCTTTGCTGTTTTATTTTAAGCCATTGGAGTCTGACACAATCTTCGGATATACATACATACCATCACGCTATTTCCCTGCCGGATTAGGCAGAGAGGACAGAGCGTCAGATTGCCTATCTTGACACACATCCTTCCTACTCATACAATCTCTATCATTTCTCTAACGTTCCTTGTTCTTCCTCTACCACGCCTTCTACTCACATTTGCACGGTATATTTATTTTGTTGGTCTTTCTTCATTCATTCGTTCTACATACCCAAACCATCTTCATCTAACTAAATACATCAGCCTTAACATCACCTTCACTTCATTGCGTATTTTGTCATACATTTTTGTTCGGAAAGTAGTTTTGTATTTTTCGAATGGAACAAAATAAGTTGTTTTTTCGGTGATTGATGTATTTCACTGCCGAAAAAGAAAACACGCGAAACAAACCAAATAAATAAATACACAATACATGGCGATGATGCAGTAAGTGCTCGTGTGTGTCAAATGTGGTTTAAAAAATCGTTATGGTGATACGACACTCGAAGATGGTGTCCGCTCTGGTAGGCCTATTATCTCTAATGACGGTCAAATCAAAGCATTCATCGAGAATAACCAGTGTTCTTATATAACACGAAAGACTGCTGAGATACTGAAAAAAAAAACGAAAACCATCGTCCATGGGCATTTGGCTCAATTTTGCGTTTGAATTTGATCTTAAAATGCGAAACTACTTTCCAAACAACCCTTATACTAAATACAGCTGCAGCGAATATAACATGCCGATCGTCGTTTTAGAACTTGGCACAGTGTGTTTGATATGAAAGACTGTGTGCTTGCTGAAGTTCAACAGCTTGCACACAATACACCAATGTACACACACAGGCGTTTTCTATTCCCAGGATGTCTAACAATCATTCTCGATCACGAGGAATTGTCTATCAATACTAAAAAAAACGGATACTTAATTTTTTCGTGTAGTTTCAGAATTAGTGATACAAAAAAAGCGATAAAACCCGTTTAAACTTAAAGAAAATACTTAATAATGAACATTTACCATAATGAAGAACTTTCAACTGTTCATCCATGAAAAAAATACTGCGTAAAGCTTGATTCTGGCATGAAATACCAAAGGTCGCCCTGGTCCAGCTGGAATCCGGCCAAATTACCACTGTATTATGCGGACTGGGTATACAGACAGATACAGTAGGTTGATAACCATCCGAAGGTTCTGTTCTCTTTAATAGGGGATGTCAAAGTTTTGACTTATTTGAGGTGGTGCCAATTCAATATTTATGTCTGAGAAAATTTCGGAAATGTATTTACATATTTGACATATAAATGATTTATGCATCGAAATATATAAAACATCGATATCGGAAGAGCCATTCGATAAAGTCTTTCCGTGTGCGAGTGTCGGCGCCCTTAATAGACAAGTTTGTGAATACCAAATAGAAAACAAAACACAAAATTCAAAGGAAAAAAAAGTAATCAAATAAACTTGATTTATTTTATATTTGAAACATGTTTTAAACAATTACATTAAATAACAAGAAATAAAATCTAAATAAAGCATAATGGCTAGAGGAACAATGTTACTTACTCATGCTTCCCTGCGAAGTGACTCAGTTATACCTACAAAGTTTATTAAGAATTTCAATCCTTAATTTTTACACCGAGATATGGAAGATATCTATATCGGAATATTCATTCAACAAGGTCATTCCACGTGCGAGTGGTGATGCTCATAACAGATCAGTTCGTGGCACCGAAAACAAGCTTAATTCACGATGGCGTAAATAATTGCCTGGTATATTAAACAAAAGTTTATCAGTCAACATAGATGTTTGCTATTTTTCATGTTAGCAATCATAATATAAAAAGGCCAAAACCCGTACGGTTGTCGCCAAAGAAAGAATACGAGAATTGAATTTTGAATACAAGAGATCGAGAGAGGAATAATTCGAAACAGATTGAAATTATACTGAACGAACCGGTGTAAAAGGGCACGATGCCAATTTATTTTGAATTGTAATTCATTAAATAATTAATTTATTTCCTATTATATTGAACCTTATAATTACTTGTGTTTACTACTTCGATACATATTGAAATTATACTGAACGAACCGGTGTAAAAGGGGACGATGCCAATTTATTTTGAATTGTAATTCATTAAATAATTCATTTATTTCCTATTATATTGATCCTTATAATTACTTGTGTTTACTACTTTGAAACAGATTGAAATTATACTGAACGAACCGGTGTAAAAGGGGACGATGTCAATTTATTTTGAATTGTAATTCATTAAATAATTCATTTATTTCCTATTATATTGAACCTTATAACTACTTGTGTTTATTTATCTTATGCTCTTTTTTTGAATACAGACAATTATATGTGGCTTTTTCAAGATGTCGGAGACGCGAAAACGTTACAGTCAATATATCTGAAACAAGTCTTCAAGGAAATCTTTATCAACGATTTCAATTGAACAACAGTAATGTTTTCACACAAAACATCGTGTATAAAGAGATTTTTGAGAATTAAATAATTCATCAATCAAGATGTACCTTTTTTATTTTAAACTTTAAACATTAATGAACCCAAAAAGCTTTAAGCTGATCTTGCTCCATTCGATATTTCAAAAATGTATAATTTGTTTTACTTCCGTGAATATTTCACGGGTTGCAACTAGTTTGTATATGTACTCGTATAAAACAGGTGCGTTAATCTCTTCCGACGTTTTAAAAATAATATCCAAGCATACCTATTAAAAATGTGGGACAAATCCACTGGTAAAATCCACACTCTGCAATAATTGCGATAAAATAATGAAAAATGTATGTTGCGTTTTTTTCTTCTGTATGCTGTCAAAAAGGAATACAAGATGGTGGATGCTTTGGAGATGTAAAGTGTCTTACAAATTGAGCGGTTTTTTTAATTCCATATTTTTTAATTCTTGAATAAAACACACAATTTGCTTTGATTTCAAAAAACGTTTTATTGGTCATTGAAGTATAATGTATGACATTTAAACATAAAAAAACAATATCCGTCAAATGTCCACCTCTTGCAGCTCCACAGATGTCCATTATTTTGTCAAAAATGTCGATGACATGTTGGCATAATTGCGGTTCTAACTCACCGATAACGCGAATAATTTCGTCCTTCAGTTCAGAAATTGATTGGGGGTCATTTTTATAGACCTAGCTTTTCATGTAACCCCAGAGAAAATAGTCCAACGGTGTCAGATCACATGATCTTGGTGGCCAATGAACTTCACCGTTTCCGGAGATTACAATACATAAAATAATTCTTAATTTGAACGCGTTGTTGTAGTGTATACGACTCCATTTTTATAAATGTCATACATTACACTTCTAAAATGTCACAAGACTCAGGCAAATTCGCGAAGCCATCTGTGTTTTATCCAAGAAATAAAAAAAAAACACCGCTCAATTTGAAAGACCCTTTATTGACTAAATTCTGAAAGAATAACTTTTACTTATTAATTAGCTTTTTGTCATCAATGATACAACTGCCAATTCTCAGGTGTTTTGGCCATCTTATCATACGGGAAGGTACAATGGAGATACTGGTGATCTTAAGGAAAATGGAAGGTTTCCGATCACGAGGTAGACCACTGAAACGGTGGACAGAACTGGAAAGGAATGCGACCAACAGCTCATTAAAATATGTAGCAGAAGTACTATTTACCACGGGGAATGTTCTTTTTGCAGTGTGGCCAGTTCAGTTCGATCCTACTTCTCCCCACGCTGTTATGGGGGACAAAATAAGTTCACGTCAAGCGCGATCTACACTAGAAGATCTAGATATTCTTAATTTTTTTAATGAGCATGACGTCATAAAGTGACGAAGAAGGAACTGCCCAAACGGACTCCTCCGGTGGCGACACACCTGAGTCTGAAAATAATTGTGGTGACAACAGACTTAACACATGGTCCGACATCACCGGAGAAAGGAAATGACTCGCAGCGATTTTTTTCCCTTATAAATTGGCTTAAGACCTGGTCAAATATCCTAGCAAGTTGTCAGTACTGTCACAGAAAATTTCAAATGTAACGAAACTATCTTTTGACGCCACCAGATCGGAGTTGCCAAACGGTCCCAAGATGAACCGATGTAAGGCTAAGTGGAATTCTCTTCGGAAACTGCTGACCGATTTTCATCGCAGTGCAACATGATGTGCTCTGCGGATTTATCAAGATGGCAGCAAAAATTGCAACAGGGCAAATTGATAAGATTGAAGCTAAAAGGTTAACCAATAAAGCTCTCATGATCAGAGAGAAATTGGGTAGTCCAATAGTTTGGTTATAGCCATGGGGAGGATTTACATCACATTTAAATTGACCACACATTTAAATAAACATTTAAATTGACCACATTTAAATTGACCACACATTAAACACAGTCAATTCCTTTGCAATGTTATGTCCAATGGTAAAGACTGCGCTGTAAAGAGTGTAATGAATAAGAAGACGACACATGACAAACAGATGGTCATATGGCATTTTTTTTTTAATGTTCCACCTATATTTTTGACAAGTAATGATCATACAAAGGCACGTGATGCCATGAAACAGTCAAAAGTGTAAATATATGTTCAGCACAATTGGGTATCAATATTTTGGTAATGTCACGTCTTAAAATGGAAAAAATATAATATGCTATTTGAAGCCTCATTGATAGGGGGAGAGCGAGGAATAAGGAGCTTTTGGAGGTCTCCACGTAGGCATATGTGTGAATGACTGATGTAAATCGTTTGATGAGAAGTTGTTGGATATGTCACTACACACAAACACTACACTCCAGCTTAACAGATGTGTAACTATCATACATATATCAGAAGATTTATAAAGGTTTCTTTGTAGTTCGTTTTGGAGGTCTCCACGTAGGCATATGTGTGAATGACTGATGTAAATCGTTTGATGAGAAGTTTTTGGATATGTCACTACTCACAAACACTACACTCCAGCTTAACATAATGTGTAACTATCATACATATATCAGAAAAGGTTTCTTCGTAGTTCATTTTGGAGGTCTCCACGTAGGCATATGCGTGAATGACTGATGTAAATCGTTTGATGAGAAGTTGTTGGATATGTCACTACACACAAACACTACACTCCAGCTTAACATAATGTGTAACTACCATACATATATCAGAATATCTAAAAAGGTTTCTTTGTAGTTCGTTTTCCCTTAGTAAGTTTTTTTTACCAAATACGTTTTTCTAAACATATACAGATGCAAAGAAGAACCTAATGAAATGGCCGCAGTAACCCCTTTCCTATCCTCACATTTAAAAAAAATATAAATTTATTTTGAGGCACATGGCCGCGTGGTAACGCACTAGATTTCCATCCCGAAGGTCAACCCCGTGCTGCCCTACTCCCTTCGAATGACAAAAACATTTTTTCCGCATAGTATATAGGGGTATAAGAATAGCTATGACTTCGGTCATATATATATATATATATATATATATATATATATATATATATATATATATATATATATATATATATATATATATATATATATATATATATATATATATATATATATATATATATATATATATATATATATATATATATATATATATATATATATATATATATATATATATATATATATATATATATATATATATATATATATATATATATATATATATATATATATATACATATACATATACATATACATATACATATACATATACATATACATATACATATACATATACATATACATATACATATACATATACATATACATATACATATACATATACATATACATATACATATACATATACATATACATATACATATACATATACATATACATATACATATACATATACATATACATATACATATACATATACATATACATATACATATACATATACATATACATATACATATACATATACATATACATATACATATACATATACATATACATATACATATACATATACATATACATATACATATACATATACATATACATATACATATACATATACATATACATATACATATACATATACATATACATATACATATACATATACATATACATATACATATACATATACATATACATATACATATACATATACATATACATATACATATACATATACATATACATATACATATACATATACATATACATATACATATACATATACATATACATATACATATACATATACATATACATATACATATACATATACATATACATATACATATACATATACATATACATATACATATACATATACATATACATATACATATACATATACATATACATATACATATACATATACATATACATATACATATACATATACATATACATATACATATACATATACATATACATATACATATACATATACATATACATATACATATACATATACATATACATATACATATACATATACATATACATATACATATACATATACATATACATATACATATACATATACATATACATATACATATACATATACATATACATATACATATACATATACATATACATATACATATACATATACATATACATATACATATACATATACATATACATATACATATACATATACATATACATATACATATACATATACATATACATATACATATACATATACATATACATATACATATACATATACATATACATATACATATACATATACATATACATATACATATACATATACATATACATATACATATACATATACATATACATATACATATACATATACATATACATATACATATACATATACATATACATATACATATACATATACATATACATATACATATACATATACATATACATATACATATACATATACATATACATATACATATACATATACATATACATATACATATACATATACATATACATATACATATACATATACATATACATATACATATACATATACATATACATATACATATACATATACATATACATATACATATACATATACATATACATATACATATACATATACATATACATATACATATACATATACATATACATATACATATACATATACATATACATATACATATACATATACATATACATATACATATACATATACATATACATATACATATACATATACATATACATATACATATACATATACATATACATATACATATACATATACATATACATATACATATATATATATATATATATATATATATATATATATATATATATATATATATATATATATATATATATATATATATATATATATATATATATATATATATATATATATATATATATATATATATATATATATATATATATATATATATATATATATATATATATATATATATATATATATATATATATATATATATATATATATATATATATATATATATATATATATATATATATATATATATATATATATATATATATATATATATATATATATATATATATATATATATATATATATATATATATATATATATATATATATATATATATATATATATATAGCAGGTGAGTTTGCTGGTATGATGGCAGGTGAGTTTGCTGGTATGCAACGGATCACTCACTTAAAACAAACAAACTCCACGGCAAAGCTTCGCTTTTCAACTGAATATTCGTTGAAATGGTAAAGAGATCCTCGGCTTCGAGGGCCAGTAACAACGACGATATATATTTATTTTGTCCTTTTTTTAATCTGTCAATAATAGTGGGTTCGAATTCCGAGTTAGAGCGTCCTGGAGGAGAGTCTGTTCTCTAAATGGTGTTATATAAACTGTACTATTATTATAATTTAAGAGTAAAACCCATAAACCACTCAAGAGCCAAAAAATACGTAGAGTTATAAGAAAAAAAACTGTGCGGTATTTGAGTAAACTGCTTGTGGAGATGTGCCCAGTGACATCTTTGGTTGTAAAACAGAATCAATTTTAGTTTGAATTCACACATATGCCATTTATGGGTATATTGTCGCTTGTTGATAGACTGTTTTTCCATTAAAAAAAAATCAAAATATGGTTGTTAACCTATGTGGTTTATGAGTTTTACTCTTCAATTATGCTGTTGATAGTTTTTAAGAAAATACTCTTGTATCTTCCACATGCGGTGGTTTCCGTTCCAACTTTGCTTAACAAAATATGCTGACCCTTAAAAGAAGGGAACGATCTCTTTAAATTTTTGGATTATGCACCCTTTTTGAACGACGCATATTTTTTTGGAAATGTCTTTAACATAAAATAAATATTTTCAAGAGTTTCATAGAAAAGTATTTCTACTTCTTATGCAGAACCATTAGACAGTGTCTTTAATATCCACAGGGTTTTGTGGGCAACGCAAAGAATCGTCCGCCAAGGATTGATTTCAAACAAAAATAGTACTTTATAAGATAAAATATACGTAAATTATTCGGCGGCGCGGTCTGCGGATTCATTCGGCGTGGTTTTATCGGATCGGCCTCCAAAAATCCAGAGAAAATGTGTCGTAAAACCTGGCGACATTTTCTTGTGACTTGACGGAAAATGGCACGCAACGCCAAACTGGTGGGGTGACCACGCGGCTAATTGGGATTATCAAATTTATCAAGTTTGATTAGATTATTTTTAAGTTAGTTCAAACGAACAAAATTTAATAAAAAATAAAAACAAGAGATGATTCATATAGTGTTGAGTATTACAATATCACCTCAAGAGCACAGCGTTTTTAATTCATAAAATGTAGCTCATAAGTGTCTTAACACGTTCATTGCGTATAAAGAGATGCTGAAAATTCGCGAATTTTTGAAAACCCATAACTTTGTTAAAAATCAAATTCTTCTTTCTATTGAAACATCATATACAAGTGTATTCCTTCGTGTCTTCAAAACACATGAAACCGGCGACGAATCCTTATCGGGAGACGTTTATGAGTGCACTCAACATTCAAGGCTATTTTGTATGGACACGGGAGCCGTGTTCGATGCATGAACGTGTTAAACTGGACTCGAAACTTGAATTTGCTATGGGAAGTACTATTCATGAATTTATTTGAATATTGTCCCTACTACTATTCATGAACATCACGAATACTATTCATGAACATCACAACTTTAACATGCAGCTTCATTAGTATCTTAATATACTCAGGTGTAATAAGATCTAATCCATTACAACTTTAAAATGCAGCTTATAAGTATCTTAATATACTTAGGTGAAATAAGATCTAATCCATCACACCATTAAAATGCAGCTCATAAGTATCTTAATATACTCAGGTGTAATAAGATCTAATCCATCACAACTTTAAAATGCAGCTCATAAGTATCTTAATATACTAAGGTGTAATAAGATCTAACCCATCACAACTTTAAAATGCAGCTCATAAGTATCTTAATATACTCAGGTGTAATAAGATCGAATCCATCACAACTTTAAAATGCAGCTCATAAGTATCTTAATATACTCAGGTGTAATAAGATCTAATCCATCACAATTTTAAAATGCAGCTCATAAGTATCTTAATATACTCAGGTGTAATAAGATCAATCCATCACAACTTTAAAATGCAGCTCATCATAAGTATCTTAATATACTCAGGTGTAATAAGATCTAATCCATCACATCTTTAAAATGCAGCTCATAAGTATCTTAATATACTCAGGTGTAATAAGATCTAATCCACCACAACTTTAAAATGCAGCTCTAATCCATTACAACTTTAAAATCCAGCTCATAAGTATCTTAATATACTTAGGTGTAATAAGATCTAATCCACCATAACATTAAAATGCAGCTCATAAGTGTCTTAATATATTCGGGTGTAATAAGATCTAATCCATCACAACATTAAAATGCAGCTCATAAGTGTCTTAATATACTCAGGTGTAATAAGATCTAATCCATCACATTAAAATGCAGCTCATAAGTGTCTTAATATACTGGGGTATAATAAGATCTAATCCATCACAACATTAATAAATCCATTAATAAATTAATTTCATCGGAATGATGAAATACTCCAAGAGTTGACTCACGTGGTAAATACTTGAATTAAGTCTCTCGACTTATCACGATTACGAGAGTTTACGATAGTATTTAGTAATTATCACCAATCAGTAAAAAACATAAATGAATTATTACTTAATTCTATTTTGATTTAAAAGAACATTTTAAGGAAATTAATCATCCAGATATTCACACAAAACATAAAATTTATAAATAATACCAAGGGTAAAAAAATCCCAATTACCAGTGTCCATCTGATGCACAGTTCCATCATGTCAGCAGATTTGTGAAAATATTACAAATTATAAACGATATATGGCGACAACAATATAACACTCATTCCTTTGTCAATTCAGCCACCATCCTCGTAAACTTGTACATTATTGATCTAAATATGTTCACATCCGAGTCAGCTATTGCACTGCACTCTCGGTACATTCTTTATATTGTGTCATAGAAGCCAACTTTGCTTCTAAATGTAGTTGAACAAAGCAGGTCTTCTAAGAGGGAACAGTTTAATCAATACGTTTCAGAGTCGCAGGTTAACCCACAAGACCATTTAAGGCTTTATAAAGAAATACAAAATCGATTAATAATTTACGAGCCTCAATCGAATGAAGATAAAAAAGCCTGCACGATCCAAGAACATTTAGTAACCCTCATTCTATGACAAATCGCCGCTAGACCAGTCCACTGTACTCCGTTAGATGATCGGAAGAAGATCTGCTAAAAGAAAGCCTTAATCTATCACAGTTGCATCTTTATAAGCTGATATGATAAAGGTTTGGTGTTGTCCATAAGATTGAAACGGAAATGGAATTTATTGAACACTTCATTCTAGTGCACAATATGGTGAGTTTATTGCGAAGTGGCAGTCTATTAATTTCATCCAACCACACAATTGTTTTACAAAGTTTTGGATTAAAATTGAATGATTTATATTTTCGATGTAGACAGGGTCGAATTGGGACAGTGTTGAACTATATATGCCCATATTCGAGTCAGCTATCGCGTAGTACTCTCAGCACGCTATTCCTACTGGGTTATAGAAGCCGATGTTACTTCTAAATAAAATAAATACTTCTACAGTAAATAAATCAGATATTCTAAGAGAGCGAGAGGGAACACTTAATTATTTATAATTAAAGCATTCATACTGACGACCTCCGTCGCCTAAGCTGGAATCTAGATTAAAAAAAAAGGATTCCAGTCTGGTTTCCATTTAAGGTCTTTTTATACATCTATCTGGTTGTTTGGAAGAGATTGCCATGTGGCAATATGCCCGCCAGGTTGTACTGTATGCAACGAAAGTGTAATACAATACAATGGAGGTTTCAAGACATTGTAATTTGTTTAGTCAAACATTGTTTATTCCACTAAAAATAACGGTATAGCCCTACCGGTTTCAAGGTTTTCACCTCATCATCAGAGAAGCACAAACAAGACTGAATTACGTTTGAACTGCTACTTACATACACGCGTCTAACGGTATATTATTTTTTATTAGGCATACATATATATTTTTTTTCCATATAAATAAATAAAGTGTAACTGAAAATACTACATTGTGCTGTATTACACTTCATAAAATAAATCTGGGTATCAATAGGAATCAAACCCGTAACCCCCGCCAGATAGGCGTCTTAACAACAAGGTCACGGAAGTCCCAGTTGATAGGTCATGGTCTCATTCCCGGGAGATCTCAAGGTGACTTTTTGCGTAAGGTACGACCACGCATTCGATCGACATTGACATTTTTCGTTACAAAGGGAGTCTACAAAGGTAAAAAAACCCTATAATTATTCATAATTATTAGCTATAATTAAAAACAAACCAATTTTATACCAGAAAAAAAGCCAGTTAATTAAAATAACTGAGCGTGGGTATTGAGTTTTGATTTACGCTCTAATCTGAAGTATTAACTAAAGGCAGTTAACATCTTACGTTACTTTGTAAATCAATATAACTGCGAATGGAGGCTGCATCTAAATATAACAGCGAATGCCTACCTAAGGGGACGACGACTAACTATATATCTTCCCACGACTAGCTTTGTTGCCAAATTTACAGCTTGGCTTTAAGACAGTCTTTAAAACTCGCGCAAGGAGTCATCCTTGGTAATGGGTGACGGCGGACATCACCTATATTCGCTGGCTGGCCCTTACCGAGAAAAATAATCGCGGCGCGACGCTAGACCACCAGAAGCAAGAGTAATTCTGCCAAGCATGTGTTTTAAGCCTTGGCAATATCGTTAACACAGTAGAGACATCCAAATTAAGGGATTTGAATACAACGATACAAAGTTTAAAATCGATCCATTAACGACATTTGGTAAAACACCTGTCTCCCCACCTGAAGGTTGCGGGTTCAAATATTGCTGGAACCCAGATTAAAAAAAAAGGATTCCAGTCTGGTTTTCCCCTTAAGGCCTCTGTAACATATTTTTGGTTGGTTGGAAGAGATTACCACACGGCAATACGCCCGCCAGGTTGTATTGTATACAAATTAAGTGTAATACTTACAAAACAATACATATCAGCCTAGCAATTGCAGAGAAAAGATACTGGATTCACGAAATTCACGAATCAGTTTGTAAATGTTTTACTGTGAGCTTCGAGAATAATTCTTAAGCTTTTGTCACCCTTACATTAGCACGCCTCCCCGCAGCTTGGAAACGAGGGGGGGTTTTGAAAGGCGAGGAACTGTGAAAATACTCCGCGAAACGTCTATTCATAATTCCACGTGATCGTTCATCCATGACTTTTCTCTTACCCGTCAGTTCTATTGCCTCTCATTTTTTGAAATTCGTTTAGATTACGACATTAATGTCACTTAAAGACTCCGTGAAATGAACATCTTTTTAAACCAATGAATAACAAGGTGAATTACAGAGTTTGATAAGTAAATTGTGTGAGAGACGCGAGGAAAAATATCTCAGAATTAAATCCAATGTTGCGAAATGCAAAGTCACGTCATAGAACGGTGTGAAACGAAAAGAAAATGCGATATATACGAGGCATATCCAGAAACTATAGTAAGTGTACTGAATTTTTGTAGGTTACAATTTTTTTTATTTAAACAAAAAAATTACGTGGTTACCGTAGTACATATGTAAGCTATTTTTCGACATAGTCGCCATTCCTCTCAATGCAGGTGGTGAAGCAGGGTATCAACTTTTTGATGCCTTCCTCGAAGTAGTTTCCCGCCAACCCCTCCGTCCACTTCTCCACCTCCTCCTTTACCTCCTCGTCGGTTGAAAACCTTTTTCCACCCATGTGCACCTTCAGGGAGGTAAAGAGATAGTAATCTGAAGGTGCTAGGTCAGGGGAATGCGCGGGATGGTTCAGGACATCCCATTTAAACGTGGCGAGCAGTTCCTTCGTGGCGTTGGCCGTGTGTGGTCTTGCATTGTCGTGCAGCAGGCAGACTCCCTTTGTCAGCATGCCTCTCCTCTTGTTCTGAATCGCCCTCCGCAATTTTTTTAGGGTCTCACAGTATCTTGCAGAGTTAATGGTCTCCCCTTGAGGCATATATTCAATTAAAATAATGCCTAGACAGTCCCAAAACACAGATGCCATGATTTTCTTGGCTGAAATTGTGGTTTCGAACTTTTTGGCGGAGGGTGAAGAGGTGTGACGCCACTGTTGAGACTGCCTTTTGGTTTCAGGCGTGTAGTGTGCAACCCAAGTTTCATCTCCAGTAACGATGGAGCGGAGAAATTCATCTCCATGGAGTTTGCAGCGCCTCAAAAACTCTTGCCTTTTTACAAAATTTTGTACTAGGCGGGAGATTGGTTTGACATTTTTCACGAAACGTGTTGTCGCGTCGACACTTCTCAACGTACTGACCTCGAACCGGTCTCGTTGCGGAGGGGAAGGGTCAGGCTACACGGAAGTGTAGCCAACATGTCGAAAATAAAATCCATCCGGTCGTGAGAGCCTCAGTACACTTAGTTTCTGGATACGCCTCGTATGTGTATATGGTTGAACACTGAACGAACGGACCAAGTTGAGGAGTTCTACTGTTTGGGTAGTTTTTTTTCTCAGATGATGGAATTGTTAAGAGGGATATCGAATGCATGTGATAATAGGAAACAAAGTCAAAAGGGTAATAAAATACTGTTGTAGAATATCGTCCTAACAACTTTGATGTATGTAAAAGGGTCTTTCAAATTGAGCATTTTTTAAATTCTTGGATAAAACACAGATGGCGTCGCGAACTTGCCTGTCTCTTGTGACATTTGAGAAGTGTAACGTATGACATTTATAAAAATTGAGTCGTATACAATACAACAACGCGTTCAAATTGTTGAATTATTTTATGTATTGTAATATCCGAAAACGGTGATGTTGATTGGGCACCAAGATCATGTGAGATCTTACACCGTTGAACTATTTTCTTTGAGGTTACGTGAAAAACCAGGTTCATAAGAACGACCCCCAATCAATTTCTGAGCTGAAGGACGAAATTATTAGCGTTATTGGTGAGTTAGAACCGCAACTATGCCAAAATGTCATCGAAAATTTTGACAAAAGATTGGACATGTGTGTAGCTGCAAGAGGTGGGCATTTGGCAGATATTGTTTTTTGGATTTAAATGTCATACATTATACTTCAATGACCAGTAAAAAGTTTTTTGAAATCAAATAAATTGTGTGTTTTATTCAAGAATTAAAAAAAATATAGTTAAAAAACCGTTCAATTTGACAGACCCTTTACATGTGGGAATGAAACGTGGACGTCGTAAAATACTGCAAAAAAAATGCCGATGTGCTCCGATCGCCTCACCTAGGTGTGCCATCAGATCCTGCACAGTGGTGTGGTCGGTGTGTTTGCTGGTGTGCAACGGGTCACTCACTTAAAAAAACCTCCACGGCATAGTTTCGCTTTCCAACTAAATTGACGATGGAATGCCGAGAGGATCCTCTGCTACGAGGTCCAGCAATGACTTTAAGCACTGAATTCAACATGGCCCAGGACCGGGAGGGATGGAGACAGGTGGTGTGCCGAGTTCGAGACATAGCAGATAACCTAGACGCTAAGGATTGAACACACGATAAAAATAATGTTTTTATATAAAAAATATATTTGTATTTTTTTTACGTTGACAATTTTATATTCCTGATTTATATGATTATAAAATTTTTGGTACTTCTGAAAATACTGTATTTTCTTTCTTTTACTGATGGGAAATAAGGGCTGATGTAGTGCACTATGAAATGGTTTGGACAGATAAAACGAATGAACGAACAATGACTGAAAAAATAAGTATCAGTGAGCAGGCGTGGACGAGGAAGACCAAAAAAAAAATAGAGTGACCAATGGAAGTTGTATGAAGTGGTGTATCAGTGTGGAAAGCAAAATGTGTGCTGCGATAAAAAAACGACAGCACTTTGTCTTATCTGCCTACTCGACAGGGAAAGGCGTAAGGTATATATGGATACACAATACCAAAATAAATATTTATAAATTGAAAGCAATATACTTAACTATCTTACGTAACATTTAGACCATAGACAAAAAAAAAGGAAATTAATTTGTATCCGAGTAGGTAAATGAAAATGGCGCGGAATCTGGGAGCGGCCCGCGGTGGCGTGATTCGCTGTATTCACATTTCCTAATCTCATTAGTTTTTCTGTTGTCTCGCCTCCACGAAACAGTGGGCGGCGTGGACAACCCACGAAATAGTGGGAGGCTTGGATGTTTCACGGAACGATTCTTTATTCGTTATTAACGGTACCAATGACGACACAATCGAGTCAGGCGATAAGCGTAGATAATATAATAAATTGCCTCTAGACCAGGGATGGCGAATCTATTTCTTCAAGTGTGTCAAGGAATACTCGTACGCCCAATTAAAAAAATCTTCGTGTGTCAGATACATAATACTTTTACACAAAGTAATATATTGTCCAAATATTTGTTTTTAACAAAGTAATATATTGTCCAAATATTTGTCAAAGCTATACTTATATACAAATTTATTACTTAACTAATCTTATTTATATATTATAATTTATGTACATACTTCATCTTATTTTCCTACATGTCATTTCATTTTTTATAATCTTAATATATTAGAAATAATTAACACCTACATACTACTTATAACTAGATAACAATTCTTACAACTAATTATTTAGCAAGAACAAGTCCACTCGTTCAGGCTACTTGTATTCCATCACATTCACTCAGACCTTGGTCGTCCCAGCTAATACTGTAGGTGGACTAGTCAGGCAACAGATAAATAATACGAAAATTAAAACTGTGCTACATAAATAATTATTATTTACCTGACAATGTTAATTTTCCCTATTTTCTTCTTCTGATAATAATGATAAAATAACATCTTACATTGAAGGTACATGTCACGACATTTTCATTACAAATAAGAGAAAATGTACCATTATTGTTTTCAATAACACCAAAATTACGAAACCATTTTTCGCGATACAAGCGTCCATTTTATCTTGGTTCAGTACTCAATTTCAATTAATTTATTCAGACATTTAAATGAAAGTACTATCGAAAAATAAATACATATTTTAAAATTCATCGTATAATCTGTTCAGGGACATCAACAATATAAGAAAGACACTGGGGCACAAGACACCCCTTCTACCTCACGTTTGGCCAAAATCTTTCCGTTTGTCGCTCGCTCACATATGAAGTGATGGGCATGTGTGAGACATATGGGACCCGCACCGCGTATGTGTATTGTACTAGAGATGGGAAAGAGTAGTTCACTAAGATGAACGAATCTTTTTTCGGCCGTTAGCCTGGCCGACAGCGAGCAAGCGTCAAAATGCTGAAGTTCCATGATACTTCAACATAATTTACAATATGTTAAAGCCGGCTTTCACCCACGACAATATCGAGGTAACGTAAGGTTATCCAATTAAAATAATAAAATGCATTGATTGTACCACAAAAACTATCTCCGCTGACCAGAGGGTTTACATACATACGTAGTAGTAGGTAGAGAAAAAAGACATCTACACTTTATCATCGCGATACACATATTTCGAATATTTTACATCCATACACCTTCCCATTCCCATACAGTTCCTTCGATTTCTTTGACTTTTTATACTTCCTTCATTCAAAATATCATACACTTGTTCCAACCTTACTCTCCTTGATCTTCCTCTACCACACCTTCTACTCACATTTGCACTGTATATATATTTTGTTGGTTTTCCTTTATTCATTAGTTTTACGTGCCCAAACCGAGTGTTCGGGTTTACATTTGTATTTAAACTTTTTGAACTCAAATTCTATGGTATATTAACTACCCATTGAGTAAAGAGGGTAGTTTTTAAAGCTACTAAGATTATGATAAATACCTTATGAAAGGGGAAGGGGCGAAGTAGGAGCCGTGAGGGATGCTGGTGGTACGCCACTCTTTGTAACTTTCATTAGATGGTTAAAGTTTAAAAAAAGTTTTCGAATCCCTGGTCTAGATAATGCTTGTTGTCAGGTAAATTGTCGAGCTCTGCAGTAAATCGTGCCGTGAGCAATTGATGCATTATTATTATTAATTAGGCAAACCACCCTATAGATAATATGATTGGTGTTTATTACAATTAAAAGGGAGGTTAAAATTGTAGTCAAGCTAATGTGTAAGACAATGTGGAAAGGATTACCTGGATGAAGTGGAAATGTAACAAAATCATTTTGCTCGTATATCAATTGATATATAGTGTTGAAATCAGATCCGTCTTCTATCTTTCAAAATCAGAATATTACAAACCGTCGCAGGAAAATTTCTTCGAGACAGGGTAAGAAACTCTTACATTCAACAGATCTGCAACACATATGAGTAGCAGGAAGATTAGACAGTGCCGGTGTGATCGTGTGGATAGGATGGACAGTGACAGAATCCTATACAGTGTAAGACATTCTCACGTTCAACAAATCTGCTATACAGATGATATAGTTGGATATAACAAGAAGGTGAAGCAAGACTGAAGTGCCCATATGGAAAGGACAGGCAGTGATAGAATCCCATAGATAGCTGGTCCTATACTATATCGGAAAGAAGTATCGATTTATTTTTTCATGCTAAATATCCTCAGTGAGATACAGGCAAAAGCCTAGTTTACTGGGGATACGACAAATGAAAGGCAACACACCCAGATCCATTAAAATTATATGTCCAAATCAAATTACCTGTTGTTTTTTCTCAAATTGTGTATATTTCTTGTCATGTGTAATAATAATAATAATAATAATAATAATAATACTTCCCAGGAATGATTTTCGCAATATAATAGATTCAAGATCTACATCAAGAAGAAAAATAGTTAAGAAATTCACTTAGGTATCATCGGGAATCGTACTCAAAACTCTCCAAGTGGAAGACAAAAGTTTGACAAATAGATCATCAGAGTAAAGAAGAGTTCCTTAGATCAATAATAACATTGAAGGAAGGGTAGCGACAGTGAACAAGGTAAACGAACGAAGAGAAACTTAGACTTAGGAGAAGAAGGATAGCAGTAAAATGAATGCTGTGGATAAGTGCTCTCAGAAAAAATGCGGAGTGTCAGTATATGGAAGAATTATATTATTAAATGTTAAGATGCTTTAAGTAAGATTTTAATAAAATGAGTCTTAAGATGGTTTGGACATATGGAGAGAATGAACAAGTATACAAATCAGAAGTGCAAGATGTGTATAGAACGAGAAAAAAAATGCTGGATGAAATGGATAAGATTTCAAAACAAGGTAAAGTGGGAAGTGTGTATAAAAGAATATTGTGCATGGCGAGATCTATGAATGTCGAGGAGGTGAAAAGCGTGTGCTTGGATATAACAGTTTGGAGAACTGTTCTTACTACCTACCCCACAAAGGACACGGTATGATGATACGTATGTATGATATTTATAAAAATAACATTGACGTTACGATTTGCCACACAACTGGCATTGTCCAATGAATAATTGATTATTCTATCTATTTTCGTCACATGACTCGGTTGAATCGTGAGTGGTGCCCTGAAGGTTCCTGCCCTGCCATTTATAACAGTATCGGTTCACACCCCGATACGATGAGTAAATGTTTGCTTAACAATCAATATCGAAAAAATCAAATGTCTTTCAGTCACTTTTCCTCACCCTTGGTCTACGGAAAGTGAAAGTTGATTTAGATCAGTGTTTCCCAAAGTATGATACAAACATTAAATTTGACTAGTTTATTGTCTAGTGATGTACGAAAATTGAGTGGCGAAGTGCCAAATCAGCCTATACGACGAATATGTTGAAATGAGGTAATGGAGCTCAAAGTCTATGGGTTATTTTAAATCAAATGTTGTGTAATTAATGATTTTTATTCATTGAAAATATACATTCTACAATTACTACAATAAAAATTAAAAAAATTAATCTTATATTATGACAAGATCATTTGATGATTAAAGTTTTTTGTTTGATAGGCATATTTGGCATAAAAGTATACCACGAAAATCGCTTTGCCAAAAAAAAAAATGGTAGATGACTGCAGTAGTACCATTTATAAATTTGAAGTAAAGACACTTCTGGCTTATAAAGAAATGTTATGTGACCCAAATTTTAACATTAACAATTTTTTGGTTTTGTTGGATAGACTGGTTTGGCTCGATGTCACTCAATTATAGCCGATACCTTCCATTCCTTGCACTATACGGAAAAATTTGGTAAATACTCGTATAATATATTTTCTTAATTTATTTTACCACCAGTGACGGTTTGATTAAACAGGTTAAATAAAAAAATCGACAATAAATATTTTAATAAAAAATATAATTTAGTTATTATAAAGTTGTTATTCTCTCATACAAAAACGAACGCCATTAATCTCATCCTGAATAAACTAGCCTTTTTTTTTTCGATTAGTATTTTTTCAGATGTCCAACAGAGAGCAGCTGAATTTCTGAAAAGCAGTTTCAGGGAGGGTTCTTTCATCCCTTCGGGATTGATAGGAGTGACAGAAACATTTTCCAGGATACCAAGACATATTATGGGAAACTGAAAAACCTACACTAACCTTTTTATTAGATGAAAAAAAAACTGTTGCATTCGTTGTCTGGCATTTTATAAAACACAATGTTATTTTAAAACCTATATGTAAAATAAAAATAGCTACCGCACCTCGGTTTAGAACTCCAATATTTTTCGTATAACAATAATAACTCACTTTTAAAGCTTCTTTTATAGAGCCGATTATCATTAAGGGCGCTTTAACTTCAAGTGCCCTTAAGGATAATCGGCGGCGATTTAAACCCACTATTTGGAGAGAAAAAAACGATGATGAACTTCAATGAAATCTTGGATTGTCGGATATGTGATTCGGCTTTAGGTGTAGGCTAATATATGTGTGTAGTGTTCATATAGAATCGTACATTCTGGTAAGACACCGAAAAGGATTGTCTTCAAGTGTTTCCTAAAGCTGTACATGTCACCCATATATCTAATACTTTGAGGCAATTGAAATATTACTTGAGAAAACAAGCAATAACCAAAATCAAAAATCGTCATTCATTAAATATTACGTTAAAATGCAATCACAAAATGAAAACGGTAAAAAATACACGTTTATCGACTAAAATCAATTAAGAAAGTACATATACTCGTATAAATACCATCACGCCATTTCCCTGTCGGGGCATGCAGAGAGGATATAGCACCATTTTTTAAAACTCGACACACATCCTTAGCCTCTTCCACATTCATACACCTTCTCATTAAACCTCTACGATTTCTGTCTTTCTATTTTACTTTTTTCACTATATCATTCGCTTGATCCAACCATATTATTATTATTATTATTATTATTATTACACATGACAAGAAATATACACAATTTGAGAAAAAACAACAGGTAATTTGATTTGGACATATAATTTTAATGGATCTGGGTTTGTTGCCTTTCATTTGTCGTATCCCCAGTAAACTAGGCTTTTGCCTGTATCTCACTGAGGATATTTAGCATGAAAAAATAAATCGATACTTCTTTCCGATTTTTGATAACACAAAAAACCCCGTTGCACGCTCTCATCAACCTGACAAACAGTGACACTCAACTACAACTGGAAACACCCTGCGAAACTCAACTCCTCACACATTATCGCTCCAGAAAGACCAAAAATATTCATCCCACAATATACTGCACACAATCATAAGAATAAAAATCAAAACAAATTCAAAACAAAAAAAAAGAAGAACACACAGAAACAAAAATACAATAACAACCAAAATTAAAACAATAATAAGAGACCCACACTCACGAGCTCACATAAATCCTTTCCACTCGTCATTCATCCTGAAAGCCCAAGTACTCAAAATCCTGTCGCAATAACAACCACGCTCCGATCAACTGTCTAAATGGTTTTCCTACCTTTACTTTTATTGAAGTCGGCACGCCATTGTATGTAATGGGAGCCAAATAAGCATATTGCCTTTGGGCAAAAGAGGTTGTCCTTGGTATTCTTCTACCATAGCTTCCATTTGCTTTTGCACTACATTTATTTTGTTAATCTTTCTTCAATCTTTCGTTCTACATGCCTAAACCACCTCACAATGTTCTTTTCTATCTTACTCAATACATCGTCCTTAAGTTCACATTCATCTCTGATTACTTCATTCCGTATTCTGTCATATATTGTCATTCCATGCACGCATTACTACAGCATTTAATCAGCTCCTTCAAGTCTTTTTCCACGTCCACGTTTCACTCACATACATCAAAGTTGAAATTAAGAAATTGACTATAAATTAATGTTATATTGTGTACAGCTTCAGAAAATAGTCAAAAAAATAATAAAAAACATCTGGTGAACAGTTATATCCCAAAAATCTCTCCGCTCTTGGCCGAAATCGTCCCATGCCTCGCTCACCCCTCAGCCCCAACCATTTAAACATGTATATCGGTACCAGTTCGAACAGAATTTAGTCTTGTTTGTGCTCCCCTGACGATGAGGTGAAAGCCTTGAAACCGGTAGGGTTGTACCGTTACAAAAAGTTGAATAAACAGTGTTTGATAAAAATAAATTACAATGTCTTTAAACCTCCACAACGTTAATGCCTTAACTATAAACAACAAAATAATAAAAAACTTGTTTTCTAATTTATTTCATATATTTTAAACCATGAGTGTTTACCACACCATTTTTATTCATAATTTCAGTTCCCTGCGGAAAATAACCTTTATCTCTTCTCAATTTCTCGCGATGCTGTGCATCCTTCATCCACTGATCTCCGGAAAATCGCTTGACATCATACATCAAATGATCTCGTTGGAGGACGTCCTTAAAGCCTTTTGCTGGTTCCTGGTCCCCACTCACAACACACGTGGCGTCTATTCATACACATTCTAACTTGTTCAGACATGACACTTTTGGACCATATTGGTACCTCGCGAGGAATTGAATTATTAACATTTGATGAAGGTTATACAGTAAAACCTGGGTTTTACTGTATACAAATCTAAAGGTATGTCTG
This sequence comes from Odontocerum albicorne, assembly GCA_949825065.1. Taxonomy (NCBI): domain Eukaryota; kingdom Metazoa; phylum Arthropoda; class Insecta; order Trichoptera; family Odontoceridae; genus Odontocerum; species Odontocerum albicorne. Next base: position 7,558,742 of record OX463858.1, read on the forward strand.
TGTCCCAGCCCGGAGGTTGTGGGTTCAAATCCCACAGGAACCCAGATGTTTAAAAAGGATTCTTGCTTGGTTTTCACTTACGGCCTGTTTAACATATTTCAGGTTTGTTGGAAGATATTGCCACTTGGCAATACTCCCGCCAAATATGTATTGTATACAACGAATGTTTAATCCAAGACAATACTTAGTTTCACGTGACTCCACGACGTGATCCGTAGTCTAAATTTCTACATATGGTAGTCATAAAATAGTCGGCAAACCCTCACTGACGATCTCAGTGGCCTGGATGGTAAGATGCTGGTTTTCCAACCGGAGTTCCAGATTCGATTCCTGATGGTACTCAAAAAATGAAAAGAATACAAAAGGGCACCAGTTTGGTAAAATAATTCGCCTGGTAACAATACTGTCACGCACTAAACGTGTGGGAACATTGTTGCTTGTCTACGTGCAATAATATTTCCAGCACGTACGATTGCGAACTGTGAGTTGTTTGCCGACTCCAATGGATGTTTTTAAATTTATTTAACACTTCAATGTTTGACAATCGGGTGGGTTTGTTGCCAGACGACAACCTCTTCCAAGCAACCCGACAAAAGTAAATAAAGGAAGTCGCATGGTCGCTAATAATATTCAATTTTTTAATAATTTTTGCAAAATTTATGAACAATATACACAACTATAAAAGCGATATACTCGTATCATCAAAGGATAAACATAGGAATGTATGCCGAAGAGAAAAGGAAAATTGGGAATTAAACGCGAAACATTAAAATTGACTTGAGATAAATTTTTTTCCAATAGCTTTATAAATTTTCCAATAACGAAACGAGTTTCAAATTATTTGCTAACTAATCCCAGAGTCTCACTGCGTGGATAGAAAAGAACAACGAAAAAAGTACTGGAAAGCCAATAAATAATTCCTATTTTAGCATAGCTCAAGTCCACGATCGTAAAGATGCTGAATATTTTCGGCGAGATAAGAGTGGGTGGCGATATAATTAAGGATATTATACAGGATGGTGCAAAAGCCACTCGACTATTTTAAAATAAAATAAGCTTTTTATTTTTCAATAACTCACGTTTATTTAATTATAAACAGAAAACACACTTTTTGCAACAAAATTTTATTTGGTTTTAAAAATTACATCCTTTAAATAATCACCATTTTGCTCTTCCCACTGACGTGCTCTTTCTAAGGCGGTGTGGCCCAAAAGTCACTAGATTATTTAAAATTTAAATAACTTTTCACGATTTAAATTAATTTTATTATTTTTATTAAAGATTATTAAAGCGTTATCTTTGAAAATTAAATATGGAGAAATTCACGACTGAGCAACGTGTTTAAATAATCGAATTTTATCTAGAAAATCAACGATTAATTGTGCGAACGCAAAGAGCTCACACTCGTCACTATGTGGTCTGAAAACCACCATATCAACAAATGACACTTAACTTAGTCTGACAATTTCAAATTCAGGGGTTTATGAGTGATTTACCACGTGCTGGGAGGCCACGTTCATGGAGGTCACAGGACAACATTCAGCATGTACGTGACTTTTGGACCAACCTGTACAAATGACAATATGTGAATTTTTGTCTATTTATCATTTTGTCTATTAATCAAACAATTAATCTTACCCAGAAGTCTCGATTTATTAGGGCCGAAGACAGACTGTATCCCAGCCACGTTCATCAATATGTTCGCATCATCAATTCAGATATGTTTAGGAGTGTTATACAAATGAATACACACACACGTCATTACGCCATTTCCCTGTCAAGGTATGTAAAGAGGACAAAGCCTCAGACTTTCTTGTCTCGACACATTCTTTGCCTCTTCTAAAAGAAAAACTCCTATGATTTATGTAACTTTCTACGTTTCTTTCTTTCAAAATGTCATTCACTCGATCTAACCATACTTTCCTTGGTCTTCGTCTACCACATTTTCCACACACACCACAAACATATATATTTGTTTTTAATTTTTTTTCATCTATTCGTTCTATTATACATGCCCAAACAAGCCGCCACTTCAGAGTGCTCTTCTTAATTCATTCAAAACTTACCTTAAGTTCAATTCATCCCTAATCACTTTGTCATACTTTATCATCCCTTTCTTTCCTTTCCTAAAAAGATAATTTCATATAGCCCTATTTAGAGAGCAACCCTCCTCAAGGACGCTATACTTCGACTCGAACCCACTATTATTAAACAAATCAGGTCTGGAAGCGATAATTGCGTCCGAGCAAAAAATGTTTTACACTTTGTTGTACACAGCATAACCTTGCGGGACTACTGCCATGCGGCAATATTTTCCAACCAACTAAAAATATATTTATGAGAGTTGAAGTGAAATCCGTATTTTTACAAAAATCTGGGTTCCAACGGGAATCGAATCCGCAATCTCTGTATAAGAAGATATACGTCTACTAACAAGGCCACGGAGATCAACATTTTTTAAATTTATTTTTTATATATTTTACACATGACAAGAAAGACACATAATTTGCGAAAAAAACAACAGGTAATTTAATTTGGGCATACAATTTTAATGGATCTGGGTTTATTGCCTTTCACTTGTCGTTTCCCCAGGCTTTTGCCTGTATCTAACTGAGGATATTTAGCATGAAAAAATAAATCGATACTTCTTTCCGATTTTCGATTACCTACACAAAAACAAAACCCCGTTGCACATTCTCATCAACCTGACAAACAATGACATCCCAAAAACGTTCACCCCACAATATACCGCACACAATCATAAAAATAAAAACAAAAATATACATTATAGCCCATGTTTTTTTCTCTGTACACATTTCTACAGCATTCATTGAATTGCTTTCACCCTTTTTTCCAGTGTAGGTTTATGAATTTGAAATTTTCTGTGTAAGTACTGGGAACTTGCTTGGTTGTTTGAACTCCAGACCTTTAGCACTTTATAAGAAAATAAAATTATGCGTTGCGAGTCATTTCCCTTTTCCCGTGATGTCCGACCATAAGTCCGTCGTCGCTACCATTCATTTCACACTCATGTGTGTCGCCACTGGAGGAGTCCCTTTGGGCTATTCCTTCTTCGGCACTATGTGACGTCATGCTCATAAAAATAAATATAAAGAAGATTTCCATCTTCTAATGTAGATCGCGCTGGATGGGTACTTATTTTGCCCCACATAACAGCGTGGATGGAGTTAGTATCGAACAACAGTGTAGGTTTATTTTAATATGATGCAATTTAGTCTGTCTTATGCTCTTGTTACTTGATTACAGTGATGTGTGTTACTTGGATATCAGTGAAGAGTTCTGAAATAAGTTGGAGAGGCTCCAAAATAACATATTTGTTGTATTTGATTAATACAATATTTAATTTAACGAATAGTTTTTTTATAAATCGTAAAATAGTTTTTCTCTAACTGACGTTTTAATTCCTAATTTTTATTATCCTGACTTTTTAATGCATTGTATGATTTGTATATATCTTTAAATAGGCCAAGATCCACAATGAAATAATACTAATTATGAACATTTCATTTAAGGTATAAAAAAATCGAAAATCCAATTATCGAATACCCCATCCCTAGCCAATGCAGACTAACGTAGTGACTTTTGACAAACGTCACCAAATATTATTTAATTTTAACAAACTACCACATTTTTTCTAATTTGTAACAAGATGTATTAATTTGTCATTATTGTTAGTTTTTTGTATTTACCTAAATAACTTGCTATTTATTAGAATCGAGGCTTATATTAAAGTTGATAAAATAATTAAAATTACTGAACGTCGTTACAAGGTTGTAGTGGGGCAAATTTGTGAACTTTCACACGACTCATCCTAGATTTTATGAACTATAACAGATTATACGAGTGAATGAATGAATGAAAATATTTTAAATGCGTTTTAAGATTATGCGATGTGGCTTAAACCAAAAAGGAAAAGCAATTTGTAACTGTAATTAAATTCCAGACGTGACGCTAGTGTCCTGGACGCGGATGGGCGAAGGGGTGATGCTTCGCAGGACTGGAAGAATGTGGTGTGGGAAGTAATTGAATTTTGAAATGCAAATTTTCGCATAAGATCTTTATCTTACATATACCCCTCAATTTACGCGATTTCGTTTTGCGTGGTTTCACCTAAACGCGGTTAAGTAAATACTTTTCAAAAGACAATCCTTTCCTCACTTTTTTAATATTGTCTAGTACATTATCCATAATCAATTGCGGATTCTCACCTCAATCAGCGTGCTTGACACTGGAGGTCACAGTGGAGATGCAGATTAGCAACATAATAAATAACTACTCCATTTTTTGACTTAATTTGATTTCCACATTAAATAGTTAGTACCAGTGTATCGAAAAATAACATTTACGAATAAAAATTCAATTTTGTAGAAGTTTCTTACCGAAATTTGCACGATTTTGATTTACGCGATATTTTTCTTCGAACGTATCTACCATGGAAATCGAAGGATGTACAGTACCCGGCGGTAAGTAATACACATCGGGCTTAAGAAAGAGACTGTCGGCCATAATCGGCTAACTTCGGCTTTGTAGAACGTCGTCTCTGTCGCACGATGCGCTAACAAACCGGTATCTAGAAAGAGCGAATCGCGACGGAACACGTGTATGAATGACAGAGACGACGCTCCACAAAGCCGAAGTTAACCGATTATGGCCGACAGTCTCTTTCTTAAGAATAAGAGATAAGCCAGGTTTTACAGTAAACATTGAAGCATAATAAATTCTCACCACCAACATGCCTTTTCTTTATTGGGGTGAGCAGAGAGAATTCACTTCATCCTATCCTGGCACATATCTATCGATTTGGCCACGTCGATACACCTCGTCATGCATGTTTTCGTATTATAAATTATTTGACTCTTTCACAATTTGATTCATTGGTCGTGCCACGTTTTTCTACGCCTTCCCAAACTTATCGTACCTCTTATACTACTTGTATAGATTATTGTTGTAAGTCTTTCATCATTAATTATTTTAACGTGGCGAAACCATTTAAATTGTCTTTTGAATAAATAAATATATTATAGTTTTATTGATAGCAACATATCATGAACATATATAATAAATGTGTACATATATCCTGAAAGTACAAATATATTTCAAGATAATGGAGAATAAATAACATTCTAAGCTATTAAAAGATCTGAGCTCATCTAATAACATCCCCTCAGACGACATACACCCCCACCAATAGAGGGCGAGCCCGGCTGCAGGGACATCAGAGGTTTTCAACCCACACTTTTGTGTACAGCACCGTACAAAGACTGTGGAATAGGTTGATGGCTGCCGCGCGATACTGGGATATTTCGGCTCGCTTTATGCTTTTCCATTGAAAAGTAGCAGGGTGAAGAGATTCCTCTTTAGCAGGTAGAAGCTGGTCGTAAGTAAAACGCAGTAGACTGGAGTGAATTGAGAATATATTTTTGACGTTTTGCGCTCCTTATGTGCGGCCAATCGCTCATCGCAAGCGCCTATTTTCGCCCGTGCATGCCGTCATGGCTTGCGAGGTATTACATATCTCCCACGTTTTCGAATGCATGTGCAGGCCGACTTTTGATACTAGCTCTCGCGGAGGCCACGCATAAGGAACATTTCATTACGCACACAGCAAGTAAATCAAGCAAAACATCTTAAAAATATCAAATAACAAGAAAATATACATCAATCATATTTTAGGTGACGCATACGTCCGATACACTCTTGTGTATGTAATTCAAAAGCAAAAAATAAATAAATGACAATTAATAATCAGTTAATACAATCAATTCAGTTAAATAAATAAAAGGTTCACCCATAAAAAAATAACATGCAAATGAGACACACACCCCCACTATTTAAGGGGTGAGCTCAGTCGCATGGAGATCAGATATTTTTCAGCCCACACTTTTGAACACTCCTTTATGTATAATGCCCTCACGCCTTATTCTGTTTTATACGTGTCGAATCCGTCCAAGTATTATGTTAGAGTTTTTAAACAGTGCATTTGTGGCCTAGTCGGTAAGACTTGCCTTTCATCTGGAGGTTTCGCCTTCAGTCACGATGCTATAAAAAAAATGTTCTACTTTAGTTAAAGCTTTCAAAACATTTCACATTCCAAAATTCTACACAATCCAAGTCAAAACACTCCTTTCTTTTTATTCCCTCAATCCACATTTCCTAATGTCCTCACTCCTTATTCTATTAAATTGTTTAACCATACATTCTACGTAACGATCTCAATTCTACTGTATTTACCTTGCTTTCATAAACTTTCTGCTACCTTTAAGATTCGTTTACATACCCTAATGTTGGTAGAAAGATTAAATTATTTTACTAGACTTCTCTAGAAATGGTCCTATCGACAAACACACTGTATAACGCACCAATCACTTTATTTTCTGCTGCTTATTTTCTTTCAATCTTCTTCTTCCTAGTGTCACAACGTTGACCATCACCTGAGAGAAAGCATATTTGTCTCCGGCAGCCCGAAAAAGACCCCCAACGCTCCTTATACCAGTCCAATCACGTATATTGCGGAGCCAGGAGATTTGCCTCCTGCCAACACCTCTTCGACCCTCTATTTTGTCTTGGATGATCAGGTGCAGTAATTTGTATATTTGTCCTCTAAGTACATGACCCAAATAGGACACCTTTCAGATTTTAATATTAGTCAGCAACAATATTAGTCAGCATCATTCTTAATTTCTTCATTCTTTGTTCTATCAAGCGTTGTTTTTACACAGAGTCTACGCTACACAGCGGAAGTGTAACGCCATATATCGTAACAATACATTCATTACAACTCTGATTATACTGTGATAACAAATATTATTATTTTCCCCATTTTATCTCCATTCCTGTTTCGGCAATAAACATTTTTGTACGATGTAAAACCGCGCTGTTGGCATTTCGATGCGCGAACACGCCAAATAAAAAAAATATATTTAATGAATTACGTGTTGGGCATTATTTGCAGAATCACGACTTGATGAAATCGCGTGACTGAAATTCTTTTCGATTTTTTGGGCGACATCGTGAGAATCAACTCGCTGTTGTCCGTTCTTTGCCAATTTTCATATTTTTCGTATTCAGCAGTTGTATGGATGGCATACATGCACTATGTAGAGAAACATACCATCACGCCGTATCCCAATCGGGGTAGGCAAAGCGGACAAAGCGTCAGACTATTTATCTCGAGCACACACCTCGTCTCGTCGTCGTTGCTGGGCCTCGTATTGGATGATCCCCTCATTATTATATCGTTTAAGTCAGTTGGCAAGTGAAACTGTGCCGTTGATTTTGTTTCGAGTATGTCGTTGCACACCAGCAAACTCACCGGCCACATTGCTGTATTGTATCTGATGGCACACCGAAGTGAGACGATCGAGCACACCGGCCTGTTTTCTCTCTTTTTTTCCTTTTTTGATAGAATATATATTACCGAAGTCATAGGCATCCTTATACTTCCGATTGCTAAGCGGAAAAATGCCTGTGTAATTCGAGAAGAATAGCACAGCGCGCGATTCGAACCTGTGACCTTCCGCACGGCAGTTCAGTGCGTTACGCCTCTTCTACATCCATATACACATTTTTACACAGCGCCTACCATTTCTTTTACTTTTAATATTTCCTTCTTTCAAATGTTATACACTATCCAACTATACATTCTTAGGTCTTCCTCTAGCACGCATTTCACTCACTAATTTTGATAGTCTTTCGTCATCCATTCATTTCACATGCCCAAATTATCTCAGCGTGTTCTTCTTTATCGTACTCAACACAGCCTTAAGTTGATAGTCATCCCTAATCACTTCAATCCGTATTCATACATCGTCCCCCCGTGTATTCTTCTCAATGCACACATTTTTTACAGCACTTTTTCGGCTCCTACCAGTTTTTCCACGTTATAGATATATTTATATAAATATTATACATTATATATTATATAATTAGCATGACGCTTGACTTACATCTGAGGGTTTCGGGTTTGATTACCGGGTTCCATCTGAGGGGTTCGGGTTCCATTTTGGGTATGATTAAAAAATAAATTAAAAAAAACAATACATGCATATGCCGAGTACCTTTTCACGTGCGATAGTTTTGTCAACATGTGCTATGGCGAACTGCGAATTCTGTGCCTTCTCGAGTGATTCTAACCCAGAAAGTTCAATTACTGGAGCCAAAATCAATATTGTTTCCCGTCCATGCTTTTTAATATAGTCAAATAACAAATTAGCATATGTTGAAAGGCACCATATGAAAGTAGAAGACTTATTTCGTTTTGTATTGAAAGATAGAGAAAATACATTTTTTTACACCTTTATAATAAGAAAAGCCAATCTATTTAACTTTCTACTGGCAATGTGCCCCCTCTTATCTCGTCGAGAATTTTCAGCGTCTTTCCAATCATGGATTAGCGCTACGCTCAAACGGAGATTGTTTATTGGCCTTTCCAGTTCACCGCTCCTCTTTCTTTACGTCGTCCTTGACTGTCCATGCAGTGAGACTCTGGAATCAGTTACAAACCAATATAAGACTCGTTCCGTCCTTGGCATGCTTTAAGAAGCGACTGAAAAACCTCTTAATTCTTAGTCAGTAAAATAACGTGTTTCATTCCTGATTTTTCTTTTCCTTTCCTCTCCACTATCCCTTCCTTTCCTTTTGATTGATGATATCTCTTTTTATATGAAAAATAATGTTCGGGTGATTGCCCGTCTTTGTGAGGTTCGTGGGCATGTGCTCACGTATATGTTTATGGATTTCGTGGAGATGGATAGTCATTTGAATGATTTATGCGACAACGTAACTTGCTTCATTTACTTTTGTCTGGTTGGTTGGAAGAGATTGCCGCCTGGCAATAAGCACGCCAGATTGTATTTGCAATAAAAGTGTTAAATGTTAATAATTATCGAAAATGTAAATCATTCAGTTTTAATTAAAAACAATTGTGTGGTTTGATGAAATAGACTGTAATTTCACAATAACCCCGGTATATTGTATAATATGTTCAATCAATTCCATTCCATTTCTATAAAAATTGAATCGACAACGATCTATGTTTATTTTTAAATAGGCAATCCACCCAAACTAGGATGATTTATGTCATCAAATCAAAGTCACTATGCAATTATATGAGTCAATATAATAAAACTTTAAAAAAAAATGTCAATTATGAAATAGACTGCCCCTTCGCAATAACCCCGCCATATTGTACAATATGTTCAATCAATTCCATTCCATTTCTATAAAAATTGAATCGACAACGATCTGTGTTTTTTTTAAATAGGCAATCCATCCAAACTAGGATGATTTATGTCATCAAATCAAAGTCACTATGCAATTATACGAGTCAATAAAATCAAACTATTTAAAAAAAATGTCAATTCCAGACAATTTAAAGTACCAACTGATTAAGCTTCAAAAATTTAATAATCGATCTATAAATGGAAAAGTTCCACGAAGAAAGAAGAAACGCAACATTTATTAGATGTGGTAAAGATATGGCTTTTAGTAAATCAAATTTGTCTCATCAAGGACAACCGAAAAATACATGGTCTATAGTTTCATCAACCAAACCACACTCGTAGTCAGGATTCTCCGCAATATCCATTATGTAAAGGTGACTAACCACCAAGCAGTGGCCTGGCCTCAAACGACATCTTGTTTTTGTTCATTCTTATTATATTAAACAATGGTTTAAGAGGGATAGATTGATTAATTTCTTTATATCTAGACCCTTTATTTACACCATGTATATCCTAATCCAACGCCTAGCTGACTGGAATGTGTACATATTTAGTTCTAAACTGTTCCGAGTTCAACTTGGTCTGCAATAAAAATGTAAATCATTCACTTTTAACTCATATCTTTGTAGAACAATTGAATTATTGGATGGAATAGATTGACACTTCGCAATAAACCCACCATATTGTACACTAGAATGAAGTGTTCAATAAATTCTATTCTATCTCTATTATAAACGTGTCTACAACGCCATATCTATAGTATGTTATATCAGCATAGAAAGATGCAACAGTGGTGGATTATGGATTCTTTTTAGCACGTTTTCTTCCAAACAGCTAACGGGACTCAGTGGGTTTTTCCAGCGGTGATTTTTGAAATATGTCTGCCATAGGTAGGGATTGTTAAGAGTTTTTAAGTCGTACAGTGATATATTGTCTTTTTTTTATCTTCGTTCGCTTGAGGCTCGTAAATTCTTTGTTATTATATTTCTTTATAAATCCTTAAATTGTATTTCTTTATAAATCCTTAAGTAGAAGCCAGACAGGAATCCTTTTTTTTTAAATCTTATCTTAAATAAAGAAGCTTGATTTGAACCTGCAACCTCCGGGTTGGGATCACAGGTCTTGACAACTAGACCATGGAGGTCGTAAGTATTAATGCCTTAGTGATAAATAAAATAATTAAGTGTTCCCTCTCGCTCTCTTAGAAGATCTGCTTTATTTCCTGTAGAAGTATTTATTTTATTTAGAATTAACATCGGCTTCTATAACCCAGTAAGGAATAGCGTGCTGAGAGTACTACGCGATAGCTGACTCGAATATTGGCATATTTAGTTCAACACTGTCCCAATTCGACCCTGTCTACATCTAAAAAGTAAATAATTCACTTTTCATCCAAAATTTTGCAAAACAATTGTATGGTTGGATGAAATAGACTGCCACTTCGCAATAAATTCACCATATTGTGCACTAGAACGAAGTGTTCAATAACTTCCATTTCCGTTCCAATCTTATCGACAACACCAGACCTATATCATATCAGCTTAGAAAGATGCAACTAATAGCCTGAACGAGTGGACTTGTTTTTGCTGAATAATTAGTGTAAGAATTGTTATCTAGTTATAAGTAGTATGTAGGTGTTAATTATTTCTAAGATCTCATATATTAAGATTGAATAAATAAAATAAAATGATATGTAGGAAAATAAGTTTAAATAAGTTCATAAATTATAACATATAATTAAGATTAGTTAAGTAATAAATTTGTATATAGGTATAGCCTTGACAAATGTTTGTATAGTAATTTACTTGTTTAATAAAAAAAAAAAAAGACCTATATCATATCAGCTTAGAAAGATGCAACTGTGATAGATTAAGGCTTTCTTTTAGCAGATCTTCTTCCGAGCATCTACTATAACGGAGTACAGTGGGCTTGTCCAGCGGTGATTAGTCATAGGAAGAGGGTTACTAAATGTTCTTGGATCGTGCAGTAATGTACTGTCATTTTTTATCTTCATTCAATTACGGTTTTTTTTTCTTCATTCGATTAGTGTCTTTATTTATCTTCATTCGATTAGTGTCTTTTTTTATTTTCATTCGATTAGTGTCTTTATTTATCTTCATTCGATTAGTGTCTTTTTTTATCTTCATTCGCTTAAGGCTCGTAAATTATTATTTGATCTTGTATTTCTTTATAAAGCCTTAAATGGTCTTGTGAGTTAACCTGCGACTCTGGAACGTATTTACTCGTAATTAACTGTTCTCTCTTACTCTCTTAGAAGACCTGCTCTGTTCAGCGTAACTACAATTAGAAGTAAAATTGGCTTCTATAACACAGTAGGAAGAATGTGCCGAGAGTGCAGTGTGGTAGTTGACTCGGATGTGAACATATTTAGATCAATATTGTTATGCTAAGGCCACACCAAAGTGCTTCGCTAGGTACTGCGTGACTAATAGACTAGGTGACTTCATGTTTGGCCACACCAAAGTGCTTTGCACAAATTCATTTGACATTTGGGAGCGGATGAGTCAACAAACGATGTCACTCTCAAAACGAACCAATTTCATTACAATTTACCATATTTATTTACTTCCTGTGCAAATTCATTCCAAAGTAATTTTATTACAGGTACATTTTTGTATAATTTGCTCGCCGGATTCCACAAAGGCTTCCTTTTATACACAGCTGTTATTAAAACTTCCGATATCTTGTAAAATAACTTGATGACACAATTAAATTAACGAACACTTCTGTTCGTTAGGAGACTCACTAGGTGACTAATCGTCACGTAGCGTGGCGCGAAGCGTGCAGTGTGGCCATTGTGATAGTATGCGGTGCGTTGGTTCGTAAGGATATGTCGACTAGCTCGCAGCGTAGCTTAAGCCCCAAGCGAGGCTCCTACTTGTGTGGCCGAGGCCTTAAAATTTAGGAGGATGGTGGCTGAATTAGCAGACGTATGAATGTTTTATTTTTTTCTTCATATATCGTTTATACTAGGCATATCCAGAAAGTAAGTGTACTGAATTTTTGTAGGTTACAATTTTTTTATTTAAACAAAAAAATTAGGTGGTTACCGTAGTACATATGTAAGCTATTTTTCGACATAGTCGCCATTCCTTTCAATGCAGGTGGTGAAGCGGGGTATCAACTTTTTGATGCCTTCCTCGAAGTAGTTTCCCGCCAACCCCTCCGTCCACTTCTCCACCTCCTCCTTTACCTCCTCGTCGGTTGAAAACCTTTTTCCACCCATGTGCAGCTTCAGGGAGGTAAAGAGATAGTAATCTGAAGGTGCTAGGTCAGGAGAATGCGCGGGATGGTTCAGGACATTCCATTTAAACGAGGCGAGCAGTTCCTTCGTGGCGATGGCCGTGTGTGGTCTGGCATTGTCGTGCAGCAGGCAGACTCCCTTTGTCAGCATGCCTCTCCTCTTGTTCTGAATCGCCCTCCGCAATTTTTTAGGGTCTCACAGTATCTTGCAGAGTTGATGGTCTCCCCTTGAGGCATATATTCAATTAAAATTATGCCTTGACAGTCCCAAAACACGGATGCCATGATTTTCTTGGCTGAAATTGTGGTTTTGAACTTTTCTGATCATCATGCACAGACGTACGACCGTTTTTAAATTCGCGACACCACTTATACACACTCGTACGATTCATAGCTTTATCACCATACGCAGTTTTCACCTCATTATAAACCTCAACCGGAGGTTTTCCCTTCCAAACGAGATAACGGATGACGCCGCGTATGTTGCACTTGGCGGGAGATTGGGTTTACATTTTTCACGAAACGTGTTGTCGCGTCGACACTTCTCAACATACTGACCTCGAATCGGTCTCGTTGCGAAGGGGAAGGGTCAGGCTACACGGAAGTGTAGCCAACATGTCGAAAATAAAATCCATCCGGTCGTGAGAGCCTCAGTACACTTACTTTCTGGATACGCCTCGTAATTTGTAATATTTTCACTAACCTGCTGACACGAAGGAACTGCGCCTGAGATGAATGCTAGTAATTGGGATTTCAATCCTTATTAGCAATGATATGCTTTTTGTGAAACTCTTGATAAATTTCCTGTAGGTGTTCTTATTTATCGATTTAACATTGTATTGTGCAGAAACTATAGACCACGTATTTTTCGTCTGTCCTTTGCGAGACAGATTCGATTTACTAAACGCCTTATCTTTGCCGCCTCCAATGAATGTTGCGTTTCTTCGTGGAACTTTTCCACTTATTGATCGATTGTTAAATTTATGAAACTTAACCTTTCCCTTCCTGTGCTAAAAAAATTCGCGCGTTCCGGTGCTGTGTATTCAATACACATCAATACTCATGTAAAAATGATCGATTTAAAATCGGAAAAATAAGAATATTAATAGCCAATCGCTTAAATTAATTAAATTAGAAGTCAAAAGTGATAATAATTGAAGTTTAATTGTTGAAAACATGAAAAAAATCATCGGTCGACGTTCACAAAACGGGTGAAAAGACCACCTCAAACGAATGCCCGCGAGCTACTGAAGCGAGCGAACTCAGATTCTATTTCTTGCGTTCTCATATACCGAAGTAGAGTGAGAGTGAGATGTGAATAGCGTCGTTTCTCACCCATAGCGGTTTTTTTAGAATGAATATACCTACGCCACACACTGGCACACGTTTGGTTGTATTGGTGAATTTATTCCAGATTTTCACAAAATATCTCTGATGTGGCCGATAAGTGCCAATTATTATTAATTTTTTTTTTTCATTCAATTCGTAAATGTATTACTGAAGAATATCTTAAATTTGAACCCAGTATTTATTATATTTATAGAGATATTAAAGTTTTCATAAGCAATGTGTACCAGTTACACATCACAGGGAAGGAAGGGTTAATCAGTTGAAACTTTATATAGTCTAGAATCGACATTTAAAAAAAATTGTGTTTTATTATATTGACCCACATAATTGCACAGTGCCTTTAATTTGGTGACAAAATAAATCCTAGTTTGAGTGAATTGCCTGTTTAAAAAAAAAAAAAAACAATCTGACGGGGTTATTGCCAGGTCGTCATTCTTTTTCCAACCAATTAATTTTTCTTTTAAATATTTTTTTAAAACCTTCTTTTCTTTTCGTTATTTTTAATAGAAAAATATGCCAGAGGAGGGAAATTGATTTATTTACACATTGTAAGAAATTTTATAAATAATTAATTTATGAATAATTAACTGTAAATTTAGAGTGGACACACAATTTATATCGATCTGGGTTTGTTATCTTTCAGTTGTCGTGTCCCGAGTTAACTAGACTTTTCAACCGACGAGGAGGTGAAGGAGAATTTTACACATATTATATTTTTTCTAATATTATTTACTTTATTATCAAATAAGGTTCGCTGACGATATTGCTATGGTTGCTGAAAGTGAAGAGGAACTACAAGAGGCCTTAACAACTATGGAAAGCATTCTTCAAAATAACTACAGTATGAAGATGAATAAAGACAAAACAAAGCTGCTGACTGTAGGCCGAGCGCAACACCAGATGAGAATAGTGATGTCGGGTAAACCACTAAAGAACACCAAGGAGTTTGTCTACCTCGGGAGCAAAATAACATGGGACGGTCGGTCCAAGAGCGAGGTCGACAGCCGTATACATCAGGCTAGACTTGCATTTAATAAAAGGTCGAAAATAATAGAATCAAATAATATAGACCTTAAACTGAGAATACTCCTCATCAAGACCTATGTATGGAGTATCTTGATGTACGGCTGCGAGACATGGTGCCTATCCGAAAGAGATAGACGAAGACTAGAGGCTTTTGAGATGTGGTCCTATAGAAGACTATTAGGAATTTCCTGGAGAGACCGCATCACAAATGAAGAGGTTCTCCAACGAATCGAAGGAGGAAGGCACCTGCTCAGGATCCTGTCCGAAAGGCGTGCAAGATGGATCGGGCATATAATACGACAAGAGGGCCTCTTGCATGCCATAATGGAGGGCATGACCGAGGGGACAAACTCTAGGGGACGCCCACGCCGAGAGTACCTGGAGGACCTGTTGGTGGACGTGCGCTGCTCAACATACACAGACTTAAAAATAGCCGCACAGGACAGGGGGGAATGGAGGAGAAGAGTTCAAATTGCTGCAAACCAGTCTTAGGACTGCAACCACGGAAAAAAAAATCTTTAAGTTTTGATTAATTGAGCGTCAAATCGTTTTGTACAATGTGATTTCATTACTTCAATAGTTGGCATCAAGTACAAGTCATACGTGTCTACAATTACAGACGACGTCCCGGGATTCCCCACAGGTGGGGCGAATACAAAGGCGAAGGGGTGAATTGGATATGTCTCATTAACGATTCCTGAAACGCGCAGGGGCGACCAGACGCCCGGGCGTCGGCGGGTCTGCCCCACTCCCTCGGCCTGGCGCTGCCTAGGCTCGTCAGACCCGCGCCCTTCCTATATCGGGCTGCCGATATACCTTCAAAGACACCCTTTTTCCGTTCGAAGACGGAAGGGGAATTGATTCGGAATTCAGGGTCGAATAAACACAATAAGGAAATATTTTTTTATGTTAAAATTTTCCTCTTCCAGGTCTAGCCGGTAAGACGTCTGCCTTCGAACCGAGGGATACGTGCACGATTCACGTTGGTACTCGGATTTATTGAATATGTTTCCAGTCTGGTTTTCACTAAAGGGTCTTTCAAATACAAACATATTACTATAAAGGTTCTTTCAAATTGAGCGGTTTTACTAATTCATTTTTTTAAATTCTTGAATAAAACACACAATTCGCTTTGATTTCAAAAAACTTTTTATTCGTCATTGAAGTATAATGTATGAAATTTAAACACAAAAAAAAAACAATATCCGCCAAATGTCCACCTCTTGCAGCTCCACAGATGTCCACTCTTTTGACAAAATTTTCGATGATATTTTGGCATAATTGCGGTTCTAAATCACCGATAACGCGAATAATTTCGTCCTTCAGCTTAGGAATTGATCGTGGGCCATTCTTATAGACCTATTGGCTATTACACGTAACCTTAGAGAAAATAGTTCAACGGTGTCAGATCACATGATCTTGGTGGTCAATTAACATCACCGTTTCCGGAGATTACAATACATAAAATAATTCAACAATTTGAACGCGTCGTTGATTGTATACGACTCCATTTTTATAAATATCATACATTACACTTCTTAAATGTCACAAGAACCAGGCAAGTTTGCGACGCCATCTGTGTTTTATCCAAGAATTAAAAAAAAAACGCTCAATTTGAAAGACCCTTTACAATTTCTACGATTTATCTGACTTTCTACGTTTCCTTCTTTCAGAATATCATTCACTTGATCTAACCATACTTTCTTTGGGTTTTCTCTCACACGCCTTCCACACATATTTGCATTGTTTATCTGTTTTTGTAGTCTTTCTTCACATATTCGTTCCACACGCCCAAAATAATCTCTTCTCCATCTTACTTAATACATCATAAGTTCACATTCCGTATTATGTTACACGTTATGACTCCATGTGTTTTTCTCAATGCACGTATTTTTACAGCATTAATTCGGCTCCTCTCTTTTTTTTTTCCATGTCTACGTTTCACTTCAACACTTTATTTATGAACCGGACAGTATCATAAATAAGAAATCAAGGTAAAAGAAATAAACTCTACAAAGAAATCACAATTAGATACAAAGAAAAAATACAGAACGATAATAAAAACAATCGCTAAGCAAGCTCCATCAATCTTTCCACAAGTCTCATGAGCCCGGTTACACCAACATTGAAGACATCAATATGGATGAGACTCGCCTTTTAAAGTCTACATGCCCAGAATAAAATAGGTTTCCTGGAATAATTAGTATGAACCGTAGGGAGAGTAATATAATAACACTGTGAGTGTAGTTCTACGCCAGGGAATATTTAAGTAAGTAAGGGAGAGTAATTCTAGAATTAATCATGCAATTTAATGTTTCCTAGAAAAGTTTCTCTCACCAGTCGACGAATCACTAAATAATAATAATGACAAAAATACAATTTAAACTCTCGGCGAGATAAGAGGGGGCCGCGAGACAGTTAAGAATATTAAACATTCGTGACAGTTTGTGAATTTTTGGAAATGTTTAACTCATTCAACCAGTTAAGCTGTTTGCGATATAAAGTGATACGATCGCCCTTTCTCGAATCTCTAAATAATAATATTAACAAAATAACAATTTCTAAATCTACAACATGTGCAGAGAATGAATGATAAATAACCGAGTATACAAGTCGATATTGCTATGGTTGCTGAAAGTGAAGAGGAACTACAAGAGGCCTTAACAACTATGGAAAGCATTCTTCAAAATAACTACAGTATGAAGATAAATAAAGACAAAACAAAGCTGCTGACTGTAGGCCGAGCGCAACACCAGATGAGAATAGTGATGTCGGGTAAACCACTAAAGAACACCAAGGAGTTTGTCTACCTCGGGAGCAAAATAACATGGGACGGTCGGTCCAAGAGCGAGGTCGATAGCCGTATACATCAGGCTAGACTTGCATTTAATAAAAGGTCGAAAATAATAGAATCAAATAATATAGACCTAAAACTGAGAATACTCCTCATCAAGACCTATGTATGGAGTATCTTGATGTACGGCTGCGAGACATGGTGCCTATCCGAAAGAGATAGTAGAAGACTAGAGGCTTTTGAGATGTGGTCTTATAGAAAACTATTAGGAATTTCCTGGAGAGACATCACAAATGAAGAGGTTCTCCAACGAATCGAAGGAGGAAGGCACCTGCTCAGGATCCTGTCCGAAAGGCGTGCAGGATGGATCGGTCATATAATACGACAAGAGGGCCTCTTGCATGCCATAATGGAGGGTATGACCGAGGGGACAAACTCTAGGGGACGCCCACGCCGAGAGTACCTGGAGGACCTGTTGGTGGACGTGCGCTGCTCAACATATACAGATTTAAAAAGAGCCGCACAGGACAGGGAGGAATGGAGGAGAAGAGTTGAAATTGCTGCAAACCAGTCTTAGGACTGCAACCACGGAGAGAGATAAGTCGAAAGTCTAAGGTGTGCGCGTAAGAGGCAGATCGAGAAAACGTGACTGGATCAAATGAATCAGATTTTGAAAGAAGGGAAAATGAGAAGTATGAATAATAGAAGATTGTTCACGACGAGATGTATGGATGTGGGGGAGGTGAAAGTTGTGTGATTAATGAGAAAATTTTGGATCCCATTCTATCTGCCTACCCCGCAAGGGACACGGTGTGATGTTATGTACGAGTATGTATGCATGTCCAATTTATAAACCGTCACTGAAATAATAAATTCTCACCAATGGCGCGGCGCTCTTTTTCGAAATTCGAACCCACTTTTATTGACAGATTAACCTGTACACCGCGTTAAAAATCAAATTCCACGAATCCTGTTCGCGGCACAATTTCGGCGTTTTTTAATTTCTAAGATTAAACGCGTATTTTGTTTAGAACCACTGATATTTGATTACACCACCAAGTAAACATGACATTCAAGTAATTTTCTGATAATAAATAATAGTCATTATTCTTTAGGAGACTCATTAAATAAAGGATATAAACTAAACATTACGTAAAATACACAAAGGAATGCTACATATCAGATCACAGGCGTTTGTGCTTCTCGCGAGGAACACGTTAAACATTTTTAGTCAATTTATATTCTTTGTTTCAGATTAAGGATAGGAAGTTGGTAGTTGTGGCCAATAAATTAGATATTTTCACACATCTGTTACACACATAATTCAGAAAAAAATATTTGGTAAGAAAACAGCAGAAAGCTTACCAAGGAAAGGCAAACTATTAAAAAACCTTTGAAGATCTTCCGAAATGTGATATTAACATATTTGGCTTTAGATGTAGTGTGTGTAGTGTTCATCATCATACATTTTGATAAGACCTATCAAAAATGCTTGTCTTCGAGTGCTTCCTAAAGTTGCATAAGCAAATTATATCTTTAACACTCAGAGGCAGACGTTTCCACGGCACAAGACCAGCATCGGCAAAAACTCTGTCATAATCCCCTGCCCTATTGGATCGATTCAGAATAATCAATTTATTCGATGAAGAAGAAATCACCCTTGTGTACTCTTCTCCGAAGGAACATTTATCATTATTAATAAGAACAAAAGAGACGAAATATTGAATTATATTTTTAACGTAAAAGGGTGCATTTCAGTTTTATGTGCGCGTTCACCCTCTTTCATATTCGTACGATATAAATGTGCTGATCGTTAACAGGCACTACACGTTTTGATATTGACAACCCTTGAAGTGAAGAGACAGCACTCGCTTACATACTCGGCGAGTGCGTATATTTATTTATTTAACACTTCATTGTTAAACAGTCCAGCGAGCTTATTGCCAGATGGTAATCTATTCCAACCAATCAGAAAAAAGTAAACAAAGGAAGTTATATGGTAGCTAAATTATTCAAGTAATTATTCACCTCTACGAAGTTCATGAAAAATACATAATCAAAATGGGATATCATCAATCAAAGGAAAAATAAAGGGATGGTCGAGAGAAAAATGAGGAATAAAACACGTTACATTATCGAGTTGAAATTAAGAGTTTTTTCAGTCACTTTTTAAAACATGCCAATGAAAAAGCGAGTCTAAAATTAGTTCTAGAGTCTCACTGCATAGACATGCAGTATGTAGTAGTTCTAGAGTCTCACAGCATAGACAGGAAGTATGTAGTAGTTCTAGAGTCTCACTGCATATACAGGAAGTATGTAGTAGTTCTAGAGTCTCACTGCATAGACAGGAAGTATGTAGTAGTTCTAGAGTCTCACTGCATAGACAGGAAGTATGTAGTAGTTCTAGAGTCTCACTGCATATACAGTAAGTATGTAGTAGTTCTAGAGTCTCACTGCATAGACAGGAAGTATGTAGTAGTTCTAGAGTCTCACTGCATAGACAGGAAGTATGTAGTAGTTCATGTAGTAGTTCTAGAGTCTCACTGCATAGACAGGAAGTATGTAGTAGTTCATGTAGTATTTCTAGAGTCTCACTGCATAGACATGAAGTATGTAGTAGTTTATTTAGTAGTTCTAGAGTCTCACTGCATAGACAGGAAGTATGTAGTAGTTCATGTAGTATTTCTAGAGTCTCACTGCATAGACAGGAAGTATGTAGTAGTTCATGTAGTAGTTCTAGAGTCTCACTGCATAGACAGGAAGTATGTAGTAGTTCATGTAGTAGTTCTAGAGTCTCACTGCATAGACAGGAAGTATGTAGTAGTTTATGTAGTAGTTCTAGAGTCTCACTGCATAGACAGGAAGTATGTAGTAGTTCATGTAGTATTTCTAGAGTCTCACTGCATAGACAGGAAGTATGTAGTAGTTTATGTAGTAGTTCTAGAGTCTCACTGCATAGACAGGAAGTATGTAGTAGTTCATGTAGTATTTCTAGAGTCTCACTGCATAGAAAGGAAGTATGTAGTAGTTCATGTAGTCGTTCTAGAGTCTCACTGCATATACAGGAA